>JAMXBD010000012.1:0-2400000 GCA_024138025.1 Combretum micranthum | reverse complement strand
CATTCTAAGCCCATGAGTCCATCCACTTCTATAAAAATTTTAATATTAAAATTTAAAATTATAAAACAATTAAAGCGTTAAATATAAAATTGGTCTAAAAATATACAACTCTTTAATTGATATTCTTACATTACCATCAATGATTTGCAATTATTTATAAATAATAACATACCTAATTAGTTGAAATATAAACAATATTGGACTAAAATGACACTCTAAAAGAGTAGAGTCTACAAAAAAAAAAAAAAAAAAAAAAGAAGAGAAATCCCACATTATTTAGGAGTGGCTTTCTTCACTTAAGAGAACGCTATACAAAACATAAGAAATAGTGGTTTTAAATTGTATTTACCGCATATATTGTTGTCAACAAATTATCAAATATCGTAAAAAGATAATTAATAATTTCTATTCATAGGAAAATTAGTCTAAATATTAAATGTTATTTACTTTATTTGACTTTTCTAATATTACAACTTCTATAATTTTTTTTCTGCATTTATTTTTCATTTTGATAATAATATAACATCATATTAAATTGACCCAGCATGGTTGGACTAAGTTAGGTCTCAGTTCAGACCTAACTCAAGGAGTTGTTTAGTCTATGATAATAGTAAAAGGAAGAAAGTATTACCAATTTACTTTTAAGAGATTACCAATCTCTCTCCCTATTTTTTACCAGATTATTTGGCTAAATATAGTTGACCTATTGAGTTTGTTGTGAATTTCGATAAAGAAATGAATTGCACAATTACCCACTTGAGTGAAAAATGTTACACTTCATTAGCAAAACATATATATATGATGAAATTTTTGAATTTGCGCATATTGTGCTTTATATTTATGTAAGTGATGTTTTTGCAAAAGTGATCCAAATCAATTGAGAATGATTCGGACTTGTGGAGTGTTTGTTTTTAATTTTTGCAAGACCTCAACAACAGGTATGCACCTGTTGGAAAAGGTCCAAACCACTTGAAAGTTAGAATACAAAAATTTATGTGACGGCTTCCAATGGTTTGGACCAGTGTGCAAAGATTCAAACCTTTTGATGATAAGAATGTCGACCTTTCACAAGATGTACAATAGCTCCAGACCACTATGCAAATGTCCGAACCTATTGTAACTTTTCAACTAGCCATTGGGCATCTAGTGTTTGACCATTTGAGAGGGTTGTTGTGGCAATGGTTACAGTTTTAAGGGGGCTTATAAATACAATTTTTTGGATAGTTGGAGGAAGTTGATTAAGCTCGTTAATTGCTATTTAATCCTTGTAAAAACTATCTTAAAGATCAATTTGAATTTTGTCTTATCTTGTGTAAGTGAGAGAAAACAAGTGTAGTACTTTTAGATGTTAAGTTTGCTATTTCTTGTAAGGCTGACACTTAAGTTTTTTGGTGATTAGTTGTGGAATCTTAAGTTGTACCTAATTTCTTGAGATCTTATTGTAAAGGCATAATTCAAGTGTGTTCTTTTGTTGTTCATTGTGTTGTGTAGCTTCAATGGAGCATTTGTTTGGTGTTGAATGAAAGTGTGTAAAGTCCTTTTGAATGAGACATTGTATGGACAATGAAGACTAGTGGGTGCATCGAACTTCACATTAAATCTTGATGTAATCTTCTCTAAACATCACTCTTTATATGTATTGTTCTTTATTGTTGTTGTGTATTTGTTGTTCTATCATTTAGGCCTTAAGTTTTAAAAAGAGAAATTAGGTATAATAGCACATATTAAGTGTTACATAAGTGTTTTAACAAATACATTCAATATCATTGAAATAGGGGAAAGTATTAATCTCGATTTTATTTTTTGGTTAATGTCACAAATGATACTTGAATTTTGAAAAAATATGTAATTGGATATATGGGCGTTAAAAGTGATCAATTTAGTATCTAAATGAACTTTGTGTACACTAATGGTACCTTCGTTGAGTTGGCTAATAACGTTATCTAACATGGCGTTTTTAACCAATATGATGGAGGTATTGTTTGCACACACATAAAGTACTTTTAGATACTATATTGATTAATTTTAAAGTTCAAGCATTAAATTGATCAATTTCAAAATTTAAACATCTAATGACATATTTTGCTAAAGTTTAGGTTTTATTTGCAACATTTAGCCTTTATTTTCCATCTCTTAGAAAATAGAGTTAGTTTTGCACAACTAGTCCGCAATCTTATCATTCTTAATTTTTCACTTCGGTATAACCAATAAAATGCAGGTATTGTTAATGTGCATATAAAGTTTTTTATGTATTAAATTAATCAATTTCAAAGTTGAAGCACTTAATCACATATTTTACCAAAGTTTGGATACATACTATTTGCGACACTTAGTTTTTATTTTTCTGTCTCTTAGCAAATAGAGTTAGTTTCACTTCAATATATCAAATAAAATATCTTAAATTTATATGAAAATTGCTTGGGAGTATGAGTAGAAGTGTAGCACAATACAGTATTGAGAATCGATTAAGCGGGCAAGGGAATGGCCAAAGCCAATTGAAAGACGATCAAATCGTGGTCAATCCAGTTAGCTTTACGGTCAACTAGTGTGTCCCTTAGGGCCACACGATTTCCAAATTTATGAATATGTTGGCTTTTAAATTGTTCCCTTTTATAAATTTGGATTGATTACGAGACATGCATGATGTTTTAGATAAAAGAGAGGATAAGTGTATGGAGAACGTGATACGGATTGAGGAAAGTAATAGGAGTCGTTGGATAATATAGTATCAAAAGGTATCTTTCTCTTTCTTCATATATATAATTTAGATGATAAATAAATGTCTTTTACAAGCTATTTTAATTTTGCAATGCCATTTGTTTGTCTAAATAATTCGTAGGAAGACATTAATTTAGTTCTGTCGTAAAATCACCATAAAATATTCATTACTGCATTAGTCATAATTTATTCTAGTTTTTAATTTATAATCGAGATTAAATGACTATGATCTTAAAAACAACAAAATCGCTAGATATTTGTTGTGCTTTATGTAGTTATGTTACTATATGTGATCGGTTTTTAAGTTTCATTAGGATGGTAGTATGGCTTTAGATGCAAATTAATTTGTTTGAGCCATCTAATCATGGTTACCAAACTTCTCAATTCTCTAGTATATTTGAACA
This sequence comes from Combretum micranthum, assembly GCA_024138025.1. Taxonomy (NCBI): domain Eukaryota; kingdom Viridiplantae; phylum Streptophyta; class Magnoliopsida; order Myrtales; family Combretaceae; genus Combretum; species Combretum micranthum. Next base: position 2,396,878 of record JAMXBD010000012.1, on the reverse strand, counting down.
TGTGATGCCAATACATCAATTGATCATGTCACTCTTAACTCTCAATTTTGATGATCTAGATTAATCTTATGCATGCGTCAATAACCTTCTAGTCTAGTGGCATCTCTCTTAAAATATAATATGAGAGGTCTTAGTTCAATTTCTCTCTCCTCTTTGTAATTACAAAAAAAAAAATAATAATAAATAAATCTAATGCATGCATATCATCATAAATTGATGCATTCAATTGACTTCAAAATAAAGTAGATTTAATGTGTCCACAGTAGAGTGGGTATTTAAGTCCTTCATCCGATGAGGTGTCTTGAGGATGTGCATTTTCCAATTAGGACAATAATAGGGCTCATCTCATTCCATCATTATATTTCTCAGAGCTTTGAGCTATTTGACTAATAATCGATTTGACTCCACTCATGAAAGAGTTGCACCAACAAGCTATTGGTATGGTGCTTTGCATATATATATATATATATATATAGAGAGAGAGAGAGAGCATTATGTCCTCAACATGGAAAATACTAAATATGTTTGGTCATACAAGGGAACTGACTAACAATATACTAATTTAGTAATCCTTAATTATTAGTTTATGTCTAATGTCCAATTAATTTGGGTCTTTGTGCGCATATTTTAAAATGATAAGAATGACCTAAGATCAACACACCCTATCATCAAATGCTCAGGTCCTATTATAATATTCAAATGATTGTAAAGAATTTTAAGAAAAGCATAATATTAGCAAATTATCACTAGTCACATATATTCTTCTTCTATGGTCATATCTGTCAAACTTATGAAACATTAGTCTAGATTGAAACTAGTTGAAAATCAACAACAGAGCAACTAAAATGTTTTTATGGACAAATTCATACTTAAGTTTCTTTTTTCCTTTTTAACAAAATTTTATTTATTACATAATTGTTTGCTACGTGAAAAAATTTGTCACACATGCACTTCATCTAGGATTAAGTGGCTTTGTCCCAAAATGTTTTCCTTCTTTGTTCAATTGCTAATCATAAACTTGCCAACATCGTGAAGATATTTGATAGTAGGTATCATTCATAACTTTTGATTTACATAATTACATGTATGAAAATATTGTGAGAAGGGGAGATATGGATGGAAACACCATTAGGAAGAGATAAAAACTCTCTCTTTGTTTTAATTCCTTATACTTTCTATACTTTGGTGTAAGGCTAATAATGCAGAGATTATACAATATGTTATATGTGGAATCAAATAGAATCTCTTAATATTTTAATAAAAAGTAGGTCAATTAAATTGGAAAATCCCTCTCCCAATCTCGCTCCTTGGCATTCAACATCTTTATAAGCCGAAATCTGCACTATATCAAGTAAAGTTAAAGCTGTTATCGCGATGACATATAATAAGATTCCTGAGTCTTTACATATAATTTAAATCCAGTCTTAATCTTTAAAGTGATTTACTATATGTCTATGTGTGTGTATCTATATGTTTACATATATATATGTATATATGAGAAGTAGAGTTTTACATATGATTTTGGATTTAAATCCTGTATAAGTATTTTGGAGTATGCAGGACCACCTTACTTATTCATCTTACACTATATTTGCAAATAATTCAAAGTTAAATGTCATTACTAGGGGATGGATTCCACATCTAGGTAGGAGGGGTTCTTCACAATTCACAACTTTAGTTAAGTTGTCCCTACTCCGGCTACTCTGCTCCAACACAATTTAATGATGTAATCATTTGTTTCATAAGTAAATGACATTATCATGCTGTCCATCTTTACAACTACCTTATTGATACTTTCTTTGTTACTAGTCTTACATTAACAAGCTCTTTATCTTTTATCCTAATCTACGTTATCAATCAGTCCAACCACGAATAGACCTTCTAGATTAATTGAACTAATCTTGGATTAAACATAGGAAACAAAATTAATTAGTCATTTTGCCTTCTGAAAAGAAACCTCATTGTCCACTTTTACCATTATTGAAAGTTGATGACAACATCATTGCCAAGATTGCAATTTTATCATACGATTTTACGAGCTTATAATTTTAAAAGGCTTTTTCAAGTTGACTCATGTATAGAATCGTTTTTTTCTTTTCTTTCCTTTTTTAAATCTTACGATTTCAATCAAGTCTACACATAAACTCAATAGAATCTTATTTTTAACCGAGTTTAACTATTTCAATCAAATATGCTAAAATAAAAATAACACTATGTTTTCAAAAGCTCATCAACTATATGGATGATATATCTTCTTATTGCATTCTAATTTTGTTTTGACCCACTCCCTCCATATCTTTTCCTTCCTCCCCTAACTCACCTATTCTATATTTATAGAATTTATTTAAGTCGATTTGTAGTTGTAAACTGTACAAGAATATTTATTTATTTCATTTATATTATTAATTATTTAAGGTAACTTGAGAAGTTTGATTTTCCTTTAATTTATAACTTTTTTCAGACAAAATAATAGAAAAAAATTTAATTTTGCCTAAACTTGCTCTTTTTTATTAATGTTATATTATCGATTAAGAGTTGTTATGGAAAAAAAAGAACTTAATTTTTTTCTTTGTACATCGATGATGCATTTCAAATTTTCTTGGCTTCTGCTAGCATTTTTATAGTTTGAAAGTTATTATACTTAGGTTGTATATATATAGGTTATTTATTTCGATTTTACAGATCCTTTGACGGTTATACATAGAATTGCAAGTTTGAAAACCTTTTATGGCAATACATAGAATAACATTGTAGTGGGTTAACCACTTACTAAAAAGCTAAATAAAATATTTTTTTATTGTTTTATATACTTATTTCTCATAAAGTATGCAAGTGATAAACAAATAATTAAAAATATTATTCCACACCTATAATGTCTAAAAGAATTCCTTAATGAGTTCCATATTCAAATAATTATTGAATATATTTCCGCAGACTTAAATAAATAATCGTTCCCTTTCTCCATCACTTGCTTCATGGTGCTTTTGCGATAAATTTATTTATATAATTTTAATATGGAAAACCTTGTACATCGAGAAGGATGCTAGACTTAAATTATATTACTTAAAACACTTGGTACAACATATTGGAGGAGATATAGCATTACCTCTATAACTTTACAGTAGTAACTTTGTTAGCATGAAGAAATAACTGAGAGAAAGAAGAAAATCCATATTCACAATATACAAATTTGGGAAAAAGTCTTGTGAAGGTGTGTACAACCATACATACTCCATTCCCCACTTATTAACATTACAGGATAATCAAAGAAAAAGACATGGAAGATTAACATATTTGATAGGAAGTAAGATGAAAATGTCTAAATTTAAACTTGTCCAGCAATAAATATCAGCCATGTTAGACATATAGAGATGGTCACAGATAGTTTTCAACACAACATTGACAGCAATGGGTATTAAATATCAAAAACTACAAAACAAGAGGAGGAGAAGTAAAGCCTCCAAAAAGCAAGCTATTGGCAATGATTTTATAAGCTGCTTCCGTCCAATGGATTCCATCCCAATTTACAAAAGTTGATGGATTTGGGCAGAGGTTGTAGCCTGGTATACCACATAGTATGGAGAAATTGAAGTTGTAAGGTCCACCACCTCCACAACAAGCACTCAAAGTTGCACCCGCAAATCCTAGAAAAGGCATCATGTGTTTATTTTCTTGTCGGCTTTATGATACAGAAACTTTAAAAGTTATTTTTTTTTTCACCAATGGCCTTGTAACTAGTGGTATCTCCCTTGGACTTTTAAGTGAGTGGAACCAAGTTTGATTCTTCTTTTACCCCGTGTTAACAAAAAAAAATGTTTTTTTCCTTTTTTTTTTTAGGAGAAAGGTTGGGGTTGTGAATTACAATAGGAAATAAGATATTGAAATTTGGTACCTCTCACATAAGAATCCAAAGGTAATACTACTAAACTATAAGGTTATTGGCTTTTAAGAATTACTTTTATATTTAAAAATATACTAACAAGGAAAACCGCTATTTATTCCATCAAATCATAAGTATGATATTAAAATGAAATGTCTTAGATCAAAAGTAATTGAAATTTTACAATCTACTTATTTTAATATGATAATTGAGGTTAATATAACTCCCCAGCAATCAAATGTTTGTGGTTAAATGATATATATTTCTCAAATCATGGGTATGAATTCGTCATTCTTATATATCTAAACTTTATGTGCATCATGAAGACAATAATAAGTTTGCTTCTAAGATAAGCTTGCTTCTAAAGTTGCTTACTGTATTTCAAAGGTTTGTGATAGAACTGCATGGCAGCACCATAGTAATCGGCATAAATTATCCTTGTATGAGGATACTTTATCCTTAGGGCTTGAAGGGCTTGTATAAGATTCTCATTATAGTACTTAGAAAAAGCATTGTACGCCTTCAAACACCCTGTTTTTGGGTCATAGTTTGTTTGGTTTTGGCTCTAAAATACCGTTAAGTACACTAACGTACAACCTATGGGCAAATTTCCAGGAATTACAATGTTTATAGCACCTTCGTTTATCAACATCTGCAACATATGTTCTAAGAAGCATCATGATGAAAATTAATAATCTAAACAACTTTAAAAAGTAAATGAGCATTTAAAATTGCATGCAAATCATGGTTATATCGTCATCTTATAATATGTATGTGTGAAAATAAATTAAGAAGAAAAAAAAAGGAAATTGATGAGTGGTATAGAACATAAGATTTTATTCGAATAGATGTCCAAACAAGTATAAATCTTTTGCTATATCTATATGTTTTTAAAATCTAGGGATGATTTTATGAAAATTTTAAAGTTCGGGGGAGCAACTTAGAAACTTCAAATTTATGCCCTCTCTTAATTCACCTCTTAGAGTTGACATCCCATAAGCTCTACTCTCTTATAAGGCATAAGGTCTTAACTTACCTAATTAAAAGTTGGGCATATACTATTCTATAATTCAATGGGATATGATAATTTCTTTTATAAACTCCTTGTTTAATTATATGTATATGTGGTTTGTAAATAATAACAAATATTTTCATGTATATAGTGTATGCAACATGTTAGTAGTAATTGTTTTAGAAAATATTTATATATTAAAATATCCTTTTATTTTCCTTTTTTCTTTTCTCCAAAAGGGGGAGAGTGATAGAGAGAGACTTTATTCTTGTCGAGGATTTTACGTACAGTCGTAGCATTTGTAGTAGCTTGAACTACAAGAGGCACAAGAGGTGTGAGTTGCTTGATGGATGTACCCAAAAAGAATGGATAATTAAAATCATTCCCACCAATCTCTCCCATGAAAAAAACTGACTTTTTGAAATAGCTTTGACAATCTGCAAACAAAAACTAAGAAATTTATTAATCCATCATAACACAAAAATTATTTGAAAAAAATAAAATAAAATAAATTTATATAAAGAAAGCATCCTTGTTTTGAATATATATGCTATTTATTATAATCAGTGATCCTTTGTAAAAAAAAACTTAAAATTCATTTATTTTCCATTATTAACTACAGGCTCAATGAAAAATATAAATATATAAATGGTGGATGGACTCTTTCATTTGATATCTTCATAAAAGTTTTTGAAGCACTCATTAAAAGAAAAAAGAAAAAAAAAAGAAAAGGGAATTCTTGGTAACCGGGTTATGAGTTGTTGACTATATATTTTATTTTAAACAGTTACGGGTCTTGTTAAACTAGGGTGCAAGTTGAACTAAACGATTATACAAGACTAGTTCCTACATTAGGAAAAAGTTTTTTTTTCTTTTTTTTTTTCAATTTATTTAAAGGTATAACTGCAGTAAACTTCTGATTGATATGTAGTGGACCTTGTTTTGTGGTGCAAAGACATGATTTGTATTCCTTGAACCAACCCAACTGGACATTTAAGGAGTTATTTGTCAACAAAAATGAAATGTTTTGGTATGAGCTTGCATCCAATGCTGTGGCACCACCAACAGCAAAGTTAACTCCATTTGTCGAGGGTGGACCACCTCTTACCTTTTCATATGGGGGGATAAACGGCAACCTAAAGCTCTCCGCTGTATGATATTTATAATTCATTATAGATAGCAACCAACAAATTAAATTATTGAAAAACAAAATTAAAAAGAGCAATACTATAGCTAGCATAAACTCCATAAGTATGAATGAATCATTTACTTATATTCAAGTGTTCAAACACAATATGTATATCCAAATCATATAAATTCAAATTCAATTTTTACTAACAACATGTAGTGCATATATCCAATATGCACTTATCTTTCTCTATATACAGTGATTGATGTTAAGAACAAGAGTTCTTAATATTGTATAGACTAATTAATGTAGCAAAGTTTTTTCCTCAATTTTAATCTATTGAAACCTAGCTATATCCTCTATTTTTAACTTAAGATCAGGCGTGGATGCGCATATTTATATATATATATATACCTATGAAATCAATCATGAGACGACCATCGCAAAAACGGCCTGTTGGACGATGAAAGTATGTCTCCCCATATGGAAAATTTTCGATAGGATATATCGGTGAACCTTCCAAAAGTAGGTTCCCAGTGTCGCTAAGAGAGTCACCAAAGTTGTAGATCGCCTCGTATGATGATACCATTGTCGTACAAAGCATGCACAACATAAGATATGAAAGCAATATTGCTTTTTCAATTTTCATGGTGTTGGTGTTGGTGTTGGAAGATGATGAGAAAATAAGTGTAAAGAAGCAATATAAATTAAACCGAATTCAATCTTCATACAACTAACAACACATATCGGGTTTTTTAGTGGATTTATATAGTGGGAAAGAGGGCATTTGCACAGAATATACTATATAATTCTTTCGCTTTTTTTATTTGCACTTGCATTTTGTTTATTCCTAAAATATTTCAAAGTTGTGTCTTATTAGAAAACAAACAAAAAAGAAATATCAAAGTCCTCTGTTTTGTTTGTGATGCAAGCATACAAAGTGTCATGTAATCACGTGGTGTGATAATCGTCCAATCAATTCGCTATTTGAATCCATTAATTTCTAGCCATTTGCCTAAATGGAAAAAGATATATCTATCTATCTATCTATCTATACGAAACATTGTTTATTGGGGTCTTTTATTTTTCCCATAATGGATATAATATATATATATATATATATATATATTTTTTACGTATCAGCTTTAAACTTATTTATATAAATACTAATTACATAAAAATAATTTTGTAAATATTGTCACAATTTGTGATTTTATCTTTCTATATATCTCCAATATTCAACATATGATGTTACAACATAGTGAATTGTATTTAATATATATAACATCTTTGATTTTGAATAGATCGCATTTCTTTGTAATAGTTTTTATATAATTATTTTTATGTCATTTGTACTGATATAATTTTATTTTGTAGAATTGACTATTTTTTAATGATGAGAAGATGTTGCAAGTAAAAAAGTGATAATTAAGATCCTTTTAGCAAGAGACGTTTGGTAGCTATCTCTATATTGTGTGCTGTCAGTACAGCAATTTTAGGAGTTTCAACAATTGACTTTGAAAAGATTGCAGATTTTTTTTCTTTTCTTTTTTCATTGTTTCTAAAAAGAAGCATAAGAATCAAAATCATTGCCCGATTTTTCGGTCAAATACTTTCAAAATCACTGTTATGTGGAAAGCATTAATTTTACTTTAGGTTATTTATTTAGTTATCTTTTTATCTCCCAGATTAATCTTATGCATGCTTATTATCACGAACCAATCCATTTAATTGGCTTCAAAATAGAGTAGATACCTAGAATAGCATGGATTTTTGAGTCCACCTCTAACTAAGTGACTTAAGGATATGCATTTTTCAATTAGGACTAAAATGGAGTTCATCTCAACCCACTACTATTATTCTCAAACGCTTTGGCTTATATGTCTAATAATCGGCCTAACTTCACTCATGAAAGAGTTCCACCAATGAGATGTAGACATAAAAAAAGTATATGACCGCAACATGAAAAAAACTAATTAGGCTCAGTCATATAGGGGAATTAACTACGGATACTAATGTAGTAATCCCTCAATTGGTTTGAATCTAATGACAAATTAATTACGGTCTTCGTGATGCATCCTTTAGAATGATAAAAATGAGTTGGGACCAACACACCCTATCATCTTATGCTCAAGTTCTATCTAAATACCCAAATAATTAGAGATAATCTAGAGGATGACATAATATTGGCCAATTATCACAAGTAACATAGACACTTCTTTGAAGAATATATATCACTGGTAAAAAAATCAATACTAAAGATGTAGAACTATTTATTTTAGCCAACAGTAAAACTCGTTGCATCCCCAGAAGGTGGGAAATTTTCTGCCTTCTAAAATTTAACTCGAGGAAATTTTCCTTCTCTCATTTCTCCCTTAGGTTTCTAGGCATGTCTTGCTGTCAACTAAGATAGTGAGACAAGACAGGACTCTTTATTGTAGTCAGTAGTAAGACTCACTGTGTACCTAGAAGGCCTAGACCACGGGAGCAGGAGAGGGGGGGGGGGGGGAGGTGGGGTGAGGGTGCGGAATTTGTCTGAACTTTAAATAGGAAAATGTTGAGGCGGGACTCACCTTAACTAAATAGTATATGTACCCTATCTCCCCTTTCCTTCTCCTCTCGAGCAGATTATTCTCTGTCATGTCTCTCTCTATTTTTTCTTCCTGGAATCTCTCTCGTTTTTCACAAGAATTTAGCATGTAATTTCTATCTTTTTAATAATTGATATTTTCTTATTTATGTGAATAGGTGTTGAAAAACTTTAATTCGGCATTCTAGCACAACTTCTTGGTACAATTTCGCTAACTTAATCTTAGTGAAGTAATTTAAATAATATTAATAATAGATATATGTAAATTTATATTATATAAATATATAATATTAAAACTAATGATAAATATAATATATAGCTATTAAAATATAATTTTAAATCTACACATTATTATAATTATCTTTATTATATATTTAATATCAATAGGGTTAAGAAAAAAAACCCTCATTTGACGCGAAACTCATCTCTAATTAAGATAAAGAGGCCAGTGATGAGTCTCGACTCACAGCTTACATGGTGGCGAATCATAAGGGGCTAGTTCCTAAGGCAAGTGGACTTGCCAAAAAAAAAAAAAAAAAAAACTTAATAGGCCTTTAATTTTTCATATTGATGTATCAATCTTGTGAAATTTTATTCTAAATTGGTTGCAAATGAAATTCACCAACTGGACAACTAATATGTCTTTTATTGAACAAGCTCATAAACTTTCGAAAGTTTGATGTCTCCATACTTATGTTTCTTTATTCCTATATATCTAAGTTTATTCATCTAATACTTATATGCATCATGAAAACATTTGTTACAAAGAAGTTATGCACTAAGCTTGAAATGTTATCCTTCACCAAGTAATTGCCAAACATAACTTTGCCAATATCATGAAGATACACACACACACACATATATATATATATATCTCACATTTTTTTTATTTATATGATCGTATGTACAAGAATATTGTGAACAAAGGAGATATGGATGGAAATACTAATAAGAAGAGGAGAAACTTTATCTCTATGCTTTCATTCCTTATAGTTTCTATACTTCTCTATATATAAGCCTGACAATGTAGACGTTATACAATATGGGACCGAATCAAATGGAATTTCATTACATAATAACATAAAACAAATAAATCGAATTAATCCCTTATTTTTTCTCTCTTTAATTTTGTCCATTTCGTTATTTGGCGCATGCCATGTAAGTAAACATTGTTGGCATATATATTCAACTGAAATATGCACCATATCAAGTAAATTTGAAGATTTTACTATAATGACATATAATACGATTTACGGCACTCTCATTCTTTAAAATGAGTATCTAGAAATGTGACAAGTTGATTTTTCTATATAAATATATCTCAAAGGTAAGATGTCAGTTATGGATCTTATATTTCCTTCAACGGAATGTGTAATGATTAAGGATAAGATCATGGGTATTTATGCAAGTCTATAAAAAAATATTAATTAATTAATTAATTAATTTTTCTATTGAAAATATCATTATCATTTTCGAGCTATTGAAGAAGCTAACATATATGATGTTTGTGTTGATCATTATTAACTATAAACCGATTGTTCCATTCCAATAATCAAATATAAATAAAGGATTGCAATTTGATTTTAAGTTCATAAAATATTATCTAATGATTTTTGGAGCTTATATATATAGTTCAACACATCCTGTTTGGTTGTCACGTCCGTATATAATTATTATCCCTTGTTTTGGAGTAAATGAGACGATTGTCAGATAATGTCCATTTTGCCACGCCAACTCGTCCTCTATCAATTTCCCATGAATAACCTCGTCGTCAAAGTTTACCATCATAAGTTCATGACAATAGCTAGAGTTGACGTGCTAATAAATTTTTAATTGTTTCATATATTTATTATTTTTAAATGTATATAATTAATACACAAAAAAAAAATGTTATTCTAAACCCTTTATCAATGTCTAAAAGCATATTCCACTGACGATATCCATATTTAATTACTTATTGTGCATATTGCCGAAATCCTAAATAGATAATTGATGTTCTCTTTCTTTCTCCCTTTGCTCATTCTGACTTTTGGGATACGTTTCCTTAGATCTGCGTTTTCATTCGTGGAAGATCATATCTTGACAGAAGTGATGGACTGATCTTTTCCATCTACTTTTGATCCATATTTTCATCCTGCTTTGCTTGTTTAAATAGAAGTTGTTTCTTTATAGTATTTTCTTCTTTCACTTTGAATGGAGGAATTATTTTTATAAGATTCATTCATTTCCATTTTGTGTATATATATATATATATATATATTGGTTGTTATCAAACTTGATGTGGCATATAACTTGTACTTGTACCCTTATCTCTCTTGCCGCATCAATGGCAATTATTGGCTGACTGTGTCCCACCTAAATGCATTGTATATTTTGGGATATGGTTCTTCTAAAATTATCATATTTAACAAATTAATTTTTAAGATACTCCCATACTTAGTTATTGGTTGAAATTAAGTTAAAGAAGATGTTATCACAAATATATTACAACATATTAAAAAGTGTAAACAATTTTAAATATGGATTTAAAAGTTTAGATAATTTTAGAGGATTCAAATCCAATATCTTGTCTTGTCATCACCTTGAGTTATCTTATTATTATTTTTACAATAGCTTATCTACAATGAACTAAACTAATATTTTATGACATCAAAATCTTTTTAATTTAAGCCGAATAGTTTGGTTTAGAATTAAAATTTGTTAAAAGGGAAAAAATTAATAATAAAGCATACATTTACGGTTGATAGGTTCAGAGTTAAAATAAACCCTAACCACAGCATTTTAGAGATTGAATCGCCAGTTGCTCTTTGACTTATTGGTTTCATCATATTATCCTTTGAAATTATATGTCATGCTGTATTAGTTGTTAGGATTTCACGACCAAAACATTTTGGGTAACTCCCATGCCTCTAGGAAAGCCAAATTTCCTTTTCACTTAATGATATTAGTGGTGTCCTTACTCATAATCTTTAACAATACCGTTTAATTTATCCTCCTTATACAACCTAGTAATGTTTGTGAAGGAAAACCAAATTTCTTTTTCAATACATTTCTCACTTTAAAATTTTATATTTTAGTATTCATACTTTAGTTTTAATTGCATTTTGATGCATATAATGTAGTTATGATTGTATATTAGTGATATGATACTTGTGAAGCTGCTATATTACGTAATGTTTAGTATTCATTTAGTCTATTAAAAAGGATAAAAGATGTCATTACCTATTTAGTCCATAAAAAATTTATTTTTTAGTGAGAGATTGTATGTAACGCCCTAAACTTAAGGGCACTTATAATCTGCTACATGTCTATATTAAATATGGACATGTAAAGCTCGAATTCTACCAATAACTGCAATAAAAGTTATTTTATACCACCAACACACAATATATTTAGTACTTTATGTCTACAATCATGGCATAATTACTTCACTTACAACCACACCAAACACTTGTCCTAGACAACATTAGCAGGGGATGGCCCATAGGATCCATCTAAGCAAAAACTATTACAAACTGGCAAGTGGGTCTACGCCCTTAAAACTCTTTTTAGTCTCTTTTAAAATTCCTTTAAATGCGCAAATATTTACTAACTAGTATACAGGGTGTGGGTGTAGTAATAAAATTTTGGTGTATCCCGAGTCATGTCCATAGGAAATAAGGGCTAGCTCTCAACTGTATTAGTCTTAATTATTGCTAGGCAAAATAAAAAAGAAAATATTTTTGGATTTTTTTTTGAATAAGACTAATTTAAGAGAAATAGGGATTTCCAACACCTATAATTGATTTAGGGTAAGAGCCAAATAGATTAGAAAATCAATTAGATGTATGCTATGACCAAATTACAATTGAAAAAACAAATTAATGATGTGTTTAATTTTTCAATCAATCAAGCACCAGCTAACAACTCCTTTTTATAAAGAAAGCAATTACCCTAATTAACCAATCAATATTCTCTATTCCTAGAAAAGTGATCAATTAACTAATTTGCATAATTTATCAAACCCTAATCGAATTCAAATCCATATGTCTATGTGATCTGTAATCCAAATTAGTTAATCACAAAATTGATTAGAAAAGAATTTTCCAATTGCAATCCTAATCTATCATGAATTCCAAAATCAATTTAAAATACATAATATGTAAAATAACACCAATAACATGAACACAAGTAAGGAATCAATCAACAGCAATGATCATTAATCAGACAATCAAAATCAACAACTCAAAACCCTAAATAAGCACAAAAGAACAAGCTTTAAACATCATCCATAAAATGAATATAAGAAAAGAGTGAAATCATCTTTATTAAAAAAATCCTATTCTTAAATCCAAATTCAAATGATGCTTTCCCCTTGATCTTGGTATGGAATCCTTAATCAAATCAAAAACAAAAGTTTTCTACTTTTTAAGCCCTAATCAAGATCTAGGAGCAAAGGAAAAATAAGCTAATTCCGTACCTATTGCTCTTCCTTCACAAAAGATCTAACAAGAGGAGTTTAAATATGAAAAGTCGCGCAAGGACTTAAGATGCCATGAAAGCCGGTAGCCTTTAATTAAAATTAGCCGACGTTGCTTTAAAAAATACATTTATGAGGAGTGTAGATGGATGTACGCCGGCTTCAAGACTGGTGATGTAGAATCCAATTTTGCTGGTGTTCGTTGAATGAAGAAATTATTTCTGAATTGAGATGACTTCCATCTTTCAATCTTGCACTACCAGCATTAGATTTACGCCTGTCAAAGGCCGGCAACCTTTCCTCTCCAGCAACTAGTGTTAAAGTTTTTGAAGTTGTGAACATGATAGGCTAGCATAATGACGACAGTGTAAATGTAAAATTTGCCAGTGTACAGGTTTATAAATGAAAGCTGGTGAAATTCTATAAACAAAGCTGGCAGGTATCTTCAATATTTGCTAGCATACAAGCTGTTCTTCAAAGGCTAGATTGTTCCTTGATGAAGCCTGGCCGCCTACATGCTTTCATGGCGGGCCTTTGTTCTTTTCCTTTCCAAATTTGCTCAAAACTTCTTCAAATTTCATATATTTGCAATTCTAAGTCCTCCATGACCTAAAATATCAAATTAAGAACACTTAAATATCAATTCCTTTAGATTTCTATAAAATCAATAATAATTTATCATCAATTGTTCAATGCAAAGGGAGAAAAATATGACTTTATCAATGCCCTATCACACTATCCTAAATATAAGAACAATTATAACATCACATAGTAGGAGTCTCCATCTCCTAAAGTTTAATAATGCATTATTAATAGGCTACGCGATAATCCTTGCCACTATCATCCTTCCCATAATCCATGATGACATAATATCTGGTTAAGTCAAAAGCTAAAGGAGTTTCATTTGTACCTAAAAGAGAAGATGTTAGTCGAAACCGAGTATGGTGTACCAACAAACACAAACGCATCTACAAACAATTGCAAACACACATGCATCACTATTATATGAATGCAACAAGCAACCATTTGATTATCTGTATCTTGTAGTCCAGTAGTCAACAAAGGGTTAACTTAATATCATAAAGCATATGTAAATATTGCATGCATATATTGGTTATTGGGTACTCCCCATAACCATGATGTTGACATATTCTAGATTTATCAAGATCATCTCCATATAGGACGTCACGCATGAATCATTAGGATGTTGCGACAATAGCATGGATACTCTCCACCTATAACTAGCAGCCACGCACAAGCATTAGTCAAACTTTATAGTCAAATAATTAGTTAGTTTGTTTTTATTACTATCCTAAATATGCACAAGTATACACATAGTATACACATACTTGAGATTTCTCTAAAAATCTCCTCTAGCGCTTATTATTTTTCTATAGAAACGTTTGAAATTAATGCTACAACTAAACTATTTTTGTTACTAACACATCCATTTGTTGAAACAAAATAGAGAGGGAAGGGACTTTACTTATTGTGAAGATTTTACTTAGTTGCTTTACAAGATATGGATTTCAGATAAACGAAAAAAGGAGTATTTTGTAGAAATTGAAGGAGAAGAATAAGGAACAATTACTTCCTTGAAAATCTATACATTGGTTAAAACTTACATGTCTTTTGAATTTTATAACATTGGACAAATTTTCCCCCAAGCAAGTCCCAAGTTCTCTTTTTGACCCTCCTTTATAACTTATTTATTTAATATTGAAAGGTATGTCCCAGGAAACTTTCATATTTGAAAGTTACTTGAATTTTCGAAGAACTGTGGATACCTTGCTTTCATCTCTTTCTCAAGCTCCCATGTTGCTTCCCTTGAGATAAAGATACAAAGAGTACCTATACTATCATTTTTTTGTCAATTTGATGCCTAATGTCCAATTTTGGACTAAAAAGTAGTTGTACTTCCAAACTATTAGGCAAAAAATCAAATATTAGGCATTAAAATGCCATCAATTCAAAAGTACGGATAGCTTTTTGCCTAAAATCAAATATTAGGCACCAAATCACCAAAAAATAATTACATAGGTACTTCCTATGCCTTTATCCCCACTTCCCTTTCTATTTGATTTGTCCATTATACCTTAACCTATTTGATTACAAGTCTTCTCGATATCCGTTCTCTCATATCCACTATACAAACTACCTTTTCTACAACATAAATTTTGGTTACCTTAATGGTTCCAATGTTGTTATTTGATCTATGTTTGGATTACATTTTTCTCAACATTGATACGTAAAAGATGTCATGAACTCCAGTTAAGGTTGGTGGCAACATAACCAATAGGTGACATCTTTAACTCGTTCTAGGATTTGAAATGGTCCTATGTATCGATGATTCAACTTACCCCTTAAACCAAACCTTATCACTACCTTAGTTGGCAAAATTCTTAACCAAACATGATCTCCCACTTGAAATTCTAAGGGTATCCTTTATTTGTTAGCATAACTTTGCTATTGACTTTGAGCTGCCTACTTTTGTTATCTAATTATCTACACTTTAGCAATGGCATCTTGTATTAAGTCTAGTCCAAAGAGTTGTCTATCACCCACTTTATACTATTGTATAAGAGATCTGCACTCCCTTCCATACAACATCTCATAAGGTACCATCTGAATAGTTGCCTAATAAATTTTGTTGTAGGCAAACCCCACCAACAGTAGATAGTTATCCCAATTATCACCAAAGTCCAAGCGTTCACTAAATTCATTAAGATCTAGATTGTATGCTCTAATTGCCCATTGGTTTTGCTGGTGAAAAGTTGTACTGAACTGTAGTTTGATCTAACCCTCGATGTAAACTTATCCAAAACTTTTATAGAATGAATTAAACAAATTCCAAAGATCTTGGATAAGGAAAAGACAAAATTTGAAAAAGTTTTTTTTGCACACAAGTACTAACACAACTTGTGTCAGAGGTCATATACTACTATAAGGCTTCAACATAACCCATGTACTCAATCATGTTGAGTTTAGACGTAAGATTTTCAAGTTTCTAAGTCACTATGTTCAATACGGTTGCAACACGACTCATGTGTACAATTCACTCATGTTGAACACATAACCCTCTATTACATGGAAACAATGTATTACAAGATTCAACACCGGCATGAACACCCCATTTACTTGGTTATGTTGAGCACAAATTCCAATTAATGTGAGGTAATGCGCTGCAGTATTTAACACCAATAATTATACAACCCATGTACTCAGTTGTGTTGAACATAAAGATAGGGTTTTTTAATGAGATTTTGCAAATTTTCATTTTTTTTCTTTCTTTATTAACATCAAAACACAACTAAACTTGAACCCAACACTTTTTCATATACCCATAAACTCTTTTCAACCAATCTTGCAAACAAAAGGTTAAAATTTCATAGAAAATCTCATCATCTTGTTATGAATTCAGTTTATCCCTTGTTATTCTTTTTTTTCCCCCATAATCTATTATCTCTCATGCTTTAGGATTTCCTCTGCAATTACTATTACTTTCATCGTTCCTTTCTTGAAACTTGCTATTATCACTAAAACAGATTTATTACTATTGTTTCCTTATTCAAACCATGAAAAGTAATAAGGAAAAGAGACAGAAGTACCATAGATTTCTATTGAAGATCATTAAGATTCGATGAAGATTGATGAGAGAGAGAAGGATAAACTTCTAAAATGTAAGGAAAAGTAGAGGGAGAACAACTACTTTACGTTTTTAAATGTTCCCTCCGACTGATGTATCTTTTAAGGATAGTCAATTCAAAGATATGCCCCTTGACCTTTAGCAATATTACTAATTACCATTCTACAATTCCCTATATTTGTTATATTTAACATTATTTTTAAGGTATTTCAACATTACAATTTATAATAAAGCAATTTGTATATTCTAAGAACCCTTTTAATTTGTAATGAAGATCATCATTTAAATATCTGAAATTTAATAAGAATGCCTTTTGTTATTATTAAAAACATCCATATAACAATGCTTTTTTTTTTTTTTATAAGGAAATATATGTTATCTTAATAATATGCACAAAACAAAGTCAAGGGATATATTTCCTATTATGCATAATCATGATAATATATACATTCATAGCCAATTTATGACATTGTATTTCATCATCAAATACATTAGGGATTTTACACAAACCAACTCTATTCTTACGCTGTGTTTGGCAACTTTATTAAAGTGGAAATAGGCTAAAAGAAAAGAGTGGAATGGAAATGAGTAGAAAGTTTGTGTTACATTTGGTAGCTTATAAAGTAAATGGGATGAAAAAAAAAGAAAAATAGAGTTAGTAATTGACAAAGTTATCCTTATATAATTTTTTTATAAAATATTAGTAAGGAGGGCAATTTAGTAATTGACTTTGTTCTCCACCACTTTTTCTCAAATTTTGGAGAGAAAAGACGTAGTTTAAAAAGTGGAAAACTTTCCACTCTTTTCTATGATTTTCCACTTTCACTTAAGTTTCTTAACACAATTTTTCTTTACTTTTTAGTGGTTTTCATCCGTTTCCACTTTGCAAAGTGGATCCAAATACAACATTAATAAGAGAGGCATTTATAAGAAGGGAAGACGAAAGTGCATTCTACTTTACAGCTTCTAGCAGGACAAAATAACTCCCCTCTTTAGTTTCTTCTTGCTTTGGTGTGATAACAGATCGACCACTTGATAACCATGCTTGGACACACAAAATAGGATAAGTTGATCAAGGTAATACATCCTTCCCCTGAAAGCATTGGCAACATGATGAAATTTATTTTGTATTTGTGTTTGGTTTTTAAGTATTTGCAATATTTGTTATGAATCTATGTATACATGAATCTTTCGAAACCTTAATTTTGTACGAAAAATTAAACTCCAATAAAGCCCTAAAAATTTAGCATTTAGTAGATTATCCTATCTAATCTGTTTCAAATAACCCATTATCCATTCTCTATCTTCATCAAGGATGATTCCCCCAATCATTGCTTTGTCTCCTATAACTAATTCGTCAACAAATAGACGAAATTTAATTAGGTTGTTGTGTGGTTGAGCTTTGGGGTGATATCTATTGTTATATTTTTGATCTGTTGATGCTAATTTGGGTTTTAGTTTTTTCCCTGTACATTAACTCACTTCTCTCTCTCCAGATTTATAGTAAGACAAAGAAAAAAGTAATGGGCCATGATGTTGAAGGCGCTTCAAACATGTTTTTAGAGAATTTGCTTTTTCCAACAATCCATTTTGAAAGGGTTTGAATTTCCTATATGGCTTTATACTATGGTTCTTTATGTGTTTTATAGGGCAAGGCAAAATCTTAGTACATGTTTTAGACTTTCATGATTGTTTTAACATCTAAGGTATCTCATTTGTGTGCTTTGCAGATGTTGATTAATTTTTCGCCTCATGGATAGTATGTTATTGAGTGTCTTTTAAATGAAGAGTTTTGGTTTTAGGATGAGTGGAGAAGTCTAAAGCCACCTCAACAATAAGGTATTCATCTATTATGGAGTTAGTTGACTATAAGTTTTAACCAATTGAATCTTTGTTGTTGTATTTTGTCCTAAGGTGGTGTAATCTTATTCTTCTGAATTTATGCATATTAGTCCCATTTGGTCCTTAACCCAATTGCTTATTAGATAGCCAATGATATCTTCATTCCATTCCATTTTTTATTTCCGTTAGCATCTTGTCATGCCTTGTAGCGATTGTAGGTGAGGTGACCGTAAAAAACTTGATTCTTAGTTTAGATCAATTTTCAGTTCGGAATTTGTAATGCTTTCCTCCGCCAATGATATATTGGCCATATTCTATGAACCATTAATGCCATTCAAATATTTTTTTTTCTACTGTAAAGAATCATAAGTTGTTGTCATCTAATGTATCCTTCACATCCTATTCTTATATTTTTCCTTTAGTAATTTACACCAAGTTGTCCCAGTATATGTTGCTTCAAAATCTTTCTCAATTTTCAAGGCTTTGCATCTCTTATATATGTTGTCTAAACCTAGACCATTATTTTATTTGGGAATGGTAAACGTATCTTAGGGAATCCAATGTATTTCTTTGTATTTACTAATTCTCCCTATATGAATTTTCTAACTAAGAGATCAATTTTCTACATTATTTATGTTAGGACTGTGGACATTCAGTGAATATTGTTTAGAAATGCTTGTTGGATCGTATTCTAAAGGAGTAACTTACCAGTCGTGTTAATAAAATAGCTTTTTGACCCCAAGAGTTTGGTTTATATCTTAGAGATGACGTCATGGCATTAAGTTGGTTTCAGTTTCTTTCCTTGATTCATTGGGAATCCGAGATACTTTTCTAGGAAGGTAGTTACTTTTTTATGTAGTTATATCTCTTGTTTCCTTTTGTATACTTATCGGTATATTTCTTATGAAAATTGATTTTGGATTTTGACTTGTTTGCAATCTCGACAAGCCGTTAAAGGTATATGGGGTGTGAAACCCATGTAACACCTAAGAATTGATAATTATGACTAATTTTGCTTGTTTTTCAAACTTAATTCCTATTAATGCAAGCACACAAGTAAACAACAATAATAAACTGTGGTAAGTAAAGGAGAAGCATTAGAGAAGATCACATCACACTTTAACGTGGAGTTCAGCATGCCTCCTAATACTTATGACACACACAATGCCTTCTTCAATGTAGGACTTCACAGACTTTATTTCACCAAACAAGCAATGTACCAAGGGAGCTACACAATAACACACATATACAAAACACAAACACACTTGAGTTGTAACTTTGTAATGAATATCCTATTCCACTGGGCACAATTCAAGACTCATAAATAACCATTCAACAAACTTAGCATAATGCTTTTACAAAAGATAGCAAATGTAAGAACAAATGACACTAAACTTTTCTCTATTACAAAGTAAACAAAATATACTCAAATAGCTTAGAAAGTGATATATAAGATTGAGATGACAATAAATAATCTCTGTTATTTCCCTTAAACTACTCAAACATTTATATTTATAACTCTCCAGAGGATTAAGTTGTTGCCTCAAAAACCACCAAAATTGTCAATGC
The DNA here is from genome assembly GCA_024138025.1 of Combretum micranthum. Taxonomy (NCBI): domain Eukaryota; kingdom Viridiplantae; phylum Streptophyta; class Magnoliopsida; order Myrtales; family Combretaceae; genus Combretum; species Combretum micranthum. Next base: position 2,376,751 of record JAMXBD010000012.1, on the reverse strand, counting down.
ATTAAACACTCAAACAGCTAGTTGAAAAACATAATAGGTTTGAACTTTTTGTAAATGGTCTATACCTTTTGGACATTCTATGACCAAACAGGCTTATTGTGCTAGCTTACACAAAAACAAGGTTAAGATGCTTTGCACCAGTCTAAACCACTTTAAATTCATCTGGACCATCGTCTAAATACACCATATCACATTATACATAATTTTTGCTAATTAAGTGTAACTTAACTTTAACAATTAAGTAATTATGCAATGTATTTCCTCATCAAAATTTACATTGAATTGTTCAGCGCATAGTGTGCTTGATTGCTTTAGCTAGTTTGGTGGTGGCCTTTACTATCAGTATAATGTCATATGCAAATAGAAGGTAGGAAAAGTGGCATGAAGTGCCTTTAATTTTTTGGGATAATATCGTGAATGATAACTGAACTTTGAAAAAATATGCAATTAGATACCTAAACTTTGAAAATGATTAATTTAATACCTAAACTTTGAAATTGATCGATTTAGTATTTAGAAAAACTTTTTGTGCACACCATTAGTATCTTTGTGATTTTGTTTAGTGTATAAAAAAATGTTTTTTTACGTATTAAATTGACCAAAATATAGATATCTAATTGCTTATTTCACCAAAGTTGAGGTATCATTCATGACATTTACCCTGATTTTAATTAATTCCCATTGTTTTTCCTTAGCTAATTTCTCTATTAATCTTAACAATATTTCCATTCCCATAATGAATAAGTAGGGTAAAATGGGGTCACACTGCTTTACTCCTTTTGTGGGGAAGAAGGTTCCATTTATATGTACCTCAAAAGATAAGGTAGTAATGGTTGACACTATCATTTTAATTGTAAGTTTTAAGAGGCTTAAATGGGCGAGAGCATGCCTTATGAAGTCCCATTCAATTCGATCAAAGTCTTTCCCTAGATTTATTTTTAAGAACATCCATCCCTCTTTGTTGTTCTTTCTTCTTCTTCTTTATTTTTCATATCCATTGTATATTAGTCGCTTAAGGTTATAGTGTTGTCAACCGCTTTCTTGCCTTTAATAAAACTAGTTTGACAAGGATTTATGATTTGACTTAAAAATGATGGCAATTTCTTTGTTAGCATTTTAGAGATGATCTTATGTACTGCAGTATAGAGACCAATTAGTCTAAATTAGGTAATTTGATTGGTTCTATAAAGACCCGACTTACCTTTACCCCATGATTAGGCAAGTTAAGTCTCGAACGACACATCATATACAAAGATATTATACATAAGGTTTTCTGAAAAGAAATGTTTATGTTGATTGCTTGATTAAACCTATCAAATTATAGAGCTTTTACAAATACTACTCATGAAGAGTAGATTTACTTTACATATCACAATATAACAATACCATAGGTTAATACTTCAAAAATTCCAAAGTTTTAATCCTTTACAAAAATATATAAAAAAAACTTGAATACTTTATATTATAACTCGTATGCTTATGAATAAGCCTTAAAAGAAACTATCACACCACATTCTAAAGTCTTGAAAATGTCTCCTTAAAATAAACATCATAAGGAAAGTGGTTCCTAGTCGTCCCATTTGTCCAAGAAGTCCCCAAAGCATCATAAAATTCATCCTCATCAACACCTGGAAGGGAAAAAGTGAGTTAAGGGCCTAGTACACACAATACAAGTAAATATAAGGTAGCACATGTTCTTAACTAATGCAGTGCAAAACCAATAATTTAGTTATCTTTAATAAGTAAGCAAATCAACAGTGGAGTTTTCAAACTTCGATTGAAATCCTTAGGAACCTAGGGGTTTTGAGTAACAGCAGCTGCTTAGGAGTTTGATATAAATAGCCCAAATACTTATATCCCATGCATAACTTTACAAGAAAAATAATCCCATCTAGGGTTCATAGTCGTGTTTCATCTTTACTTAACTTAATCCATAATATCATTTAGTTCAACTGTGCCCATAAACATAAACTAAATCATATTTCTTCTTCTTAAGAATAAGAAAACGTTATACCAATATCATTTCCCCTATCAATTACCCACTTATAAATGTCATTGCATCATGACAGGGGTGGCCTGAGCCCCTAACTATCATGTTCAACTATGACAAGGATGTCACTCCTTGAATCGGATCAAATGACACAAGTACAACCAATTCAACTATTTTTAAGTCAATCTTTAATTAGAATTGATTTAATAATGACTAACTTAACACTCAACAAACAAATTACTATGTACCTAAATAATTTGACTTAGCTTGCGAGAAATCAGTAGATAAACTCAACTGATTAGGAGAATCTGTAAAAGAAAAATCGTTTCATACAAAATAACATTAATCCATAAATAACTGTTAAGCACTCATTTACATATCAAACTTAAATGAAAACTCATAGTAATACATAACTTAGTATATTTTTACACATATACATATATATATCATCCTTTTATTTTGTTTATTTATTTTATTATTATTATTTTTTTACCACAAACCATCACCTTCTCTGCAACCCCCTTTATGAAGGATGTTATGGGCATTAGAGACTGATAACTCCCTCCGTCATGATGATAAGAGAAAATCATGGATTAAAGGGCGTGACACCCCTTATAATGCCCATTATGACATCTCTGATGAATTTTTCAAGAAACAAAGTCCATCATGGGGTCGATAACGCTCGTAATGAACAGGTAAACCATCCAAAGTCATTTTTATTCGAATTTTTACTACTTATAACTTAAGTAACACAACTTCCTTTGGGCAAAACATGTCAAATTGAATTTATAAACCTACTTTTAAGTTCTAAAAGATTCACATACACTCACTACACACCCATATACCAACAACCCAACCATCCTATCTATCATAATTTCACACTTCATCACCAATATAACATACTAGCTATACAAATCATTTATTCATCAAAGCAACTACAACAACTTCATTTTTCTACTGTCACAAACTCTTATGATTCGTCTCAACTCAAGAATCAACTTAGTCCTTATCAAACTACCTATAACCCACTAAAACTCATTTAGACAAAATTTGTATTCATGAAAGAAGTGAGTGAATAAATGATTAGAAAAACATGCAAAGTTTTACCTTAAATAGCCTTGATCTTTAGATGAAGTCTTCAAGGAAATAAGATGAGTTTGCCAGAAAATTTTGTTTAAGATGATGAACAATATAGAGCTTGTAAGTGGCGGTGGAGGAGTCGGTTTTTGGCTCCATTTTGAAGAGTTTTTGCTAAATTCCTTACTATATAATTATCTAAAAAACAAATTCCATTTGTCTTGTGTAAAAGTCGAGAAGAGTTTAGAATGTTTTCATGGGCTTAGGCTTAAGTATTTTAGGTTAATGGGGCTTGTCTTTCAATTAGAAAATTGGGTTATTTTGGGAATTTGAAAAATGATTTCTAAAGGGGCTCTAATGCATTAAAGAAGAAATAAAACATCACAACACGATTCATTTTAATACACTTCAGTTCTTATACCTAATTATACCTATATTTAAATTTAGATAATTAAGATCATCACAATCAATTCATGGAATTAATAAATAATACACACATGCAAATTGATTTAGCATTTTTAGTTTAGAATATTTCAGGCTCATCATAATTCTAGTATTGGTACTAGTAAAGTACTATTGATTAAACGTGGTATTCCTAGGATAAGTAATTTTTAATATTTGTTAAGGATTTATTGGTTGTATAAAGGGTTTGGAAACGTTGGAGAATGTGTTTTTTGACCTATTATAGGTCTGTGATCTACTATCCAACTCTATTTTGATGTGCTATTATCATGTTTCTAGCTTGACTTTTACACTTTGGCATAATGATATTTTATGTTACGCACCATCCCTTCTCCCATTTGATGCGAGCTTTCATATTCCAAATTTTTTTTTTCAAATTTTAGAAGTTATAGCTATTTATTTCTGAGTTATTTTTTCAAAGCTAATCATTCCTTCATTTGGTTTATAGCTATTTTTCCTTTCAATCTTTTCCATTTGACTCAATAATTTTTTCTTTTATTTGTGCAACATTCCAAATGTTTCCTTATTCTATTTTTTTTTTTTTGTATTTTCATAAAAAAGTTGTTTGGCTTATATGTAGTTATTTTGAGCCTTTTCCCAAGTTTTCTTGATTAATGTGTCAAAAGTGTTGTGTTTCCCACATTGGGTGGTATTCAAAAGGTTTTGTGTTAGTGCATTAGGGCTGTGATTGATGGGTATTAAGTAAAATTTGACAGTGATCAAATAATCTTCTTGGTAAGTATGTTATGGAACATTAAGGAAAGAGGTCTCTCCATTGGTAGTTTGCCATAACTTCATCTAGTCTAGTTTGTATAAGTTGCAGGATTTCTCATTTACTCCATGTATATCTAGTGCGAATGTAGACTAGGTTTATGAGTTTACAATTAGATAAACATCATGTGAAAAGTGTGGATCCTTTTTTGTTACGAGGCTTCTCTCCCCACTTTTCTAATATTTTGAGAATTTTATTAAAGTCACCTATTACACACCAAGGTGTTTGACCTATTTCAATGCATGCATTTTTAAGTCATTCCATAACTTGAGCCTACAATTAAAAGATGGGTTATTGTATATAGTAGTTAAACACCAAAGGTTATGAGAATGTCTGACTTGGACCATGACGTGTATCATTTGCTTAGCTTGCTTTATTGTTGTTACATCCATCATATCATAGTCTACAGGAGTATGGTGCCACTACGTTGTCCTTATATAATACCATCAAAGGGAAAGGTGTAGCATAGAGCATGTGTTGCTATGATAGAGATGTAATTGGACCAGGTCTTGGAGGGATCATATGAACTTGAAAACTTGATCCACTACCTTATAAGGTATACTAAACCCGATCCTATAACCTTATAGGGTTTTCACACTATATCCAAACCTACCCTATAAGATTTACTCTCTAACTGGAGACCCACCCAATTATTCATTTATTTTTTTTCCAATTTTGCCTTTAAGTAAAACGATAAACTTATAATCATCTACAGGGAACCAAATTGATAATGATTATTCTAATTTATGATTCCAATACATGAAAATACCAACAAAACTAACTTGCTACATCTAAAAACTTGGATTTTCCACTGGAATCCTCGATGTGATTCCCACTTTCCAAATGTTCAACACCTAAATTTACCGCTTTACTACTACTATTAAGTTAACTCTTTGTTTCCATATCCAGATTTCATAAAGCAGTAGGCAAGGCCAATACTGCAAGACCAAAACTAAAGAGGTAGACTTCTTGTTAACACAACTCTGTCCCTTGCTTGAAGCCAAATATATATGGATAACTTCTATAAGTGTTGATTTTCAGCATAAACCTAGCTTAATAGGAGGAAGAAGGCTAGGCTGGAGGTGATAGACGAGCATAAGAGTAAGAGGGGAGAGAAGAGAAGGGACGCAACTGTAATAGCAATAAGGCATAAAAGTAGGAACTAGGGTTATTATATATTAGGTATATATGTTTTAGTTTTATAAGTTTTACTTTAGTCTTTTGCAAATATTTTTATTTTTTTTAATTGTATTAAAGGGTTAGGTATTCAGGTCGGGCATCCACAAAGTATTTTATATTATCCAAACCCGACCCTATAACCTTATAGAGTTTTTATTCTGTATCTAAGTCCGATCTTGTAGGGATCGAGCGGGTCGAAAACCCTATAACAACTGACTTGGTTGCATCCTTATACTGCAACATACATTTTTGTTTCTGAAAAAACTAAGATATCTGGCATGTATTGCTTAGTCACCTCATTGATTTCATTCATCTTTTTGGTTGAGTTTGCACCTCTTACATTTTAACCAATAATTTTAATAGGGCATGAGTGTTGGGATTCTGGCAGGTCTATGGGCATCATGGTAAAGGTGAAGCAATATCCTAAGGTATTTGATCCATTAAGGAGCCTTCTCATTTCCAACACTAGTTGGCATAACAATTTCTTTGCTACCAAACATGTCATTGTTTTGTCCCTATTTTAGAGGATGAACATCATTTTTCCTTCATTTGATATGTTGCAGGTAGTGGTCCTGAGAGTGGATTGAGTAGTAGTTGTTAAGTTATTTCTTCTACTATTATTCTTGTAGGTTGTTTCCTAATATTGCATTAGATGGTCTAGCTTGTAACATCCCCTTATAAGTGTATCCACAATGATAATGTTAAACTCTTTCGTTGTCTATAGCTGGAACCTACTGAAACTTGGATCACTTATCCATTCTCTCTAATCTATTGCACTTGGATTTTGGTACTTGTACTAATGGAATGAACTCTTATTCAATTGGTTAGAGTTCAATGAAGGTCATAAATGCTATGGTCCATCCATGTTGGTGTTGGATGTAAAACATCTTCAGAAAGGCTACTTATTGTAAGGAGATATGAGTTAGGATGCCACATTCAAATCTTGAAAGTTGTTTTCACATTCATATCCATTCGTTGCATTTCGTATGTGTTTTTCAGTTCTAATGAGTCTTTGGTTCGGTTTGATTTTAGCTATATGTTTACATTGTTTATGGAATATTATTTAAATATTTAATCTATAGCTCCTGTAGTTGAAAGGTGCTTCCTATTTTCTCTTAGCTTTCAAGCATAGCATTGAAGGTAGTAGGCATTGCAATCAGGTGCTCCTAGCTCAGTAGTGGTGCTTGATACAGTTGGGATGATTTGCCATCCTGATGAAGACTTTGTTGATAAGATGCCAAGAACATTATAGTCTCTCACATTTGATTTAGTTTGGTTTGCTTAGTATCTTGTTTCTTGTGTCTCTCTTTCTCTCTTTCTTTTTTCTTTATACCAGTAACTGTTCTTTATATTGACTTTCTATTGCTCTTAGTAGGTTATAAGGATCATTGCTATTGCCTATGTTAGGCAAGGAGTTGATGTTGGTAGTATTGTTTGATTGCTCTATTTTAGTTCCATTATATTATCCTGGATTGACTTTAATTATGTTTCATGCTCCTCTTCTTTAGACAGGAGCTAATTTTGTCTCCAATGCAACCACATGATGTGCAGATGTTGAAAATTCCTTCATATTGCAATTAGCAATTGTTTCCATCTATTTAGATTGTGTATAGATGTGATTCTTTAAAATTTACTTACATACATAAACATTTAAATTAGCCCCTCTTCTTATTGAAAGTGTATGCATATATTCTAAGAATAGAGCCTATTGCATAGCCTATTTTGATGAGGGCATTTTTATTATAATATTCCAAAGTTAATAGATGTGTACCCATACTGCCACAAAATCAAAGGTAGACGTTGAAGCTTGAAAGTTTGGCTTCCATTATCTAATGGCTAGGAAATAGCCATTTATGAACCAAAGTTTGTCCTTTATAACTTGATTCACATGGTCTTTTACGCTGAAAATTATATCATAGAAGTAGTTGCCATTACCCACCATTATGAAGTCTAGTGCAAATTTCCATAGTGTTTGGAGTCTTGAATGTAAATATTAATATACCTGGGTATTCCCATATAATTTAACAATAATAGCTATTTTCCATGCTTGGTGTAATTGTTTTTTATTTCCTTTTGTAAATGATATAGTTCTTTTTGATGGATTAGGTGTAGGTGGTTCTACTTAGCTATTAGAATCTTCTTCTACTTGATCATCATCCATATCTATTGATGCTTCATTGAAGAAGAATATTCCATATGCCTCTAGTATTGTAGCTTTTTTGACCATGCCTTTGTATGAAATATTCTTTTGATTTGATGTTGTCTTTAATTCTGGTTAAACTTATTTTATTGAGCAGGTTTGTGTTCTGTCAAGTTGATGCCAATCAAGTAGTAGTGTGGGTGCTCCAAGGATTGATTTAGTAGTTCTTCATCACTTTGATTAAAATTTTTCTGTTTATATCTTCTTCTTTTTTTTTTTTGAAAGCTTTTTTGTGGGGTGGTCCGTAAATTATGGATATTGTGGATGTAACCCTTGGAGCATGTTGAAATAAGAGGATCCTATACCTTTGCACTAAGAGTTAACATTAAATTTCTAGATTCAAATGCTCTTGGACATTGATATCATAGAACAATGTTTGATAGCATAAGATCATTGACTCCAAGATACTCATACTAACTTGTTTAACATAAGCTTGTCTCCTAAACTTTCATTGAAGGTAAAACTAGTTGTTATTTATGTTATAATTTACACAATGCTTCATACATTGTCCTAGTTAAATAAACTTGATCGTATGCTTCTATGTCTTATAAAGTATGATTCTAGAACCTTAATGGGAAGCTTGTGTATTATTGAAGTATGTTTGTGAACCACCATTTATTTTAATGTTCTAGAAAGTAAGTTATAAAACCATTCACTATTTGTTTATGAAGAAAGAAGTTAATGGGATGCAAATTTGAAAATGGAGACCCTTCTCAATAGTCATTAAACAATTTATTCAACACCCATTCTTTTAACTGATTTAAATGTGAAATAATAATAACCTCATGTGTAGTTGACATCATACAACAATTAAGTTAAATTATCCATTCTCAGCAAGCTTTAATCAATGTCGCACTTAAATTTAGTCCAAGCCAATCCCACACTAACTTCATATTGCTCCAGTTTTATTAGATCTCATAAAGGAAAAAGTAATGTATTAATCTATCAAATACAGATTGGAATGGTAATCCATAGGAATGGAAAGAGGATCATCAAAAGGTTGAAAAAAGACAAAAGAAATAATAAATCAAATGGTATTGTCTCCTTGAAAAAAAAAAAAAACCCGACCCCTTTTACAGTTGTATTCCCTCTCTTCTGATCTTCACTCTTGCTCTTACTCTCTCTCTCTCTCCCTCACCCTCCCCCCTAACCCCCCAACCCCACGCCCACCCCCCCCCTCCCCAAAAAAAAAAAATTGTTGGTGTGATTAGTTTGTTGGGTTAAAACCATTTTAAAGAACTTGAAGTTAAAGTTTTCAAATTGGTTCTATTCAACTTCAGAAGCAACTATCGACATCATGCAAGTGTACCTACCAAAGTAGTATAGAAAATATTAGGTCGTATTCCAAAAGATCATTGGTGTCTACCTTACTCACATTTCATCTATTATCTATGTAAAGAAAATTTAGAAGATCATAATGAAAACAGAAGTATTACCATGGTTAATGAAAATGCACAAATGTTCTCAGGCTAAAATTGAAGATGGGTTTGTAAAAATGCAAGATGAAAGCTTAGGGATTTGCTTCACCAATTCCTTATCATGTGATTTCTTAACAAACTTTGAGAGAGAGTTGTTCGCAGGTATATTTACACTATCAAATTCACTACAATAAGTTAAAGCCTCTCTCAAGGTCAGCAAATCTAGATCTATATGAGACCATCGAAATCTCTTTACAAGTTATTAGCGGTCTAGATCCCCATAAAGCTTAAGAATCCTTTGTTTCAAAGCTAACTTAATAAATTTCAAAGACAAGTGATAGAAAGTTTTACCATCCCTCTCTTGAGACAATTATGAGAAACTCCATTAGTAGCTCAGATCTTTTGAAAAAAATTACCTCTCAATCTAGTCAGTTGAAAGTGGGTAGGAATCTAAAAGATGCACCACACATTTAGTCTCATGAAAATAAATTCAACCTACTAATTACAAATACCCAGTCAATGTTTAGTTGAAAGCACATTTTAAAATCACAATAATTAGGATTTAGATTCACAAACCCTAAGCTGAAAGAGATTATTTCTCCATAGATGCAAGCATTAAGCACGAATTCTAAAGAAATAATACGAAATTAACAAAAAATATTACAAATTAAGTTTAGAGTTTTGCAAAAATACAAACAATGGGTTAAAATGATTTTACCTAGAAAACTTGAGATTTCTCAGCAAGAAAAAACCATTCTTTTACTCAGGAATTCTCTCTTTATACTATGTTAGGAATTTGTTACATATGGTGCATACTCTCATTGCATGCTTGTGCATCTTTATTTATAGGCTACAGACATAGAAATCATGACAATTTTATTTGCTAACATGACATATTCTTTATAATTGAATTCGTTATTTACTCTCACGTGTGCATCATAAATTGTCAATTTAGAAGATGACTTTTTGTGAGGTAAGGTCGAGCGCTTGAATCCTATTTGAAAGTCAGAGCTCGACTTAAGCTATGGAATTTTCTGAAAGAGCTTGAGTTTCTATCTAGATTCAATTGTGGGAAAATTGAGACCGTAAAGAGCTCAAAGTTAGCACTTGGTTAAAGCCGTGCTTTTCCCCTTAAAGTGTGGTTTCGTCCTACTTCAGTCGTCGGGTGGATTCAGGGCTCAACATTGTGGTGCAATGGAAGCTCTTTCATAAAGTTCAGGGCTCGGTCACCTTAAAACAAACATCGAGGGTCATATTGATGGCTCGATGTATGGGCCAATGGACCATTTTACCTTATTTTGACTTGCTGTTTTGGCCTCGACAAGCACTTTTGCAAGGCTCGATCAGTTCTATTTTGCATAATTAAGGTTGTTTTGCTCCAATCCAAGTCAAATTACTTTGTTTCCATGTCTTTTGGTTCCAAGAGCTGAAAAACAACATTTAAACGATAAAAGCACCAGATTCATAGGAATTTGCCTAAAAATGCATCAAATTAAGCTTACATTCCTATAAATATAATAGAGTAAAATATACTTATCAAATTCCCCCACAGTTAAGCCTTTACTTGTCCTTAAGCAAACATCATCTCAAAACCAGACAAAGCTTTTCAAATAGGAAGATAAAACATAAATGGAAATTTGATAATATCAATTAAGCTCAAATCACCTCAGCACTTTAAGTGTTTAATCATCCCCATTAACTGTGCTAAAGTTACTTATGCTAAAATCACAGAACTTATCCAAGTAGACCAGCCTTTACCCTTATTGTTTGATTAAGAATTCTAAAGCAAAAATTATTCAAAAAATTAAATAAAGTAAGAGGAACTCAAGTAATCTTATCCCTTTATATATATAAGCATGTAGTTCATTAATCATGCCTCTAAGCATCATAATAAAAAGTGATGGGATATACATTAGTTCATCCCCTGAATCTTCTTCCTTATTTGTGCTTTTTATTTCATTCTTATTGATCATTTATGTATTTTAAAGTTGAAGGTTTTTCAAAGGGGAAGGTTTTTGCCTTCTTCTTTACTTTTTCTCTGGGTGGGTTTTAGCTTGCTTCTTTTCGCTTTTTTTTTTTCATTCATGCCTTACTTGAAATTAAAAGAAGGGTTAATAAAGTGCTCTTTTGAGGGACCAACCCTTGCTCATTTCATTCTTAAGCGTATGGTTGTTTTCTTTTAATTTTTTTTTTTTTTTGTTTTTAATAGAGTACAAGGAAAGATCATCAAGCTATGATAATCATTTGAACCTTCATTAGAGATTACACGGTTCACAAAATGACTAAATTGAAAAACATACAGATCATTTCATCTTTTACAAATTAATTGAATAACCTTACTAGGGATTTTAAGCTAATTCCAGCTATAAAATTCTAGATCAAATAACAAGTAAAACTACTCCATATAAATATTTGTAAAATGATTTCCACAAAATAAAGTTAAGTCAATATTGTGATGATGTTCATTGTTTTCCTCTACTAAGTTAATTGGTGATTTTGTTTCAAATTTTGAAAAATTTTGGTCAAATTTTAACTATTTCATTAATTGCATGTAGTTTTGTGGAAAAATTGACCAACTAAAGTGTAAACTCTTTTCTTGAATAGGATTTTAATTTCTCTATTCTTGAACAGAACTTCAATTTCATACCGAACCTAAATCTTACAAAATCCCTTCCCCTATACTTAATCTAAACATTATCCTCAATGTTTTAAAAACACGATAAAACAAATAAGGGATAAGTAACAACATAATTTTAGAGTAAGATTTAAAGATTACAAGTTTTAAGAAAACTCCTCTATTTAAAGCTTGAGGGTTTAGTTTTTTATCGCATGCTTGATTGCCTTCTTGATTCTATTATAAAGACTAAGGAAAAACATAATAAATCATCAATAATAACCATGGCTTAATTAGAGCCACGGTAGAATTATGGACAAAAACTTCTATCTCTGACTACTTTGATATGTTAGAACTAAACTTGACCCTGCACAAAAGCAATCTTATTTTGCCATAAAGAATAACATTTATTGTAAAAGAATATAAAGAATAAAAAAAATATAAGAATCATAGATGTTAGATTTAAAAAGAATAAAGAATATAAATAATGTAAAGAATTAAGATCTGTGTCATGCATACAAAAGAAATCATAGAAATTATGTAAGGGAGTCAGGGAGGTTAATGATTGTCTCTTAGCCAGTATCTCCGGCTCTTGCTGAATTCATTTCCCTTACACCTTTTGATTCTAGGAACTCCTCTAACACCATTTCTACCTTTGCCTCTATTAGACTTATCAGATCTACCACTACTGTTCCTGTTTTCTCCAACACCTCCTCCTCTCTTCTATTTCTTCTACCTCCTTTCCTTGGAGCGTTTGATCTTTCAGGGGATGTTTGTCTTTGGGTAGGCATAAGCATTTGATCCTCTGTTTGTTCTCTTCTATGTATGCCACCTACAGGTACTATCTAGTTTGTTTTTGTTTTGACTGTCCTCTTGGGAACTTCTTTAGATGTACTAACTCCCTTACTTCGTTCATATTGCTCCATCCTCTTTATCTAAGCTGCTTTTTTCAACCTCCTTTGGCCACAACTTGCTTCCTCTTTTCTAGAGGAGTAGTATAAGATTTCTAAGTTTGTTCTTCATCAGTGCTCTCTAGAAAATTATCGTCATACAAGGCATCTTCTTTTCTTTTCTTCTCCTCCTCCTCCTCCTATTTTCTTTTCAACTCTTCATTCTTCATTTCAATTTCATCAAGGATGAGCTCCTTTTCTCACACTACTTCTTCTTTTCTTTTCAACTTTTCTTTCTTTCTCTCTTTAATTGATAAGAGCTCTTTTTCAGCCACCCCTACCCAACTTTTATAGAGCTTTTTCTTCTCTATAGCTTCACTCAGAGGAGGACCCTATTGTGGAAGAGGAGGTTCTTCATTGTTTTGGGGGGTAGGAGGTTCTTCTACTACCAGTATGGTAGAGGCTGGTCTTCCATTATAGTCTTTGGTGCCTATATTGATCTTCTTTAACCAAGTACTAATTGGCAAGAGGTCGTCTTCATCTTCTTCAATTTCTATCTCACTTTCTTCTTCATTTTTCTCCTATAGGCCTCCTTCTTTTCTTATGGCCTCTTCTCTTTCTTCTGTGATTGGTTGATGAAGTGCCATGAAGGTATCTTCATGTACTTGCCTTTTTCTTCTATCTTTTTGCCTCTTGAGTTGGCGTTTATCTACCATCTCCATAAGTTCATTCCGTACCTTTATTCTTTCTTGATAATGCTTTTCAACTTCAATAGCTATTTTTTATAACAACTTCTTAGTAGGGTCAATTGCTTCATCATTTTCCTCTATAGGTATAGAATTAAGGTCAATGCCACTAGGAACTATAGCATTACCTTCTTCTTCAATAGGAGCATTGGAGGCTTCCTTAGCTTCTGAAGGAATTTATGACACTACTTGCCACTCATAATAAGCTCCATCCTGAACCAATTCAAAAGTATCTACAAAACAAGGTCTTTGTAGAAGGTAATGTCTTCTTAGTTCAATTTATTACTGCTTTCCTCTTCTTTTACAACCTTGAAGGTGTGCCTCTTGAAAGTCTTGAAAATCCTCTTTCAGGCACAATGCTTCATGCTCTTGGCTTTTATTAGGAGGATTGGTGAGGAAGTAAGTCTTTCCTCTTCTGGTTGTGATTGTTGCTGTGGTAACTCAAGAAAAGGCAATGACATAGGTCTATCCTCCTAGTCTATAGGAGCTTCTTGGGGTAAATGTTCTGCTTCCATCACTAAATTGAAAATATCATTAGAGATTATCTCACAGTTTCCTCCTCCATTGCCTGATTTTCCATTTCTTCCATAGAGCAGCAATGTTAGCTTCCAGCTCACAATACTCTTCATCTACTTGGAATTAATTAGCTGGTCCAACTAACTCTTTTTCTAGAGTAAAGAGTTAAGGTAACACCAGGAACTATGGCATCACCTTCCTGTTGATGTGCTCCTCTTTCATCTACTTCTTCTATTGCTGCTTCTATTTCCTCAGCAATAACTTCTCTACTTTTCAAGGTGGGATCAGAATCCTTATCTAATGGTTCATCTTGTAGGATTAACCCCCTCCTTTTTGGGGTAGGTTTCTTAGGCTTTCTCCTAAAAATTTTTGGAAGGTTGTGGATTTGAGCTAAAGTAGTTTTTGGTGTGGGCTCCAAAATAGGTGTTTGAGCTTAAGGTAAAGGTGATGTTTGTGGTTCAGGCATGGCTTGATTGTCTACATATATAATGTGAGTAGACGACTCAGCCATTTGTGTTTGAATGGTTTGTTTTTAGGGTGGTGATTGTGGTGGCAGTTTTTTGTATGTGGGAGAAGGTAAGTGTATATGAGATGGAGAGTGTGTAGGGATGGCATATGTGTTTGGTGAGGGGGTGATGGGTTATAAGTGAAAGACAAAGGTAGTCTAGCATCATTGTCGTCATCATCGTCATCATCATGATTTGACTTTGTCATTGTTTCCATAGGAGGTGATTTGGACCTTTTGGGTGAGGAGGACCATTAGAAAACAAATCAAAGATTTGTGTCATTGTCTTCTTTAGATCATTCATGTCCTCCTAAGTTTTCTTCTCAAAAGCAGCTAGCTATTTCTTCATATATTTCACTTCAACTTCAAGCTTGTTGAAGTTGGCTACTGTTGGTTGAGATGTAATTGGTTGGATAGGCACCTTAGAATGCTCTAGTTCGTGCTCTAGAGTAGGTGCTGTTGGTGTCTCTTAATTAGTAATAGCAGGGCCTTGTGCTAGTTCGTCCATTTCCTTTACTGTTAGTGTAGCTGTAGACTAATGTCCTACTTCATTCAACTCTAATCCCTAAAGGACCTCTTTTGAAGCTCTTTGAATTTACAAACCAAATTTGTTGGCCCTTACTCTGGCCATAGCTCTAAATTCCTTAGGACTCTGGTTATTAATCCTCTTAAAAATATCCCTTTGCCTTGGAGGCTAGCTTAGGTTTTAATCTTACATGCTACAATCAGCCTAACATTCATTCTCTTTCCTCGCGTCATACTAATCAAGGGATGTAGCTTTAACTCTGCAATAGTTGATGCACCTCAATCTTAGTGAAAGTGCTCCTAATGAGATGATAGTGTGGCATTCTGACACTTGAGCTTTTAAAGTTCCGCCTAATGGTCTTGGAGGGTTTGAATGTGCCCTCAATCTCCTCTGCAGAAAACTGCTTCCATTCATTCCTTGATACTGATGTAGACAGCTTGTTAAATTCCTCATCATCTAAGATTTCAACATCTCATATAATCATATGGCAGCAATAAACTACCTCATTGATACGTCTCTATATTCTCCAAAAGTGAAGAAGCTGATCAAATCTCTCATTTGTAGCATACAACACCCAGTTCTAAAACTAGCCAAAAAGTCCATGGTCACTTCACCATATGCTTCTTCTTTAATCTCAAATACTCTTTACCATGCGGAGTCTTTGAAATACCTCCTAAAGTCTTCTTTCATTCCATATCCTCTCAACACATCCTAATTTAACATAGCATTTTCAATAGTCTTTCTCTTAACTAGATACAAATTATATCTCTCTCTATCTTCATCAGTTAAGCTTACTAGAGTTTGTGGAGTGGCACTTACTTGTTTAGTAGGCCTAAAATCATGTCTAGCCTTTTTGGTTTGTTTTTATGATTGAGGCTAGGATCTTTTAGGTGCCATTTCTATAAAAATAATGTAATCAACATAAGCATTTATACATTTAAAGCTCAAAATAAATAGAATTTTGCCCTAATTTATTAACTAAAACAAAACTATCTGCTTCGAAGAATAACCTTAGCTTTTCATCTAGATTGTTGTTCCAACTTCATTTTACTGCCTTCAATATTGAAATTATCTTTTTCGAGTAATCTAAAACAAACTAAGTATATACAGAACTTCAATGAAGTTCAAGAGCCACAACAAAGTTTGTGACAAATTATTCAACAACCCTAAAATTTCATCTTATTAAAACATGTAAAACAATTATTCTAACTTGCTTCTATCATCAAGTAGGTTACCTTCTATTGGACACAAAAAATATCAAGAA
Organism: Combretum micranthum; assembly: GCA_024138025.1. Taxonomy (NCBI): domain Eukaryota; kingdom Viridiplantae; phylum Streptophyta; class Magnoliopsida; order Myrtales; family Combretaceae; genus Combretum; species Combretum micranthum. Next base: position 2,360,592 of record JAMXBD010000012.1, on the reverse strand, counting down.
TTTTGTGCAAACTTAGATTAATCTATCATTTAAAATCAAATCAAATAGTAAAAATAAAGGAAAAAGATAAGAAATGAGCTTACCTTAGAAATTTGATTCTTAGAATGTTGAAAAGGAATAATTTTTAGTGAAATTATGAGTGCAAGGTTTTTTGAGGGTTTAGAGAGTGTTTATTAGGTTCGTTAGAATTTTTTAATGCAGTACTGAAAAAGGGGGAATGAATATTATTTATCCTTTTATATTAAAAGTGTCGCTGGTCAAATTTTTAGACTCGACTCAAAGTTACGACATTATTTATTAATAAAAGAATTTAAGAATTAAAGAATCAAGATTTTATTGCAAGTCGCGACTTATTTCAAGAATAGAGAATTAATAAAATAAAGAACCGAGGCCTAAATCCAGGCATTTTTTCAAATCTTGCAAAAAAAATAAAGAACTAGAATTGTTAAGCCTAAACTCGAGGGCTTGACCATAAGGCTCTATTGAAACTGTGATAAAAATTTGTTCAATTCTCTATATTACGATCTTGGCTCAAGGCCTAAACTTATCATATAGATCACCTATAAAATACTTTAGAAAATCTTTAAAATGTGGATTAATCCACAAACTCATTCATGTGTCTGTCATTCATCCATTCACTCAAAGAACTCCATGAAAAACATCATCATTTAAAGATAAAATCAAGTTTCAGTAGAACCTGAATAAAGTCTTACAACCCACAAATAAACAAACTCCTTCTAAGGACAACACTCATCCACCTTAAACAAAATTCACAAAGTCTTAAAAAAAAGGCAAACATAAAAAATCAAACATTCTTTCTATCAACTTCTACACACAAAAGAAAGGTAGGATAATCATCCTAGGAGTCTTTCTTTTCTTAGCTCTTGGGCTACTATTTCGAGTTGGCTTCAAAATTAACTGGAAAAGATCCTTGGGTCTCTTTGGGAGGAGTTTTGAGATCTATCATAATTGTATTTCTAAGTTTTGTATTGTAGCTACATGGTTTCTCAAAGTTATATCAATAGTTTGTTGTCTGGCATCAATTGCTTTGATAAATTGAGAAATCTATTCCTCCAAAGAACCTTTGTTAACTTGGGAGACATTAACCCTTGACCCTATTGTTTCTTAAAGTTTGATGGGTTCAAAGGAGATCGTTGAAAATTTTTGTTACTCCACCTAAAGTTTTAATGGTTCCTCCAGCCAGGGTTGTAGGTGTTACTATAAGGGTCATTTTTAGGACTATTAAAATGGTTCATGTACTCCACATTCTTAAAGATTATTCTCTCTACATTATGTCCAAAACCACCATCAATCATGTTTTGTTGGCCATTACCAATGGTCATATTGTCTACCTTCCTACTCAGGGCTTCTATTTTAGAGGTTAGATTGACTACCACATTGAGCTTAAAAACTTTCACACTCTTTTCTTTCTTAGCTCAGACAGAGGACCATTGGTATTGATTGTTGTCCATATCCTCAAATAATTTCAAACATCTGTTAGGGGATTTATTGTTTAGGTTCCCTCTTGTTACTGCATCGATTAGCTGCCCAATTCCATAGTTTAACGCATTGTAAAAGGTTTAGACCTGGGTCCATTCAAGAAGTCCGTGGGGTGGGCAACATCCTTGTAGTTCCTTCCACATTTCAAATGATTCGTATAAAGTCTCAGAGTCAAGCTAGAGAAAGGAGGCTACATGAGCTCTAAGTTTGGTTGTCCTAGAGGGGAAACTATTTCCTCATAAATTGTTCAGCCATCTGTTGCCACGATGTTGTGGAGTTCCTAGGCAGATTATTCAACCATTTCTTTACATTACCTCTTAAGGAGAATGGAAACAACCTTAGTCTAATCGCATCATCTGAAGCACCATCTAGATGACGTTCGATTTGATTTCAAAATTATTTACAGCAACTTTAGGCCTGGCTATGCTAATGTTGGCCCCATCTAAGGTTGGTCTATAGAACTCATGCATAAGTTCTGGGTTGGTTTATTCTTATAGGGTCTACTTCCTCCTGAACTTCCCCACCTTCATTCTCATGTTCAGTCTTAGCAACCATTTTCTCCAGACTCAATCCTTGTTCCTCTCTTACTATCCTTCGGCTAATATATCCTATTCTTTATGGCTCTACAGTAAAAGGAAATAAATGGTGAGTTTAACTCCTAGTCATAATCCTACATTCTTATTTAAAAAGAATTAGTCTACAATAGAGCTATTATTATAATAGACAAATAGCAACTAAAACAACTAAAACAATATAGTATACAAGAAGAATAAAAGAATGAACAAATAAATGAATTAAGGAATAAAAGAATTTAAAGAATTAAAGAAATTTGTAGAAAAATAAACAAAACTATACAGATAAATAAAAACAGCATTAAACTGAAATATTTACAAGTAGGTAAAATGCTATATATACAAATGAAATAAAAATAGAACAGATATATACATTATGTGCTTATATATAACGAAAACAAAAGAATGTTGCCATTATTTACATAAACAAATATTTACAAAAATAAAAGAAAGAACTACAAACATAAGTTGTTTATAGAAAATGAAAACAAGATAAAAGCAAAAACTATTTACACTATTTACAAAATTAGCGACTAGTCTAATAGATGAAATGCTTTCAAATAGTGCCCTATTGAGCTTCATTTTTACAAATCCAACATCGATTCCCTGGTAATGGTGCCATAAAACTTGGTGTGATCAGTTCGTCGGCTTAAAACCATTTTAAAGAACACGAGGTTGAAGTTTTTGAAAATTTATAAAACTAAGAGGTTTTGTTCAACTTCGAAAGTAATTATCGACATCAGGTAAGTGTACTTACCGAAATGGCATATAAAATGAAATAACCTAACTTAATTAATAACTTAAGTTCCATATAAATATAATATTAGTTCTAAATATTAAGTTTAAAAGTGCATTTGGTGTATGAAAATGGAGTTAGAGTTATGTGTATATTCTTGTTAGCATGAAATATGTATTAGTAGTAAATATGAATTAATATTATGTTATTAAGGCTATTGTTTTATATGTATTAATGTGTGTATAGTATAATTAATGTTGGTGTCTTTTATATATTAATATGTATGTGATAAGTTTATTTGTATCAAAATAAATTTTGGGAAATTCCTAAAGCCATGGCAGAATTTTATCCAGTTTGGCTCATAGTTTAATCAATTTTTAAGCCTCAAATTGAGCCCAAATTAAGCCAAATTGCAGACCAATCCATTAAGTACCCATAAAGTCAAGTTTAGAATAAGTTTAAACCCATAACTTGATAAAAAAGACTCCATTTTGGGTAGCTCCTCTTTCCATTCGAAATTTTCTTTTCTTTCTTTCTTTGTTTCTTTTGTTCTTCATTTTCTCTCTATTTAAGCTAGCCTAAAACCCTTAGTGAAATATACATCCAAGGACCAAGAGTCTCTATAAGCCAAGCCTTGTTCATGTAAGTCCTTGTTAACTCTTTCTTTATGCTTTAAATGTATTAAGCATGTTTTGTAAGTTTGAAGTTGTATATGAATTTGAATGGTCTTATATGTTCATGGATGTTAGGATGAGTTTTGATGATATTTAACTTGTTACATATGCTATAGAAGTAGTAATATTTGAGGGCAAAGCTTGATGTTGAAGTTGAGTAGTTAAGTTTAAGGTGATGTGTAGAGGGGGTTTGAAATGGATGAACTAGTTTGATGTGTACCAAGATGTAACAATGTGCTTAGGATGATGCTTTGTTGGTTTTGAAGTGTAGAGGTAGTGTTAGAAGTGTTTGAGTTGTGCTGTGGTTGAATTATGGTTTGTGTATAAGTATTAGTGTTGGAATATAATGAGTTCATGTGATGAAGTGAACTAAAGTTATGTTTGATATGTCAAAATGATGTTCAATGTTACTAAGAGTAGTTAATATGGATAGAAGATAGCATATGAAGCTAGATATGTATTTGAAGAAGGATTAAAATTACTTTATGTTACAAATTTGTAAAGTGCAAAACAAGGAAAACAAAAACTCTTTGAACAGGTCTATTTTTGCATTTACGCTGGCATCTGCTACTTTAACGCCGTTGACGTAGAGGCGGTGTTGAATGTCATCAAAACTGATTTTTCTAACGCTGCTTATAACGCCGCCAGCATTTGCGAAGAAATTGGCTAGCGTTCATTGTTAAAATCTTACGCCGGCTACTAGGGCTTCAACGTCGCCGGCCACTAGGGCTTCAACGCCGCCGGCCTTTTACCGGTGTTGAATGCGAACAGAACTGATTTTCTTAACGCTGAGCTTAATGCCACTGGCGTACATTTCCAACGCTGCTAGCGTTCATCTCAATTTTCTAGTGTAAATTGCCCACGTATCTCCTGAGTTTTTACAATTTCAAACTTCTTCAATTGTCCTTCCTTACTTCATATATGGTCTTCTAATGAATCTATAAGTTATATAAACATGTTTTATGTATGAATCAAGTGTTAGAGCTATATGTTAAGTTTATTGAATCTCTTTGTATAGCTAACTTAGAATTGTATGTTGTATGTATGTTCTACGTTCGATTATTAATTTGTTTTGATATTTCTTATTTTAGTTAAAGATTCTTTAGTTGATTTCCTAGTGATACCTTACTGAATACAGGTATATAGTGGCTTGTTTGTTGTATGCTAGGAATAGGTATTACTAAATTTGATTTAATTCAAATCAACTTAATACTTTGATGAACAGGATGTCTATTACGCTATTTAATCTAGTTCAAGGAGCAGCATACCTATCATGATGCAATGACATGTTAGTTAAGCGCTTTAATCTAAGCCATGATGCAATGACTTTACCATGATGTAATAGCGATTCATTTATGGTTCAGCAGGTAGCTGATGGGGAGAATAGTATCTGAGTAATATTTGCTTAAATTTAGGAGAAAATAACATGGTTTAGTTCAAAGTTTATGAGGACTTGTGAACTAGATTCATGTTGTGGACTAGGTTTACGTAGAATCGAGCAACGGTTTTGAACCCCAGATGAAGCTATTTTCTTTATGAAATAGATATAGGATACATAAGTATTCGGACTGCTTATGTCAACCCCCTGAGCAGATGCTGTTACTTAAAACCCTAAATTCTCATAGCGTAATCCTGGGGTTTGAATACCCCACTATGTGTTGTTAAAAGAAAATTTAGCAAGATAATGACTTAATCATTGATGCATTGCATTAGAACTAAGTTAGCTTGACATTTCATTTTGTATTTGTTACTGCGTATTGGGCCTTTGGCTCACTTTTGCTACGTTGTAGGTATTGAAGATGATTTATATGATGATCTGGGATATGGGTCAGATTTTGAGAGGTTCATGGACGAATGAGACTAGTAGGACTCAAATGCCCTTGGTTTTGGGAGAAGCTTTTGTTTTAAAACATATTTCTCTGTATATGAGGCTTGTTAAATAAACCTAAGTTGTAAAAGACTTTAAAGTCTCTTTATTTTATTTTTGTATCAAGAACAAACTTGTAATTTTGTAGTGTCTTATATTAACACAAATCTTTGTAATTATAATGTGTATATATATGGATTGCTTTTGCTAGCAATCTTCTTTTGTTTAAAATTGTTTATAAAATTTTAGTAGATTTAATCAAACAATTCTCATAAACTGTTAGTTTTAGGACAACTTTACATATAATATGAAAATGTTATATGTGGTTGGGGACTTGGTATACTAAATCTCGAGATTTAATGGGTCGAGTCTTTACAGAAAAATAATAGGTTGTATTCCAGGGATTATTGGCATCTACCTTATTCACATTTTATTTATTATCTAGCCAAAAAAAAAAAAAAATTAGAAGATCATAATGAAAACATAAATTATACTATGATTAATGAAAATGAACAAATATTCTTAGGGTAAAATTAAAGATGTGTTTGTAAAAATACAAGATGAAAGCCCAGGGATTTGCTTCACCAATTCCTCATCATGTGATTTATTGACAAAATCAGAGATAGAGTTATTCGTTGGTGTATTTGCACTGTCAGATTCACTAGGGTAAGTTAAAGCCTCTCTCAAGGTCAGTAACTCTAGATCTAGACTAGACCAACAAAATCTCTTCACAAGTTATTAGCAGTTTAAATCCGTATAGAGGTTAAAAATCTTTTGTTTCAAAACCAACCTAATGAATTTCAAAAACAAGCTACCATCCCTCTCTCAAGACAATTATGAGCAACTCCATTAGTAGTCTAGATCTATTCAAAAGAATGATCTCTTAATCTATTCAGTTGAAATCAAGCATGAATCTAAAAGATGCACCACACATTTAGATGCATGAAATTAAATTTAAGCTACTAATTACAAATACCTAGTCAATGTTTATTTGAAAGCGCATTTGAAATCATAAGAATCAGGATTTAGATTCATAAACCCTAAGTTGTATGAGATTATTTCTCTATGGATGCAAGCATTAAGCATGGATTTAAAGAAATAATATGAAATTAACAAAGAATATTACAAATTAAGTTTAGAGTCTTGCAAAAATACAAATAATGGGTTAAAATGATTTTACCTAGAAAACTCAAGATTTCTCAGCAAAAAAACATTTTTTTTCCTCAAGAATTCTCTCTCTATACAACGTTAAGAATTTGTTACATATGCTACATTCTCTTATCGTATACCTTTGTGCATTTATTTATAGGCTACATGCACAAAAATCATGACGATTTTATTTGTTTACATGGTCGATTCTTTATAATCGAATTTGTTAATTACTCTCATGCACACGTCATAAATTGCCAACTCAGAAGATGACTTTTACGGTGTAAGGTTGAGCGCTTGAATCCTACTTAAAAGTCATGGCTCGACCTAAGCTGTAGAATTCTCTCAAAGAGCTCGAGTTAATGTCCAGATTCAATCATGGGGCAAATTGAGATTGTTGAGGGCTCGAAATTAGCACTCACTCAAAGTTGTGCTTTTCCTCTTAAAGTGTGGTATCGCAGTGCTTCAATCGTAGGGTAGATTTAAAGCTCCACATTGTGGCGCAATAAAAACTCTTTCATAAAATTCAAGGCCAAATCACCTCAAAACTGACGTCAAAAGTCATGTTGAGGTCTCGATGTAATAACCTAAAATAGTACAACTCAAATATAAAAATCATTAAGTAAATAATATAAAACTTTGGAAATGTTTTAAAAGGAATTGCAAGAATTACTCTAAACTTTTCATGTTTTGAAAATATTAAAATACAAACAATATAATTGTTGATTAAGAGATTGAATCAATATCAACAAAATTTTGAGATACAATTTTTTTTTTCAAAACTTTCGTAAATATCCTACAAAAATAAAAAATGGTAAAATTTCGACTCATATGTAAAAGGCAAGAATGAAACGTCTTGATTTCAATCTCATCAAGATGATCATGTTAATGAAAATTATAAAACATAATGCTTTTAAGACTAAAATAATATGAGCAATATATATTTTATATGCACACCATTATATATATTCAGATAAGAATGGAAAAGCGAGTCTACAACCTTCAATTATTGAGTTGTCATGTCATGAGACTCTTCGTTGTGTCGTTATGTGTTGTCTTAGGTCTACAGTCAAGTCCACTCGTGTTGTTAGTCATTCATCATCTTTGTCGAGAATGAGTCTTTTTCAAGAATCGAGTAACTGAAGGTTGACAACGTTAAACTAATTCTTATTATTTATATATGCTTATTGCATAGAATATCAGTTGTGTAAAGTCAAAGAAATATTTAAATTTCAAAATATTTTGTTAAAAACGAAAATAGCAAAAAATTCAAATAAATGTAATAAAAGACCAAAACAACGTAATCATATATATAATCTTAATAAATATGAATGTTTAACAAATGAATCAAATTTGCTTTAAGAAATGAAAAATAATAGCAAAACTTGAATTGAGACTTAATTTAAAAATTAAACTTATATTATCTAGTTTAGCCAAATAAAATGATTAATAAGATAAAATTATAGAAATTAATATAACCAAATTAATAAATAAATTTAACCAAGATTTGAGATTTCGAACGTTCCTTTCCTTTAGCCAATTTGCTTTAACAACCCTTTTAAGCAAATCAAGTCCTATTTTCTTGAAAATTTCAACTCAAACTTCTAATCTTTTATTTTAAAATCTCTAAACTGTTGGAAAAGTTCAATTTTAATGTTTAGTAAATTTGTAAAATTTAAACTTTAGCTTATTTCATAAATTGACTTATTCAATTCCTTACAATTAACAAACTAGACCTTTCCTCTTTTAATTTACAAATGACCCCAAAATTTCTCAAATTTATTTATCTAAATTATAAAATGTTATAAATTAGCTATTCGAACCTAAAATCTATGTGCTTAATCCTCGTAAATTTTGACTGCAGCTATTTATTTAAAAATATCAGTTTTAAACCTAAACTCAAACTAAATATTAAGTTTTTACAAAATTAAGTCTCTAAACTTGATTTTCAACTTAAACTATTAATTTATAAGTTATGCGTCTTAAAATTTTCTTCAAATTATTTTTTGTATTCAAGAAAATCATCCAAAAGATTTGAACCAAACTCCTTCACTCATAAATATCCTTTATTATTTTGTTTTTATCCTATTTAATCCTTTTTCTTTTCCTTCTTTTTGAAGCTGCCATTTCTTCTTCTTTTTCCCTCGTTTTCTTTGCCTTTACGTTCTCTGTTCTTCTTCTCCTTCTTTCTTTTCTTTTTCCTTTCAAATCCTACTCAAGATCCCAAATTTAAAAGAGATTAAAGAAGAAAATGAAGATAAAAAACATAGAAGAAGATGGAAGCCATGAATATGGAAGTTTGAAAAGCTTAGAGAAAGTAGAGACAAAGAAGAATCAAGAGGTTTATGATATCTAAAAGAGATAACTTTTACTTTTTCCTTTGTTTTAGTTGTTTTTTTTTTTAATTTTTGTATGCGTTAGTTTGATGCTTGATAAATATGGAGTTGGTGATGTAGATGACGAATAGTAGTATAAGGTTTGATGAAAAAGGTTGATGGTGATTGATATTGTTAAATGAATATAGAAGTGTTAGTAGTATGGAAATTAGCTTGTATAATATTTAGATGATGTTTTGATAGAAGTAAAATGTGTAAAAATTGGTAAAAAGATATAAATGAAACAAAGAAAATTTATGCATAGCAGGGGAGTCTTAAACAAAGGCAATTGGAGGGGTATTTCAATTTTTGTGTAAAGATCTTGAATTGAAACAACCCTTGAAACGGCCCGTTTGAGAGGGTATATGGAGCAAACGACCCTTGAAACGACTTGTTTGGTTTCCTTACCATGATACTTTTTTATATTTTGATCACAACTTTTTCATTCAACCTCATATTAAGATGATTCAAAATATTATAGAAAAAGCTTAAAAAGAGATATACAACTTTCATGTTTTAAGTTTTTACAAATTCTAAAAGCATCAAGACCTAAATTTTGATTGATTTCAGCTGCTACATATATTCCAAACAAAGTTGAAAACTTTTGTTTGCTTACTAAATGTGTATGGTTAAGTATAAAATGAACTTAGCTAATACACCTATGCTTAACTCAATTAAATAAACTTAAATGAATTAGATTGATTAAGGTTAATCAACTCGGTCAAGATTAAGTCAACATAGACTTAAGTAATATAAATCTTAGATATAAAATGAACTTAATTAATCAATTTAAGTTCAACTTGATTAAATAAACTTTAGTAAGCTAAAATAAATTAGATTGATTAATTTTAATTAAAATGACTTAGTAATTAGATTAAATGATTAATTCTAATCAATTTGGTTAAGATTAAGTTAAAATGGGTTAATACCTAATAATTGGATTAGAATGATATATTGGGATAACCATAATTTATATAGGAAATATATTGTTTTGAATGTGTGTTTGCTTAGGAAATGAATGTTTTTGTATATGAATACTTTGTTGATGCTTATGTAATGAATAAATCATAAACAAGGATAAAAAAAAAAAAACTTTAACAGACAATGAAGAACTATCTGTATCTTAGCAAAGTGATCTTCATAGCCATTGTGGGGTTCCTACTTAGTATATGATAAAATAGGATCTTAAAATGGATTTAATTTCTTGAATAGATGTTTGTTTTGATATATTCTTTATATTAGCCTTAGCCAATATTCTATTTCTTCTTGGTTACTTATATGAAGGTGGTGTTGATGATTTGATGCCGATGATATTGTTAATGATGGTTGGATGTTGGTGGTAAGGATGAGTTGGTTTTTCCTAGAAGATTGTTAAGACCTAACTTGAATGTCCGGTGGGTAACACAGACCTTATCGCATTACTTGTACTTGTAAATTAGTTGCGCCATAAGAAAGTAAACATAATTAACTATGTGTGGGGATGGGGTATTTGTCTGCTAAATAATGATTATATTGCTTGATAAAACATTAAAGATCAAAGTGATCACACATTGCTTGAAATGATTGTATTGTTATTGTTAATGAGTGTCTACTACATTGATTGGTCACTTGAATAAATGAACTTAATACTATATGACTATTTAATTAAATAGACATGCATTGCACGATAGCATGTTTGCATTAGTATTTATGAAGTATGCACGTCACGTGTCATTCCTATTTTATGGTAATGCCTAGGGAAATCTAGTAAATTTGGTGAGGATTACCATAGAGTCGCTAGTTCTAGAAGAACTAAATAAGCTTGAAGAATGTTGCCTGATGAGGGCAGGCATGGAATTATAATAATTAGGAGATTTTTAAGGTTCTAAGGTGAAGTAGTAGATTTTTAATAGTATGAGTACTTGGTAAGAAAATGAGTTTTAAAATGAAGTCCTCCATCATTAATTCTTTCTAAGGAGTTAGAGGCTATGTTTCAACAAAATGAGTTTAAAAGGAAATCCTCCTTTCTTAGTGACATTGAAGGAGCAATTAGATGTTGTTTTTCAATAAAATGAGTTTCAAAGGAAATCCTTCCTTCTTAGTGATATCTAAGGAGTAGTTCGAGGTTATGTTGATAGTAAATATACATGATAAGGAATTTGAGAAAAGAAATCCCCCTTCCCTAGTTCTTATATTCTTCCGAGCGTGATATTGGAGTTGGTCCTTCAACCCCTAAGAGAGCATGTAAATCTCCATTGGTTTGGATTCCAATCATCCAAATGTGTATATCATATGGTTTAGTGCTGCATTGCATATGACTGTTAACAATACTTGCTTGGAAACTGTTTGTTATGTGGTTTGGTCTTTGTTATTCACTGAGTTATGGTCAAGCTCACACCTCCATAGTTTGTGCAGTATATCTTAGGCCGAGAATGGGCTACGAGAGTGTGGAGACCTTGGAGATTTGAAGATTAGCTTAGAATAGAATTCATATGTTTTGTAATTAAGTTATTTTGTGTTTATATTATATGTGATAAGCTTATAATAGATTGGTTGGATTAGAAAATAGTTCAAGGCTTTGTAATATTTATGTGATCTATTCTCTTTTACTGTTTAATGGGGTATACCAACTCTCTACAGTTCTAGAGGACCGTGGGAATCTGTATTTCCTTAGCTATATAAATGTTTTTATGAATTAAACCTTGTATAATATGTATTAAGTAGAGTTTTGCAAATCTCTAACTTGCAAAATGGTTTTCATTTCTTAGATGCATACTTGATATGATCACTTCAGGTTTTCCTTTTGGGCCCCTTTTTGGGGCATGACACACGATGTAGTGTACGATGGACCATTTTGTTTTATTTTGTCTTGCTGTTTTGGCCTCGACAGGCACTTTTATGGTGCTCGATCAGTTCTATTTTGCACAGTTGATGTTGTTTTGCTCCAATCTGATTCAAATTACTTTACTTCTGCTTCTTCTAATTCTAGGAACTGGAAAACAATATTTAAACGATAAAAACACTAGATTCATGGGAATTTATCTAAAAATGTATCATATTAAGTCCAAATTCCTATGAATAAAATAGAATAGAATAAATAAAATAAACTTACCAACTGTGTTTGGACATGGTGGAAAGTGGACGAAGCTGAAGGAAAACTAAGGAATACAAAAGAAAGCCATGAAAAATTAATGTTTGGGAATGACAAAAATCAAATGAAACGGTTGGAAATAGGATGAAAGAAGTGGAAAATCGAGATCCTTCTTTTCCCTCTAAATTCGAGGAGAAAGTTACAAAATTTTAAATAGTAGCATGAAATTCTAATTTTCTCTCATTTTCTTAACATTTCTTTATAAATTACTAAAATTAAAATAAATATTCCACTCATTTTCCATTTTCAACCTTCTCTTTCTATCATTTCTAATCATTTCCTCATTTAAAGGGCATTTTGGTTTGTCGTTCTGGTATTGTTTTGGAGTTGTTTTGGTGCTAAATAGACACCGAACCGATACTAATAAAAAACTTACAGTTTTACTCATAAACTAACCAAACTGAATAAATACTGAACCGATACCGATACCAAACTAATACTGATAATAAACTAACAATCCAAACAGGCCTTAAAGTTGCCAAGTACCCTATCTCTCATTTCACTCACTCTCTAACCTAACCCTGAAGACTTACTTGCATGATTCTACTTTCTTTACGATATTCAAATTTTTTTTTTTTTTTTTTCCAATTACGATATTCAAATTGAAAGAGATGAAATACTCACACATTAAGAATAGTCTTATGGTATTTTAGTGATTGATGTTAGGAGTAGTGAGTGGATGGAAGTAACATGGAACTTTTAATCTTGACTTTTGGTTAGTGGTTGATGCATGTAAGATGTTTTGTGGTGTCTTGCATTGTCTGGGAACTTCAATACTAGCATATGATGGTTGGTGTCTGCCACTAAATCTCAATGAAGGTTAAAGGGGACAACTCTAGTGGGGTCAATTTGATTGAGTCCGATTCCTTGTTGGAACATAGTGTCTACTCTGGTTGCTGTAATTTTCAAAAGGGTCCTATTAATAAGTGCCCTAGTACTAGTTAAGAGCCTATAAAAGAAAGTTTCAACTTTTCGAGTTGATTGTCAATATTCCTATAGTCTAATGTTATTTTTTTTGGTTTCACTTCCTGCAATGAGTGCAAGTGAGAGTACCAGCTTTGAATCCACTTTCATATAAAAGCAATGGTGAAAAAAAAAAAAAAAAAAATTGTGGGCTGATTACACATTTCATATAAAAGCAAGTACATGAAAATGTGAAAGGTTTTCATTTTTAAGCACATTACAGATGTGTCTGGACACTCATTATCATATTTCTTCCTGTTAAGTTGTTTGTGGCAGCTTTACAAGCATTTTAGTTTCTCTTGGAGTGATGCATCTTGCACGTTCGAGTGCAGGCAATTCGTGGGCTTCCACTTTTTTGCAAGGACAATCCTGACTACATCATGAAAGTTGTTTTCTTCTTGTTAAACTTCTTGCTTCAGGTCAATTCTTTAGTTTCACTTTCTACATTAGATGGTTAAAGAAAGATGTTCTGGCATTTTCGCTATGAGACACAAACCTAATCTTTTTGTTGTGTCTTATGCATTTTGCATTGCATTTTGTTGAGCGAGATGCTGCTTGTAAGGCTCTTTTGTCTTTATTGAGGCAAGATGTCAAAGGTAGGGTAATTCACCCATAGAGCCGCCAACTTCATTGCTTAGACCTAAGTTCCTGGTTATTATGTGCAGGAGATTGATGCTGATTGTTGCAATGCATGCCTGAAGTGCTTTATTCAAATTGTAATTGAACCAAATATACAGAGGAAGAATTAGCCTTTTTAATATCAGGCTCATTCTACCCAAGTTGCTTTCTATCACGAAAGTTGTTCTTTGGTTCACCATGGTTTTCTTGTTGTAGTTTTATTAACAGCCTTGTTTGCATGCATTGCAAATGTTGATGAGCCAACCACAGATGAGTTGACCTGGGAGAAGATATTAAGCTTCATGAAAGATAAGGTTTGGCAAGGTTTACTGCTGATTAGAAGTATGAGAAATACAGTTTTGTTGCCGCCTTCTCTTAGAGCAATGGAAACTATGGATGATGTTGCTGCTTTTGCAGGTTTTTCCACTGAAAGCTGAGCTCTTGAAGCCACAGGAAGAGATGGAAAGGCATATAACTGACTTGATTAAAAAAGTATATTTATCTCTCACAACTGTAAAAATTCAGTCTTATTTTATATCTTTATTTTGTTGCTCTTTTCTTGTTCATTCCTGATGGAGTGTTAGTGCAGTGTTTGATCACACTAAATGCTGAATCTGAAAATCTTACTGTGGAGTTTAGAGGATGTAACTGGGGCAGAGTTCAAAATGTTCATGGATTTCTTGGGAAGTCTCAGCATTTATGGGAATAAAGCACCACCTCAGTGTATGAAGGAACTCATTGGATTAATTGAAACGCAGGCAGATTTAAATGCACAGTTCAATGTGAGTGCTCGAAGGGGGGAAAAAAAAGCTGAAGTTGTGTCTTTATTTGACTTTTAGTGTGCTAGCATTTCTTCTTTAGTGAGTTCTTTATTGAGTTTGGTCTTGGATGGTGACATATCAAGTGAAGATACAAAAGAGAATACTTAAGATCTTATTAAATCATGTCCTATTCTACCCCCTTCAGATGCCTACTAACTCGCCTGCCATTGCTTCATTACAACCATAAATATAAGCAATGCTGTTGCCTACATAGAGTATGGTTGCATTATTTACTTCTATTATATTTCTAAAGTTTTGTTTGATTAGACCGCCCTTAGATTTGATAGACACTTGATGTTTTAGTTCTACCTCTAAACAGGGTGCTTTATAGAAAAAAAAAAACTCAGAGGAAGTGCTTAAACCAGTCTTGTAAATTTAAAAAATGTATCTCTTTTCTGTTTCCCCTTTGGTTTTTGTCGTTCTTAATTCTTTGGTCCTTTCGATTGGTTCTGACGCCCATCCTCTCAATCTATCAAGAAAATTCTAATAGGTATATCACTTTCAGTTGGGATTGTGTTCTCCAGTAGGATTAAAAAGTGGCATGTTTCGAAAATTATTTGAGATGGTTCATGAAACACTCAAACTCCCAAACTTAAAACTGTGATGGCAATTACTATAACATTTTGATGATCAATAAAATTATATACTCTCTATGTGTCGAATGTTGTAGATGGTCTAAATTTAAATTCTACATTGCCTGTGTTCAGCCTGGTAGAAACATAAACATACTAGTAAATCATAACAAGAAGGTGCCTTTTGCCAATGCTGTTCGCTCAAATCTAGTAATTTTCAATCCGGGAGAACTATTCATCTGGTGAGAAGATTCAACTGTTTCAAATTGAGAAGGTTCAGCTTTTCCTTTTAGATGAATGCTTTTTATCAGACAGACAGAATTTCATTACACTATGGAAAGGTCTAGCCACTCGAATATACACATTTCCATAAGATAGATAGACATGGGGTACTAATGAAGGGGTTTTCCATCAGGAATAAATATAAAAGGTTCTTAAAAATTCTTGTTTTCCTTATGGAATGTTTGAATCATGACTGACTTGATAAAGGGGGGCATATGATCTCTATTTGAGACCAATTCTTTGAAGATTGAGAACTGTTTTTATTCATTGTCCATGGACAAAGAAATTATGGGGCAAGGATTATTGCTTGGGGTAGTTATGCAATATTTTTTTATAAATTGAATTTTGAAGAAACAATGATGGATGTTTGTTTATAATTTCATATCATTTTGTACTATAATTGTTTTTATATTTTTGATGCACCCTTATAATGGTGTGTTGCCTTTACTAAATGGTAAAAGGACTTGGGGACATATAAACCCAATCTTATAGCAAGTTGTCCACTTTTTCTGTGCTTCATGTATAAAAGGTGCATGTATTGATGTATCATATGTGTCTCTCTCTTCTTCTTCTTATTCTTTTTAATTTTTTTCACTTAAATAAAAAACTTTATTAAGACCAAAGGAAGGTATACAACCGCGAGTGTGGGCTAGGGCAAGGGTCCAAAATTACAAGCTCAAAACTAGGATAACCCACCTATTTCGTCAAACAAACTATACAAAGTCATACCCTACTCAATACAAAAGTATCATTCAAAATAAGCCTTGCTAGGTTGGAAATATATGGAATGTGTTGTCCCAATTGAATGGAATTGCTTGCCCTCCATATGCAATAGACCATTGCAATAAAGCCAGATTTCCATCTCTCGGTGAGTTGAGAAGATAGGGATTGAGAGAGACCATCCAAAACTCCTTGCCAAGTTAAAAAAGTAGGACATTGTAGGGCTCCAATAACCCGTGACCAAGCTAAACAAGAGAGCGGACACATAAAGTTGTTTTCTTGATTAGTTTGTAATGAAGGTATCTCTTTTATTTCTTGGTTAATGTAACTTTAACATTAGTTTACCTTCTTTACTGGGTGAATTGTTGGTAAATTAATCTTTACTATTGATATAAAAACTTTTTGTAGAAACTTTCTGCCTCTGAACTTACCCCCGGGGGAGGGGGAAAAAGTGCTGTGTTTAGAAACATCATGTGTGAAACTGAAAATGCTGTCTGATAGCTTTTATTTTAGATCAAAGCCATATATTTTGCTCTCGTCAATTACTCGATAGGTCTTGGCAATGCAGGTATCAGATGCAAACCACATTTATGGATTGATATCATGTTTATTCATGGCTTTTTTTTTTTTTTTTTTTTTTTTTTGTGGTAAGTCTTTTGCTTTGATGATACATTTATCCACTTTAACCAAATGGAATAATGTTATGCAAAGGGGTTTCAAGTGACAAGTTCCTCAGCTACATAAATAAGGAGGTTATACCCGTTTTTGACCAGGTATTTTATTACGAGCAATTTGTGCACCTAATGACATATAAGCACTAAGTCATATAGTGTTCCCCCCTCCTCCCTCTCTCCCCCCTTCTCTTTCCATTCACATGTCCTTTAAGTGCATTTTACCCCCTTCCATGGGTTCATTGCAACTATGATAATCATTTTCCTGTTGGGTTGTGGAGCCTGAATACTGTACACTTTTCTCACGAGTACGGCAATTATCATTAAGGTTAAATAACCAATCAATGTAATGTAACAGTAACTCTCTCTCTCATTTTAATTAGTAAAAATCCTGACTTGGTAGCGCCCCCAGACGTAGTCACAATCCGTGACAAACTGGGTAAACAATTTTGTGTCTTTGTCGTTTCAATCTTTATTTTTCGTCTTTGTCTTTCTTTATTCCTTACAACTGGTATCAGAGCAAGGTTCGGTGGGATAGATATGATGGGTGATGGAAAATCACCGATTGAAAAGTTTGACAGAGCAGATTCGAATTCTAGAAGATGCAGATCAAGGATTACCTGTATGGTAAAGATTTGTATCAGCCTCTGGGTACGAAACCCGAGGGCATGAAGATTTGTATCAGCCTCTGGGTAAACAATTTTGTGTCTTTGTCGTTTCAATCTTTATTTTTCGTCTTCGTCTTTCTTTATTCCTTACATTTCCTTTCATCTGCCTATCTGCACTGTATTGAAGTATGTTTGATAGACCTGGAGTATTATCATTTTTAGAGAGAATGCTAATCTTGCTTCTGTAGGTGGAAAGCGTACTTTCTAACTGGGAACTGTAGGTTTGGCACTTGCAACTTTTGGATCAGAGATCTATCAGGGGCTAAGACATGATGGGAGAATAGGAAATTTATTACAGGCATAAAAGACTTGAACCTTTCGTCATGATGCAAACTGCTCAAGTTATATGCTTTTTAGTTTTTCAGTTAACGTGTTTATCTCTGAGGTGATCTTTCTGTTATGCCATGGTCTTGGAAAAGATAGTTTTTTATGTTCCATTAATGTGGTGATTCTCAGTATTGTCTTGTGTTTGAGAAAGAAGAGGTTTTCTGTCAAAATGACATTGTTCTTTCTGCTGGCTTCCTGAGGAATGGAAGCTAGATTGTCTGAAAGCCCTTGCTGAGATGTCATCTTATACTGCCATTGTTCAGTTGCTAAAGTTTGATCAATTTGTTTATATATTTATTTTTTCAAATGCACTTCTTACTTTCTCATTCAAAGGCTGCCAATGCTAAATGTGCTGCTTCAGATTGATTTGATCTAAGTATTGAAGTGCAATTTCTTAAAAATATTTACTGGCAAAATTCTTTAAATTTCAATTGTGGATATTCTTTTTTATTTCTTGTGCTGAAAATTGTATCTGTACTGTATGCAATATTAGATTCTTCTCTAGGAGCAACCTAAAATTGTTGTTTGTTCTGTTGTCAGAAATACATGCCTCGAAGAAAGACTGGAGAAGAAATGAAATTTACTTACGTTGACTGCCTCTTATATGCTTTCGGATGCAGTGATTTTACTTGTATCAACATTGTATACTAGATGTAAATCTGGAACTTACCGTGAAAATTTCCCTTTGAAGCACTCCAAATGCGACTAATAGCCTGTGTGGATATAAGATTGTTACTGGCCAACTGTCCAATAGGCTTGAGGAAGATTTCTCGGATCAATATAATGATTCTGCTGAAAGGTATGACATTATTATCATAATCAGGTCCATATACATTTTATAAAGTTACATCCAATATGATTAGGAAGTATTTCCTTACTCAGATGTATTTGTTGTAGCATCTTTTTTGTGGTGCCTTTGTTCTTACGGATGAACATAGGTATTTACAATTGCCCAGGATCTGTTGCTGTAATCTCAAGCATTATGATGTGTTTCAGGTTGATGGGGTCTTACAAAATTTGATAAAAAAGTTAGGTTGATGAAGTGTAAGACACTCAATGCATTCATAAAAGAAAAAGTTGCACCAGTCTTTCTATATGTGTGTTGGTTGGGGCTTGGTAGGGTGGCGGGGAGGAGGGGAGAAGGTAGAAAAAGAAAAACAGGGTGACTTGAGGGAGATAGTATCTAAGACAATAGGAGATCAGCAGTTTCCTTGTCCTCCACAAAGCATAACCATTGGTTTGATTATTTGCTGCTCATATCTATTTTAATAATTTTATCTAGGTAGCTTTATTCATTCCTCAATGGTGGCCCTGCTTCATTTTTTTTATACAATTGTATTTGTCATTTTACTCATGCATTGCTTATAAACCCCCAATGGTTGTCTTGATGGGTGAAGAATGAATCGAAACTGTCATAAGCAACCACATGAGGTGCTGCATTCAACTCCCAAAGGGCACTCATTGGAATGTGCAGAATGTAAGCAGGACTACAGCTGGTGGATTGACATTACAGAGCAGTTATAGTACCCTTCTCACAAAAAAACAGCAGATTTCTGAACCACATCCTGTGTTGTCTAACACAGAGCTAATATTATGGCACCAAGGAAATAGGCTAATTGAGAACTATCAAAATCATGGGGAGAGGGATAGAAAAAAATTAGGACTCCCTGTTTAACTTACATGGGCTAAAGCTTCTAAGTATATATAGAGAGGGGAAGACTGCTGTCAGCATTGTGTGGTCTGTGTGTGCTGCTGGAAGGTATATGCAAGGTTGATGGTATATGGAAGCGCCATTTATTTATAAAACTATGCTTTGATATTCTCTTGACAATATTAAAGAAGGTAAGTCATTTATGTATGACTTTGCTCGGTTATTTCTGACTAACTCTTTTGAGTGCTAACTTGAAAAGTTGAGATTATTCTGGTTTCTTTAGTTGGAACTATCATTATGAGAAGTGAACTGGCTCTTTCCTCCCCCAATGAACTGGCTAAAAGATGCATTTCCAATATGGTTATGAATAGTAATTCCATTGGATCTTCTGGGGGGCAGTGTGTGTGGGTGGTTTGGGGAGTGGGGGGTCTTGTAGGGGACCATAATTGAAAAGGTTTAGCGTCACTCAAGTAGCAGGAACAAAGGAATGAAATTGTGTCACTTTATTATTCAAGCATTTTGGAGCATGTAATTTGCCGTTGGATAATCTCTCTGGCTTCTTGTTGCAGATTTACTGTTGTTGAGGAATTGACTAGAGTTACAATGAAAAAGTTGACTGAAGGGATGCTGCTAAGACTGATGATGAAAAGAATACCACTGTGAGTTTAGATCTAAGACATACCATCTTCCGCTTCAGTTTTTACATTACCTGGGCAGCAAATCATGCTTCATCCTAGTTATCTTCATTGGCTTTGTCATTGGATATTTGGATTTTGTTTCACTCCGTTTCTTTTACTTTTATTACTGTTGTCAAGCTTGAGATGTCATGATTAACTTGGGAAAAGAATGTAAGATGATTTTATAATTTATATGATATGATTATTTCATCAATATCAATTTCAGGATCTTTGAACTTCATGATTTTCACAACAAAATAAGATAAGATACATACCTTTATCTATAGCCATAGCAATATCTTGAATTTGAAGAACAAGAATAAGAATACTTTAATTTCCTCAAATCACCTTATCCCTCCAATCCAACCTTATTTCACCAAAGGAATGATTTCTCTTCCTTTCCCTTAACTTTTATGATGGATTTTCAATGTGAAGACAAGAGTGAGTATTCAACTTTATTGTCAACTCTTGTACATATATATAAGGGCAGGAAGAGGACCATACCTCTTCATGAAATGGTAAGGGGTGTCTTCCATCAAGACACCCATTATGAAGAGTCATGTCATTTAGATTAAAAGTCACGACTCTTCCAAAATAAACTTACACAATGGGCCACAAATTCTAACATTCTCCCACTTGGCCCATATATGTTTCTTAATAACTTAGAATAACATAATGTGCACGATAACATTATTCTAAGTCTTCGTTATGTTGATTGTACCGTTATATCACATTAATTAAATTAAAAATTAATTAGAGTCATGGCGGTTGTACGTCATCGTCTCGACATAGTTCCTTCCATGTACTACATAATTAATCTCTAATTTGACCTTAACTTAATGAAGAGATAAATAAAGGTCTAACTTTAATGTCTTTATGAAGACAATTCCTGTTAACATAATTCTATTACAATCATGTATACAATATAGAAAAACAGGAAATATCAGAAACACTATAATTGAGCTCAAGAGTGTCATATACACAAATACAATAATCTTTAATCAGGACGTCCTTTAATGCCCATTCTTTCAACATGCTCTCTAAAAATATTAGGTGCTAATCCTTTTGTTAATGGATCTGCAACCATCAGTTTTGTACTAATATGTTCAATTGACACCCTTTGTTTCTGAACTTCTTCTTTAACGGCCAAGTATTTGATCTCCATGTGTTTTGCACCTTTGAATACTTGTCGTTCTTTGAGAAGAAGACTGCTGCGGAGTTGTCACAGTAAATTTTCAGCGGTACTAATAGTGTCGACAACTTGAAGCCCTGAAATAAAATTCCGCAGCCATAAGCCATGAATTGTGGCCTCAAAGCAAGCCACAAATTCTGCCTCCATAGTCGATGCAGCAATGACAGACTGCTTCGCACTCTTCCATGAGATTGCCCCTTCGGCTAATAGAAACAGGTAACCAAATGTGGATTTTCTTGTATCAACACATCCAGCATAATCTGAATCTGAATAACCAACCACCTCTAGCTGATCGGACCTTCTATAAGTGAGCATGTGGTCCTTCGTTCCTTGCAAGTATCTCAAAACTTTCTTTGCAGCTTTCCAGTGATCCAATCCTGGATTACTTTGATATCTGCCTAACATCCCAACACTGAAACTGATGTCGGGTCTAGTACAAGTTTGAAGATACATCAAACTCCCAACAACAGATGCATAAGGAATTGTTGCCATTTGTTCTCGTTCCAAATCATTCTTTGGACATTGCATATTTCCAAATTTATCTCCTTTCTGAATTGGAACTATACCTGCCGAACATTTGTCCATCTTAAATCTTTCTAGAACTTTATTGATATAAGTCTTTTGGGATAAGCCTAACAATCCTTGTGATCTATCACGGAATATTTCAATTCCTATCACATATGTTGCCTCTCCCATATCTTTCATTTCAAAGCTCTTTGAAAGAAAATTTTTGGTTTCTCGTAATAAACCAAAATCATTAGCAGCAATTAGGATATCATCAACATATAGGACTAAAAAGACAAACTTGCTCCCACTAACCTTCATATATATACACCGATCAACGGTGTTTTCTTTAAAACCAAAAGAAGTTATGGTATCATTGAACTTAAGATACCATTGGCGAGAAGCTTGTTTAAGTCCATATATTGATTTCTTAAGTTTACATACCATATGCTCCTTTCCTTTAATTGAGAAGCCTTCAGGTTGGTCCATGTAAACTTCTTCTTCCAAATCTCCATTAAGAAAGGCAGTCTTGACATCCATTTGGTGTAACTCTAGATCATAATGAGCAACCAAGGCCAAAATGATCCTAAGTGAGTCTTTCTTTGAGACCGGTGAAAAAGTCTCTTTATAATCAATACCATCTTTCTGAGTGAAGCCTTTGGCAACAAGTCTGGCTTTATGTCGTTCAACATTGCCATTTGAGTCTCGTTTTGTCTTAAAGACCCATTTACAACCAACTCTTTTACATCCTTTTGGCAATTCAACGAGTTCCCAGACTTGGTTTTGATCCATAGATTTCAACTCATCTTTCATGGCATTTACCCACTTAATAGAATCATTACATTCAATGGCTTGTGAGAATGAAACTGGATCATTGTCAATTCCTATGTCAAGTTCTGACTCTTGTAGATAAACCACATAATCATTAGGAATAGCAGATCTTCTCTCTCTTTGAGATCTTCTCAATGCTATTTCATGTGGTTCCTCCACTATAGGGGTATCGCTTATAACTTCATGATGTGTTTGATCCGTTACTTGTTGTTCTTCACTTTGGTGAATTTCTACAACATTAGGATCAATTGGCTTAGAAGGTAAAAGTATAGGAACTTCTACCCTAACTTCTTTAATGCACACATCACGTCGTTCTTTACTCCCACTAGTTTCACCATTTTCAATAAACTTGGCATTTCCAGTTTCAACAATTCTTGTACTATGATTAGGACAGTAAAACCTATAACCTTTGGACTTTTCAGGATATCCTATAAAGAATCCACTAACTGTTCGAAAGTCCAATTTCTTTTCTTGTGGATTATAAATCCTTACTTCTGCAGGACAACCCCACACATGTAGGTGTCGTAAACTAGGTTTCCTTCCAGTCCACAGTTCAAAAGGAGTCTTTGGAACTGCTTTACTAGGAACCCTATTTAACAAATATACTGCAGTTTTTAATGCATAAACCCACATGGATATAGGTAATGATGAATTACTTAACATACTCCTAACCATGTCTAATAATGTACGATTCCGCCTCTCTGCAACACCATTTGTTCTGGTGTGCCTGGCATAGTGTATTGAGCACATATGCCATGCTTTTCAAGAAATTTGGCAAATGGACCTGGGCATTGCCCCGATTCATCATACTTCCCATAGTATTCACCACCCCTATCGGATCTTATAATTTTCACTTTTCTATCTAATTGTCTCTCAACCTCATTAATGTACACCTCAAGGGCATTCATAGATTGAGATTTTTCATGCAAAAGATAGACATAAGTATAGCGTGAAAAATCATCAATAAAGGTGATAAAATACTTTTCTCCACCAAAAGATGGAGCATCAAAAGGTCCACATATATCTGTATGTATAATTTCAAGAAGCTGTGTGCTTCTTGTGGCTCCTTTCTTAGTGTGTCGAGTTTGTTTTCCTTTAATACAATCAACACACATTCCAAGGTCAGTAAAATCCAAAGTAGGAAGAATTTCATTCTTTACTAATTCTTGCAACCTTTCTTTGGATATGTGACCTAAACGTTTATGCCACAAGTAAGCAGAGTTATCATTAATCAAACTACGTTTAGTTCCAATATTATGATGCAAGGTCATTAAGGTCTCAGCAAAATAATCATCAAGTTTAAACTTGTAAAGACCATCACATAAAATTCCTGAACCATACAGTTTATTGTCCTTATACAAACTGAAAGATTCAAATCCAAACTTAAAAGAAAAACCTAATACATCAAGTTTTGATAAAGAAACCAAATTGCGAGAAAATGTAGGAACATAAAGGGTTTGGAACAAATCCAAGTGATGCCCAGTCTCCAAAATCAAGCGATAAGTCCCGATTCCTTCAACTGAAGCTTTGTTTCCATTTCCCATGAATACAAAATTCTCATTTGGCTTTATAGTTTGGATCGTAAGGAATCCCTGCATAGTATTGGAAATATGAGTTGTCGAGCCAGAATCAATCCACCATGTATTATAAGAAACTTGTGTAAGGTTTGATTCAAAACAAACAAAAGCACAAGGCTTACCTTTCTTTTCGAACCAAGCCTTACGTTTCAAGCAGTCTTTCTTCAAGTGTCCAATCTTTCTACAGAAATGGCACTTGATTTCCTTTTTGTGGATTTGTGCATCTTTAGAAGATTCATTCAGGTTGTGTAAACCTTTCTTCTTGAATTTTCTAGCCCTTTTCTTTGAACTCGATGCAACTTCTTGATGACTTGTAAAATGAACAGAATGAGTCTTTTGGTTCTTTAATCTTGTTTCCTCCTGAATTAGCATACTGGTCAATTCATTGATATTCCACTTATCCTTTATAGTGTTGTAATTCATTTGAAAAGGCCCATATTGTTCAGGAGGCAAGGAGTTCAATATGAACTGTACCAAAAAGAACTCATCCACAGTCATTCCTAAAGTCCTTAATTTTGCTGCTATATTGTCATTTCAAGGACATGCTCATGCATAGTACGAGACCCATCAAATTTCATGTTGGTCAAAGTACCCATCAATGTACTAGCAAGAGATTTGTCAGCAGTTTGAGAACGCTCTTCCACAAATTTAATGAATTCCTTAGCATTATCAGTGGGGAAGAGTAGCTTTAATGTTGTTTGCTACTGTCATTCTCATAAACATCAAACTTAATCTGTTCGACCTCTCCCAAAGTTTATGGAGACGTTTTTCCTCATCACTGCTTTGATCAATAATAGCAATGGGTTTCTCAATTTGAAGAGACAAGTCAAGATCCAAAACACCTAAGTGAAATTGGACCTGCTCATGCCAATCTGAGAAATTCAATCCATTGAATATCGGAACAGATGAAGCATGAGAATGCAGAGAAACAGGAACAGATACTGCAATAATAAAAGATACGGTAGCCATTAATGCTTTGAACAATCATAAAATTCAGATTCAATCAACTCATGGAATAACATAATATATATATCAAAGTCCACCTTTGGGTGATACTAAAATATATATAAACATTAATCATAACAAATAAGTATGCATACAATTTGATATATTTGCTATCTTTGGATATACAAATAAATCAAATAAAATATACTTATCATAAACACTTGCGTTATGTATTATAAGAACAAAACCATCTTTGGATGATTTATAATATCTTATAATACAAACTTTAATACCCAAATCATATTCTATTATGTCATTTACAAATAAAATTCATGGATAAATTTAGAAACTTGAATGCGACGAAATTTATAAATGTAACGATTTGGCCACTTTGGTGACTAGCAAATCATCCATTGTATAAATTTCATCTATAATAATTATAACCATACTCTATTCTTCGATGAGTAAGAAGTCAATAGAAAATTTCATACATACACATTCACATTACATAAAATATCCATAAATTAATAATTTAATTTAGTAAACATTTTTTTTTAAACTGTCATACGAAACTCATGTAATTCAATTTCAAATGATGAACGCCATTGCTGTGTTTCTCCAATGGTTAATTAATTCTACGTTGACCATCTTTCCAAGCTACACCGTTAATTTCATCTTCAATTGAATTATGGAATTTCATCTTAAATTGAATTACGGACAGGAAGTCCATAAAATCAGTCCGCATGTTATTGGACTTCATTGTTCAACTGGCTAATAATTTATTAACAACAATTAAAAGAATTAAAAAAAAAATTCGGTTGCCATCTTTCTTATTATATTCGAATCCATCGTTTCAATAAAAAAGTTTAACATATACCAATGAAAGCCATATTCAATGGTTTCATTTCAAACCAATCAATGTCCCTTCACTTCATTGCAGTTACGACAAATTTAAAAACATTCCGAAATGGTACAATCCATTTAAAGAATTTCGCACCGCTTTAAAGAATTTCATAAGTTCAGAGAATGAACCGCTTTTATTAGGAAATTAAAAAAAAAAAATCGTAGCAACCAATTTTTATGTTTCCGGTGATTACAATGACCATTAAATATGGTCCCATTTCAACAAATCTGAAAGGAGTTTCATCCATCCAATTTTAGTGTCCATTATGGCAATTTAATCCATTAAATATTATGAATCAATCATAATAATTGAAAAACCATGAGTTCGTAAACCTTGCTCTGATACCACATGTAAGATGATTTTATAATTTATATGATATGATTATTTCATCAATATCAATTTCAGGATCTTTGAACTTCATGATTTTCACAACAAAAATAGATAAGATACATACCTTTATCTATAGCCATAGCAATATCTTGAATTTGAAGAACAAAAATAAGAATACTTTAATTTCCTCAAATCACCTTATCCCTCCAATCCAACCTTATTTCACCAAAGGAATGATTTCTCTTCCTTTCCCTTAACTTTTGTGATGGATTTTCAATGTGAAGACAAGAGTGAGTATTCAACTTTATTATCAACTCTTGTACATATATATAAGGGCAGGAAGAGGACCATACCTCTTCATGAAATGGTAAGGGGTGTCTTCCATCAAGACACCCATTATGAAGAGTCATGTCATTTAGATTAAAAGTCACGACTCTTCCAAAATAAACTTACACAATGGGCCACAAATTCTAACATGCATAACTTCAAATAATGGAACTTCTCCTCTAGGCCTAATTCCTATCAACTGCTTGCAGGGGAAAACGGCTTAATGCTGCAAATGGCTCAGGGGACACACCATCAAAAAGGGGACGTGGAACTGGTGGTCCACTGAACCATCTTGTTAATAGAGCATTTCAAGGTCTGTCTCAGGGGTGGTGGGAGAGGATGTGGACGATGCTGGGCTGGATGAAGAAGAGGAAGGGGTTTTCGATAGAGCTGCTCCCTTTACTTGCATTGTAACATGTAGAAAGTCGTATCAAAACTGTGGCCTAGGGAAAGATATTAGATGTGTTAATTTAGTTGGCAATGAGTTGTGGCATGCTGGGAGGACTAAAGGTTCTTGGATATTAGACTAATATCAGCGCTGATTGTATTCCTTCAGATGGATTTGTAAAAACGAGGGGAGAAGAATTACCATCTGTTTATAAGTTGATTCTAATATTAAGTTGTCTATGTCATAATGATGAATAATGACTCAAAATTCAGGTGCAAAATTTTGAAACCGGCTTGACCTGTGCAGTTGCACTCGGTTACACGGGATTGGTGTCTCAAATTCTGCGCTGTCAATAGCACTTGGTTGTTATGACAATAAATACCTGTGATACATCCAACATATGTCATCTACACTAAGAGCACCTATTGACACTGTTGAATGACCCCACAGCTCGTAGGTAGGTAGTGTAGGAGATCATTGCACTTCCATTATATAGGTGAAAACATCCCTGTTTGACAGCTCAAATTTCACTATACCGTTGTTTTTTGACATTGTGATATGTGAACTTCAAAACGATTTCAATGGCGGTTTTTCATAGGTGATGGCTTAGTAATTAATCCTTTAGTTTTGTCTCTATGAGCTATTTTTCATTAACTTATGATGCTGTGAGTGAGTGAGACTAGATCAGGCACATTGGCCTGTTCCGTTTGATAGAGTGAGAATGCTGAGTAGTAAGCTTGTGCTGGATGATCCTGGGATCTGATTTTGAAGCATGTCTCTTTACAATGAAGGTGACCTAGCTAGACATCATGGTCCAGGTCGGCTTCCAAACCGTACTAGAATTGCCGGTTGGTGGTTCCACCCTTGGTGGAATTGGTACTAAACCGTGAAGGCTGGACCGGTTGCCGATTCTAGGAAACTTGTGGGTCTCATGATCTAGTTTTGATTCCATCAGAAACATGAACTGTCTAATTATTTTATTTTAAAAAATTGGTTATAGAAAGAAAAAAGATGGAATCAAATACGCAAATTTTATAAATATAATACCTATGTTTACCGTTGAATGTAAATACAAAGAATAATACCCCACAACATGTACATATAATTTTTTCTTATACTCTGAAAAATAATACCTAATATCGTCTTACATTTTTAGTGGTCTGGCAACAATATTCTCAAAATTGCATATGATGCCCTTCTAGGCAAAGTATAGTGATCGTCTTATCGTTGCAACCTAGACTTTAATACCAAAATATGATGTGCCAAGAATGATGGTTTAATCTGATACTAAAATATGATGTGCTAAGAATGATGATTTTCTTTAATACCAAAAGATGTTGTGATTAAAAGCTCTAATACAAAAAAGATGATATTTTTATGGTTTATCTATTTGGATGCAATGAAAAGAAAAATGATATGAACGGTGTTATTGATGGATATTACGTACCAAAAATAACCCGTGCTACACACACACACTCTCTCTTGATATGGTGCACAAGAAAGATCAAACAATTGTTTGCTACAATTGCAATGATCAATAAGAACGGGTTGTTCACTATGATCACAAGGATTAATGAGAACTCAATGAATTTTCTCTCAAAGATTGAAAAACAACTTCAAAGAAAACGGTTTTGTCAAATATCTCAAAACTAGGTTTACAATACAAGAGTGGTATTTATACAACCCCTCAAAATGGAAAACTTGTAAAAATCATAAAATAAAATAAAAGAAAACTAAAACAACATGTTCTTATGGAAAGCCGCCAACCTCAGGTTGAAAACTGCTAGATCTGGGTTGAACGCCATCGGCCTTTATGAGAAAGTCGTCGGCCTTAGAGGGAAAAGTTGCTAGCTTTGGAGCCAGCTTACAATGAAAAATTGTCTACTTCATTTCTTGCTCGAGTGGTCCCATCACATCAATTTGAATGTGTTGTGTGTGTGTGTGTGTGTGTATCTCAAGGGAAGACGAGGGCATCAAAATAGTTCCTGAGAAGGAAAATAAGAAGAGGAAGATGATGTATGTGTTGAAGGTGAATCTGAATGTAAGGAGTAAAGGAGGAAAATATGCATTGTCACACTATGCATCTAAACCTTATCAAAATTTAATTGATTTTTTTAAATAATCACCACTGACGATGGTTCTTGTATCATCATCTTGCTATTCATTGCTGACTTTTTATAATTTGGTTAACTTGAAAATACTATAAAATTATACATACCATTTTAAGAAAGTATCTTGTGTGCATATTGTCAAGATATATGAGCTGCAACATTTTTATAAATTATATATTTTCTTTTATTTTTTAAGGTAATTAATGATGTGGGTTGATACACCTACCATAGATACATTGTGTATATATATTGCTTCTTGTACTCTAGTTTTTAACAAAGATACAATTCTCTCTTCTCATATTCTTTGGTATTCTTCTTTCATTTTAACATGGTATCTGGGCCCCAGGTTTCTTTCATAGCATACGTTTCTTGAGCAAGCCTTCATTGCTGTAAGGGGTACTTTTTCTATGTTTTACAGCCTTGATAGATGTCATTCTTCCATGATTCCTTTTTCCCCCTTGTGTCATATAACCTTAATTGCTGAACATCCCTTTCCATCACTACGTCTTCCAAAATTTCCATCTCTAGCAACCCTAAACCATCTAAAGACACCAATACTATCCATAAAATTGGAGACTTGCAGAATATTTGAGCTTCCTATAGATTTAATGGGAAGAATTGTCTCAATTTGTCTGCATTTATCTCAAAGGAAAATGGAGACTTAACTACCTTCTCGAGACTAGACTAGCTAAGGATGACCCCATGTTTCAAGCATGAGATGAGGAGGATTCCATGATAATTAGGTGTGGGATTCAATGGATTCTACAGTTAGTGACACATGCATGTTTTTACCATGGTAAAGGAGGTTTGGGACTTTCTATATTGCACATAATTAAAGGCTCATGATGTTGCTCAAATATATGAGATCAAAGTCAAAATTAGAGCCACTGAGCAAGGAGACAAATTAGTCATAGAATATGCAAAAATGTCGCAAAATCTGTGGCAATAACTTGATCATTGTCGAGTTTTGAGATGAAACACCCTGAGGATATTGCAATCTTGAAGAACTTCATTGAAAAATATTGTGTTCATGATTTTTGGCTGGATTGAATCTCTAATTTGATTAGGTTTAGGTACAAATTCTTAAAAAATAGGAAATACCCTTTCTAGAGGAGACCGTCTCATTAATACTGGTAGAAGAGAGTTGACGTGTTGTGATGCTTGAATCACAAATAATAGATGGATCAATCCTATGAGAAAAACAGAATAGTAGGAGAAAGGTAAGAGTGATTAGTCTAAATACCCGAATAGAGAAAATTAGATTAAGGAGAACAAGGACAATCTTTAATGCACCTATTATAAGAAACCACAGTACATAAGAGGGACGTATTGGAAGCTAAATGGAAAGCCACCAAACCGAGAGGAGGGAAACTGTAGGGGCCAACAAAGACCTCACACACACATGGAAAAGTAGTACAAACCTAAAGAAAAAAAAACAACAATTTGGCCGCGGGGGGTAGGGGGTGTTCATTCAATAGTCAAGAGGTTGAGAAGCTGAGAAATTTGTTAATGTCCTTACAAAAGGCCTTTAGACGATGCTCTCTGGCTCTTTTAGGTAAAGCTCAATTCTCTCTTTGCATGAATACCTTAGAAAACTTACATGCGAACGCGTAGATAGTTGATTCAGGTGCCATAGATCATATGGCCCATAATTCTCAGCTCTTCCGTACATACACTCATGCCTTAGCAATAGTAAAATTGAGGTGGCCAATGCTACTTTAGCTACTGTTGCAGGGGTTGGAGACATACCTATAACAACTTCCCTTACCTTAAAAAAGTCCTCCACGTACCAAAGTTATCGACCAGCCTGATCTCTATTCAAAAACTCACTCATGACCTTAAATGCTATGCAGTTTTTCATCTTTCTTATTGTGTTTACCAAGACCAGAGCATAAAGAGGAGGATTGGACTTGCTAAGGAAAGTAATGGCCTTTATTAACTTTAATTATCTCAGTAACCTAGAAGTAATTTGTCTTTTCTCAATTTCTCATATAAAGATGTCATTTGGTTGTACCACCTAGACATCCATCTTCTAGAGTTGTCAAGGTCATATTTCCTCATTTGTTTCAAGAATTAAATATTTCTGAGTTTCACTATGATCTTTGTGAATTTACAAAACACTCTTGTGCATTTTTTCTTATTAGCAATAAAAGAAGTTTATATGGGGCCCTTCTACTATTCCTAACGTTTTTGGAGCTTGCTAGTTTGTATCTCTAATTGATGATTGCACTCAGGTTACATAGTTATATCTTCTAAAACAAAAGTCTAATGTTAGTGTTGTTATACTCAATTTCCTTTCTGAGATTCAAAATCAATTTGGGTAAAAATAAAATTTTTTCGAATAGACAATGCTAGAGACTAGTTCAACCAAACACCATAACCTTACTTTCAATCTCAAGGCATTATCTATTTTTCATCATGTGTTTACACACCTCAATAAAAGGGGATAGCTAAAAGGAAAAATGGGCATTTACTCAACACACAAGAACTTTACTCTTTTAGGGGAATTTTCCTAAGTCCTACTATGGGGAGGCCATCATGACTACCACATATGTGATAAATAGACTTTCCTCAAATATCCTAGACAACAAAAGTCCCACTGAACTCCTCAACAATTTCTACCTGCATTTTAGAACCCTAAATGGCCTTATACTTAGGGTGTTTAGATGCGTAGCTCTTGTTCATGTCCACATCCAACAAAGAAGCAAACGTGACCCTCAATCCATTTAATGTATCTTCCTCGTTTACTCATCCACTCAAAAGAGATATAAGTGTTACTACCCTTTGACTAGAAAATTTTTTATCTCTACTAATGTTACCTTTGTAGAAACAACTCCTTTTTTCTCCAAGTCCTCTCTTTAGGGAGAGATTTTAAGAATGGAAGAGAGTACTATCAAGTCCTTTGAACTTGAGCTGCTTAAACCTTTTGATCTTCCTCTTGTGCCCCATGTTCTAGCCACTGTGAACGAGGATCCATCTCTTCTATGCCGATCATATCCAAGTCTACCACTGAGCTCCCAATATCTGTTGTTCTAGCAAGTATTAATTATCCTAAGATTTCTCAAGTGTATTCAAGGAGGAAGGCTATTCCTGAATTGACTCAAGTCCAAGAATCCAACTCAAATAATGGTAATGAAATCATGATAAGATCTGATTCACCTTTAAATACACCATTTGTTGAACAATCTATTTACCTAATAGACAATTTAGACCTTCCCACTATTGTTAGAAAAGCTACCAAAGAATGCACTAAACAACCACTTTATCCACTGTCTCATTATGTCTCCTTTAAGCGTCTATCACTAACCTACAAAAGGTTCATTATAAGTCTAAACATCATTACTATTCCCAACATAGTTTCTGAGGCTTATTAAAAAGGGAATGGAGGGATGCTATGAGAGAAGAAATGTGTGTCTTGGAAAAGAATAAAACTTGGGAGGTTGTTGATAAATCGAAAGGGAAAAATATTATTGATTGTAAGTAGATTTTCACATTGAAATATAAAGCTAATGGATCCTTGGGAGATATAAAGCCAAATTGGTGGCCAAGGGGTATACTTAGATGTATGAAGTTGATTATCAGAAGACTTTTGCTCTAGTTGCAAAAATGAATATTGTGAGAATTCTATTGTCATTGGATGCCTACTGTGATTGACAACTCCTACAATATGATGTTAAAAATGCAATTCTTCATGGTGACTTAGATGAAGAAATGTACAGGAATATTCCTCTAGAATTAGAGGGAGACATAGGCAATAAGATGTGCAAGCTAAGAAAAGCTCTTTATGGGTTAAAACAATCTCCTAAATCTTGGTTTGGAAGATTTGCAAAGGTCATGAATAAGTTTGGATATAAATAAAAAGGAGATCACATAAACTTTTAACCCTTTTTAAGAATTTTATTTCTCCATTAAGTTTTTGCTGCCTACCCCAATGACTTTTTCTTTCAAGTTTTATTATTACTTTTCATTTCAAGGAAAAAGTTTTAAATCATTTAACAAATATTTGTTTGTT
Source organism: Combretum micranthum (assembly GCA_024138025.1). NCBI lineage: Eukaryota > Viridiplantae > Streptophyta > Magnoliopsida > Myrtales > Combretaceae > Combretum > Combretum micranthum. Next base: position 2,327,498 of record JAMXBD010000012.1, on the reverse strand, counting down.
TAAATATATAATTACATTACTTTTCTTCTTCTATCACATATATTTAATATTTTTCATTCTTTTATTTTCATAAACAATTTGAAATTTTGTGTTATTTGAATTTATTATTATCTCTTTATTAACTTTTGTTGTTCATTACATATTTCTTCAATTTCTTGATTCAAGATTTCAAAATGTTAAGCTAACTTTGATATTATTCTTTTAATTATTTACATAAATCATTTGTTCTTAATTTCCTTAATTTGATTCTTTTGAAAAATGCCTTTAACTTTACAATATTTTTATTCAATGCAATATAGCCCATATGAAATAGTAGAATTTGATTTAGCAACCATTGAACCTTCATTAGTTAACGGAACAAGACTCAAACTCGAACTTAACAAGACGATCAATAACTTCGACTCTGACCCGATGTGTCTCTTGCCTTGAGATGACACATGACAACATGACACGACATAGACTGGCACAACTAGATAACATAACAATAAAAGATTGTAAAATCGCTATTTCATTTTCATTTGAATATATATGACAATACGCATATGAAACTTATAGTAATCATATTCCTTTAATTCTTAAAAACATTGGTTTTGTAACTTTTCTTAATACTTTTACTTTAAGAAAAACATTATTAAGATTTTCATTTTTATCATTTATACATATATATATATATCAATTTCATTAATTTTGTTACACAAACAATTCTCCACATTTTATATGTATACTTACCATTAATATTTTATTTTGATTATTGATATAAAATTTTTATCTTGTCACTATATTATTATTAACAATTTATCTTCTAATCTTAGAGAAAATTTGAATTAAATCTAAATATTTTATGTTGTCAAATTGATTAGATTTTGAGAACGTGTATTTGTTATATTTGAAATCTTAAAGATAACAAGGTCAATTTCAAAATTTTTAGTTTTCTTTTCATCTTGATTTCTTATTTTTGTCAATATACCAACAAGTATAGATAAGAGGGAAAGATCCTATTATAATCCATTAAAATTTAAACCAAAGAAAATACATATCAAAACATAACATACAACACCTAAAGTCTATTTCCAATTTTAAAGGATTTAAGGGGACAAATCCTATGGTTTTCTAAATTATTTGTGCTCTATTTACTTTTTGCCAAATTTGAGTTAAGTTCATTTATAGATAAACATCAAAACATACCACCCCCAAGCATATTACAAGTAAAATGCATAACTAGATATTTATATATAACATATATCAAGAGCACACCTATATGTTACATAATAAAACACTTTATAAACATTTTACAAAGTAAAACATTTCATAAGAAATTTTATATTTTCACATTATTAATAAAAAAAAATATGAAACCTATAACATGCAAAATTATACAATTATAAAATATAACATATTATCATGCAAATAACAAAACACAACTATCTATTATATAACAAAACATCTCATAAGGAAATCATATGCATTATTAAATAAAATATAATATAAAACATATATCATGCAAAAGTCATATAATCATAGGTCATTCATAGTGTGTGTGTATATATATATATATATATATCCTAAATAAAATACATATCACTGTATTCACATATTATATATAAAATATACATATGTATCATGTAACAAATCACACATAAATATAATATACAAAATCATATAATCGTTTTAGTTAAATCTAATTCAAGCAAACAACAACATATGATACTCACTAACATGTTTCAAAGAAAATATTTCACAAGAAAAAGGGAACCTAAATATATTTTACAAAGTAAAATATAACATAGAGCATATATCATGCTAAATCCTACAATGTTACAACATTCATAAATACATCATAAGACCAAAACAAGTTAAAAGAAATTATATATTTATATGCATATATCATATAAAAAAATTATGCAATGTTCAGATTAAATTCATTTTTAGATATCAATAGAAAATAAATTTAAGCCAAGTTGATTTAGTTTAATGCGTTTAGTTAATTTTAATAAATGTTATCTAATGGTTTATCAAACAACATAAAATAACAAATAGACATATCGAATTGACGAGTTTTCCTTGCTATGAACTCACCAATTCTAATCGCATCCTAATTCATTATGTTGAGCAAATGCGTGAAATAAACATTTGCTGTAATTCCACTCTATAATGCCCTAAATTTAATTAAGGTATTACCGCTAGGTATAATACTTAAGTGTATTATACGCTCAGGCTTTCTAAAATTATATGTTTATTTTGAAACATTTGCTACTCGATTTTAAGTTATGGAATTGTTTAGTTAGATTCACAAAACAACTAGATTTAAACTTCCAAAATAAACTTTTCTTAAAAACAAAACATATATTTGCTCACTTGAGTAGATCATCTTTTATAAAACAAAACTCTACCATCAAATATCTCTAATACTTTATATGATGGTAGATCAAACTTTATATTACAAAACATAAACTCCAACCGACCTCTTTAAAAGAATATTACATACATAAAAGAATAAATCTAGTCCTTTATACAAAAACAAATAAAATAAAATCAACGATCCTACTTCAATTCACTCCTCCAACATTGCCCAAAACTCGAGCTAAATATCATCAGCATCAATCATCAACAACAACCACAACTCCATCATCACCTTCATCACATTCATCCTCCTCATCAACAAATCATTATCAACATCATCATCACCATCATTATCATCAATTCAATAAAATACTTGGAAAAATATCAACAACAACAAATAATGAGCCGAAGCCCAATACACATTAACACTACACACAGAATGACACACAAACCTAGTAAATGCAACGCAACAAATAGCTATTTATTATCTTTTATTTTAATAAAACGAGCAATACGGGAGCACTCATACTCAGGAATAAGCTATTGGGAATTTGGGATCCTGAGTAACCACACGATGCTCAGGGGGTTGATATAGGCAGTCCGAATACCTATATCTCATTGATGATATAACCAAAAAAGAACAGAAGCCTCATTTAGGGTCCACAGCCGTTACACACACTCTACCCATCTCAGTCCATAATATAAAAAGGTTCAACTAGTCCCATAAACGTGAACCCCAATATATTACTTTTCATCGATCAAGATAGATGTTACACCGATACTGTTTACTCCATTGGCTACAGTCGAGCCACCTACAAATATTATTGCATCATGATGAGGGTGTCCTAAGCGCCTAAACTACCGTGTCCACTCAAACAAGGTTGGCGCTCTTCGGACTGGATTCAACGGTGAAAAATACAACCAAGTCAAACAATTTATAATTCCTCTTTGATTAGAATTGATTTAAAATCTGCTTATCCTAAGTAAACCATAATCAAAGTTATTGTGTACCTTTTATATCATTTCCAATTGTGCCACATATGAATCCTAGAGATGGTGTTCATTACTTGACGAAAGCTCAAATGAGCTTATTTCCTTTTTTGAAAAGGGAGACAACAATTCTTTTACAAAACAATTAAAGATCGATTTAGTTTAATTAAACTTAGATTTACTAACTAACTTTGGTTTATACATAAAACTATACTCATTATCCACTTATCTCAAACTTTTATTAAAACCTTATTTGATCAGACGCTAAAAAAGAATCCTGTTATGGCTGCGAAGATCATCCTGCTAATAGAGCCATTTACTATACTCATTTGGGCATATTTATGACTATTTATGTACTAATTCTTGTTTAACTTGAGCATGGCCAGTGCTACCCCTATTCCCCTATCACGCCTGTATTCACTAGTACGGGCATGAGCATGGCTAGTGCTACCTCTGTTCCCCTGTCACGAATTTGTTTCCACATTTCTTCATCTAGTTATCAAATTTTACACATTTTGCTTCCATCAAAACATCATCTCATCATCACGTAAACTAGTTTTCATGCTCCTAACACTTCTATTCCCAAACACCATCAATCCTCCAACAAACCCTACAACTACTATTCATCATCTTCTTCATCCACTCAACATACAACAAACTTCAAGCTAACATATTCTAACACAAATAACAAATTAAAACAAAGGAAAAGGAAAAGTAAAACTTATCTCTTTTAGGAAACTCTAACTTCTTGATTTCTCTTTATCTTTACTTTTCCCAAGTTCTTGAAGCTTGTAAATGCATGATTTCTTTCCTCAATCTTGTTTTCCAATTCTTTTTTCTCTTTAATCTTGTTTAGATTTGAGTTTTGATGCGAAAATTTGAAGGGAATGAAGAGAGAAAGAGAGGAAGAAGAAGGAAAGGGAGAAAATGAAAAGAAGGAAGAGAAAAAAAGATATGAGGATGGCAACTATGGAAACCAAGAGAAAAAGGAAATAAAATGATAAGGTTTGAGAATTTATATTAATAAAGGATTAGGGCTTAAATCTTTCAAATCATTATCTATAATGTCAAAACTAATTAGAAAATAATTTAAGAACATATATATTAGAAATTTATAACTTGATAAAAAAACATGATTCAAAAGTATAATTTGTGAAAATCTAATATTTAACTCAAGTTCGGGTTGAAAACTGAGAGATTTAAACAAGTAATTGATTTAAAAAATTATTAAGATTTTACAAAATGAAAGATAACTAAAGTTTAAGGGTTTATGGGTTTTAAAAACATTTAAATATTTATTTTCACATAAAAATGAATTGAATTTGAAGAAAAAAGAGTTTAATTAAAATGAATGATTGTGTAGAAATCGGATAGTTTGATTTATAAAATCGATAGGAGAAAAAATAGATATTTTGCAAAGAATATTTAAAAAATATTTAATTTTAACCGATTTTAGTAATTTAATTATATCAAATTATTTATTCCGTTCTCTATTGTTTTCTCATCTTATTTATTCAAACTACCTAACTATGTTCAAAATTAACTATCTATTATATTATTCAGTTAAATCATCGCTAAATTAACTAGGTAAGGGTTTAGGGTATTTTAATTCCACATAAGGAATTTTCATTTCACTGTAGAAATATGTGATTGGCTTAGTAGAAATTAGGAAACTTGGAAGTAAGCCAAACTTTACTCCAATAGATCTAAATCATAAGTTAGAAGAAACGAAAGAAAAACTAGCAATTGATAAGAGAATATACCAGAGATTGATTGGTGAGCTTATATATCTAGCCCACACTTGAGTAGATGTAACATACTTAGTGAGTGTGATTAGCCAATTCATGCATGATCTAAGAGAACCTCATTTGTAATTGCTTATAGGGTGCTTCATTACTTGAAAGGCAATCCAGGAAAGGGAATTTTGTACAAAAGGAAATCCAAGGTTACTCTAGAAGCCTATAACGATGCTGACTATGTAGATTCTTTAGTGGATAGAAGATCAATGACCGAGTATTATACTTTTATGGAGATAACCAGTAACATGGAGGAGCAAAAAGCGCAATGTGATGGCAAGATCATTAGTCGAATCAGAGTTTAGGGCAATTGCCCAAGGATTGTGTGAATTGTTCTACGTAAAGATTATTCTAGATGATTTGAGAATTAAATAGGATAGTCTTATGAAACTCTATTGTGGCCATAATTCAACCATCAATATTGCTCATAATCCTATACAACACGATAGGAGAAAGACTATTGATATTGATAGACATTTCATCAAAGAAAAATTGGAAGAAGGGTTAGTGTGTATATCCCATGTTCCAACAGGACGACAATTAACAGATGTTATAACAAAGGGGTTGAGTAGTTCAAGCTTTCACGATTTAGTGTTCATGATATGAGTGAAAGATATCTATTCCTCAACTTGAGGGGGGAGTATCGAGATACATGAGTTGTAACATTTTTATAAAATATATTTTTCGTTTATTTTTTTGGGTAATTAATGGTGTGAGTTGGTATACCTACCATAGATACATTGTGTATATATATTTCTTCTTGTACTATATTTTTTAACAAGAATATAATTCTCTCTTCTCATTTTCTTTGGTATTTTTCTTTCATTTTTAGCACACAAAATAGCTAATTTGTCATCATCTATCCAAGAAATCTTGCGCAAAAAATTTAAAAAACAATGAGAAGGTTGTAACAAATACAACAAAAGGCTTTACTGAAAATGAAAGAAATTACTTAGCTCTTACCTTTCTTGTCATATATTATCAAGAATTTTGAAACCATTTTACAAAATAATATATATAATTAAGGCTCTTAACATAATCCCTTTGTGCTAAATGTAGGGTTTTCACAAAATCTAGTGTCTTTCAGGAAAAGGTCCCCACTTTTTTCCCTTTCTTTTTTAGAATTCTTGATATATGTGAACCAAATCAATATAAAAATGAATAATTAATATTTAAGGTATTAAATAATACCTAGAAATCCTAAAAGAAAGGCCTCAAATAATAATAATAAATAAAATATATAACAAACATAAATGTTGATTATAAAAAAAAAACTATTAATTCCTCTTATGTGCATATTGAAATCTTATCACACATTATCTCATCAGTTGTATTGTATGCATAAATAGATAGTTTGATTTAATTAAATAAAAAACTATTGGTTATAACAAAATGCTAGTAACCTATTAGAATTATTCTTTTTTTTTTTTTTTTGTTACACACACACACACATTTAGCTTAATAATATAGATGAAGACTGTAGGTATATGGATCTTGTTATACAAGCCTTGAGCCTAATTTTTTATCTAGATTTAACTCTATGGGTTAATGATGAGCTTAGAACACCATTGGATTCCAAAGTTGAAAGCTTTCTATAAAGGTGTGATTTTTGTGTATTTTTTATTTTAGATTTGGAAAGTGGGATGGATATGATCGACGTTGATTTAGATATAACTCACCAGGATCAACTCGAAATGCACTTTCTCTCATCTGATATGACTCACAAACAAGGTCAAATGGGATGTTCGCCACAATCAGCAGATTGATAGGAACAAATAACTCACCACAATTCAATCAAATTGATAAGAGATTAAAATAGAGAAAATTCTCTAAATATTAGTAATATAAAGCAAAAACTGTTTTTAGGGTTCTTACAAAGGACTATTTATAACTCAACCTAAAGAAGAAGAAAAGACACTAAAAAAAAAATAACTAAACAGATACTCTACACTACTATCTTCGGGTTGGGGGGGGGGGGGGGGGGAGGGGGGGTGGGGGTGGGTGGGTGTTGCTTCAACACTTGTATGTTGATTCCTTTCCAGCACAGCCAATGTACGTCGAACACCGTTTGTGTTCAATTCCTACACCGCCAATGTTAGATGGAGAACAGAAGACCCGAGGTACGACGCCCTCTCCCACACCTATGGTTTGCAATGTTTTAGACACCGCTTGTTGCATCGCCAGCATTGGGGTTACGATGGCTTCCTACACTCCTAGTGTTATACCGGTGTTGACCTCTAGACAAGATTGGTCAACTTTTAAAATCTAAATGCAACAACACTTGAAGTTAAGATCAGTACGCAATAGATTGGATCTACTTCAATAAATGTCATCTGGCTCCATGTGATCTCCAAGCACCGTTAATGCTAAATTATAAAGTCCTCTAGCTTAGGCTCTGGTAATTGGACCTGTGACTGCAGTTTGATTCCCATCATCTTCACTGGCTTGGGGAAGATTTGCCCTTAAATCTGAGGGGCTTCATGAAAATATTTAGACATGTAAAGTGAATGGACCATTTACTCTAGGGGATAGCTTCTGAGATTTCCTATGAGGGAACCTATCTTTGCTAAGATGAATCCATACCAAATCCCCTGGATTAAAAACTTTAGCCTTTCTATGCTTGTTTTCCTGAAGTTTATGCCTTTCAACAGTCTCCTTAAGTTGTTCAAAAGCCTTCACATGAATCTTTCAGATCTCCTAAGATCGTTGAACTCCACTAAAACTTTCATCCTTTGCTGCAGGTTTAGCTATTAAGTCCAAAGGAATGGTTGGATTGTAGCCATACGCTACTTCAAAGGGTGACTTACCAGTTGAACTATGTGTAGACCTGTTGTAAGAAAATTCAACAATAGGGAGACATAAGTCCCAATCGATAAGATTCTTACCAACTGTAGATCTAAGAAATGCAGCAAGAGTATGGTTGACAACTTTTGTCTAGCCATCCGTTTGAGGATGACAAGAAGTGCTGAACATAAGCTTGGTACCTAATCTCTTCCACAATGTCTTTTAGAAGAAACTGAGAAACTTGGTGTCCTTATCAGATAGAATGCTATAGGGAACACCATGTAATCTAACAATGACCTGCATAAACAAGTTAGTAACATAAAGTGCATCATCAGTTTTATGGCAAGTAATGAAATGGACCATCTTATTGAAATGATCAACAACCACCATTATAGAATCTTTGTCCCTTTGTGTCCTCGGAAGAACCAAGACAAATCCATACTAATGTCCACCCAAGGCTGAGTAGGCAATGGTAGTGGCATGTATTCACCCCAGCGCTTTTTTCGTCCCTTTGCTCTCTTACACACATTACACCTCTCCAACACCTTATGCACATCTTTCAGCATCCCCTTCCAATAAAAATGTTCTTTCAACAACTCTAGTGTTCTCTTTTCCCCAAAATGTCTAGACAGACCTCTAGCATGGGCTTCCCTAACCAATAACTCTCTAATAGATCTAGAAGGAATACAAAGTTTTCCCCCCTTATATAGAAACCCATCCACCATGTAATAACCATCTCTTCCTCCACCAGAACAATAATCAACTACAAAATTTAACTGCTCATCAACAATATATTGCTCCTTCATCAACTAAAAACCAAGTAACTTTGATTAGAGCAAAGTAATAAGAACATACCTGCGAGATAAGGCATCAACAACCACATTGGTGTTACCCTTTTTGTATTTGATAACATAGGCAAAACTCTCTAGAAATTCCACCCACTATGCTTGATGTCTAGATAATCATTGTTGACCCTTAAAGTGCTTCAAGGATTCATTATCTGTGTAGATGACAAACTCCTTTGGAAGTAGATAATGTTGCCAAGTCATCAAAGCTCACACCAAAGAATAAAATTCTTTGTCATACACTAAATAGTTCAAGGGTACACCACTCAGTTTCTGGCTGAAATAGGGGATAGGACCCTGGTCTTCTATCAACACTACCCTAATTCCAACCCCCAAGGCATCACATTCTAACTCGAAGGTCTTCTCAAAATCTGGAAGTGCTAACACTCTAGTCAACTTAGCCTTAATCTCTTCAAAGCTTTTCTAAGCCCGTTCTCCTAAGACAAAGGAGATATTCTTCTTAGTTAGCTCAGTTAAAGGACCCACAATACTACTGAAGTTTCTAGCAAACCTCCTGTGAAAAGATGCCAACCCATGAAAGCTTCTCACATCAACTACTGATTGAGGTGTAGGCTAATCTATTATTGCCTTTATCTTCTCCTCATCAGCTCTAATACCAGCACTGGATACAACAAAACCCAAAAAGATCACCTCTGGTTGGCAGAATGAACACTTCTTAGGGTTGCCAAACAACTTCTGATCTCTCAATATAGAAAATACAGCTCGCAAATGATCAACATAACTTTCTAGATCTCTACTGTATATCAAAATGTCCTTAAAATAAACAACAACAAACTTGCCCAAGAAGTCCCTCAGAACGTGGTTCATAAGCCGCATAAAGGTACTAGGAGTATTAGTCAGACCTGAAAGCAGTCTTCCACTCATCATCTGCTCTCATGCGAATTTAGTGATAACCCCTCTTGAAATCAATTTTAGAGAAAACCTATGCAACTTTAAGCTCATCTAACATATCATCAAGTCTAGGAATTGGATACCTGTACTTGATGGTGATCTTGTCAATCACCTTACTATCTATGCACATATGCCACGCATCATCTTTCTTCGGCACTAGAAGTACAGGTACAACACATGGGCTGGTACTCTCTCTAACAAAGCCCTGCTCTATCAATTCATCAACCTGGTGCTTCAACTCCTTAGCCTCTTTAAGATTCATACGGTAAGTAGGTTTGTTAGGTAAAATAGCTCTTGGTTGCAGGTCAATAGAATGCTCAATACCCCTGTGTGGAGGTAAACCCTTAGGTAACTCCTCTGGGAAAACATCAACAAACTCTTCTAGCAATTCTCTTACAATAGAGGGCACTTGCTCCTGTTCAATAGTCTCTAACATTTATCTTATCTGCAACAAATATAAAGGCTCCTCTTCCTGAATGACTCCCTTAAGCTCCTTCCGACCCATAAACAACACATTTTTCTTGTTGGTTATATTAATCTATCTCTGAACCTCCTGTACTTCAACTGGTGTCATTGGATTCAACACAATTCTCTATCCATCCTTCTGAAACAAATATGCGTTCTTATATCCATCATGTATCACTCTCCTATCAAACAATCATAGCCTCCCTAGCAATATGTGTGATGCACACATAGGAAGAATATCATAAACTATTTCATCGAAATATTTCTCCCCAACACTAAATGGAATTGTGACCCATTATGTCACATGTAATGCTCACTTAGCCAATGCAGTTTATTTAGCTTAGGATGTGGCGTAGTAACCAGCTTTAACTTCTCAACTAAATAAGCAGCAACGATGTTAGTATAACTTCCCCTATCAATAATGAGAGCACATCTGTGGTCCTTAACTTTGCAAGAAATATGAAATAGATTTTCCCTCTGTTCCTCCTCAGTGGAAGGAAAAGCAGTCATAAGCCGTCTCAACACATTGATAGACAAGTATGGATCATCTCCTCCTTCACCATGGACCTCAGCTCCGCATCTCCATAATACTCATCTAACACTGCAGACAAGTCTTCTGGCTCATTCAACTCCTTCTCATCATCACTCTCAACCTCCATAGTGTTCATCACTCTTCGGTTTAGACATTGGGCTACCATATGTCCATAACCCAAACACTTAAAGCATTTGATTTGGCGGATTTTGCCACCTAATGAACTTCTAATGTCTTTTTTATTTTTTGCACCAAGAATTCCTTTACCCCTCTCATTAAAATTTTTCTCTCCTTTACTTTCCTCAATAGCAACATTCTTCATTGCAACCTTTCCAAACCCTCCTTTCTCAACATGCATAGTATTTAGACCAGAAAATTTATTAGAAGATCTATATCTATTGGAAGCTATCCTATAAAGATTTGAGCGTCTCTATCTCTCAACCCTCAAGGCCAACTGTATGGCTTCTTCAAGGTTATCATATCTTTGCAACTCAACTATGCATGAAATCTCATACTTGAGTCCAGAAACAAATCTAGCTAAAGTTTGTTTAAGAGGCTCGGTTGCTCCATAACGAATCATTAAGTCTCAAACTCCTGGATATACTCGTCCACGGTCTTTCCTCCCTGTCTCAATGATTGCATGCACATGAACAACTCATGCTTATAGTGCTCAGGAACAAGTCTCTGCCTCAAAATTCTTTTCATATCCTGCCATGTTCGAATTTTATTCTCTCCATCTTTTCTTCATGTGGTTAAATATTCTTTCCCCACAAAGCAGCATATCCTGTAAATTCTACCATTGCCAAACGAAACCTGGTGTGATCATCTATATCATAGCATTCAAAAAAACTGTCAGCTTTGTCTTCCCAATCTAAATAATCATCTGCAGATCCTGTTCCAGTGAATGAGGGTATTTGTAATTTCACATGTTCTATCCCTTGGGGTGGTCGAAACTCACGATTTGTCACCCCAATTTCTTATTTTTCCATAACCTCCTTAACCTACTCCTTCCATTCTAATTCCTTCAACAACAACTAGAGGCACTACCTATGGATTAATAATTGGTGGTGGTGCTTGTAGCTTAACCCTTGGTGGTTGACCTATTGCAAGCCATCCTACCTATGTGGCAAGATTAACCATCATAGTGATATGCTATTTTAGTATTGAATTTTTAAAGCATCTTATCCAGCAAGCATACTGGGCCTTATCTTGTAATATAGCATGACTCAAGTGTCGATCCCATAGAGATCTATTAACTACTAGACAATTATCAACTAATACTAATATCTACGCAATTGATCTTTTATAATGATTAGATTAAGACTAAATTATCTAATTAAGTATCTACTATGAATGCAGAGAGCTTTTGAAGAGAGTGATATATTAGAAAAATGTGGGAAGGAGCAGAATCCACTTTAAACTATTGCCAATCAACTTGAATTCATGTTATAATAATAATTAGATTCATGGATATTCATAAGAAATTGTAAAGATTTAAAAACAGAGTTAAAAACCTTTTAAACCACAAAAACAATTTAATAGCTTCCGCTAAATAAATTATTCGTAGAATCAAAATTACAATTATAAACCTTCCGATTCTATAATTGACTAATACTTTATATTAACATCCCCTAATTCCTTAGTGAGAAATCAATATAAAACATTGCATTAATATTCATGGACAATTTCTAAATTAGATTAAACTCTGCCGCTTCCGCAATTGTAATTTAATCTCAATTTATAAATTCATATGAACCCTAATTTCCCTGCCGAGTTATCAGAATTCTTATACACCAAAGATATGATGAATAATCAGAACTCAATATGAATATTCCATGATTCTAACTATCTTATAACATGATTTCAAAGATCATTTTAGCATGTTTAAAGCTTCATCAACTTCCTACAAAAAGGATTTAGCTACTCATGGATGATAATTCGAAAATCAAATAAGAAATTGCAAATGATTTCATTATGATCAAAATATTTAGATATATGAATTGCATAAAAAGAAGAGATCAGATATCACCGATTCAATATATCAAAGCTTCACTTGCAAATTCTTGAAAAACTTCAATATCTCTTCAAAAATCTCTATGAAATGCTAATTCTAATCTATATATTGTAGTGTATTTCAGAGCTACTTGGGATGTGGATTGATTGTTGGAGGGGGAGTAGAACCCCTATTTATAGGAAAAATTTCGTGCAAGACATTAAATGAAATTTGCTGTTTCACTTCGTACGCCGACAGTTATGGATCCTACGGTGGCGGCTTACAGGTGGCGTATCATAATTTTTTCCTTTGCGCAGGCAGTGCACTGGCAACCTTCAACTTCGGTTACACATGTAGGCCGCTTCTACACCGGAGGCTTAGATGTATATCTAGCCGGCGCATGTGATCAGAAATGAAGCATTGGGCTGATTTATAACAAAAGCCATCCAAAAGCCGGCGGCTTTGACACCGGCGTAGACATTCCAATAGATTTATCCCTTCAATTTCCTCTAAGCCTTTGTTTTCTTCACGTATCTTCAGTTCTTTTGACTTACACTGCCTCAACGCTGGCGGCTTAGAAGTCGGCGTATATTGTAACTCCTTCAAAGCTAGTGACTTTCCAATTCTGAGCTACCGACCTTCAAGTACGCTGGCTTCTTCATCTTCTATGCCGACAGCTTTGAGGTGGCTTACAGTGTTGTTGGGTGAATATCTTGCAAAGCTGGCAGTGCTGGTAGTAGCTTTGGATGTAATCCATCTGAACGCCGGTGGCTTTGAATGTTGAAATGCCGGCCTTTACTTCAGTTTTTCCCATTTTTGATTCAAAGTCTCTTGTTTTGATTTCTTTGTCCAAATTAGTCCTGGAACATGAATTTTAATCAAAACAAATATCCATTCTAGCTCTTATGAATATCAACAAGTTGTATAATATATGATCTTATCACATAGTAAGCAATTCCTACAGTTGATCTTCTATAGATCTTCCGTCTCCTACAGTGCGGCGACCCTGACCTCCACCAACCTGACTATTTTCATCATTCCCAATATTTGTATTCACACTATTGTTTGACATGGCTCTCAATTAACCAAAATCGATAACAATCACAATCGCCAAAAGAAACCCTAACTTGGAACCTAGGGCTCTGATACCAAAAGATGATATGCCTAGAACACAACCTAATTCCAAAGTTGAAAGCTTTCTGTAAAGGTGTGATTTTTTATGTATTTTTTATTTTAGAGTTGGAAAGTGGGATAGACGCGATTGATGTTGATTCGAATATAACTCATCGGGATCAACTCGAAATGAATTCTCTCACGTCTGATATGACTCATAAACAAGGTAGAATGGGATGTTTGCCACAATCAGTAGATTGATAAGCACAAATAACTCGCTACAATTCAATCGAATTAATAAGAGATTAAAATAGAGAAAATTCTCAAAATATCAGTAATATCAAGCAAAAACCATTTTTAAGGTTCTTACAAAGAACTATTTATAGCTCAACCTAAAGAAGAAGAAAAGATGCTAAAAAAAAAAACTAAATAGACACTCTACACCGCCGCTACACCACTAGCTTAGGGGGGCGGTGTTGCTTCAACACTTGTACATTGATTCTGTTCCAGCATGGTCCGAATGCCACCGATGTTTAATTCCTATGTTGCTAGTGTTGGATGGAGAACAGAAGACTCGAGGCTACCACACCTGTGGTTTGCAATGCTTTAAACACCGCTTGTTGCACCGCTAGCGTTAGGGTACGTCGGCTTCCTACACTGTCGGCGTTATACTAATGTTGACCTCCAAACAAGATTGATCAGCTTCTGAAATCCAAATGCAACAACACTTGAAGTTAAGATTAGTATGCAATAGATAGGATCTACTCTACTGAATCTCATCTGGCTCCATGTGATCTCTAAGTACCCTTAAGGCCAAATTTTGAAGTCCTCTAGCTCGGGCTTGGGTAATTGGACCTGCGATTATAGTCCGATTCCCATCAATTAATGTGATAGGGCTCAGAGAGTTAGGCCTAGCTTATTGGGATGATTAAAGGAGTTTTGGCATAGTAGGCTTAGAGTAGGGCTCATTAGAATTGGCCTGTCTAATTCTAACCTTTCTCAAATTGTTTCATACACATTACAAATCAAGACCTTAATGGGTCTGGGTCTACAAGGAAGCCCACATCCATATCCACTATGAGAGGGACTCATCTTAGCTATTGGTCGCATATCTCATCTAATAGACGACATCGACACTTATATTCTCTATAAATACCCTTAGTACTTACCTCATTTGGATAAAGAAAGTCTGGTAAAAATGCCATCGTGCTACCAGATTTCTACCTTGGTGAATCAAACACTTGATTTACTCATGAACATACATGATCTCATAGTACTTAGTGAGGTTGATGCTTCCTAGCTCCCTCACCTGTCACACATGTGTTAGAGCCTACTGAACTTGTCTACTCCTCCTTCCTATACAATTCTCTTTTGATCATCCTAGTACATGTTGTTCCTTAGGTCATGTGTAGCAATAATCACACAGCACGCAAGTGCTCATTACATTTCGATCCTTACCCACACAAAGACTATAACTACTAGTGAAGTTGATAGTTTTATTAAAATTATTAAGCGAAACTTTCATTGCTTGTAGATTGATATTGCCATATTTCTCAAACTTTCATTAAGTTATTATAATTTGATCAGTAAATTTAATCCCTCATATATTTATTTTCATGCATATTATATGTATTATATAATAAATGTATGTATTACTTAATTAAACTATTATTAAATAATATATAAATTTAGTATATTTATATATTATATATTTTATACCAAAAATGACAAAATAGAAGATTTTACGTAGTCGACCGTTAATATATGTATGAATGATAGGTGTGTATTACAAAATATACAAAAAAAGCATCCTTTTGCTTCGTTCTTATTATTAGACGACGAAATGAAGTTACTCATTTCTCAACTTCGCGGTGTGACTACTTTCGTCTCGACAAAGATTTTTCTTTTTTTCATAGTAATTAAGTAGAAATGAAAAAAAAAAAAAAAAAGCTTGCTTTTTTGTTATGGCTGATTGATGAGGTCTTGTTTTCCTTTTTTTTTTTTTTTTTTCTATTAATTGATTATTTGAAGTTACCCATTTCTCAACTTCATGCTTTACAAGCACTCTCGATAAAAAAAAAAAAAAAAAAAAAAAAAAAGGAGCTTGCTTTTCATGTGTTATAGCTCATTGATGATATCTTTTTTTTTTTCTTTTTCCAGTGATTTTTTGAAGTCACTCATTTCTCAACTTTATACGCTGCGGAGCTCAACAAAAAGGTTTGTTTCGTTTTCTTGATAGGATTTAAGTAAATAAATAAATAAAGAAGCTTGCTTTTTCAATGTTATAGCTCATTGATGATTTCTTTTTGTTTTTTTTTTTTTTATTCAATGATGATTTGAAGTTATTCATTTCTCAACTTTGTACTCTGCAATTTTAGTGTTTTTGTTTTTCCTAAAAGCTTGCTTTTTATGTATTAGCTCATTGATAATTTCTTTTTTTATTCAGTGATGATTTGAAGTTACTCATTTCTCAACTTCATACCCTGCAATTTTTTTTTCCTTTATTAAAGAGCTTGCTTTTTATGTGTTATAGCTCGTTGATGATTTCTATTTTTGATTTAGTGATTATTTGAAGTTATTCAAGTATGTAATGCCATTCCACTTTCTTGTAACAACATGCTCAATATATGCATCTTCTTGATAAGTAGAATGGTTGCATTTTTGTTTCGTTTTCTTGATAACAGTTAAGTTGAAAAAAAAAAAAAGGAGCTTACTTAGGAAGTCCAAGTATGTAATGCATTCCACTTTCTTATAACAACATGCTCAGCATGTCATCTTCTTCATAATTAGAATGATTGCATTTTTGTTGCATTTTCTTGATAGTGGGGGGGGGGGTGTGCGCGCGGCAAAAAAGGAGCTTGCTTAGTAAGTTTAAGTATGAAGTGCATTCCACTTTTTTGTAACAACATGAACTATTAGTTTCTAACTTTTCTTTAATGCTTAAAACCAACCATTGATACCACTGTTGGAAGTGTGTTAGTGGGCCCTAACATTTATATGTGGGGTGATAAGATCATATTTTATATAAATCCTGATGATCAAAAGAGCTAGAATGAATATTTGTTTTGATTAAATTTTATGTTTCAGGACTAATTTGGATAAAGAAATCAAAACAAAAAAATTTGAATAAAAAATAGAAAAAATTGAATTCAAGGCCGGCAATTCACCATTCAAAGCCGCCGGCGTTCAGACGGCTTACATCCAAGGCCGTTGCAGCACTGCCAGCTTTGCCTAGCATAAATTTCCACAGCATTCAAAGCCGCCTCAAAGCTGCCGGCGTAGAAGATGAAGCAGCCAGCGTACATGAAGGCCGGCAGCTCAGAAATGAAACATCACCAGCTTTGAAGCAGTTACATTATAAGCCGGCTCTTAAGCCATCGGCTTTGAGGCAGCGTACAACACAGATCTGAAGCGACATGAAGATGTCCAACTCTTGAAGGAAATTGAAGAGACAAATCTGTTGGAGTGTCTATGCCAGCATGAAAGCCGCCGGCTTTGGGACGGCGTTCGTTATAAATCAACCCAACGCTTCAGTTCTGACCATATACACCGGCTAGATCTACATCTAAGCCGCCGGCGTAGAAGCGGCCTACATGTGTAACTGATATTGAAGGCTGCCAGTGCACTACCTGCGCAAATGAGAAATTGAAGGTACGCCGCCTGTAAGCCGCCGGCGTAGAATCCATAACTGCCGGCGTACAATGTGAAACAGCAAAGTTCATTTAATGTTTTGCATGAAATTTTTCCTATAAATAGGGGGTCTTCCCCTCACTTTCAGAATCATCCAATCATCCATTCCACAATCCAAGTAGCTCTAGAATACTTAGAACTAGGCGTTTCATAGAGATTTTTGAAGAGATATTTGAAGTTATTCAAGAAGTTGCAAGTGAAGCTTTGGTATTTTGAATTGGTGATATCTAATCTTATTTCTTTTATGCAATTCATATATCTGAATATTTTGATCATAATGAAATCATTTGCAATTTCTTATCTGATTTTTGAATCATCATCCATGAGTAGCTAAATTCTTTTTGTGGGAAGTTGATGAAACTTTAAACATGTTAAAATGATCTTTGAATCCATGTTATAGTTAGAATCATGAAATATTCATATTAAATTCTGATTATTCATCATACTTTTGGTGTATAAGAATTCTAATAACTCGGAAGGGAAATTAGGGTTCATATGAATTCATAAATTGAGATTAAATTGCAATTGCGGAAGCGACGGAGTTTAATCTAGTTTAGAAATTGTCCATGAATATTAATGCAATGTTTTATGTTGATTTCTCACTAAGGAATTAGGAGATGTTAATATAAAGTATTAGTCAATTATAGAATCGGAAGGTTTATAATTGTAATTTTGATTCCACTAATAATTTATTTAGCGAAAGCTATTGAATTGTTTTTGTGGTTTAAAAGGTTTTTAAACTTTGTTTTTAAATCTTGACAATTTCTTATGAATATCCATGAATCTAATTATCATTATAACATGACTTCAAGTTGATTGGCAATAGTTTAAAGTAGATAAGTTAGTTTAATCTAATCATTTTAAAAAGATTAATTGCCTAGATATTAGTATTAGTTGATATTGTCTAGTAGTTAATAGATCTCCGTGGGATCGACACTTGACTCATGCTATATTACAATAGAAGGCCCAGTACGCTTGCTGGAATAGATGCTTTGAAAATTCATTACTAATTATAGCACATCATGGGGGAATTGGTATAGAATCGTGCTGTAGTAGTTGGCAATAGCTTTGTGTTAAAATGCCAAAGGCCTGAGGGAATCTACATTAGCTACCTTATTGTATTATACTTTAGTTAGTTTGTCCCTTGGTTTTCCATGTTGTACTTTTTCATCTTTCAACACTAACTTTCCTTTAATGATTAAAATAAACCATTAATACCAACCATGGTTTATGCATGCATTCTTTACTTAAATAGTAAATGAACTAAATGCATCTTCTCCATAACTACTATGGTTACATTTTTGTTTTGTTTTCTATATAGCAATTAAGTTTTTTTTTCTAAAAAAAAGGTTGCTTAGTAAGTTTAAGTATATAAAGCATTCCACTTTCTTGTAACAACATGAACAATTAGTTTCTAACTTTTCATTATTGCTTAAAATCGACCATTGATACTGTCCATGGAATTGAACTCTTGAATTGATTTATGCATGCATTCTTTATTTAAATAATATCAACAAATTGATTAAAAGATTAACTTACAATAAAGTGAATGCATCTTCTTCATAACTACAATGACTACATTTTTGGTTCGTTTTTGTGATAGTAGTTAATTAGAAAAAAAAAAAAAAAAAGCTTGCTCAGTAAGTTCAAGTATGTAATGCATTCCATTTTCTTGTAACAGCATGAACTATTAGTTTCTAACTGTTGAAAGATGAAAAATCCCCAAATATACATCTAAAGGCATACTAAGGCTTCTAATAGTGGTATTAGAGCCCATTACCTCACAGCACTAGATCGAAAGAAAGAAAAAGAAAAAGAAAATAATGGCAACAACTAAAAAGAAAAAAAAAAGAGCCCGCAATAATTGAAAAAAAAAAAAGGCAAGTCACAACTAGCTTAGGCCAATTGGACTTGAGGAAAGTGTTGAAAGATGAAAAAGTCCCACATGAAAGACTACGAGACAAACTAACTAAAATATAATATAACAAAGTAGCTAATGTGGATTGTCTGATGCCTTTGGCATTTTAACACAAAGCTACCACTAAATAATAAACCATTATTCTGCACTAACTACCCCACATATAAATCTAAGGGCCTACTAACACTTTCAAGTGGCTTAACCCAGTTGTGACTTGCCTTTTTTCTTTTTCCATTTATCGCGGGCTCTTTTTTTTTTCCTTTCTAGTTGTTGTTAGTATTTTTTTTTTTTAACTTTCTTTAGATCTAGTGCCATTAGGCAATGGGCTCTGATACCACTGATGGAAGTGTTAGTGAGCCCTTAGATTTATATGTGGGGAAGTTTTTCATCTTTCAACACTCCCCTCAAGTCTAACTAGCCTAGCCTAGTTGTGACTTGCCAGTTTTTTTTTTTCTTTCTTTCTTTCTTTCTTTGGATTTAGTGCCATGAGGCAATGGGCTTTGATACCACTAGTGGAAGTGTGTTAGTAGGCCCTTAGATTTATATGTGGGGGAGTTGGTATAGAATTATGTTGTATTAGTTAGTGGTAGCTTTGTTTTAAAATGACAAAGGCCTAAGGCAATCCATATTAGCTACATTATTGTATTAGATTTTAGTTAGTTTGTCCCTTGATATTCGATGTGGGACTTTTTCATCTTTCAACACTAATGTTTCTTTAATGCTTAAAATTGACCATGGACACTAGCCATGGAATTAAACTCTTGAAATGATTTATGCATGCATTCTTTACTTAAATATTAGCAAAAATTTGATTAAAAGATTAATTTACAATGAACTCAATGCATCTTCCTCATAACAAAAATGACTTATTTTTTTTTTTTCGTTTTCTTGAGAGTAGTTAAGTTTAAAAATTAAAAAAAAATCCCTTAATCTTGTATGTGGGTTTTTTTATCCTTCAACACTAACTTTTCTTTATCGCTTAAAATCAACCATTGATACCGGCCATGGAATTAAACTCTTGTAATGATTTATGCATGCATTCTTTACTTAAATAATATCAAAAAATTGATTAAAAGATGAACTTACAATGAACTGAACGCATCTTCTTTATAACTACAATGGTCGCATTTTTGTTTTGTTTTCTTGATAGCAGTTAAGTTAAAAAAAAAAAAAAAAGAACCTTGCTTAGTAAGTTCAAGTATGCAATGCATTCCACTTTCTTGTAATAACATGAATTATTAGTTTCTAACTTTTCTTTAATGCTTAAAATCGACCATTGATACTAGCCACCGAATTAAACTCTTGCAATGATTTATGCTTTGCTTTCCACTTTCATGTAACAACATGCTCAACATGTGCATCTTCTTCATAATTAGAATGGTTGAATTTTATTACAATTGTTGTCATAATCATCAAATGCATGCTATATTGCAGGTCTTTTTTTTCAAAATGGCTACTCTTCTTAACCAAACCATGCTAACCAGCTAGCCCAACTTAACCTTGACCTCAGTCACCCACTCCATTTTGTACATTCTAGAATATTTTTTTCCATTGCCATCGTCATCATCGTAGCATCCATACCAGTAGAAAGTTCTATCCTCATAGTGCTTGGCTGTGATGGCAAGCCTGGATTCTCGATCCCCTCTATCTAATAAAGCTTTCTTAGGATGTATGTTTGTTCAAATTGTCACTATCGCTTACACATGTTTTGGTATATATAGAGTTGAATGGCTTTGTGCTAGTAGATATTGGATCTATAGGATCATTTTCATTTGCGAGTTGGTCTTTAGTTACTTCCTCTATTATTTCCTTCACATCTATGAATTTTACGAGCTCTATACATTCCTTCTATCGATGGTCGGCCAATATTTCCTAACTCTAGCTAGCCCGAATGAGTCTGTTGTGGGACTTGGACCCTTCTTTTAGTCCACTATTCTTACTAGTGCATTAGCTATGGAGGAACTGTAAAAGGATAAAAATGAAAGGAACGGGGTAGGATTAAGTCTGCTAGTTGTCACTATAGCCTTAAGCTTAGTGTAGCTTTTCCATATTACTGATTTCTACACGAGACTATACAAATGGAATACCCCAAAGCCATAGCATGATGACAAGCAGTGATAAAGTGAGATGGTGGCACTTAGCGGATTGAGACAGTAGAAATGCGGGCACATGGATTTAGGAGCGAGCATTAGGAGCAGCTTAAGCTTGAGTTACAAGTCAACAAGGATGTCACCCGATTGCAAGGAGCAATAAGAAGTAGAAAGGCGCAGTGGAAGCAATTTTTAAACTCATAATTATTATTGTGGCAAATGAGATAGATATTTGATGTTAAAATTTCTTATGTTTGTAGCTTGAAGGCAATTATCATATGTAGTTTTGAAGTTCGTACTGATAAACATCTAATTTTGCACACTTTTTATTTTTAAATGACATGATTATGTGCATTTTGCAGAGACTCCATTACGTAATTCATTCAAAACTGCTAAAATAAGCATTTTCAAATCAACTATGTAAAAAAATGAGAAAAGGAACGAAAACAGGATGAAAAAGAAGCTAAAATGTGTGAAGTTCCCATATGATGAAAGAATCATTCATGCATTAATAGTATTTTAGTTTTGATGTCTGGATGGGTTACTTTAAAAAGGGAATACAGACTTAACTTGAGCTAAAGTGTTTGTATTCTACAATTTTTCTCCAGAGCAACATTTCTTAACAATTGCATTGTACATGTCCAGCTAAAAGTATAGCAACAGTAATGAACCAAACTCCAAATTATTCAATCAAGTTGTTGCTTCTATGCATTGTCTTGTTTTAAATCTTAATGCTAGACAATAGCTTGTTGGTCTTAGAAAGACTATAACATGATTTGTATGGTCAGGCTGCTAAAATTTAGTAGCAGTAGCAAAGTGCGTTTGCATAAGTCAAAGTGAAATTAAATGAGCAGAGTATCATAAGTTGCCGAGCACCTTCTATATAACAGGCTGAAGCACATTACTAGTAGAGCAAAGTTGGACATAATCCACAATAGAGATGCAATGTTGTAATATATGGTAAATAATTTATAAAGAAGGGTAAAAGTGTCATTTGATATTTTATAAGAGGGTTTTTATGGTCCACTGAAATATATAGTTATTTTCTTTGACAAATTACAAAAATGTAATTGAAGATGGATTTTTGCATCTGTACGTCGGCGAACTATGCCGCCAGCCTAAAATCCTACACTACTTGCGTATATTCTGTGGCTTTCGCAATGTTGTATTCCAAAAACTATGTTCGAGTTATGTAGGCTTCCAGCTTAAGTATTCATGGTGCCGGTGTACATGCCGCCATACATATAAAAAATTCAACCCTAGAGCAAATGGCCAACAGCTTTGGCGTTTATGCTGTTATCCTTTAATTTACACCAATCCACTATTCTTACCAGTGCATCAGCTATGGAAGAACTGTGAAACGATGAAAATGAGGGGAACGGGGTGGGATTAAGTCTGCTAGTTGTTACTATAGCCTTAAGTCTAGTGCAGCTCTTCCATATTACTGATTTCTGTACGAGACTATACAAATGGAATGCCCCAAAGCCACAGCATGATGACAAGCAGTGATAGAGTGAGATGGTGGCACTTAGCGGACTGAGACAGCAGAAATGCGGGTAAAGGGATTTAGGAGCGAGTACAGGAAGCCGCTTGAACATGAGTTACAAATCATCAAGGACATCACCAGACTACGAAGAGTAGTGGGATGTAGAAAGGAGTAGTGGAAGCAAATTTTAAACTCATAATTATTATTGTGGTGGATGAGACAGATATTTGATGTTAAAATTGCTTATGTTTACAACTTGAAGACATGTAGTTTTGATGCTCATACTAATAAACATGTAATTTTGCAAACTTTCTAATTTTAAATGACATGATTCTATGCATTTTGTAAACACTCCTTTGCATAATTCATTAAAAACTACTAAAATGAGCATTTTCAAATCAATTGTGTAAAAAAATGAGAAAAAGAACCAAAACAGGATAAAAAAGAAGAAGCTAAAATGTTTGAAGTTTCTATATGATGAAGGAATCAATCATGCATTAATTGTATTTACAGTTTTGATGTCTTCATGGGTTAGTTTAAAAGAGGAATATAGACTCAACTTGAGCTAAAGTGTTTGGATTCTGTAACTTTTCTCTAGAGAAACATTTCTTAAAATTGCATTGTAGATGTCTGGATAAAAGTATAGTAGCAGTAGTGAACTAAACTCTAAATTATTTAGTCAAGTTGTTGCTTCTATGCATTGTCTCATTTTGAATCTTAATGGTGGACAACTGCCTGTAGACTCTAACCTGATTTGTATAGTTAGGTTGCTAAAATTTTGTAGCAGTAGCAAAGTGGGTTTGCACAAGCTAAAGTGAACTTAAATGAGCAGATTATCATAATTTGCCTAGCACCTTCTATATAATAGGCTGAAGCACATTACCAGCAGAGCAAAGTTGGACATCAGCCACAATAGAGATGCAATGTTGCAATATATGGATAAATAATTTATAAAGAAGGGTAAAAATGTCATTTGATATATTATAAGAGAGTTTTATGGTTCACCCTAATGTAAAGTTATTTGCTTTGTCAAATTACATAAGTAGAGTCGAAGATGTATTTTGCATCTATATGCCGACAAAGTACGCCACCGGCTTAAAATCTTACACCACCAGCATATGTTCTATGGGCTTTAGTAATGTTGTATTCGGAAAATTATGTTCGAGTTATGTAGGCTGCAAGCTTAAATATGTACGTCGCCAGCGTACAAGCCGGCATACATGTAAAGAAATTCAACCGGATAGCAAATGGATGCCAGCTTTGGCGTTTACGCTGCTGTCCTTTGGTTTTCGCCAGTCCACTATTCTTACTAGTGCATCAGCTCCGGAGGAACTGTATCATGATGAAAATGAGAGGAACAGGGTAGGATTAAGTCTGCTAGTTGTCGCTATAGACTTCAGCCTAGTGTAACTCCTCGATATTACTGATTTATGCACGAGACTATACAAATGGAATACCCTAAAGCCACAGCATGATCACGAGCAGCGACAGATTCAGATGGTGGCACTTAGCGGACTGAGACAGTAAAGATGTGAGCAGAGGGATTTAGCAGCGAGCACTGGGAGCAGCTTGAGCATGAGCTACAAATCAACAAGGACGTCATCAGATTGCGAAGAGCAGTGGATGTAGAAAGGAGCAGTGGGAGCAGCTTTTAAACTCATAATTATTATTGTGGTAGATAAGACAGATATTTGATGTTAAAATTGCTTATGTTGGCAACTTGAAGATAATTAGCGTATGCAGTTTTGATTCTCATACTGATAAACATGTAAATTTTCACACTTTCTATTTTTAAATGACACGATTTAACGCATTTTAGAGACTCCATTGTGTAATTCATTCAAAACTACTAAAATAAGCATTTTCAAATCAATAGTGTGAAAAAATGAGAAAAAGAACCAAAATAGGATAAAAAAGAAGCTAAAATGTTTGAAGTTTTGATATGATGAAAGAATCATTCACGCATTAATGCATTAATTGTATTTACAGTTTTAATGTTTTCAAGGTTAATTTAAAAGGGGAAAAAAGACTCAACTTGAGCTAAAGTGTTTTATTCTACAACTTTTCTTCAGAGCAACATTTGTTAACAATTACATTGTACATGTCCAACTAAAAGTATAGCAGCAGTAGTGAACCAAACTCCAAATTATTCAGTCAAGTTGTTGCTTCTATGCATTGTCTCATATTGAATCTTAATGGTAGATAGCTGGTTATTGGTCTTAAAAAGACTAACCTGACTTGTATAGTTAGGTTGCTAAAATTTTGTAGCAGTAGTAAAGTTGGTATGCACAAGCTAAAGTGAACTTAAATAAGCAGAGTATCATAATTTGTCAAGCACCTTCTATACACCAGGCTGAAGCACATTACTAGTAGAGCAAAGTTGGACATCCATCACTACAGAGATGCAATGTTGCAATATATGGATAAATAATTTTATAAAGAAAGGTAAAAGTGTCATTTGATATATTATAAGAGGGTTTTATAGTCCACCCTAATGTAAAGTTATTTGCTTTGACAAATTACATAAGTGTAGTTGAAGATGGATTTTTGCATCAGTATGCCGACTAAGTATGCCGCCGGCTTAAAATCCTACACCACCGGTGTATGTTCTGTGGCTTCGGCAATGTTATATTTGGAAAATTATGTTTGGGTTATGTAGGCCTCCAGGTTAAGTATGCACGCTGCCAGATTAAGTATGCACACCGCCAGTGTAATCCCTGCATACATGTAAAGAAATTCAATTCGAGAGTAAATGGCCGCTAGCTTTTGTGTTTACGCTGTTGTCCTTTGGTTTAAGCCAGTCCACTATTCTTACCAGTCCATCGGCTCTGAAGGAACTGTATCAGGATGAAAATGAGAGCAACAGGGTGGGATTAAGTCTGCTAGTTGTCACTATAACCTTGAGCCTAGTGCAACTCTTCTATATTACTGATTTCTGCATGAGACTATAAAAATGGAATACCCCACAGCCACAGCATGATCATGAGCAACGAGAGATTGAGATGGTGGCACTTAGCGGACTGAGCCAGCAGAGAATTGAGCAAAGGGATTTAGGAGCGAGCATTGGGAGTAACTTGAGCTTGAGTTTCAAATCAGCAAGGACGTCACCAGATTGCGAAGAGCAGTTGGGTGCAGAAAGGAGCAGTAGGAGCAACTTTTAAACTCATAATTATTATTGTGGTGGATGAGACAGATATTTGATGATAAAATTTCGTATGTTTGTAACTTAAAGACAATTACCGTATGTGGTTTTGATGCTGGTACTGATAAACATGTTATTTTGCACACGTACTACTTTTAAATGACATGATTCTATGCATTTTGTAGAGACCACATTGTGTAATTCATTCAAAACTGCTAAAATAATAATTTTCAAATCAACTGTGTAAAAAAATGAGAAAAAGAACCAAAACAAGATAAAAAAGATGCTAAAATGTATGAAGTTTCTATATGATCAAAATCATTCATGCATTAATTGTATTTTAAGTTTTGATGCCTTGATGGGTTACTTTAAAAAGGGAATATAGACTCAACTTAAGCTAAACTGTTTGTATTCTACAACATTTCTCCTGAGCAACATTTCTTAACAATTGCATTATACATGTCCTGCTAAAAGTATAGCAACAATAGCGAACCAAACTCCAAATTATTCAGTCAAGCTGTTGCTTCTATGCTTCGCTCATTTTGAATCTTAACGGTAGACAGGAGCTCGTTGGTCTTAGAAAGACTCTAACTTGATTTTTATAGTTATGTTGCTAAAATTTTGTAGCAGTAGCAAAGTTGGTATGCACAAGCCAAAGTGAACTTAAATGAGCAGAGTATCATCATTTGTCGAGCACCTTCTATATACCAGGCTGAAGCAAATTACTAGTAGAGCAAAGTTGTACATCCGTCACTACAGAGATGCAATGTTGTAATATATGGATAAATAATTTATAAAAAAAAGGTAAAAGTGTCATTTGATATATTATAAGAGGGTTTTATAGTCTACCCTAATATAAAGTTATTTGCTTTGACAAATTACATAAGTGTAGTTGAAGATGGATTTTTGCATCTGTATGCCGGCTAAGTATGCCACCGGCTTAAAATCCTATACCACCGGCGTATGTTCTATCGCTTCGACAATGTTGTATTTGGAAAATTATGTTCGAGTTATGTAGGCCTCCAGGTTAAGTATACATGCTGCCAGATTAAGTATGCACACCGCCAGCGTAAATCCTAGCATACATGTAAAGAAATTCAATCCGAGAGTAAATGGCCGCTAGCTTTGGCGTTTACGCTGCTGTCCTTTGGTTTATGCCAGTCCACTATTCTTACCCATGCATCGACTCTGGAGGAACTGTATCAGGATGAAAATCAAAGCAACAGCATGAAATTAAGTCTGCTAGTTGTCACTATAGCCTTGAGCCTAGTGCAGCTCTTCAATATTACTGATTTCTACATGAGACTATAAAAATGGAATACCCCACAGCCACAGCATGATCATGAGCAGCGAGAGATTGAGATGGTGGCACTTAGCGAACTGAGACAATAGAGATGTGAGCAAAGGGATTTAGCAGCGAGCATTGGGAGTAACTTGAGCTTGAGTTTCAAATCAGCAAGACATCACCAGATTGTGAGGAGCAGTAGGATGTAGAAAGGAGCAGTAGGAGCAACTTTTAAACTCATAATTATTATTGTGGTGGATGAGATAGATATTTGATGATAAAATTTCTTATGTTTGGAACTTAAAGACAATTACCGTATGTGGCAGGTACTGATAAATATGTTATTTTGCACACTTACTACTTTTAAATGACATGATTCTATGCATTTTGTAGAGACTACATTGTATAATTCATTCAAAACTGCTAAAATAAGCATTTTCAAATCAACTGTGTAAAAAAATGAGAAAAAGAACCAAAACAAGATAAAAAAGAAGCTAAAATGTGTGAAGGTTCTATATGATGAAAGAATCATTCATGCATTAATTGTATTTTAAGTTTTGATGCCTTGATGGGTTAATTTAAAAAGGGAATACAGACTCAAATTGAGCTAAACTATTTGTATTCTACAACATTTCTCCAGAGCAATATTTCTTAACAATTGCATTATACATGTCCCGCTAAAAGTATAGCAGTAGTAGCGAACCAAACTCCAAATTATTTAGTCAAGTGTTTCTTCTATGCTTCTTCTCATTTTGAATCTTAATGGTAGATAGTAGCTCGTTGGTCTTAGAAAAACTCTAACTTGATTTTTATAGTTACGCTGCTAAAATTTTGTAGCAGTAGCAAAGTAGGTTTGCACAAGCCAAAGTGAACTTAAATGAGCAGAGTATCATAATTTGCCGAGCACCTTCTATATAGCAGGTTGAAGCACATTACCAGTAGAGTAAAGTTGGACATAAACCATAACAGAGATTCAATGCTGTAATATCAGGATAAATAATTTATAAAGAAGAGTAAAAAAGTCATTTGATATATTATAAGAGGGTTTTATGCTCCACCATAATGTAAAGTTATTTGCTTTGTCAAATTATAGAAGTGTAATTGAAGATGGATTTTTGCATCCGTATGCCGGCTAACTACACTGTTAGCCTAAAATCCTACACTATCGGCGTATGTTCCGTGGCTTTGCAATGTTGCATTTGGAAAATTATGTTCGAGTTATGGAGGCCACAAGCTTAAGTATGTACGTTGCTAGCTTAAGTATGCATGCTGCCAGCATACATGTAAAGAAATTATACCCGAGAGCAAATGGCCGCAAGCTTTGGCGTTTACGCTGCTATCCTTTAGTTTATGCTAGTACACTATTCTTTCCAGTGCATCGGCTATGAAGGAACTGTAAAAGGATGAAAATGAGAGGAACGAGGTAAGATTAAGTCTGCTAGTTGTCACTTAGCCTTGAGTCTAATGCAACTCTTCCACATTACTGATTTCCGCACTAGACTATACAAATGGAATACCCCAAAGCCACAGTATGATGACGAGCAGTGATAAAGTGAGATGGTGGCACTTAGCAGACTGAGACAGCAGAAATGCGGGCAGAGGGATTTAGGCGAGCATTAAGAGCAGCTTAAGCTTGAGTTACAAATTAGCAAGGACATCACTAGATTGTGATAAGCAGTGAGATGTAGAAAGGAGCCGTGGGAGCAACTTTTAAACTCATAACTGTTATTGTAGTTGATGAGACAGATATTTGATGTTAAAATTTCTTATGTTTGCAACTTGAAGACAACTAACGTATGTAGTTTTGATGCTGGTACTGATAAACAAGTTATCTCACACACTTACAACCTTTAAATGACATGATTCTATGAATTTTGTAGAGACAACATTGCGTACTTCATTCAAAACTGCTAAAATAAGCATTTTCAAATCAACTATGTCGAAATATGAGAAAAAGAACCAAAACAGGAAAAAAAAGCAGGTAAAAAGTGTGAAGTTTCTATATGATGAATGAATCATCCTTGCATTAATTGTATTTTAATTTTTGATGTCTTGATAGGTTACTTTAAAAAGGGAATAAATACTCAACTTGAGCTAAAGTGTTTGTATTCTACAACATTTTCCAAAGCAACATTTCTTAACAATTGCATTGTACATGTCCCGCTAAAAGTATAGCAGCAGTAGTGAACCAAACTCTAAATTATTCGGTCAAGCTATTGCTTCTATCCATTGTCTCGTTTTTAACATTAATGGTGGACAACGGCTCGCTGGTCTTAGAAAGATTATGACCTAATCTGTATAATTAGGCTGCTAAAATTTTTTAGCAGTAGCAAAGTGGGTTTGCACAAGCCAAAGTGAACTTAAATGAGTAGAGTATCATAGTTTGCCGAGCACCTTCTATATAGTAGGCTGAAGCACATTACCAGTACAGCAAATTTGGACATCAGTGACAACGGAGATTCAATGCTGTAATATATGGATAAATAATTTATAAAGAAGGGTAAAAGTGTCATTTGATATATTATAAGAGGGTTTTATGGTCCACCATAATGTAAAGTTTTTTTTTTTTTGTCAAATTACAAAAGTATAATTGAAGATGGCTTTTTGCATCTGTACGCCAGCTAAGTATGCCGTTAGCCTTGAATTGTACACTAGCGGCATATGTTATGTGGCCTTTGCATTGTTGAATTACAAAACTATGTTCGAGTTATGTAGTCCGCCAGGTTAAGTATGTAAGTCGCCAGCGTTAGTATATACGCCACTAGCGTACATGCCGGCATACATATAATGAAATTCGACCCAAAAGCAAATGGCTGCCAAATTTGGCATATAAGCCACTGGCCTTTGCTTTACGCCAATCTACTATTCTTGCTAGTGCATCCGGTATGGAGGAACCCTAAAAGGATGAAAATGAGAGGAACGAGGTGGTATTAAGTCTGCTAGTTCTCACTATAACCTTAAGCCAAATGCAACTCTTCCATGTTACTGATTTCCACATGAGACTATAAAAATAGAATACCCCAAAGCCACTGCATGATCACGAGCAGCAAGAGACTGAAATGGTAGTGCTTAGCGGACTGAGACAGCAGAGATGTGATCTGAGTAATTTAGGAGCAAGCACTGGGAGCAGCTTGAGCTTGAGTTACAAATCAGCAAGGTCGTGACTGGATAGCAAGGAGTAGTGGGTTTTAGAAAGGAGCAATGGAAGCAACTTTCAAACTCATAATTTTTATTGGGTGGATGAGACAGATATTTGATGTTAAAATGTTTTATGTTTGAAACTTTATGACAAGCATCGCATGTAGTTTTGATGTTCGTATTGAAAAACATGTTATTTTTCACACTGATTACTTTTAAATGACATGATTCTATGCAATTTATAGAAACTATGTTGCATAATTCATTCAAAACTGCTGAAATAAGTATTTTCAAATCAACTTTGTAAAAAAATGAGAAAAAGAACCAAAACAAGATAAAAAAAAGAAGCTAAAATGTGTGAAGTTTCGATATGATGAAAGAATCATTCATGCATTAATTGTATTTTCAGTTTTGATGTCTTGATGGGTTAATTTAAAAAGGGAATACAAACTCAACTTGGGCTAAAGTGTTTGTATTCTACAACATTTCTCCAAGCAACATTTCTTAACAATTGCATTGTACACGTCCAGGTAAAAGAATAGCAGCAGTAGTGAACCAATGTAAACCCCGGTTTTCCTAGTAACCGAGTACACTTTGGGAACCGGAAACCAAAACCCTAAACCAGATTAGCTTAAAACTTGGAAGAGAAACCTAAGACCCTTGGATTCGGCTTTCCTTCGATTCTAAACTAAGGAACATTTGTAAAATAATTTAATCTGGAGTATTGTTCTAAAGTATATTCCAAACCATAAAAGATCTGATTTTGAAAAATTTTCTATTCCGGGCCTTCTCGAGATCAATTACAAAAAAGCAGCCCTGGGGACTCGAAATTTGAAAAATATTCTAGAATACTCTTTAGAACCGAAATTTAATAAGGATTTCAAAAATATAAATTTTATAATTTTTCGGTTTTTGAAAAATACAGATATAGCCTTTTTCTCGTATTTTCTTTACTACCGGTAAATTAATTGTCTTGATTACTTTTCACTACCATTCACAAGTACAACCTACTACTCTCAAAAGCCATACCCTACTCTTACATCCTTATAAAATATTCAATTATATTTTCTTTTCCAAGAATTTTTGTCTCTTAAGAAATTATTACATTTTAAGACTTTTTATTACACAAATTAAATAAAACAAAACAAATTCAAACTTCCCCCTTCCCCCACCTCTTTTATCCTCATTTGTGTTTTTTTTATTCAATTTATTAAACCATTAACCCTAATTTACTCCTCTATATATATCCCTTTATACTCTCTCTCCTCATTTTTACTCTTTTATTTTTTCACTCAAGTAAAAACTCTCTCTTTTCTTCTTGATGTCGTGACCCCCTATCACATGCACACACTCGCACAAATTTATTTTCTTTCTTCATTCCTCCTCTTATTCCAAGCTTTAGGTAATGGATCTTTACCTTTCTAACATTAAACCTTGTAATGGCAAGACCATTCATGAGTATTTTCATCTTATGTCCCTATGAGCTCTTGGTAGGGACAAGAAAATACTACTACATGAATACCAAGCCATCACAAGAGTAGATCTTGTATTTGAATGTGTTTTTATATATAATGATCTTCATGTTGATGCATATAATGTTAGAGTAAAGCAAAGATCTTGCATAAAAATCTATGTTCATGTTTTCAAACTCCATTTCATGTATCCTAAGTAGTAGATCTAGCATTTAAATGCTCATATTATACTTGACATTCATGATCTTATGGATATTTTGTGTTTTGGTGGATTAATGATCATAAAGACCTTTGTCTTGTGTATATAAATATTGTAGTTTGTACATCTTTAAGTAGATGAGACAAGAAACTCAAAAAAGAAAATTTATTGTTTGAAATGGTCAAATGAAAATTCGGATGGTTTCAAGACCATGCCTTAAAAACCCTTTTATCAACTCCAAAGCATGTGTTTTATATGAAAAATGAAGAGTATAGGTAATAGATATCATCAAGTGATGATTTTTATAAGTTGAGATGGAATTTAAAAAGAAAAATATGTAAAACAAGAAGTAGAAATAAAGTAAGAAATTTTGAGTTGCTTGTCATTTTAAGAAATTCGTAATTTAGGAGTAATAGCATGAAAACACCTATTTTTCAAACTCAAAATGAAAGTTTTATTTAAGAAATGAAGTCTTTAGGGGATAGGAATAATGAAACTTGAAATTTTAAAGTATTAAACAAGTTTTTCTCAAAGAAATCACTTAAAAACTAATTTTACAAAATTCGAATTTAGGAATAGCCCCTATTTGAAAACATGCTTACAAAGTATAAAATGGAGATTTTTATGAAGAAATGAAAGCCTTAAGGAATAGATATAATAAAGACTCTAGTTTTGTAAGGATAACTAGATTTTCCAAAAAAATAACTAAAATATAATATAATAAGGTAGCTAATGTGGATTGTCTCAAGCCTTTAGTATTTTAACACTAAGCTAGCACCAACTAATAAAGCATTATTCTACACCAACTCCCCCGCATATAAATCCAAGGTTCCACTAATACTTTCAAATGATCCAGCCCAATTGTGGCTTGCCTTTCCTTTTTCCATTTATCGTGGGCTCTTTTTTTTTCAGTATATTTTTTTTTCCTTTCTTTAGATCTAGAGTCGTGAGGCAATGAGCTTTGATACCACTATTGAAAGCGTTAATGAGCCCTTAGATTTATATGTAGGGGAGTTATTCATCTTTCCACACTCCCCTTCAAGTCCAACTAGCCTAGCCTAGTTATGACTTGCTAGTTTTTCTTTTTTTTTTTTTTCCTTTCTTTCTTTAGATTTAGTGCCATGAGGCAATGGGCTCTGATACCATTGTTGGAAGTGTGTTAGTGGGCCCTTAGATTTATATGTGGGGTAGTTGGTATAGAATCATGTTGTATAAGTTGGCGGTAGCTTTGCATTAAAATGCTAAAGGCCTGAGACAATTCATATTAGCTACCTTAGTATATTATATTTCAGTTAGTTTGTCCCTTAATCTTGTATGTGGGTTTTTTTATCTTTCAACACTAACTTTTCTTTATCGCTTAAAATCAACCATTGATACCGCCATGGAATTAAACTCTTGTAATGATTTATGCATGCATTCTTTACTTAAATAATATCAAAAAATTAATTAAAAGATGAACATACAATGAACTGAACGCATCTTCTTTATAACTACAATGGTCGCATTTTTGTTTTGTTTTCTTCAGCAGTTAAGTTAAAAAAAAAAAAAAAAAAGAACCTTGCTTAGTAAGTTCAAGTATGCAATGCATTCCACTTTCTTGTAACAACATGAATTATTAGTTTCTAACTTTTCTTTAATGCTTAAAATCGACCATTGATACTAGCCCCCGAATTAAACTCTTGTAATGATTTATGCTTTGCTTTCCACTTTCTTGTAACAACATGCTCAACATGTGCATCTTCTTCATAATTAGAATGGTTGAATTTTATTACAATTGTTGTCATAATCATCAAATGCATGCTATATTGCAGGTCTTTTTTTTCAAAATGGCTACTCCTTCTTAACCAAACCGTGCTAACCAGCTAGCCTAACTTAACCTTGACCCCAATCACCCACTCCATTTTGTACATTCTAGAATATTTTTTCCATTGCCATCGTCATCATCGTAGCATCCATACCAATAGAAAGTTCTATCCTTATAGTGCTTGGCCGTGATGGCAAGCCTGGATTCTCCATCCCCTCTATCTAATAAAGTCGTACCTTTAGAGGTGAGATGAGAAACACATGGATTGCTTTCTTAGGATGTATGTTTGTTCAAATTGTCACTATTGCTTACACATGTTTTGGTATATATAGGGTGAGCGGCTTTGTGCTAGTAGATATTGGATCCATAGGATCATTTTCATTTGCGAGTTGGTTGTTAGTTACTTCCTCTATTATTTCCTTCACATCTATGAATTTTACGAGCTCTATACATTCCTTCTATCGATGGTCGGCCAATATTTCCTAACTCTAGCCAGCTCGAATGAGTCTGTTGTGGGACTTGGACCCTTCTTTTAGTCCACTATTCTTACTAGTGCATTAGCTATAGAGGAACTGTAAAAGGATAAAAATGAGAGGAACGGGGTAGGATTAAGTCTGCTAGTTGTCACTATAGCCTTAAGCTTAGTGTAGCTTTTCCATATTACTGATTTCTACACGATACTATACAAATGGAATACCCCAAAGCCACAGCATGATGACAAGCAGTGATAAAGTGAGATGGTGGCACTTAGCGGATTGAGACAGTAGAAATGCGGGCAATTGGATTTAGGAGCGAGCATTGGGAGCAGCTTAAGCTTGAGTTACAAGTCAACAAGGATGTCACCAGATTGCAAGGAGCAGTAAGAAGTAGAAAGGCGCAGTGGAAGCAATTTTTAAACTCATAATTATTATTGTGGCAAATGAGATAGATATTTGATGTTAAAATTTCTTATGTTTGTAGCTTGAAGGCAATTATCATATGTAGTTTTGAAGTTCGTACTGATAAACATCTAATTTTGCACACTTTCTATTTTTAAATGACATGATTATGCGCATTTTGCAGAGACTCCATTACGTACTTCATTCAAAACTGCTAAAATAAGCATTTTCAAATCAACTATGTAAAAAAATGAGAAAAGGAACCAAAACAGGATGAAAAAGAAGCTAAAATGTGTGAAGTTCCCATATGATGAAAGAATCATTCATGCATTAATTGTATTTATAGTTTTGATGTCTTGATGGGTTACTTTAAAAAGGGAATACAGACTTAACTTGAGCTAAAGTGTTTGTATTTTACAATTTTTCTCCAGAGCAACATTTCTTAACAATTGCATTGTACATGTCCAGCTAAAAGTATAGCAATAGTAGTGAACCAAACTTCAAATTATTCTATCAAGTTGTTGCTTCTATGCATTGTCTTGTTTTAAATCTTAATGGTAGACAATAGCTTGTTGGTCTTAGAAAGACTATAACCTGATTTGTATGGTCAGGCTGCTAAAATTTAGTAGTAGTAGCAAAGTGCGTTTGCATAAGCCAAAGTGAACTTAAATGAGCAGAGTATCATAAGTTGCCAAGCACCTTCTATATAACAAGCTGAAGCACATTACCAGTAGAGCAAAGTTGGACATAATCCACAATAGAGATGCAATGTTGTAATATATGGTAAATAATTTATAAAGAAGGGTAAAAGTGTCATTTGATATTTTATAAGAGGGTTTTATGGTCCACTGAAATATATAGTTATTTTCTTTGACAACTTACAAAATGTAATTGAAGATGGATTTTTGCATCTGTACGTCGGCTAACTATGCCGCCAGCCTAAAATCCTAGACTACCGGCGTATATTTGTGGCTTTCACAATGTTGTATTCAAAAAATTATGTTCGAGTTATGTAGGCTTCCAACTTAAGTATTCATGGTGCCGGTGTACATGCCGCCATACATATAAAAAATTCAACCCTATAGCAAATGGCCGACAGCTTTGGCGTTTATGCTGTTATCCTTTAGTTTTCACTAATCCACTACTCTTACCAGTGCATCGGCTATGGAAGAACCGTGAAACGATGAAAATGAGAGGAACGGGGTGGGATTAAGTCTGTTAGTTGTTACTATAGCCTTGAGTCTAGTGCAGCTCTTCCATATTACTGATTTCTGCACGAGACTATACAATGGAATGCCCCAAAGCCACAGCATGATGACGAGCAGCGATAGAGTGAGATGGTGGCACTTAGCGGACTAAGACAGCAGAAATGCGGGTAAAGGGATTTAGGAGCGAGTACAGGAAGCAGCTTGAACATGAGTTACAAATCATCAAAGACGTCACCAGACTGCGAAGAGTAATGGGATATAGAAAAGAGTAGTGGAAGCAAATTTTAAACTCATAATTATTATTGTGGTGGATGAGACAGATATTTGATGTTAAAATTGCTTATGTTTGTGACTTGAAGACATGTAGTTTTGATGCTCATACTAATAAACTTGTAATTTTGCAAACTTTCTAATTTTAAATGACATGATTCTATGCATTTTGTAAACACTCCTTTGCATAATTCATTAAAAACTACTAAAATGAGCATTTTCAAATCAATTGTGCAAAAAAATGAGAAAAAGAACCAAAACAGGATAAAAAAGAAGCTAAAATGTTTGAAGTTTCTATATGATGAAAGAATCAATCATGCATTAATTGTATTTACAGTTTTGATGTCTTCATGGGTTAGTTTGAAAGAGGAATACAGACTCAACTTGAGCTAAAGTGTTTGGATTCAATAACTTTTCTCTAGAGAAACATTTCTTAAAATTGCATTGTAGATGTCCGGATAAAAGTATAGTAGCAGTAGTGAACTAAACTCTAAATTATTCAGTCAAGTTGTTGCTTCTATGCATTGTCTCATTTTGAATCTTAATGGTGGACAACTGCCTGTAGACTCTAACTTGATTTGTATAGTTAGGTTGCTAAAATTTTGTAGCAGTAGCAAAGTGGGTTTGCACAAGCTAAAGTGAACTTAAATGAGCAGAGTATCATAATTTGCCTAGCACCTTCTATATAATAGGCTGAAGCACATTACCAATAGAGCAAAGTTGGACATCAGCCACAACAGAGATGCAATGTTGCAATATATGGATAAATAATTTATAAAGAAGGGTAAAAATGTCATTTGATATATTATAAGAGAGTTTTATGGTTCAATCTAATGTAAAGTTATTTGCTTTGTCAAATTACATAAGTATAGTTGAAGATGTATTTTTGCATCTGTATGCCGACAAAGTACGCCGTCGGCTTAAAATCCTACACCACCAGCATATGTTCTATGGGCTTTAGTAATGTTGTATTCGGAAAATTATGTTCGAGTTATGTAGGCTACAAGCTTAAATATGTACGCCGCCAGCGTTCAAGCCGGCATACATGTAATGAAATTCAACCGGAGAGCAAATGGATGCCAGCTTTGGCGTTTACGCTGCTGTCCTTTGGTTTTTGCCAGTCCACTATTCTTACTAGTGTATCAGCTCCGGAGGAACTGTATCATGATGAAAAAGAGAGGAACAGGGTAGGATTAAGTCTGCTAGTTGTCGCTATAGACTTCAGCCTAGTGTAACTCCTCGATATTACTGATTTATGCACGAGACTATACAAATAGAATACCCTAAAGCCACAGCATGATCACGAGCAGCGACAGATTCAGATGGTGGCACTTAGCGGACTAAGACAGGAAAGATGTGAGCAGAGGGATTTAGCAGCGAGCACCGGGAGCAGCTTGAGCATGAGTTACAAATCAGCAAGGACATCATCAGATTGCGAAGAGCAGTAGGATGTAGAAAGGAGTAGTAGGAGTAGCTTTTAAACTCATAATTATTATCGTGGTAGATGAGACAGATATTTGATGTTAAAATTGCTTATGTTGGCAACTTGAAGATAATTAGCGTATGCAGTTTTGATTCTCGTACTGATAAACATGTAATTTTTCACACTTTCTATTTTTAAATGACACGATTTAACGCATTTTGTAGAGACTCTATTGTGTAATTCATTCAAAACTACTAAAATAAGCATTTTCAAATCAATAGTGTCAAAAAATGAGAAAAAGAACCAAAACGGGATAAAAAAGAAGCTAAAATGTTTAAAGTTTTGATATGATGAAAGAATCATTCATGCATTAATGCATTAATTGTATTTACAGTTTTAATGTTTTCATGGTTAATTTAATAGGGGAAAAAAGACTCAACTTGAGCTAAGGTAATTTATTCTACAACTTTTCTCCAGAGCAACATTTGTTAACAATTGCATTGTACATGTCTAACTAAAAGTATAGCAGTAGTAGTGAACTAAACTCCAAATTATTTAGTCGAGCTGTTGCTTCTATGCTTTGTCTCATTTTGAATCTTAATGGTGGATAGCCGGTTATTGGTCTTAAAAAGACTGACCTGACTTGTATAGTTAGGTTGCTAAAATTTTGTAGCAGTAGCAAAGTTGGTATGCACAAGCCAAAGTGAACTTAAATAAGCAGAGTATCATAATTTGTCGAGCACCTTTTATATACCAGGCTGAAGCACGTTACTAGTGGAGCAAAGTTGGACATCCATCACTACATAGATGCAATGTTGCAATATATGGATAAACAATTTTATAAAGAAAGGTAAAAGTGTCATTTGATATATTATAAGAGGGTTTTATAGTCCACCCTAATGTAAAGTTATTTGCTCTGACAAATTACATAAGTGCAGTTGAAGATAGATTTTTGCATCTGTATGCCGACTAAGTACGCCGCCGGCTTAAAATCCTACATCACCAGTATATGTTCTATGGCTCCGGCAATGTTGTATTTGGAAAATTATGTTCGAGTTATGTAGGCCTCCAGGTTAAGTATGCACGCTGCCAGATTAAGTATGCACACCGCCAGCGTAATCCCTGCATACATGTAAAGAAATTCAATTCGAGAGTAAATGGCCACTAGCTTTTGTGTTTA
This sequence comes from Combretum micranthum, assembly GCA_024138025.1. NCBI lineage: Eukaryota > Viridiplantae > Streptophyta > Magnoliopsida > Myrtales > Combretaceae > Combretum > Combretum micranthum. The sequence goes on along the minus strand of JAMXBD010000012.1, from coordinate 2,288,545 downwards.
CGTTGTTGTCCTTTGGTTTAAGCCAGTCCACTATTCTTACCAGTGCATCGGCTCTGAAGGAACTGTATCAAGATGAAAATGAGAGCAACAGGGTGGGATTAAGTCTGCTAGTTGTCACTATAACCTTGAGCCTAGTGTAACTCTTCTATATTACTGATTTCTGCATGAGACTATAAAAATGGAATACCCCATAGCCACAGCATGATCATGAGCAACGAGAGATTGAGATGGTGGCACTTAGCGGACTGAGACAGCAGAGATGTGAGCAAAGGGATTTAGGAGCGAGCATTGGGAGTAACTTGAGCTTGAGTTTCAAATCAGCAAGGACGTCACCAGATTGCAAAGAGCAGTTGGGTGTAGAAAGGAGCAGTAAGAGCAACTTTTAAACTCATAATTATTATTGTGGTGGATGAGACAGATATTTGATGATAAAATTTCTTATGTTTGTGACATAAAGAGAATTACCGTATGTGGTTTTGATGCTGGTACTGATAAACATGTTATTTTGCACACGTACTACTTTTAAATGACATGATTCTATGCATTTTGTAGAGACTATATTGTGTAATTCATTCAAAACTGCTAAAATAATCATTTTCAAATCAACTGTGTAAAAAAATGAGAAAAAGAACCAAAACAAGATAAAAAAGAAGCTAAAATGTATGAAGTTTCTATATGATCAAAGAATCATTCATGCATTAATTGTATTTTAAGTTTTGATGCCTTGATGGGTTACTTTAAAAAGGGAATATAGACTCAACTTAAGCTAAACTATTTGTATTCTACAACATTTCTCCAAAGCAACATTTCTTCACAATTGCATTATACATGTCCCGCTAAAAGTATAGCAGCAATTGCGAACCAAACTCCAAATTATTCAGTCAAGCTGTTGCTTCTATGCTTCGCTCATTTTTAATCTTAATGGTAGACAGTAGCTCGTTGGTTTAGAAAGACTCTAACTTGATTTTTATAGTTACGTTGCTAAAATTTTGTAGCAGTAGCAAAGTTGGTATGCACAAGCTAAAGTGAACTTAAATGAGTAGAGTATCATAATTTGTCGAGCACCTTCTATATACCAGGCTGAAGCACATTACTAGTAGAGCAAAGTTGTACATCCGTCACTACAGAGATGTAATGTTGTAATATATGGATAAATAATTTATAAAAAAAGGTAAAAATGTCATTTGATATATTATAAGAGGGTTTTATAGTCCACCCTAATGTAAAGTTATTTGCTTTGCCAAATTACATAAGTGCAGTTGAAGATAGATTTTTGCATCTGTATGCCGACTAAGTACGTCGCCGGCTTAAAATCCTACACCACCAGTATATGTTCTATGGCTTCGGCAATGTTGTATTTGCAAAATTATGTTCGAGTTATGTAGGCCTCCAGGTTAAGTATGCACGCTGCCAGATTAAGTATGCACACCGCCAGCGTAATCCCTGCATACATTTAAAGAAATTCAATTCGAGAGTAAATGGCCGCTAGCTTTTGTGTTTACGTTGTTGTCCTTTGGTTTAAGCCAGTCCACTATTCTTACCAGTACATCGGCTTTGAAGGAACTGTATCAGGATGAAAATGAGAGCAACAGGGTGGGATTAAGTCTACTAGTTGTCACTATAAACTTGAGCCTAGTGCAACTCTTCTATATTACTGATTTCTGCATGAGACTATAAAAATGGAATACCCCATAGCCACAGCATGATCATGAGCAACAAGAGATAGAGATGGTGGCACTTAGCAGACTGAGACAGTAGAGATGTGAGCAAAGGGATTTAGTAGCGAGCATTGGGAGTAACTTGAGCTTGAGTTTCAAATCAGCAAGGACGTCACCAGATTGCAAAGAGCAGTTGGGTGTAGAAAGGAGCAGTAGGAGTAACTTTTAAACTCATAATTATTATTGTGGTGGATGAGACAGATATTTGATGATAAAATTTCATATGTTTGCAACATAAAGACAATTACCGTATGTGGTTTTGATGTTGGTACCGATAAACATGTTATTTTGCACACGATACTACTTTTAAATGACATGATTCTATCCATTTTCTAGAGACTACATTGTGTAATTCATTCAAAACTGCTAAAATAATCATTTTCAAATCAACTATGTAAAAAAATGAGAAAAAGAACCAAAACAAGATAAAAAAGAAGCTAAAATGTATAAGTTTCTATATGATCAAACAATCATTCATGCATTAATTGTATTTTAAGTTTTGATGCCTTGATGGGTTACTTTAAAAAGGGAATATAGACTCAACTTGAGCTAAACTGTTTATATTCTACAATATTTCTCCAGAGCAATGTTTCTTAACAATTGCATTATACATGTCCCGCTAAAAGTATAGCAACAGTAGCGAACCAAACTCCAAATTATTAGGCAAGCTGTTTCTTCTATGCTTCTTCTCATTTTGAATCTTAATGGTAGATAGTAGCTCGTTGGTCTTAGAAAGACTCTAACTTGATTTTTATCGTTACGCTGCTAAAATTTTGTAGTAGTAGCAAAGTAGGTTTGCACAAGCCAAAGTGAACTTAAATGAGCAGAGTATCATAATTTGTCGAGCACCTTCTATATAGCAGGTTGAAGCACATTACCAGTAGAGTAAAGTTGGACATAAACCATAACAGAGATTCAATGCTGTAATATATGGATAAATAATTTACAAAGAAGAGTAAAAAAGTCATTTAATATATTATAAGAGGGTTTTATGCTCCTTCATAATGTAAAGTTATTTGCTTTGTCAAATTATAGAAGTGTAATTGAAGATGGATTTTTGCATTGTATGCCGGCTAACTACGCTGTTGGCCTAAAATCCTACACTATCGGCGTATGTTCCGTGGCTTCGGAAATGTTGTATTTGGAAAATTATGTTCGAGTTATGGAGACCACAAGCTTAAGTATCTACGTCGCTAGCTTAAGTATGCATGCTGCCGGCGTACATGCCGCCAGCGTACATGCCAGCATACATGTAAAGAAATTCTACCCGAGAACAAATGGCCGCAAGCTTTGGCGTTTACGATGCTATCCTTTAGTTTACGCTAGTACACTATTCTTTCCAGTGCATCCGCTGTGAAGGAACTGTAAAAGGATGAAAATGAGAGGAATGGGGTGAGATTAAGTCTGCTAGTTGTCACTTAGCCTTGAGCCTAATGCAACTCTTCCATATTACTGATTTTCGCACTAGACTATACAAATGGAATACCCCAAAGCCACAGTATATGACGAGCAGTGATAAAGTGAGATGGTGGCACTTAGCAGACTGAGACAGCAGAAATGCGGGTAGAGGGATTTAGGAGCGAGCATTAAGAGCAGCTTAAGCTTGAGTTACAAATTATCAAGGACATCACTAGATTGTGATAAGTAGTGAGATGTAGAAAGGAGCAGTGGGAGCAACTTTTAAACTCATAACTGTTATTGTGGTGGATGAGACAGATATTTGATGTTAAAATTTCTTATGTTTGCAACTTGAAGACAACTAACGTATGTAGTTTTGATGCTGGTACTGATAAACAAGTTATCTCACACACTTACAACTTTTAAATGACATGATTCTATGAATTTTGTAGAGACTACATTGCGTACTTCATTCAAAACTACTAAAATAAGCATTTTCAAATCAACTATGTCGAAATATGAGAAAAAGAACCAAAACAGGATAAAAAACAGCTAAAAAGTGTGAAGTTTCATTATGATGAATGAATCATCCTTGCATTAATTGTATTTTAATTTTTGATGTCTTGATGAGTTACTTTAAAAAGGGAATACATACTCAACTTGAGCTAAAGTGTTTGTATTCTACAACATTTCTCCAAAGCAACATTTCTTAACAATTGCATTGTACGTGTCCCGCTAAAAATAATAGCAGCAGTAGTGAACCAAACTCTAAATTATTCGGTCAAGCTGTTGCTTCTATCCATTGTCTCGTTTTTAACATTAATGGTGGACAACGACTCGCTGGTCTTAGAAAGACTATGACTTAATCTGTATAATTAGGTTGCTAAAATTTTGTAGCAGTAGCAAAGTGGGTTTGCACAAGCCAAAGTGAACTTAAATGAGTAGAGTATCATAGTTTGCCGAGCACCTTCTATATAGTAGGCTGAAGCACATTACCAGTACAGCAAATTTGGACATCAATGATAACGGTGATTCAATGCTGTAATATATGGATAAATAATTTATAAAGAAGGGTAAAAGTGTCATTTGATATATTATAAGAGGGTTTTATGGTCCACCATAATGTAAAGTTATTTTTTGTGTCAAATTACAAAAGTATAATTGAAGATGGCTTTTTGCATCTGTACCCCAGCTAAGTACGCCGTTAGCCTTGAATTGTACACTAGCGGCATATGTTATGTGGCCTTCGCAATGTTGAATTACAAAACTATGTTCGAGTTATGTAGTCCGCCAGGTTAAGTATGTAAGTCGCCAGCGTTAGTATATACGCCACTAGCGTACATGCTGGCATACATATAATGAAATTAGACCCAAAAGCAAATGGCTGCCAAATTTGGCATATAAGCCACTGGCCTTTGCTTTACGCCAATCTACTATTCTTGCTAGTGCATCCGGTATGGAGGAACCCTAAAAGGATGAAAATGAGAGGAACGAGGTGGGATTAAGTCTGCTAGTTCTCACTATAGCCTTAAGCCAAATGCAACTCTTCCATATTACTGATTTCCGCATGAGACTATAAAAATAGAATACCCCAAAGCCACTGCATGATCACGAGCAGCGAGAGACTAACATGGTAGTGCTTAGCGGACTGAGACAGCAGAGATGTGATCAGAGTAATTTAGGAGCAAGCGCTGGGAGTAGCTTGAGCTTAAGTTACAAATCAGCAAGGACGTGACTAGATAGCGAGGAGTAGTGGGTTTTAGAAAGGAGCAATGGAAGCAACTTTCAAACTCATAATTTTTATTGGGTGGATGAGACAGATATTTGATGTTAAAATGTTTTATGTTTGAAACTTTGTGACAATCATCGCATGTAGTTTTGATGTTCGTATTGAAAAACATGTTATTTTTCACACTGATTACTTTTAAATGACATGATTCTATGCAATTTATAGAAACTATGTTGCGTAATTCATTCAAAACTGCTGAAATAAGTATTTTCAAATCAACTTTGTAAAAAAATGAGAAAAAGAACCAAAACAAGATAAAAAAGAAGCTAAAATGTGTGAAGTTTCGATATGATGAAAGAATCATTCATGCATTAATTGTATTTACAGTTTTGGTCTTGATGGGTTAATTTAAAAAGGGAATACAAACTCAACTTGGGCTAAAGTGTTTGTATTCTACAACATTTCTCCAGAGCGACATTTCTTAACAATTGCATTGTACACGTCCAGGTAAAAGAATAGCAGCAGTAGTGAACCAATGTAAACCTCGGTTTTCCTAGTAACCGAATACACTTTGGGAACCGGAAACCAAAACCCTAAACCAGATTAACTTAAAGCTTGGAAAGGAAACCTAAGACCCTTGGATTTGGCTTTCCTTCGATTCTAAACTAAGGAACATTTGTAAAATAATTTAATCTGGAGTATTATTCTAAAGTATATTCCAAACCACAAAAGATCTGATTTTGAAAATTTTTCTATTTCGGGCCTTCTCGAGATCAATTACAAAAAAGTGGCCCTGGGGACCCGACATTCGAAAAATATTCCAGAATACGCTTTAGAACCAAAATTTAATAAGGATTTCAAAAATATAAATTTTATAATTTTTCGGTTTATAAAAAATACAGCTATAGCCTTTTTCTCGTATTTTCTTTACTACCGCTAAATTAATTGTCTTGATTACTTTTCACTACTATTCACAAGTACAACCTACTACTCTCACAAGCCATACCCTACTCTTACATCCTTATAAAACACTCAATTATATTTTCTTTTCCAAGAATTTTTGTCTCTTAAGAAATTATTACATTTTAAGACTTTTTATTACACAAATTAAATAAAACAAAACAAATTCAAACTTCCCCCCTCCCCCACCTCTTTTATCCTCATTTGTGTTTTTTTTTATTCAATTTATTAAACCATTAACCCTAATTTACTCCTCCATATATATCCCTTTATACTCTCTCTCCTCATTTTTACTCTTTTATTTTTTCACTCAAGTAAAAACTCTCTCTTTTCTTCTTGATGTCGTGACCCCCTATCACATGCACACACTCGCACAAATTTATTTTCTTTCTTCATTCCTCCTCTTATTCCAAGCCTTACGTAATGGATCTTTACCTTTCTAACATTAAACCTTGTAATGGCAAGATCATTCATGAGTATTTTCATCTTAAGTCCTATGAGCTCTTGGTAGGGACAAGAAAATACTACTACATGAATACCAAGCCATCACAAGAGTAGATCTTGTATTTGAATGTGTTTTTATATATAATGATCTTCATGTTGATGCATATAATGTTAGAGTTAAGCAAAGATCTTGCATAAAAATCTATGTTCATGTTTTCAAACTCCATTTCATGCATCTTAAGTAGTAGATCTAGCATTTAAATGCTCATATTATACTTGACATTCATGATCTTATGGATATTTTGTGTTTTGGTGGATTAATGATCATAAAGACCTTTGTCTTGTGTATATAAATATTGTAGTTTGTACATCTTTAAGTAGATGAGACAAGAAACTCAAAAAAGAAAATTTATTGTTTGAAATGGTCAAATGAAAATTCGGATGGTTTCAAGACCATGCCTTAAAAACCCTTTTATCAACTCCAAAACTTGTGTTTTATATGAAAAATGAAGAGTATAGGTAATAGATATCATCAAGTGATGATTTCTATAAGTTGAGATGGAATTTGCTAAGAAAAATATGTAAAACAAGGAGTTGAAATAAAAGTAGGAAATTTTGAGTTGCTTGTCATTTCAAGAAATTCGTAATTTAGGAGTAATAGCATGAAAACACCTATTTTTCAAACTCAAAATGAAAGTTTTATTTAAGAAATGAAGTTCTTAGGGGATAGGAATAATGAAACTTGAAATTTTAAAGTATTAAACAAGTTTTTATCAAAGAAAACACTCAAAAACTAATTATACAAAATTCGGATTTAGGAATAGCCCCTATTTGAAAACATGTTTACAAAGTATAAATGGGGATTTTTATGAATAAATAAAGGCCTTAAGGAATAGATATAATAAAGACTCTAGTTTAGCAAGGATAACTAGATTTTACTAAGAAATAATTCCATAACAAAAAAGAATGATCAAAGTCATGAAACTAGTCTTCTTAAGAGTAAGTATTCATGGAGTCTTACAAAATAAAGAGTTTCTAGAATTTTCTTTTAATAAATATCATCAAGAGCATGCATACATCGAGCTCATAACATGCCATTCATGATAGGAAATCATCAATATTGTATGTATATTTAATCTATAAAGTAGAAACATTTCAAACATTCACAAAACTATTTTTCGGATTTGGATTTTGCTACTGATCAGAAGTTATCAGAATGTTTCGAGACCCTAACGTTTTGAAAACTTGGAAATAATATTAGAAATAGATAGATCTTTTGAAGTAGATAGAAATCGATATATAATTTGCAAAATTCCTAGTTAAAATGACCAAGTTACGGTCGTTTTAAGTTGGGACTTCCACAAATGATGAAAATTACGGAAATGATAGTTTGTTTAATAGTTTGGATTAGTTAAGTGATGAAATACTCATTAGGGTATTTTTTTCCTTGTTAGGTGACCTGAGATTGATGATTCCCTTCCACCGAACTATTACTACTATAGGACCGGTGTTCCAATGGCTGAGTGAGTATTCTTCCTGATTCCATTTACTGTATGTGATTGTAATGATAGTTGCATTAGATTTGAGGTAAAGATAAATGGATATGTATGGTGGGGATAAATGGGAATTATGTATGTTTGCTGATGACATGAGAAAATGAATATAAGAATATCGAGGCCGGGTGATTAACTAATGGTTGTATAGATGAATTTGGATTGATTGTCTGCAATTGTTGATTGATCACCTAAGGAATTGGCATAACTGACTATTCATAATTGATAAGAAATATGGACTCATTCGCATCAAAAATGGGGATGGAGCATTAGCATTGGTTGGTTGCCCATGATCCAAAAACAGAGTAAAAATTAGTTAATCGTGATCCACATATGAAATTATAAGTTGGTTGACCATGATCCAAAAACAACATATTTTCGCAATACTGCAGTATTCGTTAATCTGTTAACCCTGAATGAAGGGCGAAATTCCATTTACATATGATTTTCGACTAGTCATATGTCTGTTGATTTCCATATGTTTGATGCATATCACTTACCTAATTAATCACTTGCTTGTATGATGTGTTATGAATGTGATCTTGGAAGTTCTCACTCACTAAGCTAGTGTAGCTTACGTCCCTACAGTTTTCATTTGTTGCAGCACTCGTTTGTTTGGCCTAGATAGAGGCACCCTACGGCTCAGGTACATGAGCTAGGCGTTTCCTTTAAAAGTTATATCCATTTCTGTTTAGACTTCCGTAGGAAACCGAAAGACTCTGGATGACTGTAATAGACCTCTTAACAATATTCTTTTGCAGGGGAATGCCCCTTAGTATATGCAACTATTTATATGTGTTTTGAATCATATTCTAATGTTATTGAATATCGATTCAAACTCTTTTATCTCCATGGATTCAAGTATTCTATTGTCGTAAAGGGACACCTTACATCTATACAAGACTCCCAAAAGACTAAGGTAGTAATTCGTGGGTCTTATAGGGCATGTAGCGGACTGTTACGTTTAGGGTACCCTATGGGGCGTGATAACCAAACTCCAAATTATTGAGTCACGCTGTTGCTTCTATGCATTGTCTCATTTTGAATCTTAATGGTAGAAAGCAACTTGTTGGTCTTAGAAAGACTCTAACGCGACTTATATAGCAAGGCTACTAAAATTTTAAAGCAATAGCAAAGTGGGATTGCACAAGCCAAAGTGAACTTAAATGAGCAGAGTATCATAATTTGCCTAGCACCTTCAATACAGCAAGTTGTAGCACCTTACTAGTAGAGCAAAGTTTGACATCAACCACAACAAAGATTCAATGTTGTAATATATGGATAAATAATTTATAAAGAAGGGTAAAAGTGTCATTTGATATATTATAATAGGGTTTTATAGTCTACCCTGATGTAAAGTTATTTGCTTTGTCAAATTACATAAGTGTAGTTGAAGATGGATCTTTGCATCTGTATGCCCACTAAGTACGCTGCCGACTTAAAATCCTACTCCATCGGCGTATGTTCTATGGCTTCGGCAATGTTGTATTCGGTGAATTATGTTCGAGTTATGCAGGCCACAAGCTTAAATATGTACGTCGCCAGCGTACATGCCGGCATACATGTAATGAAATTCAATCGGAGAGCAAATGGATGCCAGCTTTGGCGTTTACACTGCTGTCCTTTGGTTTATGCTAGTCCACTATTCTTACCAGTGCATCAGCTCTGGAGGAACTCTATCATGATGAAAATGAGAGGAACATGGTAGGATTAAGTCTGCTAGTTGTCGCTATAGACTTGAGCCTAGTGTAACTCTTCGATATTACTGATTTATTCATGAGACTATACAAATGGAATACCCCAAAGCCACAGCATGATCACGAGTAGCGAAAGATTGAGATGGTGGCACTTATCGGACTGAGACAGTAAAGATGTGAGCAGAGGGATTTAGCAGCGAGCACAGGGAACAGCTTGAGCATGAGTTACAAATCAGCAAGGACATCATCAGATTGTGAAGAGCAGTAGGATGTAGAAAGGAGCAGTAGGAGTAGCTTTTAAACTCATAATTATTATTATGGAGGATGAGACAGATATTTGTTGTTAAAATTTCTTATGTTGGCAACTTGAAGATAATTAGCGTATGCAGTTCTGATTCTTGTACTGATAAACATGTAATTTTTCACACTTTCTATTTTTAAATGACATGATTTAGTGCATTTGTAGAGACTCCATTGTGTAATTCATTCAAAACTACTAAAATAAGCATTTTCAAATCAATACTGTGCAAAAATGAGAAAAAGAACCCAAACAGGATAAAAAAGAAGCTAAAATGTTTGAAGTTTTTATATGATGAAAGAATCATTCATGCATTAATGCATTAATTGTATTTACAGTTTTAATGTCTTCATGGTTAATTTAAAAGGGAAATAAAGACTCGACTTGAGCTAAAGTGTTTTATTCTACAACTTTTCTCTAGAGCAACATTTCTTAACAATTACATTGTACATGTCCAACTAAAAGTATAGCAGCAGTAGTGAACCAAACTCCAAATTATTCAGTTAAGTTGTTGCTTATATGCATTGTCTCGTTTTGAATCTTAATGGTGGATAGCTGCTTATTGGTCTTAAAAAGACTAACCTGATTTGTATAGTTAGGTTGCTAAAATTTTGTATCAGTAGCAAAGTGGGTATGCACAAGCCAAAGTGAACTTAAATGAGCAGAGTATCATAATTTGTGGAGTACCTTCTATATACCGGGTTGAAGCACATTACTAGTAGAGCAAAGTTGGATATTGGTCACTACAAAGATGCAATGTTGTAATATATGGATAAATAATTTATAAAGAAAGGTAAAAGTGTCATTTGATATATTATAAGAGGGTTTTATGATCCACCCTAGTGTAAAGTTATTTGCTTTGTCAAATTACATAAGTGTAGTTGAAGATGGATTTTTGCATCTGTATGCCAGCTAAGTATGCCGCCGGCTTAAAATCCTACACCACCGGCGTATGTTCTGTGGCTTCAGCAATGTTGTATTCGAAAAATTATGTTCAAGTTATGTAGGCCTCCAGGTTAATTATGCACGCTGCCAGATTAAGCATGCACACCGCCAGCGTAAATCTCAGCAGTGAGAAGTAGAATGGAGCAGTGGGAGCAACTTTTAAACTCATAATTATTAGTGTGGTGGATGAGATAGATATTTGATGTTAAAATTTCTCTCGTTTGTGACTTGAAGACAACTATCGTATGTAGTTTTGATGCTGTTACTGATAAACAAGTTATCTCGCCCACTTACTACTTTTAAATCACATGATTCTATGCATTTTGTAGAGACTACATTGCGTACTTCATTCAAACCTGCTAAAATAAGCATTTTCAAATCAACTATGTGGAAATATGAGAAAAAGAACCAAAACATGATAAAAAAGAAGCTAAAAAGTGTGAAGTTTCTATATGATGAATGAATCATCCTTGCATTAATTGTATTTTAACTTTTGATGTCTTGATGGGTTACTTTAAAAAGGGAATACATACTCAACTTAAGCTAAAGTGTTTGTATTCTACAACATTTCTCCAAAGCAACATTTCCTAACAATTGCATTGTACATGTCCTGTAAAAGTATAGCAGCAGTAGTGAACCAAACTCTAAATTATTCGATCCAGCTGTTGCTTCTATCCATTGTCTTGTTTTTAACATTAATGGTGGACAACGGCTCGCTGTCTTAGAAAGACTATGATCTAATCTGTATAGTTAGGCTGCTAAAATTTTGTAGCAGCAGCAAAGTGGGTTTGCACAAGCCAAAGTGAACTTAAATGAGCAGAGTATCATAGTTTGCCGAACACCTTCTATAGAGTAAGCTGAAGCACATTACTAGTAGAGCAAAGTTGGACATCAACGACAACGGAGATTCAATGCTGAAATATATGGATAAATAATTTATAAAGAAGGGTAAAAGTGTCCTTGGATATATGATAAGAGGGTTTTATGATTCACCATAATGTAAAGTTATTTTCTTTTTTTTGTCAAATTACAGAAGTGTAATTGAAGATGGCTTTTTGCATCTATACGCCAGTTAAGTACGCTGCTAGCCATGAATTGTACACTTCCGGCATATGTTCTATGGTTAAGTATGCAAGCCACCAGCTTTGGTATAACGCCACCAGGTTAAGTATGCAAGCCACCAGCTTTGATATATACGCCACTAGCGTACATGCCGGCATACATATAATGAAATTCGACTCGAAAGCAAATGGCTGCCAACTTTGGCATATAAGCCACTGGCCTTTGTTTCATGCCAATCCACTATTCTTACGAAATGCATCCGGTATGGAGGAACTCTAAAAGGATGAAAATGAGAGGAGCGAGGTGGGGTTAAGTCTGCTAGTTCTCACTACAGCCTTAAGCTTAGTGCAACTCTTCCATATTACTGATTTTCGCAGGAGACTATACAAATAGAATACCCCAAAACCACTGCATGATCATGAGCAGCGAGAGACTGACATGGTAGCGCTTAGCAGAATGAGACAGCAAAGATGTGAGCTAAGAAATTTAGGAGCAAGCACTGGGAGCAGCTTGAGCTTGCGTTACAAATCAGTCAGGACGTCACTAAATAGCGAAGAGTACTGGGTTTTAGAAAGGAGCAGTGGAAGCAACTTTCAAAGTCATAATTATTATTGGGTGGATGAGATAGATATTTGATGTTAAAATTTTATGTTTGCAACTTTGTGACCATCATCGCATGTAGTTTTGATGCTCGTATTGAAAAACAAGTTATTTTCATATTAATTACTTTTAAATGATATGATTCTATGCAATTTGTAGAAACTATGTTGCGTAATTCGTTTCAAACTACTAAAATAAGCATTTTCAAATCAACTATGTAAAAAAAAGAGAAAACGAACCAAAACAAGATTTAAGCCACTAGCGTACATGCCGGCATACATATAATGAAATTCGACCCGAAAGCAAATGGCTGCCAACTTTGGCATATAAGCTACTGGCCTTTGTTTTACGCCAATCCATTATTCTTACCAAATGCATCCGGTATGGAGGAACTCTAAAAGGATGAAACTGAGAGGAGCGAGGAGGCGTTAAGTCTGCTAGTTCTCACTACAGCCTTAAGCCTAGTGCAACTCTTCCATATTACTGATTTTCGTAGGAGACTATACAAATAGAATACCCTAAAACCACTACATGATCACGAGCAGCGAGAGACTGACATGGTAGGGCTTAGTGGACTGAGATAGCAAAGATGTGAGCTGAGAAATTTAGGAGCAAGCACTGGGAGCAGCTTGAGCTTGCGTTACAAATTAGCAAGGACGTCACTAGAGAGCGAGGAGTAGTGGGATCTAGAAAGGAGTAGTGGAAGCAACTTTTAAACTCATAATTATTATTGGGTGGATGAGATAGATATTTGATGTTAAAAAATTTTATGTTTGCAACTTTGTGACAATCATCGCATGTAGTTTTGATGCTCGTATTGAAAAAACATGTTATTTTTCACACTGATTACATTTAAATGACGTGATTCTGTGTAATTTGTTGAAACCATGTTGCGTAATTCATTTAAAACGGCTGAAATAAGCATTTTCAAATCAACTATGTAAAAAATGAGAAAAAGAACCAAAACAAGATAACAAAGAAGCAAGAATGTGTGAAGTTTCGATATGATGAAAGAATTATTCATGCAATAATTGTATTTTTAGTTTTGATGTCTTGAGGGGTTACTTTAAAAGGGGAATACAGACTCAACATGAGCTTAAGTGTTTGAATTCTACAACTTTTCTTCAAAGCAACATTTCTTAACAATTGAATTGTACATGTCCCGCTAAAAGTATAGCAGTTGTAGTAAACAAAACTATAAATTGTTCAGTCAAGCTGTTGCTTCTATCCATTGTCTCGTTTTTAATATTAATGGTGGACTACAGCTCGTTGGTCTTAGAAAGACTATGACTTTATCTGTATAGTTAGGCTGCTAAAATTTTGTAGCAGTAGCAAAGTGGGTTTGCACAAGCCAAAGTGAACTTAAATGAGCAGAGTATCATAGTTTGCCGAACACCTTCTATAGAGTAAGCTGAAGCACATTACCAGTAGAGCAAAGTTGGACATCAACGACAACGGAGATTCAATGCTATAATATATGGATAAATAATTTATAAAGAAGGGTAAAAGTGTCATTTGATATATTATAATAGGGTTATATAGTCCACCATGATGCAAAGTTTTTTTTTTTTTTTTGTCAAAATACATAAGTGTAATTGAAGATGGCTTTTTGCATCTGTACGCCAGCTAAGTGCGCCGCTAGCCTTGAATTGTACACTACCGGCATATGTTCTGTGGCTTGGCAATGTTGAATTCAAAAAATTATGTTCGTGTGAAGTAGGCTGCCAAGTTAAGTATGCAAGCCACCAGCTTGGGTATATACGCCACTAGCGTACATGTCGGCATACATATAATGAAATTCGACCCGAAAGCAAATGGCTGCCAACTTTGGCATATAAGCCACGGGCCTTTGCTTTACACCAGTCCACTATTCTTACTAAATGCATCCGGTATGGAGGAACTCTAAAAGGATGAAAATGAGAGGAACGAGGTGGGGTTAAGTCTGCTAGTTCTCACTACAGCCTTAAGTCTAGTGCAATCTTCCATATTACTGATTTCCGTAGGAGACTATACAAATAGAATACCCCAAAACCACTGCATGGTCATGAGCAACGAGAGACTGACATGGTAGGGCTTATCGGAATGAGACAGCAAAGATGTGAGCTGAGAAATTTAGGAGCAAGCACTAGGAGCATCTTGAGCTTGCGTTACAAATCAGCAAGGACGTCATTAAATAGCGAAGAGTAGTGGGTTTTAGAAAGGAGCAGTGGAAGCAACTTTCAAAGTCACAATTATTATTGGGTGGATGAGATAGATATTTGATGTTAAAATATTTTATGTTTGCAACTTTGTGACAATCATCGCATGTAGTTTTGATGCTCGTATTGAAAAACATGTTATTTTTCACACTAATTACTTTTAAATGACATGATTCTATGCAATTTGTAGAAACTATGTTGCGTAATTCATTTAAAATTGCTAAAATAAGCATTTTCAAATCAACTGTGTAAAAAAAAGAGAAAAATAACCAAAACAGGATAAAAAGTAGCCAAAATGTGTGAAGTTTCTATATGATGAAAGAATCATTCATGCATTAATTTTATATACAGTTTTGATGTCTTGATGGGTTACTTTAAAAGGGGAATATAAACTCAACTTGAGATCAAGTGTTTGAATTCTACAACTTTTTTCCAAAGCAACATTTCTTAACGATTGCATTGTACATGTCCCGCTAAAAGTATAGCAGCTGTAGGAAACAAAACTATAAATTATTCAGTCAAGCTGTTGCTTCTATCCATTGTCTCGTTCTTAATATTAATGGTGGACTACAGCTCGTTGGTCTTAGAAAGACTATGACCTTATTTGTGTAGTTAGGCTGCTAAAATTTTGTAGCAGTAGCAAAGTGGGTTTGCACAAGCCAAAGTGAACTTAAATGAGTAACGTATCATAGTTTGTCGAGCACCTTCTATAGAGTAAGCTGAAGCACATCACCAGTAGAGCAAAGTGGGACATCAACGACAACAGAGATTTAATGCTGTAATATATGGATAAATAATTTATAAAGAAGGGTAAAAGTGTCATTTGATATATTATAATAGGGTTATATAGTCCACCATAATGTAAAGTTATTTTTTTGTCAAAACACAGAATTGTAATTGAAGATAGCTTTTTGCATCTGTACGCCAGCTAAGTACGCCGCTAGCCTTGAATTGTACACTACCGGCATATGTTCTGTGGCCTTGGCAATGTTGAATTCAAAAAATTATGTTCAAGTTATGTAGGCCGCCAGGTTAAGCATGCAAGCTGCCAGCTTTGATATATACGCCACTAGCTTACATGCCGGCATACATATAATGAAATTCGACCCGAAAGCAAATGGCTGCCAACTTTGGCATATAAGCCACTGGCCTTTGCTTTACGCCAGTCCACTATTCTTACCAAATGCATCCGGTATGGAGGAACTCCAAAAGGATGAAAATGAGAGGAACGAGGTGGGATTAAGTCTGCTAGTTTTCACTATAGCCTTAAGCCTAGTGCAATGAGAATATACAAATAGAATACCCCAAAGCCACTACATGATCACGAGCAGTGAGAAACTGATGTAAACCCTGGAAATTTTCGACATTAGTACCTTACTCTAAAGTAGAATGTATGAACTAGTTAGTAAACTTAGATTCCAATAAAAACCTAAGAATAGATCAATGCATTGAATTTGGCTAGATAAGGATTTAGAATTCAAATAAAGAACTTCTTTAACCCTAATTGATACCAAAAACGAGATTCCGTATCTTGAATGGATAATTCGAGATATGATTAAAGGAAATCTAAATTTCAAACCCGAAACTTGTTAGACAAATAGATTAAATAGAAAAATATAAATATAGAGATTAAATGACTGCTTTTGAACTCAACAATGATTTGAGAATAGAACAATGTGTAGTAATGAGCTTATGCATGGACTTAAACCCTAAATTCAAGATTCCTAGATAGTATTAAACATTACTAATAAGATTTCATAATAGGTATCAAATTAAAGATATGCAGATAATTTAGCCTCTATATTAATTACAATATTAAGTAGTTAATCAACTATGCTTATAGATAGAAAATGATAACCTAAAGATAAACTGTTAGGATTATAAATACACAATGAAAACATAAACTGATGTATAACTCAAGATCTAAACTTCAAATAAATAATTGAATCACACCATTGTTGTAATAAGGATTTTCTTAAGCTACTGGATCCTAAAACAAAAATTGACCTAATGAGCTTAGGAAACCTTAATCGCGGGAGATAAAATTCTACAAATAATTAATCACGTAAATGTAAAACTTAAAGTTATATTGTTTGATAATCTAAGTATTATGTAGAATTCTATAAAAATATCTTTGTACAAAAACTCTCAAATACTACCTAATTTGTACCCATATACTTAGTAAACTATACTAATGCTAAGTTTATAAACTAACTAATATTAATATATAATTATTGTTGTGGTTTTTTCAGCTGCAAGTTGCTCATCGGATGGCTTGGAGGACATAGAAAAATGAGAACCGAAATTTGCTCAAATCATGTAAAACAAGTCAACAAAATCAACTCCTTAAGCAAATCACATCTTACCAAATCAGTTCCTCATTTATGACAATGAAAACAAGTCACAAAATAGTGCTCAATTTAGAGGAAATTCGGATCAAATAGCAAAGGAAATGCAACCGCAAGCTCCTTCTTTTTCCTTCTATATATATATATATATATATCTTTAAGTCTCTTAATGAACAAACAAACAATCACAACTTTTTCTCGAAATTTCCAGATTAAAACTACTCCTAATCAATAGCTAAAACAACCTAAAAATAGAAATCAAACCACTCAAATCATCCTAGTTCGAATTAGAAGAAAAACTAGTACGAAAAACGCTTGAAACAAGCTCAAGGTAAGTTGAGATAATTCGAATGGTTTTCTTTTAAAACTAAGGATTGAAACTGACTTTTGATAATCATAGGAACATAATCAACACAAAAACAAGCTTCGAATTCCATCGGATTGGCTCAACCGAGGTAAAATTCGAAAACCCTAGTTGTACTTTATTAGAATCGAAATTTAAGAATATATGCTTGTAGAAGCGTTATGAGTTGTTGTATATATATATATATATATATATATATATAAGATATGGAAACACTTAGGAATGGTTTAGGAATTTTTTTGATGAAGAAAATTTAAGAAATATGAATTGGTTCATTGGGAAAGATGATAAACAGTGCTAACACTGTCCATAAGCTAGCAATGTAGACGTCCAACGCTGGCGGCTTACAAGGGTAGGCCAGCGGTGTATAGACGGCTTACATTGGAACAGAAGTTACGTAAAATTTATTTTCACATTACATGAACGAACGCCGACTATCTGGGATTTTACGCTGACGGCGTATAGTTTGGCAGACGTGGAAAGCCAACGGCTTTCAAGCCGATGCAAACAATATGAAATAATATGCAAATCAAAAGAATCCGTACCTGGGTTTCAACGCCGATGGCGTAGGAGCCGGCATACAAACCTATTTTCCCTTTTATACAATCTGTATTTCGCGAATGAATAATTATATAATAATTGTAATTATATGTCAAAATAGAAGTTACTAAATAGAAAAATGAATACAAATATTTAGAACATTTTGGTTAAGATTTGATAATTCTTAAAATCCTAAAATTAGAGAGAAATACTAAGTGTTAATAAAAATTATAAATAATTAAATATTTGTTCTAAATAGATAAAATAGATAAGAATGAAAATTGAAATAAGCTACATTTACTATTAATGTGACTTCTAAATATGACAAAATAATTATATGAAATAAATTAGTAGAAACACGACGACACTAAGTAATAACAAACAAATATGATTTACTATATTGAGTTCAGTATAGAATAACATAAAATTAGTATTAATCACTACAAAACTTGATAAATATCAAGTTTAGGATACTAAACACGTATAGGAATTAGCTATATAATTTATATTATATTGATGAATACTTTATTTATCTCAATAGGTAACTTTGATACCCTAGAAGATCTTCCGGCAGATTATTACGATTAAGTCACCATGAGTAGGTGAGTAATTCAGTCATATTATACTGTTTGTGCTTGTAGATAGTTGAACATGTAATGCAAAGACAGTAAATGAATGTTGTGATAAAAATATGTTGTGATCTGATTGTATGATTGCTAATCTACTATTACAAAAGTGATAATATAATTTGATGCTGTGAAGTAATATGATGATGATTGTATGTAATGTATGATCACCATAAAATTGAATAAGAACTATTGACTTAATAAAATAATCTGGTCATGCATTGCATATACTGCATTATTGCAGATATAAATGGGTGACAGCCTGCTACATATTAATATTTCGGTTCTCTGTTAATGCTTGGTTTTTCTAAAGTGATAGTTCTTCCAAGGTTTTCTTTGTTCCGTTGGTTCTAAGGAAACTAAGTGATAATGAAGAACGTCGTCCGTAGTATCACTTTGAAATGATTAATACTTAGGGAGTTTCTAAGAAGGATATAGGAAATGGTCAGTTAAAACTATTATATTTAAAGTGATAACCCTAAAATGAGAAATCGTTGATTTTCCTGTAAACTTAGTCTCTCCTAGGCAGGTGGATCATAAGGTAAATGTTCTTCAACCCTAAAAAGAGGGCGTAAATCTTTTTCCCTGTTTGGATTCTAGATCATTCAAGCTTGTATCTAAACATATAATTGAGTGATTGCATTACATATGATTTGTTAATAACTTGTTTGTTTGTGTAATATGTCTGGTTATTCACTGAGCCGTGGTTTCGCTCATACTCCAATAGTCTTTTCAGGTTTGCACTTCGACCCTGGTTAGTTACTTCCAGGAACATGGCTCTGGCAAGAGCTTAGGAGCTGGAAGTCTATGGTTATACTTGGGATTTATGGTTATGTTTTCCTAGAATAAATTAGCTAGTGCTATTTTATCAGTTGTGAACTACAAGAATACTACATAGTTTGTAATAGTTCTGTGATACCTTATGATTAAGATAGTAGTTATATACTAATTTATTTCTTACATGTATTTATCATTTCTTATCAAAGCAACTAAAATATCCTATTGTATTGAAAACATGTCACTCTCTGAAGGTAATCTAGTGATAGTATTCAAGTGTGACTTGTCTACTTCTACTAGGGTACCCTCGGGGCGTGACAACTAACATGATAGCGCTTAGCGAAATGACACAGCAGAGATATGAGCAGAGGAATTTAGGAGCAAGCCCTGGGAGCAGCTTAAGCTTGAGTTACAAATCAGCAGGGACATCACTAGATAGCGAGGAGTAGTAGGTTTTAGAAAGGAGCAGTGGAAGCATCTTTCAAACTCATAATTATTATTGGGTGGATGAGATAGATATTTGATGTTAAAATATTTTATGTTTGCAACTTTATGACAATCATCGCATGTAGTTTTGATGCTCGTATTGAAAAACATGTTATTTTCACACTGATTACTTTTAAATGACATGATTTTGTGCAATTTGTAGAAACTATGTTGCGTAATTCATTTCAAACTACTGAAATAAGCATTTTCAAATCAACTATGTAAAAAAATGAGAAAATGAACCAAAACAAGATAGAAAAGAAGCTAAAATGTGTGAAGTTTCTATATGATGAAAGAATCATTCATGCAATAATTGTATTTCCAGTTTTGATATCTTGAGGGTTACTTTAAAAGGGGAATACAGACTCAACTTGAGCTCAAGTGTTTGAATTCTACAACTTTTTTCCAAAGCAACATTTCTTAACAATTTCATTGTACATGTCTCGCTAGAAGTATAGTAGTTGTAGTAAACAAAACTATAAATTATTCAGTCAAGCTGTTGCTTCTATCCATTGTTTCGTTTTTAATATTAATGGTGGACTACAGTTCGTTGGTCTTAGAAAGACTATGACTTTATTTGTGTAGTTAGGCTACTAAAATTTTGTAACAGTAGCAAAGTGGGTTTGCACATGCCAAAGTGAACTTAAATGAGCAACGTATCATAGTTTGCCGAGTACCCTCTATAGAGTAAGCTGAAGCACATTACCAGTAGAGCAAAGTTGGACATCAACGACAATGGAGATTCAATGCTACAATATATGGATAAATAATTTATAAAGAAGGGTAAAAGTGTCATTTGAAATATTATAAGAGGGTTTTATGGTCCACCATAATGTAAAGTTTTTTTTTTTTTTTGTCAAATTATAGAAGTGTCATTGAAGATGGCTTTTCGCATCTGTACGCCAGCTAAGAACACCGCTAGCCTTGAATTGTACACTACCGGCATATGTTCTGTGGCCTTGGCAATGTTGAATTCAAAAAATTATGTTCGAGTTATGTAGGCCGCCAGGTTAAGTATGCAAGCTGCCAGCTTTGGTATATACGCTACTAGCTTACATGCCGGCATACATATAATGAAATTCGACCCGAAAGCAAATGGCTGCCAACTTTGGCATATAAGCCACTGGCCTTTGCTTTACGCCAGTCCACTATTCTTACCAAATGCATTCGGTACGGAGGAACTAAAAAAGGATGAAAATGAGAGGAACGAGGTGGGATTAAGTCTGCTAGTTCTCACTACAGCCTTAGGCCTAGTGCAACTCTTCCGCATTACAAATTTCTGCATAAGACTATACGAATAGAATACCCCAAAGCCACTGCATGATCACGAGCAGCGAGTGACTCACATTTTAGCGCTTAGGGGACTGAGACAGCAGAGATGTGAGCAAAGGAATTTAGGAGCAAGCCTTGGGAGCAGCTTAAGCTTGAGTTACAAATCAGCAGGGACGTCACTAAATAGCGAGGAGTAGTAGGTTTTAGAAAGGAGCAGTGGAAGCATCTTTCAAACTCATAATCATTATTGGGTGGATGAGATAGATATTTGATGTTAAAATATTTTATGTTTACAACTTTGTGACAATCATCGCATGTAGTTTTGATGCTCGTATTGAAAAACATGTTATTTTCACACTGATTACTTTTAAATGACATGATTCTGTGCAATTTGTAGAAACTATGTTGCGTAATTCATTTCAAACTACTGAAATAAGCATTTTCAAATCAACTATCTAAAAAAATGAGAAAAAGAACCAAAACAAGATAGAAAAGAAGCTAAAATGTGTGAAGTTTCTATATGATGAAAGAATCATTCATGCAATAATTGTATTTCCAGTTTTGATATCTTGAAGGGTTACTTTAAAAGGGGAATAAAGACTCAACTTGAGCTCAAGTGTTTGAATTCTGCAACTTTTCTCCAAAGCAACATTACTTAACAATTTCATTGTACATGTCCCGCTAAAAGTATAGTTGCTGGAGTAAACAAAACTATAAATTATTCAGTCAAGCTATTGCTTCTATCCATTGTCTCATTTTTAATATTAATGGTCGACTACAGTTCGTTGGTCTTAGAAAGACTATGACCTTATTTGTGTAGTTAGGCTGCTAAAATTTTGTAGCAGTAGCAAAGTGGGTTTGCACATGCCAAAGTGAACTTAAATGAGCAGCGTATCATAGTTTGCCGAGTACCCTCTATAGAGTAAGCTGAAGCACATTACCAGTAGAGCAAAGTTGGACATCAACGACAACGGTGATTCAATGCTACAATATATGGATAAATAATTTATAAAGAAGGGTAAAAGTGTCATTTGACATATTATAAGAGGGTTTTATGGTCCACCATAATGTAAAGTTTTTTTTTTTTTTTGTCAAATTACAGAAGTGTAATTGAAGATGGCTTTTTGCATCTGTACGCCAGCTAAGTACACCGCTACCCTTGAATTGTACACTACCGGCATATGTTCTGTGGCCTTGGCAATGTTGAATTCAAAAAATTATGTCCGAGTTATGTAGGCTGCCAGGTTAAGTATGCAAGCTGCTAGCTTTGGTATATACGCCACTAGCTTACATGCCGGCATACATATAATGAAATTCGACCCGAAAGCAAATGGCTGCCAACTTTGGCATATAAGCCACTGGCCTTTGCTTTACGCCAGTCCACTATTCTTACCAAATGCATTCGGTACGGAGGAACTAAAAAAGGATGAAAATGAGAGGAACGAGGTGGGATTAAGTCTGTTAGTTCTCACTACAGCCTTAGGCCTAGTGCAACTCTTCCACATTACAAATTTCTACATAAGACTATACGAATAGAATATCCCAAAGCCACTGCATGATCACGAGCAGGGAGAGACTGACATTTTAGCACTTAGGGGACTGAGACATCAGAGATGTGAGCAAAGGAATTTAGGAGCAAGCCCTGGGAGCAGCTTAAGCTTGAGTTACAAATCAGCAGGGACGTCACTAAATAGCGAGGAGTAGTAGGTTTTAGAAAGGAGCAGTAGAAGCATCTTTCAAACTCATAATTATTATTGGGTGGATGAGATAGATATTTGATGTTAAAATATTTTATGTTTGCAACTTTGTGACAATCATCGCATGTAGTTTTGATGCTCGTATTGAAAAACATGTTATTTTCACACTGATTACTTTTAAATGACATGATTCTGTGCAATTTGTAGAAACTATGTTGCGTAATTCATTTCAAACTACTGAAATAAGCATTTTCAAATCAACTATGTAAAAAAATGAGAAAAAGAACCAAAACAAGATAAAAAAGAAGCTAAAATGTGTGAAGTTTCTATATGATGAAAGAATCATTCATGCATTAATTGTATTTTCAGTTTTGATGACTTGATGGGTTACTTTAAAAAGGGAATACAAACTCAACTTAAGCTAAAGTGTTTGTATTCTACAACATTTCTCCAGAGCAACATTTCTTAGCAATTGCGTTGTATATGTCCAACTAAAAGTATAGCAGTAATGTGAACCAATGTAAAGCCCGGTTTTCCTAGTAACCTAGTACATTTCGGGAACCGGAAACCAAAACCTTAAACCGAATTAACTTAAAGCTTCGGAGAGAAACCTAAGAACCCCAGATCCGGTCTTTCTTTGATTCTAAACTAAGGAAATTTTGTAAAATAATTTAATATGGAATATTGTTATAAAGTATATTCCAAACCATAAAAGATCTGATTTTGAAAAATTTTCTATTCCGGGCCTTCCCGAGTTCCATTATGGAAAAGTAGGCCTCGAGACTCGAAATTCGAAAAATATTTCGAAATACTCTTTAGAACCGAAATTTAATAAGGATTTCAAAAATATATATATTATAATTTTTTGGTTTATGAAAAATATAGATATAGCCTTTTTCTCGTATTTTCTTTATTACCGGTAAATTAATTTCTTGATTACTATTCACTACTGTTCACAACTACAACCTACTACTCTCACAAGCCATACCTTACTCGTACATCCTTACAAAACACTCAATTATATTTTCTTTTCCAATAATTTTTATCTCTTAAGAAATTCTTACATTTTAAGAATTTTTATTACACATATTAAATAAAACAAAACAAATTCAAACTCCCCCCCTCCTCTTTTACCCTCATTTGTGTTTTTTTTATTCAATTTATCAAACCATTAACCCTAATTTACTCCTCTATATATATCCTTTTATACTCTCTCTCCTCATTTTTACTCTTTTATTTTTTCACTCAAGTAAAAACTCTCTCTTTTCTTCTTGATGTCGTGACCCCCTATCACATGCACACACTCGCACAAATTTATTTTCTTTCTTCATTCCTCCTCTTATTCCAAGCTTTAGGTAATGGATCTTTACCTTTCTAACATTAAACCTTGTAATGGCAAGACCATTCATGAGTATTTTCATCTTAAGTCCCTATGAGCTCTTGGTAGGGACAAGAAAATACTACTACATGAATACCAAGCCATCACAAGAGTAGATCTTGTATTTGAATGTGTTTTATATATAATGATCTTCATGTTCATGCATATAATGTTAGAGTAAAGCAAAGATCTTGCATAAGAATCTATGTTCATGTTTCGAAACTCCATTTCATGCATCCTAAGTAGTAGATCTAGCATTTAAATGCTCATATTATACTTGACATTCATGATCTTATGGATATTTTGTGTTTTGGTGGATTAATGATCATAAAGACCTTTGTCTTGTGTATATAAATATTGTAGTTTGTACATCTTTAAGTAGATGAGACAAGAAACTCAAAAAAGAAAATTTATTGTTTGAAATGGTCAAATGAAAATTCGGATGGTTTCAAGACCAATCCTTAAAAACCTTTTATCAACTCCAAAACTTGTGTTTTATATGAAAAATGAAGAGTATAGGTAATAGATATCATCAAGTGATGATTTTTATAAGTTGAGATGGAATTTGCTAAGAAAAATATGTAAAACAAGGAGTTGAAATAAAAGTAGGAAATTTTGAGTTGCTTGTCATTTCAAGAAATTCGTCATTTACGAGTAATAGCATGAAAACACCTATTTTTCAAACTCAAAACGAAATTTTAATTTAAGAAATGAATTTCTTAGAGGATAGGAATAATGAAACTTGAAATTTTAAAGTATTAAACAAGTTTTTATCAAAGAAATCACTCAAAAACTAATTATACAAAATTCGGATTTAGGAATAGCCCCTATTTGAAAATTTTTTTACAAAGTATAAAATGGGGATTTTTATGAATAAATGAAGGCCTTAAGGAATAGATATAATAAAGACTCTAGTTTAGCAAGGATAACTAGATTTTACTAAGAAATAATTCCAAAATAAAAAAGAATGATCAAAGTCATGAAACTAGTCTTCTTAAGAGTAAGTATTCATGGAGTCTTACAAAATAAAGAGTTTCTAAAATTTTCTTTTAATAAATATCATCAAGAGCATGCATACATCGAGCTCATAACATGCCATTCATGATAGGAAATCATCAATATTGCATGTATATTTAATCTATAAAGTAGAAACATTTCAAACATTCACAAAACTATTTTTCGGATTTGGATTTTGCTACTGATCAGAAGTTATCAGAATGTTTCGAGATCCAAACGTTTTCAAAACTTGGAAATAATATTAGAAATAGATAGATCTTTTGAAGTAGATAGAAATCGATATATAATTTATGAAATTCCGAGTTAAAATGTTCAAGTTACGGCCGTTTTAAGTTGGAACTTCCGTAAATGACGAGAATTACGGAAATGATAGTTTTGTTTAATAGTTTGGATTAGTTAAGTGATGAAATACTCATTAGGGTATTTCTTCCTTTTTAGGTGGCCCCAATATTGGTGATTCCCTTCTACTGGACTATTACTACTATAGGACCGGTGTTCCAATGGCTGAGTAAGTATTCTTCCCGATTCCATTTACTGTATGTGATTGTAATGATATTTGCATTAGATTTTAGGCAAAGATAAATGGATATGTATGGTGGGGATAAATGGGAATTATGTATGTTTGCTGATGACATGATAAAATGAATATAAAAATATCGAGGCTGGGTGATTAACTAATGGTTGTATAGATGAATTTGGATTGATTGTCTACAATTGTTGATTGATCTCCTAAGGAATTGGCATAACTGACTATTCGGAATTGATAAGAAATATGGACTCATTCATATCACAGATAGGGATGGAGCATTAGCATTAGTTGGTTACTCGTGATCGAAAAACAGAGTAAAAATGGGTTAATCGTGATCCACAAACAAAATTATAAGTTGGTTGACTGTGATCCAAAAACGGCATATTTTAGTAGTATTGCAGTATTCTTTAATCTGATAACCCGGAATAGAGGGAGAAATTCCATTCACATATGATTTTCGGCTAGTCATATGTCTATTAATTTCCATATGTTTGATGCATATCACTTACCTGATTAATCACTTGCTTGTATGATGTGTTATGAATGTGATCTTGGAAGTTCTCACTCACTAAGCTAGTGTAGCTTATGTCCCTACAATTTTTATTTATTGCAATACTCGTTTGTCTGGCTTAGACAGAGGCACCCTACGGGTCAGGTATAGGAGCTAGGCGTTTCCTTTAGAAGTTATATCCATTTCTGTTTAGACTTCCATAGGAAACCGAAAGACTCTGGATGACTGTAATATACCTCCTTACAATATTCTTTTGCTGGGGGAATGCCCCTTAGTATATGTAACTATTTATATATGTTTTGAATTATATTCTAATGCTATTGAATGTCGATTTAAACTCTTTATCTCCATCGGTTCAAGTATTCTATTGCCGTAAAGGGATGTCTTACATATATACAAGACTCCTAAAAGACTAAAGTAGTAATTCGTGGGTCTTATATGGTATGTGGCGGACTGTTACGTTTGGGTACCCTTTAGAGTGTGACAACCAAACTCCAAATTATTGAGTCACGCTGTTGCTCTTATGCATTGTCTCGTTTTGAATCTTAATGGTATACAGCAACTCGTTGGTCTTAGAAAGACTCTAACTTGACTTATATAGCTAGGCTGCTAAAATTTTGTAGCAGTCGCAAAGTAGGATTGCACAAGCTAAAGTGAATTTAAATGAGCAGAGTATCATAATTTGCCGATCACCTTCTATACAGCAGGTTGTAGCACCTTACTAGTAGAGCAAAGTTGGACATCAGCCACAACAAAGATTCAATGTTGTAATATATGGATAAATAATTTATAAAGAAGGGTAAAAGTGTCATTTGATATATTATAATAGGGTCTTATAGTCCACCCTAATGTAAAGTTATTTGCTTTGTCAAATTACAAAAGTGTAATTGAAGATGGATTTTTGCATCTGTACATCGGCTAAGTACGTCGCTGGCTTAAAATCCTACACTATCGGCATATGTTCCGTTGCTTCGGCAACGTTGTATTTGAAAACTTATGTTCGAGTTATGTAGGCCGCCAGGTTAATTATGCACGCCGCCAGCTTTGGTATATACATCGTCAGCGTACATGCCAGCATACATGTAAAAAATTCAACCCGATAGCAAATGGCTACCAGCTTTGGCGTTTACACTGGTGTCCTTTGGCTTACTCTAATCCACTATTCTTACCAGTGCATCGGCTATGGAGGAACTGTAAAAGGATGAAAATGAGAGGAATGAGGTAGGATTAAGTCTACTAGTTTGTCACTATAGCCTTGAGCCTAGTGCACCCTTTCCATATTACTAATTTTTGCACGAGACTATATAACTGGAATACCCTAAAACCCTCATCATGATCACGAGCAGCAATCATTGAGATGGTGGCACTTAGTGGACTGAGACAGCAGAGATGTGAGCAGAGGGATTTTAGAGCAAGTACTTGGAGCAGCTTGTGCTTGAGTAACAAATCAGTAAGGACGTCACCAAATTACGAGGAGCAGTGGGATGTAGAAGGGAGCAGTGGGAGCAACTTTTGAACTTATAATTATTATTAGGGTGGATGAGATAGATATTTGGTGTTAATATTTCTTATGTTTACAACTTTGTGACAATCATCATATGTATTTTTTATGCTCATGCTAATAAACATGTGATTTTGCACACTTACTAATTTTAAATACATGATTATGTACATTGTGTAGAGACTCCATTGTGTAATTAATTCAAAACTTCTAATATAAGCATTTTAAAATCAATTGTGTAAAAAAATAAGAAGAAGAACCAAAACATGATAAAAAAAGGTGCTAAAATGTGCGAAGTTTCTATATGATGAAAGAATCATTCATGCATTAATTGTATTTACAATTTTGATGTCTTCATAGGTCTATTTAAAAGGGGAATACAAACTCAACTTGAGCTAAAGTGTTTGAATTCAACAACATTTCTCCAAAGCAACATTTCTTAACAATTGCATGGTACATGTCCGGCCAAAAGTATAGCAGCAGTAGTGAACTAAACTCCAAATTATTCAGTCTAGCTGTTGTTTCTATGCATTGTCTCATTTTTAATCTTAATGGTGGACAATAGCTTATTGGTCTTAGAAGTCTTTAACTTGATTTGTATAGTTAGCTTGCAAAAATTTTGTAGCAGTAGCAAGGTGGGTTTGCACAAGCTAAAGTGAACTTAAATGAGCAGAGTATCATAATTTGCCGAGCACCTTCTATATAGTTGGTTGAAGCATATTACTAGTAGAGCAAAGTTAGACATCAGCCACAACAGAGATTCAATGTTGTTATATATGGATTAATAATTTATAAAGAAGGGTAAAAGTATCATTTGATATATTATAAGAGGGTTTTATGATGCAGCATAATGTAAAATTATTTGCTTTGTCAGGTTACAGAAGTGTAATTGAAGTTGGATTTTCACAGCTGTACGCCGGCTAAGTACGCCACCGGCCTAAAATCCTACATTGCTAGTGTATGTTATGTGGCTTCGGCAATGTGGAATTCGAAAAACTATGTTTGAGTTATGCAGGTCGCCAGCTTAAGTATGCACGCCACTAATTTTGGTGTATACGCCGCC
This sequence comes from Combretum micranthum, assembly GCA_024138025.1. Taxonomy (NCBI): domain Eukaryota; kingdom Viridiplantae; phylum Streptophyta; class Magnoliopsida; order Myrtales; family Combretaceae; genus Combretum; species Combretum micranthum. The sequence goes on along the minus strand of JAMXBD010000012.1, from coordinate 2,259,834 downwards.
GGCATAGATGCCGGCATACATCTAAAGAAATTTGACCCGAGAGTAAATGGCCACCAGCTTTGGCATTTACATCGCTAACCTTCGCTTTACACCAGTCCATTATTCTTACCAATGCATCCGGTATGGAGGAACTCTAAAAGGATTACAATGAGAGGAACAGGGTACAATTAAGGCTGTTAGTTGTCACTATAGCCATGAGCCTACTATAGCTCTTCTATATTATTGATTTCTGCATGAGACTATTGTCACGCCCCGAGGGTACCCTAGTAGTAGTAAACAAGTTACACTTGAATACTATCTCTAGATTACCTTCAGAGAATGACAGGTTTTCAAAACAACAGGATCTTTTTAGTTGCTTGATAAGAAATAACAAATATATGAAAGAAACAACTTAGTGGATAAACATTACAAAACTATTACAAACCATATAGTTTCTTTGTAGCACACAACTAAATAATCTAATCTAATAGTACATAACCATCAAACTAAAATATATCTGTAGACTTCTAACTTCAAAGCTCTTACCGGAGCCATATTCCTAGATGTAACTAAACAGGGTCGTAAAGTGAACCTGAAAAGACTGTAGGAGTATGAGCGAAACCACAGCTCAGTGAATAATCAGACACACCATACATCACACAAGTCATTAACAAATCATATGCAATGCAAGCACTCAATCATATGCACAGATACAAGTTTGGATGATCTAGAATCCAAACAAGAAAAAGATTTACGCCCTCTTTTTAATGGGTTGAAGAACCAAATCTTAATGATCCACCTGCCCAGGAGAGACTAAGTACACAGGAGCATCAGCAATTTCTCATTTTAAGTTATCACTCTTAATATAGTTGATTAAACTGACCATCTCCTGCAACTTCCTTAGAAACTCCCTAAGTATTAATCATTTCAAAGCGATTCTACGGGCAACGTTCTTCGGTGCCTTTTAGTTCCTCATAGGACTGCCAGACCAAAGAGAACCTTGGAAGAACTTACACATTAGATCAACCAAGCAAAAACAGAGATCCGAAATATTAATACGTAGCAGGCTGTCACAACCATATATACAATAATGCAATTCGTGCAATACATGTTCATATTATTTTCTTTAGTCCATAATTCTTAATCAATTTCAGGGTGACCATACATTACACACAATCATCATTGCACTATTTCACAACATCAATCATTGCATTATCGTTTTTATAATGATATTTTAACAATCATACAATCAGATCATATCATACTTTCAATAAACATTCATTTGATTATCTTGCATTACATATTTGACTATTTACAATCACAACCAGTATAATATGACTGAATTACTCACCTGCTCATACTGCCTTAATCGTAGTAATCCACTGGTAGATCCTCTAGTGAGTCAAAGTCACCTATTTAAGACAAAGTATTTCATTAATACAAATTAACTAAATTCCTATATGTGATTAGTGTCCTAGACTCGATATTTTGGTAATTATTAATACTTAGTATTGTCGTGTTTCTCTTATTTTGTCTCTCATAATTGTTTTGTTATTTTTAGAAGTCACATTACTCAAGAAATCAGTTTATTTCAATTTCCATTCTTGCATATTTATCTTGTTAAAACAAATATTAGACTAATACTAAATTTAATTAATACTAAATATTTTTCTTAATTCTAGGGTTTCAAAAGTTATTAATCCAAATAAGCTTAAATATTTGTATTAAACTAACTATCTATAGATTCTTGCATCCTCACGTAAATATACTCAGTAGGCATATATATATATATATATATATATATATAGTTTCTGTTTGGATTCGGAAAAGCTTTCGTTGGAAAATTTTGACTGTAAGCCGGCTCAAGGCCGCCGACCTTCATTCCAGGGTGCCGGTGTAAATTTTATTTTGTAACTTATTTCATATCGAGTGCACCGGCGTTGAAAGCTGTTGGCTTTCAACGTACGCCGGCCCTACGCCGGCGGCGTAGATCTCCAGGAAGCCGGCTTACGTTTAATTTTTATGTGAAAAATTATTTTACGTAGCCTCTGATCAGTGTAAGCCGCCTATAAGCCGCCGACCTATCAATGTAAGCCGTCGGCATTCAGCATTTACACTACTGGCCTTGAGGCAGTGTTTTACTGTTCATCATCTTCCTCCTTGGTTCAATTCATATTCTTTGATCTTTACACGTTAAAAACTTACTCAAACTATTTCTAAGTGTTTATATATTATATATAAGGTCATAAAACAACTTTCAACACGTTTAAAAACATATATACATAGTTCTCGATTCTTAGAACATAAAGCTAGGGTTTTGGATTATTACCTCATTGGAGGTTGTTCGATGCAATCTGAAGCTCGTGTTTGTGTTTATTAAGTTCCTAAGATGATTATAAGTCAGTTACAATCCATATATTTGAACGAAAATCCTTTGAATCGTATCAACTTACCTTTGAACTCTTGTTCAAGGGTTTTTCGTTTCGTTTTTCTTTAGATCCGAACTCAGTTGTTTTGATTCGTTTGTTTTCTGTTTTTGGTTGGTTTTGGTTGTTGTTTGAGTGTTGATTCGCTCTGGAAAGTGTGGGAATTTATGGTGTTTGTTTGTTTACTCATAATGAGCTTCTAATGTATATATATAGAAGAAGAAGAGAGGTGAAACTGCGGCTGTTTCTCCTTCGTTTTTCCTCCGAATTGCCTTTGGTTAGCTTATCAATTAGCTATTATTTTCAGACCAATAAATGCTTGGAGGACTTGGCATTGTTTGATTGGTGGGGAAGTTGCTTTTGTTGACTAAGGAAGGCATTATTGATCAAGAAAATTCAGCTCCTCTTCCTCTTCTACAATTTGCACTGAATGCAGCAGCCCAAAATATATATAATTATTAGTTTATTAATTTAATTTAGTTTTGAGTTAATTAAACGAGTTATACAGGTATAAATCAGCTAATATTTGAAAGTTTTTATACAAAAATATGTGTATAAAGTTATACAAAACACTTAGATTTTCAAATAATACAAATTTAGGTTATATATATACGTAGTTATTTATTCGTAAAATTTTATCTCCCGCAATTTGGATTTCTTAAGCTCGTTAGGTCAATTTTTGTTTCAGGCTCCGATAGCTTAAGAAAACTCGGTTTAGAACAATAGTGTGATCCGATTATTTGTTTGAAGTTTAAATTTTGAGTTATTCAATAGTTTGTATTTTCGTTGTGTATTTAAAATCTTAACGGTTTATCTTTGAGTCGTCGTTTCTTGTTTATAAGCATAAATAATCATTTATGTAATATTGGACTTAATACAGAAATCAAACTATATATATATCTCAAGTTTTGATACCAAACATGAAATCTTATTAATAGCTTTTTAAATTTTAACTAGAAATCTCGAATTTAGGGCTTAAGTCTAAATATAAACTCAGTACTACTCGTTATTCTAATCTCGAATCATTATCGGAATCTAAAACAATCATTTAATCTCTATATTCATGTTTTCTATTTAAATCTAATGGTACATCAGGTTTTCGGGTTTAAATTTTAGATCATATCTTGAATTAGTTATTCAAGATACAAGATCTTGTTTTCGGTATTAACTAGGATTAAATAATTCCTTTATTCGGTTCCTAAATTCTTCATTTATCCAAAATCTAAATATTAATCTATTATCTAGTTTATGAATTTATTATAAAGTCTTGTACTAATGTGAAAAATTCCCTGGGTTTACAACTATACAACTAGAATACCCCACAGCCACAGCATGATCACGAGCAGTGAGAGACTGAGATGGTGGCACTTGGCAAACTGAGATAGCAGAGATGTAAGCAGAAGGATTTACGAGAGAGCACTGAGAGAAGCTTGAGCTTGAGTTACAAATTAGCAAGGATGTCACTAGATTGTGAGGAGTAGTGGGATGTTGAAGGGAGTAGTGGGAGCAATTTTAAACTCATAATTATTATTGTAGTGGATGAGACAGATATTTGATGTTAAAATTTCTAATGTTTACAACTTCGTGACAATTGTCATATGTAGTTTGATGTTCGTACTAATAAACATGTTATTTTGCACACTTACTACTTTTAAATACATGATTCTGTGCATTTTGTAGAGACCCCATTGTGTAATTCATTCAAAACTGCTAAGATAAGCATTTTCATTTTCAAATGTACTGTGTAAAAAAATGAGAAAAAGAACAACAGAATAAAAAAGAAGCTAAAATGTGTGAAGTTTCTATATGATGAAAGAATCATTCATGCATCAATTGTATTTATAGTTTTGATGTCTTGATGGGTTTCTTTAAAAGGGGAATGCAGACTCGACTTGAGCTAAAGTGTTTGTATTCTACAACTTTTCTCCAGAGCAACATTTCTTAACAATTGTATTGTGCATGACTAGCTAAAAGTATAACAGCAACAGTGAACCAAACTCCAAATTATCCAATCTTGTTGTCGCTTCTATACATTGTCTCGTTTTGAATCTTAATGGTGTGCAACAACTTGTAGGTCTTAGAAAGATTCTAACTTGATTTGTATAGTTAAGTTGATAAAGCCATAATTTACTCACTTTTTACGAATTAAATTGTAATAAATTATTATTGATTTTATAGAAATCTTAAGAATTTGGTATTTATTCATGATTATATTTTATTAATTTAGACTTTGAAGGAATTAAAGAAAATTGGGGAAAAATTGGATAAAAAGAAAGTAGGTCGGCTATTTACATTTCAAAGCCACCGGCCTAAATGCCGGCCTGCACTTACGGTGGAACTCCATGCATCAATGCTGACAAGATTTGAAGGAAGGCCGCCGGCCTACATGGTTATATGAGTTATCTTTGGATATGTTTGAAAAGATACTAAAATTCCTTGGTTTCATCTATAAGTAACTCCAAGAGTTGAGGAACAAAACACCAATTCTTAGAATAGCTTTAGAATATATTCGAATTAGAGTTTCTTGATAGTTTTTAGAGAGAATTACATGCTTTCAATGCTTAGTTTAGAATTCATCTTGGAGATTGAAGAATATTGCTTTTGAGAAGTTTTTGTGGAGTATTTGCTTTAGAGTTTTCATCCATTTGTTGAGTTAAATTGGTGATGTCTATCTCTTATCTTTTATGCAATTCAATTCATTAATATTCATTGTTAAATATGAATTCTCTTGCAATTACTTTTATGATTATTGATTGTTTGTTATTCTCCATGATGTTCTAAGTTATTATTGTGGGACTATGATGAAACCCTATGTTATTTAAGATGATTATTGTTTTCATGTTATAGAATTAATAGATCTATGGGTTATTCATGTCGTAATTCCTATGCTATAAATTATATTTCTTAATTGAATTAGGTTTATAGTAATCTTGATGATCTAGAAAGAAAATTAGGGTTTATAGGGATTCTTAATTGAGATTAAATAATAAAAAAAAGGGAGTTGAATTATTTAATATAATTAGAAATTGTCCTAAAGTTTAAAGCAATGTTTCGATTAATATCTCACTAAGGAATTAGGAGAAATTGATTTAGCCATTAGTTAATCATAGAATCGAGAGATTTATGGTTATAAATTAGAGTCTATGGTTAATTTATATAGTGGAAACTAGTAAATTGATTTGTGGTTTGAAATCTTAAAACTTGGGAAAGGATAAAGGGTTTTTAGCAATTTCATATGAATACCCGTATAGCTATTAATTATTACAACATGATGGCGATTTGATTAATGAAACTAGGGTGGATGTTGTTTTCCCACATTCAATTAATATTCTCTATATATTAATTGATCATTTAGGTTAAGTAAATATTAGCTCTAAAGTAATTAATTATACCAACTCTATTGCCTAAATAATAGTAGAATATAATATCAATCTAGTAATTAGAAAATCCTCATGGGAACGATACTCTATTCATCACTATATTTACTTGGTTCGATCTAGTATACTTGCTAGTGATATTCGCACTTATTTTATATACATATTTACAGCGGATCATTAGGCTGTTAAAATTTTGTAGCAGTAACAAAGTGGGTTTGCACAAGCCAAAGTGAACTTAAATGAGCAGAGTATTTTAATTTGTTGAGCACCTTCTATATAACAGGCTGAAGCACATTACTAGTAGAGCAAAGTTTGGCATCAGCCACAATAAAGATTCAATGTTGTAATATATGGATAAATAATTTATAAAGAAGGGTAAATTTGTCATTTGATATTTTATGAGACGGTTTTTATGGTCCCTCCGAATGTAAAGTTGTTTGTTTTATCAAATAACAAAAGTGTAATTGAAGATGGATTATCACGGCTGTACGCTAGCTAAGTACGCCGCCGGCCTAAAATCTTACATTGCCGACGTATGTTATGTGGCTTCGTCAATGGAATTATGTTCAATTCATGTAGGCCACCAACTTAAGTATGCACACCACTAGCTTGGGTATATAAGCCGCTAGCGTACGTGCCTGCATACATGTAATGAAATTCGACCCGAGAGCAAATGGTTACCAGCTTTGGCGTATATGCCGTAGACCTTGGCTTTACACCAGTCCACTATTCTTACCAGTGCATCCGATATGGAGGAACTCTAAATGCATTAAAATGAGAGGAACGAGGTATGATTAAGTCCACTAGTTGTCACTATAGTCATGAGCCTATTGCAGCTCTTCCATATTATTGATTTCAGCATGAGACTATACAACTAGAATACCCTATAGCCGTAACATGATCACGAGCAGCGAGAGACTGAGATGGTGGCACTTAGCGAACTGAGACAACAAAGATGTGAATAGAGGGATTTAAGAGCGAGCACTGGGAGCAACTTGAGCTCAAGTTACAAATCAGCAAGGACATCACCAGATTGCAAGGAGTAGTGTGATGTAGAAGGGAGTAGTGGGAGTAATTTTTAAACTCATAATTATTATTGTCGTGGATGAGACAGATATTTGATGTTAAAATATCTTATGTTTGCAACTTTATGACAATCGTCATATGTAGTTTGATGCTCATACTAATAAACATGTTATTTTGCACACTTACTACTTTCAAATACATGATTCTGTGCATTTTGTAGAGACTCCATTCTGTAATTCATTTAAAATTGCTAAAATAAGCATTTTCAAATCAACTGTGTAAAAAAATGAGAAAAAGAACCAAAACAGGATAAAAAAAAGTAGCTAAAATGTGTGAAGTTTCTTTATGATGAAAGAATCATTCATGCATTAATTTTATATACAGTTTTGATGTCTTGATGGGTTACTTTAAAAGGGGAATACAGACTCAACTTGAGCTCAAGTGTTTGAATTCTACAACTTTTCTCCAAAGTAACATTTCTTAACAATTGCATTGTGCATGTCTAGCTAAAAGTATAGCAGCAACAATGAACCAAACTTTAAATTATTCAGTGTAGCTGTTGCTTCTATGCATTGTCTCGTTTTGAATCTTAATGGTGGACAGCAGCTTGTTGGTCTTAGAAAGACTCTAACTTGATTTGTATAGTTAAGTTGCTAAAATTTTGTAGCAGTAGCAAAGTGGGTTTGCATATACCAAAGTGAACTTAAATGAGCAGTGTATCATAATTTGCCAAGAACCTTCTCTATAGCAGGTTGAAGCACATTACCAGTGAGCAAAGTTGGACATCAGACACAACAAAGATTCAATGTTGTAATGTATGGATAAATAATTTATAAAGAAGTGTAAAAGTGTCATTTGATAGATTATAAGAGAGTTTTATGGTCCACCCTAATGTAAAGTTATTTGTTTTGTCAAATTGTAGAAGTGTAATTGAAGATGGATTTTTGCAGTTATACGCCGGCTAAGTATGCCGCCGACCTAAAATCCTACACCGCCGGCATATGTTTTGTGGCTTTAGTAATATTGAATTTGGAAAATTATGTTCGAGTTATGTAGGCCACCAGCTTAAGTTTATATGCACTAGCTTTATATATACATCGCCGACGTACATGCCAGCCTACATGTAAAGAAATTTGACCTGAGAGCGAATGGCCACTACCGACATATGCTTAATGCCGCTAGCTTTCCTATTCATGAGATGAGAAGTTTTTGACAAATTTCTTTATATCTAAGCCTTATGTTTTCTTTCCAAAAACATTCATAAACCTAGAATATCCGCTCTAAACATGATCCTAGCGACAAAGGAGATTGAGAAATCCATATCAAGGTGAATGAATCTATTTCTTTTCTTTAGGATTTAAAGAAATCTATGAAATTCCTTACGGTTTCTGTTGATTTTGAAAGAGAAATGGAAGAAAAGCCCTATTTTGCTTGGAGATTTTGATTTAGGTGATTATGGAGGTTTAAGAATCAAATTCGAGGTAAGTTTGAATGTTCTTAATCCTTATGATTGTATAGAAATGATTTTGGTGGAATTTTGGGTATGATTTGTATGGAATGGAATTCTAGGGTTTGGAAGGATTATTGAGGATATCTATTCTTATGGAGAATTTTTGTATTTTAATTAAGGAGAAAGGTGTGGATTTTCGATTCTTTTGAGATTAGGGTTTTAGGTGATGTTAAATTAGGTTTATTTTATAGAGGTTATTGGTAAGTGTCAAATCCAATAAATATATTATCCTACTCTCAATATTTATATAACTTGTATATAGCAGTGAGCAGGGTTGATCCACAGAGATTTGTGAAATTTAAATCCATTTAGAGATCAGAATAAGAGAAGAAGAAGGGGGAGTTTTGTGATCTAAGAAAACTAATTATATCCAAAGCTAACAACACTGTTTGAGAGTTAATTTAATATCAAAGGATTCCTAACCAACGGTATATCACATCTCAGTTCATAGGATTGATCATTGATGCAAAAATTTCCATTCTTTAGCTTGGATAAATTGGTTATAGTTATCAATATGCTTTGATAACCTATCTATTCTTACCTTTTCGATAACAAAAACAAGCTCTTTGATTATTTCCCTTATCAATTAAACAATCGTAAATAAGCTCTTAGGATTTAATTTATCAATAACTTTAAGAACAAGAGAGACCACCCATTTAAGTTAACAAATCAATTGCATGATTCACTTGAGCCAGATTATATATCTCTATAACATAATCAATCATTTATCTCACAATCAATCGTGTTATTATACCACAAACATTAGAATAATCAAACAATTACGGATCTGATATTCGAATTAGTAGAAATTACCTTGTTAATCAAACAAGCGAGCCCTAGTTTGCATCAATCAAACAAGATAATAAAATCAAAACAAACAGAAGATATACAAATATTTAAAAAAAAGAACGGATCAAAATAAGTCAATTAAATCTCACAATCCATGTAAAACCGAAACTGCAATTATCCCTTAGCTAGAAAATACAACTTTTAGCCACTCATATCTATGGAATTGTCTCTAAGGTTTTTCAATGTTCATAAAATCATATCTAACTAATGAAAATGTGGAGAAGAATGAATAATGAACAACATTGGTTTTTGTAGAAGAAAGCCTTGGAATTCGATCCGCGACATTGTACACCAGCAGTTTCAAAAAGTACGATGGCGGCATAGAGTACCCGTGTTGGATAATGATAAAGAAAAACTGGTAGTGTTTGATTGATTTTTACAGTGGCCTTAAAAATTTCATTACTGTACATTATCTAGACCACTTCAATGTTGGCGGTATTGAATCTCTCGAAGCCAGCATATGTTGATTGAAGTTGAACGCTAGTGAAATCATATGAAGTAAGCTAGCAGTGTTTGAGACGATTTGAAGTGGCATTAAAAATTTAGGTTATGTACACAGGCTGGGCCGGCACAATGCCGGCGGCACAGACTCCTGATTAGTCGGCGTTCCATCATTTTCATGAAGGCTAATTAATTTTTATTTCAAGGCCGGTAGTGTAGCTCCATTTTTTTGCCAGTGTTGGATGTTTTGCATTGAAAACTGCCTAATCTGCAATGAACGCTAGCGGTGTTGCTCATGTTTTTGCCGGTGTTGCTTCGTCTCGAATGTGTAAATGTAGGCTGTCTTGATCTAAATTAGCCCGGGTATGATTTTTCTTTGTTTCCAAACTTACATAAATCTTCTCCAGTTGCTTGTATTTGATTTCAAGATCTATAATATGACATTTAGCAAACTTAAGTACCAATTCCTTGTGATTTCTATAAAATCCATAACAAATTAACATGGTTTGTTCAGTGAATGACTGAGTATAATTTATCTCTATCAAAATCCCCCACATTTGAACTATTGCTAATCCTCAAGTAAAACAAATATGAGCTATGCAAAAATTTGTCATAGATTGTATTAACTTTAACTTTTACAATTTCAAGCATCTTCCTTAGATTAAGATTTGCATTACTTGTACCTACTACTATAACCAAGCTAATTACATGCATTTAGATTACCAAATCAAAATTCAGTAGCTAATTGAAACAAAACAAACTTTAATCCACATGTTTAGAAAAAAAAATCTTTTGTTCAAAAGTAAACACTTAGTTCTATAAGAAAAAGAAAAATACTCATTTAGACTTTACTAGACATTTAACAAGTATATACTCCTAACAACATAAAGTAAAAGCATGTGATATCAACTCTTTTCTTAGATTTTCTCCCTTTTTATTATAAGTCTTATTTCACTAGGAGCTTTTGCATTCATTTTTGTTTTCTTTTTGGGAGGTTTTTGCCTTCATTTTTATATTTTCAAAGTTTAAAATTTTAACTTTTGTCTTTTCTCCCTCTCGTTATAGTGAGTTCATTGAGTTGGCACATCTCGGGTTTATCACTCAAGTGACTAGGTTTTAAAAGGGCCCTTAAGGACTCTTTCTCACCTTAACTTTCAAGTTCAAATACTCTTAACTCAATTATATGAGTTATTGTAGTAGAGGCTATGCTTGTTTCCTTTCTTTTCTTTTGAATGCAACGTAAATTTAAGATTTTTTTTATAAAGGATCACTAAGTAAAAAGTATCATCTACCTCTTTCACTAAGTGTTGAAAAGCTCTTAAAAAGAACTCAAAGGAGTATAGACATGCTAACTTTTCCCTAGAAGTAAACCTGTTTATTTTTCGCATATAGACTTGACCTACTCTCAAACTTCCAATTCTAAAGTTAAATACAAGGTAAGTTTGTTCCTTAAAGATTTTACTACTCAATTTTAACCAAGTATCCTAATCACAATAGTAGGTGAGTAAGGTACTAAGCAAGTCAATTTCATTTTTGCACAGATGCTATCAACTATAATTAGCATAATCTCCAGATTTCATGAAAATTTTGAAATATTGGCCCAAAATTTTCCATATAATACTTAAGAACAAACAAAAACAAACAATTCAAAGTATGGGTACAATGTTCAACTCAAATGTCTCAGATATGCAAATAATTTGAAAAATTAAGACATTAGTAGACAACAATACTCAATTCTCATTTCTCCACATCAACTTATCCCTTTCCCCACACTTAATTTGAACAGTGTCCTCACTATTCCTAATTCATCTCAAAGACAGGAAAGAGATAAAGATCAAAAAGGAATAACGGTACTTCCCTGATTTAACATTTGAAGCGCTTAAATTCCAACCTTTTTAACCTCAAGAGAGAGTGTCTTCTTATTTTCCAACCTGTAAGAAAAACAAAATGAAACTGTTTTTATTAAACATGGGCTACCTCCAATGGAGCGCTTCTTTATAGTCCTTAGTTGGACTTTTCCATGTCATTCTCATGGAGGTTCAAAATGTGGGGATTCCCTATAACTAGATTCAGGGTCTCCCCCAATTGTCAATTTCTCCTAGTAAATTCCATCTTTTTCACCATCAAGTTCTCTCAATCGTTTATCAAAGAAGATATCACTTGAGAGACCAATCTTTTCATCCTCCTTACACTTTCTAGCATATTGGATAATCTCTTCATCTCCTCTTTCCAACACAATCTTCTATCCTTTGTCTTCAATAAGGTTTCTAGCTATGTCTAAATTTGGTTTTTCAACAAGAAATGGAAATTGTTCATTAGCTTTCATGTCCTTTACCTCAACAGAATCTATAGCAAAAACATGAGAGACATTAGTGGGACATTTCATTGTATCATCAACATGAAACCTAATTGTTTCACCATCAAATTCCATGGTAAGTGTACAATCATGCACATCAATTTTGGTCCTAGATGTTTTAAGAAATGGTCTCCCTAATAAAATCAATGATGAGTCAAAAGAATCATCATTAACCATATCAATTACATAAAAAATAGTAGGGAAAACCATTCCATTTACTTGCACTAAAACATCTTCTAATGCACCATTAGGGTAGACATTTGACCTAACTTAAAGAATTATACCTGTTTCTTTTAATGGAACAACATTCAGACTTTGGTAAATAGATATAGGCATAACATTAATTGAAGCTTCAAGGTCACACATATCCTTGACAATCCTAACATTTCCTATCTTATAAGGAATGGTAAACATACCTTAATCCTTGCATTTAGGAGGAAGCTTCTTTTGGAGGATAGCTGAAATATTCTCACCCATACATATCATCTCATTTCCTTTCAATTTTTCCTTGTTAGTGCACAAATCCTTAAAAAACTTAACATATCGAGGTCTTTGTTTAATTACATCAAGTAAAGGAATAATTACCTCAACCTTGTGAAAAGTTTCAAGAATCTCCTTTTCTTCCTCTTGTTTCTTGGACTTAGCTAATCTAGAAGGAAAAGAAGGAGTTGGCACCATTTCTTCAGGTGGTTCATCTAAAGGTCCTCCACTTTGATTGTCTTGAATGTGCGAGTCACTACCTCTTTCTCAGTTTCTTGCTCTAAATTGGTCAAGTGTGCTTTCTTGCTGGTTTCCTACGATTCCTTTCCAGATCTTAAAGTAATTGCACTAACATTGTGCTTCGAATTAGTAACAGTCTAAGAAGGCAATTTACCTTGAGATTATATCCTATTTATAGAAGATGCAAGATGGCTTACATGATTCTCCAAGTTTTGAATGCTTTGTTTTTTCTCATCTTGAAATTGCTTTGTGTTAATGGCAAGTGATTTAACAATTTCTTCAAGAGACATACTTAAACTTGAAGAAGCTTGTGGAGCTGGATTTTATGGCCTTGACTGATACTATTGTAAGTTTTGTGGTCTAGCTCCTTAGCTAAGATTAGGATTATCCCTCCATCCAGGATTGTCAGTATTGGAATAGGCATCATATTTCCTTTGTGGTAGTCCAGGAAATCCTCTACTGCATTACCATGCTCATGGGAGTCCTCTTGAAGTGTAGGGCACATATCTGTGAGGTGGCTAGATATAGCACAAATCTAACAAGTTTTGACATGTTGTTGATTTCCTAGAGCCATTTGATGAACAGAGAGGTTAGATTGGAAATTTGATTTTCAAGATGAGATACATTTGCCTTGTTAACCTTCCTTATTGAGGAATCATGTCAGAATCCAAATTGTAGTGAATTTGCAGCAATAAGAGAAATCAATTCCCTAGCCTGGCCAGGGGTTTTATCCACTATTGCACCTCCACTAGCTGAATCCATCATTTTCCTTTCCAAAGGAAGTAATCCTTCATAAAAGCATTGGATAAGAAGTTTTTCTAAAATCCCATGTTGTGGATAAGTTGCACACAGTTGTTTGAATCTTTCCCAGTACTTATGGAGGTTCTCTATGTCTCTCAATTTAATTCCACAAATTTCCTTTCTTATGTTAGCAGCTCTTGTAGCAGGGAAAAATTTATCAAAAAACAACTTGACCAAATCTGTCCATCTGGTGATAGAGCCTAGAGGTAAATAAAACAACCAATCTTTTGCTCTATCCTTTAAGGAGAATAGGAAGGCACGCAACTTGATTTGTTCTTCAAATACTCCTTACGGCCTCATACTGGAGCAAACCACATGGAATTCCTTCAAGTGTTTATGAGGATCTTCATTCTTAAGGCCATGGAAAGTGGGCAGCAAATGAATCAAACCAGATTTTAACTCAAAAGCAACATTCAATTATTGATATTGAATGCACCATGGTTATTGAATCACATCTAGTGCATCCAATTGCCTTAATGTCCTCTCTTGATTAGCCATTTCTTGTTCTTCTTCAGATTCTTCTTGTTTGGACTCACTGGGTGGATTAACAAAGGCAAGTGCTTGGTTCAGTCCAGGAGATGAAGATGTAATGGTGTCTTTTGCATGTAAATTGGTTCCTTTTCGCAATTCCCTGACTGTCTTCTCAATGTCTTGATCAAATTCAAGGTTACCTGTATGAGAAGAACGAGTCATAAAAAAAATAGAAATAAATTTTCGACACCAATACTCAGCAACGATGCCAAAAATTTAGTGGGTGTTGAATCCAACAAATATATTATCTTACTATCAATATTTATATAGCTTGTATATAGCAGTAAGCAGTATTGATCCACAAAGATTGGTGAAATCTATTTCTATTCAGAGATCATAATAAGAGAAGAAGAAGGGGGGTTTTATGATCTAAGAAAACTAATTATATCTAAAACTAATAGGTACAGTTTGAGAATTAATTCAATATCAAAGGATTCTTAACCAAAGGTATATCACAGCCCAGTTTATAGGATTGATCATTTATGCAAGAATTTCCATTCTTTAGCTTGGATAAATTGGTTATAGTTATCAACAAGCTCTGATAACCTATCTCTTCTTACTTTTTGATAACCAAAATAAGCTCTTTAATTATTTCCCTTATCAATTAAGCAACCCTAAACAAGCTCTTAGGATTTAATCTATTAATAGCTTTAAGAACAAGAGACCACCCATTTAGATCAACAAATCAATTGCATGATTCACTTAAACCACGTTATATATCTCCATAACGCAATCAATCATTTATCTCACAATCAGTTGTGTTATTGTACCATAAACATTAGAATAATCAAACAATTACAGATCCGATATTCTAATTGGCAGAAATTACCTTATTAATCAAACAAATAGGCCATACTTTGCATCAATCAAACAAAATAATAAAATCAAAACAAACAAAAGATATACAAATACGTAAAATAAAAGAACAGATCAAAATAACTTAATTAGATCTCACAATTCATGTAAACCCAAAACTGCAATTATCCTTTGGCTCAAAAATACAACTTTTAGCCACTCATATCTATAGAATTCTCTCTAGGATTTTTCAATGTTCCTAAAATTAGATCTAATCTAATGAAAATGTGGAGAAGAATGTGTCGAGCCTGGATTTTTCCACTATTTGGTTCATTTCTCCTAACCGATTCACATTAAACCCGAACCCATTTAACATGAATCCTCGACTAGGGGTTAAAAAAAATTTTAATTTTTGAAAACTTTTTAGAGTCGCCACCAGATATAAATCGGGAAAAAAAAAACAAAAGCTAGGATCAATGAGTCGGTTGATCCTAACTTAGCTACTAGTCTGCGAAAAAAATTAATTAAAAAAAAAAACTTTTTAAAAAACTAGATATCATGGATTCGGGGGCTAACCTATTAAAACCAAATCGGTTACCACTTTCGGAATTTTAAATTTATAATCTATCATTTATATGCTCAAAAATTCAAATAAAAATATTTACAAGTCACATTTTTTGTTTTTCTATTTATATTTTTATATTTTTTATTGCTAAAAAATTTCACAAAAATAACCAAAATGATAAACAAAAGATATTTTTTCATTTTTTATTGTCGCCCCGTAGGTGCCTACGTACTCGCTAATCGAGATCAGACAAAACGTAGTTCTTTTGAAAAGAACCTTAGTTTGTTGATCAATTTTAATTTTTGAACTCTTTTCACTTTAAATTCATTAAATTTTGAATTTTTATGAAACCATTTTTTATGATCCTATGATCTAATCAATTGATTTTCATTTCATGAAAATGCAATTTTTCTAAGTCCAAAATCATCTTTCTTCAAAATCATTTTATGATAATTCATGGCTAATTTAATGCTACATGAAAAATCAATTTTGATTAAACTTGATTGAATATTTTCATAGCTAATTTAATGCTATATGAAAATATTTTAATTGAAAACTTTTGGATGATTATTTTCATAGCTAATTTATGAAAATAATTTGATGAAAACTTTGATTATTTTCATAGCAAATTTATGAAAATAATTTGATAAAAACTTGGATTATTTTCATAGCAAATTTATGAAAATAATTTGATGAAAAATTGGATTATTTTCATAGCAAATTTATGATAATAATTTGATGAAAACTTGATTATTTTCACAGCAAATTTATTGCTATATGAAAATATTTTAGATTGAAAAATTTAATCCGTACTCACCTGGACCGTTGGATCGTTCGGATCAAATATGGAGCGCTGATCTGGATGTGGACCGATGACCGTTAATCGTTGACTGTTGACCGTTGACTGCACGAGTAGACTGAAACCAACAATCAATTTGCTTTCTTTCTCCAGGAACCTGTTTGATTCCAATTTTTTGAGTGATTTTTGCTGAGATATTTGTATGGAATTTTTCTCTCTATGTTATATATATTTTTTATTCTTTGCTTCTTCTTTTTTTTTTCTCTCTCTGTTTTTGTGTTTTTCTTCTCTCTAAACCCTTACTTCGAAAATTTTCGAATGCTTTGAATCTCTGAGTAATCCTTACAATTGTTGTGTGCCTTTTGTTCATTGATCATTCCTATTTATAGATCAATGGTCTGATTTCAGTTACGAATTGCATTTAATGACTTCCCAATTTTTCGCAAAAAATTTAACTCGAAAATTGAAATTTGATTCATTCGTAACTGACGAAATTGATGATTAGTTACGAATTGCATTTACTAACTTCCCAATTTTTCCCAAAAAATTTAATTTGAAAATTGGAATTTGATTCATTCGTAACTGACGAAATCGATGATCAGTTACGAATTGTATTTAATGACTTCCCAATTTTTTGCAAAAAATTTAATTCGAAAATTGGAATTTGATTCATTCGTAACTGACGAAATTGATGATCAGTTATGAATTGCATTTAATCACTTCCCAATTTTTCGCAAAAAATTTAATTCGAAAATTGGAATTTGATTCATTCCTAACTGACAAAATTGATGATCAAATCCTCGAATATTCGATCCTATCTCTGTATAGGATCAATTGAATTGTTCAAATTCATTGAATTTGATCAGCCACCATTGATGATTCTTCAATTTTTCCAGATTTTCGAAAATTTTCCCAATTTTCAACTGAAAAATTGGGGCTGTTCGAGGCTTGATTTTCGCACACATTTAATACAAATCCAGTCTATCCCATGCCGACATTGAATCCTCATCCTTATTTGCCTCTTCATGGAATCAAACCCAGGTCCTATGGCTGGTCTAGTCATATGGGTCAGTGGTCTTAACTGTTAGGCCGTTGGCCTGTGCCCGGTTGGGTCCAGCAAAATTAATATTTAAGGCTCTTGAAAATTCTATTTTAACAAAATAATTTTTGAAAATTTGTTTAATTAACTTTAAAAACAATTTATAACAAAAATATGTATTATATCAAGCTCGTATAATTTTTTTTTTAATTTTACTTTTCTTTACTACTCTCATTTTTCTCTCATTTTTTTTTATTTTTTCTTACGACTTCTATGTCTTATCTTATTTTTACTGTTTTTGATTTTTTTTGCTATTTTTGCTATTTTTATTTTTTCTATTTTTTACTTTTTTTGTGAGCTCGACATAATACTAATTTTTATCATAAATTTGAGCCTTAAATTGAGCAAAAATTGGGTGTCTACAGCTGCCCCTCTTTGTGGTGAAGTTTGAGCAAAACTTTGCCACAAAGACAAAAGATAGCCAATTTTTGCTCTTTGAGCACTTATCTTGAGAAGGCGATGGGCTGGTTGTCCCTTTTGGGAAAACTTGATCAGAGAAAGTGATACTTCAACTTAGGTAGGCGCTTCTCGGGCTGGCATTTGGCTTGACCTGTTGCTTCTTGAGCTGATTCTTGGTTTGGATTAGTGCTACTTGGCCTGACTGATGACCTTAAAAGGCAGGATGATGCTCTTTTGAACAGGTGATCCTAGTACTTAAAACGGTAGGATGACGCTCCTTTGAGCACTATGACCTTAATACTTTAAAGGGTAGGATGACGCTCCTTTGAGCAAGTGATCCTAATTCTTAAAACGATAGGATGACGCTCCTTTGAGCAGGTGACCCTAATTCTTAAAAGGATAGGATGACGCTCCTTTGAGCAGGTGACCCTAATTTCTTAAAACAGTAGGACGACGCTCCTTTGAGCAAGTGATCCTAATTCTTAACATAATAGGATGATGCTCCTCCGAGCAAGTGATCCTAATTCTTTAAAAAGTAGGACGACGCTCCTTTGAGCAAGCGATCCTAATTCTTTAAAATGGTAGGACGACGCTCCTTTGAGCAAGCGATCCTAATTCTTCAAAATGGTAGGACGACGCTCCTTTGAGCAGGTGATCCTAATTCTCCAAAACGGTAGGATGACGCTCCTTTGAGCATGTGATCCTAATTCTCCAAATAGTAGGATGACGCTCCTTTGAGCAGGTGATCCTACATATTGGAGGAACAAAACTTCCTGGAAACTGGATTTTTGAAATCTTATAATTTGAAAATTGGGCTAATTTGGAAACTTTTTTTTTTTCACTTTAAATCCACTGGGGATTATTTGGCTGAGAAAACAATAATCTCACAAACTTGGTTAAAAAATTTGTTTGAGAAAGCAGTGAATTTACTTTCTCTTTCTTGGAAATTCGATTGACTTGGTTCAGAAAGCAATGAATTTGCTATTTCTTTTGGAAATTGGATTGACAAACTTAGTTGAGAAAGCAACGAATTTGCTATTTCTTTAAATTGAAAAACTTGATTGAGAAAGCAACGAATTTGCTATTTCTTTGAAAAACTTGGTTAAGAAAGCAACAAATTTGCTATTTCTTTTGATTGAAAAACTTGATTGAGAAAGCAACGAATTTGCTATTTCTTTGAAAAACTTGGTTGAGAAAGCAACAATTTGCTATTTCTTTTGATTGAAAAACTTGATTGAGAAAGCAACGAATTTGCTATTTCTTTGAAAAACTTGGTTGAGAAAGCAAAATTTGCTATTTCTTTTGATTGAAAAACTTGATTGAGAAAGCAACGAATTTGCTATTTCTTTGAAAAACTTGGTTAAGAAAGCAACAATTTGCTATTTCTTTTGATTGAAAAACTTGATTGAGAAAGCAACGAATTTGCTATTTCTTTGAAAAACTTGGTTAAGAAAGCAACGAATTTGCTATTTCTTTGATTGAAAAACTTGATTTGAGAGAGTTAGTTGAAAAAGTGGACTTGAAAATCCTAACTTCCTTTTTTCTTGGGAAAGTGATGGACTTACAATCCCTTCTTTTCTTAGAAATGTCTTTTTTTTTTTCAAAGATTTGAACCAAAAGTAATTTATATATATTTTTTTTTTTTTTTTTTTACTTTCACTTTTAAAGAAAGTTACCAACAGGTAAAAATGAATTGTGTTTGCCCATTGATCATTCACTTCAGTTCAGCCTCAGGCTTGACTATTTAACCACTTAAGGTTTCTCATTGAAAAATTTTAATCATTGGGGCAAAA
Organism: Combretum micranthum; assembly: GCA_024138025.1. NCBI lineage: Eukaryota > Viridiplantae > Streptophyta > Magnoliopsida > Myrtales > Combretaceae > Combretum > Combretum micranthum. The sequence goes on along the minus strand of JAMXBD010000012.1, from coordinate 2,240,368 downwards.
AATTTTACTTTTGAGGACTTCAATTCACTATTGGGGCATTGTTTTTAATTTTGGGGCAAATAATTGCTAAACTTGAGGCAGATACCTTTCAAATTGGAGCAAATGATTTTATGCCCCTGTGGACAATTTATATACCAAGATTGGTTATCTCATTTTGATTGCTTAGTCAAAGAGGACTTCCTCACACTCTCTTAGGCTCATTTTCACTTTTGACTCGGATTCCAAAAATTATGGTCCGGCTTGCAAGTAATACACATCAGTCAATCTATTAGGTCTTCTTTGGACTGTAATGTGGGCTTTTGGTTATTGGCTTTAATCAAAAAGGATATTTCATAAAGGCTTTTTTCTGAAAAAATTTTCAACACAACCCGGGTTTACAAGTCAAGAACCCTTAAGGAAAACTTGATGATGCACTTGTCCCTAGTTTCAAGGGTATTAATAGATCAACTCCTTTGATCCAAAGAGTCTCCAAAGGGTGGAATTTGGGGCGGGGCTTAATATAGAATGAATTTTGATGAATTTTGATGATTTTGAGCTATGTGTTTCTATTTGTATTTGCAAATCATTGATTTATTATCACCATGTTTCCTTCTTCTTCTTCTTCTTCTTTTTTTCTTTTGTTGATCTCTCCTTGATTTTTTCTTGTCTTTTTCTTTTCTTGTTTTTTCTTCCTCTGTTTTTTTTTTCTTTTTTCCTTTTTTGGGACATGAATCCAAGGTGATTTGTTTTTTTCCTTTTGTGGTCTATAGCTCAAAGTACATGTGCGTGTATGGTTTGAAATGGAGACTCTTTTTCTTTCATAGGAAAAGATTTATTTTTGTCAATTGACTACTCTTGAATTGATGCGACTAGGTCAAGTGCATATAAGTTACTCCTTTTTCTCCTTGTTAATGACCCTAACCTCCTGATTGCCCCATTGTGGGGTGGTTCCTGACAGGGTTTATTTTTAAGACACTTCCTTGATAGGCTCAAATGGGCTGACAAAGGGTAAATGTGTTTAAGATTTTGAAATGAATGCCTAATTTCATTTTGACCCATGTACTAAATTCAAGACAGACCTCCTTTAAGGAATGAGTCCACCTTATCTCTCACAATTCACTCTCTTCGAGTGTGTAGGGTTGGTGTTTGGGATTAAATTTGCCTCTTTTCATCCTAGGCAATTATTTTTAGTGAGATATTTCTCTTGGCTTTCAATCATCCATTTTTATTGCCTAAGATATTTAACTAAATGCCCATTTAGGTTTATCAAATGCCCCTAATCGGTAAAGTCCTTTTGGTTGCCTAATTTTGATTTCAATTGCCTTTTACTGAATGATCATTGGGATAACAATTTTTTTGAAATATTCTTTCCTGTTGGCAACTTTCCTTTTTTCTTCATTTATTTATACATTTTTTTTTGAAACTTTTATTCTTTTTTCTTTTTTTCTTTCTTTTTAGAAAAGAAATTTTAAAAACTTGTTATTCTCTTCTTTTTTTTTGAAAAAATGGTTATTTACAAAAGAGGTTTGGAAAATGAATGTTTCTAATCTAAAGTGGAAATTTATTTACAACTCAAAGTTTTTTCTTTAGGCAAAAACTAACTTACAAGAATAGAGGTAAACAAATGACCCTCTCCCCTTAAGTGGGGGCAAATATTTACAAAATGATTGATTTGAGGACAATGAAATGGAATACTTATGACAAAGATAATTTTGGTTGGAAAGGACCTATAACTATAGGTGGACAATATATTCTATGAATATATACAAGTCTACTCTACACATTTCATTTTTATTTAAGAAAATATATACACATGCAAGAATGCAAATATGCCCGCACACGGATGCAAATGGGGATAATGACCAATAGGATTTTGAAGAATATTTACCGAAGTTATATTTAAAACAATGATTTCAAAAACCTTCATCAAATCATTTTTATTTATTCAACTAATCTTATAGGGCTAACTAAAACTAAAAGAATATTACTCCACATTTTTTTAAGACTTTGTTGGAATTGGTTAAAAACTTTTTGTTTTATTTGATTGATTTTTTTTTTTTGGTTAAATGATACAACTCCATTTTTTTTTTTGAAAAAATTTAGTCAAATCCCATGTTGAAATGCATGATTTGGTAGGGTTCTATAGGTCTCCCGGTTTAGTGGTACTAAACCGGAGTGGGAGGACATTTCTTGATCTAGAGGGTGGAAAGCCACAGCCTCGGACCTTACTTCGTCCTCCTCGCTTAGGCCCTTAAGACGGCCTGGGTTCGACCGTATCTAGCACACATTTATGCTAATATGCAAATGCTAATGCATAAATAAATAAACAAACAAGCCATTGCTTTCCCTTTTTTACATACCTGCAAGGTTAGTATATATTTACAAAACAAATATTCAAGATAATATACAAAAATCATATATTCACAAAAAAATGAGCAAGGATAAATTTAAAATTTAAAATTCCTAAGTGGCTAGCCCTCTTTTTTTTAAAAAAAAATTAGGCGGTCCCCAGTGGAGTCGCCAAGCTGTCGAGCCTGGATTTTTCCACTATTTGGTTCATTTCTCCTAATCGATTCACATTAAACCCGAACCCATTTAACATGAATCCTCGACTAGGGGTTAAAAGAAATTTTAATTTTTGAAAACTTTTTAGAGTCGCCACCCGATATAAATCGGGAAAAAAAAACAAAAGCTAGGATCAATGAGTCGGTTGATCCTAACTTAGCTACTAGTATGTGAAAAAATTTGATTAAAAAAAAAACTTTTTAAAAAACCAGATATCATGGATTCGAGGGCTAACCTATTAAAACCAAATCGGTTACCACTTTCGGAATTTTAAATTTATAATCTATCCTTTATATGCTCAAAAATTCAAATAAAAATATTTACAAGTCACATTTTTTGTTTTTCTTTTTATATTTTTATATTTTTTATTGCTAAAAAATTTCACAAAAATAACCAAAATGATAAACAAAAGATATTTTTTCATTTTTTATTGTCGCCCCGTAGGTGCCTACGTACTCGCTAATCGAGATCAGACAAAACGTAGTTCTTTTGAAAAGAACCTTAGTTTGTTGATCAATTTTAATTTTTGAACTCTTTTCACTTTAAATTCATTAAATTTTGAATTTTTATGAAACCATTTTTTATGATCCTATGATCTAATCAATTGATTTTCATTTCATGAAAATGCAATTTTTCTAAGTCCAAAATCATAAGTAATTACCATCTCCGGCTGGAAGTCAGATCACAGGAAGTCTTAAATGTCTAAGCTCTTGAGTCTGAGATATCAGGGAAGGAAGCATCTCCAGCAACCTATCTAAGGGCATTACATTAGGCAGAAAGGAGGTGAAGGGAAAGAAAGGACTAGTTAGCTCAGATAGGCCATACTCATACTATCAAACTTTTTAGAAAGTAGATTACGCTAATCCCCTTAGGAAGCAAGTAGGAGAAGTAGCAAAGGTTGGTACAAGACAAGTAGATAGATTTTGAGCAGGAGATCAATTAGAAAGAAAAGAAGCCGGGGGCCTTGCCATTTAGGCTCTCACTTTCTCCAGGTCCGTCGGTTGATAATAATCGGCGTTCGTACTTTCTTCAAAATCATTTTATGATAATTCATGGCTAATTTAATGCTACATGAAAAATCAATTTTGATTAAACTTGATTGAATATTTTCATAGCTAATTTAATGCTATATGAAAATATTTTAATTGAAAACTTTTGGATGATTATTTTCATAGCTAATTTATGAAAATAATTTGATTAAATTTTTTATTATTTTCATAGCAAATTTATTGCTATATGAAAATATTTTAGATTGAAAAATTTAATCCAAACTCACCTGGACCGTTGGATCGTTCGGATCAGATATGGTGCGCTGATCTGGATGTGGACCGATGACCGTTGACTGTTGACCGTTGACTGCACGAGTAGACTGAAACCAACAATCAATTTGCTTTCTTTCCCCAGGAACCTGTTTGATTCCAATTTTTTTGAGTGATTTTTGCTGAGATATTTGTATGGAATTTTTCTCTCTATGTTATATATTTTTTTTATTCTTTGCTTCTTCTTCTTTTTTCTCTCTCCGTTTTTGTGTTTTTCTTCTCTCTAAACCCTTACTTAGAAAATTTTCGAATGCTTTGAATCTCTGAGAAATCCTTACAATTGTTGTGTGCCTTTTGTTCATGGATCATTCCTATTTATAGATCCATGGTCTGATTTCAGTTACGAATTGCATTTAATGACTTCCCAATTTTTCGCAAAAAATTTAACTCGAAAATTGGAATTTGATTCGTTCGTAACTGACGAAATTGATGATCAATTACGAATTACATTTACTGACTTCCCAATCTTTTGCAAAAAATTTAATTCGAAAATTGGAATTTGATTCATTCGTAACTGACGAAATTGATGATCAGTTACGAATTGCATTTAATGACTTCCCAATTTTTCGCAAAAAATTTAATTCGAAAATTGGAATTTGATTCATTCGTAACTGACGAAATTGATGATCAGTTATGAATTGCATTTAATCACTTCCCAATTTTTCGCAAAAAATTTAATTCGAAAATTGGAATTTGATTCATTCGTAACTGACGAAATTGATGATCAAATCCTCGAATATTCGATCCTATCTCTGTATAGGATCAATCAAATCGTTCAAATTCATTGAATTTGATCAGCCGCCATTGATGATTCTTCAATTTTTCCAGATTTTCGAAAATTTTCCCAATTTTCAACTGAAAAATTGGGGCTGTTCGAGGCTTGATTTTCGCACACATTTAATACAAATCCAGTCTATCCCATGCCGACATTGAATCCTCATCCTTATTTGCCTCTTCATGGAATCAAACCCAGGTCCTGTGGCTGGTCTAGTCATATGGGCAGTGGTCTTAATGTTAGACCGTTGGCCTGTGCCCGGTTGGGTCCAGCAAAATTAATATTTAAGGCTCTTGAAAATTCTATTTTAACAAAATAATTTTTGAAAATTTGTTTAATTAACTTTAAAAACAATTTATAATAAAAATATGTATTATATCAAGCTCGAATAATTTTTTTTAATTTTACTTTTCTTTACTACTCTCATTTTTCTCTCATTTTTTTTATTTTTTCTTACGACTTCTATATCTTATCTTATTTTTGCTGTTTTTTATTTTTTGTGCTATTTTTGCTTTTTTTTTTTATTTTCTCTTTTTTACTTTTTTTGTGAGCTCGACATAATACTAATTTTTATCATAAATTTGAGCCTTAAATTGAGCAAAAATTGGGTGTCTATAGAACGAATAATGAACAACATCGGTTTTTATAGAAGAAAGCCTTGGAATTTGATCCGCCACATTGTACACCGGTGGTTTCAATAAGTATGCCAGCAGCATAGAGTACCAACGTTGGATAATGACAAAGCAACACCGACAGTGTTCGATTAACTTTTGCAACGGCCTTAACAATTTTGTTACTGTGTATTGTCTACATCGCTTCAACATCGGCAGTGTTGAATCTCGAAGAGCCAATGTATCTTTATTGAAGTTGAACACTAATGAAATCATATGAAGTAAGCTAACGACGTTCGAGACGATTTAAAATGACGTTAAAAATTTAGGTTTTGTACATGGGCTAAGTTGACACAATGCCGGCACCATAAACTCTTGATTAGCTGGCATTCAATCATTTTCATGAAGGCTAATGAATTCTTTTTTCAAGGCCAGTAGTGTAGCTCCATGTTTTTGCCAGTATTGGATGTTCTGCATTGAAAACCACCTAATCTGCAATGAATGTCAGCAGTGTTCCTCATGTTTTTGTTGATGTTACTTCGTCTTGATTATGTAAATTTAGGATGTCTTGATCCAAATTGGCCGGGGTTTGATTTTTCTTTGTTTCCAAACTTGCATAAATCTTCTCCAATTACTAGTATTTGATTTCAAGATCTGAAATATGACATTTAGCACACTTAAGTACCAATTTGTTATAATTTCTATAAAATCCATAATAAATTAACATGGTTTGTTCAATGAAAGATTGCGTATAATTTGTCTTTATCAAATATGTATTGAAATCTATTCTATTTATGTTACCAGGGTTTTGGTGAATTAAAATTCCTTTTCCTAGAAAATTTTTCAGGTACGACCATTCCTTGCTTGTTGTATGTGTTTGTAGGCTTAGAATTGATAATATGACCTAACTTTATTTGGTTTTTAATTAATTTGCTTGCTACTTGTGTTTGGCAGTTGTTAGTAAAGACCAGGAAGACTGTGGTACTAACGTTGTCACCCTGATGATCTATGTGTGTCATTGTCCTTAGTGGAGTTGCATATAGAAATGATTTCGTTAGTTTAAGAGTTGTGCGATGACGACATTGGGTGTGTGGGGAGTACCTAACACCAATATATGTATATACATTACCTGTTTTTTTTTTTTTTTATATTGCGTGCTTTTATGGAGTCATGAGTTACTCTAGATTTAGAACTAGACTGCAGATGGTTCTAGACTATGTTGTTTGCTCGCTATTGAAAAGATAATAATTTGTATTTGATGTATTATAATAGGTTGTATGTGATTGTGTATGATGTATGCTAATGTGTTTGTGTTTATGGTTTGGTGTACTGGTTAATATTTGATCATTCTTTTATTTTTTAGAAATAGGTGAAGATAAGGTAATATATAATTTATCTGAATATGATGTTTTTTGTGGACTACGTGGAATATAGTGCACTAGATTTATCTGATGATGTTTAGCTTTGATGGCTTGGAATTAGATTGAGTTGAAGACTTTATGAAGTTTATATGTTCTATGAATTTAATAATGTTTTATGAGATTTCCCTTTATGTTTTAAGTTTATTTAAAGTTGGCTTTAGTTTATGTCAACAAGATTATTTGGAAGTTTTATTTCTATGAAATGTCTTAAACAGATAACCTTTATATGTGAGTATTGGAGATATATGATTTAAATGTCTATGGATTAGTGATTCATAGCCTTAATGCATCCATCTATGTTAAGGACAAGTGGCAGGTTGTAATGCCATCAGATTAAGGCGTTACAACTTAAGTGGTATTAGAGTAATAGGTTTTGATCTTATTAGATTTAATTTATAACCTCCTTAGAACGGTAAGCATTGATGAACAGGATAGCAATTGGTTAGGGTTGCTATTAGTTAACATGTTGTTATCTTGTAGTACCTATAATGTTATTATCCTTATAACATGTTATATCCCTGTTCTTATGTTTTTTGTGTTTAACCTGTTAGAATAACTCTAAGAAGAAGAGTACCTAAAGTTGATTCCTCTAGAGTTGATGAGGAGGAAGAGAATAGACGGCAGCCATTGGTTGATCAGTTGCCCAAAATCTGGATTTACCACCACCATTACCTCTACCTATAGGTCATCAGGTACTAGTAGATCCTGCACAACTCATGCAGGCGAAGAATACCCTTCTGGGGGTAGTCACTCAATAATAGCAGGATATGAGACATGATATGCAGATTATACATAACAATACTAAAGCCTGGAGGCAGGAGACCTAGAGAAATAATGGGAATGGAGGTAATGGAGTTAGGCAATCTAATGTGTTAAGCCTTAATAAATTTGTAAATTTGATATACAAGTATCATCCATCACCAAGGAGACCACTGGATGCTCAACTATGGATGGAAGAAGTCGTGAAGACCTTTGCTGCCCTTGACATACCAAAGAGCAAAAAGTGGAGTATGCCTCCTATTTGCTTATTGGGAGGGCTAATAATTGGTGGATGAGTACCAAACGACATATGGCTGGAGTAATCACTTGGGAAATGTTCCAATAGGCTTTCTATAGGGAGTTCTTTCCTGATAGTGTGAGGCAAAAGATGCTTTAGGAATACTATACCTTGCAATAGGGTAAGCTAACTGTTAAGGAGTATGAAGCAGAATTGCATAGGCTAATGAGATTTCTTCCAGGTCCTCTAAAAAAAAGTGAAGAAGCTAAGGAGAGTAGGTTCATTGCAGGGTTAGAGTCTAAGATACAATATCAAGTGAACTTAATGGATTTGACAAACTATTCAACAGTGGTCAACAAAGCAAAGACTGTGGAGCAGGGTCTGAATAGGATGAAGAGTCATGAGCCTTAAAGGGGTCAGATCTACTTAGGGAAGAGACTAGCTTCCAGTGTTATGACTCAAGACAAAGGAAAGAGACTTGTTACACATCATTTAAGATCAGTAGTTCAGAGTGCTGAAAAGAAATGTGGCAAATGCCTTGGACCTTATGACATAAAAGATTGTAAATGGCTTGAGAATGCCTGTTTCTTGATAAAGTCATATTTCATACAAGTTTCATTGGGCAATTGATGAATAATCTTTGCTAATCTTTATAAAATTGCAATAGTTGGTACTTGGATATACTTAATTTGATGTTTTAGGTCTAAATTGAATATGGGAAGCAAAGATATGAATTTAATGGAAATTGAGCAAGTTTGATGAAGAAATCAATGAACACTAGCCAAACACATAGGAGCACCGCTGACCTTGAACAAAGCAAAATGCTAGCTTTGGAAACTTTTACACAAACGCCGGCAACTTCAACATCTACACCGCCGACATTGCATCAGCCTTGCTAAGGAACAAAATACAAAAAAATTAAGGCTAGCATCAACACAACCGGCCTAGAAAAAGATTTTATCAGCCTTCAAGATTTTCATCCATTGCCGGCAAATTTGATATCTACACAGCCGACATTGGGCTGACCTTGAGCATCCACAGTAACCAAAATTTAAATGTTGGAACAAACGCTGCCAGTGTAAAAGAAAGAACTTGGATGGCTTCTGCAATATGCTTTAACGTTGGCAAATGAAGAATCAACGCCGCTCCATAAATTGCAATTTTTAAACATTGTCTTCAACACCGCCTGTGTAGCCTTAATTAAACATTGAACACCACCATTAACACCGCCAGCGTAGAAGTTGAAAAGGCTGGTTTACGTTCTGTAACTGCAAATATTAACTAAAGCTTTTCAAATTCCATACGATTCTTGTTTATGAAACAACGATGGTTCCTTTGTTCAAAATCATTAGAGATATATAGATCAAATTGGGGTTTAGTCTTTCATTGTGAGAGAGTTGTTTTGATATTAATTGTAATCAATTGAAGCTTGCAATCATTCAAGAATTTGAATCGAGATTTGTTTGGAGTATTGCAAACAGAGATCTTTGAATTGGAATTTGGTGACTTCTCTTCTTAATATTTTTATGCCATTTCCATTGTTGATTGTATTTGAAATTATGAATTATATTATTGCATATACTTTGATTTGTATTAATTTGATTCAATCCATGAGTTTCTAAGTTGTTTTGTAGGAAATTGATGAAACCCTAGATAGCTAAAACGATTATTGTAGTCCTATTATAGAATTATTAGATTTATGGAATATTTATATTGTAATTTCTATTGTAAATCTTGTTTCAGGAATGGAATTAGGTTCATATGAATTATAATAACTCGAAAGGAAAATTAGGTTCAATAAGAATTCTTAAATTTAGATTAAATTACAATTGCGGAAGCGACATGATTTAGTTTGATTTAGAAATTGTCTTTTGAGATTAATGCAATGTTTTTAAATCAATTTTTCACTAAGGAATTAGGGAAATTGGTTAGAACATTAGAAAAATATAGAATTTGAAGATTCATATTTATATTTTCGATTCTACAGTTAAATTATGTAGTAGAAGCTAATGGTTTGATTAATGGTATTAAAAGATTTTTGGATCTTGATAGTTTCGTATGAATATCCATAAACCTAATTATTATTATAACAGGATGGCAATTTGATTAGTGAACTAAGGTGGATTCTGCTTTTCCCACATTTAATTGATATATCTTTCTTGAAAACAATCTCTCACTGATCTTAGAGGTAATTGTTAATCTAGGTTTATAAATAGTCTTTCATTTAATTGTTTAATTAATTGCCTAAATATTAGTGGAAATTGATAACTGTTTAGTGGTTAATTGATCCTTGTGGGAATGATATCCTGCTCATTATTGTATTACTTGATTCGATCCAGTATACTTGCTGGTAGTATTCACATCTATTTTTATCTATTCAATTTTAGCATATCATTTCTCATGTGGCAAGGTTGGACACAACAAAGATTTTGCATAGGTATAGTCCTTCCACAAGTATTTTGCTTCAAATGTGGACAAGGAGGACACCGAGTAGTTGAATGTAAGGAAGCTGGAAGACAAGTGATTCCAGGAGTTCAGATTAGCATAACTCATCATTCTAGTCAGGGACAAAGAGTACCAACTAAAGTATATGCTTTCCAACACAAGAACATATCTAGTGTTGACACTATTGCAGGTATGTTTTCTATACTCCTGCATATTGCTTATGTGTTATTTGATATTCGTGTGAGTTTTTCTCATATATCTGAGATGTTTGTATCTATTTGTGGTGTACATGTTAATCTGTAAGTACACCTTTGGGAAGTGAAACTATGTTGAATAGGATTTTTAGGAATGTGGATATAGAAATAGAAGGTAGGCATTTACTTACAAATCTTATAGTTTTAGATATGTTAGATTTTGATGTAATTTTAGGAGTCAACTGGTTGGTGAAATATCATGCTGTAATAAATTGTTGCAACCTAGTAGTAGAATTTAGTTTGTTAGATGGAGATCAGTTTGTTTATAAGCTTGAAGTGAAAAGACCTCCAATTCTGCCTACATATGAGTTGTGGGGAAGATCAGCTTTAGCAGCTATGATGATAGAAAATAAACAAAAGACAGATCCTTCTTAGATACCAGTTGTGTATGAATACCCATAAGTTTTTCTAGAATATTTACTAGGGTTGCCACTAAAGAGAGAAGTGGAGTTCTGTATTGACTTGGTACTAGATATTATACCTATTTCAAAGACACCATATCACATGGCTTCTACAGAACTTACAAAGCTCAAAGTGCAACTGGATGTTCTGCTAAAGAAGAAGTTTATTAGACCTAGTGTTTCAACCTGGGGAGCTCCAGTTCTATTTGTAAAGAAGAAGGATGGTAGTATGAGATTGTGCATAGACTATAAAAAGCTAAATCATGTGACTATCAAGAACAAGTACCCTCTGCCAAGAATAGATGATTTATTTGATTAGTTGGTAGGAGCAAAGGTGTTTTCAAAGATTGATCTGAGATCATGATATCAATAACTACGGTTAGAGCAGAGGACATATAGAAGATAGCTTTTAGGACCAGGTATGGACACTAAGAATTTGTTGTCATGCCTTTTGGTCTTACCAATGCACCAGCAATTTTTATGCACCTTATGAATAGAGTCTTCAGAGATTATCTACACTTGTTTGTAGTAGTGTTTATTGATGATGTGCTGGTGTACTTTAAATCAAAAGAAGAACTTGAAGAACATCTGAGGTTAGTTTTGACTAGATTACAAAATGAGAAATTGTATGCCATGTTCACAAAGTGTGAGTTCTAGTTAGAAAAAGTTTCTTTCTTAGGGCATGTTTTAGATAGAACTGGAATATCAGTAGACCTTAAGAAAATGAAAGCTGTTGTTGAATGGCCAAGACCTAAGGATGTGTTAGAAATCATAAGTTTTCTAGGAATGGTAGGATATTATAGAAGATTTGTGGAAGATTTTTCCAAAATTGTAAGTCCATTAACCATACTGACACGGAAAGGGATAAAGTATGAATAGAGTGAAGACTGTGAAAATAGCTTTCAATAGTTGAAAAACAAGTTAGTATTTGCCCTAATGCTAGCCTTACTAGTGAGTCCTGAGGAGTATGCTATCTATAGTGATGCAACTATACAAGGATTAGGTTGTGTGTTGATGCAGGGAGGCAAGGTGATAGCATGGAGGCAAGGTGATAGCATATGCTTCTAGACAGCTAAAACCCTAAGAGAAGAACTATCTTACACATGATATGGAAGTAATAGCAGTTGTACATGCCTTGAAGTGTTGGAGGCACAATTTGTGTGGGGAAAGATGCAAACTATATACAGATCATAAAAGTTTAAAATATATCTTTACCTAGAAGGAGATGAACATGAGGTAAAAAGATAGTTGAAACTTATCAAGGATTATGATGTAGATATTTAGTACCATCCTGGGAAGGCTTTGATTAATTCTAAATGATATTTGATAGATGATATGAGAAAGTCGGAGTTGGAGATATAATCAGATAAGTAGGTGCAAGAATGGAAAACCTGCAGATTCAACCTACTCTTGTTGAAAGGATCAAAGTAGCACAAGTGGAAGATCCAAGCATACATGAGATAAAGAAATGAATGAAAATTGGCAGAGCACCTGAATTTCATATTGATGAAGAAGGTGTTGTGAGATACAAAGGAAGACTATGTGAGCAAGGAGAACTTAAGAAGAAATTATTGAAAGAGGTGCACTATTCTAGTTATTGCATTCATCCTGGAAAGAACAAGATGTCCCATGATCTGAAGAAGTTTTATTGGTGGAAAAACATGAAGAAGGAAATAGTAGAGTATGTCTCTAAATGCTACAATTGCTAATTGATTAACATTGAGCATAGAAGACCAGCAGTTGAATTGAAGCCTTTGCCAATACCTTAATGGAAGTAGGAGCACATAATAATGGATATTGTTACTACTCTATCTAGAACAAGAGAGAAATTTGATTCAGTATGGGTGATAGATGACAGGCTTACCAAGGTAGCTTACTTTTTACTGATTAAAACTGGAGACTAATTGGATCAATTAGTAAAGTTATATATTAAGGAGATAGTAAGGTTACATGGAATTCCAGTAACCATTGTATCTGACAGAGACACTATATTTGTTGGAAGATTCTAAAAAAGTCTGCATCAAGCTTTAGACACCAAAGTTATTTTTAGTATAGCTTATCATCCTCAAACAAATACACAATTTGAGAGGACTATCCAGATTGTGGAAGACATGTTGAAAGCATGTGTTTTGGATTTCAAAGGTAGCTAGGATAAGCACTTGCCATGGGTGGAATTTGCTTACAACAATAGCTATCAAGCATCGCTTAGGATGCCACCATATGAAGCCTTGTATTGTAGAAGTATCAATCTCCAATCCATTGGGATAAATTGGTGACAAATATATTTTGGGACAAGAACTGGTACAGGAAGCTAATGATAAAGTCAAATTGATCTGACAAAAGTTACAAGCAGTCCAAAGTCATCAGAAAAGCTATGTTGATAAGCGGAGGAGACCTTTGGAATTCAAGTAGGAGAACATGTCGTACTTAAGATCTCGCTAACCAAGGGTATTGTCAGATTTAACTTGAGGGGCAAGTTAACCCCTAAGTATGTGGGACCTTATGAAATTCTGGAAAGGATAGGCAATGTGGCATACAGGTTAGCTTAACCACCTAGTTTGGAAGGAGTACACAATATGTTCCATGTGTCTATGTTAAGAAATTACATAAAAGATCTTGAATAGATAATAGCATTAGAACCATTGGAAGTATGACCAAATCTATCTACTGTTGAAAAGCCATTGAATATTATTGATGCTAAAGAGAAGATTTTGAGAAGGCAGATAATCAAATATATGAAATTACTGTGGACAAATCACTCAAAACAGGAAGCTACATGTGAGTTAAAGGAGGAAATGAGGACAAAACACCTTGAGCTTTTCAATAATCTAGATAACTTTCGAGGACGAAAGTTTCTTTAAGGATAGGAGAGATGTAATATATGGATAAATAATTTATAAAGAACGGTAAAAGTGTCATTTAATATATTATAAGAGGGTTTTATGGTCCATCCTAATGTAAAATTATTTGTTTTTTCAAATGAAAGAAGTATAATTGAAGATGGATTTTTGCAACTGTACACTGGCTAAGTACATTGCAGCCTAAAATACTATACTGCCGAAATATGTTCAATGACTTTGGCAGTGTTGAATTTGAAAAATTATGTCCGAGTTTTGTAGGCCGTCAGCTTAAGTATGTACATAGCTAGTTTTGGCATATATGACGCCAGCGTACCTGCCAGCCTACATGTAAGAAATTCAACCCGGGAGCAAATGGCCACCAGCTTTGGCGTTTACGCCACGTATGTTCAATGCCGCCAACTTTCCTGCTTGGGAAATGATAAGTTTTTCACGAATTTCTTTATATCTAAGCCTTATATTTTCTCTCAAAAAACATTCATAAACCTAAAAAATCCTCTCTATACATGATCTTAGCATCAAAGAAGATTGAGAAGTCTAGATCAAGGTAAATGAATCTCTTTCTTTTCTTTAGGATTTAAAGAAATCTATGAAATTCCTTAGGGTTTCTGTTGATTTTGAAGGAGAAATTGAAGAAAAACATTATTTTACTTGGAGATTTGGATTTTGGTGATTAAGGAGGTTTAAGAATCAAATTTTAGGTAAGTTTGAATGTTCTTAACCCTTATGATTGTATAGAAATGATTTCTGTGGATATTTAGGTTTAATTTGTATTGAATGGAATTCTAGGGTTTTGAAGGATTATTAAGGAGATCAATTCTTTTGGAGAATTTTTGCGTTTTAATCAAGGAGAAAGGTGTGGACTTATGATTATTTTGAGATTAGGGTTTTAGGTGATTTTGAATTAGGTTTATTTTTATAGAGGATATGTATTGAAATCTTTTTTGTTTATTGGATAAGAGTTCTAGTGAATTAGAATTCCTGATCCTAGAAAATTTTTCAGGTACGACCATTCCTTGCTTATTCTATGTGCCTGTAAGCTTAGAATTGATAATCTAACCTAATTCTATTTGGTTTCTTATTAAAGTTGCTTGATGTTTATGTTTGGCTGTTATTAGTAAAGACTAGACAGACTTTGATACTAACATTAGTGCCTTGATGATCTATATGTGTCGATGTCCCTAGTGGAGTTGCACACATAAATGATTTCGCTAGTTTAAGAGTTGTGCAATGACGACACCGGGTGTGTAGGGAGTATTCAACACCAATATATGTATATACATTACCTATTTTTTTATACTGCATGTTTTTATGGAGTTATGAGTTACTCCAGGTTTAGAACTGGACTACAGATTGTTCTAAACTGTGTTGTTTACTAGCTATCAAAAAGATAATAATTTGTATTTGATGCATTAAAATAGGTTGTATGTGATTATGTATGATGTGTGCTCATGTGCTTATGTTTGTGGTTAGACATACTGGGCAATATTTGCTCATTATTTTATCTTTTTCAGGATCAGGTGACGATAAGGTGTATATGATTTATCTGGATATGATGTCTTTGTGGACTACGGGAAGGACGATAGTATACTAGACTTACCTGCTGGTGTTTAGATTTGACAGCATGAAATTAGATTGAGTTGAAGACTTTATGAAGTTTATATGTTTTATGAGATTACCCTTTATGTTTTAAGTTTGTTTAAAGTTGGCTTTGGTTTATGCTAACAAGATTATTTGGAAGTTTTATTTCTATGAAATGTCTTAAATAGATAACCTTTCTATGTGAGTATTAGAGATATATGATTTACATATCTATGGATTAGTAATACGTAGCCTTAGTGTGTCCATCTATGTTAAGGACACATAGCGAGTTGTGATACCAACAAGTTAGGACGTTACAAATATATTATGGAGAAGCAGCAGGTGCTCTTAAACCATCGATCAAAGGGCGTTCAAATGCCAAATTCATTCTTGTCTATCCTACTGGTCACAATGGGAAGAGCATCAAGCAGCAGCAACATCCCGAGCAGACCAGATTTGCATAACCGAGCTGCTCCTACAACAGATCAGAACAGCACCGACTTGATCTGATGCTCAACTACCGAGTTACTTAGATGACTGAGCAGATTTTGTTCAAGTGCACGACCAACTGAACACAGTAGCAACCCGAGCAGCTCTGAACTCGAAAGACCGACCAATTGCTACTACACAACCAAATCTGAGCTTCAACAGAACAGCGCCGGCAGCGGATTCATCTAAGTTCGATCGTGTCGCAGCATTGTCGACCAAGCACAGACTGAGCTACTGTGTTCAAGAGCCTATCCAAGCCTGTGGCTTTCACACTTGGTTACTTAAAAAACTAGATTGACTGAATTGGGCTGTTTAATGAACTTATAGTAATGTTATTAGAGATTCAAAAAGGGAGTGATCGATGATATAATAACCAGTAACTGATTGATTGATCGTTCATTAAAGGCAAGAATGGAAAATAAACATTTGTTCTCATCAATCCATCCAGATGTAATCAACGTATGTCGATTGTATAAATCATTATTTTTCCCCCCTATTAATTCAAGACAAATATTAGAATCGTTCCTTGTATAAGGACTATTCTTGACAGTCCTCTGAAAACTTAGATAATTTATGTATATGTAATGGTGCAAGGTCACTATCTAATAATAATTGTGCTGTTTAATGAACTGATAGTAATGTTATCAGAACTGCTATGTTTAAGAGCCTACCCAAGCCAAGCAGTTCAGTTCTGTTGAGTTGGAGAATACACCGAGCTGTCCTTGTTTCATCACCGATCTGATCCGAGCTCCTAGCACCAGACAAATTATGACAACTGCAAACCTAAGCAAAGGCCACAGCAATTGAGGTGTCGAGAGTCCGATCCGAACCGCAGCAATCACAGGAATCGACTAGCTGAATTACTACCAAGTTGTCAGCGCTTGACTCCACTGACCTGATTTCAACAGAATAACATCGACCAGATGTTCACAAAAGTTGGAGCAAAGCCGAGCTCAACTCTGTCATAGCACCGGACAAGCTCTATGTAGACCACATTTGCACAAAAATAAAGAATAAATATATATATTAATATGTAAGTTTTAACATATTGGAAAAAAAAAGGTATACATAAAATTATAATTTTAACACAAATTTTTATCATATAATTAACTTAAGAATTATTTAATTAGAAATTAAAATAACAATTAATTAATTTAGAAAAGAAAAAAAATCAATCAGACTAGTACAAGTTAATATTAAAAAAAAAAAAAAACTTAAGAAGACGGATTGGACAGCTCAAGGAGCTCAATTCACGGTAAGTTTTGACCCAATTTCTTTTGCAATTTTAACAAATTAATGGAGCAATTAAAAGCTGGACACGGTGGGCTTTCATTTGATACAAAATTTAAAGGATTTTGTGAACATTTGCTAGATCAAATCGAAGCTTGCATATTGGGAAAAATCAACTTTGCACTTTCCAAAACTATCAAGACTTTATTCGAATTTTCATTTTTTAAGTAATTTGAAAGATATTGAAAGGTATAATACGAATATAAGTTTCAAGTATCACATATACTTGGAAAAATTATATCTTAATTTGAAAAATTCCCAAATTTAGTGCTAAAACTTGCCCAGGAACCCTAGTTTTTGAATTGATGGAATTGGCAAGCTTTAAGCACAATTTTGTAGTCCTAGCACTATATATATGACACAAGAATCATAAAACCTCCACAAATTACATTAAAATTACACAAATTATTAGCATGGCCCTATTATTCTTGATCTAGGGTTTCGAAGCTTTGAAGGGGAATTCGTGATTTTAAGCAAAATTCGGGCAAATTGAATCATATAGGAAGCTCAAGGACGTTGACAGTTTTTGATAGGTACCAAAAGCCCCTTTCAAGAAGCTCAGGACCACCGCCGGTCACCCTTACCGCTGTCCAAGGCTACTAGGGTGTTCGAAAACACCACTTGCGGTTGTTATTGAAAGAAATTGAAGTCACCGGAGTGATTTTTCGCCTCTTATGTGCCGGTCCGACCATCCCTTGACTATCGCGCCTTCTCCGATCAACGGCGACCCGAACTCCTCTCAGCTAGAGCTCGCTGTGATCCGACCCTGACTCCACTCGCACGCCGGTTGCAGCACAGGCAAGTTTCATGTCTGTTTCTCACTCCTTTTATTCTTTTTAATAATATAATTACAATAATAGATTGTAACAATAGATTAACAGTAATAATAAAAAAGCTTCGTGTTATTAATGATAATAATATTACATACATATGTCTTTGGAAATCTAAAATATTGTAATTAATGGCAATATTAATAGTATTTTTAATTAATAGTCTTTTGTCTTATAATAAAAGCTTTAGGTTTGTATTTTACAAAATTAATATCAAATTTTCCTTTATAATATACGATTTTATACACCCTTGACATTTACCATGATACATATATTCTTTTGATTTTAGTATGAATTTTTTATACTCATCATAACGTGAATATGTTCTGTTGATATTTTATTCATAGGTTTTGTTGATATTTTATTAATATGAATTTTGATATTCACTATATTGTGTATATGTTCCATTGATATTTTTGTTTCCTTTTTGCCATGGCGTGTGTATGTTAATATGAATATTCAATATTTAACATGATGCATAGGTTTTGTTGATATCTTGTAGCATGATTTGAAATTTTTGAATAAAGCTATAATAATCAATATATAATGATAATAGACAATGCTCCATCATTTTGAAAATTTTTCAATCTTGTAGATATTTGATTTCATCTCTACATTCCATAAATTAAGACTTTGATAATTAAAGGACGCATGAAATTTGAATTTAATTACATGAATTCATCTTGTCAAAAACATTGATATTTCTTATTGATTTAATTTGTGATGATATGTGAATTGAATTGATATCATCATTATAATTTTTTTTTCTAATTTATTTTGTCACTTTGAAAAGTCTATTTTTCATAAAATTGAAAAACCCAAATTGATAGATTTAGAGTTCATGATAAAAGAATCAATTCTTTTTTTTTTTGTAAAAATTTTAAAAAAAATAATGAATTTAAAGAGATAAGATTTTAAAATTACTAAAATTAACCAAAAAATTAAAATTTTCTCAAAAGAACTATGTACTATTGATTTTAAATAGTGGGTATGTAGACACTTAACAGGCGACTCTAAAAAAGAAAATTTTATTTTTGTAAATTTGATGTACATATTGTCTCTTGATTTATTACATTTAGATATTAATTGCCTACATTGTAAAATGTGATCTAACTGACTCATCTTGCAAGTTTTGATAAAATTGGGAATTGTTCCATGTAAATATAATTTCTACCTTTATGTTATCTTGTAAACTGTGATAAAATATGAAAGAATATATTTTGTAAATATCACATGGAAATATAGGGAAAAATCTACAATTGGAAAGTAAAGGTGATAAATCTTTAGGCTTTAATAGTGTTGACAGTGAAATATGAGCTACAGTTCACTCGGTCTACCATATCACGATTGGGCCTTACAGCCCAATCAGTTGCTAGCCTTGTCTACCCAAGAAAGGCCTATACTAGAGAGTGTCTCAGTCCAACCTGGTGTGAGAATCCTAGTTGTCACTCATACTGACCTGGAGGTGATTCATAGAAGACATTTCGTAAGCTCGGTGGCAACTGACACCACAAGCTAAAGCTCGAGGGTAAACTCTTTGAGCTAACAACGAGCTATCATAAGGATAGTCTCATTGGGAGCAACATCCGTCAGTTCGCTCAAGCTCCGATGCTATGAAGTATCAGTGTCCCATCTCGAGATCGAGAAGGACATAATTAGCCCAGTCACACTTCTTTTGGTAGTCACTCCTCAGCTCGGATACCCCCGCTACCTCAAGTACCAGGTAGAGATTTGCCCTAACCTAAAGATTATGTAAACCCTTGAATTTTTCAAAATTCTTATAAAATAATCCTAAAATTAAATACCGAAACCAAGACCTTGAAAACCAACCCAAGTTAAAATCAAATTCTAAACAAGGTCAAAATACGAAATTTTGAAAACCTCAAGAAAAAGAGAACCTTTAAAAATAAAAATAGAAATTTAATGATCATTTGCTTCGAAATCCATACGTGAAACAAATCATCTATCTAATCCTTAACACGCAGATCAAAACAATATATCAAAATAACACTCAATGACAAAATACTAAAACCTTAAACCCTTTGATGAATTTTAGAAATAAAAAATTTCAATTACCATCAAAAGTCAAATAGAGTTAACTCATTACCCTAGACTCGATTAAACAATCCCAAGAATTGTTAAACACTAAATAAATCATAAAAGCAAAGTAAAAACTTAAATTTTGAACCAAAAATATGAAACAGTCATAAATCCTAAATTTTTATAATCTTGCGAGTAAATCTTAAAGCCGAAATTAAAACCAGATCCCTAAAAGTCAACTAGGCCAACAACAAGCTATAGTAAGACTAGATCCAGCAATCCGTGCTCTAAATCCTTAAACAATAAGATTAAGTTAATAATAGGTAATAGTCCGTAATAATATAATGAAGCTTTAAAATATCAAATTCGTCGAAATTTAGTTCATTTCAGACCCAAACAGGAATAGATTTCGAAAACCATGTCCCCTGTAGCAAATAGTAAAAATATTCCGATAATACCGTTAGACTCATAATAATATGAGGATTCCAAAAATGTCAATTTTAGAATTTTTTGGAATCTAAAAATATCTGATATAGCCTGTTTATGCATATTTTTATTACTATCGGTATTTTATTTGTTTAGTCTATTATTCATTGTACTATTTTTACTATTCACTATATTCATCTTTTTTATTTTTTCTTTTCTATTATTCATCTATTTTTATTTTTTCTTACTACCTACACTTATAACCTATACTCCTATTTCTTACAATTTTTTTCATTTTCAATACAACTTTTTACTAAACTCCTCTTACACTTCTTTACTTTTAATTATCAAAATATTTTTTTTTCTCTCCTCTCTCCTCCCTCTCTTGTACTACTGGCCACCCTCCCTTTTCTCTCTCTAAATTTTTTTTTTCAATTTATTTTATTACAACAACTTGCCTCCATATTTATCTGTAGACACTCCTTTCCCTCCATCTCTTTCATACATCTCATAAAATATACCAAAACTGTACCAATTTCTCCTCTCAACTTTTCTCTCTAAAAATTTTCTCTCAAACACTTTCTACCATCCACTTCTCTTTAAGAAAAATATCAAACTTACTACCCATTTGTTTCTTCTACCTTCAAATCCTCCATTAACCTTAGGTAAAAATTCCTAAAATTTTTTCTTCATGTCATATAACTTAACATGACTATGGTATGTGTTTCCTAATCCTATGAGTTTTATGGAAATAACACTATGTTCATATTTTGTTCTTGCTCTTGCAAAAATTTTATTGCTATTATGTTTTGTGAATTTATTCTTGTTTCTAATCTAACTCTTATATGTTAGTAAATATATGTATATATATATATATATATATTTCTTAGAGTATATAAGCTCACTAACATGACTTTTATCTATACTCATGCAATTTATTTATTTATTTCGTGCAATTTCATTATGACTAGTCTTTCTAGTTTTAGATTTGTTCTCATCAAATAAAAACAATTTTTCTTCTTTTTTTTTTGGACTTATTCATAATCTAAGTTCGGGAGCCTTGAAATAAATCTAAGACTACCATGATTTTATTATTTGTTTTCTCATTTTCTTAAAAGACTTGCCCATGTCTAAGTCCAGAAACTCTTGATACAAACTAAGACTTCCCAATACTTTACTTTTATTATGTGATTATCTAATTTCTATGTCTTTTATATTTTTATATGAATTATTTTGTTCATGGTACTTAACTACAAGTTCATATTCTTGCATGATCATCTTATTGTTATCTAAATAAAATAAAAGGATTTCTTTCTTTAATAAAGAAAGTAAAAATTAAACTCTTTATAATAAAATGATATTCGTTACTTAGGAAAAATTCCTATTAAAACTTAGATCTATCTTTTAACACAATTCTTTTCAAAAGTTTTAGACAAGTTCATCATAGATTTTAGTGTTGTTATTATGACTTTTTTTTTTTAAATTTAACTAAGTAGATCTCTAATCTCTTTTCAAACTACCAAAATAAAATTTTCATCTAAAATCTTAAGGTTGATAATTTTTTATATATAAATTTTTCTTAAAAACTTATTTATAAGATTATCACTGATACTTTAACAAACACTAAGAACCAAATAACTTTTCTAAGTCACATTTAAAATCAACTCACTAATAAAAAATCCACTTAGGAATAAATCGATGTACAACTTAAGGAACTAGGTTTTAAGAAGTAAAAACCCATTTTCTTTTATGAAATTAATGAAATACAAACAATAGGATTTTTCCAACAAAGGTCCATGTACTGAAAAATTATGGATTTAGAAAAGATTTATTATAAGAATAAGAATTTAAAACAAGATACTCCTTTAATTTTCCTTATAAGCTAAAAACTTAAAACATTTTCATACAACTTAGGATTATTTTTCCTCACAACCACATAAAGGTTCATATTTCGGAAAATAATTAGTTAAAAGAAGTTTAGCATAAAAATAAAATATTCGTGAACTTAAAATAAATATGAGAACATGAATTTCTTTAATTGAGTTTCACATTTACAAATCTAAGAGTTAGAATTTTCTTGAAAAAATCAAACTTAATAAATTCTTTAAAGAAAACTACACTTTGGTTTTTGTCACAAAACCATGTTATATCAAATAAATTGTTAAGCAAGAATTTGTGAATAATTATAAGAGCTTTAAAAAATACATATATTCAATCATCATATTTCTTGTTAATCGAATCACATATTTACAAGTCAAAGAATGACGCTTCAGCAAACTCTATCTTTCATAAATTTTTTTTTATTTCTAAGACAACATCACTAGAATCATGCATATAATGTGATTCTATGTATATATTAAAAGAATTTTTCAACTATATAAATATAACATGAGTCTATAGAATTTTAAATGAAATAAAATTGAGAAAAATTACAAATTGAGGTTGGAATTTTCATGCTAGAGTTGTGTCAAGGAGTTTTCCAACGCAAATGAGTTCAAATGTTAAAACTAACCTCATAAATAAATAGATCTCTTTGACTAGGTAGAAAATGACATCTTATATGCAAGATTTTAAGTTAAAATGAGCAAGTTATGATCATTCTAAGTTGAGATTTCACATAGTCCGAATTTTAACAAAAATAACCAAATAAAATTAGAAAGTCTAAGTAGAACTTCTATGAAATACTCATCCCAGGTTTTTTTTTTATCTAGGTGATAAAGAATATAGGATTTCCCTTCTTGAGGATTACTACAACTAAGAAGATTACGATATAGATAAGTAAGTTTTCTCTCTAAATTTCATTACCTTGCTTGTGATTATAGATAGTTGCACTAGATCTATAGGTGCAAGATAAAATGAACATGTATGGGGTATGTGTTTATATGTATATCCTCTTATGTATGTATGACAATGAATGCTAAGCATATCGGAACCTACAAATGATTGTGTAAGTATATCATTAATATTACATATTGCTTATGTGTGTATGATGATTGTTTGATTGCCCTTAAGTATACCTTAATCATACCCGGCTTTGATATAAATTAAATGGACATACATTGCATCGTCAAGTCACATGTCAAAAGCTACTACTCCTACGCGAAGAATCGGAAGGTTCATAACCAAGATAACTCGAGGCCATGCTCATTCTTAGGAAACTAAGGCTTACCGGGGATACATTCTAAGGATGAGTCGTGCTGATCGATTGTTGAGAGCAGAGTACTCGGGAACTAGTAGCAGAAGATCGTGAAGACCTTTAATTACCATTTATTAACCCTTGATAAAGAGGGGTAAATCCATTTTATATATGGTCTCTGGATAACCATATATATTTATGTAATCATGTGATTGTTGCATAGCACACATAACATATGCGTGAAAATAAATAAACTTGTTTGAAATCATGGTGTAATAAAAGGGAATATCTCACTAAGCTCGTTGTAAGCTTATATCCCCATAAGCTTTTGTTGAAACAGGTATGTTTGTAGTCATATTCGAGGATCAGAAAATTAAGAAAATCATTGGCAAATCTTTAAGCTCTTATAGAAGAAGTGGAAACATAGGATGGATTTGCTTTCATGAAATTTCTTTATGAATTATATGTGATATGTTAATATTTTAGGGGATTACCAAAAAATGTATTTGTGTAATCTTGAAGACATTAGCAGGGGTATGCTCCTAAGAGTTGTAATTGACTTTACTTACATTTTACGTTAAGTATTCCTCTTGACTTGTTTCTTATTGTTATCAAAGTAAATTACACTACTCTGGTGCATTCCTTTTGATGTGTTGTCTGCCTTTTACATGATATAGAAGCCTATGTGTGACTAGGCAAGTCATTCATAGGCTTTAATATTGCGTATGATGGACTATCACGTTTAAGATACCCCTTGGAGCATGATATTTCCATAAGCTTCGCTCTATGTACTACCATTCTCTGAAAGAAGAAGAACCCACTAACTAACTTAAGTATTGAAGTGGCCACACTAGGCAACCCCCTGGTGCACCTCTAATCGCTATTGCTATGTTTATAGGAGCTTAACTTTATCGGTAGAATCAGCTCATGCAACACGAGCGCTATCTATGGGAAACCACTTCTTCCTTCTTTTTCATCATTTTCTCCACTAAAACCCATAGAGCATTGCCATGAAGAATACTTTAGTTTCATACGATCCCAAGGCCATAGTGGAGCAAGAACCAAAATGATCTTACTCCCATGTAACCTGCAGCCATTTCAATAGGTGACAGGGCTCTTTAGCTATTGTATGCTAAAGCAAATGATGGTTTGTTAGACCTAAGACATATCTTAAAGTTAGAAAATTTGTGCAGACAACTTTGTGCACAAAAATGTGAAAAACGAGCATTTTAATGCCTTCCTCTAAGCTAGAATCATAAAGTTAAAGGGGCTAAAGAACCTGTATTTGGAAGAATAGGCTTGCGGTGCATGGTAAAACGCTTCTTTGACCCTTCTGCCATCCAAACTTGATGAAGAGTTTCCTAAAAGAAACCATAGGTGTATCGTAGTGTCACCACCAACTAGTGACTCCACCGGTGAACATTTTCGTAGCTCGAGGCCGCTTTCGAATATATATTGGAGACTTGTTGCTTCCAATGGCCCTGTAAGAGCCACTTATAGCATCCTACGTGGACATACAACATCACAACACTCAGCTCAAACCCCTTTGAAATATCTAGCAAACGATGGATGATGGATAAAGATGGAACGTGCTAGTCCTGGCTTGGCTTAAACTCATGAGGACACTATTCCCATGCCCTTCACCAAAAACACCCAACAAGGTCCCGACAAAGAGCATGCCCTTAAAGAAATCAGGGATATGATGAGAAGGTTGTCGACCACTAAGGAAGGCTTTGGAAGCAAGCGCACTGTTAAGGCACTCCCTGGGAAGACGCCCTTTACACTAGAAGTCTAATTTGAAGTACTCCCGAACGTAGCTCGGCTCCCTACCTTGGAATCCTAAGATGGAGCTACCAACCCCGAAGATCAAATCGCTTAGTTCTAGTCCATCATGCTGATACATAATTTCTTGGATGCCATATGGTGCAAAACTTTGTCTACCACCTTTCGAAGTGTTGCTCGAGTTTGGTTCAACAAGCTCAAACTAAATATGATCAACTCATTCGCCTGACTTAGCAACATCTTTGTGGCTCATTTTATGGTGAGCAAACCTCTGGAGAAGAATGCCTCTTACCTTTACATTGTACAGCAGTGACAAGCCAAGCCCTTGAGAGATTACTTAATACTATTCAATAAAGCATGTTTAGAAATCCTAAACCTCAACCAGGGCCCCTGGAAGCTATCAAATAAGGAGTCCTTACAAATAGCCTATTTTTCGACTCCGTCTCAAAGTGCTGGCTTACTACGCTTAAGCAAGTGTGAAAAAAGGTGCAAAAATATATCCACTAAGACGATCCAGAGTTGCTAAAAGGGGGACCGAAGTTAGAATTGAGCCTCTTTGAGTTAAAACCAATCAGTATCGAGATAAGGGGCATTAGAAAGACTGTCAGTACTTCAATAACCAGGCTGATGCAACGACAAGTGGAAGCTCTTCCCAATATATGATGAATTTAAGCCTTTAAAACTACCTGTGCATGACGTCTTCCTCGAAATAAGGAACCAAGGCCTATTACCACCACCACCTCCGATGAAGCCCAGCCTAAAACAAAAGGATTCGAAAGAATATTGTAAGCATCACCGTGATCGTGGCCATGATATGAAGAATTGTTAACAACTTAAAAGTTCCATAGAACATGCCATACAATGTGCCATTGAATCCACTCCAAAAGAGAAAGACATTTTCCAAATTTATGTCTACAATGTTTTAACTTTAGAATATCATATTAATTTGATATTTATGATAATTAATCAATAAATTATATTTTAAACATAACGATAATTCAAAAGAAAAAATAAAAAAATGAAAGCTCATAAAAAAGTTGTAAATAAATATCATAAAAAAATTTTAGACTAATAAATTTAAATCAAAAGTTTGGCATAATGTATTTATATAATAACTTGTTAATAATAAATTTACATATGATGATGTATTGCATGATATCGGCAGTCAAACAGTAAGAACTCGGCCTACTTAATCCCCTTATGATTAAACATGATAAGCCCCCAACCACATATAATACCTAAGTATTATAAAATGCCTAAGTATTATATGTAAGATTGTCTAAAAAGATAAAGTTTGTATCAACTATTTGTTTAAACCTAATACAACTCTTACAATGCTTTTAAACTTTAATTACTACTCAACATGAGTAGATCATCATACATATATATACACACATAACATTAGTGTCATCAAGGACACTTTAAGACTTTACAAAACTTACTTTGAAATAAAATTACAAGAAATAAACTTTAAAACTTATATTGCAAACCATGACTTCAGTAATAAGCCCATAACTACTCAAAAAAAAAAAAATCACGTCAAAAAGTCTTTTAGAAAACATAGGGAAATGCTCTTGATCATCAACGAGAATCCCTATCTATCCCACTCATCCATGAAGGCTTCCCAATTAGTCTCATAACACATATCATCTTAATACTCATCCTTAACATCATTTGCAAAGCAGCAACATATGCCAAAGGCTCAATACACAATAACATAAGCAAATATGTATGACAAGCACGCTTACTAAATGCAAATGTAACGATCATTAAATTAATTATCTTTTATTAGGTAAGTCAATCATCAATGGAGTATTCAAACTTCGATTCCTGGGAATTTGAGGGTCCTAAGTAGCAGCAGCTGCTCAGGGGGTTAATATAAGTAGTTTGGATATCTATATCTTCTATATCTAACTGAAAAGAAATAGCAATATGATTTAGGGATAATAGTCATTACTCAACTTTACTTAACTTAATCCATAATATCATCTAGTTCAACTTGTCTCATAAACGTGAATTAAATCATATTGGTTCTTCTAAAGAATAAGTAAATATTACCCTAATACTATCCACCCTATCAATTACCCACTTAGCCATTCAAAAATCACCATTGCATCATGGTATAAGGTTATTGCATCATGACAATTATGGTCTAAGCACTTAACTACCATATCCGCTCGGATAGCATTGCTGCTACCTAGACTAGATTCAACGACTCATGCACAAACAATTTCAACCAATATTTAGGGTCTGTTTGGATTGTCTGTTTTTCATCTGTATCTATATCTTTTTTAAAATGATATGTATAAATATATCCAATTTGCATCTAAATTTTATCTATATTTATTCTATTTGATCTTTTGATGAGAACTGTCAACTTTTTTTTATCTATATCTATTTCTTGATAAATAATTTGTTAGAAAAAAGTTTGAAAAAGTGTCTGTATCTGCCGAAAAAAGCCAAAACAAACAGACTCTTAATTCATCTTTAGTTAAGTTCATTAGAATATGCCTAACTTAACGCTCACAAACAAGTTATTGTGTACCTTGATAACTAAGTTTATCAAGCAAAAGACCGGTATTTGCACTTAGTTGAGTATGAGAATCTGTCAAAGAAACCATTTTATATAAATCATCGTTAATTCACAATTATATACTAATTCATTTTAGCTCAAAAAGATTCATTTTATACTTAACTACGTACACTTAATCAATAAAAAAAGTTTTCAACTTTGGTGGGATATATAATAGCTAGAAACAAATAAAATTCCGGCCTTGATTTTTTAGAATTTATAAAGACTTAAAACATGAAAGTTGTAGCTCTTTTTTTATGCTTTTCAACGCATTTTGAATCACCTTAATACAAGTTCGGATGAAAAAGTTATGGTCAATTTACAAAACAATATTGATGTAGTGGAATATACACAATCCGTGTACATCAGTAGTGCATATCCACGTGCTAAAGAATTTTGCCTACTATGGAGTCACGAGTGGATATACATGACCCATGTAGGGGGGTAGTGTATGACTGGAACATGTCATTCTAACCTTCTGATCAGTCATGGATTCCTATACACGACCCGTGCATCCCCTCTTTTCCCCTATCATGAAACTCTTTCTCTTCTTTTACATCTTTTATCAATCTTTATACATTTTACTTTCATCAAGACATCATCTAAACATCATACAAGCTAGTTTTCATGCTTCTGACACTTCTATATTTATCTAACAACATCAAACATCATCAAATCTTCCATCAAAACCCCATATTCACTATTCCTCATTTTCCTTACACACCCATCTCCTGTCAAATATTAAACCAACAACTTCAACACACTCCAAAAACGCATACAACTCTATTGGTTAACAAGAATCAGCAAAAGCATATTCAACTACTATAAAACTACTAAAGCAAAAAAAAATATATATATATATATGTGTATATATATATCATTCTCCTGATAAAAACAAAGGAAATAACAACTATAAAGGCATGTAAACTAACCTTAAGAAACTTTATCTTAAGAATTGAGTCTTGGGAAAGAAATTCTTGACAATTTGAGCAAAAGAATTGAGAATAAAGTAATGGAATGAATAGGACCAAAGGCACCGTAGGTTGTGGTCTGTTTTGGGTGTCTATTTTTGACAAAAAGAAGTTTGAGTTTATCTTTTTTAGTGTTGACTTTTGGGGTAGATTTTTTTTAGAGGTATAAAGAGAGGGCTTTGGGCTTCGTTTTTGCTTGGTTTTAGGCCTTGTTTTAAGCCAAAAATATGCTATGTTTAGTTTTAATTTTGGCTTAGGTTTGTTCTTTGAAAACTCAATATGTATTGAAACAACAATAAATACTAATATCAAACGCACTAACACACTATATTTATTTTTTTCACATATAACTTATCAACCATATTTATTATAATAAAAATAACTTTAACAATATCAAATATACACAACACCTTCACACACAAATCATAGAATACACTAGTGATACTAAATCACACTAACTCATTAAATTCTATTTAACTAAACACTTAACAAAATTCATGATATAATTAAATTAACATGTATATATATCAAATTTAGTTATGCATAAATGTTAAGCTATTTCACAAATACTAAAAAGAATTTTCAATATATTTTTGTAAAATCAACCAAATACACAAAAATATATTATTTTTGAGAAAACATTTTTAGGTAAAATAATCAATTGGCCTTGGAATATCTATCTCTTTTTTTTTTTTTGTTTTTTTTTTTTTGGATGAAGAGAATCTGCTTTTACATATCCAAAATTATTATAATTATTTTTTGTTGGATGGAGAGAATCTGTTTTTACATATCCGCAATTATTCTACCCATGAGATCTATTTAAGTAGGCTCTGGGAGTGACACTGCTGCATCATGTTCATGTTTCAACCTGTGACAATTTTATAAGAAATAGGATGGCTGATCTACGACAAGATGATCGGGAAGGTGCCAATAATTCCAGCAACGGCGGCGGCGGCCAATCAATGTCCGATCCTTTTGACATCATCACCACAAAAAACGTGCCTATTGAGCATCTCAAGCGCTGGCGGGTAAATCAATCTATTATCTCTATTTTATCTATTAATAAACCCATGTGCCTTAATCGTAACTTCTTTTTTTTTTGGCTAACTCTCTTTGTTTTTCATGGTTATAATATGAGGATTTTGGGCATCATGGAGTGTAGGATGGGGATTATCTGTTTCTTCAATGTAATTCTGGTGAATGTGAATTATTTTATTTAGAATATATGAAAACAATAAGACATGCAATATTAGGCATATATTGCCCAATAAACATAAAAGTGATTATTGATGATTTTTAATGTTAAAAAGGATTTATTAAAAGCATTTTACAGATAGTTTTGTTGAGAAATTAAAGCTCTCTTCTTGAAGACGTTCCATGGTTATTTTTTTGGAATAAGTACGTTTTTTTTTTTCCCTGTTAAAAAGGATAAAAAGTGAAGCTTTCATTGCCAAAAAAAGAAAGAAAGAAAGGGCGAAAAAGAAGCCTTATAATTGTAAAAAACAATCATTAAATAGCTTATCTTAAAGGACTAAATCGAAGCAGAAAGATTTGAAAATATATATAATAATAATAAATCAATAATTTCATGGATAGACTCAAATAATTTTAATTAGGTAAAAAAAATCACGAGGAACAGGTTTTAATGTGGGTACAATGGACTCTCACCCTCTCTCTCTCTCTCTCTATATATATATATGTATATCGATAATATCTCAAGTGAGATGTATTATTGTAATAGTGGGGAAAAAGAAAAAGACTAATAAATTTTATTTTTACTCCTAGAAATCGATCATTGCACGTTCCTCCCTCATCAGATTGTGGTACACTCTCAACTTGGGAGAACAAGAACAGATTAAGTTACAAATGAGAGAGAACAGGAATCAACTTAAAAGAAAGCCTACAAGGAATGGTAATTAGTAATTACTTTTGGGTACATGCTTTATATATAGATTTAAATAGTAATTACATTTATATCTAATGTAAAATTGCTAATAACCTTATGACCTAATAGCATATTTATTGGAATGAGTCAGTTTTAAATTCTCTTTCAACGGTAATGGTAGATATATGTATATACATAGAGAGTAAAGTTACAAGATAATAGTCCCAGTTTAAATTTGCAAAACTTAAAACCATGAAAATAATTTTACGGGATCAACATTATTTTTTAATTGTTTTATGTGTATATTATACATGACTGATGTCCTCTCTCAAGAAACATTGGTAGGGTAATTTCATTTTTCAATTGCAGGAAACATGGATCACCTGGCTTGGGTACCTTATCCCAAATATCCATTGCATCCGAATTCGGGGCTTTATACTGGTGGTCTGAGTATTGGCCCTGTAAGTTTTCTATTTTAATTACCGGGAATGTTGGCCAAAAAAAAAAAAAAAAAAAAAAAATTACTAGGAATGATTCTCTCTCTCTCTCCCCTCCCTTTTTTTTTTTTTTTTTTGGAAAATATACCCTATAGGTATCCAAAGTGATAAAATTAAAAAGAGATTAAACTTTAAGTAAGTTCCTATCTGCGTACTTTTCGACCATCTTTCGTTTCACATCCCCACATGTACATCCTTGGTTTGTTTTTGTCATCAATTCTTTATATCACCGATGAAATAGTATAAGTGATAAATGTGAAAAGATATATTAACAATTATGATGTATTAACTAAAAAAAAATACTGAGAAATTAAAAAAGTTTCCCTTCACAAGTAACGTGAAAAAAATTAATCCAAAGGAATAAACTTTACTTGGTGTATGTACATAAAATAGTATCATTGTATTACTAAGGATTATAATTTCCTTACTCTGTTGACAGCCGAGCGGTCCGATAAGTGAGTTAGCTGGATTCGATCTTCCACGACTCTTAGTAACGGTTATGGGATTCATTATGCATAATTTTTTCTCTAAGGTGCGTTTGGTTTTCACCTTACATTGAAAATGTAGACTTCCTTCGATGTATAAATATAAGGTTTTGAATATATCAACTTCATTAATGGATAATCAAAAATAAAATAATCCGTGAATATTCATGAATAAACTAACTAAAATATAAATGATGAAAAGTAGTAAGTATATATTGCATTAGACTTTAAACAATTTAGACACAAGGTTATCTACAATTAATACGGTTCATTATCTTGCCATAGAGATAAGCTAAACTACCTAAAATATAAATGACAATTTAGTCTTAAGTATTAATACCACCCAATTCTATATTTAACTTCCCTCATCTAAATTAAGGCCCCCACACACACTTCAACAAGTAACTGATTTTTTTTTTTCTTTTAACTATTTGATAATGATAGATCATGATTGAATTAATGAAAGATTTATATATGAGTGTGTGTGTGTGTGTTTACAAGGTCATGTAAATATGATTAATCGTATCTTTGTATTTAGCTCCTTTTAATTAAGTGAGTTGTTACTGTCTGCAAGTACAAGAAAAGGCTATATATAGCTAGCCTTGGAAGCATTATTATGATAAGAAAATGATAATGTTGTGACTAAGTTCATCTCATAAGTACTATATATTTCAATTGCAATCTTCGCAACTTACCCATTTTTCAGTGTATATAAAATACAATGTTTAATTTCTCCTATGACCTTTTTTTTTTTTTTCCAAATTTTTTTAACGCTAGGATGTAGACTATCTAGGTGCAAGTGGAGGTAGTTTATTCTTAGCTGGGATTGGATTTTTTGTCTACCCTGGTCTCACAGGTATATAAATAGACCTTGACAGTGTTGCAGCTTAAAACCTGCACCGCATAGCTATAGTTTTCTAGATTTGTTGTTGTAGGCCAAATTTAACAATAAATAAATAAATAAATAGATTAAGTTGATTTTCAATATTATTATTGTGCTCCAGGTTTAAGTAAACGCGATGTAGATATTCAGTTTGCAAAGTTGGCCAACAGGAGGCATACCTGGTTTCAGGTTTGTATTTTATATATTCTTTATATATTATTTCAATATTTCTTAGAGAAAAACTCCAGTAGATAATACAAATCACGTGTAAAAATACATGGTGAGTAAATTACTAAATATTAATTATTTTTTTATAAGTAACCATAAGGCTAGAATCGCATATATTGGAATCGCATCATTGATGTTAGTGTTTAATTTGCAGGTAATCAGAGGCGATAGAAGCATTCGTGTTTCTCTATATGGTATTGCTGTTGGTGATGTTGCACCCCTTGAAGTTGGTGATCAAGCAAGTTTTATCATAGTTTGACCATTGATGATCTTTTTTTGTTTTTCTTAGGTGTTTTTCATTTCATGTATGTGATTTTGCATTGTATTTATATATGCTTCAGGTTCCTGGTGATGGGGTTTTGATTTCGGGCCATTCTCTAGCTGTAGACGAGTTTAACTTGACTGGAAAGAGCAAAATTGTAAAACTTATTGCCTTTCTTGCTTCTTTCTACTAATTCCATCTCTTAACTTCTTTCCCATGTCACGAGCAGGTTCACATAAATTCCAAGAATCCATATTTAATGGCGGGATGCATGGTTTCAAATGGCAGCGGCACCATGTTGGTAAACAAAGTTGTTTAGCTAATCTTTATTGATATTAAAAGGGAACTTATGAAAAAAATTTTCCCACTCTGATGCGAACATTAATTCAAGTGATTTTCTGAGCAGCTTGATTGAATAACAATAATGTTTAATTTTTTCTTATTATATTGCTCTAGGTTCAAAGAGTAGGGTTAAGCACTATGTGGGGAATTCTAATGACAAAGGAACATTTACCTATTGTAAGAGAGACTTCGTTACAGGTTAACATTTCAGTTCTTTGTATTTATTTTATTCATACTCTATTGTAAATATACATTAGCCTTCGCATTATTTTATTGTATACCGTATAAAGTTCCTCCACTAATGTATACACAGATACGCATGAATGGTTTTGCCACTTCGATAGCAAAAGTTGGACGCTTTGTCGCTTTCGCTACTTTGGTTGGTCTTTTGCTTAGGTAATTTGATGTTTCTGAAGTTGTTTTCTAGGCTTTTTCCATTTCCAATTCTCTCCTTAATTTTGAGAAAACATCATGACATGTTTGCGTGCAGATACTTCATCACGGGCCAGTTTAAAGTTGGAAAAACTAGTAGCTTAACTGTGTTTGGCAATGTGATGGATATGTTTCAACAGCGGTATGTATTGAAAAATAAAAAATTTGGTGGTTGGACTGGAGTCTTAATAATATGGATATATAATTCTTATTAGTATGCATGTACATTAGCTGATGCAATTATACTGGATTCCAGATTGCGATATTAATCTTTGCGATCCCGGAGCAGCTTCCTCTAAATATTACACGATGTAGGTTCATCCTCCTCCTCCATCCTTTGCAATTTCAGGATTTCCTTTCCAATTACAATTTTTTAATTATAATGCTTATGGCTTATGGTAAAAACTAATGAAGGCTTGTCTATTCGACTATCATCAAAAGGCAGATAATTAGATACGCATTTATAGTCATCTTTCTTATGTCCTCATATCTTTGTCTCACGTTATTTTCGTCCTTTTTCTTCTAATGGAATGTAGGATAGCACGTTTGGGTGTACTATAGCAGATAAAGCATTGGTATGATTATTTAGATTCTCTTTTATTTAAATATAATTATGAATTATTGATTGATGACAATGAAGCTGTATTTCCTTTCAATCTCGAGTACAATAAAATATATTATATTGCAGATTCGGAGGCTCTCAGCTTTGGAGACTATGGGATATGCTACAACAATATGCACTAACAAGATTGAATTCTTGACGACTAAGGTTTTATATTATTCTTATTATATATGAAAATAATTTAGATAATGCATATATTTATTCAATTTTTATGATGCAATGATAATCAATTAATTAATTAATTAATTAATCAATCAAATAATTAATTGACCGGTTTCGATATATAATATAGATGAAAGTAAGGAAAGTTTACATCATTCGTGGGGGAAAACTTGACCCTCTTTGCACTTCACAACAATCCCCCTACTTGAAGTCGTTGCTGATTGAAGGTATTGCTTGCAATATGAATGGATTTCGATGTTCACCCGCTGAGAAGGCCATTCATAAATGGGCAATTGATCAGGTTTGGTTTTTTCATTTTTTTTTAATATCCTATTTGGAAAATTTTATACAATTAGAATTATGAATAATATCATGAATAGTACTTGAACTTTAGCAAAATATGTAATTTGGTGCCTGAACTTTGAATTGATCAATTTACTATTTAAGAATTTTTAAAATTGATCTATTTAGTACCTAAAAAAACATGATAGAGATCGGTAAAGTTGATGTGCACGAAAAGTTTTTCAAGCACTAAATTGATAAATTTCAACGTTCAATTATATATTTTATTAAAGTTTAGTTATTATCCGTGATATTAACTCTTATAATTATTATTCGAATATAATATGAGGGTATATTATTAAGTTAAAAATAAAAAATAAAAAATTCTTTCATTTTCCTCTGCAGTTGGGAATACATCCCGCTGATGTCAGATCTAGCTCTTCAATTCTTCACTCTGTTCCATTTGGCTTGAAGAAAAAAAGAGGGGTGGCAATAAAGCAGGTGTGTGTGTATATATATATTTAATTCAATATCTAAACTTTTATCCATTTCCTTATATATATTTGTTTATTTTTCTTTTGTAGATTAGTCTCTAATTTTTCTTTTTATTTGCTTTCAATTTAATGCTGAATTTTCAAACAAGTTTTACAAAAACAGTTTAGACACTCATCAATTGTAAAAAATTGAAAGTACATTTACAAGATAAACAATTTTTAAAGATAGAAATTATGCGATTGAAAATTGATAAAAAAAAGTTTTCATTCTTTTTTTTTTACAATAGAAATTTATGTTTAAAAATAGAATTTTTATCTCTTAAACTTAGTTTCTTGTTGTATATTGAATTTAAATATATGAACATGAAAAATATCGTGTTCTAATGGTTTTAATTTCTTTTATATATCGTGTTCATAGTCAAACTCCAAGGTTTATATACATTGGAATGGAGATGCTGATGCAGTTTTGGCTTCATGTACCAAATACATGGACTCAAACAACGGATCAGTTGTGATGGATGAGGAGAAGGTTTGAGATTAATTTAGTCGCTCTCGATAAATATAATTGTTGATTTTTAAACTATATTTGAGGAAATAAGTTATTAATCTGGAAGATAAAATTTTCATGCTTTAATTACAGAGAACTTTATTCAGAGCAGCTATTGAAGATTTTGGGACCAATAATATGCATAGTGTTGGAATTGCCTTTAAGGAATACAAGTTGAGGGATGTCCCGTCTAGAGAAAAAGGTTTGAGCAAGTGGGAACTTCCTGGGAACGATCTCACCCTGCTAGCCCTTGTCGCTTTGAAGGTAGGTTTGACCGATGACCGTGGAGATGATAAATTTCCTTGATTATAAAAATCGGACAAGATTCCTTAAGAAAAGCATTGAATTGGTAATACATGTCACATGCATGTAGACGTTACTAATCATTATAGTTGATAATTTTGAAAATAACTCTCATATGTTAAAAAATATGATATATATTTATTATGTGTATTTTTCACATTGTGTATTACCTTACTGAAGCTTTTATCAATTTATTATTAGGAGTAAGATCTCTTATTCCAAGTGTATACTGAATTTAGATCGAACAAATAATTGATGTTTAGGTCTAACATTATAAGAATGGTTATATCAATTTTTTTTTAGTGATGGTAAAAGCTTTATATATTTTTTTTATAGAATTCTCTCTTACTTTATGCATGCAAGAAATGATTAAGTCTCATGGATTATTTGATATATTAAAATTGCATTGTTTTATTAAGTAAAGTATTTATCTTCTATCATATTTTCAGGATCCTTGTCGTCCAGGAATGAAAGACTTAGTGAAAAAATGCCAAGTTGCTGGTGTTAAGGTGCTCCTTTAATGATTGGACCTTTCTTTTTTTCTTTTTTCATTTTTTTTCGCTTGAAGGATGAATAATATTTATATTTATTGACAATGACAGATTCGTCTAATTACCGATGACAATCTCCATAGAGCTAAAGCAATAGCATTGGAATGTGGCATAATGGATCCCCATGATGAAGAAGCGAATTCTGAGCCGTTGCTTATCGAAGGAGCACGATTTCGATCCTTTTCTCCAAGTGAAAGGGAAAAGATTGCCGAAAGAATTGTGGTATTTGTTTAACTTCAAAGCTTTTACTTTTTCTTTGTAATTTAAACATTAACATATTAGATAAAAACCCACATTGTCTTATAAAATGGCTGCTATGGTGTTTAATTGCATCTTAGGTCTGTAATATTAATTTCAAAGAGAATCCATATTACAAGAAAATATATATTTACTATACATAAACTTTCAAAGTTATATAATATATATACATATATATATATATATATTAAATTTTCTTCTTTTTCACTAGGTCATGGGATCTTCATCTCCTAATGACAAACTTCTTTTAGTCCAATCTCTTAAAAAGCAAGGACAGGTTGTAGCTGTGACAGGGACTTCACCTAATGATGCTTCTTCCTGAACGAGGTATAACATAATACCTAGTCTCTCTTATCTGTTTTTCATTGTTTTTATTTGGTGGTGCCTCAAAAAACATTTCCAACAATTGGCATATCTAGTTGTGTAATGTGCTGTTCAGGCAGACGTCGGTATTGCAATGAATCTTCAGGTACTCATGCGGCAAAGGAGAGCTCGGATGTTATTATCATGGACGATAATTTTGGTTCAATTGTAGAGGTAAATTCTTTTGCTAGATGTAGTTATGGCTTTCACATAGAGGATAGTAATCATTAATTCCCTCCCCCACCCCGCAAAGTACATTGTCATTAAGTGTGTATTTAGTTATCTTATGTCTATCTATTTGGTATCTTTAGGGCTGTTGCATGGTCTGTTTTTATTTATAACTATATCTATATCTGTTTGCTATATGTTTGTCATATGTATATGATCTTTATCTAATCTATTTGTTCTTTTTATGAGTAAAATTGGGTATTTGTTATATGTCTATCATCTGTATATAATCTGTGTTTGGTTTGTTTCTAGCCAAACGGGTAGATGGAAATATCAAAATAATGAAGATAAAAGTACATACATACCACATTTTAAAATTAAATACCAAATTTCCTATAACGTTTTTTCTATTGTGATGTATAAAATAATATATTCTTTAAAACATTCTCTTTTAGAAATACACAGGACTTCTAATGAGTCGAGTCGAACTGGGCTTCTAGAACCTTAGGCTTGATCTGTATAAATTTATTGAGCTCAAGTTCAAGACAAACTTTTTATTGAGGTTGAAATTTAGGCTCGAGCCCGGCTCGTTTACGAGATGAGCTTGAATCGAGCCAAGCTTTTATCAAGTTTGAAATGTAAGCTCAATCTCGATTCATTTAGATAGCTTGTTTCCTATTTTTTTTTTTTTACACTTAAAATGCTTTAATTATATAGTTATATATAATATACCATACATACAAAATTTATAAATCTCCTAGTGAGCTTATTAACGAGCTCATTAACGAACCTACTCGTGAGTTTAAACGAGCTTGTTCAATCAAAGCTCAAGCTTGACTCATTTAAGTAAATAAGTTTTACTTTAGACTCAAGCTCGGCTCGTTTACTAATTAAGCTTAAGCTTGAGCTAAGCAGAGCTCAAGTAGCTTGTGAGTAACCCTAGAAATACATGAATTTCCATATCACAATTCTCATTTCCTAATTACCGCTTTAGTCATAGTTATGAAATGTAGTAGATAATATATGGACAAGATAAACTTTAAACAAACACATATCAAATGTAAAACAATTATAGATCAAGAACTGATAAGATAAACACAAAAAATAAGATAGTTTAAACAAGCCCTTAGAAATAGTTATTAACAAAAGTATGCTTATCTTTCATCTGCTGGCCTAATAAATAAATAAACATTAGAAGAATTCTTTTAACTAGCTCATATCTATCCTTTTCTAGAATAGGCATTAACCCTCTACTTCACAACTACCTCCATAGAAAGTGCATAAAAAATGATGCGAAACATATCTACCATTCTTAGGAAAAAAAACTTACATAAATCCAAATTATATAAAAAAAAAAAAAAATTACCAAATTACTATCTTCATATTGTATGT
Source organism: Combretum micranthum (assembly GCA_024138025.1). NCBI lineage: Eukaryota > Viridiplantae > Streptophyta > Magnoliopsida > Myrtales > Combretaceae > Combretum > Combretum micranthum. The sequence continues at coordinate 2,201,470 of JAMXBD010000012.1, read as the reverse complement.
TGGAGAAATGTTACAAAATTTTATACATGTATCACATCTTAGAGACAAGATATAGCGATGATACTGTGCAAAAGTTGTACAAATTATTATACTGCATCCAGAAGGGTGTTGTACATGCAAAGTACCAGTACTTTGTGTGTATCGCAAATCCTATATACGATACATAAAGCAAAGTACAAGTATTTTGCTTATAACGCACATTGTACTCGCGATACATGTATTGCATGTAAGGTGTATGATACTCAAAAAGTACCGGTATTTTGCATGTATCGCACATGTATCGCATATAGGCTGTGCGATGCAATAAAAAAAAGTTATATCGCATATAGCATATAGTAATGATATTTCTGTAATTTTTTTATATAAATTATATATGTATAATTTTTTTAAAAAAGATGGTAAATAAGTAATAATCTCGGTCCAAATAGCATTGTGGTACCACATGTGATCCTACATTCTTATGTATTTTCAAATCATACCAATTAGTCCTAAAAATAATCTATTTAAATAAATTGTGGTACAATATGTGATTCCATTTTCTTATATTTTTTTAGAATATCCTACATAAAAATACTTGCTTAAATTTATATATATATCCACGTTGATGCATGTACTCTATAAGACAATACAAAGTCAAAGGTCTGAAATAAATAAATTATTTTCCTTCACTTTGCGCACAAGCCCCGTCCCCATGATTATTATGTGTTTATTCGATGTTTTGTTATTCATTACTCTATAGTTAGTGAATCACCAACTTGGTGTAGCCTTAAAGATCTAAAGAATGTTACATATCGTTTGGTATTATAAATTAAATTGTGCAAATTCACCATTATGTTTTTGATAAATAATTGAGATGGTATTGATTTATTTAATTAATTTCTACAGATCTTTATGGACCTTAGAATCTGATTGTTTGCGATTTATAGCTTGTCAGGTTTGGTCGATCCATGTTGGCAAATACCCAAAAACATCTCCACTTTCAACTCACATTAACTATTGCAGCCATTGTTATCAACCTCCTATCCTCCTTTTTATGGAGTGATGCTGCCCTGAACGTAGTGCAGGTTTTTTGGAATTCTCCTTCCCCTTCCCTCTTTCATTCAAAAAAAAAAAAAAAAAAAATCATCTCGATGGACTAAAAGAAAAATATTGAATGAGCAATACTTATATGATCACGTGTTAAAAAATTATTAATAATTATACACTATTCGTTACATATTACACATAGCATGTAATATCCACTAAAACTTGTGGTCTCCTTTTATAGCTCCTTTGGATAGGTTCCGTGGTAGAATGGCTCGGTGCATCAGCATTTATAACCGAGCCACCAACCAATGAATTGATTCGTAAACCGCCTGTAAGTAGAAGGTAATATATCATGTATGATTTTTACTTTATTTTCTTATGGCTTCAACATGCTTTTCGAGTTAGTGGGTTAAGAGTTTGCTGATTCAATCTTATTGTCTAATTGATTAATTAATTAATTAAATCATGCACGTATTTGGTAGGCTTTACTACCTATGAATTGACAGATTTAATATCAAATGTTACATAAATATATATATATATATATATAATATTCATTCCAATCGAATTTATAAATTTAGTTTTTTTCGATAAAATAATCGTGGTGTTACGTTAGTTTTAATCAATCCCGATCTCTTGTATTCTCATGAAGATTCACTAAATGTGCACATCTTTTATTTTGTTTTGCAGGGAGCATTTTGTAACAAATATCCTGCGGAGAAATTTACTCATACAGGTGTTTACATTGCTTTTCGATCCCCTTGTAGTCTGTAGACAATTGTTGGGTTCCTTTTCTATGCAATTAATTTTCCATATATGATTAATTAATTAATTATTTTGCAGGTGTGCTATCAAGTAAGCATAACACTTTTCCTCGGGACCTGGGGAGGTCGCCTGCTGCACTTGGAGAACGATTTGAGCAACCATGCTGCCAAAGTGAAGAGCACCATGATCTTCAATATATTTGTGCTTTGCCAAGTAAGAACTAGTAATATTTGGAAAAATATTCAACAACTAATATATGATATATATGTATACGTCGTGTGTAATTGTCATTCATATTTTAACACATAAAATAGAGAAGATAGTTTCTTAAGCAATTACCATCCATAATTCATTCATACAGTTACATATTTAAATATTATTGTTTATTACTTGCAAACTTCCTATATGCAGATTGTTAACATAGTTAATGCCCAAAAACATGATGAACTCAACATATTCAAAGGAATCCACCGCAACAAGCGCTTGGTGGTGTGTATGAGCTCACTTCTTGTACTTCAGGTGATGATTATTAAGATTTATTGCATTAATTCCGGTGATTTGAGATTGATTTATTATTAACTTCTTATGGTTTTAGCAGGTTATCATCATTTTTTGTTGTGGAATTATTTTTAATACTACAAGACTTGACTGGAAACAATGGATTATATCAATCGTTTGTGCATTTATTAGGTTAGTATTTATTTATTGGTTGTAATAATAAAAATATATAAATACATATATATATTGCTCTTATTGGCGTATAGGATAGGACATTTTTAAGGGTTCCTTTACCTGTTCAAGTATTTTCTTAGTTACCATCCTATTTTTGTCGCCATCTTTTTCGGAACCAGTTGGCCTTTAGCGGGAATTGGCAAACGCCTAGATGTTCCAATTGCAAAATTGGTGAGGATTTCCCTTAAAAGTTTTTCCACACAGCAGTAGCACCTAAGCACTCTTGAAGGCTGAAGCAGGTAAATATATCTGATAATTTGTTAATTGTAAATCATGATACTGTAAGAAGCGAAAAAAAAAAAAAGATATTATTTTAAAATGAATATTAGAATAATGTTTGAATTCTCAGAAAAAAGAGATATGTCACAAGTAAAAGGATAAATAAATAATGTTTCAAATGAAGTTTTTAATTATTGAAGTCCTTTTATCATAAAAACGAGTTTCGTAAGTTTAGTTTTCAGAACACTTTGACATATTTTAAAAGAAAGACAAATCAAAAGTTATACTAATATATATAATTAAATAGAGAAACATGTTTGGGTTTTATCTTTATCAAAATGACTAATACGAGTTATAAACACATTGAGATTGCTAAGGTTCTCCAATTTTCATATTCTAATTTATTTTTCACATTTTATTTTTTGATTTTTCAGGATCTGCAATTTGGCAATTATGGGTTTTTTGTTAAAGGAAATGACCATAATTTTTGGAACAGATTATGTTGGAATATACCAAACCATCAACGGGGTTTAGTTTATTAATTATTATATTGATAAAGACACAGTGAGCTTTCACGTCTACTTTGTGGATTTTGTATTTGTGATTCTCTCTGGATCCTTTGTGATATCCAGAGTCTAAGCCACTAGTTTAGGTTTGGGATAGCGTTTTTTTATTTAATTTAAACATTATGACAATATTATAAAAGTTAAAAAAAAGTAACCTCATAAAGTTTACTCTCTTAATTTATTTTAAGCGTGAATCTATGTTCATTATTTTAATACATCATTTACCTATGGTTGATATAAATTTTATCCAAGATGTGATGTAATTTTAAAAATATGTTACGGTACTTATGCGATTAGTATTGAAATGTTTCTATATATATACATATAAATGTATTACGCATATGTGTGTGTCATAAAAATGAGTGTAACGATTAAAATAAACAGGGTCTTGCAGAAGGTAGGTTGTGTTGCACTGAGGGACTTAAGACATATAATTCATAAAGGGACGATGCTTGATAAGCAATAATACAATCATTATCCGCACTCTAAATCTGTGAAGACTAGGAAAATCGCAAGGCCAAAAACAAGGTTAGATACATTTAATATCTAATGGATGTATCCTCATGCAAAACTATACGCCTCAAGGCTCAAAACATGACGATAACTGCTAGAAATTTGCAATTACTTAAAAGTAGATTGTAATATGCTGTAGATAAATAAATAATAGATGTAAATATATGAGTAAAAAACATGTCTATCAATTTTGACAAAAATAAATTATAAAAATATGAATTAAAGAAGAAAAATTATCAAGCTACCAATGTTGCATTGTATGTAAGACATCTGATACCAAATTTTTCACAAATATCACATTTGCAACAAATGATATACAAAGGTATTGTGACAAACTTAAAAAAAACCTATATCTCATTGCCAACGTGCAACATAGGCCTAAACTATATATCGGTCATACAAAACACATTGAATAATTCTTTGTGTATCACTGCATACACAAAAAAAGAGGATAATATCGCAAACGGTACCTAAACTTTGATAAAATATATAATTAGATATCTAAACTTTAAAATTGATGAATTTAATACCTGAAAAACTTTAAAATTGATCAATTTAGTACCTAGAAAGATATTGTTGCCGTGCATGAAATCTTTTTCACATACTAAATTAATTAATTTCAAAATTCAAATAGTAAATTGATCAATTTCAATATTCGGATGTCTAATTTCATATTTTTATCAAAGTTCAGGTACCATTTGTGATATTAAAAAAAAAAAAAAAAAACTTATGTCACTTGCGATATAGCAAGGATAATCATATAATTGTTTTTATCCAAGTTTTATCTATGTAATTTTTTTAATGACGGTTACACATGAAATAATATCTAAATATACGTTATATTTATGTATTTCTTTCAAAGCAAGAATTGAATGTAAGTATTATTTAGCAATGTATACATATTTATTGTCATATAGCTCGTTATTATTGAAAACTTGAAATTCGAATCTCGAACTTTAACAGGATGATAGAATATAGTTCATCTTAAATATACATATATCATAATTATTTTTTGTACGTAATAACAAGAATTAAAATAAGGAAAAGGAAAAAAAATTGTAATTTTAAAAACAAAATTTTTAAAATAAGATCTTAAAAAAAGAAAAGAAAACAACAATAAAATTGCACTTCAAATTGTCTCTTAAAGACATAATTTTAAATTGTACTGAAATTGTGTTTTGAAGGCACAATTTTGAAGTTAAGAAGCAATTTCAGATTTCCAACAAGAAAAAGAAAATGAAGATGAAGAGTGTAATGATTTGGAATTCCACTCATCGAGGTATTATTTACTTTGGCAAGATTCTACATGGTTTTAACTTTGGTGCCAACTACTTCCCAGGGGGTTACCTATCCTGAGAGTGCTCTCTATTGAGTGCGCTTAAATTTAGAGTTTCATTGAACTTCAAACTACGACACCAAAAAACGTCCTAATGATTAGAGTTCTACTACCTTATATTTTAAGGGTAATACATACTTCTTCACTTACAAAACTAACATCCTTGTCAGTTTTTTTACACAGATCTAGAACCATACTGGGTATGTATAGCACTTAGTTTTCCCATTTCTGACTAGCGAATTACTCTAATACCACCTGTAATAACTTGGAACTCTACCCACCGAGATATTATTCACTTTAGTAAGATGCCACATATTTTTATCCTTGGCTACTTCTCAAGAGTAATATTACATTTTAATAAAATAAAAAACATAAAAAATAATATATTTTAACGAGTTTGTGGGTTTAGACCTTAAATCTAAACTTTGATACGTTTAAATTTGTGTTATTTCCAAGTTTGGTTCGTTTATTAATCGTGTCGACTTTTACTTACCCAAATCATTTCATAATTGTGTCGTGCCATATCCAGGCTCACTAGCTGAGTCCTAAATTACTAGCGCTAATAATTATGTGTATGAGAATATTATGATTAGAGGATAAATGGATAGAAACACTCTAAGGAAGAGTAAAAATTTTATCTCTATGTTTCAATCCCTCATGCTTTCTATACTTTGGTATAAGGGAAATAATATAGAGAGTATACAATGTGGTATGGAATCAAATAAAATCCCTAAACATATTAATACAAAGCATATCAATCAAATTGAGCAACCCCACCCTACCCCTCAAATTGAGCAAACCAAATTACGATTTCAATCGAGTCTACACGTAAACTTAGTAGAATTTTACATTTTTAATCAAGTTTACCAGTTTTATCTATTTGAATCAAATAAGATAAAATATAAAAAATACACTGTGTTTTCACAAGCTCATAAACTATTTAGATGATATATCTTTCTATTCATTTTAACTTTGTTTTGAAACATTCCCTTTATATGTTTCCCTCCCTCCGCCAACTCCAATATTCTACACTTATAGAATCCCTCAATTCGAGTTGTAGTAGTAATATTTACAAGAAAACTTATTTATTTCATTCATATTATAAAGAATTTTAGATAACTTGAAAAGTTTAATTCTTCTTTAATTTATAACTTCTTTCAAATAAACTAATAGAAAAGAACTTAACTTTGACTCTAACTGCCCTATTTTCTATGAATGTTATATTATTGATTAAGAGTTATTGTGAAAAAAAAAAACTTAATTTTTTCCTTTTTTTTTTTTACATCCACTATGCATTTTAAATTTTTATGGCTTTTGTAAGTATATTTATAATTTTTCAAAGCTATTATACTTAGGTTGTAGAAACCTATGTTTCTAGGTTCTGATTCTATACTCTCTAACGATTCTATATATAATTGCGAGTTTGAAAACCTTCGATGATAATATATAGAATAGCGTGTTAACAAGCTAAGCACTTACTAAAAGGCTAAATAAAGAATTTTTTTCATTTTTTTTATATAATTAATTTCTCATAAAGTATGTAATTGATGGATAAATAATTTAAAAATATTATTCCAAACCCTATAAATGTCTAAAAGTATTCCCTAACGAGATTCATATTTGAATACTCATTTAATATATTGCTGCAAACTTAGGGTCTGTTTGTTTAGCTTTTTTGAGCAGATACACACTTTTTTCAAGCTTTTTTCTAGCAAATTGTTTATTAAGAAATAGATATAGATAAAAAAAAAATTGACATTCTCATGAAAATATCAAATAGATCAAATATAGATACAATATAAATATAAATCGAATATATTTATACGTATGATTTCGATACAGATACAGATACAGATGATCATCCACATAGACTCTTAAATAAATAATCATTCCTTTTATCCTTTGCTTGCTTCATGGTGCTTTTGAGATAAATTTATTTTTATAATTTTAATATGGAAAACCTCGTACGTCAAGACGGATACTAGACTACTCAAATTATATTACTAAAAACACTAAGCACAAGATATTGGAGGAGATGTAGCATTACCTCTACAACTTTACAATAGTACCTTTGTTAGCATGAAGAAATAACTGAGAGAAAGAAGAAAATCCATTTTCACAATATAAAAATTGGTAAAAAGTACATACTCCATTCCCCATTTATTAACAATACACAAGATAAATCGATAAAAATGATATGGAAGTCTAACATTTTTTATAGGAAATCAGAAGAAAATGTCTAAATTTAAACTTATCCAGCCATATATATCAATTATGTTAGACATATGGAGGTAGTAAAAGATAATTTTAAACACAACATTGAAGGCAAAGTGTATCAAATATTAAAAACCTAAAAAACAAGAGAAGGAGAAGTAAAGCCTCCAAAAAGCAAGCTATTGGCAATGATTCTATAAGCTGCTTCCGTCCAATGGATTCCATCCCAATTTGCAAAAGTTGATGGATCTGGGCAAAGATTGTAGCCTGGTGTACCACATAGTATGGAGAAATTGAAGTTGTAAGGTCCACCACCTCCACAACAAGCACTTAAAGTTGCACCAGTAAATCCTAGAAAGGCATAACGTGTTTTTTTCCTGTCAGCTAATAAGATATATCATTTGGGGGGGATTGTGGGGTGTGTGGGGTTGGTTGGTGGGTGGGGTTGTGGGTGTGGAAGAGGGAGAGATTACAATGGGAAGGTCATATTTGAATTTGGTACCTTTTACACGAGAGTCCAAAAAATGATGCACTAAACCACTAGATTATTGGCTTTTAAAAACTACTTTAATATTACAAATATAAACTAACAAGAAAAATCGCTATTTATTTCATCAAATCGCAAGTATGCTATTAAAAATGAAAATGCCTTGAAGCAAGAGTAATTGAAAACTTAAATCTACTTATTTTAATATGATAGTTGAGGTTAATATGACTACCCAACAATCAAATGTTGCTAGTTAGACAATTTCTCAAGTCTTCAGTATGAATTCATCTTTCGTATCTAAACTTTATGAGCATCATGAAGACAACAATAAGTTTGCTTCTAAAGTTGCTCACCGTATTTCAAAGGTTTGCGATAAAACTGCATGGCAGCACCATAGTAATCGGCATAAATGATCCTTGCATGAGGATACTTTATCCTTAGGGTTTGAAGGGCTAGCACAAGATTCTTATTATAGTACTTAGAAAAAGCATTGTGTGCCTTCAAACACCCTGTTTGTGGATCATAATATGTTTGGTTTTGGCTCTGAAATACTGTTAAGTACACCGCGGTGCAGCCTATGGGAAGAATCCCAGGAATTACAATGTTTGTAGCACCTTCGTTTATCAATATCTGCAACATATGTTCTAAGAAGCATCATGATGAGAAATCAATAAACTCAACAACTTAAAAAAAATGAGCATTTAAAATTGCATTAACAACTCATGGTCATATATATCATCATCTTGTAATATGTATGTGTGAAAATAAATAAAAATAAAAGAAATTAATGAGTGGTATATAGAACCTAAGAATTGATTTGAATAGATGTCCCAAGAAGTATAAACTTTCAGTTATATGTATATGTTTTCTCAACCTAAGGATGATTTTATGAAAATTTTAAAGTTTAATAGGACAACTTGGAAACTTCAAATTTATGCCTACTTTTAATTTACCTCTTAGAGTTGACATTCTCCAAGCTCTCCTTTCTTATAAGGCATGAGGCCTTAACCTAACTAAATAAAAGTGGGACATATACTATTCTAGACTTCAATGGGATATGATAATTTCTATTATAAACTCCTTATTTAATTATATATATATGTGGTATGTAAATAATAATAAAATTTTAATGTATATAGTATATGTGAAATATCAGTAGTAATTATTTTAGAAAAAAATTATATATTAAATTTCCACTTATTTCCTTTTTTTTTTTTTCCCATGGAAAGGGGAAAGGATTTTACTTACAGTTGTAACGTTTGTAATAGCTTGAACTACAAGAGGCACCAAAGGTGTAAGTTGCTCGATGGATGTACCCAAAAAGAATGGATAATTGAAATCATTCTCACCAATCTCTCCCATGAAAAAAACTGACTTTATGAAATATCTTTGGCAATCTGCAAACAAAACCTAAGAAGTTTATTAATCCATCAAAACACCAAAATTATTTTAAAAAATTAAAATAGAAAATAAAATTGCATAAATAAAGCATCCTTGTTTTGAATTTATGCTATTTGTTATAATTAGTGATCCTTTGTGAAAAAAAACCTAAAATTCATTTTTTTTTATCAATATTAACTACAGGCTCAATGAAAAATATAAATATATAAATGGTGGATGGACACTCTTTCATTGGATATCGTCATAAAAGTTTTTGAAGCACTCACTAAAAAAAAAAAAAGAAAAGAAACGGGAATTCTTGGTAAATAGGTTACGAGATTTTGACTATATAATATTTTATTTTAAACAGTTACGTGGCTTGTTAAACTAGTTTGCAAGTTGAAGCAAACAATTGATCCAATTGTACTGAAAGTGACGTTCAAAATAATTACACATGGCTAGATCCTACATCAGGAAAAAGTTATTCTTTTTTTTTTTTAATTTATTTAAAGGTATAACTGCAGTAAACTTCTAATTGATATGCAGTGGACCTTGTTTTGTGGTGCAAAGCGATGATTTGTATTCCTTGAACCAACCCAACTGGACATTTAAGGAGTTATTTGTCAACAAAAATGAAATGTTCTGGTATGAGTTTGCATCCAATGCTGTGGCACCACCAACAGCAAAGTTAACTCCATTTGTCGAGGGTGGACCACCTCGTACCTTTTCATATGGTGGAATAAACGGCAACCCAAAGCTCTCCGCTGCAAAATATTTATAATTTATTATAGCCTACTATCAACAAATTATAGGGGGGAAAAAAAAAAGAAACAACAATATAGCTAGAATAATCTTCCGTAAGTATGAGTAAACCATTATTCAAGTGTTCAAATAAAGTATGCATGTCCAAATCATAAAAGTTAAAATTCAATTTTTACTAACAACATGTAGTGCATATATCCAATATGCACTTATCTTTCTCTAAATACAGTGTGTCGTTGTTATAACGTTTATCCTCTAAATTGAAGTTAAGAAAAAGAGTTCTTAATATTATATAGACTAATTAATGCTGTAAAGTTTTTTCCTCAATTTTAATCTATTGAAACCTAGCTATATCATCTATTTTTAACTTAAGAAGCATGTAAGAGCATATTCATATACCTATGAAATCAATCATGAGACGACCATCACAAAAACGGTCAGTCGGACGATGGAAGTATGTCTCCCCATATGGAAAACTCCCGATAGGATATTTCGGTGAACCTTCCAAAAGCAAGTTTCCAGTGTCGCTATAAGAGTCACCGAAGCTGTAGATCGCCTCGTAGCTTTTCAAAAAGTTCGATGAAACCATTGTCGTACAAAGCATGCACAACGTAAGATATGGAAGCAATATTACTTTTACCATTTTCATGGTGCTGGTATTGGAAGAGTATGGGAAAAAAAGTGTAAAGGAAGGAAGGAATATAAATTTAACGACGTATCGAGTTTTCTAGTGGGTTTATATAGTGGGAAAGAGGGAATTACATAGAATATACTATATATTTCTTCCATGTATTTTATTTGCACTTGCTTTTTGTTTATTCCTAAAAAGTCAAAGTTGTTTTTTTATTAAAAAAGAAAAAAAAAATATGAAAATCGTACGTACGTTTTGTTTGTGATGCAAAAATACAGTCATATAATGACGTGGTGTGATAATTGTCCAGTCAATTCGCTATTTGAATCCATTAATTTCTAGCCATTAGCCTAAACGGAAAAAAACTATTTTATATATATAAGAAACATTGTTTATTGGGGTCTTTTATTTTGCCCACGATGGATAAATACATCTGTGTATATATATATATATATATATTTATTTATCTAACAATCCCCCACAAATTTATTTTGCAACTACCAATTATATAAAATAATTTCGTAAATATTGTCACAAATTTGTATGACCCATCTAATCATGGTTATCAAGCCTCCTGATACTCTGACATGGTTAAACATAAGAAACCAATACATCAATCGATCATATTTCCCTCTAACTCTCCACTCCGAAGACCCAGATTGATCTTATGCGTACGCATTATCACGAATCCATCCATTTAATTGCCTTCAAAATAGAGTTGATATCTAGAATAGCATGGATTTTTGAGTCCTTCTCTAACCAAGTGACTTAACGGTATCCATTTTCCAATTAGGACTAAAATGAATTTCATCTCAAACTATTATTCTCAAAACACGTTGGGTGATATGTCTAATAATCGGCTTGACTTCACTCATGCAAGAGTTTCACCAATGAGATGTAGACATAATGCAATACAGATAAAAAAATATGACCGCAACATGAAAAAACTAATCACGCTCGGTCATGTGAGGGAATTAACAATAGTAATCCCTCAATTGGTTTAAATCTAACAACATAATTAGGGCGTTTGTCATGCTTTCATTAGAATGATAAAAATAAGTTAGGATCAACTCATCTTACAAGTTCTATCTAAATACTCAAAGTGATTGTAGAGAATCTAGAGATTGATGTAATATTTGCCAATTATCACGAGTAACATAGACACTTCTTCAAAGATCATATATCACTAGGATAAAAAATTGATACTAGCGATATAGATATAAGACAAAACTCATCTTTTCATTCTAACCGGTAGTAAAACTCATTGTGTCCCTAGAAAGCAAGAAATTTTCCACCTTCTAAAATTTAATTGGGGAAAATTGAGGTGGAACTCACCTAAATTAAACATTATATATATCCTATCATGCCTTTCCTTCTCCCCACATGCGGATCATTTCTCCCTTAGGTTTATAGGTGAGTCTTCCACTAACTAGGACACTGAGATAAGGCTAGACTCTTTATTTTAGTCAATAGCAAGATCCGCTACGTCCCTAGAAGACGGGAAATTTGTTGCCTTTTGAACTTTAAATGGGGGGAAGTTGAGATAGAACTCTTATGACATAAACATCATCTATACCCTATCGCCCCTTTCTTTCTCCTCTCACATAGATCATTTCTCTCTTAGGTTTGTCTCTGGTTTTTTTTTTTTTTTTTTTTTTTTGGAATCTCTCTCATTTTTATAGTGGTTTTAGCTTGTATTTTCTATTTTTTTTAATAATTATTTTTTTATGTGATATTTTAGGTGTTGAAAAACTTTAATTTGACATTTTAGCACAACTTCTTGGTACATTTTCACTAACTTAATCTTAGTAAAGTGACTTTCATAATATTAGTAATAGGTATATGTAAAATTTATAATCTATAAATATATAATATTAACATTAATAATAAGTATAATATATAGCTATTAAAATATTATATTAAATCTACACAATAATATAATTATATTTATTATAGATTTAATATAAGTAGGTTTAAGAAAAAAAAAAAACCTTCAATTTGATGTGAGAATCTCTTTTGACTAGGATAAAGGGGCAATAGCTTATATCGTGGTGAAACATGAGAGGCAAGTTCCGGAGACGTGGACTTGCCTCTTTAAAGCTATTGTGGAGATTTTTTACTACATTTAGTCTTTAAAAAATCATGTTAGTAGGTCTTAGTTGACCCTTTTGATTCTGGTGTATCAAACTTGTAAAATTTTATTCTAAATCAATTGCAAATGAAATTCTCCAATTGGACAACCAAAATGCTTTTTTTATCGAACGAACTCAAAAACTTTTGAAAGTTTGATGTCTCCATACTTATGTTTCTTTATTCCTCGTTGTCTAATTTTATTCATGTAATGATTGTTTGCTACATGAAAATATTTGTTTCAAGGAAGTTTTGCACTAAGTCTGAAATGTTATCCTTCTCCATGTAATGGCCAATCATAACTTTGCCAATATCATGAAGATAACTAATATCATATGCATAAGAATATTGCGAACAAAGGAGATATGGATGGAACTACTAATGAAAAGAGGAGAAACTTTATCTCTATGCTTTCATTCCTTATACTTTCTATGCTTCTGTATAGATAAGCCTAACAATATAGACATTATGCAATATGGCATCAAATCAAATGGAATTTCTTTACGTAATAACATAAAACATATAAATCGAATCCCTTTTTTTTTTTTTTTCCTCTTTAATTTTGTCCATTTCGTTATTTGGTGCACGATATGTAACTAACATTGTTAGCATATCTATTCAGCTGAAAAATGCACTATATCAAGTAAATTCGAAGATGTTATTATAATGACATATAATAAGATTTACTGTCACTATAATTCTTTAAAATGAGACAAGTTGACTTTTTCATATGAATATGTCTCATAGGCGAGACGTCAATTATGGATTTTATATTTCCTTCAACGGAATGTTTAATGATTGAGGATAAGATCATGGATATTTATGCAAGTCTATAAAAAAAATTAATTAATTAATTTTTCTATAGAAGATATCATTTTCGAACCAATGAAGAACCTAACGTATATGATGTTTGTGTTGACCATTATTAACTATAAACCGATTGTTCCATTCCAATAATCAAAATATAAATAGAGGATTGCAATTTGATTTTAAGTTCATAAAATATTACCTAATGATTTTCGGAGCTTATATATATATATATGGTTCAACACATTCTGTTAGGTTGTCACATCCGTATAATTATCATCTCTCGTTTTAGAGTAAATTACATTGTCATAGAATGTCCATTTTGCCACGCCAACTCGTCCTGTATCATTTTCCCATGAATGGAAGAAACCTCATCGTCAAAGTTTACCATTATAAGTTCATGACAATACCTGGAGTTGACATGTTAATAAGTTGTCAATAAATTTTTAATTGTTTCATATATTTATTTATTTATTTTTAAATGCATACAATTAATAAATCAAAAAATAAAAATATTATTCTAAACCCTTTATCAATGTCTAAAAGCATATTCCACTGACAAGATCCATATTTAATTACTTATTGAGCATATTGCCGAAATCCTAAATTGACAGATCTTTTCCATCTACTTTTGATCCATATTTTCATCCTAATTTGCTTGTTTAATTAGGAGTTGTTTCTTTGTTGTATTTTCTTCTTTCACTTTGAATGAAGGAATAATTTTTATAAGATTCATTCATTTCCATTTGTACCTTTTGGTTGTCATATGAAACTTGATGTGGCATATAATTACTTGTACTTGTACTCTTATCTCTCTTATCGTATCAATGGCAATTACTGGCGGACGGTGTCGCACCTAAATGCATTGTATATTTTAGGATACGGTTCTTCTAAAATTATCATATTTAACAAATTAATTTTTAACATACTTCTATACTTAGTTATTGGTTGAAATTATGTTAAAGAAGATGTTATCATACTACAACATATTAATATAGTTTAGACAATTTTAAATATGGATTTAAAACTTTAGAAAATTTTAAATAAAATAATTTTAGAGGATTCAAATCCAATTTTTTATTCTTTTTAGGTGAAAACCATCAAGAGAAAAAAAAAAAAAAAAAAAAGGTCAATTTGATAAAATTAAGATTAGTCAAAGGTGAGTTTAAGTCTCACTTCATATCTTAGGTGGTAACAAAACATAAGAGGCAAGTCCTTAAGATGAGCGGACTTACCTCTCTTAGCTTCCTGAGGTGATTTTTTATGATTTTTAGGTAGAAAAAATAACCTCAATAGACCTTTTTCATACCAATGTATCAAACTTGTGAAATTTTATTCTAAATTAGTTGCAAAGAAAATTCATCAACTGAGTAACTAATATGTTTTTTTTTTTGAAGAAACTCAACACTTTCAAAAGTTTGATGTATCCATACTTATTGTTGCTGGTGTTGAATTTGCTGTTAGATTTTTCCTTTTCCGTAAGTGGATGGTGAGGGTGCATAAGAGCACCTAGAACCTACGAACATAGAAAATTCGCTTAGTGGTACGTCGGGGAGTTAGTTATCCAGCATGGCCACTTCAATCCATAAGTTGGCAGTACGTTCATGAAAGTATGGAATACTAACTATCCTCTTAGTAAAATTGAGAGCTTACTTGTCTTAAGGATTCGAATGATTCCTTATAGGAGGTAGCCATAGTAGACTCCAAGGGGACCATAAGGCATTCATTATATGTGGCAAGTTCCCTTTAGGCAACTAGCTGTCTCAACCTAATATGTAGAGCACAACAATGTCAGGCACGGATTGTGTTTGTGCTAATGCTACGACACAGATATGTTAGGTGAAAAGGCGACTAGATGGTGCATAGACTTCTAAGGAGATTCAGTTATTAATTCATCATGGGCCCCTTATTGAAGTCAGGGATCGTGACTAAAACGAATTCGCTGCTTTCAACCTCTTTATGTCAGGTCAAGATCGAGGTCCTTGATATATGTTGCCTAGGCAAGCCGAAGTCACTTAGGAGTCCTTTTCCGATGTCAGCGCACAATTTGCTTCTAGGGTCTTCATGAAGTAGGCTCTATAAGTGCTAGTATTAGACCTGGTAGCCCATTAATTTTGAGCTCTGACCCAATAAGCCTTAGCCAAAAATCTACTACCAACTCTTATGTTTCTTTTTACCTCTTTATCTAATTTTGTTCATCTAATGATGGTTTGCAACAAGAAAGAATTTATGCACTAAGTTTTCCATTCAGCTTAAATCGCTTAGATGGCCTATGTTCCTTTTTTTTTAACCTAAAATATAATACTTATGTATTGCTATAAATATATACATAAATATTAAATAAAAATTAGTTTTTGTTGCTTTAATTATATAGTTACATATAATATATCATGCATAAAAAATTCACAAATCCACTAATGAGATTATTAACAAGCCTGTTAATAAGCCTACTTGTAAGCCCGTTTATGAGCCTAAATGAGCTTGCTCATGAGCCAACTCAAGAGCCTAAATCTAATATCGATCTTGGCTTGTTTAGATGAACAAGCTTTACTTTAGACTCGAGTTCAATTTGTTTACTAATGAAGCTCAAGCTAGCCCTAAAATGAGTTGAGTTCAAGAAGTTCACGAGTAGCTCAACTCATTTGCAGTCATGTCCACGACTATACTTTAAATTGATGCGTTAACAAGTTGTTAATAAATTTTTGGGCTAATGCCATAAACACTATCTGAAGTTTACTTAAATATTCAACTAACTGCCTAAACTTTACTTTAGTCTATCTACTACATTAATGTACTTTTCATGTTCAAAACACTACCTCTATTGGATTCATCTAACTCCATCTACACAATTGGCACTAACAACCTATCACACATTGACACGTGTCCATGGCTGCTCAAATCATATGCCATGTAGATTATTTATTTGTAAATGAAAAAAAAAAAAAAAGAAAAACTCATCTTATTCCCTTCTCCTTCCATCAAGAGAATCTACCATCATAATAATAAATAAAAGGAAAAAAATAACCATAAATCAGACATTCATTAAAACTAATACTTTTAACTTTAAAGCTAATGAATTTCTTAAGTTTAATTAATCATATAGATAAAAATTTAAAATGAAAACAAGAAACTCCACATTTTGCCAAAAATAAATCATACCTACAAAAATCCAGTCAACACCCATGATAGATCTACAATAATATAAACAAATTCACCATAAATGTTTCTAACTTTTTCATCCTAAATTCACCAAACTCAATTACATATCTTACTTCAAAAAAAAAAAAAAAAAAAAAAAAAAAAAAAAAAAAACCAAAGCAAAAGAACAAAACTTAAGGTACTTGAAGACATCGTAGATTTCGATTATTTTGAGGATAAGAGCGATTTGATGTAGCATCAAATGAAGTGATTTTTGTGCCTTCTTCTTTATGGGAACCATCCTATATACCAAAATAGCTAGCGCATAAGTTAGGGTTTTGATTGACTTAGCAGAAGAGGATGAGATCTATAGTGAGTTCGGGTTTCTATCGATCATTTAGGATGTTAGGTTTTAAACGAATTTTAAAATCTTTTCTTAATAGGTAATTTCTATGGGATATCCACATAGATAATGTTTTTGGTGAGCCGTTGACACTTGACAACATCCAGTAGGTCAATAGTGCCAGCGAAGATTAAATAGATCAAATCTTTTGAATATGAAAAGTTCACACAAGTATTAAATTTTGACCAAATAAAAGTTTAGGTATTAATGGAATATTTAAAAAAAGTTGAAGTAGTGTTCCTGATGTCCCGAAATTTTTTTATTGCTTCGTATACTTATTTCTTTTAATGTATGCAATAAATATATATATATATATTATTTTAAACCCCATAAAAATGTCTAAAAGCATCCACGCATCCGCATCCACATCCACCGGCGAGATTCATATTTAAATGCTTATTGAGCATATTTGCCAAAATCCTAAATAGATAATTGCTCTCTCTCTCTCACTCATTTGGGGAAAATGATATGTTGACATACGTGGCGTGATCCCTATCCTTCTTGCTAATTTAAATGCATTGACTTACTTATATGGTAAGAGAAGTAAATAGTAAATATCTATGTTGCAAATGTAGGATTAAGTATCGTGCCTATATATAATATACATGAAATATAATTATTAATAATTTTTTAATACATGATGATATATATAATGATTATTTTAAAAACTATCTATTATTTTATTTATGTATTAATGTATAATTAATAATTACACATCACGTCCATATAATCATAATGTTGAACATTTTTCGGTGGTAGAGGGCTCGGACGATATACCTCCAAGGCATCAAAATTCACAAATTCGGTTTTTTCCATCATTTCTAGTGACAAGCAAAAAACCAGTGGGGGGTGGAGAGGGAGACGTTTGGCTTGCTTCGTCTTTAAAGTAGTCCATTTGACAAATATTCCTTATCTTGTACGTAGCTTCAACACTAAATTATTCCTTTTCTTTTCTTTTTAAAATCTTTTGCCAGTATTCCTCCATATACTTAAGAGTAAAACAAATTGATCTGGCTTCATAATATTAAAAATTCTCTAAATTTGCGATAAGCAATCTCTGCAAAAAGAATCGTGTTAAAAGCATTAATCGAATGGACAAACTTGAGACGGTTCGTAGCAAAAACAACATAACTTCTTTTCTAAAACTTATGCTTTAGTGGGTAATTTTATGATTGGCTAAATTGCTAAATGTAAAAATAAACTAAAATAATACAGTAAAACTATCTAAAAGCCTCCATTATTGCCGAATTCTCACTCTCACCGAATTCCATTCGTCGCTTTTCTCTCTAGACTCCATCAAATTTGATACCATAGGTTGTATTGCATTCACGGCCATATCAAAGTTTCCAAGGAAGTAATCACCAACAGCTTGGGAGACTCCAAAGAACAATATCTATTAATTTTGCTTCAAACTTTAAGTTCTTAAAAGTCTTTAATTTTTATAACAATGAATTCTTATTAGAGTAAACAATTCTTGTTCATATCCTTTCTTTGGCCAGAAAAACAAAAAAAAAAATATATATATATATATATCAATTCTTGTTCACTGAATATCAGGATATTTTTCTTTCTGTCTTAGTTGATTTCTTGGTTTATCTATAACAACCGGAGTGTTGCTTTAATCGATAAAAATGATGCTAATGTCATATTTGATACGCAGGAATAAACACGGAATGAAATCATGATTCTAGGTTTAATTCTCATTCTTATATTTGAATGCATTTTAAAAGACAAAATCATCGATTCTCAAGAATCAACGCTTTTGAGAATGCGATTCCATTCTATCTCCATTAATGATTGCTATTATGTTTATTATTTCATTATCTTATACATTTATTATTTGCATTTATGGTTGAGCATATTTTTTATAAATATCATCTCTATTCTATTCCATGATGTACATAAATAAAGAAATGGAATTATAATTTCATTACTTAGTTCGATTGATTCCTTCCATTATAGTTCATTCGATTCTAAACAATTCCGTCATTTTAAACATGAGATAATTGGGAATGTTCAATGAATTACAACAATTTTATGATTGTTGATGGTCCAATTATGCTTTTTTATTTCTGTTTTGATATGTTGGTGGATAACACGAAATTTCCGCTCGTTTTGGTTCAGTTTTGGTTGGTTTTTTACCTACTCCTCCTAGTGAGGATGGAACACTGAAAGTACTTGCAGGCTTTCCATTGAAGTCTAAAAAGCAAAATGCAGAGATGTTAGAATGTTTCGCCATGTAAAAAGCCTTGGACTTCGCCTATGATAATGGGCAAGAGTTTATATTAGAATCCAATGCTGGGCCTGCAAATGTGGTGAATGGGCCAGATATGGCGGTCCAACAGACCAGGCCTGATATGGTGGTGGAGTAACTGGCCTTTCATAGATGAAATAAATAAATATATACACTAAAGTATTAAGTATTAAAGTTTAAGGTGCAGTTTTCACATTTCAAATAAAAGATGGAATTAACATTTTGAAACTACGTTAAATAAAATATTAATCACGATAGAGAAAAATTAATTAACAACTATCTAAACATTAATATTTCAAATAAATTTTATAAAATGTTAGATTATTTATTTAGCTTACTCTATAGAGAGATTATACCATTTAACCGTTAAAATAAATATAGTAATTGGAATATTAACTATTTTAATGATTTGATTACAATTAAGTATGATGTGAACCGTTGGATGATGACGGAACAGGTTCCATCAAAATTAATAACGCAATCATAGAATTTTCCCACTTTATAAAATGTTGAAATATTTTTTTAACTACTTAAAATTTTAATACCTTAAATAAATTTACAGTTGAATACTATTATCTTATGCTGTAATTTATTCTGAAATAAACTATAATTAATTTCATATCGATAACATTTCCACTATATACATTACATGAAAATTCCATTGATAAGGTAGTAGATTAGGTAGCTGTTAACTTTTGGAAAGATGATGTCCACTGGTGACCAGTGGTTAAACTCTCCATCCCATCTCTTTAAGCTACTCCTTGACAAAGCTTAATGAAACCTTAATTTAAAATCTGGGGAGAAGAAAGCCCAAATTAATATCAGATGTTTCAACTTCAAAATTCAAACAGCTTCACAGAAAATCAATAATTAGACAAATTTACAATAGAAACCTCAATTTGTGCGAAAATACACAACAAGAGTAAGTAAAACCACCTCTCTATTCTTATTTCTCATCTGCAGGTTTTCCAAATGCAAAAACTAGAACTTCCTAGCAATTACTGAGGATTTGGGGGACGGCTGTTTGCAGCAGAAACTCTGGATCCCCATTCAAGTAACTCTTTACTTGTGTCATCCTTGTGCACAATGACCTCAATGAAACACAACGAATCCTTTTGTGGCCCCGTTGCGGTTGCAATAGCTTCTATCAACTCTTCCTCAGTTCGAACCTGGTTTTATAGAAATAAGATCGACCCTTAGCATAATTATCATAATAATGCATAAGCATGTCCATATAGATAAAACTAGCTTACCTTTGCCGTCCAACATTTGCCTTCACCATTGTGAATGGCATCAATGAGACCAGTGTAGTTCCAGTTCTTGATCACATTGTACGGACCATCATGGATCTCAACTTCAATTGTATAACCACCATTATTGATCAGGAAAATTATACTTTTCTGGCCACATCGCATCATTGTTGATACATCCTGAGCTGTAACCTGAACCAGGAAAAATTTTAAAGACACTTTAAGGGGAAGTTCACTAGTCTTAGTTATCATACGAGTATGCATAAGTCATACCCCAATTTGAAATCAGGCATAGCCGATTATTGTCACTTAACATTAGATTTCATTAGGAAATAGATGCTAAGCTTTAAGAATTGTCCATAGTAGTTAACGATGAAGTGAAAGTCCATGTAAGAGCAATTGAAATTTCATGTGATAAAATATCTCGGCACTAACTTATTTTGTATGCAAATAAGGTTTTTATCTCGTTCTTGTTTGGTACCTCAAAATGTTGCGAACAAGATACTGCTATAAATCATGAACTCACCTGGAAACTTCCATCCCCAATGCAAGCAATCACACGTTTATCAGTGGCGGCTTGTGCATATCCAAGTGTAGCACCAACTGACCAGCCTATGGATCCATATTGCATTTGAAACTCATACCTAAATGCAAAGAAACATGATGAATGAACTTTCCATTTTTCCGAACAGATGAATGAAAGTATTGCAGAATGAAAGACCCTGACTTACCCGCAATTTTCAGGCAAACGGAGCTTCTGACAATTGAACCACGAATCCCCTGTTTCGGCAATGACTGCAGTATCTCCACTCAGCATTTCCTTTTAAACCAGAAAAAAGAAATCGAGCAGATATTATCATACTAGATGCCATATCTATTCAAGAAATTCATGAAATTTCCCATTTTTAACCATTAAAATATGTAAAATATTTAAACTGATGAAGTGAAAAGTAAATCTATTTGGAAACAAGAAACTCTTCATTTAAGACAGCTGCTGTAAGAAGCGCTATATCAAAGATTATAATCCAAGGATATATTCCTTGTAGTGTAATAGAAATGTTGCAATACATAATCTCTGTTGTGATACTGCTAACAACCGTAACTTTAAATCGAAATGGATCCTTACCTGAATGTGCTTGAAGAGGATATTGACCCTGAGAGGTTCATCCTTCTGGGCCTTCAGGGGTTGTCCTGGAGGAACAAAAATCCTCCTATAATTATCCAATGCGGTGGTGTTTTTCTTGAGCTTCTTGGCTAGTGCAGCTAAGAAATCAGCCATGAAAACCCAACCAAAGGAAGGACCATTACCAATTGTCACCCGGTTAGGATGTACTATGATTGCCTTCTCCTTCTTAATCAACAAGGAATACCCAACCGAACTATAATCATTGAAAATAGGGCCAACAAAAACATAAGCATCAGCAGATTCCACGATTTCCCCAACAAACGTGGTACTTACAGCACCCCAGTATGTACCAATGAAGTGGGGATGGTGCTCGGGAGCAAGGCCCTTGCCAGAAGGCATGACAGCTATTGGATAGCCTGAGTTGTCAGCAAGCTCTGTGAAGGCTTGTTGTGCCTTAGCTACCCTGAGCTTTGGCCCTCCCACAATGACAGGCTTCACGGATTTGTTGAGAAACTCAGCTGCAGCTTCGACAGCTGCTTCTAATCCTAATTGATTGCTTACCCTGCATCAACATAAATCCAACGTAAGAAGCACCAATATGAAATGATAATGTTTGTAAATAAGTGGTATGTTTCCCGTTTGAGATTAGTTGGAGTTACGAAATTGAGTTAAAATGTTTTGTAGATTTAGTTTGGTTCTTCTCCTTTAAGTCGAGAGATGTGAAGTCCAAAATATAAGATGCTGACAGACTAAATCTAAGTATAAATCAGAAAAATATTATGAAAAGCAAAGGCATAATGTCATATTATCTTAACATTTGATCATTTTGCAATCATTTATCAGCTATTGAAGTTTCAATGGCTTGCTGTACTATCTCTTTGCCAATAAAATTAGAGGGGTAGTAAAGCTAGCATTCAATCTTCTAGTGAGTAGAAAATGTACACACACCAAACACTATATCTATATCCTACATGATAAATTATGTTGACTACCCACATAAATTTTGTGAAATCCATGGACATGTTATCCCATTTTATAAAAATATTATAAACAACCCCTAAAAATATCAATATCAGCACCCAATTTGTTGTACAATATAGCAAATGTTCCATGCTTGATGTTGACATTTTCATAAGGATATTTGTTATATTTTGAACAAAATAGGGTATTGGTGTATTTTTACAAAGTCTGTTAGGGTGATCAGCATAATTTACTCTATCATAAGTACTCCATGGCTCATACGCACGATTTATGGAATCATATGAACTGAAGAAGTACTACATAGAGAGAAAATATTACTTTGGAGCAAGATAGAAAGGAACTGGATCCCTTGCAAAGTCGGGTGTGGAATTCCAGCTAAATTGCAGCTTATGCTGATATAAACTGGCTTGCTTTCCTTCAATGCAGTGGAGATTGCTGTATCAATAAGCTCATGTGCATCATCCAAGTTATTCACTACGGCCTGCAACAATAATAATATAAAATGTCACTCTTACAGCAAAATCAATTCTCAATGAAATCCGAATTAGTGCTAACATACTCCCAAATTTATTTATATAGAATCAGAAATCATAGTAATAAACCTTCAAAGCAACATCATTTTCTGGCAGACAATCTCACATTTTGAATCAACATGTAAAATACTAAAATTCTCATTTCCTACATTAAACATCCTATCACTTTCTTCTTATATAATTATTTTGATGATGAAAAAGTCAAAACATATGGATAATGTTTTCTGTGAAACAAACGCATCCTTTCTTCTTAGATCAGAGGAACTTCAGACACAAAACCATCATACAACTATACGTCATAATGGTTTATATCAATGAAAGATTGAACATCTGACTTTCCCACCATTACAGCCGAATTACTCCCCAGCAAGAAAGCCATAGAATACACACTTATCAGGTAATTTCCTTTAGCCAATTCATATTCAAAACAGTTGTAACATTCCAGCCCAACAGGATTCATTTAACTAATCCGAATGGCCCTTCTCATCCCATCCTAAAAATCCCAAGCCAAGCTAGTGTCGAAATCATTAGACCACCAATCCTAGCTAGCTATTAATTCTAAAGCTTGCAATTTGTAAAAAGACATGATACCACAAACATAAACGCGACACGATTTAAAACACGATTTCAGAAACAACATACAAAATCTAACGGGACACATGATACAAAAAAAAACCACAAATATTCCATAAGTTTTTTTCATTACCTGAAAGCAAGTGATAGTTTGAAAGCACCTCAACTCCTGAGAGAAATCAGGCAAGCCAATAGTATGATGCAAAATCCTGTTAGTCCCATAATCATTGGAATTAGGCCCTCCAACAATACATACGACCGGCAGGTTCTCACTATATGCTCCTGCTATAGCATTCAACACACTGAGTCCACCCACAGTGAATGTCACAACACAGGCGCCAACACCTTTCACCCGCGCGTACCCATCAGCCGCATACCCTGCGTTCAGCTCATTGCAGCAGCCGATCAAGTTCAGCCCCGGCTCGGCTACCAGATGGTCCAACAAAGTCAAATTGAAATCACCAGGAACTGAGAACACATCCTTCGCACCGATCTCAACCAGCCGCCTTGCCAAGTGGCTTCCTAGTGTTCCACTGCGTGGTTTTGGGGCGACTGGGGCTGGAGATGTCCCAGGTTGAGCTGCTGCGCCGATATTGGTAGCTGCTTCCATTGTAATTATAAATACAGTACCTTCTTAAAACGTTACTAAGTTTAGAATTATTAGAAAATTTTCACTTATGCTAAGAAGGTTAAAGATTAAGGTGGATTTTATATTGATGGGATGATTATGATTTTGGGTTTTGAGAAAACCGTGTGCTGAGTTTACTAGGAAAAGGTTTTAGGATGCTACTTGGCAATGGAATCAATTCAATAGTGATCAAGTTGAAATTGAAATTGTATTATGAGATTTGTCCTTGGTTTTTGAATTTTCTAATGAAAAGAAGTATTCAATATTAATATTTTAATGTACGCAAAAGTGTTGGGAATCTTGGACGCTCGTAGATTTATGTTAAATTTTTTTGGCTAACTTTTGAATTTTGATCCATAGGAACATTTGTCTCTGAACATTGTCGGAAGTTCAAGTGGAAAAACTAATAATTATTAGAAAAATATCAACTAGCGTTTTATGAGGTTTTTCTTTTTCTTTTTCTTTTTTTTTTTTTTGAGCAATTCTTGATTGGTGTTAAGAAATTAATTGATTAAATTTTATATATATGCTTGTTTCCATTTTATTTAGTATGATATGTATTTGTCAATCATCATCCTCACGAAATTAGATTTGATTTCTCATTAGGGATGAGCAGATAATCCTATTGTATAGGATACCCCTGCTCTCACCGGATAGAGTATGGATATAAAGTCTTCAAACCCTGTACCTACCTTAGAACCTATGTTATACTGTAGAAGATACAGATTCTACGATATCATGTATCCATCATGTTAAATATTATATAATAATATTAATATATAATAAATAATGATATTCTATATTTTATTTTGCAACCACTTCATGATTATTATTTGTAGACTATATTTAAGAAAGTTTGATTATAGAAGGATTTATACTATTCTATTTTAGAATGACTTTTTATTTTTATTTTAAAAACTGCAGTTGCATATACATACTTAAACTCCCATATTATATAGAGATGTTCTTTATATTATAATACTAATTAATATATAGAAGTAGTCGTAAAGTTTTTAATTTTGGAATTATGTGTAAGTTTTATAATTTCGTTTAATATCACTTAAATAGGTTCCACAAATATTTGTTATAGATTTCAACTTTCACACGTTATTAGATTCTATATATTATAGAACATATGATATTAGCAAAATATATTTTAACTTTCTTTCCGCACATTATTTATATTGAATATATGAAAATAAGATAATATTACATATGTTTTTAAAAATTACAGGTTCCACGGGTATCCTGTATCCTGTTGATTTTACCAGGCACAGGGTATAGGGTGGGTATTCCGAGTACTAAATTCAATATCCTGTATCTTACAGAGTAGGGTACGAGTAATACTTCGTATCCTGCCCACCATGTACCCACTTATCCCTATTAAATCCCCATATTTTTGGTTAAATAGAA
The DNA here is from genome assembly GCA_024138025.1 of Combretum micranthum. NCBI lineage: Eukaryota > Viridiplantae > Streptophyta > Magnoliopsida > Myrtales > Combretaceae > Combretum > Combretum micranthum. The sequence goes on along the minus strand of JAMXBD010000012.1, from coordinate 2,175,603 downwards.
TAGACTCAATATTTTAATTTTATTCCCACGGAATATTTATTCCTTTGCTTGATTTGTAAAAAATTCTATCAAAAGAAAGTTTATTTCATATGATACATAATAAATAAGAAATTGTTATTCGTTCATTTTACTAGAAGAATGGCTATTCTTAGTCTAAAAATATGTTTTGTTTTGAAAATAACCCTAACTATAAAAATAAGGAATTACTTTTTTTTCAGTCTTATTCCATTTCAATAAACTAAACATACCGTAGTGAAATTGTGGTAAGTTTTTTAATTAACATTTTTTATAGGAACACGTGTCTTCGAACGTTGTTGGTGCGTGTGTGTATACAGGACACTGTGGTTATATAAGTAATAAACTAATAATCATTAGAAATAGGTATACTAATATATTTATTATTTTTATAGTTCAATAACAATCGGTTATGAGTCTGACTGCTCCCTTAAAAATCATGATAAAGAATTTTCCTCGAAAAATATCATCTGTGGCAATTTGTTTTAATGCTTAACATATAGGTTTTAAATATAAACACATTTAAAACTTATGCGGAATGGGCTGAAGAAATACTACCTACATTGATAAACTCACTCGCATAAACTTGGATTACGACATAAAAGAAAATGCTATGATCTCATTATTAATTTTAATGGGATTGATCCCGTCATCATTCAATAGCTTATACCATATCCAATCGTGATCGAATAATTAAAATAGTTGATATTATAATTATTATATTTATTTTAATGGTTAGATGGTTTATTGAACGATGGGACTGTAGAAACTTCGTGACATAAAATAAAATAAAAATAAAGTTACAATTTTAAGTAATTAAAAGAAGTAACAATTAGTCATTGTAATTCCTTTGAGTATATATGTGCAAGATTAGCTATCTCTTTGAAGCTCCTCTTCTTGGTAGTAATAATAGTTACAGTTTTGCCAATCAAAAGATGATATATCTTCTTCTTCTTTTTATTTTCCCCTTTTTTGGCTATTACCAATGAAGTTAACAACTAAATGTGCTATTAAGGAGATCTGGTTTAAGTGACTTTACCTAATCATATACAGTTACCTACCATTTCTCTGCTCAAAAGAAAATGAAGAAAAAGGGGAAAAAAAAAAGTTATTGATGGGTGTTTCAGGATATTCTTACGATACCAACTAGTGAACCTTTTAGTTTTTTTTTTTTTTTTTTTATTAAATCATCATACATTTGCTTATTTTATAATCTGTGTATTGTTAATTTAAGATACTTGAGTAAGTTGTAGGAAAACACCCGTTCTCAAACCACAGACCACAAATGTTGTGAAAATGAAACCAATGCCGGTGTGCGGTTTTAGTTTTATGGTTTCGGTGGACTTTAGCGTAATTGTCTTCGTCATGCGGCATTGTAATTGGACAAACCATGGGTTCGTTGGTTTGTTGTTCTAGGAACGTTGTCATTGTTTGCTTCATTTTAAAATCTTTTTTAATTTTTAAAATTTATTTAATACATAATAATTATTTATTTTGCTACGATAGGACGGAGATATCATTCCTGAACAGCAAATGTTGATCCGGTTCGTTGAACGTTAATCGTCGAGTCCAGTCCATACAACTTCGGGCTGACGGGTCTAGATAGGTTTGTAGATTTTTTATTTATTGTGTGTTCGTATCGCTGATTTTGTTCTCCTGATTTTAAGGCGGCTTCATTGGAATGCTTCTTGTGTTTTTTCCGAAATGGCAAGTCCTATTTGTATTGTAATATATCCTGTCCCACTTAAGGAAAAAAGAAATTTCTTAAATAAATATAAAGAGAAAATGTGACTAACTTCTTCGACTTTGACTTAAATACAATACAACCCATGTGAAGTTTTGAATATTATAAATCATCCTCTTAGATTTTGATAAATTGACAAATAACTTGTAAAAGTTAAAAATAATCTTTCTTAAAATTTGACTTTGAAATAAAAGCATCCTCAAACTTGTTAAAGCATGCATCAATATTTCCTAAACTTTGGTTTTATCATATTTTTGTCAAAAAAAAAAATCAAATGTCCTTTACCTTGTCAAATTCATCAAAGTTTTTGGGAGGTTATTTGCACACTTAAATCAAAATTTATGAAGATTATTTGCAATTTCCTTCAAACTTAATCCATGTTTTGGTTGTGGTCGAAACTTTTGTGAATTATAACATATAGATGGTACAACCTCAAGATGCTTAATCTAAGCACAAAAATATTACTTTGACAAAAATTAGAAAAAAAAAAAGACTCCAAATATTATATTGTATCCATGAAACAATCTAATGGAAGGAAAATATCATGTGAGGTCTTCATACAATGCTCGACAATTGCATAACAGAGAATAACATATATATCGTGCGTTCAGTAAGAAAAAATAAAATACAAGTCAATTGATTGCAAAAATGCCAACATACATGTGATATTTTTATAATTTTTCATATCATATATTATAAAACTAATATAATAACATGTATCATATATGAATGTTAATGTGGACCTTTCAAACAATAAGATCCTAAAACACCTGTAAATTCCAAAGTGGTAATGACCTACGTATATATATAGGTAATTTTCGGTTTAAATTTTTCGAAAAGTCTTTTAATGTACTCTCATATGATGTGGTATACAATCAAATTTTATCGAAAAACTACAAAGATTTAAAAATCATATTCTAGATGTTTAGGTACCCTTGACCTATTGTTGTTGTGGCTACATGGATGTGTAAGCTTCTATCTAGTATTGTTTCCTACATTAAAGTTGCTTTATTTATCACCTATTCCCGTATCCAATAGAGTCTTATGGATATATGCGTCGGTTTGCTTATGTGCTGGCTCAATCTTGTGAGCGTTTGCTTAATCCAATGGCTTCAGCCTTCGCCTATTTGGATCATTATTTTAGTATCGTTTTATTATCATCTTCCAAACTGAACAGATATTGAATCGATATATATATATATATATATATACGATACCGATAAAAAATTGATAGTTTTATTAGTAAACTGACCAATTAGAACTAATACTGAACTGATACCGAACTGATACTAGTTCTATATAGATCCTATACAAAAAAAAAAAAAAAAAAAAAAAATCCAACAATCCAAATAGACCATTATTAAAGAGTGTGTTTATTATTAATTTTTAGAATTCATTAAGAGATATAAATTATCTTGAACACTACATAGGCTTTAGTGGATGGGTGTGAACCATACTCTATTAGAAATATTGTTGTATTTGAAAGATGGGTTTTTAATATCATTTCCTTTTATTACTATCTTAACTTATCAGTAAATATCATTCTCTCCTTTATTCTTTTCTACTTATTAGGGATTCCCTCCCCTGACAGAGTTTTTGTGTTCTCTCATATTTCATGTTACAATGTGCCTTAATGAATGGATATCACAATTCTATATGATTTGGCACAAGGCTTCTCCTTGATGACGATGAGGTTTGTGTCATAGACCTATTGCTACGTTATGATCATAGCAAATTATAGTGCAATGATGTTTAGAATGTAAATTTGTATGTTTATTATTTTGTTATCAATTGTAACAAGTAGTGAGAAGGATGAAGTTTTAGCTTCCAAATCTATAGCAAAGCTAATTGAAATCGAGGTTGTTTTCGTTTTGTTAGAGGCTTCTTTGAGAAAAAGAAAAAGCAAAAATTTTATATCTAAGGCTTTTATCAAGGATTACTCAAAATTTTGAACCTTCTTGCAAGTAGGACAGTAAACGAGTCGAGTTGAGTTGATACAATACCAAGCTCGAACTTGACCTAAATAAAAAACTCAAAGCTCAAACTGGACTAAATTTAATACTCGATAAACTTGAACTCGACTCGGCTAAGCTTGATTATTCTTTTAAATATTGATTTAACTATAAAGAGTATTTAATACTTGACAAACTCAAACTTGACTCGACTCGACTCGATTTAATTCTTAATTAAGCTCACGAGCTCACCGAGCCGAGTATTTTAAATCTCAAACTCAAACCCAATAGCTACTCGAGTAGATCAAACTCGAGCTTGACTCGATTATAAGCGAGTCGAATTTGTGCTTTCATCGAGTCGAACTTGAGTAACTCACAAGCTATCTCGACTTACTTATAGCTCTAGTTGCAACCCTTGCAATATAGTAACAATTTAATTCGGTATAAGAAAAGAGGAAGAATGATGTTTTGTTTCTTATCATACCCAACCACTATGGTTTATTCATAATTCAATAGATCTAGTTAGAATTATTCTATAGGTTCTATGTGAATTTGTGTCTCAATTTTGTGTTTTGTCTATTGTGTTGACTTGTTTCAACTTCAGTTGTGTTTATAATAAATAAGTATTCAATATTGAGTTCTAAGTTGGCTTATTCTTACAAGAGTTGGCCTATTTTTTTTAGGGATGTGAACAAGTCAAGCCCAGTTGAGTTAAGTTTTTGAAGGTTAAGGCAACCCATTTGAAAATAATCAAGTTCAAACTCAAACTCAAGCTGAGCTTTTTATCAAGTCTAGAATCTAGGCTCATGTACAAATCATTCAGCTAAACAAGCTTACTTCAAGCTTAAGTTTGACTTATTTATAAATCAAGCTTGAGCCAAACTGAATCTAGATTTTTATCAAGCCTTAAATTTAAACTCGAGCTCGACTTGTTTATATAATCTGTTTTCCATTTTTTTGGAACCTAAATATATATATATATAAGTCATTAAATATATATACAGATATTAATCAAATAGAAATTATTTATCGTCAATTTAATTATATATTAATACATCATAAATAAACAACTCACAAATGTGCTAACGATCTTATTCACAAGTCTGATGACGAGCCTACTTGTGAGCTTATCTACAAGCTTAACGAGTTTATTCATGAGCATAAATCAAAACTTGAGTTAAACCATTTATTAATTGAATTTGAGTCAAGGTAAATTCGAGTAGCTCGACTCATTTGCCATACTAATGTCCATGACCTTTAGCTAAAGGGTATGGTGAGCTCATCTTTATGAGTTTGAGATTGCCGGTTTGCATAGAAAGATATATACTTTCTTGTGATTCTATGTAAGCTTTAAAGATTGGTTTGATTAGATCTCTGTACTCCAAAAAATCTGCCACTAGCTTGCACTTTTTGATTTAATGTATACTTCTTTGTTTTGCACAGTTTTTAGAGTCTACCACATTTAAAATCTAAAGTTTCCCCAAACCTGCCAAAAAAAATAATAAAATAAAATAAAAAATGAAGTATCTTTTCTCATATATATATCTATATATATATATGTATAATTCAATATTCATTTTCTTTTATTGCATACCTTAATATAAGTAATTTTCATACGTAAGTACTTCTTAAATAAAGGTAGAGTATGTAGTAATGCTATTCTAAAACTAATAAAAGTTCATAGATTTTACATTATGCCATATAACCTAGAAATTTTATAATAAAACTATTTCAAGTTCAATATAAAGTATTTAACATGAAACGTTCTCCGCCAGAGATATGAATTGCCAAATGAAAGAAGTTAAGACTAATACTGCTTTTAGATCCGTCAAGAAACACGAATAAAAAATGCCACAACGAGAGAAAAGCTATCAACTCCTCCTTAGATTAATGAAACAATATAAGGATTTAAACTATGATTTGAAAAAGAATAATGTGGATGTTAAAATGATACAATAATACTTATTTGCTATTATAGCTAGGCTTATTGATAAGCTCACCACTCTTTCTTACCCAAAGAAGTATTTGAGCCATGAGGAGAATGTAAGTTGACTACGACCATCGAAAACTACCCTCATGCAGGTTTCCAACAAGTCTACTAAGCTATTGTCTTCCTCAGAAATCTCAACCATGACAATATCCGTCAATCCCACGCCATGCAAACCTAAAAGCATGCATACATCCTCTAAAGTAAGATTAACTAGACATCATTATTTTTAATGGGTCGATCCTGTCAATTATTAAACAGGTCAAATTTATATCAATTGTGATTACACCATTAAAATAATTAATAATTTACTTATTATTTTTCTTTAACAATTAAATGTTGAACCAATACCGAACTGATACTAATTCGATATAGATCCTATACCAAAAAAAAAAATCCGACAATCCAAATAGACCAGTATTAAAAAGTGTATTTATTATTCATTTTTAGAATTCATTAAGAGATATAGATTATCTTGAACACTACATAGGCTTTAGTGGATGCGTATGAACCATACTCTATTAGAAATATTGTTGTATTTGAAAGATGGGTTTTTAACATCATTTCCTTTGATTACTATCTTAACTTATCAGTAAATATCATTCTCTCCATTATTCATTTCTACTTTTTAGGGTTTCCCCTGACAGAGTTTTTGTGTTCTCTCATATTTCATGTAATAATGTGCCTTAATGAATGGATATCACAATTCTATATGATTTGGCACAAGGCTTCTCCTTGATGACTGATGAGGTTTGTGTCATAGACCTATTGCTACATTATGATCATAGCAAATTATAGTGCAATGATGTTTAGAATGTAAATTTGTATGTTTATTATTTTGTTATCAATTGTAACAAGTAGTGAGAAGGATGAAGTTTTAGCTTCCAAATCTATAGCAAAGCTAATTGAAATCGAGGTTGTATTCGTTTTGTTAGAGGCTTCTTTGAAAACAGTAAAAAAAAAAAAAAAAGTTCTATATCTAAGGCTTTTATCAAGGATTACTCAAAATCTTGGACCTTCTTGCAACTTAGACTGTAAACGAGTCGAGTTGATACAATATCAAACTCGAACTCAACTCGAATAAAAAACTCAAAGATCAAACTCGATTGAATTTAATACTCAACAAACTCGAACTCGACTCGACTAAGCTCGATTATTCTTTTAAGTATTGATTTAACTATAATGAGTATTCAATACTTGACAAACTCAAACTTGACTCGACTTGATTTAATTCTTAATTAAGCTTGCGAGCTCACCGAGCCGAGTATTTTAAATCTCAAACTCAAACCCGATAGCTATTCGAGTAGATCGAACTCAAGCTTGACTCGATTATAAGCAAGTCGAATTCGTATTTTCACCGAGTCGAACTCGAGTGACTCACAAACTGTCTCGACTCACTTACAGCTCTAGTTGCAACCCTTGCAATATAGTAACAATTTAATTCGATATAAGAAAAGAGGAAGAATGATGTTTTGTTTCTTAGCATACCCAACCACTGTGTTTTATTCATAATTCAATAGATCTAGTTAGAATTATTCTATAGGTTCTACGTGGATTTGTGTCTCAACTTTGTGTTTTGTCTATTGTGTTGACTTGTTTCAACTTTAGTTGTGTTTATAATAAATAAGTATTCAATGTTGAGTTCTAAGTTGGCTTATTCTTACAGGAGTTGGCTTATTTTTTTTAGGGATGTGAACAATTCAAGCCCAGTTGAATTAAGTTTTTGAATGTTAAGGCAGCCCATTTGAAAATAATCAAGTTCAAGCTCAAGCTCAAGCTGAGCTTTTTATCAAGTCTAAAATCTAGGCTCATGTACAAATCATTCAGCTAAACTAGCTTTACTTCAAGCTTAAGTTTGACTTATTTATAAATCAACCTTGAGCCAAGTTGAATCTAGATTTTTATCAAGCCTTAAATTTGAACTCGAGCTTGACTCATTTATATAATCTGTTTTTCATTTCTTTGAAACCTAAGTATAATATATATAAGTCATTAAATATATATACAGATATTAATCAAATAGAAATTATTTATCGTCAATTTAATTATATATTAATATATCATAAATAAGCAACTGACAAATGTGCTAACGATCTTATTCATAAGTATGATGACGAGCCTACTTGTGAGCCTACCTACAAGCTTAAACGATTTTATTCATGAGCTTAAATCAAAGCTTGAGTTTTTGAGTTTGGATCATTTATTAATTGAATTTGAGTCAAGATAAATTCGAGTACCTCGACTCGTTTGCCATACTAATGTCCATCATCTTTAGCTAAAGAGTGTGGTGAGCTCATCTTTATGATTTTGAGATTGGCGGTTTGCATAGAAAGATATATAATTTTCTTGTGACTCTATGTAAACTTTAAAGATTGGTTTGATTAGATCTCTGTACTCGAAAAATATCTGCTACTAGCTTGCATTTTTTGATTTAATGTATCCTTCCTTGTTTTGCACAGTTTTTAGAGTCCACCACATTTAAAATCTAAAGTTTCCCCAAACCTGCCAAAAAAATAATAAAATAAAATAAAAAATGAAGTATCTTTTCTCATATATATATATATATATATATGTATAATTCAATATTCATTTTCTTTTATTGCATACCTTAATATAAGTAATTTTCATACGTAAGTACTTCTTAAATAAAGGTAGAGTATGTAGTAATGCTATTCTAAAACTAATAAAAGTTCATAGATTTTACATTATGCCATATAACCTAGAAATTTTATAATAAAACTATTTCAAGTTCAATATAAAGTATTTAACATGAAACGTTCTCCGCCAGAGATATGAATTGCCAAATGAAAGAAGTTAAGACTAATACTGCTTTTAGATCCGTCAAGAAACACGAATAAAAAATGCCACAACGAGAGAAAAGCTATCAACTCCTCCTTAGATTAATGAAACAATATAAGGGATTTAAACTATGATTTGAAAAAGAATAATGTGGGATGTTAAAATGATACAATAATACTTATTTGCTATTATAGCTAGGCTTATTGATAAGCTCACCACTCTTTTCTTACCCAAAGAAGTATTTGAGCCATGAGGAGAATGTAAGTTGACTACGACCATCGAAAACTACCCTCATGCAGGTTTCCAACAAGTCTACTAAGCTATTGTCTTCCTCAGGAATCTCAACCATGATAATATCCGTCAATCCCACGCCATGCAAACCTAAAAGCATGCATACATCTTCTAAAGTTGGGGTAACTAGACATCATTATTTTTAATGGGTCGATCCTATCAATTATTAAATAGTTAAATTTATATCAATTGTGATTACACCATTAAAATAATTAATAATTCAATTATTATTTTTATTTTAACAATTAAAAGGTTAATTAAATGATTCTATTGATGGGCATAAACGTTTCCACAAAATTTTGGTTTCAAACTTTCTTAAAAAAAATGCTAATTAAACAAAATATCTTCTGGTTATACTATCGTATCATACCAATATTGTAGTAAGCAAGCGAATGAGTTTTGAATCTTCATCCTAAGAGCAGGACCTTGCGGGCAATGGCCTGCCATATCATCTGACATCACCCTCTTTCAACGGGAACTGAAACTCATAGAACTTCTCGACTTCTTTTAGCCTCTGCCACATTTGTGTCCATTCTTTCTTTGTGATGCTCCTGATAAGACTTATGAGGAATTTTGGTTTAAGAGCATCTGAAGTGCGAACGAAGATGCAGAATTTAGAGTAGTCAAGGACATCCTCGTAAGGAAGCTCAGTATCATCATTGATGATGACTGGAACGCAGTGGCTCGCAATGGCATCAAATAAACGGTTTGATGACGGCGTGTCACCTGCCATGTTTAGGCAGAACTTGGAAGAGTACATCCCCTGAGTGGCTTTATTGACTCCATTTCTTTGAACACTACCAAATGAGAAATGAACATCCTTCTCATTTTTGAGGAGATAAAACAACTCTTTACAGATGAAACCTCCCAGAGTAAGAGAAAAAAGGGAAGTAAAAATTTGCTCTAATACATCCAGCCAATCATCTAAAAACTGCATTCATATATAGCAAGTTAAAGAAAGCAAGCACAACTTCTATGATCAATCCTAAATTGCCTTAGTGAGGCATGCTAGATGGGGTAAAAAAAATGCACTCACAACGGATAAAATTTTCCTGGTGATTTCTCCCCAGAAATATTAAGGAACTGCCATGTCACCAAACAAGGGCACTAGAAAAGGGAATATTTCCATTTAGAAAGGCGACTTAGTAGCATACTCCTGTAAGCCTAGACCTGTTATCCCAACCACCAACATTGTGCCTATGTTAATGACACCCTACCACAAAGAAAATGGATAAGCAAAAGTCATGATTGAAATGATTGCATCATAAGCCGGACAAGAGAACTTACTCCTTTTTTGCAGAGGAAAATTGCTCTATTTGCATTTACCAATACTGGATATGAAAATGCCAAAGCATGGCCAACTGGTGGTCATATTACTTGCATAAAATGTTGACTTTGTTCCTTAAATGCCATTACATTAGCACTCCTACCAATACACAAGGGACTTAACGGTTTTGCAGGATCTTTGAGAAAGTCATCTAGATATAACCATACCCTCCCATCTGGAATAAGAAGAAACTCTGGCAGGCAAATGGCAGCAGCAACAAACTACTTTCTTTTCGGGTAGGGGGTGGGGGTGTGGTTCAGCAACATAGGATAAACAACTTGGTATCTAAACACATGAGAATTTGGAAGTGCTATAGCATTGCACTTGACCCAGAGTCATCTAATGTCATAAATGGAAACATGATTGAAACTACACTGCTTACGCCAATGAGGGTGGAAAATAACTTTCCAAACATGCCATTAGCACATCAGAATCTACTTCACCACATTCTATTCAAATCTTTGTAAGCTAACATCACATCCTAAAAACACTAAGATGGTCATGGTGTTTTCATTTATTACATTGTCAAGCTTTTACTTCACGAAAAAAAAAAGCATCGCACCTGGTTTTGGAGGTCACGTATGCATGGATTCATTTCATTCATTGTGAGAGCATGCATCACTCTCTCATTGATAAAGAAAGCATAATATGCCATCCATCACAGTAGATTTATGGCCCTGAATTTCGATGCAACTAAATACAACAGAAAAAAATATAAAACTACATATGCTTAATTATGTGGGCATAAAGATCATATAACTGAGCAGAACAATTGAAATGAGCAACCAACAAATCAAAAGCGTTGCATAACACCACACCATTGAAAAGAAAATGCATGCTGAAGATAAAAAAAATCAATGAAGGACAGAGGACATACATCTTTTCCATAAATGGCACCTTGAAAGTACAACAAGGTTGGGCGGCTGTCAAAATCAGATTCATCATTCACATAAGACATGATCATATGTTTGTAAGGAGCTATCACATCCTTTTCAACATTCGCTACATTTGGGGGATATCTCCCAAAATCTGACAAAATAAACATTGCAGGCCACATCTGTATCCTCGCCTCGCATCCAACATGTTATTAGGATGGTAAGCCACAATCACATGGTCTTTTCCACCGGCCCTCTTCCATTCTGTTTGAGCAGTCAAATGCCAAACCAACTTCTCCTGTAACAACTAATTTATGCTTGACCTTTTGTGTGGATTAACTTTTGAGTATCTATAATAACTCAACGAAGAGAAGAATGGACCAAACATCACATCAGCTTCGCTAGAGTTATGGACCCTTATCGCACTACGGCCCTCAGTCGAGCCAGAAATTTCTGATGCAAGAAAATCCAAGGTCAACTAATATTCTATGCTATGTTGCAAATTCAATCCACCAAGATACTCTGGAATCTAAGTTCGGATATCGGGCCACACACTACCCTCTTCAGGTTTCCAACCTAACAACTCGAAATGGAACTCAGGAGGTAAATCATACATAAAGACCTTAAGGATTCTATCATTACTCCAATTACATTTAACATCTACATTACCTTGAGATGATTTGTTCTCTTTTTCAGCATTATTCACAAGGATCGACCTATTCCCTGTCGAGGATTCAACGTCATTTTGACCACCCCTGGCATTGGACCGACTATTGTCAATGGTTACCAGGAGCTTAGAAGTGGGTAACAAGTTATGGTCAATAAAGTGAGGCCGGGTGGTGGTCTTTAACACAAAGAACCAAGAAAATATGAACAGAATTGAAGTAACTGTGAACAGAAAAAGCAAAGAGTTTCAAAATATGATCCTAAGGGACGAAGAGGAATGTCTTTCAGTCGTTGTAATCACAATTCCCAAGTCCTATCCCCAGTCAGATATGATTATCCAATTAATATCACTTCCCTCCCTCCCAATTCCAACACATGAACTGGACACTAGTTTGATGATATGGAAGCGACGTTAAAGAACTAAAACTCAATGGACAAAGTATGGTATAAGATCCCATAAAAAGTCGAAACTTGAACCAAGCAATGAGTGAGGCGTTACACCTATGAATTGAAAGCTAACCCTAAGATAAAATAACCGATATCAATATGATTCCCGAACAAAGATCAAAACTTGCGTCAACTGATCAATGATCCACGTGAAGAATCCCTAAAATATGAACATTCACATAACAACATGGATCTCCTCATCAATGATGATTATGCAATACATGTGCATACAATGTGGGGTATGTTCTAAAAGGGAGACACCAAAAAGATGGAATCTTTAATGGAAACACCACAAACAAATGCTATCAAGAGCCCCAGACGGAGAAAAAAGAGGAAAATGATGGATTTGGTGAAGGAGAATGAAAGACAGATATTAAGATATATGAAAGAAAAAGAAATAGGGATTTGATGTGTACCAAAACTTGGTTTTTGGGTGAAAATGGGATGGTTTGAAAAATTGTCTAGAAATGAGACTTTCTGAAAAATTAGTCCAAAAATCGGTTAGTAAAGGCGCTGTCCCCTTGTAGGCGTCGTTCCTAAGGGTGCCTTCAAGGCATCCCCCAGCCCGCTCCCCCTTTTCTTGCAAAAAAAGGCTGATACAATCAATGTAAAAAATGAAACAGCTATAACTAGTAAAACAGACAAAAAAAGTGTGAATCGAAGATCTTCAACCTGCAAAAATTACACCAATACTATCTTTCTGACTCCACAGAAATAATTCGAACACCCAAAACATAGAAATTGTAACACCAACAACAACACATCCAACAGCTCAATCCTGCAAACTTACTTCAACACCCTAAACCTGCCCAACATATTTTGACATGTACAACCTGTCAATAATGATATTTGAAAAGTGCAGAAGCAACATTCATTAACAACACAACTAAGATAAAGAAAGTATAATTACATGCCATAAATACATATGAGTTTAATAGTTTAAATGAAAAGCAAATACAAAGTAGAAAAATATAACGCTATCTCCTCCTAGTGGCCTCCGTACGCTCCTAGAAATCCTAGACAATATGGATCGTGCACCACGCTGTGCAGGTGCTGGCTCAGGAGGATCAGCCTCCTCAGTAGATGATGCACTGAAATCTGGTGGAGGGACAGGCGAGGCATGGGTGGGTCTTCTATGCTGTGATAACTGTGTAACTCTCTCACCCATATCGGCATAATCAGGTGGAGGTACAAGGCGTCTCTTCTGCGCGGTGGTGGAGGCTAATGAGATGAAGAGCCAACCTCGTTGTATGGAGTATGGTAGGAAGGCAATGATGAGGTGCTATAGCGTCTCCTGACAATTGTAGATGTGGATCGAGGTAGTGATGGAGCATGACGAACAGTCTGATACTGCTGCTGATCGTGCTCACTCTCATCCTCTACAGCAGCTTCACCCTCGGTAGGCACGGTGTACCGAAACTCTGGATAAAGATGGTCAATAACTCCATGCTCATCTACGGTCTGTATGGCCTCATCTGCAATGGAATGAAGTTCTGCTATATCAGAAGTCATCCTGATCCGCTTAAATCGATCGGCCTGCAATAATGGAGAAAGTGAGATTCGCAATTGCATATCTTTTTATATGAGAAATGAAATATAAAATCTATATCTCACCAAACCACCGACCATAGCACCAGTATGGCTAATATATCTTCTGGTGACACGTCTAAACCAACGCAAGTAGTTAGGGTCGACCCCGAATGGAAGCTACATCGACAAGCGATGCTGTCTCATTCCACATTTCATGGTACACAGCGTGATGAACAACCCAATTAGTGTCGACCCGTCCCCTCAAGTCTATCTTATGCAGGTCGCTATCCGTGTTATATCCGGGTGGAACTCTCTGGTAACCCCCAAACTGTCGAATGACACGATCTGGGAAACACCACTCGATGTATGAAAAACAAAAGAGGGGGACCCGGGCTATCCAAACATCCATACCTTAACGATAATATGGTGGGAGTCTATAGAAGATGTCGTCTGTGTAAGAGAGCCAATAATCTATCTCATAAAACAAAACTTGTTACAGAAAGAAACAATAATACTTATGTAACTTTTAGGGAAATGTGGAAGGAATTATACCTGTTTAGACCCTATCATGTCAAACGTCTTCCTATAAGCTGAGATGACGTAAGATGGGTGGTGAGTAGTGTCCCGGATGATCCTCCATCGTGCAGCGAGGGGCACTCCAGCATGTACTGGTGGACCAAAACGTGCTCGAGGTGCTATAACAAGGAATCGATCCTATGCCCACACCTGCAATAGCATAAGCGCTCCACCAGCCTGGTCCGCATCCTCGAAAGAAGCACGACAAAGTTGACGGTATAACCAACTAAGGCAGGCACTACCCCAGCCGCACTGCCTCACCTGAGCGAAGTCCTCTAACAATGGCAGGAACATAGAGTGTACTAGTGAACCAGATTTATCTGCAAATATACACCCACCCATGAGCTGTAGTATGTAAGCATGAGCGTGCCTCATGGTCTGCTCCTCTGGTGCATCATTCGGTAAATGAGCAAAATGTGACCGTAGCCAAGTAATGCTCAGACGCCCTCCACGAGATGTACCACCCTGTGGGTAAGCCCCTAATAGCCTCATGCATTGTGACTGCCATCCAGTAGCAATGGATGTGCTACCAACTACTGGTAAACCATGTGCCGGCAGTCCTAACTGGACCTTCACATCCTGTAACGTGATAGTCATCTTCCCATGAGGTAGGTGGAAGGTGTGAGTCTCTGGACGCTATCTCTCCACCAACGTAGAAATGAGATGCCAATCAAGCTGAATGTAGGGGAGACGTGCAAGACCAATGAAGCCAGCTTGCTCCAAATAAGGCAATATACGCTCGTCTATAGGGCGTCCAACCTGGTCATGCCTGGAGGTCGGTTCCCTGCGCCTAACAAGAAGCGTTGTAGCGGATGCCTGGAAGAAATACATCAAATGTTATTACCTATGTTGATATTGTGAATCCACAAAGCTGAAATGGAAGTGTAGTATGTGATTTGGTACCGCATCTAACCAAACAGCCGAGGAACGATGTTTGCCTTGCTGGGAAAGTACTGAATCATCAATGGGGCCTGGCTCCATCTACCTTGCATGTAAGAAGGAAATGAGATTACATGAAATGAGAAAATGTGATTAAAATATGATAATTACATAATTGAAAATGAGACAACATTCGACAAATTCAAACCACGATATCACAAACCTTGACGAACTTTATCCTGCTCTGTCTGGACAACTCCTTCTATTGTGACCATCCCGTCTACATAGGCCACATGTTACTCTATCGGGTCATTCTCTCCAATCCATTTCCATTGTATATCGCTTTGTCCTAGGTTTTCCTTTTCCCCTTATACTCGCCGGATCTGGAATAAGGCAAGGGAAGTTGGCTGGGGATGGCTAGTCGAGTTCATCTCCAATTGGGTGGAAATGAGATTCATAACATTGCACTTCATTCGTCCACCTATATCATGGCTCGACAAAGGAAGTCCAATCTACATTAGCAAATCCTACAGCTGCCATTACATGGGAACATGACAGTCGGTATATTTATCATTTGTTGCATGTGCATGAACGTTGCGAAAAGTCCACCTTATGTGTTCTACCACCATGCTTCAAGCGACCTTTCTCTCATCGAGTACCGGTACGTACCTCGAACGATCCAATACCTCTATTAAATCGAGTTACTTGATGCGAACTAGCCCTTGAAGCCCATAAATCTATCTTCTTCTTGGCATATGATGTGAAAACCTCGCCGCTCATAATGGCATTCCTCGCTGCATATAGTCTTCCTTCCCAATACATGACACAGTTGTAGAAGATTTTTTTCACCAGCCTACATACAAGTAATCTTCTAGCTCCCTTGATGATAGAATTGTATGTTTCCGCCATGTTTGTAGTCATGTACCCAAAACGGTAACATCCATCAAATGCTAGTGTCCAAGACTCTTTCGGTAGGATCATATCTCCATTTGATTGTACTTGATTGAACCACTCTACTGCTTCTTCGTCAATATTCTTCACAAGCTCCATAGACTTCTCGATTTTTCGCGCCTGAGCATGAAATGCAGCATATGTCACTAAGTTCTTACACCTTTGATTCTTATAAACTTTGTTGAAATTGCTGGTAATATGTCGTACGCAAAATCGATGCACCGCAAAGGGAGGTTGCCACCCATTTGATTCATCTGCAACAACCCCAATAATACCAGCCCCCCTATCTGAGATGATGCATACAATCTCTTCTCCCTTGTGTCCTATAACCCCTCGCTTCAACTTCCTCAAAAACCATGACCATGCTTCTTTAAACTCAGATGGAGCTAGACAGAACGCTAATGGTAAGATGTGGTTGTCTCCATCTACACCACATACCACGAGCAACACATGCTTGTATTTGCTATATAGAAATGTACCATCAATACAAATAATAGGCCTACAATGCTTAAAGGCCTCAACGCAAGGACCAAAGCTCCAGAAAACCCACTTAAAATGCGCCTCATTGGGTATAGGTGATCTTGTCCACCCCCACTCTACTATCGAACCCGGATTAGTTGACTTGATTGCATTGAATAGCTTTGGAAGTTCATTATAAGATTTGACCCAGTCACCATAAACCATAGCAATTGCTTTTTTTCTTTCCTTCCTAAACCCTTCTACGATAAACCATATACCTATATATAGTCAAACAGTGGGACTCGAGCTCCTTTGCTTTGCAATCTGGATTTTTCCGAACAAAACTGATAAACTCTCGAGCTAGGATATTCGAGTCTATCTATGAATGGTCCTGTTCTAGTAACGAATTAGTGTAAGAATGGGGACCATCAAGCTTGGTGATTACAAAAAGTCCTTCTAGTTTTTTCAAACAAGCCCGTATCCGCCACGAACAACCTTGATCACTTTTACTACAATGAGCGATCCATAGATTTTTCTTAGACTCAATAACTCGAAAGTTGCAGTGTCTTCTAATGTAAAAAGCTTTCACAGTCTCAATTAGATCATCCTTTGTCTTGAACATCATACCCTTCACCAATTCTTGGCTATCACAAATATTTGCAGACATAGTATCCATTTCATCTTCAAATGTCACATAGCCATCACCGCCTCCACCTACATTGAAATAGGGAATTGAGTCTCTTACCGAAGCCTGACTTGACATTGAATCTCGTGACAGTGAACTATGTGGGCCAGCAACACACGCAACGTTTCCCCTTTGAACTTCTTCTTCTACTGTATTATCATCCTCCTCGTCTACCTCATCTTCGATTGTGTCACCATTTTCATCCACATTAAAACCACCATCAGAATGATCATCTTCGATCCCGATAGCAAACACTGGTGCCACTTTCTGTGCTACTCTATTCTCAAATTCTGATAGTGTCTCATCAAATGGCATGGGTTCATATTGTTCACAATGCATGGGCGAAGCTGGCGCAGCTCCTTCATTCTGTGAAGGAACGAACCAAGCTGAAATTGAAACTGCTGCCCACCAAACATATTACCATGTTGTTCATTCAACTCATATGGAGCATGAGCTACATTTTCATTAATCGCAGCTCGATCACTGACCTTCACAAATATTTCCTGAATTAACCTAACACCTAACTCAACAGCAAGTGAAATCAGATCCTCAAAAATGTCATCATCTGCAATTGGCATTGACATATGCATAACCCCATGACTCATATAATGTGCGTGTCTGTGTATTATCTCCACATCACTATGATTATAATCCACACCTATCTTGCCACAAATGATTGCCTTAAAATTTTCGAAGTTAGCATTCACCCTAACCTTCACTTTCCTGATGGGAGGCCTGTCATATTGTGGCCCATAATTTCCATCCACTATGTTGCTATGAGCATAAACAATTAACCTTACAGAATTAGCTATTCCAAAACCTATCCACAGCAAACTAAAATGTTAACACAACACTTCAAATAGCATTCACTCACATTTTAATTCAACAATATGAGTCACAAACCGATATCTTTTACACCACTTCACCTATACCACTTCACCACTCAAAACCACTTCCCATCACTACTCCTACACCACTTTTAATCATTCGCATACACTACTCTTACACCACTTTACCGATCTACATCATTCACTCAAAACAAACAAACTTACGTATAATCACATTCCTTATTACTCATGTTCATGTAAACATCATAATCCTCAACTTAAGCTATTGAAGTATTTCATCGAACACCTTATATGCATGAAAAAATTCTCCATGAAAACTCTCTAAATCAGCCAATGCAATTCCACAAATTTCACATATACACTATATACTACTCCTACAACACTTCATAACTCAAAATCATCCGCTAAAACATCCAGATCTGACAAAATTATACAACCACATACAAGTTCATTTTTCATGATTTTAACACCGAAATTGTAAAAAAAAATTATACTACATTGATAAATGAAGAACTTACCTGAGATTGGAGAGTTTAATCCGTGCAAAAATCGGCCAGAAATGGAGATTTGGTGGGGGAAGAACCGCTGTGCGATGGAGGAGAGAAAGAGAGGAAGAGAGAGTGGAAGGGAGAGGAGAAGACGATGGGGGCTAGGAGAGGGAATTTGGGGAATTCCCTACACGCTAAAGGCGCCGTTTGTAATGGCACCTTTTCCCTGTGCCAAAGGCGCTGTCAATGACAGTGCCTACACCAACCCTCCATCCCGCTGAATATTTTTCGTAATTGTCCCATTTCGGGACAAAATCCAAAAAATGAACCCAATTTCGCCCAAAAACCACCAAAACTTGTTCTCTCTCTCTCTCTCTCCCTCTCTCTCTCTCTCTCTCTCTCTCCCTCTCTCTCTCTTCCTGTTCCTGTTTCTGTTTCTGTTTTTTCCCCCTGTCTGTGAGTATGTGTGTGCAAAGAAAAGGCAGAGGTTTTGATTTTGAAGAAGCGTGGGAATAGGGTCTTAGCTATGGAAACGGGCACATAGCACTTGTTCTGTCGCTTTCTCCCTCTTCTGAGTTTGTATGTACGTGTGTTTGGTAATAGAAAACCATGGAAGCTGAAGTAAATTGGAAAAATTGCGGAAATTGCGGAAAGTGGCGAAAACTTTTGTTTGGCTACAGTCAAAAGTGGAAAGAAAACGTTGGAATTGAGGCGAAAATGGCGAAAGACAGGGAGCTTCGTTTTCTCTCTGAAAATGGGAAGAAAGCAGTGGAAAGAATAAACAGTAAACATGGAATTCCATTTTTCCCCTCGAAAAGTAGAAAGTAAAATCAGATAAAGAGCTCTATTTACCGTTTCTTCCTTTCATTTTCTTCATAAATTATTAAATTCATTTTTATTTTCGTTCTTTTCTATTTCTAGGCTTTCCTTTCTGCTCATTTCCACCTATTTCTATTAGTTGCGAAACATAGCCTGTAGTATCAACTATGTTTCATGCTGCGTTGCCTCTTAGTTGATCCATTACCAACCCAAACCGAAACCGCTAGAGCAGGGGTGATTCACGATTCCACAGAACCGCCGGTTTGGCAGTTCCGATTCCACGGAAACCGTGAACCAGTTTTTTTTTAAATTAATCAAAAAATAAAAAATCCCTAAAATCAACAAAAGCAATTACAACTTATTTATACCCAAAATAAACATTTAAAATTTTTTCCAAATAAAATATAATGGTTAGTAAATAATAAACACAATTACGGAACACATAGTAGTTGATTAACATACAGATAAACGATGACGAGTAAATTTCATTGTTCCATACATTATATATTACCTCCACAACAACATGAACACACTAACTACTACAACAATAAATAACTAACTAGAATCACATAGTTCATTGACCCTGACTACAACACCAACACCCATGATGGTAATAATGAATTATGTCATGAAGTCTGTAGTTTGTAGTTCACATATAAACAATATATTATCCCTAACCAAGGTCCATTGATTTCATATGCATTATGTCATGAAGTCTGTAGTTCACAAGATTAGTTGATGCAAAAGAGCATCATTATGTCGACATGATATCACAAATATCAGAATGGGTGCGACTAAATCTTTTTCTATTTTATTTTTTCTTTTTTCCTTGGTAACAAATAGGCATAACACGATAAATTCAAATAATACATTAAATTGCCAAAGGAGTTGTTCTTTTTATTTGACAACATTAAATATTTGGTAATGTAGAATGCTTAGCATTATCTAGTCCCAGATTTAATGCATATGTTTTTTTTTTTTAATTATGTTCGAGCCGAGTCGTCGAATTGCTGGTTCCGGGTCTGGAACGACAGTTCCTGACCCAGCAAAACCGCCAATTCAGCATGGAGGAACCGCTAGGACCCATTGGAACCGGTGGGTCCCGATGAGGTAGTTTCTGGTATGGAACTGCCGGGGACTGTTCGGGGCAGTTCGCGGTCTAGAACCGCCCTGTGTCAATGTCTAGTCCATTATGCTGTGTTTCGTTTGATGTGATGATCTATTATCAGTTACAGTAATAAAAGCTTGATATTAACCCAATACCTTGAATATGGTTGTTATCTACAATAAAGATATTTTATATATTTGTAAAAGGTTAACATTCCCTTTTGACTTTTTTTCGATCTTTTTTTTTTTATTTTAGATCAAGAGTATTTATTAAAAAATAAAAAAAAATAGTATTGGTTGATGCACTATTTTAGGAATGGGCTCTTGTACCCATTCTAACTTGTTTGAGCATCAACTCACTTGTTTTAGCAATAGGCCGACCTCTTCCAATCCATTTCCTAATCAAACAAATTGTAAACTCACAATGACAATCTGATATGTTGTATTACTATAGCATCTTGACTATAATCATAACATTGCTCCTCATTCAATTTGTCAAAAATGAAGTGGATATAGAGGTTGACGATGCACCTCGATCGAATGTAGAATGGTCACTAGCTGTCAACTAATCAACTCAAGTCGTAGCCCTTAGCCTAAGTAACCATAGTACCTAGAAGAAGTTAGCCATTGAGATATCCCTCTACATAGCTAGTTAATAAGCTAAGGTTTTCTACTTAGAGGCATTGTTACAATTGGAGAATAGAGATCAAGAAGACAATCTAGATGGTTACAGCCTACAAGATTTTATTAGTCAAGTAATTCAACTAATAATGGTTTAGGAAACAAATCAATAGTTACATAATAGAAATAATTAAATCTATTGAAGATATTACTTGTGCATGTAAATGCATATAAATAAAAGAAGTAAAAAGGGAAAAATTATCTTTGGCTCTAAAAATAATGAAGTCCTTTGTGACTAAAATCTGGTGAACTCGAACATCACCATAGTTACCTTCACTGCAATGAAGACAAGAGAGAGAGGGATTAGTCAATAATTACATAGAGAACTAAAAGCTAAGGTTAGCGTTTCATATCACCTTGGCTTAGAGAGGTGGCAAGAAGAGAACTAAGGAAGTGTAAGAGTATCTTTTATATCCTTACATTAGACTGGGCTATGTTTTAAGTAAGGGCCCATCAGGCATTCAGTCATAATCTAGCGAATGGTAGTTTCACACCACTGGCATTTTCAACCAAACATGATGACCAATTATACATCCTTTTCTTTTTCCCTTGATTACTTTACCGACTTAATTATCAAAGTGGCCATACCAAACAACTTTGATCCTACTAATATGATTACTTTCTTAGTTGAATAGATAACGCTAAGGACAATATTGTTTTAATAGAACTATTTTTTTCATGTGAATTCTATTTTTAAAAGATAAATAATTTCTTTCGCGGCCTTGTTAAATCTTATCTATTATCTAAAGCATTATCTAATGGAATCAATATAAAGGTAAATGTCAAATTTATTATCTAAACTTTATATGAAAATTCAATATGGCATATAAATTTTAAAGTAATTAGGATCTATTTGGCTAGTTTTTTTCGGCAGATATAGACATTTTTTTAAATTTTTTTCTAACAAATTGTTTATCAAAAAATAGATATAGATAAAAAAAAAATGGCAATTCTTATAAAATGATCAAATAGATCAAATATAGATAAAATATGGATGTAAATTGGATATATTTACACATGTTGTTTCAATACAGATACTGATAGAGATAAAAAATAACCATCCAAATAGACCCTTAATTTAATAAGTAATTAAACTTTTTTGTAGTTATTTTTACTACTTTTTTAACACCATTTTCTCTATTTGGTATCATGAAAAGATAGTCTATAATTGAATTCTTTGAGTGCCTCCCCTAGCACTATCTCATGCTGAAGTGTTGTCTATTCCACGTCAATAAATGGAGCAAATGATGTTAGGATGGTAATAAAAATACATAAAAAGTTTGATTAGGCATTAAATTTTTAATGTAAACTTTTGGGTACCAAATTGAATTTTTATATAAAATTTAAATACCAAATATAATATTTTCTCTTAATCTAATATTAAGATATTCTATTAATAGAAAAATTAAATAAACAACTACCAAAAAACCACTGAAAGTACTAGGAACACCAAAGCATTTATTCCTTTTTTTTTTATTTTACCTTTGTTTTAAATTTGTCATCTTTTAATTAAATTAAGTGTAGATAGGTTGAAATCTAAATTAATTAATTTCAAAAGAAATCGAATTGAGTTCATGTTGCGGGTGGCCCTTATTTATTTTTAAATTTTTCATGTTGTTGTTAAATTATCATATGTAGTCTACTAATTTATGCTTTAGTTCAATTGGTTCAAATGTTACAATAGTGTATCCATAAAAATTTTATCAATTGAGGGTGTGTTAGGATTATCTGATTTTTATCTATGTTTGATTTGCATATGTAACTTATCGATATCATAACTATCATATCTATTTAGTTATTTTATGAATAAAAATTAGTTTTTAACGGTATCTGTTTTTTAACAAACATCTATTTTAAAAATAATAAAAATGTAATATTAAAATAATTAGAATACAATGAAATAAACAGACAACATTCATACGTCGGAAAAGGTAGCATTCTTCAAATTTTTGTAGTATTTAACAAAACAACCGAACTTTCCCTTTGCTCATTAATTATGATAATTATCACTTGGCTATGTAAGTATTAAGATTAAGGGTGGGCAAAAAAACCGATTGAACCAAACCAATCCGTAACCGAACCAATCCAAACCAAAAATATGGTTTTTTTTCATGGTTTGGTTTAAAATTTTTCAAATCCGAATCAATCCATAAATTTATGGTTTGGTTTGAAAGGTAGACCAAACCAATCCGTAAAACCGAACCAAACCGTTTTAGAAAAATATAATAGTATTTACTATATGTTTATATGATTTCATTTGATATTTATTATTTGGTGAATATTAATTAAAATCAACTTGTTCTTTTTAAATTTTTTTTGAGCTCGTGCTACGTAATTTTTTGTTGATGATGAACAATTTTTTTTAATAGCTTTTGACTTTGTAAAGTATGGAATTATTTATTCAGTTATAAACTTTCATTATGTATTAATTGCTTAATATATTTTGTCAATTGATCATTTTATTCATTGATGAATTTTGCTGATAGATTATTTTTTATTTTAGCTAAATTATTGGTAGATAATTGACATGATGATTATATTAAAAATCAAAATTATGACTTACTATATTGGTTAGTGAATGTATTTTATTGGTGGATAACTGATTTCATAGAGAACTATAGATTAAAAATATGATGAATTTAAAAGTATTTTATCGTGGTTTATAATATCAACTTTGTAAAATGATATAAATATTTAAGAATCGACACAAATGTAAAAAAATAGAACAAGAAAAATTTTTAGTTAGAATTTTGATTTAAATCGTAATCCAAACCGAACCAAACCGTTATTTAATGTTTAAAAAATTCATAATCCGAACCAAACCGTCACTTAAGGTTTGGTTTGGGATGGAAAAAAACCAAATCGTAAATTATTGTTGGTTTGGTTTGGTTTTAGAAAAAACCAAACCAAACCGATCAGTGCCCCCCTATCTAAGACGAGGGAAAAAAGAAAAAAAAAATGAACATATAGGAGTCTTCCCGTGGTAACTGGTATTCCATAAGAGAGACGGACATCTAATGGGAGAGTTACATGTAATCCGATTATAACGTTACTCTTAAAACTATGAAATCACAAAGTTTAATGAGTCTTCTTTTCCCCTAATTTTAGAGTCAGATGATTAATTAGCTTATTAAGATGTAACTATTGTGAAGAAAATTGAATTCAAATTACAAAATTTTATACCTTTGTAGGGCTGTCAATATATTATATGATTGTCAAGATAATTATATCAATTATTATAATAAATTTTTAAGGATAATCACTATATTTGGTATTTAAACATTACTTATTTTTACAATTGACTATTTGATATTGAAATGTATTAATCTATGTCAAGTTTAGTATGCGAGAACGAATCCAAAATGGAATTGCAATTTTGGATTTCATCACCATTCTCATGCTTTGATACATTTTTAATATCCAAAAAAAGGATTTTGACATTGAAAGGAAATTTAATTCCGCCTTTGATAAAGCCAAATCAAGATCCCATTATGCTCTTATTAATAATTATTACTACAATTTCACTTTTATCATCCAAGATATTTATTATTCACATTTATTACTAAAGTTATTTTCATAAATAGTATGTCATTTCATTCCTTCCATTCCATGCATCTATCAAGAGAAATGAATGAATTTATCATCCTACTACTCATTATATTCCTCTTATTCTAATCCATTCCATTATGAGTGATTGTGTGTAATAATCATGATATTAGTACTTATTTTATATTTTATTTATTTATTTTATTATTAACTACCTAACTTTAAAAAATTTTGCACTTACCTAAACTTACTTACCCATGTTTGCTATTATATGTCATTTAGGCACTATAAATCACATTGAAAAATTTATAGGTAGTAAATTAATTCATAAAGCTTTAGATGATTGATTATATAAATAAATAAAGTTCAAATATCAATTTAATATTTATCCAGATTTTTGTAATCAGATTAAAATTATTATAAAATATGCAAACTTAAAAAAAGGGCGATAAATGAATACGTCCACTTGATGGCTCATTAACAATGTTAAGGCTCACCATCCAAATTTTAATCGGTGTTTTGAACGCGAAGTGACAATTAAGAAGGTTGGGCATCACCATTTAAAAGACTAGTTGAAGTTAACATATGAATTAAAGCGACATTTCTTTCTATGTTCAACATATAATTAATGTACATCTAGAAAGGCAATTTATGGGGACAACAAAACAGTACATAGAAATTTATCTTCCTATATCCTACCGCCAGTTAGTAAAGTTAGAGGGAATTAGAATTTAAATCAAGTTACTTAATGCCAATTGATTATAATTAATAGCTTTAATAATAATCCCTCAAGTGAAATGAATCAGATTTAAATAGGGTGAATATCATGTTTAATACTTAAAAATTATTAATTTATACAATTAACTATCTAAAATTGAATGCTAGAGATGAACTCTCAGGAGCCATCGTATGTATAGAATTTAAATCAAGTTGCTTAAACACCGACGGCGTTGAACTCTCAAGAGCCGGCGTATGTGTAGAAATTGAATGCTGGAGATATGTGTTGATATAAGTTGGCAGCGTTTGTTTTTCAGAATACATCGTTAATATTTTAGGTTCTGTGAACAGGCAAGGCCGGCTACAAGCCAGCGGCATTGATTCAGAGTTGATCGGTGTATAGGTGAAAATGAAGGCTGATGCTGTCCTATTGTCTAAGCTAGCTGTGTTGGTTTGTTGTGTAGCCGACATTGCTTGCTCTGTAATGTAGGCTCGCTTTGATTTTACTGGTTTCCAACTTGTATAAAACTTATTTAATTTGCATTATAACTCCTTTATGACTCAAAATATCATAATTAAGCCTAATTAAGTGTCAATTCCTCATGATTTATATAAAAACAATAACAATTTAACATGTTTTGTTTAATAAAAAATTAAGTATAATCCGTCTTTAACAAAAGAAAATAAATATTATTTTAATGTTGAAAGAAGTCCGAGGTTAGGATCAGAAGAATCAACTGGAGTGGTCGTCAAATGAGGGAGGTCCTTTTCGAAATGGTCGAGAGTAAAGCACTTCTGCCTATTTGCGGATCTTCATGAAAATATCTAACCCAAGGCCGAGTAGATATGCTATGATCCTGACGCATGGGCGTATAAATTAATTATTATTTTACTTTCTATTGGTATTATTATGAGCGTAGGGCCAGCAGTAGAAGAAAAGAAAAGCAAAAGAAATAGTCTGGGTAAGTTCATTCGGTAAAAATGGTTAGAAATTTTATTTTTACATCTGTGTTAATTATTTTATTTTTATTTTAACCGTCTCCTCTCTTTCTCCCCTTTGCACCTCATCGTCTTCTTCTTCTTCTAACCTCAAACCCTAAATCAAAGAAAAAAAATCTGAGGTACGTGTCATCGTCATCCATGATAACCTTAACTAGCCGAACGAAAGCTCAATAAAGCTTTCTCCCATCCGCACAGCAACTCCGCCATCAAACCAAGAACGCTTCTCACCAAGAATTCGAACTACCCATTCTTTGTCGCGAACGAAGGCGATAATGCAATCACGAGAAACAAAGGCTTCTCAACCATCAAGTCCCATTCTCTACCCATTCATCATCGTGTTGTCATGCGCCATCGGTTGCGTTGGTGGTGGCAACTCGTTGGTTGAAGTCGTCGAGTTTTCGGTGAAGGTTCGATCTTCGCTTTGAGCTCCAGCAAAGATGGTGACGGAGATGATAATGGTCCGGCCTTGGCTTTGAGTTTTTGGTGGAGTACCAAATGGGTCTAGTAGTCGATAGACATATTTAGTTTCTACAGTTATGGGCTTTAGTGAAGGATGAGTCGATCTCATTAATGGCGATCTTGGATAGCGAGAGAGTTATGGAGGTGTAAATGGTGCATGAGGCCTTAGTGAGACAGAAGATAATCTTAGCTTGGAGATGGGTTCGGCTTGCCGCTTGCTGAGGTGGTTATGGAGATATCAAGTTCTAAAGAGAGAGAGAGACAGAGAGACAGAGAGCAAGTGAGAGAGAGAACATGAATTTCTTCAAGGAAGAAGATGATTTTCCCAGTAGAGAGAGAGCGAGCGAGAGAGGTGAGAGAAAAGGAGGAGTGAAAAAATAAAAACTACAAAAAACTTGCCAGGTAGGATAAAGAACAATTATTTTATTTGGTTCTCTAGTCTACGTCAGTAACTTTGACGGAAAATAGATGAATATTATCCAAATATATTTTAGGTGAAGCTTTTAAAAAATTCAAATATTTATAAAAAAATTTTTTAAGTACTTCTCTATTACAAATTTAAAAATTTAGATACCATAGTCGAAACTTATGCAAAATAGCTATCATCTTCACGTTTAGGGATTATTGCCTTGTGTGGAAATATATGCAGTTTTTGCCCCATTTTCAAATCTGAGTAACATCTTCAAATATAAATTAACAGTTTCAAAATCTCCATCTTCGTCTTCTTGTTCTGCTTCAATATCATTATCATCATTATCATATTTCGTCTTCTTGTACTTGTTGACATATGTCAACAAAGACCTCAATTATCTCACTTCTCTAAATGTTGGGACATCTTTTGAATCGCCAAAAATGTGAGACATCAAGTAAACTTATGTCCAAACATTAAGATCTTCCAATGTAATTTACTCTATTATTCATTACTTTCATAATATAACTAAGATTGTGCTTTTTTAAGCAATTTTTCTCATGGATGATTGTAGGTGATTAAAATGAAAATTGGTATTCCATCTCATAATGTTAATTTCTATAATGAAAAATATCAATTATAATTAATGTTACGAATATTTGCTTTTTAATGATTTAAATATCTTTGTTTTTATCCATAAATTGATTTATCTTAAAAATTTAAGTTAATCCCATATAGAAGGGATTTCATGATGAAAATCTTTTTGAACATACTCTATGAAAGAACTTCTTTTTTATTTTATTTCTTAACTATATCAAATAATTCTAGTGAGATAATTAAACAAAGACCAAAATCCTTATCCATGTTGAGAAATCTTTTTTTATCTTATTTTTATCAATTATATGTTAATTCTTTGTGAAATTTAATCATTCTAGCTTGATATTAGGTACATTGTTTTTGTTTTTTTATGTTATCATAATCATGATAAAAATTGATAATTAATTAATAAAAATTATAAAATTAAGATTCATCTTATTAACCTAATCTCTTCCTGTAGTGTAAAAAAAAAATTAAAAACATATAGTATAATAGTTTATGTTCCCTTTAAAAAAAAAAATATATATATATATATATTTATGATGGTTATTTCCCCCTCTCTCTTCTCCCTCTTTACTCCACACTCCCCTCCCTTCTCTTTTTCTCTCTACTTCATGGTAACTTCTTTTTTCATTTTTCTTTTTAGGATAAGTAGGAATTTTTTCTCTCATTTTTTATTTATTGCATTTATTATAAGAGTCAGAACTTTTCTATATTGCTATATGTAGCATAGTGCATCACCGCTAGTTATAATTATTAATCAAATCCTTCTCATTCATGTCAAAAAATCAAAACATAAAGTACAAAAGTTACTTCCTTTTATCTCATTGTCTCTTTTATATTTATCTTTTAACAACCACCTTCCAACAACTTGAGTCACATTCCATCAAACCATATGGCTTGCAAAATATCAATATATTTATCTTTTAACAACCACCTTCCAACAACTTGAGTCACATTCCATCAAACCATATGGCTTGCAAAATATCAATCATCATGGCTAAATGTCTTTTTTACATTTATCTTTTAATAATTACCTCATCCCAAAAACTTGGTCACATTCCACCAAACTATATCACTATAATTGCTTCATTCTGGAATATCATTTATTATAGCAAAAAAAAAAAATATATATATATATATATATTATTTCCAATTCCATCCTTCTTAGGAAAACTACGAACCATACTCTTTCCTTTGTGAAATGCAATCTCCTTTATCTTTATAACATTATTGTTTCATTTTTAAATTTGCTTTCCATAACATTTCTTATTAGAAAAGATACATCTTTGATCTTAAAGCAAAACGATATTATTTATGTCTTTAATCCTTATAACTTTGTTTTATTTATTTATTTTTTATGTATAATAAAACTAATTTTGCTTTTTTTTTTAATAAAAACTACACCATCCACAAAACTCCAAACACCTTACACTTTTTCTCTTTTTTAATAACTGCTCCCTCCATTCTCTACTATCAATAGTTTGAATTGCAATTTATAGTAAGAAAAATAGGAAAATCATACCATACATGATTATGTCAAAACTGGAAAAAAAAAAAAACGTAAAGAATTTTCTATTTAACACATAATCTAGATAGAGTTTTTATAGTAAAATGTTTAAATATTAATAGAAAAATCATATCATACATGATTGAAATAATTGCATCATAATCTTGGTAGAAGAGCACTTACTCCTTTTCACAAAGGAAGTCGCTCTATTTGCATTCACTCAAACTGCACATGAAAATACTAAAGTATGGCCTAGTGGTAATGGTCCTTTTACTTGCATAAAATGTTGATTGTGTTCCTTAAATGCCATTACTCAAGCACTTCTGCCAATACATAAGGGACTAATTGTTTTGTAGGATCTTTGAGAAAGTCAATCCAATTTGTTATATTGACTTTCACTTTTTAGGTGCCAATGTTAATCCTTTCAAGGATTTACCTATTATATTTTGAAAAAGTAGCGTATCAATATTCTATGTCACCTTTGGTACGCATGATTTGTTTAAAATGGAACCAAATGAGTTATGGAATAAAAAATCTACTCCTATATTTGGATGTATACATAGAATAAAATACAAAGAAATGATTATAAAATGTATGTGTAAAAAATATCCTTAGTAATAAATGTAAATATATAAATATGTAATAGGATAAAGGGATAATTAAACTATATATAATTGTCATTCCATGGAATCAAATTTCATCAATTCTAAGAAATCGTGATTTTGATTTTTAAAAGTCCATCCAAATATAAGAAATGGAATGAAACCCACAATACCGTTTTCATTCCCAATGCATTCCTACATGCCAAACATAATATATAGGGTTTGAGACTAGTTTTAAGACCTCGTGTAAAATTTTATAGGGTTTTGTGATGGATATAAAACAAGTTAGGAACCCAAAACCCATTAAAAGAAAATTTTACTGAATTTATTTCAATTAGTAAAACTAAAAGTCAAACTAATTTCAAGTTTATATATTTTAGGTACTGGCTCAATTTAATAAACGGTATATGTATTTTAAATCTGTAGAACATGTTGAACCAATGGAGGTTACAATCTTATTTTGATGAGAATATATTACATAAACGCTCAATCACTTAGTTAAGTTATATTTAATATCCATAACATATTTGTTATATGTTATGGATATTAAATATATGTTTGTATTTGTTTTTGTGTTGTGTTTGTTGTTTTAGTAGGATTACTGAATTTAGGCAAATCGACAAGTTAGAGCAAATTTGACTGGCAACTTAGTACAAATGAACATTACAACCATCTTAGATCAATAGAGATCTTGTAGGATACCATGAGCACGAATGATGCATCGGCAAGCTAGTGAGCTATGGATTGTCAAGCCGATATGTTGAAACTAGTCGTTGCAAACTTTTTCATTTGACCATTAGTGAGGAATTTTAAGGATAATGGCTAGCTTTTTCATTCGCCTATAAATAGGAGTGTTTATGATGTTTTTGGGGAAGCGACTAGAGTTTAATAGTAAAGATTATGTCAAAATACTATTTTAAATTATATTTGTATTGGTTAAGTGAAAATGTGAATAGTGCCATATTGAGAATTGTAAGCAAATATTGTAAGACACTATGCAAATGTTTGTTTGTACTTTTTTTGAGTATTTTAGTCAAGTCTTTATGTATTTGAGGCATAGGTGAAGTCCTAACGTGTTGAGGCAGTTGAGTGAAGTTCTCTTTATTAAGATGTGAAGTCCTCAAGTGTTAAGGCATTGCTGTGAAGTCCTCTTTACGAGACACTGTTTGAATTAAATGTGAAGTGTGAAGTCCTTCTTAAGTGAGGCAAATTGTAGACCGTGGAGACCAGGGGGCAGGCCGAACTCCATATTAAATACGATGTCACATTCGCTTCCCTTATTTCTTTATTTATGTTTTGTTGTTTAAGTTGTTTAAAGTGCATGAATTGAGCATAAACTGGCATAAGAGATAATGATTGGGATAAGTAAGTTTAAAACTGGTTTAGAAGCCTGCCTTATAGCTTCCGCATGTGAGTAATAGTGTAAAACCCCTAATTTTTTACAATATGAATATGATAAATTACTAATAATATAACATAAATTTTTGAAAAGCTTTGAGCAAAAATTGTAAAGATCACTCTCGATTTTTCACTATTTAAGAATATTAAAGTGTCCTTACCAATAAAATTATGAGATACAAAATGTAACATCCATAACCTTGGGTAATCGACGATCATTAATAAATTGATTGTTATGAATTTGAAAAATCTAAAAGAAATACAACACCATCTTTATTCGAAAAAAAAGTCCAGAGATTACAAACAAAAAGTCACAGGAGTATAAGAATTTCATTTTCCATCTAGAAGTAAGTGATTCTAACCCCTTAAGTATAGATGACTAATAAACAAATTAATGATTGAATGGGAATTGGAGAATAGCAAATATCACACTTATGATTGTGAGGAGAAGGTAGATGTCAATATAAATTTATTCATGATCGAAAGATTATAGTATAATAGTTTGATTTAGAAGAAAATATCAAGTTGGTAGAATCATTAATGATCCCTAGAATCGAATTCCCAATTAAGATATGACTATGAAAATATTAGGTATTAGTGGAACAGTAGATATTGTGTTTGGGAATTAAAGTCCAAATCATTACTAGAGGATTATGTGGAGGTTTTGGACAAGCATAGAAAAGTGGCAATAGACCATCTTATGGTGTGATATATATTTTGTCAAAGTTATTTATTCTAAGAAAGGCGCCAAATGTGGTGGTGATCAATACGTCTATAAAGGAGAAATCAATAACTGATCGATTAAATAGACTAGGTTTAGATCTACATAGTTGTTTCTTAGTAGCTACAAGAACTAGAATTAAGGACTGAGTCATTGATTGTCAAATTATGACAATATCAATGGTTCAATAGTCATTTGCCAATGGAGACGATTGACTAGTGAATGAAAGATATCATTTCTATCTAGAAATATTCAATCTATGATCTTAGTGATGGAAATGAGGAGTTGTTGAATTAACAATGAAAGGAAAAGTTAAGATAAAAGATAAAGAAAACCTCTGAAAGTTTCAATTATCAACTAAGAGGGTCATTGAAAGTGATGACTAGAATCAAACCACAAAACCCAAAATTTGCAAAGTCGAAATCCTAGTTCACAAAGCTTGAACCTCACTTGAGAGATCTTGAGATCCTAAATATATCCTAGAAAACCTTAGGTAATATTTATAAGGTCAATTCGTTTAGCTTTTTGGACAAATACAAACACTTTTTTCAAACTTTTTTCTAACAAAGATATAGATAAAAAAAAGTTCATATAGATCAAATATAGATAAAATATAAATACAAATCGGATATATTTATACATATTATTTTGATATAGATACTGATACAGATGAAAAACATATCATCCAAATAGACCCATAGATGTGAACCCCTAAAATTTTATAAGCAAGCCTTAGCATTAGTGGTGAGATTAGAAACCCCAATTGGTGCCGATTCAATTAAGAACCCTAAGAACCCTAGATGCAAACCGGTAGACTTGATATACTTAGAATACAAGTCATACAAAATTAGCCAACATAACCTAGAGTCAATTACCTAGGAAAGTGTGCAACTATGGGCATGAACTGTTTAGTACAACAAGTAATGTATCAGATGATTGCAATATCAAATAGCAAACATGCAAATCAACAAAATAACAACATGATATTAGTTTAATGATGTAGACTGAAATCATATTATAAAATTAATTAGGATTTTGGTCAAATAGAATGAATACATTGCAAACCTATAATTCACATTGGAACCGAAAACTTAAACCATGTCAAATTAGACCTAAACCTTAGAAATCTTAGATTGGATATTATATGAATTAGATTAAACTCGGAACCTTAAAACTTATTTGAGTTAATTTGGAGCCCTATAAAAACCCTAAAAAAGGTCATATAAAGATTGAATAACCCTAGAAATCAGATAAATTAGGTAAAGCCTGAAATACAAAAGGTAAGTTGATTAGCAAAAACATATTACCATCAAAACAATCTAAAATACAAAAATTACATCGATCCTAAAATCCGATGCTAAATAATTCATTTATTTGATCACTAATACACAAATTGAGATAATATGTTTAAATAATATTTAATGATAAAATAATATAAAATAATTTCGTACAATATAGTGTTAAATTATGTAGTCAAAATTTTATCAGCTAAACCAACCTACTACCATATCCAGTTGCTAGCATACAAACCAAGATAATAAAACTAAATAACAATTAATGATAAAATAATAGTAAATTATCTTTCTAATATCATATACTAATTTATCAAATTATAAAATCGTTAGTTAAAGAAAATTTTATGCATCTTGATTTCTACCGTTAGATATTTGTGATTTTATATATTATTTATCACTATTTACTACTATTCACATCAATCTATTTTATGTCACATCTATCTTCTCTTTCTCTCTTTTCTCCTCAACTTCCTTAAGGAGCAAGCCTCCTTCTTACTCCACCTTCCACTTTATAAATACCCTTATATCCGCCTTTTTTTTTTTTTTTTGCCTTCTTAAATACTTAAACTCTCTCATTTTCTCTCGTCTCCTTCTCCCTATCAACCCACCACTTCTATCCCTACTCTCCCTCTCATTTTTTTCCTTTCTTTCACTTTTCTCTCTCACTCGCTCTCTATAAAAATCCTTGCCTTCATGACTTTGTAACACTTTATAAATCACTTCCTAATATACTTAAATCTCTTTTTCTCCTCTCCACCCTGCCACACTCCTTCCCTCTCTCTTGCATTCTTTGCGCACCCACCCCCCCACCCCCTCCCCCCCCCAAATCACAAACATATACATTTCTTTAATTTGTTTAGGTAAAAAATATTAAATACTCATCTATATCACAATCATCATCATGTGTATGAGCAAGACTTTATTTCCATGCAAGTTTTTCCCAATGATGTATCAAGCTAGGAAAGGAAATGTGTAGCGTTATGCCATGTTATTTTGTTTATGTAAAATTTAATGTATTTACATGTATATATCTTAAGACATATTTCTCACTAATCTAACATTTCAATTTATTTACTTTCATGCAATTTAGTTATTTTTGCAAAGTTTATTTCTATGTTTAAGACTTGACCACTTCAAGTCTTAAAAAGACTAGTCCTAAATCTAGTGTTAGACTTGTCCATAATCAAGTCTTATGAGGACTTATCCATTTCAAAGTCTCAGAGAGTCTTGTCTAAATGTAAGACTCTTATTTTAAATTTTATATTATCTTAGTGACTTGTCCACTTCAAGTCCTGAGCAGCCTTGTCTTAAATCTAAGACTCTCATTCTACTTTATGTTATTTGATTTCTCACTAACAAAATTATTCATTTATGTTCATTGTTTAAAAATTTATTTTCTTTATGTTCATAAACATGTAATGCTCATAGTGATGTTGTAATTATGAAAAAATGAGTTTTGAATTAAAATGCCACGATGGCTAAAATTTCTAAATTTAAAAGTAAGAACAAGATGACGATCCTAAGAGGGTCATCACATTCAATTACTTATTTAAGGCAAAGCATAAAAGTGAGAGATTCATGAAGTCAAGAACCTTTGCATATTGAAAATACTTTGTTATGTAAAATAATTTTAAAACTCATTTTCAATAAATTTAAAATCCCTTAGTGAAAAGAGAAATTCAAAAACAAAATCTACCTCTTATTTTTCCTAAAATGCCGTGACATGTAGAACACAAACAGGGATGTGAAACTTTGATTTTACTTCTTAATATAATTTGATTTTGGTGTTTTGAAAATAATCAAACAAAATAAGCTCATGTTCAAATTTTATTAAGACATCATGAAATGAATAAGAGTCATAAAAAATTTCCAAATTTGTGGAATTCTTTCCTCATAGCATATGAACTCAATATCTTTCTACTAGGATAGATGAAGTGTTAAAAAATTTTATTATGGAAACTTCTTTAAGAAAATTTTCTCGGCTAACATCACTAAGATCATGAGTGTGAAATGAGATACTGTTCATGTCTCATTTATATTTGAACTTAGAAATAATAAAGAAACACCATAGAGAATCTTCATAGAGTAAAACTCTTGGAAAATACCAAAACAAAGTTGAAATAAAGTGTAACACCCCAAATTGAATCAAGGCGTGTACAATCACCACGTATAATACCTTATGCATTGTACGCACAGGCT
Organism: Combretum micranthum; assembly: GCA_024138025.1. Classification (NCBI taxonomy): domain Eukaryota; kingdom Viridiplantae; phylum Streptophyta; class Magnoliopsida; order Myrtales; family Combretaceae; genus Combretum; species Combretum micranthum. The sequence goes on along the minus strand of JAMXBD010000012.1, from coordinate 2,140,022 downwards.
TTTCTAAAAGAAGATGTTTATGTCGAATATTTACTATCCACTTTTAATTAATGAAATCGTTTAATTAAATTCTAGACAACTGGATTTATGATAGTAAAATAAACTTTATAAAAACATTTCTAACTTTCACTCATATGAATAACTTAACTTAAAAAAAAAAAAACCATACCATCAGGTATCACATATTCATGATGGTAAACAAAGCTTTAAGAATTTATTACGAAACATATTGGCTCTACCAGACCCTTAAAAAAAATAACAGACTTAAAAAGATATAAATTTGGTTCTTTAAACAAAATAAAAATAAATATAGATAATCCAACTGTCATACATTACTTTGCTCTTCTATGGTCTTTAGAATCGCCTCTACCAGACTCAAACATCATCATCATCATACAATCAACACCTAGAAAAAGAGAATCATGAGCCGAAGCCCAGTACAACAGCAACACAAAGCACAAACGAGATGACACACAAGCTTAAACTAGTGCAATGCAGCAACAATAGGTTATTATCTTTAAATTAAAGTAAACAAAACAACATTAGAGCACTCACACTTTGATTACCATCCTTGGCAATTTGGATGTCCTAAGTAACAGTAGCTCCTCAGGAGATTGATATAGGCAGTCCGAATACATATATCTCCTATATCTAACTAAGAAAGGAAAATAACTTCATCTAAGGTTCATAACCATCATGCATCTCTACTTATCTATCTATCCATAATATTAGTTAGTACAACCATGCCCATAAACGTGAATTAAAACATGTTACTTTACCTAAAGCCTAAGTAGACATTATTCTGATATTGTTTGCCCTATTGGCTACTCATCGAGTTACTTATAAATTATCACTGCATCATGACACGGGTAGCTTAAGTGTTTGAGCTATTGTGCCTAGCTTTAGACAATGTTGTCACTACCCAGACTAAATTCAACAACACAAGCACAAGAAACATTCAATTATTACGTCGTCTTTAAGTTTTAATTTGTTTAGGATGTTTATCCTACCATACAACATGTAAGTTACTATGTACCTCTCATTGTGTCTAAAATCCAGCAAAGGTCAGGAGATAGCTTTGAAGTTAACAAGTATCCGCTTCATGAAATTAACTAATATAAGTATTAAATTAATTATCTATTTATATCAAATTCATTTTAAATCCTATTTGATCAGACAATAAGTACGAATCCCACCATGGCTGCAAAAATCGCCCTGCCAGGATATAGATAGTTCCCTATTTTCTGTCAAATTATTTATTTTTCTTTGTTTATACTCATTTATTATAAAACATTATTATTCCTTATGGTTTTGTATAAGTATTTTAATAAACTATTAGCTTATATGAAAAACTCATTTTAATAAACAGACATTTGAAACATCATATTCTTTTTATTATTCATGGCCTAAACGTGGCAGTCCACCACATACGATATTAAGACTTAAGAATGACTACCTTAGTCACGCGAGAGTCTCGATATCATATGTAAGGCATACAACACAATAATAGGAGATGCTTTTGGAAAGTGTGGTTTAAGCAAGTAATAATAAACATAGAAAAATCTAGAAATAAAGTTAACTCATAATAACAATTAAGAGTCCATTACAAAGTCTTAGGGGCATTCCCCAGCTAATCTCCAAGGATCATATAAAAGTTACTAGTCTTTATAAGGAATCTTAAATACTTTCATCAAAAGATTTTAAAGGAATTTTATTCTAATCTTCGAGTATATTTCCCCCAAAAGCTCACAAAAAGAAGACTTACTTGGATATGCAAAAACCTTATATAAAGGAACAAATGGTCCTGCGTATACAAAAATCTATAGGGGTGTAAGCTTTATGAGCTTAGTGAAAATATTTCCGATTAACATACTCGAAAAAAAGCTATCAACCAAGTTTATTATACATGCAAGTGAAATGCAACAAACATATGAGCATACAAGACATATAGTTTCATATGTTAAATGAATTTACACCCTTCATTTGGGGTTAGGTATCCTGGCCAATTATAACCAATAGTTTGCATAGTTCTTACCGACTACTATTCACCACAAAAAAACATGTAGATCTTACCAGCTTTTACTCGCCATCAAATTGTGTAATTCTTACTAACTCTTACTCGCCACATACAGATTCTACCAGTTATATCAACCACTACTATCATACACTTATTCCACCAATTGTATAATAGTGAATGTAATGAGACTCAACTCGTGAAGTGCATGCATTAAATTTTATTTAGAGTCTAGTTATTTATATTCAATTTCTTATAAGTGATCAACCAATTTCAGACACTTCAACATGCTAGTAGAACATATAATTCATTATAGGAAATTCATGGCTCGATATGCTTAAATTTCTTTCACCAACATTATAAGCCACATGCACTTTCCATTTTATCTTTTTCCTATATCTAGTGCCACTATACTATAAGCACAATCATAAGTATGAAAAACAAGATAAGTAGTCTCACTTGGCCACGTTGTGATGGTAGCTCCCTTAATTGAAATAATCTTCAGGATAGTAAACGTCGTCTTCCTCGATTCCTAAACAAAGAAAATACCAAATGAGTATTCCATGGAATTTCTAATCAAAATTTCTAATTCTATCTTCTAGTTGCGGTAAAATTCGTATTTGTAGAAATTCCAACTTAAAATGGCCATATTTTACTCATTTTAACTTGGAATTTTGATATTATATATCATTTTCTACCTACTCTAAAAGGTCTATCCATTTCTAAGGTTATTTTGATCATAAAAATCCATTTGGGTCCTTGAAACAGCAGGGTACAAATTCACCATGAAAATCTCAGCTTTTAAAAAACAATTTTTCAAACTTCTATTCATCCAAAAATTCTTATACAAAAATATGGATATTTGTATAGTTAAAAAATCCTTTGAATATATATATAGACTCATATTGTATGCATGAATTTAGTGATATTGTCTCAACAATGATTTTTGTAAAACAATATATCCTAAAAGTTGGAAAAAGTAAAGATTTGAAAATTTACTTAAGTTTGTTCGAAAAATTTCTTGTATTATTATAAATGAGTATTTCCTTCTTTTAATTTTATTTCTTAATCTTTGAGAATAATTTAATTTTCGAAAAAAATAAATTTAGTCTTTTTAAGATTCCTACAACTTCATTTCTAGTGGTAGAGAAATGTAGTTTCTCTAAGTATTTCTTGGTAGTGACTAAATTTCCTTAAAGTAGTTATGTTTATATGTTCTTAATTTTTCTAAAGTTAGTTTCACTTTAAATAACAATCCTTTAAGTTATTTACTAATTTTATTTTCTAGGTAAGATTTGTTTCTAGAAGGTTAATTTTGAGATAATCTTGTAAAACATGTCTAGTTTTTTGTATTCTAAAGTGTTGGTGAAAACTTCACAAATAAGTTTTAAAAAAAAAACCTTTGTCATCCAAAGAATAAAAAAATATTGAGTTTTAAAGAAACTTCCTTATTTTATTGGTTTGAAAAGAGTGTGTGATAAATATACTTTGTTTATTCTTTGATGAAATTCCTTGTACTATTATTACTAAAAACTTATCATGCACTTATCTAAATTTTGAAAAAGATTTGTTAAGATAAAATTTTAAGTTTTTATGGAAAAATCATTTCCTAAGTGACAAAAATTTATCTTTAAAGTAAGTTCTTATTTTTCTTTATTTAAGAAAAATCTTTTATTTTTGTTGATACAATATCAACATGTTTATGAATATGTAGTCATGAGAAAGAGAATAATATCACATAATAAGATAATAACATATATAAGAAACAATATAAGGATAATAATATGGTTAAGTATTGGGAGCCTTAGCTTCATCAAGGCAACCCGAGATTAAAAATAGACTAATTCCAAAAGGATAATAGTAAAAGCAATATAATAAAAACATAATATATGAACAAAGCAAAACATGAATAATGTTGCTTTCTTAACCTCTATGGATCTTTAGAAAACACACATATTCATGCTAAGTTACATGAAATAAATAATCTATTAATACTCTAAAATCATAAGAAGGATGTATGAACAAGATAAGTAATGAATTTTTGTTGTTTTTTAACCTCTTATGGTTTTAGAAAACACATATTAAGCTCATATGTAATGAATATGAAGAATGGGTTTAGGATTTACTTATTAGTGAGAACATGATGAAAGAAAGTAGTGAGAAAAATTTTGTAGAGAGGATTTTTGTGGAGTGATTTTGAGAGGGTTTTTGTATGTAAAATAAGTGTGTGAAGAAATGGAGGGAAATGGAGGTATTTATAGAATTTTGTGGAGGGAAATAAGATTTAACTAAATAAATTGAAAAAAATAAATGGGTGGAGAGAGAGAGGGGTAGTGCCGCTTCTAGCATGGGGAATGGGGGGAGAGAAAATTATGTTTGTTTTTTTGTAATGAAAAGTAATTATGAAGTGAGACATGAAAGATGTGAAATTGTATTGGAAAAAAAAGTAAGAAATATGTGTATAGATAGTAAGAAAAAATAGAGATAGATGATTAGTAAGGAATAGTAGAATAGGACAATGAATAGTAAATAAGACTAATAATATACCGACAATAAAGAAAATACGCATATAAATGCGATATATATTATTTTTAGCTACGGAAAATTATAAAACTAATATTTTTGAAATTCTTGTATTATTACGAATCTAATGGTATCATCAGAATATTTTTAATATTCCGAAGCCTATGCACTCTTTTAAAAAACTGATCTTGTTCGGATTCGAAATACACTAAAAATTTGCGAATCTTATTTTTTAAGCTTCCCTATATTATTACGAACTATTATCCATAATTATCTTATTTCATTATTTAGGGTTTAAGAGCACGGGATTGCTAGAATCTAAACACTAGGTTTATTGTAGTCTTTTGTTGACTTTTAGAGTTTCTGGTTGACTTCTAATTCTATGATTTAAGTATAGAATTAGCAAAAAAGGGTTTATAGTATTGAAACAAAATCACATTTTGAATGGATATCTAAAATCTCAAATTTAGCTTAATCTAATTATTAATTAATCATCCCAAATTATCTATTTACATTCTATACTTTACTTTACTTGATTTAACTAAACTATCTAAATTTAATTTCTAAATTAGATTCTAATTCTAATTCAAAATTAACCACCTATTTTATTATTCACATAAACTATTTCTATGGGTGGAGGTTTAGGGTTTTTCATAACGTCTGGACGTAATATGACCTCTACCGGTATAAGGCCTTAATGACCTCACATGAACAAGATAACTTTAAAAATACATAGAACATTTGAAGTAAGTATTAATTGACTACTCATATATGAAAATCAAACTTAAAATGATCAAGTTAAGGCCATTTTAAGGTCTAAATTAGGCCATCGAGAATATAGCAAGAATAGTAACCATAGAAGTAAAAATTTAGATGAAATTGATCCAAAACACTTATTTCGAGTTTTTCCTTGTTCAGGGTATGAGGACCTTAAAGCCCCATTCTCCAAGGATCACTTGACTAAAGACTACACTATTGATGAGTGAGTTTTTTCTTATGACTTCATTACCTTACATATACTTGTAGTAGTTGCACTAGCATGTTAAGAAAAGATAAAAATAGATATGTATGGGGTTATAATGGGTTATGTATATGCTTTCTTGTTTGCATGATAAAAAAGTTTCTAGGTATATCGAAACCCTGGTATGATTGTACAATATGATATGCATCTCTACTTTATCGCTAAGCTTGTATGATGACTGTTTGAATACCCTTAATTGAATGATAATATGGTTTGGACAAATTAAAAAATTGCTCATGCATTACATATTATCGAGTCATATTTCTTTTAGCTACTACTCTTATGCAAGTGATTGGAAGACCCTTATTAATGCATTAATATGATATTATATTATATGAATATTATATAATTTATTAAGAAAAGGATACATATTTGGTTAAAATGTTAATTTCAGAAATAAAAGAAGATAAGTAGCTTAATCAAGACATTTTTATGAGTTAAGGAGATTTTGATTAAGAATTAGGTAGTGTGAAGATTTATAATATACATAACCATTCTGTACAAGCTGTGCAGAATACTGGTGTAGGAAGTGAAATATGATCAGCAAGCGATTTTAAAGTGCACAAAGAGCTATACAAGTTATGAAAAATACTTATGTAGGAGGATAAAAATGGTCAGAAGCTTAATAGAGGTCTACACGGACTCCCTGCACAAGCTGTGATCGAGGCCGTGCAAAGTCATTTTGAGCGAAAATCATGAGTTTTCATCCTACACGGCCATCCTACATGGCCATGAAGGATGGTTGTGCAAAAAGTCTTTCATCTTTGTTTATAAATAGCCACATTTACTGATAATTTATGATATGTATCTCTAATCCTTCAAACCTTATAGAAAAAAATAAGTACTTTAGAGTGGATAAACATAAGACTTGACCAAGATCACAAGACATCGATTTAAGGGGGTTTTTCATCATGATTTCTTTCTACTTTTCTTTATATCATTATAGTAAAACTTTATCTATAAAAAAATATATCTGTATACCTTAGGTCTTAAGGAACCTTAACCCTAATATAGAGATTTGGTTGTTTCGTTAATGGAAGTTTATGTATTCTTGAATTTATTCAGTGTGTTTATTGTTCTTTAATTTAATATGTGTGTGGTATTAGATCAATGTATGATCCTTGTTATTTAGGTTGAAAAATTGATTGATGAGATAGATCTAACATGAATAGAGAAGGTTGAATGTGGATGTAGACATGGACTGCATGAACTTTCTACATAAAGAATTAATCCTTATTAGGAATCTTGAACTATAATAAAATCTTATATGTAATTAATAATGAAAGAAATTTCCATTAATCATGTTAGGTTATAAATTAATATTATTGAAAGAGGTGTTAATTAAATATAGAGTTTCTACAGTTCAAGAATCTAAATATCCATTAATGAATATCTTATAAAGATTGAAATATAGGGTTAGTGGTGAATCAAAATTTGGGTTTGTGATTGATACTTTTAAAAGCATGACGTTCATTTTGCTAGGATTAGTTCATTAATTAATTAGTTTCTTAGATATATTAGTATGACTTAGATTATATTAACTAGATAGTGGAATTAAGGTAATTACTAGTAATTATAGGTCTTAGTGAAACTACCCCTGTGCTTATACTAGTACTACAATTGATAGGTATACATGCCTACAGATTAGTCGCAAAGTAAGAATAGGGTTTTAAATTTAATTGGATTTATTGCAATAGTCAACTCATCAAAATTTTGGCATCGTTGTTGGGGACCTGACAATATGAGGATCGCCTAAATATATTTAGCTATCTTATTTTATGATCATTCTTTCTTTCTCTTCTTATATATTCTGAAGAAGCTCTAACTTTAATTTTTTTGATCCATTTGCAAAACTTCTCGATTTTGATCCAGAGATCGACAAAAACTTTCACAGGAGACTCAGATTCACAGCAAGAGACATTGTCGAAACATGTAATTTTGACATAACCATAGGTCATATTAATGAAGACGTTTCTAAGACCAACTTAGATTATTCTAGGCCTACACTTGAGGGTATTGCACCAACTGTGGTGAAACCAACCACTGTAGCAAATAATTTTGAGATCAAGAGTATGGGATTCAAATGCTGTAACAATACTGCCAATTCAATGGGTTACTTGATGAAGACTATACATGCTCAAATTCGAACATTCCTTGAAATATGTGAGACATTCGTCCATTTCCTTTGTCTCTTAAAGGAAGAGCGAAGCAATGGTTATCTCATTAAGCCCAAGAGCCATAACTACTAGGAATGAGATGGTTGAAGCAATTTCTTGATAATTATTTCCTACCTTCCAAGAAGACTACGCTAAGGAATGATGTCTCATCATTCTGCAGTAGATTTTGAGACACTTTATAATGCATGACAGAGGTAGAAAGATCTATTGAGGAAATGTCTCACCATTAGGCGCATAACTGGATACAAACTTTCTACCACAGACTCAACACTGCTACTCAATAGTTAGTAGATGCCACAACTGGCAGTACATAGAATTCAAGACACTTAAGGATTCCCTGAAACTGTTTGAGATGTAGCCAAGAACAACTATCAGTGGGGAAATAACTATGAGAAGTAACAGGTTGCTAGTATATATGAAGTGGATATGATGACTACTGTAGTTGCTAAAATAAATGCTTTGATTAAGCATGTCATGGGGATAAAGAACCCACATATACCTCAACTTTAGTATGGAGAGTTTAGTGCTAACAATTTTACTTGGAGGCACCTGAGTAAGTGGATTACCTTTATAATTAGGTAAGATACCAGAACAACCCTATAACAACACATACAATCCAGGGTAGAGAATCACATCCATTTCTCCTACGCCAACAACACAAATGTGTAAAGAACAAATTACTTAACACTTGGATTCCAGAAGCCACAGCTATCACTTCCTCAGTAACTCCCACAACTTCTCCACTTCTACCTCAAGAGAACTTGTTTAGAAGAGTTAATGACTCAATTCATTTAGACATCTGAAGCTTGCCATTGGAACCATGAAGCTTCCATTTATAACTTAGAGAACTAGATTGAGCAACTTGCCAAGATGCTATCACAAAGACAACCTAGTTCACTTCCTAGAAATACCGAGTCAAATCCCAAAGAGTAGGTAAATGAAATAACCCTTATGAGGAAATGATCTGCAATCTAACCAACAAGGAGAGGTTGTTCCTGAGAAAAGAAAGACGCCTGTGGAAGAAGAGGTGCAAACACAAAAGGAGTAACCTCTTAAGGTGTAAGCATACAAGCCAAAAATACCATATCCAGCTTGTTTGGAGAAAGATCATGACACCAAACAATTTGGTAAGTTCTTGGAACCTTTCAAAACATTACACATCAACTTACCACTTATTGTAGCCTTATTACAAATGCCAAAACATATAAAATCTTTGGAGGACACCCTCTCTAATAAACGAAGATTAGAAGAGGTATCCATGGCAATGGTTGAAGTTAAATGTTTAGTGATCCTTTAAAATAAAATGCTAACGAAGCTCAAGAATCTTGGAAGTTTCATAATCTTGTGCTGGTTAGGGGATTGTATGAAGAAAGAGCTTTGGCAAATATAAGAGCGAGCATTGATTTGATGCTATATTCATTCTTTAAATGGTTGGGTTTACATGAATCTCGTCCTATCTGAATGAGTTTGCAACTGGCAGATCATTTAGTGAAGCTCCTCAAAAGGATTATTGAAGATGTGTTAGTGAAAGTGGGAGATTTTATATTTCATGTATACTTTGTAATACTCAACATGGAAGAAGATAGGGAGGTTCCACTAATTTTAGGAAGGCCATTGATGTGGAGGATAGCAGGTTAACCCTTAAAGTTAGGGAAGATGAGCTGACAACGAAAGTCCAACGATACTCAAACAGTCTATGGATCCTAATGATTCTTGTTTTTCTATTAATATTATTGATACCTCTATTTCAAATAATGTTTCATAATACACTTTGCAAGGATACCTTAGAGTTGAATTTGACTACGAAAGAGAAAGAAAAGTGCGAGAACCATGAGATGTAACATTGTAATGCCCTAAATTTAATCAAGGCGTATATAATTGCCACATATAATACCTTAAGTATTACATGCATAAACTTCCTTAAAGGATTTGTTTATCGTGAATATCGCTAGCTGGTTTTAAATTCTTAAATCGTTTTGTTAGATTTTGGAGACAACTGTATTTGTGATAGGAAAAACAAACTTTATAAAAAAATTTGTAATTTCCACTCCTACGAGTAGATTAACTTTTAAAACAAAACTATACCATCAAGTTACTCATATACCTTTCATAATTGAAAACAAAATTATAAAGCATTATAAAACATAGGCTCTATTAGGCCTTTATAGAAAATAACTTCAGAAAAGATAAATCCATTTCTTTAAAACAAAATAAAAACAAAACAACTAAAATAAAATCCATGGTCGTAGCTCACTTTAGTCATCCACGAGTCTTCCCCGAGTCATCCTATATTCCCAAATCAACATCATCAATTACAAAACCACCACCATCATCATCATTAACACCTAAACTGTCATCATCACATCAAAACAACACCTGTAAGAAGATAACAACAATAATAATGAGCTGAAGCTCACCATAATAACATCACAAGCACACATAAAATGTCATATAAGCTTAAACTAGTGTAATGTAACAACAACAATTTATTATCTTCAAATTAAAGTGAAACAAACAACATGGAGCACTTATACTCCGAAATACTTCTAGGAACCTAGGGGTTTTGAGTAACAATAGCTATTCAGAGGGTTGATATAGACAACCCGGAAATTATATCTCCTGTATTTAATCGAAAAGGAAAATAGCCTCATTAGAGTTCACATCCGTTGCATATACTTTACCTATCACAGTCCATAATATAATAATGCTCAACTGATCCCATAAACGTGAGCCTTACTATATTGCTTCTCATTGATCAAGATAAAGGTTACATCGATATCGTTTGCCCCATTAACTACCCTATTGAGCCACTTATGAATCGCCATTGCATTATGGGATACCATTGTATCATAGTATTTGTCATTATATCATTACATGGAGGTAGCCTAAGCGCCTAACTACCATGCCAGCTTCAAACAAAGTTATCACTCTCTAGATTGGATTAAACAACACAAGCACAAGCAACACTTGTTAATTAGGCCATCTTTAAGTTTTCGTTCATTAGGAATTCCTATCCTAACAAACAACAAGCACGTTACTGCGTACCTTATTTAACATCTAGATAATTAGAAGATAGTCCAAAAGAATTCTCAAGGGGTTTATCAAAAAATAGGCTCAAAGGTAAACAAGTAGCTATTTCATAAAATTAAACTATATAAGCAATTAGATTAATTTTCCACTTATATCAAACTTATATTAAAACCCTATTTGATCAATTACTAAGTCGGAAGCTCACTATGGCTGCGAAAATCACCCTACCAAGATACGAACAGTTCTTCATTATTTTTCAAATTATTTCTTTTCTCTTTGTTTATAGTCATTTGTTACAAAAGCATCATCACATCATTCATATTCAAAATACTCATTTATCAAGCAAACACATATTTGAAATAACATATTCTCCATATAATTCATAGTTTAATTAATACATTAGTCTAAACCAATTATTAGCTATTAAACCTATTTTAACTTAATCAAGCCAAATCGATTAGAATTAAACATTTAATTTAATTGCTAAGTCAAGTTGATTAAACTTAATCAATCTAATTCGTTTTAGTTCATTGAAGTTCATTAACCCATGTTGAACCTTACGATTATTAATTAAGTTCATTTTATATCTAACTTCTATATCTAATCCAATTATTTATTAAATCTATAAATTCACTAACTCATGCTTAATTATATAAACAAACTAATATAACACATTAAATATCATTTATCTATTTCATTTTATTTTATTCAGGTTTTTATGAAGAACACGGGCAAGTGCACGATTGTATTTTGCACCATGTACATGAAGAAGCACAGCCAATACATCAAGTCGTGTTTCCATCGTGTTTGTTAAATGTTTTTACACTCAAAGATCAGAAAGAAGCACAGTGAGATACATATAGCCATGTTCTAATCGTGTTTCTCTTGACATAATAAACACATGAGAACAACGAGAAATCAGGATGGGATAGGATTGTCCATGTAAAAAGGAATATAGAGAAGCATAGTTAGATAGAGTGGTCGTGTTCCAGCCATATTTCTTCTCTAGTATATATATGTTTGAAAAAAAAATAGAAAGAAGCTTGACTAATACATCTCCTTATGCTTCCCCCAGTGCTCATACTCGAAAACAAAGCATATGTATTTCAACTTACTCGAACTACTTGTTTTACATCATTTTTCAGCATACATCATCTTAAAATCCACTTACAAACGTAGAATCATCATCTCTAACATCTATATTTATGTTTTACTTCATATATCATCTTAATCCTGGCTCTCACATGTATGATCCCACCTAGGTTTTAACATAAAACTTCATATATTACAAGATTACATGTTTCATCTTAATTCCTACGTGTAGCTAACATTAGTCCATCATATATACTTAGAAACAACAATCAAAACAAAAATAAAATAGTTATACTTATCTTTTAGCAAAAACATGCAATTTAAGCTTCTTTTCTTGTTGTTGGAGCTACTTCTAACTTGATTTTCACTTCCTATCTTCTTTTCAAACTTTGATTTCTCTTTTAGTCTTCTTGAAATTGAGATTTGGAGATATAGAAGAGAGAAAAGGATAGAATGAGAAGAAAGAAAGAAATAAATGAATAAAACAAAAGGAAAGGAAAAGAAAAGAAAAGAAAACAAAGGAAGAAAAGGAAAAAGGAAGGTTAATGATAAAATCAAAGATATTTTAGAATCAAGATATTAAGTTTAGAACTTTTAGATCAATTTCTTTAGTTTTGAAAGTGTTTAGGAAACAATTTCAGAATCTATAGATTAAAATTAATAACTTAAAATAAAAATTTAATTTAAGAACTTAGTTTAGATCGAATTGATATTCAATTTGAGCTTGGCTTAAAAACTGATATTGTTAGGCAAGCAAATAAACTCAAAATCTATGGATATTTAGAGATTGGAATTTAGACTAGAATTTAGTGATTTAGGAATCAACTAAACATTTAAACAACATGTTTATGGATTTAGAAATTCAAAATCTCAAATTTCAATTTAATTTATTATAAATTTAATTATGTCAACTTATCTAGTTACATCATATAATTTGCTTAATTTATTTAATCTATCCAATCTCAATTTCTAACTTAGGTAAAGGTTTGGGGTATTTCAAAGATGTTGTAGCACAATTAGGAGCTATTGAGCAGATTTTAATTAAAAACAGGTTTAAGGAGATATCTATAATTTTTGAGGCCGGTTAGAACTATCAATTGAAGAACAGCCGAATTTCGTTTGTGAAGGACATCGAGTTAATAATGTAAAACAAATTGCTTCATGGGAGGCAGTTCATGTCTAACATTGGTATTTTTATTCTTTTTTATTAAATTTTTCATCACTATCCTTAGTCTTTGTTGTATATATTGCAGGTGCATGTGCTTCAAAATAGGGAGTGATTTTCAAGCTTAAAGTGTGAGGAAGAATTGATCCCTACAATGGTTTTAAGCATAAACTTCTATTAGGTTCTCGTATGTATGAATTGATGCTTTGACTAGCTCCACTTACTTGACTTCTTTGACGCTTGCTATATTGTCATCTCAAAACTAAGGAAGTTTTAGTTCCTTTTCTTTCTTTTATTCTTTCATAGAATTATCCAATATAGTAGACATTGAGGGTAATGCCTCATTCTAAGTGTGGGGAAGGGATAATTTAGAAAGATTAAATTAAGTGGTCTTATTTTGTACTTTAATGAATTATACACTTTTTTCCAAAAGTTCTCCACTTAAATGGTATGAATTGTGGAAATTTTGAAATCTTGAAATTACACTCAATGAGTCCCTATTTGAATTTAGAATTCAAAAATTAAAAAGTAACTTTGTGCTTTACTTACCTACTTTGAATTTGGCATACCTACTTAGAATTGTATGATGAATCTGGATGAGGTAAATTTACTTGCTATTTAATGATGGAATCTAGAGTCTAGAAGTGGATCACATTACTTTGTTAAAAGTTAATTGGTTATGTTTCTAAGCTTATTGAGTTGTATATTTTCTTTTCAAAAATTTTGAGAGACCATTTAATCTATTGCGAAAGGGCGAATAAACTTATTCACTTGGTGATTCTCTTGATGATCTTTTGAAAATATATATATAATATATATATATGAATGAAATAAAAAGGCTTAGTTAGTGGGGGTAAGCCTTAGTCTTTTAGAAGAGTGAAGTTTAGCCCCTCTGTTGACAATAAAAGGCTAATAAAAACAAAGTTAAGTTGATATGGGCAAGTCTTAGTCCCTCTGAAGAGTAAGATTTGTTCCTTGCTATAAACTCAAAAAAAAAAAAAAAAAAAGAAGAGAGAAAATGAGCCTATTAACTTGAGTAAGCAAATTCGAGATATGCCTTTTGTTGGAGGGAATAACATTTGTTAACTTGGGTGACGAACTTGAAATTATTGGCTGAAAACTCACTGCACGGGTTAAGAATCTTAACTAAAAATTAGAAAGGAATGAATGAAAAATTTTGGAGAGATTGATAAAAAAGAGAAAACACAAGGAAAATGTGGATGCAATATACTTTCATTTTGGATTGTTGTGCTTAGAGAAGCGGTTGAAAAGGCTATATACTCTTAAATAGGTGGTTGAAGTGTAACTGGGTCTCTTTTCCTCTATTTGAATTTGCGTTTATTTTGTAACTTTGGAAGTTGTTATTAAATTGTGAGGGTAAAGTTTAACTTAAGTGGATTAGTTTTAAAATTTCGATTTTGGCATGGTAAGTGTAAGTATAGTAGGTTTGAGCAAAAGGAACAAAAGTTTGAAGTTGCAATGTTCGGAATTAAAAATTTAAATACTATTATGTGATTTGAATTTCCATTGAGCTTTTGGGTGTAACTGATGATGGATTTCCTTATTCTTAGTTATTTGCTTAAGGATAAGTAAATGATTAAGTGTATAGAAGTTTGATAACTATCCAAAAACCTTTATTGTATCCATTAATTTGATATTATATTATATGAATTTTATATAATTTATTGAAGAAAATGACACATATTTGGTTAAAATGTTAATTTTAGGAATAAAAGAAGACAAAGAGCTTAATTAAAACAATTTTTATGAGTTAAAGGAGATTTTGATGATGAATTGAGCAAAGTAAAGATATACAACATACATGACCATTCTACACAAGTTGTGCAGAATATTGTGTATGAAGTGAAATATGACCATTAAGTGATTTTAAAGTGCACAAAAAGCTACACAAGCTATACAGAAAGCTTGTGTAAGAAGAGTAAAATGGCTAGAAGCTTAACAAAAGTCTACGCAGGCTTCTTACACAAGTTGTGATCAAGGCCGTGCAGAGTCATTTTGGGTGAAAATCATGAGTTTTCATCCTACATGACCATCCTATATGGCCGTGTAACATGGTTTTGTAGAACTATTTTCATCTTTATTTATAAATAGCCGCCTTTACTCGTCATTTAAGATATGGATCTTTATTCATATGAATCCTAGAGAAAAAAATGAGTACTTTAGGGTGGAGAAATGCAAGATCTCATCCAAGATCGCAAGACATCGATTCAAGGGAATTTTCATCATGAATTCTTCCTATTTTTCTATATATCATTATTGTAAATCTTTATCTATGGAAAAATATATCTTTATACGCTAGGTCTTGAGAAACCCTAACCCTATTGTGAAGATTTGGTTTTTCCATTAGTGGAAGTTTATGTATTCTTGAATCTATTCATGCGTGTTTATTGTTCTTTGATTTAATATGTGCACAACATTAGATCAATGCATGGTCCTTGTTAATTAGGTCAAAGGATTGATTGATGAGATAGATCTAGCATAAATAGAGAAGTCTCAATGTGGATCTAGACATAGACTACATGAATTTTCTACATAAAGATTTAATCTTTGTTAGGGATCTTGAACTATAATGCAATCTTATATGTAAATAATGATGAAAGACATTTCCATTAATCATGTAAGGTTAGAAATTAATATTATTGAAAGAGATGTTAATTAAATTTAGAGTTCTTGTAATTCAAGAATCTAAATATCCATAAATGAATATCTCATAAAGATTGAAATATAAGGTTTGTGGTGAAACAAGATTAGGATTAGTTTTGTGATTGATACTTTCAATAGCATGACACTCATTTTTTTAAGATTAGTTAATTAGTTTCTTAGATATATCAATATCACTCAGATTATATTAGCTTGATAGTAGAATCATGTTAAATACTAGTAATTATAGGTCCTGATGGAATGACCCCTATGCTTACACCAATACTCTAATTGATAGGTACATTTGCCTAGAAATTGGTCATAAAGTAAGAATAGGGTTTTAAATTTAATTTGATTGATTGTGATTGGTTAGCATATCAATTGCCATCTAACAATGCAACCTTGCTCCAAGCATGAGGAACTAAAACATTTTGGGAATATAGCTTCACAGAGGAGTCGAATAGTATCAATCGCTATGGGCAAGTGCTCGAGGACAAACAGTAGTGCTCATAAGGACCTTTTTCAAAGCAGTTTTTGGTGCAAGGACCCTTTTTAAATGCCTTCTTTAACCCTTATCATGGAGGACATAAATCCATCTTATATATGGCTTTTGGATGGCCATATATACTTGTGTACTCATGTGTTTTTTGCATAGTACATATAGCATATGCTTGAACTTAATAGTTGTTTGTTTTGGTTGTTATGGTTCTATTGAAGGAAATATCTCACTTAGTTGGATGTAGCTTACACCCCAATTGTTGAAAATGTGACCTATAATCAGATCAAGGCTACTAATTCTGATGCATTTTTGGGCAGCCTAAATTTGTCTTCGTATTAGATTTTTGTTTATGGACTCCAAAAGGAGTAGACCGGATCTAATTTACCGGCCCACATGTCCTAAGCTGCCGGCCTTTATGGCTAAGCTACCGGCCTAAGTGCCGGCTTACTTTTAAGCCGTCAGCTTTTAGGCTGGCTTTCATACCAACCTTTCTTTTCATCCTATAACATATATGTATGTGTGTGTGTGTGTGTGTTGTTTCTAGGGTTTTGGGGTAAGAAAAGTGTGAGACACGAAATTGTATTGAGAGCTTTAGAGAGACTAGATTAGAATTGAGTGGTTTTATCTCAAATTTGTATTCCAACTTCAATTATAGTGGATTTCTTCTCCTCTGCCTATGGTTTTTTCCCGTAAGGGGTTTTCCACGTAAATTCTTGTGTGCTCTTTATTTTTTGTTGCTATTATTTTCATATTTGTTTTATAACAAACTGGTATCAGAGTAAGGTTCTCTATAATTGCAACTATAAAATACAATATTCTGCTGTTGGATCGAAACACAAGATTTACGTTATGGCAAGTTAAGATGCGAGCGATTCTTGCACAGATGGATTTGGATGATGCACTATTAGGGTTTGATAAGATGCTTACGTCATGGACACCTGAAGAGAAGCAACGTAAGGATCATAAAGCTCTATCTCAGATTCACCTGCATCTATCAAATCAGATCTTACAGGATGTGTTAAAGGAAAAGATGTTGCTGCATTATGGTTAAAGTTGGAACAATTGTGTATGACTAAGAGTCTAACCAGTAAATTACATCTAAAGCAACGACTATACTCTCATTGTTTGACAAAAGGTATGTCTCTAGAAGATCACTTAACTACTTTTAACGAAATTGTTTCTGATTTGCAAACCTTAAAAGCCAAGTATGAGGAGGAGCATTTAGGGTTGATTTTGTTGTGTTCTTTGCCTCCCTCTTATTCGACCTTTAGAGACACAATTCTGTATAGTCGTGAAACCCTCACCATTGATGAGGTTTATGATGCTTTGATTTCTCATGAAAGGATGAAACAACTTGTGGTTGGATCTGAGTCTCAAGCAGAGGGTCTAAATGTTCGTGGAAGGACTTAAGATATAAATTCTGGTGGAAAGAATAGGAGCAGATCTAAATCTGCAAATAGGAATAAGACTTGTAATTATTGCAAGAAAAAGGGGCACATTAAGTCTAAGTGTTATGAGTTACAGAACAAGAACAAGAAATTTGCTAAGAATCAAAAGGAGAATAAACCAGAAAAATTTGATGAAGCCGATGTTGTAGATGCTAGCAGTGATGGAGAAATCCTCATTGCTTTTGATTATGATCATAGAGCAAGTGAGGAGTGGATCTTGATTCTTGCTGCACGTTTCATATGTGTCATAATAGGGACTGGTTTTCAACATATGAAACTGTTTCAAAGGGTACTGTTTTGATGGGCAATAATGCCTCTTGCAAGGTTGTAGGTATTGGAACTATAAAAATTAAGATGTTTAATGGTGTTATCAGGACACTTGGTGATGTGAGACATATGCTTGATTTAAAAAGAAATATGATCTCTTTGAGTGCTCTAGATTCTAAAGGGTACAAGTGCACCGGTGAAGGTGGAGTTCTGAAGATCAGTAAAGGTTCTCTAGTGGTGATGAAGGGATAAAAGCAGAATTCTAATCTCTATGTTTTGCAAGGTTCTATTGTCACAGGTCATGCAGCCGTTGCCTCTTCATCTTTATCAGATGATGATTCTACTAGACTCTGGCATATGCGTCTGGGGCATATGAGTGAAGCCGGTATAGCTGAGCTATGTAGAGAGGACTTCTTGGTGGGTAAAGCATCAGTAAATTGAAGTTTTGTGAACACTGCGTATTTGGGAAGCAAAAAAGAGTTAGATTCACCACTGGAATTCATAGTACCATGGGTACACTTGATTATATACACTCAGATCTTTATGGACCAACCAAGGTACTTTCCAGAGGAGGTACAAACTATATACTGACAATCATTGATGATTACTCTAAAAAACTTTAGCTATTCTTCTCGAAACAGAAGAGTGATGTGTTACGTACTTTTAAGGAGTGGAAGGTCATGGTTGAAAAGCAAACAGGGAAGCAGGTAAAACGTCTTCGCACAAATAATGGTATGGAGTTTTGTTCTAAAGAGTTTAATGATTTGTGTAAGTCTAAAGGAATTATGAGGCATTTGACAGTACTTGGTACTCCACAACAAAATGGTATGGCAAAGCACATGAACAGAACAATTTTAGAGAGAGCTTGTTGCATGCTATCAAATGCTAAATTGCTAAAGTCTTTTTGGGCAGAAGCAGCTTCTACAACATGTTTCTTGATTAATCAATCGCCTTTGACTGCAATTGATAAAAGGACTCCACATGAGGTATGGTCTGATTCTCCTGCTAATTATTCAAATTTAAAAATATTTGGTTGTCCTACTTATGCTCATGTTAACAATGGGAAACTTGAGCCTAGATCTGTCAAGTGCATGTTTCTAGGATATAAGTCTGGAGTGAAATGATACAAGTTATGGTGTCCTGAATTGAAGAAAGTCATCGTTAGTAAGGATGTTGCTTTTGATGAAAATCCTAAGTTACATGACTTGTCTTCTAATGCTACATTTGATGAAGCTCAACAGAAAGCTAACATGCAGATGGAGGTTGAAATAAATTCTGGTTCTATATCTCAATATACTTCTCATACTAGATCTCAGACGCAAGGAAGTACTGTCTCTACACCACCATCTCAGCAACAATATTCTATTACTAGAGACGGGACTAGGAGAGAAGTTAAACCTCTACGGAGATTTGGTGAAGCTGATCTAGTTGCTTATGTGTTGAATGTAGCAGAGGAAATTGATTCAATTTATGAGCCCTCAACTTACTCAAAGCATTTAGTTATGAAAATTCTGGTAAGTGGGTTATTGTTATGCAGGAAGAGATGGAATCCCTTCAAAAAATGGTACATGGGATTTAATAAAACTTCCCAAGAGTAAGAAGATTGTTAGGTGCAAGTGGGTCTACAAGAAAAAAGGAAGGAACTTTAAGTGTTGAAGAACCTAGATACAAAGCAAAACTCATTGCTAAGGGTTACAGCTAGATTCCTGGTGTAGACTTCACAGATGTGCTTTTACCTATTGTGAAACACAGTTCTATTAGAGCCTTATTGAGTATTATTGCAATGGAAGATCTTGAGCTTGAACAACTAGATGTGAAGATAGCCTTCTTACATAGAGAACTTAAGGAAAACATCTATATGCAACAGCCTGAGGGTTTTGTAGTGTCTAGGAAAGAGGACGATGTTTGCTTGTTGAAACGGTCCCTTTATGGCTTGAAACAGTCTCTCAGGCAATGGTACAAGAGGTTTGATTCATTCATGACTTCTCATGATTTCATGATAAGCAATTTTGATAGTTGTGTTTACATCAAGAAGTGTAGTGATGGGTCTTTTGTTTACGTACTCTTGTATGTTGATGATATGTTGATAGCAGCTAAAGACAGAGGAGAGATTAGTAGGGTTAAAACCCAATTAAGCAGAGAGTTTGATATGAAGGACTTGGGAGCAGCAAAGAAGATTCTTGGAATGCAGATTCTAAGGGATAGAAAAGTTGGAGAGTTGTGCCTGAGTCAAAAGGGGTATGTTGATAAAGTACTTCACAGGTTTAATATGCAGAGTGCTCAGCCTGTTAGTACTCCTTTAGCAGCCCATTTCAGACTTTCATCTGCATTGTCTCCACAATAAGATGATGAGATTGAGTACATGTCAAAGGTTCCATATTTTAGTGCAGTTGGATCTCTTATGTATGCTATGGTTTGTACTCAACCAGATTTGTCTTATGCAATTAGTGCAATTAGCAGATACATGGAAAATCCTGGTAAAGAATACTGGAGAGTAGTTCAATAGATTCTTAGATACTTAAGAGGTACTACAGATGTTTGTTTACACTTTGGTAAAACTAGAGATGGAATTAGTGGTTATATTGATTCTAATTTTGCCAGAGACTTAGATAAACGAAGATCTCTCATAGGGTATGTATTTACCATTGGTGGTTGTGCTATTAGTTGGAAAGCCACTTTGCAAGCAACTGTTGCTTTATCTACCACAGAAGCTGAGTATGTGGCGATTACAGAGGCTTGTAAGGAAGCTATTTGGTTGAAAAGCTTATGTGGTGAGCTCAGTGATAAATTGAAGATTATTACAGTTTATTGTGACAGTCAGAGTGCAATGTTTCTTACTAAGGATCAAATGTTTCATGAGAAAACAAAGCACATTGATGTTCAGTATCATTTTGTGCGTGAAGTTGTTGCTCGTGGAAATATTACTGTGAGCAAGGTCAGCACTCATGACAATCCAGCTGATATGATGATAAAGCCACTCCCTTAGCCAAGTTTGAGCATTGCTTGGACTTGGTTAGTGTTCATTGTTGATTATTACCCTTTAGGGGTTTTGTGGAAGAGGTGGAGAATGTATGGTTTTCATGTTGAAGTTTGGAATTTCTGTTATTTGCTCCTGGATGTTGTGTCAAGGTGGAGATTGTTGAAAATGTGACCCAAAATCAGATCAAAGCTGCCAGCTCTGACGCATTTTTGGCTAGCCTGAATTTGTCTTTGTATTGGATTTTTTTTGGTGGACTCTAGAAGGAATAGGCCGGCTCTAAGCTGCCGGCCTACATGTCCTAAGTTGTTGGCCTTTATGGCTAAGCTGCCGACCTAAGTGCCGGCTTACTTTTAAACCGCCAGCTTTTAGGCTGGCTTTCATGCTAGCCTTTCTTTTCATCCTATAACATATATATATGTGGTGTGTGTGTGTGTGTGTGTGTGAGTGTGTGTGTGTGTGTGTTGTTTCTAGGGTTTTGGGGTAAGAAAAGTGTGAGACACGAAATTGTATTGAGAGCTTTAGAGAGACTAGATTAGAATTGAGTAGTTTTATCTCAAATTTGTATTCCAACTTCAATTATAGTGGATTTCTTCTCTTCTGCCTATGGTTTTTTCCCGTAAGGGGTTTTCCACGTAAATTCTTGTGTGTTCTTTATTTTTTTGTTGCTATTATTTTCGTATTTGTTTTATAACACCAATAGTTTGCTTTTGTACGAAAATCGAAAGCTGGGATTGGGATAAGATTCGAGCACATAACATATTAAAGATCAAGCCAAGTTAGCTAGAAGATTTGGAAATGGATAGGCTAAACATAGTTAAGAGAAAGATTTAATACATAATTTCTCTTCATAAATTGTCTTTACCAGTTGGTAATATCTATGTGAATAGGAGATAGACTTAAGCTTAGCTTAGCTTAGCTTAGCTTAGCTTATCTTATCTTATCTTTTGGTAGGATATCCAATTCTTTATGGTCCTTGTGATTTGTGGAATTATAGGTATCCAAAATTATTTTCTTAATAAATGTATGTACGTATAACACAATAAGTGCATAACTAATGAGAGCCTTGCAAACCCTGACTTGCAAGGTGGCCCCTCATGTTACGAGTGCATAAGTGATATGATGATTTTAGAGTAATCCTATCAGGCCCCTATTTAAGGGCATGACAAATAACCTAGTTGTTTTTTGCATTAACATAGCATTCATTTTTCATAATATTTTATTTTACTTTATCATGGGAACTTATTTCAATGTTAAGTTAATAAAGAATAAATTTGAAAGAATTTGTGCTATACACAAATATTAATGGAAATAAATTTTTTAATGAGTAAACAATGATTAAATTATTGGTATGATGTTATGAAAATAAATTTTTTGGATAATTTTTAAGGGCTAGTTATAAAAACCTTATTTGTACTTTGGTTTATTTATAAATATATAACTTGTGTTAATTTTTTTTTTTTTTTTTTACAAATATGTGATATAAGTTTCATCCAAAAGTATCAATATTATTAAATACTATTAGAAAGATACATCTTAACGTCTCATTGGTCTTAGAAGATTAATTTAATAAACAATGTACTAAATAAAATTAAAAAAATAAAATATTTAAAATTATTTTAAAAATAGGAAACTTAAAATAAACGAAAATCAATATTTCAAAATCGGTAAGATATTGACTCAAATCTTCTAAAATTATTAAATAATACTGACAATTATATGAAACTCATATAATTTATTTGTTAAAAAATTAAAACCAGTCATGTTTTTGTAAATAAGTCAAAATGCTAGTAAGGTTTTTATAATTAATCCATTTTTAAATATAAAATAATTATAGTTGAAAGATTATTGGTCTATCGAGTTTGGGTTCTAGTACCCTATAGTAATTATCGGGCGTCTCAGGTTCATGGACGTCTAATCTTAATGAAAAATTTGGGTTAGAGGGAAGGTAAAGTTAAGAAATAATTCAACCCCATTAACAAAATCTTCAGTCATGTGTCATTTACTATTAAAGTAAGGATACATTCAACTACGATGAGATGCCATAGTTTCTACACTATATTAAATGACGATATTTAAACAAAAATATTTAGCCATATCACTAGAAATATGTCTAAAAATAATTGATAAATATAGTAATTTCCTATGTTATCATAATAAGAGTCTCATTAGAGTTATTCAAATGGGCATCACAATAGCATAGGTTTAAGGATGATGCATTAGCTTATCACATTAAAACATCATATGAAAAATAATATGATGTTGGATTGTAGGCCTACAATCAAAACATATAATATTTTGTTTGCCACATTCTTGAGTAGAGGAAGCAATTATTGATTTGATGCAATTCTTAAATGTGTATACACAAAATGAATTAATTGCATTATATGAATTTTATTTGCATGAGAAATTTTTTACATGGATTTCAGGAACTCTACAAGATATTGAGTTCGAGTTCAAATTTTGTAACACCCATCTCAAATCTATTCCTGTTCCATCCTTACCAGTACCTAAGATGCAATATCACCACTATGATATGATTTCAATTCCTATGTAATTTTTCTTAATTTGAATGACAATCTTTCATTAAGAATTTTGATAGTTATAGTAGTACCAACTCGAATAAGATATTTATATAAAAAAAAATCGAATTACATTGCATTGGACTCTATCCTAAATGCTAGGTTTTGCATTTGTTACTAAGCCTTCATATCATGATAGACTAGTGACTGTACTTTTAATTTTTGGGAATTAATGTCTTATCTTTAAATTTTGATAAATTAATACTTATACTTTCAAAGAATGTGTGATTTATTATCTCTATTAAATAATATTTGACGAACTTTTATTTTGATTACAAGATAATGATAGGTGAAGTGCTTGTATTTTTAAATTTTAGTAATTTAACAATATATTTTCATATTTTGGTAATTTTTTACCAAGTGTTTGACATTATCCCATCATAAAAAATAAATATTCATCAAATATTATTTAATGGAGATATTAAATTATATATACTTTAAAAGTATAAGTACTAATTTATCAAAATCTAAATATAAAACATTAAATTATCCAAAATTAAAAGTACTTACATTTTACTCGAATCTATCGCCCAAACCTTCGCATAATATGTTTTCTAAAGCCCAGCAAATCTGACTAAGTTTAAGAATGCCTGGTTCCCAGTATTTTTGTGAAAATACAAGATATCAAATTATTCAAAACATTCTAATTAAAATTTCTACAACTTTACTCTTATCATTATCACTAAAAATCAATAACATGTCAAGTCATATCTAAATTTATCATTCTACTAAAAAATTTCAAACTTATAATGTATTGTCATTACTAAATTTTGTGCAACTTGTTGATATTAATTTTTTCGCTGACTTATTAACATTAATCATATACTTTAAAATGGTATATTTGCTTTGCATCAAATATTTTCTGGACTAATTCTTTATAACTGTTTTGATGATATACTCAATATTGTCTATATGATATTAAGTGTCTTTTTATCTTATTTCTCATCTTTCTTTTCCAGCAGCTATATAATGTAATAATTAGAAAAGAAAGTACTTAAAGTCTCAAACTCAGTCCATTCCATTCAAAAACCAATAATACAATATTAAGGGTTCATTATTATTTGGGCAAAAGCAAAAAAAAAAAAAAAAAAAAGGGTGCTCATTGTAATTGTATATTTGTATTACTATAGATTGACATATTTGGTAGGTCTTATTGTGCCGTCATGGGTTTATCTTTGCTCAGAACTGGTTTATAAATTTGGTTAGGCTTGGTTTTATCGTCCAAGTCAGTCGTTGGTTATAAAATTGGTGCCAAGATACATCCAATTATTGGGTCAACCAGTTGGCTCGACATGCAGCCCCCATTAATCATCTCCAATTTTGGGTAGGTAGTTCAAAGTGGAGGTTGAGGAAATAATTAATTGGGCTGGGCTACATCTGATTATGGGTGCTCCTATTCCCAGTGACTCAGGACGGCAAAGGCACATTTTCTAGAATAGAGGATGCACTTCCCAATCAAATCTTGACAAATTCATTTGAAGGGGTGTAGTTGAACTTAAAGCAACCAACAAAAGTACAGTCCAATGTTCAAATTCCGGGTTTTATTGGCTTGCTTGGTCAACTCCTTAGATGGATTTACAAATTTCTTATTTCGCTGGTGATAGTGCCTTAATTTGCCAGAAGAGTATCTTGAATTTGGCTCTCTAACTAGATGTGTCAGCAAAACAATAATGGGGTAGGGGGCACCAAGGGATTGTCTAATACGATCACTTCAACAATCCAGTTATTACAGTATTGGGTGTGTGGAAAAGTAAAATGACAGGATATAAAATAAATGTTATCAATTTATTCTTGAATGAAATTGTAAGAAAGTATTTATAGTGTGTTGACGATTAATGACAACTCCAGATAGTTACAAGCAAATTGTGAGAGTAATAGTGAATCGTGGAAGTTACCTATTTAGTGTTCAGCTGATCACTAAACCACTAGAATCCCAAGAATATGGGAGTGGGTTGTCGTGGTCAAAGCAAGATGGTTTGAGTAGAAAATTAATACCTAAGCAGACCAAGCCTCTCATTCGTCCAACTAGTTTCGTCAAAGGTGACTAAGCAAGATATAGAACTGAACAGAAATTTATTCCATATGTGATATGACTAGAAACATAACCAACGATTATAATATAAATGGACTTAATTATATATAAACATATTAATCACTATTCAAATTTATATACTTTTGACATCATAATCAATAAGATCTCTCAGCCATTAACCCAAATTGTCATCCTACCGATTAATGCTTCACCAGAAAGGCGAAAGAATGGCCACCTGACAATCAAACATAAACTAAGGATTAGAATGTCATTGAAAGATATAAAAGAAATTAGAATAAGAAAGGCTACACTGTAGAAATAGCAAGCACCGAAGATGAGAAAATTTTATAAGGAAAAGTTCCCTTCTTTACTTAATGGAGAATCGAGCTTGAAACAACGTTCAAGCCAAGGGAAACTTGATAATTATAAGGGCACTTATAAGCCAAAGCTTCCTATTGAAAGGTGGGGGACATGGATCTACTAGGTGCATTGTTTAATCACTTAAAAAACCAAGGGATATTCTCATTAACAATAAAAAGATAGGTCATGCAGCTGGCTTTCTCAACGAAGGAAGTAAGCCTCACTTTGAGCCCATATAAATCACACACAAAAAACATGCAAGATGAGAGTCGAGCAATCAACTGTGTTACATTTCATCACTTGTAGATGAAAGAAGCCTAAACTCAACCAGAATCCGATCTTCCCCCGTTTCACACCATCGGATAAATCTTACAATTTACAATATGCAAGTTGAAAGAAGCAGAAATTTTCAATCGTAATGACAACAGCCTCCATAAATGCACATATTATGCCCCAGAATGTGAAGTTCATGAGACAGCAAATCCACCAGGGATTGAAGGTATTAGGTTGGAACTATTGTCAATTTGATGAAACATTAGCTTTAGCCATAATTACCAAAAATCTCAATGGCGAAAGAAATGAAGAATCGGCAGCAAAATTTTGAAATTCGCTAATTTCTCGACTTCTTCCTTGATGACTTTGAAGGTCTTAGGCTGATCTACAGCCGAATTATGAGAGGAGCCTTTAGAGCCACTTGCTTGATTTGATTTTGAATTTGTTCCTCCAGTGCTAGCTTCCTGTTTATCTCTTACTCCTGCACCTTGAGAGCCTCTGACTTGTGCTGCTCTCGTCCTTTCTTTCGGGCCAATAACTTGACCTCTCTTCTTGGGAGGCCACCTTTCTGGATCAGGGGGAGGACCAGGGTTACCAGGGTCAAAGCCATTCGGATACCTTGGCTCTCTCTTCCTCTTCTTCTTTGATTTCTCCTTACTCTTGCCTTCCTCATATACATTGATCCCGACATAAGAAGCCAGAGGTTTTCTCCAGACGATCCACATCAACTCCCTCCACAGATGGCATTGGTTTAAGCTGCTTTTCATATGCTTCAGCTTTGTCAATATCTAGATGTGCAATTGTCTTTATCAGCCCAACAGTTGCCTCTATACTCCTGTGACCTTTTAGAAGTTCCTCAAATAGGTAGCCAGCAGCCTGTTGCCTGCCAGCATAAAGGAGGCTTTATAACACCTAGCTTATTCTTTTCTGTCACGGCATTTGACCACCATCTGATGGCTGAATCGAGAACAGAAGATGCACCATTAATGTTTCCAGCACGCTCCTTAAAAGCCACTAGAGTAGCAACTGTTGCATGCATATGCTGAATATCAGGTATCTTGAGTAATGATTCTACTGCCATGAAAGGGTGGCCAGCAGCGGCAGCTATTTGTGCCCTAACAAGAAGCATTATTTTGGATTTATCAGGAAACTTGTCTGCAAACTGTCCCAACATCTCCTCTACTTTTCCAGCCTTGTTCTCTTTCACAAAAACTGCAGCTTGAAGCAACACTGGCCTTACACTATCAGGAAACATATCAGGAAGTGCAGCAACAAGCCCTCGGGCCAGGAAATACCAAACAGCTAAGAAAGTTAACAGCAGAAGTAACACTTCGTTCTTTCTCTAACTTCTAGGAATCCCTTTTGTTTATTTCGGCATGTAGTTATAGAGTATGTAATATTTAGAGGAAGTGCTCTAAGATCTATAAAGTTAGACCTGGTCCATTCTGTTTGCATGAAGAAGTAGAAGCACCCGATTAGCATAAATTGCCTCTCTTTGGCTCTTTAAAAGTTTCAACTCCACAAAAGAAGCCAGCTGGAAGTTTTGAGCATCTTTATCCTTTAGACGATCAAGCTTCCTGAGCCCATCAGGGACATCTCTGAGACGTTTCAATGCTCTGAGATTGGACATTGCCATTGCAAGTGATGATTCATCTGCAAGGTTTTTACTGATGATCTCTGGGTAGCCTTCAGTAGCCTCTTGTGCTCTTCTATAGAGCTGTAAAAGGGTTAAAAGAAAAATGAAAAATAAATGAAAAGAAAAACCTCATAAGTGATAGAAAATAATATCTAGAGGATGTTGCTGGTACTAAATGGATTGCCCTATATATACCTGGTGAACACATGCCAACTGAACTGCAATAGGAGCCCGTTCAATCTCAGCGTCATCACGATCTAAATTCTCCTCCACCAGGGTTTCCTGACCAATTCTCGTAAGATCCAGTAAATTGGCATTGGTTGATTTTCTGAAAGGAAAGTTATACTAAAATGTCACGATGTTTAGCAGTAAGTTTATTTGAGGTCACAACGCTTGAGGAATTAAGCCAGTTGAGATCACTATTAACATATGATACAACATAGCAGATATTCTGAGTTTTAATTAAATTTTTTTCTATTGATACCTGTTAATGGTAACCTCAATTGACCTACTTCCTCAAATATTGTGACCTCAAATGAATCATTGAAATGTTGTGATCTTAAATGAACTTATCATAATGATCTTCTGGTGTAATCTACCTATTTTATAAAGTAAATATCTATAGATTTGAAAAAACACACTGAGATTACGTTACTTTTAATGGAAGGATTGAGCTACATAACATATCATCCCCCTTTTATTTTGTTGTCTACATACTATTTAAAGTCTCATTATATAAACCATTTCTTAGGGCATCAATGTGACATCTTTTAGCAGATTGCAGTGGGTTGATCTATGTGCATCACTAATATCAAGCTAATTAAAAACAAAACTTTGACATGTATACCATTTAACATAAAGTTTCGTAAACTGCTTATCCTTAATCTTTGTTTCAACATGACCAAAAAAACAAAAATCTTTGTGTCAATAGGTTGTAAGCGAAATATAAGAACATAAGAAGAATGCACCAATTTCTTAATTACAGAAGTTAAATGCCCTACTCTACTCTACGTGCTCACCCTGTTTTCACTCTCCATTCTACTTATCTCTTTTACTTCTTTCTGAACCTTTAATTATGTTTCGGCATGCTATGAATGAAGCCTAGTTAGTTTGAAAGAAATGATTAACAATTTTGTTGAATAAAAATAATTGCGGAAATCTTAAACATAAAAGGCTAAAATATCTAGAAAGACAGTCATAAATATCCATTTTTTCCTAGTCGATACAAGATTTGTGATTCCAACAACATAGTTGAAGTATGTTTCTCTTGGCTTTTTAGCAACCCCAAAGCTTCCTCTAACTTGTTTTGACGGTACAAGCAATGACCATTAAAGACAGAAAATTGAAGAATATTAACAGCCGAATCTCTTAAAGAAAGAACAAGCTTATTATACCAATATTGTAGGAAGCTTTTGTTTAAAAATATATATAATTGCTACATTTGTTGGGAATTTAGCGATCCACAAATGGATCTAGCAACGAAATACAATTTTTTCTCTTTTTTTTCAAAACTTAAATTCCCAGCAGATCCATGTGACCCAATTAAATAAAAATGGATTGCAATATACCTTTTACGAAGCTTTCAAATCATGGATCAATGGATGCTGCAAATGCGAACACCCTCTTAATGCAGCATGGAAGCGTTGAAATAACAGAAACCAATTCAACGATTAATTTTAAAATGTGAACTTAATCACTTAATTGTTAAAATAATTGTAATTTCACAAAGAAAACTCTCTCAATAGGGTTAAAAAAGTATATCAAATGTTTTTTTTTACAAAGACAAGCTTAGAGACTTATTTATATTATTACTTGAGGAATTCTAAAAGACAAAATCCTAAAAAGTAAATAATAAATACTATAATAAATACAAATAAATTATGTAACCAACAATTAATACTGAAAATAAAAACTAGTAGCTTATAATTAATGTTGGCGGTTTCAAAACCCAAAAGATGAAACTGTCAGTAATAAATACTGACTTTAGTTGAGATTCCGCTACTACATTATTCTCTCCCACCTACAAAGAACTCGACCTTGAGTTATCGTTTGTCTTGATTTATCCTATTTATCTCGTCGTTTGATCGTGTTTCGCGCCACATCATTCACCCCTACTAGATTGAAACTCATCATTGAGTTTTCTTTTGAATTTGTTCGTGCACAATCTAGATGGATTGGAGTGATAATTGGACAATCGTTTTTTTATGTTGATATGAAGCAATAGGACAAATGCACTTAATGATGCTGGCATTTCCTCCGAGCTGGGATGTAAGTTTTTGGGAAAATTGCCGAGCCCTACATATTTGATAACGTTCACTGGTGCAATAAATCTGCTTAGAGTTTCTTCAGCCTCCACCTCTTCAGTAACTATCAACACCTGTCCGTCAATCAATAAAGGCTTCTCCACAACAAGTTCCTCACTAACATAATCTTTGTAAACATCAGCTTCTTCCCCATTGTCCTCACCATCACCAATTTGAGCACTCAATCAGAGGGTTGTGTTCTCATCTTGTCCTACCAATTCCTTCTTAGGTATTTCTAGAATTAGGTTTACTAGTTCAGGCATCTGTAGAATTTTTTTAGGAAGGATTTGCTTGTAGTATAGGGGAAAGAACTCCCATTCCATAAGGTATTTCATCATAAACCAAGTCCTCATAGGCTCGTTGCTCTTAAGGCGTCTCACTACCAGAAGTTTTCCCACCAATAGCATGCATCACCCCACAAATAACTCTTCACTAACTCTATCATCATGCCTTAAGATGCCCTCATATTATCAAAGAACCTCTCAACTTCTTCAACCTACACCCAAAATTTATGCAGATTTCTAGTACCATCAAACTCAGAAACATCATATTGCTCCTGCCGTATAGTCTCCTGGTCCCATGACCTCTTCTCTAGGCTAGATTTTCAAAAAACTCATTTTCATCATCAATATCATAAGTAACAGAACTGATCTTTGGATTGCCTTCTGGTTGTCTCTAATAATCTTGCTTGCTACTATTGGTATTGGATCGATAGATCAGGGCTTCGGGATGCTATTCCTTTCGCTGAATTTTCTAACCCATAGTCTTCTCTACTGCCCTTCTTACCAGTCGCCCGTAACGTAGGACTTCCGTACCCAGAACACCGTCAGGAATGCGACCGCCTCCTATTCTGCAGTCTATCAACATCTCCGCAAGATTTTAGCCTCTTTTGATACCAATTTGACGCAATGTAGAAGCATTGAAATAACAGAAGCCAATTCAATGATTAATTTCAAAACGTGAACTTAATCACACAATTGTTAAAACAATTGCAATTTTACAAAGAAAAACTCTCTCAATAGGGTTTAAAAAGTATATCAAATATTTTTTTTTACAAAGACAAGCCTAAAGGCTTATTTATACTATTACCTAAGGAATTTTAAAAGAAAAAAAATCCTAAAAAGTAAATAATAAATACTATAATAAGTACAAATAAATTGTGTAACCGACAATTAATACTGAAAATAAAAATAGCGGCCTATCATTAATGTTGGTGGTTTCAAAACCAAAAAGTTAAAATTGTCAGTAATAAATGCTGATTTTAATTGAGATTCTACTGCTGCATTACCTCTACTGTACCCACATGAACGAATTTCTAACCGAATCTCTATGCATGTACTAGCACATTGGAACGGTTCCAAATTTTTGGAATCTCTCACAAAAGGGTCTCTCACGTTTTGAGTTATAGAATTTCTCTGCAATTCTAATATGACGGCTAGCGTTAGTTGAATCCTAGAGGTGACCATCACCTTCTATTTATAAGATCAAATCATCATGGATGATTTTACACTTAATCTTATTAGGGTTTCACATAGAACTTATAAATAAAGAATTTTTTTTTCTATTTATTTATTTATTTTAATATAATTAAGATTAATAAATAATCAGATAATTCTTGATATGGCTATTTAAAATAAACCATAGTCTAATTGATTTATTCTTTGTGTGTGAACATGTAGGTTCACTTAATATTAGTAGTAGCCTTTAAACACCTTTTAAGACTACTAGATATAATTGGTTTCTAACAAGACATTATACCTACCTAAATTAAGTAAAGATCGGTGATCTGATACTGCCTATTAATAGTTAATTATTTAATCCTTTTGTTACATGATATCTTATAATTAAACATAAGGTGTGGTTCAATACACTTTTATATTGTTTAATCACATATTTCTTGATTCTAGAGTTTGACTGACTTAAGTTAATGATATTGATAACTCCTTATCAATTCATTCAAATATGACCACACATTTCTTAGCCTTACTCATCCAGAGGCCAAAAAGATATCTCTCTCAAATTAATGAGAGGAACAAATTCTTTCACGAGCACTCACATTCCTCACATGCCTTATTCCATGTCCAAATACAGTATTTTAACCACCAGATTAAAGATGACGAAGAGCTAAATTTAAAAACGGAACTTGTTATGTAGGAATTCATGGCGTCATCAGGTCAAAGGACTAAAACAACACTGTAATGAGAAATACTTACCATATTGATCCATATAGGATTCTCATAGTTGGCCATTCTAATGCAATGTATTCTTACATGTATCCATATATTGAATCGATATCTTATACTCATGTTCAGTAAAACATGATCATCATTCAACCAACATGCTAGTCTTAATTCATTATTATTCTACATAATGAATAACTAGGGATAATTTAGAATAATATTATTTCTTGCCTCATGATTTTACTATTAAAGTCACATACTTTAACAACATAAGGAATAACCAATTATTCAAGGAATAAATTTCATCAAAGTAAGAAGGCCAATTATAAGTTTGATAAAGAAAATTGACTTATATTATAAAGATAAATATTCAAATGACATAGAATCCTCATAGCCTAGGGCACATCACTACCAATCTTCCACTTGTACTAGGTCTGGTGAAATACAATGCCTAATACTCTAGTATGGCTATCATGCTTAGACTGGGGAAGAGGCTTAGTTAATGGATCTACAACATTGTCATCTGTATGTACTCTGCATATCTTAATATCTCCTCTCTCGATGATCTCTCAAATGAGATGGAAACATCTGAGTATGTATTTGGATCGTTAGTGTGATCTTGGTTTCTTAGCTTGTGCAATGGCCCCATTGTTGTCAGAATAAAGGTCTACTGGATCTAAAATGATAGGAACAACTCCCAAAGAAGCAATGAACTTCTTGATCCAAACTGCTTCCTTAGCTGCATCTAATGCTGATCTATACTATGTCTCTGTGGTAGAATATGAAATTGT
This sequence comes from Combretum micranthum, assembly GCA_024138025.1. Classification (NCBI taxonomy): domain Eukaryota; kingdom Viridiplantae; phylum Streptophyta; class Magnoliopsida; order Myrtales; family Combretaceae; genus Combretum; species Combretum micranthum. The sequence continues at coordinate 2,106,991 of JAMXBD010000012.1, read as the reverse complement.
GTTATGTTTGGAACTCTTCCAGCTTATAGCACCTCTATTCAAATAAAAGACATAACTCGATTGCGATTGAACATCATCTAAATCATATTGGAAACCAGAATTTGTGTATCTATTTACAACAAGATCACCTTCCTGTCCTCCATATGTCAAAACCACATCCTTAGTTCTTCTCAAATACTTTAGGATGTTTTCGACTGCTATCCAGTGACTTTCACTTGAATCTGACTGGTATCTACTAGTAATGCTTAAGGTGTAAGCAACATCAAGTCATACATGATGGAGCCAATAGCTAAGGCATATGGAAGCCTACTCATGTGCTCCCGTTCTTCCTTTGGAGCAGGATATTGAGTCTTACTCAATTTAATTCCATGTGACATTGATGGAAATCCTCTCTTGGAATTTTCCATACTAAATCTTTTTAGCACTTTGTCAATGTATGCAATATAACTTAAGCTAATGATCCTTCTAGATCTATCTCTATAGATCTTGATGCTTAGAATATAGGCACCTAAGTCCTTCACTGAGAAACAATTTTCTAACCATTTTTTGACATTCTATAATATAGGAATATCATTTCCAATGAGCAATATGTCATCTACATAAATTACTAAGAAAACAATTATGCCACCAGTAATTTTCTTGTAAACACAAGGTTCATCTTCATTCTTGACAAAATCAAACTATTTGATTGCTTCATCAAAATGAAGATTCCAATTCCAGGATGCGTGCTTCAATCCATAAATGGACGTTTGAAGCTTGTAGACCTTATGTGACTTCCCTGGACTGTCAAAACCCTTAGGTTGTGTCATGTACACATCCTCAAGGAGGCTTCCATTCAAAAAGGTTGTTTTAACATCCATTTGCCATATTTCGTAGTCATAATATGCAGCTATAACATGAAGAATTCTAACAGACTTAAGTATAACTATAGGTGAAAAGATTTCATCATGGTCTATACCATGAGTTTGTTTAAAACCTTTAGCAACTAGTCGTGCTTTAGGTATGTACCTTGCCATTCATGTCAGTTTTCTTCTTGAAAACCCATTTACACCCAATGGTTTTGACACCATCAGATGGATCAATTAAAGTCTAAACTTGATTATCATACATGGATTGCATTTCTGTTATCATCGCTAATAACCATTTCTCAAAGTTAGGGCCCTTTATCGCTTCCTCTTATGATATGGGCTCATCTTAGTCTATAAGTAGGAACGTGAAAAAAAACTAAATATTTAGGATAACCGAACTGAAACCAGAAAATCAATCCAAAAAAATTGATTAACCGGTCCATCGGCTTTGGTTGATTATTGAGTTTTTAAGTTTTCTAGTTTTCAGTTTTGGTTTTGATTAACTGTCTATATTTATATATATAAATTATAATATACTTATATAATTATTTTTTAAAAAATATAAATAGTTGGATATTGAAATATGATTTTTTTCCATAATCTTTTATTGGTTTTTTTTTTAACAGTATTCCAATTTTGTTTAACCATTATGATACAGTACTAAATTGTCCATTGTGATTTATTTTCTTAAGATTATAATTGTAAACTATAAATTAGACATTTTATTAAATTTATGACCAACAGCACTACTGGTTGCCTCAAGTACGACTTTTTGTCTTTATTAGTTACCATATGTATTCATGACCAATAGCACTACTGGTTGCCTCAAGTACAACTTTTTGTCTTTATTAGTTACCATATGTATTTAATATTGATAGAATCCCATATGGTCCATCGGTCTTGGTGGATTTTTTCTTAAATATTGCCATACATATTCATCTATTTTTCTTGTGTAAAAAACCAAAAAGGAAAAGAACTCTTGCATTCTAGTGTTTGTTGCATATGAATTAAAAAATTTGAATCTTACATTCTTAATTTACAATTTTTAATATAATTATAAAAAAATACTCTAATTTTTTTAATGGATATATTGAAAAATACGGTTAACTATACATTTTTCATAATAATTATATTAAATGGTTAAAAATCAAAAACAAAAAAAATTAACAGAAAAAAATGGTTAACCATTAAGGCAGCTAACCATTTATAATGGATCGGTTTAGGATCAGGATATTAAAAAATCGATAATTATGGTTAGGTTCAAAAAAATAAGGCTATGACCGGTTAATCGAAGCTTGAATACCCTTATCTATGAGAATCACATCACGATTATCAACAATAAGAAATCCATATCTCTTAAGCTCATGACGAATCTTACCAGACGTACACGGGCCTTTAGCTAGTGGCTCAACAACTAGTTGCGAGTCTAATTGAATGTCCATCAAGGGTGCTGTGTCAGTTTGTGGTACTCTAGCTTCTTCGAGTTGTATTATAATCCCACTTATTCCTTTAGAGACAAACTCTCTTTCTAGAAAATGACCATTACGAATAACAAATACTTTGTTCTTAGATCTATTGTAGAAGTAGTATCCTTTTGTTTCTTTAGGATATCCCACAAATAAGCACTTGTCAAATTTGGGTGCTAACTTATCAAACACTTGACATTTGACATAAGTGTCACAGCCCCATATCTTTACAAAAGACAAATTGGGACATTTCCCATTCCATAACTCCTATGGTGTCTTTTCAATCGATTTTAATGGAACCCTATTCAATATGAGCGCAACAGTTTCTAGGACATTTCCTCAGAAGGATACTGGAAGATCTGTCTGACTCATCATTAATTGAACCATATATAATAAATTTTGATTTCTCCTTTCAGAAACGCCATTCCATTGTGGTGTTCCTAAAGGAGTCAACTGTGAGACTATCCCAAAATCCCTAAGATAGTCAAAAAAATCTTGACTTAAATATTCACCACCTCGATCAGATCGAAGTGTTTTAATATTTTTACTAAGCTGATTTTGTATTTCATGTTTGAATATTTTGAAATTTTCAAAGATTCGGATTTATGCTTCAGTAGGTATACATATATATACCTACTAAAGTCATCGGTAAAATTAATGAAGTACAAATAACCTCCTTTAGTAGGTGAACTCAATGGTCCACATACATCGGTATGTATGAGAGCCAATAAGTCAGTAACTCTCTCACTTTGTTTAATAAATGGAGCCTTTATCATCTTACCCATTAAACAAGATTCACATGATTCATATAATTCAAAATCAAATGAATCTAAAAACCCATCTTGATGAAGATATGCGTCTCTCATTAATGTGTCCTAAGCGACAATGCCAAAAGTAAGTTCGATTCAAATATTGAACCTTTAGGTATTAATGTTATAGATAGACTTATTATCAAATTCATCTAAGTTTAGAACATAGAGACCATTCATCAAATTAACAAGGCCATAAAAGATGTCTCCATGATGGATGGAGATTATATTATTCTCAATAATAAATCTAAAACCATCCTCAGCTAAACATGAAACTAGAATAATGTTGCTACTCATAGCAGGCACATAATAACAATTACTTAAAAACAAAATAAGTCGAGAAGGCAAAGTTAATTCAAAATTTCCTATGACTAGTGTGCAACTCTTGCTCCATTTGCCACGCGTAGGTCCACTTCACCTTTAGCCAACTTTCTACTTTGCTTTAAACCCTGCACATTTACACAAATGTAAGATCCATATCTAGTATCTAATATCCATGATGTAGAAGTAGATAAATTGACCTGTATGACAGCATTAAAGATCTGCATTATGTGAATTGCGAAGGTCGATAATGTATTAGATATTGGATGTGGATCTCACATTTGTGGATGGGCACATCAAAATACCTAAGTTCGTACTAGAGTGAAACAACTATAAACTCCATTCAATTGTATTCTTTATGAAGCGGATAATATTCAAGAAAAAAATAGAGGGTTAATTGCAAAAACATGACTTATGTTTTTAGCATTTTACAAGCTTATGACCCATGTTAATTTTTTGTCAAATATATGATCCGAGTTTTATACAAAGTATCATTATAATTACAATTAGAGGGATATATGTTAGAGTCTTATTGATCTAAAAAAATTATGGGTAAAATATAAAGACACACCCTAAACTTTAGGGTGGTGTGGATTGACCCATCGAATTTCAAAAGTGTAGTTTTGGACTTCCATAACTATAAAAAATTTGCAATTAAGTCAATATTGCCCTATTTTCCTGTCTTTTGTCCGTACAATCACGTACATTTTTAGTACAAAATCTATACATTTTTCACAGTGAATTTCTATACTTTTTTTACTAAATAGTGCAAGATGGAATTATTTGCAAATTGTTTATAGTTATCGAATACAAACCATACTTTTGAAATTCAAAGGGGTCAATCCACGTCACCTCTAAAGTTTATGGGGTGTTTTTGCATTTTCTCTAAAAATTAATTTAATAATAAATATTACTAAATATGAAATGAAATAAGTAAGATATTAAAAAATATTTTTTTAAATGAGAAAATTAAAAAAATTAAAAATTAATTTTATGATCAATAAAATATTGACATGTGTTTTCTAAAATTTTAAATAATATTAATATTTTTATGTGAACTTGAGTCACCTATTTGTTAAAAACAAAAAACACATAGGTTATATGTTTGCAAATTGATCAAATCACATGTTTTTTGTAATTAACCCACATGTTAATTGAAAAATTAATATTATTTCTATCAATTAAAGAGGGTAATTAACCTCAATTCCGGAAACTAAAAAATAAAAAAAAATAGCAAAAAAAGAAAAAAAAAGGAAAAGAAAAGTTTAAGTGCATTGTTGTAGTTGATTGTTGAAAAAAGACCTAGGGTGATTTAATAAACTAAGTTTTTTTATAGAAAAAAAAAACTAAGTTCTTTCATATTTGAAAAAGATTTTTTTTTTTTTTATTTTGGTAATATAAAAGGATTAAATAAAATTAAACTGAATGATCTCAGAGGATCATAAATAAGTGTTGGGAATATGTGAACCAAACTTTAAATAGGACATCTTTCTAACTTCATGAAATCATACACCCACTCAATCGGTAAGTGCACTAACTTTGATAAAGGGTGTTAGGAAAATTAATTATTGAAGTAAAGTAATAACAAAAGCATTTACATAATTTTATCACAAGGATAAGCAAAATAGAGTTTAAACTTAATCATATATACTGGATGAACTTAATTATAGTTTGAGTTTGTAACGTGTCAGAAGCATTTTTTTTATACAAAAAAGGAAACTAAACTTTCCATTTTTGGAGCAACAAATTATATTGAAGTCCTAACTCCACAAATTGGATATAATAGGAAATTATATTCAATTATTCCCCTGATAAATAAGACAATTATCCAATGGGTTTTTGAATAATTTTTACATGTTTAATATAAATTTTTGATAAGGTTGAAGCCAAAAGTAATATTCTCTAAGTATGGATTTAGCTAGCATTTTTTCTAAAGAATAAAGACTTATTTCTAGATTTGAAGACAAATAGAAAGGAAGAATCTCGATAAATCAATGAATCTTAAAGAATCTCACATATAAGGAAGGTAATCTTCGTAGCAAGCAAGGATTTTAAATTGAGATGCTTTTCTATCTTGCTTTGTCTAAAAGCATATCAGGTTAGGATTTCTTACATGATTTGGATATTCTAGAATGATTTCTAACAATCAAAAGTGGCTTATTGAGGAAGAAATTTGAATCACCCTTGCTAGAAATTTCAAAGGGAAGATCTTCACAAACAGTTAGCACAATTCTATCCAAATTTGATGAAGAAGACTATTGGACGTTGCATTATCAATTGAAGGCTCAACTCTAAGTATCAACATATTGAAGCTAAGATCAAGAATATTGAGAATATATTGATCGAAAGCTTATAAATCACTTTGAGCTAATCTATTAATTTCTCCTTCTTTGAAAAGAGAATAAGAGTTATCAAAAATATTTTTAGAAGCTTTTGAGACATCTTAATTTTTGCTTGTACTAATTAATGAGAAATCTTATTATTGTATTTCCTCTAGCATTGGCTATAATTACTTGTATCTATAAGTGTTTGTACAGAAGTGATAAAGAACACATGTAGGATCATGAGTTAGCTTAGATAGAAGTTAAGTGAGGTGCTATAGGTTGTTACATTGTGGAGGATGCAAGACTCTGTGTACTTCTTCTTCTTTTGATTGGGTTTAGTGAAACAATTGGTAAAGAAAACTATGACCCTAGCGTGGAGTTAAAAGAGTAGATTGATACACAAAGTGGAACCATTATACATAGCTAAGAACTGTCTCCTCTCTATCTCTTTATTTTTTGTTTTCATATTATACTCCGGTATAAAATCTAAAATTAATTTAATACTTTCAAATTAATACTTTGATAAGACAGAGATACTAAGTTATAAACTTGATCATATCACAAGTTAAGAAATCAAGAGGATTTTTTAATACTCTTTTCAACAAGTGTGTTATAGACTGCTTCAAAGCCTACTTTGAAAAACAAGTTTATAATCAAATTTTGTGAAATGATTTTAAAGTAGCCTACGATCACTTAGCTTTCAGGGACCAACAAAGGGATAACATAATCACATGAGAAATAAAATTAAAATGAAAATAAAGATAATAAATGCACTGATGATCGATCCTATATTGTGATTGTGCTTTGATAATGCATGCATAATAATGGCTTCATGAAAAATTCTATGGTCCGATCATTTTTTTTAACAGGACTAGTCTCGTTGTCCATTTGACGGCTCCAACCGTAACTATGCCACTAAAATTCATAATATATCAATTGCTATATTTATTTTAATAGTCAGATAATTGATTAGACGATCAACAAGATTGTAGAAGTTCTCGAGTTAATAAAGGATAAGATGAAGTTTGAAACAAAAATTTAAGCCATTAAAATTAAGTTAAGTTTGGCAAGAAAATCATCTAATTTGCAATTTTTTTTAGATATGGATTTATATTTGAAATAAGTCATTTAAAGACATGTTATTAGGATTTTATATAGTTTCCATTATTATGGTAGTATTAGTATATTATTTATTTTCCTTTTCTATTAATTTCAGTTTTGTGCCTATAATAGGCTTGGTTGTATTAAATAAGGTAGTCAATGTATTATGGATTTGTGAAAATCATTAAGTTGAGTGTTATCTCTCTCTTCTTTAAAACTTATCAAGAACTTTAATTGTTATTGTAAGTGTTGTATAATAAGCAGTTGAGGGTTTCCATTCAATTATCACAGGGTTCCTTAGTATCATAATCCCATTCAAATATATAGCTTTGGTTCTTGAATTTGGTTAGCCAACATAATGAAGTTGTTCTACAATCTCAATGTAGTCGTATTCTAACGTCTTCATGTATCTCTTGAATTGATGTATAAGACATGTAGCTAAATTACATGTTATGATTGAATAAGAAAAACAATGGCAAAAAAAAAAAAATAGAAAAGTAAAGAACAAGATTTTACGTGGAAACCCTTGTGGGAAAAACCATGAGAAGAGGAGAGAGATGAATCCACTAGTGTTGAAGAAAAATTATAGAGGATGTGTACAAGTGACCACAAATCTCACTGAGCTCATAAACCAAAAAAACAACTTAAAAACCCAAATATGGATTATGTAAGTCGGCTCAAAATTCGACAAATGAAAATTCACAAATTTTAAGCGTATGCCAGCCAAAGACCGATGGCTTATAACACAAACACTAGTGACGTACCCAACGGCCTTCGCAATTCACAGAATGAATATCTTTAATGTTGTCTTCAAAGGCTGGCGAGGCACAGGGTTTAGGCTGGTGGCATAGGATTGAAGGCTGGTGGCGTTGAGCCAGCTATGAACAATCATAACAGCAAAATCATTAAAGCTAATATGAAGGCTGGTAGTGTAAAGGATGTAGGCCATCAATGTAAGTCCAAAAGCTGGGTGTGTACTTGAAATTGAGTCACATATCCTCAACAATCTCCACGTTGACATAAATTCAAGAGCAAAAAAAACAACATCCAATCTTTAGCACAAACGACACAAATAAAAAGTCATTCTCCTCCTCTTCTACAAACCTCAAAGGGGATCAATCAACACCAACTAAGTCAGGAAAGTACTTGAACTTAGCTATAGGAAGTATCTTGGTCATCATATCAATAGGGTTATCCTGAGTACTGACCTTGCTTATAGCAATATTGCCATCATCAATAACATTACGAACGAAATGATACCTAGCATCAATGTGCTTCGTCCTCTCATGATACATATGATCCTTAGTGAGGTAGAGTGCACTCTAACTGTCACAAAAGACTGTTGCAGTCTTTAAGTCATCACTGATCTTGCTAAATGACCCTTTTAATCAAATAGCTTCCTTAAAAGCTTCTGTAATAGCCATGTGCTCAGCTTCAGTTATAGATAAAGTAACTGTAGCTTGCAAAGTGGCTTTCCAATTGATAGCGCAACCACCAAGTCTAAAAATATAATTTGTAAGAGATCTTCTCCTATCCCAATCTCTAGCAAAATCAAAATCCACAAAACCAACAATTCTATCTCGAGTTCTACTAAATTGTAGACAAAGATTAGTAGCACCTCTTAAGTACCTGAAAATCTACTTAACTACTCTCCAGTGTTTTTTATCAGGATTTGCCATATACTTACTGACAATACTCATAGCATATGACAAATCTGGACGTGTGCAGACCATAGCATACATAAGAGATCCTACAACACTAGAATATTGAACTCTTTTCATATATTCAACTTCATCATTTGACTGTGGAGATAAAGTAGATGACAGTCTGAAATGTGCCGCTAAAGGTGTACTAACAGGCTTAGCATTCATCATATTAGAATTGTAATGAATCTTCTCAAAGTATGCCTTCTGACAGAGATGCAATGTACCTTCTTTTCTATCCTTTAGCATTTCCATCACAAATATCTTTTTTACTGCTCTCAAGTCTTTCATTTCAAACTCTCTACTTAGCTGATTTTTAACCTTCTTAATCTTTTCTCTATCGTTGGCTACGATCAACATGTCATCAACATACAAGAGTTAAAACAAAAGGCCCACCTTCACATTTCTTGAAATACACACAACTATCAAAATTACTTCCCTTGAAATCATGGGAAGTAATGAATGAATTAAACCTCTTGTACCACTATCTAGGTGATTGCTTTAAACTATGAAGAGATTTCTTCAATGTGCAAACATGATCCTCCTTTCCTGAGACCACAAAGCCCTCTAGCGGTTGCGCGTAAATGTCTTCATCAAGTTCTCATACAAGAAAGCAGTTTTTACATCTAACTCTTCCAACTCAAGTTCTTGTAAAGCTACAGTACACAGCAAAGCTCTAATTAAGCTATGTTTTATAATAGGAGAAAACACATCATTGAAATCAATACCTAGTATTTGACTGTAGCCCGTTGTAACAAGTCTTGCCTTGTATCTGGGTTCTTCAACTCCTGGTGCTCTTTCTTTTCTCTTGAATACCCATTTACAACAAACAGTCTTCTTTCTTTTAGGAAGCTTCATAAATCCCAAGTTTCATTCTTATAAAGGGATTCCATCTTCTCCTACATAGCAATCATCCACTTATCAGAACCATTAAAATTCACAGCTCCTGAGTAAGTAGATGGCTCCTAATTGGAATCAATCTCCTCTGCTACATTAAGAGCATAGATCTGCCTCTGCATATCTCTGAGGAGATCTAACTTCTCTCTTAGGTCTATCTCTAGTAATGGAATACTGCTGTTATGGTAATGTAGAGACAGAACTATCCAATGTCTATGATTTAGGCTAAGAAGTAGACTCTGATGTGGACCCTGAATCAATCTGAAGCTCCGCCTGCATGCTTGATTTTTGTTGTACTTTATCAGATGAAGTTGTAGAAGATAAGTCTGATAACATAGATGCTTCATCAAAAACCACATCCCTATTAATAATGACTTTCTTCAAATCAGGACACCAAAATTTATATCCCTTGACACCAGGATTAAAACCAAGGAATATGTAGTTCAGAGATCTAGGCTTAAGCTTCTCATTATCTATATAAGCATATGCAAGACAGTAAAAAACTTTCAACTCTAAATAATCAATAGGAATACCAGAACATACCTCTAGTGGAGTCTTCTTCTCAATAGCTATAGATGGACACATGTTGATTAAATAACATGCTCTGGAAGCTGCTTCAACCCAAAATGACTTCACTAATTGAGTATTAGACAGCATACACCTGGCCTTCTCCATAATGGTTTTGTTCATCTGTTCTACTACCTCTTTTGTTAAGGTGTTTTAGGAACTGTTAGATGCTTTAGAATTACGTTCGACTTACACAGAACATTGAAATCATTAGAATAGAATTCAAGGCCATTATTTGTGCGAAGATGCTTTACCTGCTTTCTAGTTTGTTTCTCAATCATCGTCTTCCACTGTTTGATTGTTGGTAAAACATCATTCTTCTGCTTCAAGAAAAATACCCATACTCTTCTAGAGAAATCATCAATGATAGTTAGCATGTAGATGATACCTCCACTTGAAGGCACTCTAGATTGTCTCTATAGATCAGAATGGATATAATCCAGAATACCTCTAGTGTTATCAGTACCAATGGTGAATCTGACTCTTTTCTGCTTACCAAAAACATAGTGGTTCATAGAACTTCAACTTACTAATGCCCTACCCATTAAGAAATCCTCTTCTGCTCAATTTAACTATACCAGCTTCACTCATATGCCCTAGATGCATATGTCAAAGTCTAGTGCAATCTTCATCTGATAGAGAAGAAAAAGTGATGCTGCATCACCTACAATTACAAAACCTTGTAAAACATATAAATTAGTAGTCTTTTTCATCCCCTTCATCACCACAAGAGATCCTTTACTAATCTTCTAAACTCTATCTTCACCAGTATATTTGTATCCTTTAGTAACAAGAGTACTTAATGAAATCAAAATTTCTCTTCAAGTCAGGAACATATCTCACATCTCCAAGTGTCTTGACAACACCATCAAACATCTTGATCTTTATACTGCCAATGCCTGCAACCCTATAAGAAGCATTGTTTCCTAAAAGGACAACACCTTTAGAGACCTTTTCATATGTTGAAATCCAGTCCCGATTGGAATACATGTGAAAAGTACAACCAGAGTCTAATATCCACTCCTCACTAGTCCAAGGATCATCATTAGAAGCAACAAGAGGATCATCAACACTGTAGTCTTCAGCAACATCAGCTTCAGTAGATTTTTCTGGTTGTTTCCCCTTTTGATTTTCAGCAGCTTTCTTATTCTTGTTTTGCAATTTATAGCATTTTGATTTAATGTGTCCTTTCTTCTTGTAATACATGTAGACCTTATCTCTATTTGAAGACTTTGACCTTCCCCTTGAATTACTATAACTGCGTTTTTGACTCCTACCATGAGAAACAAGACCATCTGCTTTAGGCTCGGATCCAATTACTAGGTGTTTTATCTTCTTAAAAGACGTCAAAACATCATTCACCTCTTCCATGGTAAGATGGTGAAATATCCTAAATCTTAACCTAAGTTAGAAATATAAAGTAAACAGTTTAAATGGATCAAATAAGTAAATAATAGAAAATAAATAGATAATTTTATGTAATTAAATTAGTAAATAGATTTGAATTAAAGTTGAGATTTGAAATATTTTACAAAATCATCTATTTTCTTTAATAATTTTTCTTAACAAATCAAACTATCTAATTTTAAACCCAATTCTTTTATTTAAACTCCCTTTATCCCAAAATCAAATTCCTGAATCTCAAAAAAATATTTTAAATGTTTTGAAAACTCCTAAACCCTTAGATTTTAATTATCTTGCATTTTATAAAGTCTTTATAAATTTTTGAAATCAATTACTTTCTTAAAAAAATTAGTTTTACACCTAAACTCAAATTAAATATCTGATTTTGATACATTAAACTTTTGAACTGTGTTTTTATATCAGATTATAAATTCTTAATATATATGTTCTCAAATTATTTTCTAACTAATTATGGTTCTTAAAATAATTATCAGAAAGATTTAAATCTAATACCTTATCTTAAAATATCTCGTAATTTTCCCTATATATATACACATTTCCTTTTTTCTTTTCCTTTTATATTTTGCTGCCTTCTCTCCCTTCTTTCCTTCTTTTTCCATTGTTTCTTTTTCTTCTCTCTTCTTCCTTCTTCTTTTACATAACCCAACCTCAAATCTTAAATCCAACAAATCTATGAGAGAAATTAAAGATAAGAAACAAGATGGAGAATGAAGATCATGTTAGAAATAACGTCAAGAACCTAAGAGAAGTAGGAATAGAAGAATCAAAGTGTTGGGTTGTCTAAAAGATAAGTTTTAATTCTTTTCTTGCTTTAGTTGTTATTTATGTATGTGAATATTGTATTAGAACTACATATATGTAAAACTTGTAGTATTAATGATAAACCAAAAATGTATGAGCATGTTTGTTAGAAACCTATATATGTGTATATTGTGTAAGCCAAGTATTTGATAATATATTTTGAAGGAGTATGATATGAATATGTACATAGAAGTGTTTACAAGTTATATTATGCATGTTTATACTTAGAACAAGTTGGCTTCATTGATTTATGATGAAAACAAGTAATTAGAATTAGTATAAAACACAAAGGAAATTTGTAACATGATTCCCCTGTTCATCACGACCGTTACATGGCCCCTGATCTCCTCGACATAAATCATTTTCAAACATAAAGACCTGATCACAACCGTGACGAGGAACGTGATCTCCTCTAATCACATTCTTCTCCTTGATCACGGGCGTGACATGGACTGTATTGAGCATCACGACCCTTAAAACAGCCGTTATGAGACAAACAATGGAGATCACATGGCCCATAACGGGTGACAATGCTGGTGACGATGATCATGGCCCCCATTAAAGGCATGATCTGTCGCCTAGAGCTATTCATAAAGAAGAAAAATAAAAAGAAAGAACAAAAGAAAAATAAAATGAAATATATATATATATATATGATAGTTAATGTGAAGTGTTAATTATATGATATAATTAAGCATAAATTAAGTGGATTTATAGATTTAATAAATGATTTGATTAAATATAGAATTAGATATAGAATGAAGTTAGTTAATAATCTAAGTTCAACTTAACTTAATGAATTTGAATGAACTAAAATGGATTATATTAATTAAGTTTAATCAATTTGGCTAAAATTAAGTTAACATAGACTTAAGTTAATATGAATCTTAGTTGTAAAATGAGTTAGTTAATTAGCGTAGCTTGACCTAAATGAAGTTAAATGAGTTAAAATGAATTAAATTAAATAGGTTTAATCATTTTGGCTTAGTAATTTAATTAAATGATTAACTCTAATCAATTTGGCTAGGATTTAGTTGGAAGGAGTTAATAGTTAATAATTGATTTAAGTTAATGAGATAAGATAACCTTATATTAACATTGTGAATATGTTGTTTTAAATGTATGTTTGATTTGAATAAGGATGTTTTTGGTATATAGATGCTTTGATGATGTTTTTATAATAAGAGACCACAATAAAATGAAAAGAAATGCTTTGGCAGACAAAAAGAATTGTTCGTATTTTGGCAAGATGATCTTCATAGCCATAGCGAGGTTCCAAATTAGTATCTAATCAAATAAGATAACAAAATGGGTTTGATATATGTAGATATTTAACTAGATTTCTTATATGAGTTTAATTCATGAATATATATGGATGTCTGATTTATCTTTTGAGATAGCCTTGGACTGCCTTCTATTTCTAATTACACTTCAAATATATAAGGTATGCAGTAATTTGTGTGATGATTGTTAGGATAGGTATCCTAAAACGAATTAAAACTTAAACTCGGTTAATAAATTATGAGTGATGGTTGTGCTTTCGTCATTGAATTCGGTTCGAGGAGCGACACCTTGTCTAAATGGACATGGTAATTTAGGTACTTAAGCCACTTGTCATGATGTAATGACTTCCAATAGGTAGCTTGATAGGTATGGGAAAACGGTATCGGTGTAACGTCTACTTAGGCTCAGGAAGAAGTAATATAATCCAGTTTACGTTTATGAGAATGACTGAACTGGATGATGTTATGAATTGGGAAGAGTAGAGTATGTATGTGTAATGGCTGTGAGCCCTAGATGAAGATATTTTCTTGTGATGTTATCGGAGATATAAGTAGTCGGGCTATTTATATCTACCTCCTGAGTAGTTATGGTTACTCAGTACCCCTAGATTCCTTCCATGGGGGAGTCACCTATGGGGCTATCCGCGTGCTCTCCCATTTCTACAATAGTAGGCCAGGGATAGAAAATCATTTCCTAGATTGTTTAGGAGTCTGAGTGCTCTAGTGTTGATTCGTTTACTTAAAAGAAAATATAATAACTTAATAGTTGATGCATTGCATTTAAATAAGCTCGTATGTCACTTCATATGTGATTGTGTTATTATGTACTGAGTTTCAGCATTATTGTTATTGCTACTCTTTTTCCAAGTATTTTGATGATGATGAGATGTTGATGATGTTGATGATTGAATGATGATGAGGTTGGGTTGATGAAGATGATGTTATTGATGTTGGTGTTGATGTTGATTATGGTGTTGTTAATGGATGATGATGCTTCGCTCGTGTTTTGGACGATATTGGCTAAGTGAAATAAGTTTAGGACCATGGATGTATTTTATTTTGTTTTGTTTTGTTTTGTTAAGGAGCTAGATTTTTATTTTAAGGTTGTAATATTCTTTTAAGGGCTTAGTTGAGAAGCCCATATGTTTGTAATATCTTTAAAAGATTTGTTTTTGGTAAAATGATATACTCTTGAAAGTAGATTATAATTATGTTTTTCTAAAGTCTATTTTAATAAGTTTAAATTTGGTTGTTTTAAGAATCTAACTGAATGATTTCATAATTTAAAATCGGTTAGCAAATGTTTGAAATAAACATATCATTCGAGGAAGCTTAAGCATATAATACACTTAAGTATTATGTGTGGTAATATTGCCTTAATTAAATTTAGGGTGTTACAGATAATCACAACTATATAGGATTGTGTCTCTAAAGTTCAAATATGAAGGAGGTAGCGAACACAACAAGATTAAAGTAAATCCTCCTCATCATACTTAACCTCTAAAGTTTTCAAATCGAAAACAATTTTTTTAAAAACGGTCAAGTGACCTTCTAAAGACCCACCATCTGACAACCACTGCTTCAAATGTAATTTACTGGTCAAACTCTTTGTCATACACAACTCTTTTAATTTTAACCATAACCCATCCATTGTCTTCTCTTTTAACACATCCTGCAAAATCTGATTTGATAAATGAAGATGAATTTGAGAAAGGGCTTTACGATCCTTACACAATTTTTCTTCTAGTGACTAAGATACAGGCATCTTATCAAACCTTAACAACACATCATCCAAATCCATCTGTACTAACACCACTCGCATTTTGACCTACCATAGAGAAAATCTTGTACTCCGATCCAATAATGGAACATCTTACTTTACTATTGCCATTATAGAAGAAACACAGCAAACCCAAAAGCCTAGGCTCTTATACCACTTGTTATGATAGAATAAGACAAACAACAACAAAACAAAATAGAAAAGTAAAGAACACACAAGATTTTACTTGAAAACCCTTGTAGAAAAAACCACGGGTAAAGGAGAGTATAGATCCACTAGTGTTGAAGAAAAATTACAAAGGATGTGTACAAGTGATCACAAATCTCACTGAACTCATAAAACCTTAAAAACAACTCACAAACCCATATATGGATCATGTAAGCCAACTCAAAAGTCGGCATACGAAAAATCACAAATTTTAAGCGTATGTTGGCCATTGGCTGGAGGCTTATAACACCAACGCCAGCAGTGCACCTAATAAAGGCCGGTGGTATAGAGCTAGCCTTCGCGATTCACATAATGCAGATCTTTAACGTTTTCTTCAAAGGTCAGCAGGGCGTAGGATTTAGGTCAGCAGTGTAAGATCGAAGGCTGGCGACATTAAGCTAGCTTTGAACAATCACATAAGCAAAATCATTAAAGCCCATATGAAGGCTGGCGGTGTAAAGGATGTAGTCTGGTGGTGTAAGTCCAAAAGCTGACTATATGCTTGAATTCGGGTCACATATCCTCAACATTACAAATAATCTAATCAATCTATGTTTTAACTCAATTGGCCAAAAACCAATATTTTAACTTTAATCATTCTCGCCAGCTAAAAGAACTGTTTCAACTAAAATCACAAAGGTGGCTTGAAATTGAAATTTCTTACTAAATGAATGCATTATACATACGCTAGTGGTCACTTCTTTGTTTATAGATGAATGCAAATAATCTCTTGATCTAAAATTTGTAGTTATCATGGGCATGTAGTTTTTTCACTTTAAACATAATCCTTAACATATGTAAGCATCAATAGATATAAGTAGGGGCTAATGGGGTCTTTGACTCCCAAGCTTGAAAATATCAAATTTTACATTTTACAATATGTAGGTGAGCCTAGTAAAACATAGTTGGATACATAACTAAGTGGTTAAAAGTCCAGTTTTGCAACCTTCAAGGTGCATTTATTGCTTAAATGATATTCTCTCTTTTTTCTTTTTACAATAACTAATAATATTAAATTCATTTATTATAAACTATATTTAATTAAATAATTTATCCTAGATTTTTACTTTTGTTAGTAGTACCATAAATAATCATTTCATTACTCATATTACAAATGTTTTGTTCTATCACAATTATTAATATACATCACCGATTATATGACTTGTTTTTTTTTTCTTTTTCTTTTTTTTTTCCTTTTATATGACTTGGTTTAGTAATAATTTTTTTTTAAAAATATTGATATGATGTAAATTATTAAATGAACGGTTATTAACTAACTTATACTCAAAATGATTTTTTAGTATTGTTAATTAAATAAACAAGCAGCGTTATTATGAAAAAGAAATTATAGAATACCAATATCCATGTTAATTTCCTTTTTTTTATTCTATTTGTAGTTTATTATATAAATATTTTTTCCTAATATGCTTTTGTTGAAAATAAAAATAATATAATTTGTATAAATTTTTTTCAATAAATCAATAGATAAATATTGATTAATATGAAAATGGTGAAAAAATAAATAAATAAACAATCTACATATATATGATGTAGTGAATTTGAAACCCCCCAACTATTTGATTCTACATTCCTTCCTTAATGTAAGTGATATGGATAGCAATGAGAAGTAGAGAGGCCAGCGGATATGGATGAATATAAGATATAATGTTCTCTTAGTTCATATTATAGACATTTGGAGCTTCTTGTTGAAACATAACTTGACTATAAATTTTATATTTGTTAAAGCAAAGATCATTTCATGATGATGTATAATATGCTAAATAATCTAATGCATTAACTAAATGTAATTACATAATAATCATCTACAGATTACATGTAGATTAACCAATCATTTTTAAATTGATGTTGATTCTACGTTAAGACTTTCCATATTGTTGTAGTATTTGAAATCTAAAGGCTTATTTGAAATAGCACTCTTGATTGACATCTAATCAGTTAATTAGTTATCCAAGATGTTTTATATATTCTACAATTTGTATATAAAGATAATTCTAAGATGTGACTACTAAAGATGAATTAATTATTTTTGAAATTTAATTTTTAGGAAAATTGAAAAATGTGTCTAGCTTTGCCTAGATCAAAGCCCATCATGCCCATAACTGGAGTTTGACATGCATATAGTTCATTCGTGCAATTGAGATGATGATATGACAAACTATGTGAAGAGTCACAACTCATGTGAATTAAGGTTTTATTTAAAGTTGTTACTGCTATGTTACATAATTATCTAATGGTTGCAGCTAAAGCATTTTTGTGTAAATTAGAAATAATTGGTATGGTCTCATTAAATTAAGAATGTTATTACAAATCTAATGCAACTAATTGAATGAAACAACAGTTTTAAAACCTTCTTATGAATACCTATAGACAAAGTGGCTTTAGAAGTACATATAATTTACCATTTTCATTCCTAATTCCAACCACATAAATTTCCTTCTTAAAAGCTTGATTATTCATTCTTTCATGTTAGTCATGAGCAGCAAAAAAAATACCATAAATTAGTTGGTGTTAATTGGTTAAGATTATTGAATTTTGAGAGGGATAATAGAGTGTATATGTGTGTTTGTGTGAATGGATTACACATTTGACTTAAATTGTTTTCTTATTAGTGTTTGTTTCTATGATTACCTATTTTAACTTTTTAAGAATATGCACTTACCCCCACTTATTTTAAGTATATGTGTGTTTGTGTGAATGGATTACACATTTGACCTTAAATTGTTTTTGTATTAGTGTTTGTTTGTATGATTACCTATTTTAACTTTTTAAGAATATGCATTTACCTCCACTTATTTTAAGAATATGTGTGTTTGTGTGAATGGATTACACATTTGACCTTAAATTGTTTTCTTATTAGTGTTTGTTTGTATGCTTACCTGTTTTAACTTTTTAAGAACATGCACTTACCTCCACTTCTTTTGTGAACGTGTCAATTTTAAACCTTAAGGAGACAAAGACTTCATTTGTGTCAATCCAAATAACCCTCAACTTCCTTAAAAAAACATTAAACACATCTCTTTAAAGCATTCCTTTATAACTAACCTAATGCTCATGGTTTTCCCTAATACTTGATTGCCACAAACTAAATATCAATTGCATAATCAATTGGTTAAATTAATACATGCATCATTTAAATTCTAGTTATATGCAAGTAGTTAAACAAGTTTTTAATATCTTCACATTCTTTTACTCCATCTCATTGTGGGTATATCACATACCTCCTTAACTACACTTATTCACGTAGAATAGGCTGACTACTTAGGTACTTACTAATCTACTATAGGGTATGCTATCTTTTTTAGATCCAAACTCACCGTGTAGAGATCCAAGAAACTGCTTATCATGTCTCAAAATTCTACATATGTTAAAGACAATTATCTTGCGTTGTGATAATCTTGCCATTGTCTATCTGTCTCACAACCAGTATAACAAGATTGCACTAAACGCATTAATAATGATTATCATTTTCAGCATAATAGTATGACATATGTCAGGTTCTAGTGTGGTATGCCTTCAATCATCATGATCACATAAACATACTCTCTTAAGATTGATTCACAACAAGATTATTCTTTAACTAATGTTTCAATGCCATGCTAACATTTATACATAAGATTGATGGGAGTTACAAGTGTATCTTGTATATTTTATAAATAGAGTAGTCTTTCTTCATACTTTGGCTTGTGTATATACTCTCTTCATGTGGTTTGTAAAAATTAAGTTTATATGTAAATAATATATAGTTTGTACAAGTGTCGCATTGGATTATGTAATAACTAAATTGATGCATATGGCACCACAAGGTGAAGAAGTTATTAAAGAAAGGAGTTACATGTAAGTGCGAATTTATAAATTCTTATGAGGCACACAAAATTCTTGTTCCCATGAAGCAGTAACTTTGACTTTAAAATTTTCAATAGTTGGTTTTGTTGGGAGGAAATTCTATAAAAGCAATTACTTATGATGCAATTTCACTTAATTTTTAGAGCAATCAATCATAAGCATAATAAGACTTTTTTGGTGTGGGTGTAATGCAAAATGCTCAATGCAATATTTTACTAGATAGTTTATATATATATATTTACTAGAAAAAGCACGATTTGTGTAATCCCCAAGATTTTCACACTAGTATAGTAAATGGAAACTAGACAATTCATAATAGACAGTGATATTATAAATAATCAAAAGCTCTAAATCAAAAACTATGAGTAGTCATGAGCTTACTATATCTTAAAACCTAGTTAGATCATCTAAATCTTAAAACCTAGATAGAAGTTTTTCTAACTAGTAAAACATACCTAAAGCAAGATTTCGTAACACAAGTCCATAAATTAAATAACACTCATATAGGGCTCCAGATTTCAATTGTAAACCGAAATAATAAATTTTTAGAGCCTTTTGGTTATGAAACAATAATTTTAAGATGAATTGCTAGATTGAAAAATATGTGTTGTGATAAAAAAAGATTAATATTTATGTATCTAGACCTCAAATAAAAGTTCTAATTTCACAAACATGAAATTCAGAAATTCTGATCTTAGGACACACAACCTTAATTTGACTTATTAGACTTGAAAATTTTAATCGTGTAGATGAAAACCTAAAAATACTCAATCTTATGGCCTAAAACTTTAGTTTTCAACTCACGGGTAATCTAAGATTAACATAAAAGCCTTATATGAATTTTAGAAGATGTTTTCTCAAAGTAACAGAAATGTTTACATGTGTATTACTCAATATTCTACGGTATAGCATAGATACTTGCCTTTTGTGATCATAAGCTAACAAACTAAATCAACATGTGCTCAATTCCTCTTGAGGATTCTTGACCGTCCAACAAGAGAGAGAAAAGGGGGAGGGATGCACTTGCCTCTCTAGGGTCTTCAAAGATCTAAAAATGTTTTAGACTCATAATTATTAAAAGTGAAATTTCCTCTAATAAGAAATCTAACTAAATCTTGGCATTAATGGATGACAATGACCCATAACCTACTTGAATTCTCTCCATCTCTCCCCTTCAAAACCATGAGTTTCTTATGAATGAAGATAATCATGCCTAGTCAACACAAGCAATCATTATTTAACCAACTTGGCACCAAAGAAAATACTTCATCTAGGCATGTAATTGGTAACTTATGGACCACAAAACACTCTTTCTTCTCTCCCTCAAATCGTAAACCCTAATTCACCCATCAACATCACACAATGCTAATTCAACATTTCATAATCTTTTATTCATCATGATAATCCATGCATTAAATCTTATTCGTGAGAATAAGATGAAGGCTTTAAAAACCTTACAAATTGCCATGAAGGTATCTCTCCATTCAATCAAACATCAACACCAACATATGTATAAATCTCTAGCCAATCAAAACAAAATATTCACATTAAATATCAATTATAAACAACAAGAAAAACAAGCCCTAAAGTTTTATAAGAAATCATGAAAGTCCATCCAATGAAAACACACCAACAATCAACACCAACACTACCTTTAAGATTCCTTAAAAAGAACCTGTGAAAAAAAATCAAAGTCTTGAAACACATTCCCATAGTGACCCTTGAAGAAATCATGAGCCCTATATCCATTCCAACATATATTTTCAACATCAAATACCATGTCTCATGCATGAAAACTATAACTAAAACCCCAAAACACAAGCTATAATCATATCACTCGAATCACTACACAAAAACCCTAGAGATAGCTCCAAAAATTTCTACTTCAAGGATTAATAATCCAAGGTAAGGTATGAGTTCCTAGCATATTAAGTTAAGTTAAAATTCAATTCATAAAGACCCTTGTTTGTTCTATAAGGTTTTGGCCACTACAATTAGAGGAGAATACCAATCTCAAATCCTTTCTATATTAATGTAAACTCTAAGCTATCTATGAATCATAACATGTTCATGCAAGGAATTCATGAAAATAACAAAGAATGCTAGAACCATAACACATGTGATTCGACTATCTTAGGAATCATAGGGAATTAAATCCATTTCCTCATGACATCAAGTAATTCATATTTTACTCTAGGCATATTATATCTAGTGATGAATTTCATGGAGAACTAACAAGAACATGCCATGATTAGCATCCATATGTCTCAACCAACTTGAGTGTAGTAGGACGCCATGTGCTACGCTTGATAAACCTAGATTACACTAAGTAAAATGGACATAAGATGAGATCCATGAAGTAAAATTAGTTAATATGAACATGAGTAAGTTTATAAGGAAATTCAACTCTATAAAACCATGCATTGTTCCATGTTATATTCAAGCAATCTAAACTAGCTACAATACAATTTCATGAGTATAATTGGGTTTTAGAAGCCAAAAAAAAAAAAAAAAAGATAGAAAACCCTAAGAATCTTAAGTCCTATAGCTCTTGGCCTTATAATGATTTAAAGGAAAATTGAGCATAGATTGATAAATTGAATAAAGTTTAGTCTAAAGTAATCATAAGGAAGTTAATCATGCAGCTGAATTCAGAATGAACCCATAAGTAAGAATGTATATCTCGACACACCTTGTAAAGTTAGGGTTTCCAAATCAAACTTGACATAATTCATAGATAAGATGAATAACTTGATGATTTAGCTTAGAATAAAGTGATTAAACCTAAGTATCATCCCTATGAAATAAAGTATGGGTTTTGGCATACATAGAAAGCACACATTGATGTGGATCCTTGAAATGAACAAGATAATTAAATATGCATACTTAAAATAAGATCAAGAGAAGCGCAATGAAAATAAAAATTAAGTATAGTATTCAGCCAACATGAGAATGATGAATTAAAGATAAGTTTGATCCTTAAAATCTAATGACACAAACACTAGACAAGATATAAATTTAAATGATGATAAAAAACTTAAAACAAGGCATTTAGTACCATAAAACACCTTTCAAGTCTCTAAATCAAGTGGAGTAAGACTTATAAATTGAATTATCCAAGTTAATTGTTGGAAAGTACTTAAAATAAACTTTTTAACGCCTATTTATATGTGGAAATCTGAATCAAAATGACTACAATAGGCTTATTTTAAGATCACGTGATTAAAATTGGTATTTGGAATCATTTAAGATCATTTTTCTAAGGAAAGCTCTTTCATGCAAACTTTATGGTAATATTGGGAAATAATAGGCATTTTAAGCTATAAATTGACTATTCATATGATAAAATAGGGTTAAAAATGAAGAAACTGTACAAGGAACACTAAAGCCAATTTAAGACACTTAAGCACCAATAGGACATATTACATAGCTTTATATGTAATAATGGATGCTTTTAGTCCTCTCATAAGAGATATTGATCCAACAGAGGGATTCTCAGAATATTATTACGATTAAAGCAGGATGAGCAGGTGAATAACTTTAACCTTATTATATTGTTTGTGCGTGTAGTATAGTTACATATGTAATAATATATTAAAATTGTTATACATGTGGGGTTGGGTATATCGTGTGTTGCTTGGTATATGTTTGCTTGCCAAAACACCATATTGAAAGTGACAATTTCTTTATATGATAATTACAACTCGTTCTCTTGACACGAATAGCTATTCTTCCCTCCTCATTTGATATAAAGCTGTTAATACGATGTTCACTTGAAGGAAATGGCTAAGTAAAATGATAAATAGCAATTCATGTCCCCACCTCCATGAATTGCCATTCAATATTTTATTTTTCAATTTTGTCATAAATACCTTTATTTGCAAAATATCACATATAGAATTATCTTATTTCTATAATAAATAGAGGGGGCATTATTGATATTTTACCTTCTACTTTAGTAATTATTGTTTTACTTTTTATACCAAGTAAACATAGTGATAACCATTACAAGCTTATTACATTCCCTTTGAATTAGAATTCAATGCCTCACTTATTCTATACAATGAAGTGATCGGGTCGTTAATGTAAGAAACATGTTGAAGTTTATCTATGAATTGTATGGTCACTTAAAGAACATGACTTAATACTATTCAACTATATATTGAATTTATCATGCATTGCACAATGTGCATTTAATGCATTGAGGTCTGTCAGCGTCGCTACGCATTTAGCATTTCAGTTCTGTAGTATACACTTGATTTTTCTAGCTAGATGAAATATTTTTAGTTTGACACAAGACTATCTTTGTTCCCGTTGGTTCTTCGAGAGCTAAGCAAGCACCTAAAAGAACATCACCTGTAATATCCGTATGAAATGGTTAATACTTAATGGAGTTTCTAAGTTCTAAAGATAATTGAGTGCTAAGACATTGTAAGTTAAAGAGATAAGTAGTGTTCTCATCCCTTAGTTCTTAGTCTCTCTTGGGTGCTGTAGATCACTAAGACTTGGTTCCTTCAACCTAGGTAAGAGGGTGTAAATCTCCATCCCATTTGGATTTTGGGTTATCCAAGCTTGTACTTGTACATGTAATTGATTGTAGTATTGGATATGTTTGCTAATATGCTTTTTTGATAATTGCTTGATATGTGATATGATCTGGTTACTTTACTAAGTCGTGCTTTTATTCACACCCTATAGATTTTTCAGGGTTCTTCTTTGACCTTAGCTTGTACCCTCTTAGAGCTTTGCATTTGTATAGATTCTAGAGCTAAAAGGAATTGGGTTTAGGCATGAGGCTATTAGAAAAGTTTAGCTGATGTTTTAGCTATTTATTTATGTTTCTGAGACTTTTAGTTTACATATTTGGTCTGTAATATTTATTAACTAGACCTTTAGAGTAACTGGTTGTATCATGCACATATGATTCTCTTTGATGACCTTCAAATAAATATGGTAAACTTCTAGAGGCATTAGTTAGTATCATAAGTGGTGTGTTACTACTAGGGTTTCCTATGAGGCATCACAGTTTACATCACATTTATAGAACGAAATTTAGTTATGGCTATTTTGTTATTGCTTGGTTATTGTCATTACATTAGAGTCATTTTAGAAAGTAATTAGACCATTGTATTTTATGTATTTGATAAGAAACTATATATAAATCCTTTATGTATTCACTCATAGTTATTTGTAGTGTAACAACAAATCTATCTAGCTTTAGCGTCCACACACAACTAACAATTTTTTCTTAATTGAGGCATTGTGTATTTAATTTTTTTAGAAAGATTAACTAACACCACATGAATTGATTGATTAGTCGTGTTCTACGAGCAATAAATCTTAACATATAGGTACTTTTCATAGAACTATATATCGTCATTTACTATATTAGTGTTAATAAACAATGTTGTCAAACTTAACAAGCTTTGATTTAGACATGCTAGTCGGTCAACGACCAATACGTACGACCAGATTGAACGAACCATTTCCAAAGCTGGATTAGGTTAACCTGGATCTCGCAAGAAACTATATATAAATCCTTTTATGTATTTACACTTAGTTATTTGCAATGTAACAAAAAATCTATCTAGCTTCAGCGTCCATACACAACTAACAATTTCAACTTAAATGAAGCATTGTATATTTAATTTTTTGAGAAAGATTAATAAACACTACATCAATCTATATTTTACATTGTAGGATCTATTATAATAGTAAATTTCTTTTTTATGATAACGGAGGATGGCTAGTTGCTTCCGATCACATGAACACACCTTGTAAGATCGACGCACCGGTTCAATATAACATGTGTTGTATACGTAACCAAAAAGGGTCTTTGTAGGAATTGACCCCAGGCTAATGCAAGTTGTCATTATGTCTTGGGTCTTAACCACTAAACCAACCACTTTACCACTTGAACTATATTTCCAATAGATAAATGAATGGTATGCAAATGCTGCTAAGCCTAATTAGTGCGTTGAACATATTATCTTCATAGAACAGACAGGAAATAGTGCAAAACAATTCTATATCATAGCATCAGCATATATCAATTGTTTTTCCGAGGACAATCTTTTCAAATAATTACAAAAAAAAAGAAAAAACCGATTCCCATTCATCTATGGACCTAACAAGATTATCATAAGAACCACATCTCATAGACTCGATGATTCAGTACAATCGATACTAAAACATATATGGAAAAAGTCGATAACTTTTCAGCAATAACTTCAAATTCACATCTCAATTCCACGATTAGGGTCTTTATCAATGCAATGATCTTACATTGAATGGCGTCTTCATCTCTAAGAGTGATCATGAGCACTGCATATTAGAAAAAAGAAAAAAAAGCTACCGCAGTTATCAAAGTGAATCACATTTTCATTGATGATATTGATAAAATCGAATGGGAAGTATAGACTCGTTTACCTTGACCAACGACTTTGGCAGCTTGTTTGAATTTAGATCGCTGGATGGGCTTGTAGAGAGAAGTGAAGAGGTCTTCTAGGCTAGGAGGTGGTTGGGAGGAAGGATTAAGAAAAAGACATGACTATAAATATCATCTGTACAATTGTCATCTCTTTATTATAGTCATTTTGCTTATATTTTAATGATTACTTGTTTTATTTATTATATTAAATGAACATTGGCTATGGTAAAAGAGTTTTTTTTTTAATTTTTTTTTCTAGTCATTACAATGGTGGTAGGGAAATTCAAATCTAGTACATCTCACTAATGTGACTAAAGAATATACTACTAAACTATAGGCCATTGGATTGTACAAGTTAGATGATTAAACTTGAAGCATTAAAACAAAATTTGATAAGGAAAAATTTTAAATATAGTTTTATTTAATTTATAATCTTATTTATTTTTTCATACGCAACACAAATGCACCACTACTAGTATATTAATATCACAATAACCATAAGTTATTTCAAAAGCATATAATGCATGATGGTACTTATGAGTTATTGATTATACTTTTCCCCTTGAAATCACTGCAATAGGTTCCAAGACCCGATTTAGGTTCCAAAGCTTTGAAGAATGATGTAATTATTCCATTAAAGCAAAGAGAAATACTTATACATCTCAGTCGTGTTCAGTCAATACCTATGGATCTTTGATAATTAAGAGGATCCGTGGGTTTACTTTTTGTTCTTTTTTTCAAATGTTTTCTTAAAGGAATAGTTTAGGTGGAATGACTCATTAATCATGTCTTTACTAAATTGACTCATACTTGCTATGGTGTATTAAGTTTCTATGAAAGACAATTTATAGTTGAGGTGGATGCAAGTGGTAAATAAAACAAAATTGTTTTAATGAAACACAATCATCCTACAACTTAAGGTAATAAAATTCTATATATAAATGTGGCTAATGAATATATAAATTGTTGAAAATAAAACTAAATTATTAAAGTATTATTCTATTATATACAACTTATTAGCCGTCTATAATATTAAAGAATAATAGGCTATTTTGATATCATACCTCGAAAATTTATTCATTTTTTTATCAATATATTACTTCGATAACCTCTTCAAATTGTACACCTCTTATCATATATATAGTTGACTCTTAATTTTGTAAGTCGCTCATAACGACTTGTGGTTGCCAATGTTATTAATAATATATTTTTTATTTACATAAATAATCTAAATTTCAAATAAAGAGTATATGCTTACTATGATTATGTTTGTTTAAAGTTTTAAGTATGCTAGAGTAATTTTATCATTTAATTTATTCCAAACACTCTAAATTTAATTAATAATTTCTCGACACATTTTATTAGCTTCCCAATTTGAATTTGTTTAATTCTGTATTTGGTTCACTAGTTTGGAATTTGTTTCATATCTTTTCCAATCAAACTATTAGTAAAAAACAAATACTGATGAAAAATAGATATTTTTACCTATAATTAAATATTACAGATCAGATACAGATAAGATATCATATCAAATACAAATAAGATAGATATGAAAAATAGATTATCCAAATAGATAAATGCAAAGACATTTTTTATCATAAGCCAGGACAAATAAATAACCAATTAATGGGACCTACTTGGGTTAAGTCAGTTACAACTTACAACTTATAACTTTTATACATAAACTATCATACCTACAATCTACCACACTTATAACCTACCACAGCTATAACTTTTTAAACAAATTTACAATTTTATTGCAAGATCTAACAATAAATTTTACATATTTCTTATAAGTAACTTGACCCAAGTCACAACCTCACATAGTTATTCCCCTTAACTTAAATGACTGGGCTGAAAGTACTTTACAATGTCAAAAGTGATATAGATACACTCGTACCACACTACTACCATAAAATTCCACTATAGTCCCAATTTAAGCATCGACCGACAGGGGGGCCTAGCATAGGAAATTAATGGGTAATTGGAAATCGACAAGAATTAAAATAAGTCGATGGAACTGAACGAAATTATGTGTTGGTAATTTTAATAAAGAGTGAATTTAAGATGAGTTGGGTAGAAAAAAAATGGAATATACGTATTTGAAACCATTTTGCTTTCTTTTGAAGAGAGAAAAAGAAAATGAATGCAAATCATGAGTGCACATAATAACATCATAAAAGCAAGATGAAAAAGGTAAATAAAAGAACATTTTCATTTATCAATCGAGACAAGAAGCAAAATGTAATATTTTCCTTAGGCTGATTTCCTGTCCATCATTTACAATCTTCTTAAAATTGTTAAACAAATGTGTAAATTCTCTTCAGTGGAAGCGTTCTACAACTCCTCCTTCAATAAAAATATTCAATTTATCATTTAATAATTTTAAATCTATTAAAATAATGTCGAAAGTTAATAAAGCAAAAATATCTATATGGTCCGGTCTCAGTCTCATCTCACTAGGTGTACCGTGAAGTGCATCGTAATTAATTGATTGAGCATTAAATAAATGTGAGGTAGCTTTTACATTTATTGCAAAGAGAGGGTGTGGTGTTTGGGCAGTTGTGTAGGTAACTTAAGAGACTGAGAGTTGAGAGTAGCCAGAAGAGACACCCATAAATACTTGGAAATTCTAAAAGTACCTAGGTTTAAATTTTATTTGTTTCAAGTTGCAACATATAGAATAAACAAAAACAACACAAAACAAGTCCAAATATATTCAAATCTGTTGAACACTTGTTTGACTAGTTAAATGTATGTAGTTAAATATAACATTTTATAATTTCTTAAAGACCAATAAATTAAGAAATTTATAATACAAGTTTAGAACACTTAGATATAAAATGAACTAGACTAATTAGCATCCTATAAAACATATGGTATTGACTTAGAGAGATAATTGAATATGGTTTAATAATTAGATTAAATGATTAATTCTATACAACTTGACTAAGTTAAGTTATGTTTATACTTAATATAGCTTGAAATATAACAAGCTTACCACCTAACTAAATTTGATATGGCTGTTAAGTATAAAGTGAACTTATGGAAAGAACTTAAGTTCAACTTGGATTAATGAACTTTAATAAGCTAAAATGAATTAAATTGATTAATGTATTCAACTTGGCTAAGATTAAGTTAACATAAACTTAAGTTAATATGAATCTTAGATATAAAATGAGTTAGTTAACAAATTTAAGCTCATCTTGACCTAATGTACTTCGATAAACTAAAACAAATTAAATAGGTTAAGTTTAATCAATTTGACTTAGTTAATTTAAAATAGACTTAATAACTTGTAAATGGCTTAGATATAATTGTAATTTGAAGGGAATATATTGTTTCAATTGTGTGTTTGCTAAATCAAGTTTTTAATACAAATCTATATTTCAATCAAATGTTGAATAATGAACTAAAAATAGATTTAAATGCTAAAATTAAATAGAATGAATATATTAAAAAAAGTATTGAGTGTTTACTATTTCTTTCATAGAAGAAGTGTAACAATCTTTGGCTTTCCCGGGAGTTGCTATGACTTAGCTTAGATGACAGGTGGGTAATATTGACCTTATCATCTTGTTTGTGTTTGTAATTTAGTTTCACCTGTGTTAATATAAATATAACTGATTATGCATGAGGTTCAGGGGTTCATTTGTTGTTTGGTGATCGAATTGGTTGATAATTCACTAAAATAAAAGTGATAATGTTTGTTTGGTGTTGATTGTAAAATATGAATTGTTGATTGTTTGAAATTGGTATGGTCATTAATAATATAACATAAGTCTTATTTGGCCCTTAAGTTAATCGGACATGCATTTTATTACAAGCATAAGTTGCATTAATATGGTATTCACATCACGTATTAATATCCAATCTATAGTAATGCTTTTGAGAGTCCAGTAAATTTGGTTAAGGTTATTATAGGGTTGTATATTCCACAATAACTAAGTAGGCTTGAAGGACGTCGCCTGTGTTGGGGTTGACTTTAAGGATCAATACTTAGAGAGTTTTTGAGGTTTTAAGGTGGAGCTGAAGTTATGTTAATAAACAAATGAGTTTCAAAAGAAATCCTCTTTCCTTAGTTTTATCTAAGGTGAAGTTGAGGTTATGTTCATAATATATATGTGTAAATAACAATGTGTTGTAAAGAATTCCTCCTTTCTTAGTTCTCAGTTTCTCTTGGTCATGAATGAATTGAGTTAGTCCTTCAATCCCTAAGAGAAGGTGTACATCGCCATTAGTTTGGAATCCGGTCATCTAAACTATGCATGTTATAGATTGATGTTGCATTGCATATGCTTG
Source organism: Combretum micranthum (assembly GCA_024138025.1). Taxonomy (NCBI): domain Eukaryota; kingdom Viridiplantae; phylum Streptophyta; class Magnoliopsida; order Myrtales; family Combretaceae; genus Combretum; species Combretum micranthum. Next base: position 2,076,863 of record JAMXBD010000012.1, on the reverse strand, counting down.
TTAATAAAATTTTCTTGGCATTTGTTCGATGTGTGATATGGTCTTGTTATTCACTAAGCTATGATTTAGCTCACACCCTTATGGTTCTTGTGCAGGAATAACTCAAGCCGAAAATGTGCTAGGCCTATGTGAAGAAAAATTTTACATTCAATAAAGTCATTGAAGATAAGAAGGTAGACTTAGAATGTAATTTATATGTTAGTATTTAAGTTGGAGATTTTTTAATGTGTAAGATAAGCATAGAATGGATTAGATTAGTTGTATAATAGTTTGAAACTTTGTAATATGTAGTTTATCTATCACATTTTACTATATGGTAGGAGACACCTATTATATACGATTATGTCAGACCATGGGAATTCATATTTTCTTAACTATCAAAATGTTTTTATAAAATTAAAACTTGTATAGCAAAATATTAAATAGAGTTTTACAATTCTCTAACTTGCAAAACTGTTCTCATATTACGGATATATACATGATATGATTACTTTAAATTAATCCTACTATGCCATATTAAGATCATGACAAGACTAAAAGGAAGATTCTCAAAATGAAAATGAAATTGATATATAATATATATATATATATTATGGTATATGAAGGGTGAGCTGGTAAGTGGAGATATGGTGAAGTGAAGATTGATTGGGTTTGGTGGCTACGATTTAACTTATGTGAGAGGTGGTTGTTGTAGAGTGGATATATTTTAATGGAGTAGATCCCTAAAATTATGTAGAAAGTTAAAAAAAAAAAGATAAAAATTCTTCTAAATTATTTATAAGACAAAACAACAAAGTAAAACAAATATGAGGTTGTTTGAGTTGGTCTGCTAGTCGGACATAGTAGGTTGAAAGGGAAATCAGGTTAGCTTGACATGTTGCACTAGAGTTCGACATTAGTAGACTGCTACAACAAATTCAGTGGTCAGCTTAGGTGTTGGATAGAGGTTAGTCAATAGCAGCTTAGATTAGTGCAGCTCAAGTCGCATGTGGGATCAGCTTGGTGTGCTCAAGGTAGCTATCACGAGAGCCCATGTGTGCTCGAGATGCTTGTTGCTCAAGTTGGTTGAAGCATGAGACTTGCTTGGTGAGTTTGCCAACTTAATTCACATGCTCAACTATAATCCTCGAGCTTCCATGTATAAGTTTAGAAAATAGAATTAAAAATCAATGAAGTTTTAGTATATAATTTTGAATGCATGTTTTCATGATTAGATTTAAGTGTATTGACATGTATGAAATTAGATAAATAAGACAGAATTCAAAATTTCATTTAAATCTTTTTAAATTTGTATATTAATTTAATTAATTTCAAATTTTCCATTAGTTAAGCCTTTAAAGATCCAATAGTCCAAGTAACTCTTTTTAAGTTATATATCAATTATTTTACTTCTAAAATTCTGTGGAAAATTAGATTTTAAAAATTTAATCTCTAAATTATAAAACATTCCAATGTAGCGTTTTATAAGAAAATTTTCTTTCAAATAAAATTCATAAGCTATAGATTTATGCCTAAATTTCTTCAACTTTTAGTCCCATTTCCACCATAATTAACATGCTCTTGCAAACACAATATAACTCTTTCATGTGCCAAAAAGTCAAACCAGGCGTTACCTGTTTTATAAGAGATAACTATAATTTTTTTTTGGCAAAACTCATCTCCTTCTTTTATTTCACCAAACGTGAAACACACACACATCCATACTCTCATCTTCTACTTTTTCTCTTACAAATTCACCAAAAAACTCAAGCTAATCCAATCAACAAGACAACCTAGCTCAAGGTAAGTTATAGCTTCCTTTTAGCTTTGTTGATTTTGTTTACTTGAGGAAGAGTAGTTTGTGTTTATGTTGGGTTTTGATGGTTGGAAGGTTGTTGATGAGTTTGGTGTTGGAAAAGTGAAATTTAGTAGTTATATTGATAGTACAGTCCTAAATTTTTTGATAGCATAAGCTTTTGTTTGTAAATGGAGTTAATAGAGTATCTAGTAGATGTGGAGTTTAGATTTTTGGTGAAAATGGGTATGTGACGTTGTTAGAAGGGTATATGATGTATGTATGTGAGTAATGAAGTGTGTTTGATGAAGTTAAAGGTCAAAACAAGTGTTTGAAAAGTGAAATTTTGAAGTAAATGAAGTAGTGAAAAATAGGGTAGTACACTATCCCCATACATAGGTCATGTATATTCACTCATGACTCCACAGTAGCCAAATTCTATATACACTAATCCCCATATACGGGTTGTGTATATCACTCGTGACTCCACAGTATCCAAATTCTATATACACTGCCCATACACGGTTGTGTATATCTACTCGTAACAGTATCCCTTGTTTCATAAATTGACTGTAACTTTTTCATCTGACTCGGTTTTAGGTGATTCAAGAGGCTGTAGAAAGCTTAAAAAGAGCTCTATAACTTTTATGTTTTAAGTTTTGAGAGCCTTCAAAAGCATCAAGGCTTAAAATTTGATTATTTCAGATAGTATCATGCTCAAATCAAGTTAAATACCCGTTTTACTAGTTAAGTGATGATAGTTAAGCTTAATACTCTATAATTTCTTAAAGATCGATGAACTGGATTACCATAGTAAAAGTTTAGAATATTTAAGTATTTATTGAGTACTACATAGACACATGCTTAGTGAATTTTATTTGTTATTTATAGGATTTTTTTTATCAAGATTTGGACTTTCCAATTGATTACTACGATAATTAGCCACCATGCACATGTGAGCAATTGGATCTTCTCACTTGAATTGTGCTTATAACATAGTAGTTAAACATTGCTTTAACTGAAATTAAATTGACAAAATGCTTGGGGATTTGGGGACTTTGCTTGTTATATGTTTGGATAAGTGATAAACTTTGATATTCAAAGTGATAACCTTGTTGGGTGATAATGGTTATGTAGTTTGTAATGATGAGTGTCTAAAATTGAATTGATCACCATATAATATAGACTAAAGCTAATTGGACCTTAAGTTTAAAACGACATGCATTACATATCATCATAATTACATTAACATGGTAGTTCATGTCACGTGTTAATATTTCGATTCTGCAGTAATGCTTGTGAAGTCCAGTGAATTGGTTAAGATTACCATAGGGTTGTCAGCTTCACAACTAAGCAAGCTAAAATGAGGTCGCCTGTGTTGGATTTGACTATAGAGTATTAATACTTAGTGGGAATTTCCAACTTATAAATGAAGTGGAGACTCTATGTTATAACTATTTATAAATATTAAATTATTTGAAAGAGTTCTCCTTCTTTAGTTTTGGGATTTTCATGGGCAGGAATTACTTAACTAATCCTTCAACCTCTAGTGAGGGCATAAATCCACATAGGTTTGAATTCTGGTTATTCAAACCATGTTTGCTACATATGTTTCATGAGTGCATTGTATATGTTGCTACCTAAACTTGTTTGATACTAATAATATGTGTTAAGATTATATTATTCACTGAGCTTTATATGCTCACACTCTCTTAGACTGTTGATTTACATGGTTTTAAGCAAGAAGACTAAAACCAAGCTTAGTGTGGGAGTTAGTGTAGGATGAACTTATGCACTCCTTTGGAAAAAAAAAACATATGTGTAATAGAGACTTAGTATTGATCTTGTAATAGTATAAGTTAAATTTTATTTTCCTTGTAAGTTTGTTTGTAATAGGGTCTATCAAAGCCCTAAAGATCATGGTTGTAATAATTATGTTTTGACCTAGTTTTGTATGTTATGATCTTTTATGGTTAATATATGCATATGCAATTTCTTTCTCACTCAAAACAACTATCGATCCTATTTTAATTGTCCACTTCAAATGGGGAATGTTAGGTGTGTAGTACTTACGTAACTTTTTGGAGGCCTCAGTTAGTTACATGGTGTATTATTACAACTAGGGTACCTTATAGGGTTGTGACATCAACATTTGCGGCAACTTTGATCGAGTAAGCCGATCATGTTAAGTAAAGAGTTCTAGTTGTCTGTTCAATCTGTCTTGCTGTCACATTTTGCAGGTTACTTGGATCTTTGGTGCTACATTTATGCTCGATTCCAATGTGATGTGGGCATCGATGATAGGGTTCAACAGTAGGTTGGCATTCTTCTCTACAATTGCTTGGATTTCTGTCATGATGAGCAATCAAGCAAGGTTGAAACCAGGTCGATGGATTAGTGTGTTACATTGCTGTTGTATTGAAGCTTGGTTGGCACTCCATTCTACTACTAGCGTCAGCATAGGATGTTAGTAAGAGCTCCATTATACTTCATTGATGGCTTGAACTAGAGCATACTTGATTGGATTGTTTTTGTTGGTGTTTGGGGCTTGGATAGTTTCTAAGATCAGTTTCGACAAAGCAACGAGCGAGCTCGAACATTGCTAATTTAGCCTAGCTTATTGTTGGTATAAAGCTTGATTCCTTGTAGAAGGTCAGGTCAGGTTGGAATTACACACATCTATATGATGTTTTAGTTATCTCTGCTCTTACTTTGCACATCTTACTAGTTCATTAAATAGCTCTCTCAACCAATTGCTTGTACTTGTGTGTTGATATGAAGCAAATGAGTGCTCCTACTGGGTTAAGGCATGAGGAACTTGACACTACTGTAGTAGCAGGTTTATGCTAAGATCAGGTACCCTCTTCTCAGTTTTGTTTAGCTAGGCATCTATCATGTTGCTATGTCCCTGTTTGATTACTTCGCCTTGTGATCCGATTAAAGCATGGTACTGCATTTTGGACTTCATCAAGTTAGCTTGAAGGGTAGTTGCTATTATACCATCAAACTGGATCCTTCATTGATCACCTATTTTTAGCATTTTCATGGCACCAATCAATAATTTCTGATCACATATGTAAAAATCATTACTCCTAACATTTGTGGCCCCCAAATAAATTAGTTTAGTATGCTTTACTTATTCTAAATGGTCTAACCATGCAAAGAAGCTATAATTAGCAGTCTAAAGGCCCAATTTGATCATTTTTACACATTTTACTTATTTTAACACATTTGATACAAGATCATGCAATTTATTTATTTTTAGCGGAAATTCACTTTAAAAGCACATTATTTTGCATGAAAGTGTGAGTAAATGTAGGATTGATCACTCTCTAATTAAAGCTTTTGAGTTTTAAAATTTATAAACCCAATCTTCTTCTCTAACTCGGTCTTTATAGACAAGTGTATCTATCATTTTAGTAGTATGGAACAAAGTATACGGTCATCCCCTTAGGGAATAGTTCAAACATTAGTACTTTATTAATCTTCCTATTATCTAGCTATTCGAATAATTGATTGAATTGAGTATAATGAGTCTAATTCTAATGGCTAAGCTCAATATACACCAAACTAATGCAACAATTAAGACAGTACAATAATGAAATCACTTCACATCATATCAACATGAGTCATTAAGCTTTTATCCTAATAATCATTATTTGTAGGGAATTACGATTGTAAGCATTCTTCACAGAATTACTTACTCCTAATCTTAATTGTGTCTATCAGAATCTCTCTTAATTAAATAGCCAATTAAGACTACATTAACATCATAACAATTTATCAAATCCCTTGAAAATGCAGTGACTTTCCTAATAATGTCTCCATTATCAAGAGTAAACCATTCTACTAAATTAGATCTATTCGATAGAATTTTCTCTTGACATATTCTATTGAAATCTGTCCTAAGTTAGTGTCATGCACTATACTATCCTTAGATCCGTTAATTCAATTCACTAAAAACTAATAATTATTAAGAGATTAACAAGTTCAAGCATATATTCATGCTAATATGATATTGCTAGCCCTAATTCACTACACACACATGGTGAAACAACAACAATGTAAACAAATAAATTGCAAAAATGAAATAGAATACAACATAAGGATAGGGAAAGAAAGAAACCCCTTTTTGATTCACAATAGTAACAATGTTTACAACGACACAACAACAAATTCCATCTTATGTCTCTTAAGTTCTTCTAGAAAAGTTACAAGATACAACACCTGACTTACAGTGGATTCACTCGTCTCATCCTTTCTCTCTCAACAATGATTTCTATCTAATTGACACGATCTAAAAAATGAATAGATGCGTATGAATCAATGTCTTCTCTTAAGGGGTGTAAGCTATTTATACCCTTAATAGGTTTCCCATTTGGACATAACTCATTTAGGTAAAGTTTCAGATAAGTTTCCCTTTAAAGAGATTGGTTCGTTCTTTAAAAATAACTAAACAAGGCCAATCATACCCTTCATCATGAGGTGATTGAGGGTGTAATAGTCTATGACTAACAAAATCCTCCCCTAGAACACTCGTGATGCATAGGTAATTGGATTTTCTTTCTTCATCAAACAACCACGCACATGATTGGTCCTATGATGGCTACTAATCCTCATTGCTTCGTCTGATCATGGGCGTAATAGATCTAGTGATCATCACTAATCTTCAAGTTATTCCTCATAACGCCCGTGATCATGCCCGTTATGGTCTCTAAGTCCCATTTCTCCTTTGTAACAAGTGTGATCATCTAAGATTGACTTGATCCTCTACTCTAAAGCAAATAATTGCTATTAACTTGTTTCGAAATTACCTCAAATGAATATATATATATATATATATATAGTAATTAAGTTCCAATACTTGAATAAATTCTCTAAATAAGTACTAAATTACACTTAATATACAAAGGAAACCATGGATAATTCATGCTTATAAAGGATAAATGTGTAGAAAATACATATTTATCAGAAATCACATCTCAAACACTACTTCCAGTATTTTTATAGAAGTAAGCAAAGCAATTGCATAGAACATAACAATCAAACAAAGGTGATTTTTTTATTTTTATTTTTAAAGTTATCGTAAGTTATCTTTGTCAAAAAAACATTAGTTCACTTACATATTTTATTGTTTAGGAGTAAAACACTAAGTTTAACAGATTTAATGAGTTAATGTACTAAAACTGAACTTACTAAGGAAAAATAAGAGTACTTATGTATTTACTTAATAAATTTGATCAATTCTGAAATTTTGGTATATTGTTAAAAGCTTGTGAATAAGCATAACTTCACTTAACGAAAACAAATATGATGGTCCATCAAGAAAAACTACAATAGTTAGACAAAAGAATAATAGATCTAGGTTTAATTACAGAACTTGCTGAATATAGATGTGTTTGAAGTAGTTACACAGATCATGAACGTAGAAAATGTTGTGATCAGGCTTAGAGTAGTAACGCTAGATTAGTTTAACGGATAAGTTTGGAAGGAGTTTAGCTATTAAATGAAGTAAAATACATTTGTTATTTAGTTCACAAATCAAGTCATGGTCATAATCGCACCCAAAATTCCAAACTATGGTAAAGACTGAGTGCTAGTAGTTGAAATTGAAGGGAAGTGAATTTTGGCCATAGCTTCAACTATGACCTGGATTACGCTCGCTTTTAACCCCTAGTTTAAATTGTGAAACTGTGACTTTTGCCCTATCTAGTCATGGTCATGATAAGTCTGTAATTGATCCCATTGAAACTATGATACATTTTAAGGGATTTCTTAAACTTAGATCTTCAAATTCGTTCTTCTTTCTAGTGTGCTACCCTCGAAAACCTGCAAGGGATTACAACATGAGTTTAGGATACTTAGGCACTAATAGGAATTCTTATTTAGTTATATAATTAGTAATATATGTTTATTATTTTATAAGAACTATATATTAAAATCAAGATTAAGATTCTCCCATAGACTACTACAATAGCTAAGGGAAAAATATATAGGTGAGTAACTATGATCTTTTCACATTGTTGTTTGTGTAAAATAGTGGCGCAACTTCTAAATACAATTATAATTGGCTGTCTATCAGGATGAGAATTATGCATGTTTTATGATGCTTGGATGTTTGGAAAGAATTCTAATAATAAGAGTGATAACCATTTGTGCGATAATGATTGTGAAATGCGTATTAAGGATTGTTTGAGGTTTGTATGGTCATTTGATAATTGGTCTTAGTCATATTCGATGTTAAATTAAATAGAGACACATTGCACGACTGCATAAACTGCATATATGGGTATTCATGTCACGTATTGGCACTTTGTTTTATGGTAATGCTTTGTTTTTCCAATGAGAGAGATGAAATCCTAGTTCTATGTAAGGTTATCACTATTTTATTCGATTCTACAGGAACTAAGTAGGCACTCGAAGGAACATAGCTTGTGGTGTTGATATGAAATGGCTAATAATTAGTAGAGTCTCTTAGTTCTAAGGTTAAGTTGAGTGTTAAGACACTTAAATATAAATTAAAAGGAAAAGATAAATGATATTCCTCCTTCCTTAGTTCTTAGTCTCTCTTGAGCTGAATATTCTATTGACTAGTTCATAAAACCCCAATAGGAAAGCATAAATCTACACCCTATTTGGATTTGGTTATCCAAGCTTGAATATGTTACATATGGTCGATTGTTGCATTGTATATGCTTATTAAATAAACTTATTGATTTTGTTGATAATTGTTGAGATCTAGTTATTCAATAAAATGTGGTTTGCTAACCTTCCTATAGATTTATTTGGTTACAAGAATCATTAGAGTTGATCTATACCTAGAAGTTGATGCATATATAAGTTAGCAAGGGAGTTGAGGCTTGAACTGGAGAAGGAAGAAGTATTTTGTGTAAAGAACAATCTACGAACAATATTTGTATAGGTTTGATGTAATAGTTAAGAACTCTCTGTAAGAGGTATGTAATGATATTCTAGTATGTGATCTATATGTATGCAATGATTCTTACTCTGAGCAATCTTTCGATCCTATTATAATTGTCCACACCATAGGGCATTCTAATTGTGCAATGCCTATGTGCCTTTCTAGAAGCCTTAGATGGTTTAATACGAATGTCTACGACTCTAGTTTTACATGGCGCCTTGATACAGCTCGGGTACCCTATGGGGATGTGACATGATATGTTCTACCAAATACATTACAATGTATTATGTCAGTTATATATTATATGGGATATTATGAAATTTGCAGCACAATCACTTGAGAGGAATAGTTATTCACCATCTCTTTACCCTACACAAAGTTGCTAATGTGGAGTTTACATAAGGAGAATATTATTATGCAATATAATTAATAGCAATTTATGTCCCCACAGACAAAAATTTATTCAATGGTTTTTTTTTATTTATTTTTGTCATAAAATACCCATATATTGAAAATATCTAGTAAAACACTTTTTTTTTTTTTTAGCCGTTACAATGGGGGTAGGATGATTCAAACCTGCATATCTCGATTAAGTGACAAAGGAAGATGCCGCTACACTACAAGACCATTAGTCATCTTATATGAGTTTAAAAAATCTTTTAACATGTGTCCTTAGCAAATATTGTACAACTTATATGATTATACTTGAAGCAGCAAAACAAAATTTGATAAGGAAAAATGTTGAATACAATCTTATTTAATTTTTCACAAGTAACATAGACACATGACTATTAGTATATTAATATTATAATAGCCATAAGTTATTTCAAAAGCACACGATGGTACTTATGAGTTCTTGATTATGCTTTTCTTCTAGCATGGTGGCAATAGGCTCTAAAACTCTATTTAGGTTTCAAAGCTTTGATGAATGACCTAAATATTCGGTTAAAGCAAGGGAAATACTTACACATCTCTGTGGCATTCAACCAATACTTATAGATCTTTGATAATTAACAGGATCCTTGGGTTTACTTTACTTTTTTTTTTTCAATGGTTTTCTAAAGGAGTAGTTTAGGTGGACTAACTCATCTATCAATGCCTTTATTAAATTGACTCAGACTTGCTATTGTGTATTAAGTTTCTATGAAAGACAATTTATAGTTGAGATGGATGCGAGTGGTAAATAAAACAAAAATTGTTTTCATGAAACACAATCATCCTATAACTTAAGATAATAAAATTCAGGTAAATTACACCAAAAGGTTTCAATGTTTGGGATAAATTCAATTAAGGTCCCAATATTTCGAGTTGTTAAAAAGAGATTCCAATGTTTGGGAATAAGTTTATTTAAAGTCCCAACGTTTGAAAAATTGGATCAATTTGAGTTCCTAATGATACGTGTTAACAAGAGAGAATATTTAATTAAAATTTAAAAGACTCTTCTCTTGTTGACATGTATTCATGAGGACTTAAATTGACTTACTTCTTCAAACGTTAAGATTTTAAATAAACTTATCCTTAAATATTGAGACCTCTTTTAACCACTTGAAATGTGAGGATCTTAAATGAATTTACCCCTAAACGTTAGGACTTTTTGGTATAATTTACCCAATAAAATTCTATATATAAATGTGGCTAATGAATATATAAATTGTTGAAAATAAAGCTAAATTATTGATGTATTATTCTATAATATACAACTTCTTAGTCATCTATAATATTAAAGGATAATAAGCTGTTTTGGTGTCATACCTCAAATATTTATTTATTTTTTATCAATGTATTACTTCAATAACCTCTTCAAATTGTATACCTCTTATCATATAAGTAGTTGATTTTCAATTTTGTAAGTCTCTCGTGACGACCGCATATCTATCAACTAGCCAATGTCTTTGTCATAGCTTGATATTAATAATTTAATAACTCACTATTAATAAACAAAGTTTTGGAAGCTTTTAGTTTCATATTCTACCTTTTTGTTTGTTACACTTATTTATGTTGTGGTTGCCAATGTTATTAATAATATTTTTTTTATTTACATAAATAGTCCAAATTTCAAATAAAGAGTATATGCTTACTGTGATTATGTTTGTTTAAAGTTTTAAGTATAATAGAGTAATTTTATCATTTAATTTATTTCAAACACTCTAAATTGATTCAATAATTTCTTGACATATATTATCAGCTTTCCAAGTTGAATTTGTTTAAAGGTGTATTTGGTTTGTTAGTTTGGCATATATTTCATATCTCGTTTAATCAAACTATTTGTCAAATATAGATACATATAAAAAATAAATATTTTTACTTATAAATAGTCTTTATAAATCAAATACAGATAAGATACAGATGCGTACCAAATACAAATAAAATATATATGAAAAATAGATTATCCAAACAAACGAATGCAATGACATTTTATTATCCATAAGCCATGACAAGTGAATAGCCAATTAATAAGACATGAGAGAGAGTTGAATGAGTGTGACAAATCACATGGATAGTTATTCCCCTTAACTTACATGAATGCGCTGAAAGTACTTTACAATGTCAAAAGTGATATAGATACACTCGGACCACACTACTGCCTAAAAATTCCACTGTAGTCCCTACTTAAGCATTGACCTTGGGGAGGTCTAGCACAGGAAATTAATGGGTAGATGGAAATAGATAGGAATTAAAATAAATCGATGGAACTAAAAGAAATTATGTGTTTGGTAATTTTAATAGAGTGAATTTAAGATGCGTTGGGTAGAAAAAAAAAATGGAAATATACATATTTAAAACCATTTTGCTTTATTTTGAAGAGAGACAAAGAAAATGAATGCAAATGATGAGAACACATAATAACATCATATAAAAGCAAGATGAAAAAGGTAAATAAAAGAACAATTTCATCTATCAATTGAAACAAGAAGCAAAATGTAATATTTTCCTTAGGCTGATTTCCTGTGCATCATTTACAATCTTCTTAAAATTGCCAAACAAATGTGTAAATTCTCTTCAGTGGAAGCGTTTTACAACTCCTCTTTCAATAAAAATATTTAATTTATTATTTATAATTTTTAAATTTATTATAATAATGTTAAAAGTTAATAAAGCAAAAATGTCTATACGATCCGGTCTCGGTCTCTCTAGCTCTAGGGGTACCGCGAAGTGCATCGTAATTAATTGATTGAGCATTAAATAAATGTGAGAGACAGCTTTTACATTTATTGAAAAGAGAGTGTGTGGTGTTTGGGTAGTTGTGTACGTAACTTAAGAGACCTGAGAGTTGAGAGTAGCCGGAGACACCCATAAATAGCCAATTACACACAAATATATATATATATATATATATATTTTTTTTAAAAAGGGCTGGTCTTTTTGCAGGCCTTTCACTTTAAGCAAATAAATATATGCAAATCCTTAAGACTGCTTCGATTTCTGAGAAGCAGCAGCTCGTTTCTGCCCTTTCTTTCTTTCTTTTTCCTTTCTTTCCTTCTTTACTTCTTGACAAAAAAGACCAAGATAATTAGGGGGGAAAAAAGAAAATCACGAGATGAGACCTAAGATCATGCTATTTGGAGATTCCATAACTGAGGAATCCTTTGGTGATTGTGGTTGGGGTGCTTCTCTTGCTCACCATTTCTCTCGCACGGTACGATCTTATACTTAAAAACTCTCTCTACTCTAGTAACTCTACACATCCATCTTTCATGAGAATTTCAACCAGTTGAATCAAAAAATTGTTTGTGAAATCAAAGAAAGGTTGTGAAGGACAGGTTTTGAATGTTCATCGTACCTATTGATTGCATTCAATACTCTAGCTATCAAACCCTTTTTCTACATGATCGTTTCGGAGTAATTGACATTTTCTTAGTATTTTGCTCTCATAATAAATAATTCGTAATAGTCTAGATCGTTGATTAAAATAACATCATAATACCAAATCTTCGCTTTATCTATTACTTGCGGAGTCCAATCTGTTTCCTTAACAAATGTTCCAAATATGTGCGGAGCACAAGTAACATGTACCAAAATGGAAAGTAATGTGATTATGTCATTTAATCCATTCAGTTATGATTAAACCACTTAATTAAACCCATTTCATCTGCTAAGGCCTTACTATTCACACCTATCATTCACTTGAGAATTCAAAATGATACCTCTAAATCATAGTCTCATTTATTTGAGAATTCAGGGTAATACCATTAGACCATACAGTTGTTACAAGAAATTTAGATTTACATTCGAATCTTAGATTTACATTCGAATCTGTACCACTCATTTAAGAATTTAAAGATAATACCAAAATTTAAGGATAATACCATTAAATCACCAGATGATTCCTATTAACTATATATAAGTCCATATGTATTTTCATTTTTAGATTTTAGTGGCCGTGCACAATCTTGTTTCTCAATTAACCCCAGCACACGTGTGGGTGAAATGCTGTCATTAGATACTTCACTTTTTTTAAGAATTGCAATGAAATTAAAAGCCTTCTCATGTAAGTGCCGTCGGTACTCGGTAGACATGCATAGCTAGCGCTGTGTACAACTGTCAGTAAACATGGACATAAGGCCTGCCAAAGCAGCAAACCATATGGCCAAAGTCCAGGTTTATCCTGCCCTACGTGTTATATAATTCTGAAAATCGAATCTTATTCATTTTATGTGAAATCAATATTTACACTAGATTACATATGCAAATAAAACTTATGTTACGTTAATTTTAGGAAATTTATATGATTATATCAGTTATTAATTCACATCCAATTATAGTTATAAAATTAAAATACTTAATGTAATAATTACTAATTGTTAGGCCATTGGCTGGTCGATTGTATTGATAGAATGATAGACGTTTCCTCCATTTTATAATCATTTCAGCAGTCCCTCTTCTTATTATAGTAATTATGAAGGATTATACACGTATTATACTTGCAATGAATCTTGGTAATATGTTTGATTGTAGTGTGATGTAATTTTGAGGGGGTATAGTGGGTACAACACAAGGTGGGCATTGAAGATATTGGAGAACGGTTTTCCGGTGGGGGTTGACGGCGGAAGCAACCCTCAAGATCCGCTAGCAATCACCGTCTTCTTCGGCGCGAACGACGCTTGTCATCCCGATAGATGCTCGGCTTTCCAACATGTGCCTCTTCCAGAGTACAAGCAAAATCTCCATTCGATCGTCTCCTTTTTTGAGGTATATATATTTTCCATCTGAAGAGCATGCACATGTACTTGGTTTTTGTAGTGTACGCACATGGCCAAGAAAGTGAGAATATAAAGTATAGGTCACACGGGAAAAGAAAAAGGTGAGCGATCTGGTAACACATTCTATTGAAGATGACCTAAATAAGATGCGAAAAAATAGATGATAGCTCTTAAACCATCTACCTTTCTCTCGATTGTGGGACCATTGTGATCCTATTGTGATAGTGTGTAGGGTTTCGTAATTTTATTTAGCATATTTTAATGAAGAATATTATAAAAATTAGATGAATATTATAAAAATTAGGTGATATAAGGATTATACACCTTCACCCTAATAGGCAAATATAATAATTTAAATATTACTTAGCGTAAAGTATAATATACGTGCATGAGAGTCCGATAACGATAGATTGAATATTTGGTGAGATGTGATATGATATTGTTGATTAGTATAATCTCGATGTAACGAACGGATGACAAAAAAATTAGGTGCTTCATATTTAATAATAACCAGCGTATCGATATATTAGTATTATATTGAATGAGAAACTGGAGTTGTGGATTTGTCATTGGTCTATTTTCTTGGGCTAAAAGGCCCATTTCCAGAAGTTTGTGCCTAGAGGTACATATTGTATATGTTTTCTTTTTCTTTTTCTTTTTTTCCGACAAGGATAGGAAATTCGAAATTAATATATTTTAGTTGAAAAATCTAGCATGCTATAAGTCCATTGGCTATGTTTTCAATTTCAAATATAAAGTTTCAAATTGCTAAGTATTATATTCAGTAATATTTTTTTATTTATCAAATTCAACCCTTTTAAGTATTATATTCAGTAATTATTAAATTTCATGCTAAATTGAACTTTGTTTGCAATATTTAATGTTTTCATCATTATTATGGACGATGATGACATGACAAATAATTATTTGTCAAAGAGTATAAGCATAGATACCGTATCATATCTGAGTAAAATTTTTATTAAGTATGACATTTGATAACTGCTTAAAACTTTGTGTAAAATTAAAAAAAAATAAATAAATAAATAAACGGTTGAAATTTTTTCATGTAGTATTTGTATTTCAAAATGTGTCAATCATGTCGGGTCCATACTAGTATCTTTCCTTCATTGACTTGGTAAGATATTATATTAGGGGTGTCCATCAACAATAGGTTGGTTTTACTTCAAAGTTTGCGTTGAGTTGGACATGATATTTTTGTAACCTGAAACTTTTAGTGGTAGGATTCAAAAACATAATCAGAGCTCAGGCACTAATTTTGACATCATTGTCTTTAACCATCTACAATGGTTTTTCGTTTTTCTTCAAAGATGGGGACCCATGTGGTATAATTAGCATTGTGGGAGGCACTGAAGGGAGAGACCGTCCACATTCATTGGAACTGATAATAATGGGTGGTGAAGAGAAGTTAATGAGGAGTAAGCGAGTGGAATGGTGATATAGCTGGGGAAAAAATAGATTATATAGGCATGATAAAACACGGATAAATGCCGATGTATTTCAAATAAATAGTAAATAAGTGATGAAAATTTTTTATAATATTTATAAAATTATTTTTTTGTGGCATATTATGCTTATTATATATTTTCCCCTAGCTAGGCGAGGAGCATCAGCCCATTAAAGAAAGGGGGACGATTGCCCAAAGAAAGTGTTTTTTGTAGTGGGTTAGCCCCACTTGTCGCTTTTCATGTTTCCCACTTGGCCATACTAACCTTCTATAGGTGTCTCATTCATAGCCATTTTATATTAAAAGAAGGAAAAGAATTGACAAATTATGATGTAGACGTGCCATTTATGCTCCGGCCCGAGATATATTGCTAACTTTGTACATTTAGAATTAAAATACTACTAATCAATAAGGCCGTTTATACATATATACAAATAAAGAAAGCGATATAATATAAAAATATTTGATGACCGTCCTATATGTGAGACTCAGGGATTTTTGGTTTTTATTTTCGGTCGTTTTGATATTTTATTTTTATTATTTTTAAATAAATATTTATTAAAAATAGATATAAATAAAAAAGATATATTTTTACTCAAACAGATTAGATACATATAAGATATAAATAAAATATAAATATAAATAAGTTACAGATGAAAATCAAATAATCTAAATAAATCCTAGATGTACGAAACGCTAGAGTCGATCAATCTCGAGATCATTTGTGGGTCTTAACCCTTCCTTTCAAGAAACTAGCACAAATCCATCAAAATAACATGTCTGGAGCAGGTCTTGCGCTTGCCATGTCCTGACAAGTTGGTTCTCGTGTCTTGACATACTAATTGCTTATTTATTTTATTGTAATAATAATTTTATTATAGTTTTATTTTTTATGAAGAATTATTATGGTATTTAGTTTAATAGTCATTCATAACTTAAACCTTTTAATAACAATTCAATACTTAAATTGATATTTTTTTTCTAATATTCTTTATTTAAATAAAAATTTAACAAATGAAAATAATATTATAACTCTATTTTCTAAATTGCAGCCGATATATTAATGCTGACAACACTTGCCTTGCAATATAAAAAAATGGACTGAAATTATTGTGCCTTATCTTACATGGAGAATTTCCAATATTATAGTTATTTAGGAGGATGTCTAACATATAAGTTCTAATAATTTCTATAAGGCTTCCAATGATCTTGTAGCCTAATGGCATATATCATCTGGTATCCAACATTCAATCCTTGTCCTTATTCTTGAAGTATTAAGTTTGATTTCTTGCATTGTAATGGCTTTAGTGGCTACGTTATTATAACCACTGAAAAAAAAAAAAAAAAACATTTCTGTGGGGTTAATTTTATAGTATAGTTGCTTTTGGTTCATTCTCTGTGTACAAATTCAAAATGCCACAAGTATATCTAAATATGGTTGTCAAACTCGCGAGTCTACTCGTATGTTTCTACGAGTTTACAAGTTGGTGATAAGATTTCAGTTCAACTCCCATTTAAAATCGTTTTTTGGTAAACTCGTAAGTAAAATTGTAGAATCGTAAGTAGAATCGATAGAATCAGTGATAGAATTGGTAGTAGAATCGTAGTAAAATCGTAAAGTTGTAATTTTATACTTTTTTTTTCTATTTGAACTTTAAAAATGCAATCAATTTAATATATTTAAATTTAGGGTTTTTGGGGTTGGTTTTTAATATTTATCTTAATCTAACTTAATTTTAGTTTTTTTGAACATTTTTTTCCTTTTATTTCCTTTTTTTTTGTATTTTTCAGAAAGTTATTTTTCTTTTAGGTTATACACTTTGATATATTTTGACCATTTTGAATGAAAATTAAACTAATATATATAGTGGTATATATTTTTCCTTTTTTTAGTAATTTTCTATATATAATTTATTTGCCATAAATACAATGATTTTTTGTGCAAATATATAGTGAACATAAAAATGTTCATTATTGCACAAAACTAGCTACTCACACATGATAATTTAACCGATTTGCAATGCATTTTAACAATTGAGATTATGAATCATCATTATATAAAAATAATTATTTTAATTATAAAATTGCACTAAATATATTATGTGAATTATGATTGGTAAAACTTAAATTTTGGTTATATGTAACTAATTTAATACTAAATTCTTTATTTTCATAATTAATTTAAAATTTTATTAGTTTATTAAATACATCGATGGTTTTTTCAAGAAAATTCACATTAGTTGTAGAATCTTACGATTCTATATTTCGATTTTACGTTCCAATTCTATGGACCCTTAGCGATTCTAGGTAGAAATTCGAGTTTGGCAACCATGTATCTAAGGCCATTTTCAATGAGGTATATAAGTTACTTAAGGTTTGTTTGATTTGTCGTTTTCAAGTTGTTTTGACATCTTCTTTTGTCATTTTCAAACAAATTATTTGTCAAAAACATATATAGATAAAAAAACATATATTTTTACTCTTCAACATATCAAATAGGGTGGTTATAGATAAGATACAAATACAAATTAGATACTGATAAAAAATAAAGAAAATCTCTCTCTCTTTAACTTTCATTATCCATGTCCTACAAAAGCTTTGCACTCGCAAAATTTTAAAAATATTGTTAAGTAACTTTGGAAAAAACTTTAGGATAAAGTGAAAAGTTATCTTCAGTGAGGTAAATAAGAGGTCAAGTAACTCTAAAAGTAACTTACAAATAGAAATACTTTATAAAAATATAATATTCTGTAGTATAGTACATATTCTAAAATCATAAAAGCCGACCTAATATATCAAGGATAATTATATCGGAAGATTTCAACGTTTAGGGATAAATTTATTTAAGATCATAACGTTTCGAGTGGTTCAAAAGAGGTTCTAATATTTGAAGAAGTGTATTAATTGATGTCTCAATATTTTTTTGTAGTTCAAAAAGAGGTCTTAATATTTGAAGAAGTGTGTCGATTGAGGTTTCCATTAACATATGTCAATAGAAAAATATTTAATTAAAACTTAAAAAACTCTTTCTTTAAAGTCTTCATTGATATGTATTAACGTGAGAAATATTTAATTAAAATTTAGAAAACACTTTTCCAAATATTGAAACTTCTTTTAAACTTTTTGAAATGTTAGAACATCAAATAAACTTACTTCTAATTATTGGGTCTTATAGTATAATTGACCCACTATATGAATATGCTCCAAGCACAATTGACAATCGGATTTATACGTTATTCTCACAGGTCTCCTTGTACGTTCAAATCCAGTATAATTACGCCAAGACTTAAGGTTTATAGTCTATCGGTGGACTCAAAATTAGTACTATGTAAGTTTTCCTTAGTAGGCTTCCTTTTTTATGACAAAAAAAAAGAATGGGAGGCTACGTTGGAGCACTGTTATATCAAATCACATCAACACTACTTATTGCAACCTTTCTTTCCCACGTTTGTATGTTGTAGCTTATGGTCCCTTCTGTAAAGTATGTGTTATGAAATGATTCATCACGAGTGGGTGACTGGGCATTAATATATCTTTTATTTTCTTGTTAAAATAATCAGTAGGTAAATTCCAAACATGATAGTATTAAAAAATATATGTGTGTGTGCGTACACAATCCCATGAGTACACCTTTATTGATATATTTTCAGTCTCTTTGATTCGTTCTATTTTTAATGTTTTAATATCTTATTTTTTTTTTTTAAATAGGCTATTTGTTAATAATTAAAATCAGATGAAAGAAAGACATCTTGAATTATAAATAGATCAAATAAACTGGAGATAGATAAAACACAAATATAGATCAAATACAGATCAAATCCAATAAAAAAATAATAAATTGATGCGTTTTTGAGTTATTTATACTTTTTTGAAAGTTACGAAAAATGGTAAATTTATATCTAATAATTTAAGGGTACAAAAGCGATAGGCTCTATATTATCACAATCAGTTGTACGAATCCCTTATTCCCAAACTACAATCATCCCCTTCGTCTTTCTTTTTCATTTTTGGAACTAAGAGAATTATTTGATGTATAACAAAATAATATTTATCTGTTAGATGAATGTATATAAATATTATTACTATTTTTATACCACTAATTTATCTGGTTATTTCATTACCATTAAATTCTTTTTTCGGTTTCTAGACTATTGCATGTGTTGCATGATGTCAATGGACCCACGAAGTTGGTATGCAATTATGGCCTCCAGTGGGTTCTGGTTCTAGTGGTTTTTAGTTAGCTTTCTATTTTACATGGAGCCAAGAAGGAACAGAATTTTGATTTTGATATATGGCTATGTCCTAAGTCGTAACTTCTTGTCGTCCGTCTTTTTCATAAGTTTTGTTGCTTCCGAAACAATAATTTTTTGTTTGTTTCCTTTTGTTACTGTTATTGCTCCAACAAATATCTGCCTGGACTGTTCTGTCCATGTAGATCATGAATAGCTTGCTCATGATGAACTTTGGCAATAATGGTCTTTTAAAAAAAAAGTAGCTCTTACAAGATCTATCACAAACTCTTATTACTACACCATCCGACCCCATCTTTGTCTTTTGATGTCACTTTTTTTGGCTCAAATAATAAGATCTAAAATGTTTAGTACCTTTTCCCACCCCCCACCCCCCCCCCCCCCCATATATATATATATTTATATCTATGAATCATGTTGTCGATGTATTCACCCTCTATGTGATTGTTCTTTACTTTAATAATTTGATAAATTCAACAAAATATACCCAAAAATATGTTTGGATCAGCTCATAAATTATTTATAATTGCATAGTGGTGTAGAAATTGAGAAAATGTTGGATGGGAGGAATTTTTTTTTTTTAAAGAGGTATAAGGTAGTATAAAATCGTACAAAATCAGTAATCACGATTTTATTATTTGCTAAAATGTATAGAATCTAAAACAGTATAAAATCGTACAAAATCAGTAAAATTATAATAATTTAGAATCATATATTTAAATTTATAATTCTACTTAAAGTCTGCATCTTAATGAGAAAAAAATATTTAAAATCATAAATTTAACCCGCAATTTTAACAACTATGACCTAATTACTGTTTAGCACATGGAATCTAACTAAACAATGAGAATAGTCATTGATTTCACTGTAATATGTGCCTGTAATGGCAGAAACCTGGATTTGTTTTCCTCGTATTCATTAAGATTTATAGATTGGTCTGGAATCATGAAAGAATTTCTGCAAGTTAGTAATAAAATAATTTATGGCAATGTGAAAATCTCAAAATCACCACTTGATGTATTACGTGGGTAGACTTTTGGATGCATATTGAATGGAAAAAAAAAAAAGAAAAAGAAAAAAAGATAATGATTTAGCTTGTAAAGATTTCATACATAGCAATCAAAATGAGTCGTAAATGTTTCCTGTCTTATAGCCTAATTATCATGAACTGTATTTCTATAGAAAGGGTATAGGTCCTGATTCCATTTTTCTAGTTGTATTTATTATAATAATTAAAAAAAAAAAAAAAAACTTATGGCATGCTGCCTAAACTAGCAAACTGAGGTCACGTTATTGTATACTGCAAATTGTTGAAGACTACAGAAAAGATTTTTCCAATATTAATTACATGCTTTTGAAAAAGAAAGAGCATGTAGTTAGAAATATATATATATATATATAGAAGTACATATGTAGTTTTGCTTCTTAAGAAGTATTTTAAATATTTATAAACAACTTTCTAACAAATATAAGAATAAAACAACATCTGGTTTTAGACATCAATCTTTCGTATCATTGCATATCTTCATGTCGGAGATAGTTGGGATGCAGTGGATTGGGAAAAAAAAAAAATTCTGTGAGCCATATTTTTTTGACAACACCTTTTGTTAAGGGTGTGCTAACTAGGAATGTGGTACCACGGTAGTTTCACCTACTGTCCTAATTTTTACGCGGTATATCCTCAATAGAGGGTGTTAGAAAAAATAGATAGGGTAAGGATGTATCCACCTTTTATTCATGTGTACTTGGAGAAGTTATTAGAAAAAATAAGTTGTGGATTCAAATTAGTTACTGTAAGAAAAAAGTTTAAATTGTGCCTCCAAGTCAGAGAAGTGTACTGAGAGAAGGATTTGCTATCATGGTTCATATTCATTTCAGGAAAGCTTGTTTTTCAGATAAGCTTAAGCTTGGGATCTGAATTCACAAATCAAGCTTGGCACTATTGTGTATGCTCAACTCGTTTGCCCACTATTATGTTAATGATATCCTCATCTTACAAATTATAAAACCGCCCCTGAAAGACTGGATTATTGAGAAAATCTTATGTTGTGGAAAGTTTGATGCATGGAATGGAGCATGATGTGGCCTTAGCCATACGTTTGGATTGTCATTTTTTTTAATCTATATTTTATCTTTGTCTTTAATTTGAAATTGACAAATTTAATACTTAAAAGAACTTTCCATGCACACTGCTAATATTTCCATCAAGTTATTTCAAGTATTAAATTTGTCATTTTTAAAGTTTTTAGGTACCAAATCGATCAACTTTAAAGTTTAGATACTAAATTTGTTAAAATTCAGATACTATTTGTAACATCATTCCCCCAAAAAATTATTTTTGTTGTACTGAAATGATCTTTTATTTTCATTCTCAAATTCCAATTCTTATTTCCAGAAGCGATGGTCCAAGACTCTTATCCTTCTCATTACTCCCCCTCCAATTGATGACGAAGCGCGGCTCAAGTATGTCCTGTTGCTTCCCTTTTGTTATTTTATTCATTACCTGGAATTCAGTGGAATTATGTTTTGAATTTGTATGATTATATGACAGAAATTGAAATTGATCAAATAAGAATACTACTAATAAATTTTGTATAGTCCTGGAAACAGATCAAATATATCCTGGTGAAATAAAATGCTGTGCAGGTTTCCTTACATTGAGAATCCATTGGGTTTACCTGAGAGGTCCAATGAAGCTGCTGGTGCTTATGCAAAAGCTTGTGTTGAAGTTGCAGAGGAATGTGGGCTTCCAGTTATTAATCTCTGGGCCAAAATGCAGCAATTTCCTAACTGGGAAAAAGCATACTTAAGGTTCTTAATATTCTAACATTGGTTTTTCATTTTACAGTAAGGAATAAAATTTGCTCAAAACTATCTTATAAACTTTGATTTTTCCTTAAAAGATTACTAAATCTTATAATCTAGCTTCACCTTAAAAATTGAGATTTAAAACTTATCCCATTCAAGTAAAATTATGGTTCCAATACTGAATATATAGGCATTTAATTAATTGTTAGGGATTATTGCATATATAGCATAAACTATTGGTTACGTACGAATAGACCCTCTCTAAACTCTTAAATTGCAACTTTGAATTTGTTTGGATGGTCTGTTTTTCATCTGTATCTGTATCTTTTTTAAAATGGTATGTGAAAATATGTCCAATTTACATCTATGTTTTATCTATATTTGATCTATTTGATCTTTTGATGAGAACTGCCAACTTTTTTCCTCTATATCTATTTATTGATAAATAATTTTTTTAGAAAAAAGTTTGAAAAAAGTGTCTGTATCTGTAAAAAAAAAAAACCAAACAAACAGACCCTTTACCTCTTTATAACTTTTGCAATTATGTGCATACCCTCTAATTGTTGTTGCAAATCCGACGATGTTGTTTAAAGGACTATAAACAATGAGGTTTTGAGACTATAGTTTCGTTTTAGGCGTATATGCACATTTCAAAATTTACAGATAGATAAGAGCACGGTTTGGGAGTTTAGGGTCTATGTATTTGCAGCATGCCCAAATTCTTAAATATCTTCATACTTGTGGGCATGTTAAATGTCTCTCTATCAAGCATAATTTTCATATGTTATTTTGTTTCTAAATTCAGGGATGGTTTGCATCTCACTCAGACGGGCAATAGGATCGTGTTTGAGGAGGTGGTGATGAAACTGAAGGAAGCTGGTCTAAGCCTAGAAAAATTGCCAGTTGATCTTCCATTAATTGGAGATATTGATCCAAATGACCCCCTTAAATCTTTTGAAAATTGACACATAGTTAAAGGCAGCTCCACAGTTTATGATTTTGCTTCTTCAATGCCTCAGAATTTGTCTACCTATAAGACGACATAGCAGAACTTTCTTTTAATGACCTTGCACCACTTTTGGTAACTTTTATTCAATTTCTACTGCTTCCTCGTATTGTAAAAATTACAAGTAATGTAAGGACTTAATACATGGGACAGCGCCGGCAATTTGTGTCAACAATTCAGGTTCGTGTATTTATATTGTGTTCCATGCTTAAAGTACATGAAGTTCATAAAGAATTAATTTATAAGATAATTGTACCAATTCGTGTCATGGTTATATTGTGTTGTGGGTTTTCTTTTTGTAGTCGTATTTTTAATCATATTGTATTATATCCCATGTTATCGGGTTGTGTTGGCAATCGTCCATGCTAATATAGGAGTAATTTTTCTTTTAAGGTAATTTAGGAGATATGACTAATAAGGCCATGTTTTAGCTTATGAAAATAGTATGTTACGGGCAGACAATATAGGAGCAAGAAAGCATCTGTTTGGATGAAAGATTAATATATTTAACAATTATAGTTAGAGTTGAATATCTCAATAACTGAAATAACAACTTCTAGATAGAAAATACTATAGAGCAAATAGTTGTAACAATGTAATAGAAGCTAGTATGTACAAAAAGAAGCATAATAGTGGAAAATAAACAAAGGGTACGCGATATTATCCCCGAAAATAGTGTGCCTCCTTATATTGGAGCAAGATCTGACTCGAACGAGATCAAGTGTAGTATATTGTCATCACCTTACAAGAACACAGCCATAGTTAGTACATGGTATGTAGATATACAAAGAAAGCAAATTAAGGTTCGTAATACTTACAAGAAGAAGAAAGGAGAAGCAAAAAAGAGAACAAGAAGAAAGTGGGGACTTTATAATAGGGTTTAAGTGGGCTCTATCATGGTATTACTAATATTGACTATAAGTATTAAGAGTTTTCAAGGTTTTCACATCAAATGACTGTAGACAAAACTCATATAAAAAAATGGTTCAGTGGCCAATGGTTGTGCGGCTAGGTCTAGTGAATGAGTGCTAGTTAGTTGACATGACTTGGCAATTTGGGGTATGTCAACAAGGGTTTGAGATTTGATGGTGAGATATGATTCAAGTTTGGCTCGGAGGCCCGATTGTAGTTTGTTCCACGGCGGTCGATGTTGGTTCAGGCTTTGGTCTTGGTTTGTGATGTATATGCCAATGGTTAAGTTGTGAGTGTGTGATTGTGGCAGAGGTCTTGTGGTGGGTGTGTAAGAGGTTTAGAGTGGTAGGTTTGAGGTTGGCTTGATCGTGTCAATCCATTTTCGTGTGAGGGTTTCGGATATGAGTTCATAAGTTGTAGTAATAGCAATAAGAAGTTTGATAAGGTTTTGCTTGAGTTCTAATGTTAGGATGGGAAGGAGTGATAAAGAAAAAATAATTAAAATGGAAAATAAACCAAGAAGAAGAGAGTCGAAAGTTTTGGAGTGAATTTTCTTTTTCAATTCAAATTAGTTATAAACAAATTGAAGACCACAGTTTATTTTATATCCATTTATTTTTTCTGTGGTGCCCTCCCCAACCCCACTCCTTCCCCCCCCCCCCCCCCCCCCCCCAACTATCAAATAAAATATAACCCAAGTTTTTATATTGTAGCTGCCGATAGGAATCAAGTTTAGGCTGTTAACTCTTTTTACGAGTATAGGTTTGTTCACAATGTCTTAATATTTTCAATTAGAGTTCTCATTTTCTATTGTTTATTTAATTTAATTCACTCAGTAGTTTGTAACTATCAATGTGCTGTAATTAAAATACTATTTCTATTATGGAGCATAAAAATGATGCGATGAAGTAATTTCTAATTTTGTTTAGAACCCAAAAGGGGAAAATTGTAGAATTGCCAACTTAACAATACTTTTTTTACATGTGACTTAATTTATAATTATTGTTGATTGAGAAATTGTTATTTTGCTAGTGAGAAATTCTTTTAGTAGTTATATTTATGTTAATTGCAAGTTTAGCTTAATGATAAACATTATTGGGTTTGTTTATTTAGGGTTCAAAGCTTGTGATTTATCATATAACTCAGCTGCTGGAAAGCACTTTGCTTAGCAGGTCTCCAGCATTACTTCAATTATGTGCTTAGTCAAGCAAGTTTTGTTGATGATAGGAGCTTGCTTATTAATGCGTTTGAATATTTCTTTATTGTAAATTTAATTATTCTAGCTAACTTAAGCTCATGTTGTTATACTCTTGCCTATTGATTAAGACAGCCCACTACTTTTGGCAATATCATAGCCTTAACTTTTTATTGCAAATGAAGTAACTATTACTTGATCTAGTGATCTTCAGCAAAAGGATGCATGAATCTGTTGGATTCTTGTGGGTAATGATTTTTTGTCACTCTTTTGTGACTAGGATTTCTCTCGCTTGCATAAAGAAAATGAGTTTGTTCCATTAGTTCTAGACTTATTTTTTCCATTTTTAAATTAATAGAAGATATTTGCACAATGTTTTGAAAATGAGATTTAAAAGGAGGTCAATGTTTTGGGAGAAAAAAGTAATGATCTTCTCTTTTTCGAAAGATGGGTCATCCTATAAGAAGTGAGAGAAAGAGAAAGGGTAGTGTAATTTTTTTACATAATGTTTCTTAAGGTCAAACATATCGTTATGTCTTGTTTAATTCTGGAAATGAGTAAGTTGAAACGTTTATCAAGCAAAATATATTTTATCAAATTTATTTGTTGTTTTAGATAATGTTTCTTAAGGTCAAACATATTGATATATCTTGTTTAATTGTGGAAATGAGTAAGTTGAAATGTTTGTTAGGTAAAATACATTTTTATCAAATTTATTTGTTGTCTTTGATTGATTAATATATGTAAAAGAATTTAAAAATTGAAAATTTTCCCTTATATAGAGAATATTAAGAACTGCTAGATTGTTTTGGTTATAAGAGTAGATGGGAAAAATCAAGAATCCAAAATAGGGATTTTATAAAATAGTTTCAAGGTAAAAATGAGCAATAACAAGCCACTCCTCACATCATGTGGTTGTCAAAAGGTCCCAACATTGTGGTAAAGAAATATAAAAGATACTTTATTAGTGATTATAGATTCTACATAAGAGAATGTGATATAAGATGTAAAATTCAAAATAGTGGAGTTATTGTAACATCGTGGAGAAATAGCTTTACATCTTCAAAGGATCCAAATCCTATTAAAGGATATGTCATTTCCTATGGGCTCATCCAAGAGATCTTCAAAGTATATTATTGGGGTCAATTTTATTTTGTCCTCTTTTAGTGTGATTGGATGTAACTTTACTAAGATGTGCTATTTTAATGATCCACATTTATAGCTTCATAAAATTTTCAAGGTTTTATGTTAGAAGATTATGTTGAAGAAGAATGTCATTATGTCATGCAAAGATTGCTTGGGGATTTATTTGATCTTATTGAACAAAGTGGATTGAATGTGCAAAACACATATCGACATGAGTAGATGATACAACCTAATCTTATTGATAGTGGTGATATTGAAATCTATCTTGAGATGATGAGCTAAAAAAACTTGCTAACATGCCTATAAATATGATAAACCCTCAACCTATAGTAGGTGATGGTGATGAAGATTTTGATTTTGATAATGCATATTAGAATTGGATAAATCCATAAGATCTACAAGAGATAGATAATGTTTGTGGTAGTCAATAACAAATTTGTGGTCGTATGGTGGGGTCACTACAATTAGTTGATCACATGCAACAGGTGTATTGATCAACCCAAGAGGAATCTTACGAAGATAACAGGTGTACCGATATTATAGAGAAACGAGTGGGAGGAGGAATAGGTAAACCTTGTTTCTTAAGTGTTTGCATATGACAGAAGATCAAATTAAGTAGATTTGATCGTTCTTGACTCGTTCTTCACTGAATGTAGACTTTAATATTTCTTCAAAGTGTTTTGGCAAGGTTTCCACATTGCTTTCAATCTTAGCAATATGCAGAACAACCCCACATGAGAAGATAAGCCTCTTATTTATAGATGATAGAGGTGATGGTTGCCATTGTATCACTTTTGGATGGATGGTTAAGATGAAACATTGCTTGCGACCGTTGGATCTCTTGCATGGATCCAACGGCTAAAATTTATCCCGTCTTTACTATATATAGACATGGGCTTTAGATGTGGGCATGGAAGAGAATGAGGGCATTTAAAAAAAAAAAAAAAAAAAAAAAAAACCTAATTTTCTATTAAAATAGTCTTTCTTTAATATAAAATAGTTTTAGGCTTTTTTTATTCCATATAAGCTTTCTTAGACAAACAAAGCCCAAATTAGTCCAAAAAGATATTTTTGAAGTCTACTTTTCGCATGCGAGAAAACCGAATAAATGGGTACAACGATCTCTGTTTCGAGTATGCCAATTCAAATCTCCTTAAGAATTCCTTTATTAGACCCTACCACTAGCTTAAAAGACCGATATTTGGCATTAAATTGTGCTTAATTAGCCAAATATCTCTCTATAGTGGGGTATCGAACATGCATGTTAGGTAAAGTACATTTCTTGTGTATTCTTTAAATTTTTATTTACATTTGTAAACTTTCAATCACAAGACTATTATTTTTTTTTTTTTATCATGGTTCCAGATGAAGGTATAAAATTAATAAACTGAAGAAGGATACTGTTAAGAAGTATACTACATGAATGCAAAGGTCATCATCACATTCTTAAGGTGGAGTGACAAAAGCAAGCAAAACATTAGTTGTTAACGCTATTAATGAAATCTATATCTCATGGTTCTTCACAACCATACCAAACTCTAAGATTATTGTAAAATTTAATCTTCATGATTATAGGATCTTGAATAAACAATTCACAAATAATTAGAGCATAATATTATGTACGTAATGCAGAAGATGACATGATTAGGTAGATATTGAGACAACCCATACCTTTTTTTTTTTTTTTTTGCTAAATTGATATCTCTCTCTTAACCTTTTCTTTTATGTTACAAAGATTGATGGAGATCATTTTTCTTTAACTCTAATTGGTAGAGAAAGGACCAATTTATATATCTACAACTTTTAATTTAGTAAGTCCATCGAGTACCTAAAAACTGGTCGAGATTTGCCTCACGATTAAATATTTATTATGAGACAATTAAGAATTAATAACTATTAAATTAAATAAGAAATATGGCCACATAATAAGGCCACATTCGCACATTCTCCCACTTGGCTTGATAATTCTAAATTTTATTTTAATAGTGTAAACATAAAGTGCACATAAACAAGCCTCTTAACATCATCATAATTTACCTTAACATAATAGATCACATAATGCGGGGTACGGCGGTTATACACTTTAACACTGCATACTCCCTTTCATATAACACTACACTAGCGATTTAGCAAATTAGGTACCATAAGCGATTTATAAATATCATAAAGGTCTATATTAATGTCTCATGAACTAATTTCTTGTTTGATAATAATTAGGTGTACACAATCATAATAATCAAGAAAATGCCAATATGTTAGAAACATTTTATTGAGCTCAAGAGTGTTAAAACATCATAAAATCAATCATCAATACAACCAAGACCCATTATTTGAACATGTTCTTTAAATGTCTTTGGTTGTAAGCCTTTTGCTAAAAGATCTATAATAAGAAGATTTATCTTGATATGTTCAATACACACTCTTTGTTTCTGAATTTCTTCCTTTACAAAAAAATAAATAAATAAATAAATAAATAACTCCATATGTTTAGCACCTTTGGAACACTTATCATTCTTGAAAAAGAAAACTGCTATAGAATTATCGCGATAAATTTTTAACGGCTTAATTATGGTGTCAACTATCTTAAGTCCTTGAATAAAATTCTGCTGCCATAATGTATGAATTGTAGCCTCAAAATAACCATAAACTTTGCTTCCATAGTGAATACAACAATAGCAGATTGTTTGGCACTTTTCCAAGAAATCGCTCCTTGGACTAATAGAAAAAAATAACCAAACATTGACTTTCTACTATCAATACATCCAGCAAAATCTAAATCGGAGTATCCAATCACTTCTAATGGATTAGATCTTCTCTACATGAGCATATAGTCCTTTGTTCCTTGAAAATACCTTAACGTTTTTTATGGCTTTCTAGTGATCGACACTAAAATTACTCTGATATCTCCGTAGTATTCCAATGGCAAAGCTAATATTGGGCCTCATGCATGTTTGCAAATACATTAAACTGCCAACAATAGAAGCATATAAAATAGATTCCATTATCTTATGTTCTACTTCATTCCTTGGATGTTGCATAAGGCTAAATTTATCTCCCTTTTCTTATTGGGATGGCCTCTATTGAATATTTGTTCATATTAAATCTCTCAAGAATGCTTTCGATATTTTCTTTTTGAGACAATCTTATTAGTCTTTGTGATCTATTTTGGAATATTGAAATTCCAATCACATAGGATGCCTCTCTCATATCTTTCATGTCAAAATTCTTAGGGAGAAAAACTTTAGTCTCATATAACATGGTCAAATCATTACTAGAAAGTTAAATATCATCACCATATAGAACTAGAAATGCAAACCAACTCCTGCTAATTTTCTGGTAAATACACCAGTCAACAATGTTTTCTTGAAAACCAAAAGATGTTGTGATATCATTACACTTAATATACCATTGTCGGAAAGTTTGTTTCAGTCCATATATTGACTTCTTCATTATACACACCATATGATCTTTTTCTTCCATGGAAAAACCTTAAATTCGATCCATATAAACTTCTTTGTCTATATCTTTATTCAAAAAGGTAATTTTCACATCCATTTGATGTAACTTTAAATTGAACTGAGCTACTAATGCCATAATTATTTTTTATAAATCTTTTTTTAAGACAGATGAAAAAGTCTTTTATAATCAATGTCATTCTTTTGAGTATAGCCCTTGGCAATAAGACTCACTTTATATCATTCAATATTACCATTAGAGTCACGTTTGGTCTTAAAGTCCACCTATGCTTGACTCATTTAGAAGCTTCTAGCAAATCAATGAGATCGTAGACATTGTTTTGTGCCATAGAGTTTATCTCATCTTTCATGGCCTCAATCCATTTATCAGACTCATCACATTCTATGGCTTGTGCAAACGAAACATGATCCTTATTAATGCCAGTATCAAATTATGACTCTTGCAAATACCACATAGTCATCAAGAATAGTTGACTTCTTGTTCTTATAGGTTTGTTTTAAAGTTGTTACATGTGGTTTATTCATCTTAGCAGGTTGTAAGTTAGTTTGAGCTTGAGGTGCCGATTCATTCAAATGTTGCTCAGGATCATTTTGTTCTTCTAATACTTGAGCAACACTTAATATAGGTTTGGATATTGAAACATTTATGGGTAATGAAAGATGAACCTTTAGTTCATTAATATCCGTACTACGTTTTTCATCACTTTCACTAATTTTCCCATTTTCAATAAATTTGGTATTAGTTGTTTCAACAATTCTGGACTATGGTTTAGACAATAAAACCTATATCCTTTAGATTTCTCTAGGTAACTAATGAAGTAACCATTTACTGTTCGAGAATCTAATTTTTGTTAATGTGGATTATAAACTCGTGCTTCTGCTGGATAACCCCAATCATGCAGGTGCCTCACACTAGGTTTCCCTCTAATCCATAGCTTAGAAGGAGTTTTAAGAACTACCTTAAGAGGAAACCTATTCAGCAAATATATAGTAGTTTTAAGTGCATACATCCACAAATTTTTGGGTAATGAGGAATTGCTCATCATACTTCTAACTATATCTATTAATGTCCTATTGCACCTTTTTGTCATACCATTTTGTTGAGGTATACATGGCATAGTAGACTATGCACATATGCCATGTTTTTTAAGTAACTTTGCCAATGGACCTGGACACTATGCTGACTCATCGTATTTTCCATAATATTCAACATCTCTATCACACCTTACAACTTTTGATTTTTTTGTCTAATTGCCTTTTAACTTCCTTTACAAATATCTCAAGGGCTTTTACTGCTTGAGATTTTTCATTAAGCAAATGGACATATCCATAACGTGAAAAATCATCTATAAAGATGATAAAGTATTTTTCTCCACTGATGCATGGAGTGTCAAAAGGTCCACATATATCAATGTGTATAATTTCAAGGAACTTAGTGTCATGGTCTGAGAGTTGAGGACTTTATGGGGGTGTTTAGCTGGGGCATGTTGAGTTATGGGTGGCATCAGCAGAAGGTTTGTTCGTGGTGTGGGTTGTCTCTGAAGGCGGGTCTAGCCTCCCGTGAATAAACTGGTCGGGAGTTGATGCCGCTTTCCTGATGAGGCTAAGGCAGGCCGAAACCAGTTTGTATAGTTAAACCTCCCATCTGAAGGAGGGATCGTGGACGGGAGTTTCACTCCTCAAAGAGTTCCCGTGCGGCGCTCAACCATCCATCAAAGCATCGTTTGTTATTAATCTGGATGGTGAGCAGCCTATTCTTCCTTGACTTCCCAGGTCAGTTTCGAGCCCCACATTCTCATAAGGAGCACCATCTCGGTTTTGCCACGATCCCTCCTTCAAATGGGAGGTTTAACTATACGAACTGGTTTCGGCCTGCCTTGGCCTCATCAGGAGAGCGGCATCGACTCCCGACTAGTTTGTTCAAGGAGGCTAGACCCGCCTTCAGAGACAACCCACACCACGAACAAACCTTCTGCTGATGCCACCCATAACTCAACATGCCCCAGCTAAACACCCCCATAAAGTCCTCAACTCTCAGACCGTGACATTCTTCCCCACTTAAATTCATGTCGTCCTCGTCATGAGGCAAATTTGCTGCAACCACTACCTACTCGCAAGCTCTCACTGCTTCTCCAGAACAGTTGTCAAGACACCCAAGATCATCTCACCAGGACTTCGGGTTTCCATAGGCTTCCTCTCGCCCTCACCCATTCATCCATCCTCCAAGATCGCCTCTTGTTGAGTTGCCTAACAATAAGGTTTGAGCATAAGATCTTCCTTTAACCCCAACTCGCGACAAAATTGCCTTCTAGCAACAATGTCCTCACTCTGGTGGTCGCTCTTCTTGAGCTTCGCCCACATGAGCTGAATTGACAACAAGATAAGGGAAAATTCTTGTCTCCACGACTCGCGACACAGCTACCCTCTGGCAACAATGTCCTCTCTCTGGTGGTTGCTCCTCTTGAGCTGTGCCCACACGAACCGTATCCACAATAAGAATTACCCTCTCCCCAAGAACTCTGGGTAGCATCTAAGTGGTCCAATGGAGCTGGGAACTTCGGCTCTGATACCATTTGACACGGGACGGGAGTTTCACTCCTCAAAGAGTTCCCATGCGGTGCTCGACCATCCATCAAAGCATCGTTTGTTGTTAATCTGGATGGTGAGCCAGCCTATTCTTCCTTGACTTCCCAGGTCAGTTCCGAGCCCCACATTCTCATAAGGAGCACCATCTTGGTTTTGCCACGATCCCTCCTTCAGATGGGAGGTTTAACTATACGAACTGGTTTCGGCCTGCCTTGGCCTCATCAGGAGAGCGGCATCAACTCCCGACCAGTTTCTTCATGGGAGGCTAGACCCGCCTTCAGAGACAACCCACACCACGAACAAACCTTCTGCTGATGCCACCCATAACTCAACATGCCCCAGCTAAACACCCTCATAAAGTTCTCAACTCTCAGACCGTAACACTTAGTGCTTCTTGTGGCTCCCTTCTTACTATGTTTGTTTTGCTTTTCCTTAATGCAATCCACAAATATGCCAAAATCAATAAAATCTAAATTCGAAAGAATTTCATTCTTTATCAATCTTTCTTTTGACGTATGGCCAAATGCTTATGCTACAAGTAAGTAGAATTTTCATTCATCATGCTACTCTTACTTCCAATAGTATGATAAATAGAAAAAAGAAATTATGAAAATTTGACATCAAGTTTCATTTTATATAAACCATCCATAGGAATTCTAGAGCTAATAAAGGAATTTTGTTTAAATATATTGAAACTACCATGTCTAACTTAAAAGTAAATCCATTAACATCAAGTTTTGAATAGAAATTAAGTTTCTAGAAATTATAGGTATATAGAGAGTTTGCAGTAGATCCAAGTGATAGCTAGTATCCAATACCAGACGATAACCCTATGCCTTTAATAAGGACCTTCTTACAATTTCCTATGAATAGAAACTTTTCAGTTGGGTTCATGGTTTAGATTGAAAGGAATCCCTGCATTATATTGGAAACATGAGTATTAGCACAAGAATCAAGCCACTAAGTATTAAGAGGAACTTCAATTAAGTTTAGTTCAAAACATACGAAAAGTTTAGATGTATCTTTCTTTTCAAACTAAGCTTTGTGTTTCAGACAATCTTTTTGGTAATGTCCCTCTTTCTTATAGAAGTGACAATTATCTTCCTTTTGTTCCTTCTTGTTAGCATCAGTATTAACCAATGTCAGTTTAGGAGGTGCTTTCTTCTTGAATTTTTTTGGCCTTTGGCTTGTGAATCTTACTAGCTCCTTCATCCACATGGTTAATAGAATGAGCTTCTTCATCTTCAGCCTTGTTTCCTCTTGAATAAGCATACTGGACAATTCATCAACATTTCACTTGTCCTTTATACTATCGTAGTTGATTTAAAAAGGTTTAAATTCAAGAGGCAACGAGTTCGTAATGAATTGCACTAAGAAAGAGTCATCAATAATCATGCTGAGGGTCTTTAGTTTTGCTTCAATATTTGTCATCTCAATAACATGTTGTTGCATGCTTCATAACCAATCATACTTCATGGTTGTGAGCTTAGCATTTAGTGTACCAGCAATAGACTTATTAGTAGAATGGAAACGTTTTTCCACAAACTTGAGATATTCTTTAGCACTTTCTATTTGTGGAATACTATTCTTATTGTTGTTAGTAATATTTTTGGACCTTTCCCATGCTTTATAGTTTGATTTCTCACTCTCACTACTTGTATCCATAATAGCAATAGGTTTTTCTTCCAATAATGCTATGTCAAGATCCAAGACACCTAAATGGAAATTGTCATGCCCCAAAGGGTACCCTAAACGCAACAGTCCGCCACACTTAATATTAAAGTTTAAGTATGACTACCTCAGTCATCCCATCATCTTTGATATCGGGTGTAAGACGTACATTTACGATCTTAGAGGACCAATTTTGAAACAAGTAATTTAAAAAGACATTCATATAGCAGTTTAAGAAAGGAAATCATAACATAATAACTTGAAATAGGAAATTATATAAAGGTCTTACAAACATCAAAGGGGCATTCCCCCGCTAAAATATATAGTTTATCATAGTCTAGCAAAGCCTAATCAAAATAATTACAAGGAGATTTACTTAAAAGTCTAAGTCTACATCTAGTCTTTAACTTCTTCCAAAAACTCCTTAAGCCAAAAGGTAATACCTGAGAAAAATACCCTCGGGGCTTCAACCATAAATGGGGAAATTGTAAGAGATATCTATAAGAGGGTAAGCTTCTTTGCTTAGTGAGAATTAAATCCATAAGTAAAGTACTCAACGATTAATAATCAACCAAATTATTTAATCAGTCATATGAGATGCAGGCAATCACATGAGCAAACAATACATACAATTTTTTGGGAATCACATGTTTGAATGGATTTACCCCTCCATTCGTTGGTTAGGTGTTCCAGGCAACGAAGCCATAGTTCGCAAATGATATTTTTGTAGTTTTGTATAGATTCCTACTAATCGCTAAAATTTAGTTGATGCAAGTGCCCACTCACCATTTAGTTGCAGACAATGAAAGTCATAGATAATAATTTCAGGTCCTCGACCTCATTACTATGCCCTTGTCCCACCAAGGGTATAGTAATGAATGCAATGTGACTCACTACGTGTTATGCATGAATCGTTTAAGTTAAGTAATCAAGGCATAGCATTAGTCATTTTATAAGTGACCATAGAATTCCCAGACAATCAATACTAAACTAAATCATACAATGATTAGTTAACAATTCCCATCTCGATATATTTATCGTAATTTTAACCATGTGAGTAAAACACATGTGCTTTCATATTTTATCTTCTCCTAAAATCTAGTGTCACTAAGCTACAAGCAAAAACATAAGTACAATTACAAGAATTTAAATTAATTCGGCCATATTAGAAGTTCCTTAGTCGAAATAGTCCTCTGGGTATGATAGCTTGAACTCCACATTACCTATATAAAAGAAATACCCGAAATGAGTATTCCTTGGAAAATCTACTTAAACTTGCAACTCTATTCAACTAAGTTCATCAAAATTCGTATAGAGTGAAATTTCAACTTAAAATGGCCATAACTTGCTCTTTTAAATTGGAATTTTACATATTATATATCGATTTCTACCTATTCGAAAAGATCTATCAATTTCTAAGATTATTTCCTACATATAAGATCATTTGGGTTGCTAAACACCTCGATATAGATTCAAAACGAAAATTTCTAAATTTTGCAAAATAATTTTCCCACTCAATTTTATTCAAAGATCTTTTGGAAAATACATATATATGTATATATGATTGAAAAATCCTTTGGATATATATATATATATATATATGCTCACTTTATATGCGAAAATTCTAATGGTAATGTCTCAACGAATAATTTCATAAAACAATTTATTTTGAAGTGTTGAAACTTAAACTTGACAATTTCTTTTCATAGTATTTTGAAGAAACTTTATATTTTCTTAGGTTATTATATATGAGTATATTCTTATTTTGTTTTCCCATTCCTTTTTCCAAAACAAATAGATTTTTCTCTTAACTTTGATCTTTTACAATTTTTATTTCTAGTGGTAAAAGAACACAGTTATCAAAAGTTTATTAAGTTGTTGATAACCTATTTATAAATTTGTCTTTAGAATGGTTTTAGAAAATGAGTCTTGTCTTTTTATATTTCTTGTTTAAAATATAAGTTCTTGTTTTCTAAAACTTGGCCTTTTATTTTCTCTAAAATTTTATTTGAAAAAAATCCTCTTTATCAATAAAATCTTCTGTTTTTGATCTTATCATATTTATATTCTTTTTCATTCTTTGAAAATAACTTTCTTCTTTAGAAACTTGAAAATCATTATTTTTTAAGTGGGTTTATAACTTTATGGGTTGATTTTATCTTAACTTTGAAAACTAGTTTGCTTCTTGATTTTGTTATGGAGTTTGAAAAGACTTTAATCTTAAGCCTTTTGTGAAAACTTTGAATACTGACAAATTATTTTTACTAGGACTTAGGTTATCATATTATGAAAAGAAGGTGTTTATTTCTTTTATTTCCTAGGTAAAACTATATTTGTTATTTGAGAAAACTTTGAGAAACTTGAGAAAAATATTGTAAAAATACATTTTTATATGTTGATGATAACTCCTTTATTTAGTGACAAGTTACATAATAAAAATTTAGTTTCAAGTTCCTTTATTAACCGTAACATGAAATCTAGGGGATTACAGAAATTGACTTGTTCACACCATTTTGAGAAATTCAAACCATTAAACACGGTAATAGAAGAAGCATGCAAATGAAGAGAAATAGCTGCAAATACATAAATGCTCAATCCATCATCATATTCAACTAATTGAACATTTAGAGTACATTGTAAGTTTCTTTGGGTAAACTCAACAATATATTATCATAAGTTTAATGCCATGCAACTTATCAAGTGATAAAAAAACATATTAAATAAATCTAGTATCTTTGTACACATAAACATCTTTAACAAGCAATATTGATTTTCCTCTATCATGTTTATTAGTCATAAATTATTAATTTACCTTTAAGTAAATCTCAAAATTTCTATCAACCAATAAACATTATTTGTTCATATAATTTCAATCATAGGCATTAACATTCTCTGAATAAATAATTGATTTATACATGACTTATAATTCACTTTTTTGGTTTAACCACTTTGGTAACTCACAAACCATCATCAAGAATATATTTGTCATGAATAAACCTTAAAATTTATGTAAAAAGAAACAGCATAATGACATAATATTATAATTTCATAATTTTTGGAATTAATTACATGGCTAATGTAAATACATTACTTCATCGAAATTTTATAAAGCGCATAATTCCATCATTCTAATTTCTTAAAAGAAAAAAACAAAATCAATTAACCAAAATTTGGAATACATAAAACATAATCATCAGCGGCCATAAAATGGAATACAAAAACAATTAAACCAAAGATGATACATAGGAATCATAAAATTTGTCATTGATTTTGTCACTACAAGAAATTTGTTATATTGTGGCAAAATAATTTCTAACAATTAGAATTTTGTCACAAATAGTACTCTTATTGCAACAAAATGTGGATTTGTCATTTCAAACCAAAGAAAAAGATATTAAACTTGTGATAAAAAGAACTATTTGTTAAAATATTTGTCACGACATATGAAACTAATAGAAATTTAGTGACAAAAAAGATTTTGTCATAGTTTTTTATAATAGATTTTTTCCACTATATTTTTGGCTCCAATATAAATAATATGTTGTGACAAAAACATTCCTTACCAAGTTTTACTATTACTACATACAATTATATATGATATTTTTACAAGTAATTTTTTTTATAATAAATATTATTTATTGTTACAAAATAAATTTGTGATTAGAAATAATATTTATTTTAGCAATAGTAACAAATTATATTTTTTTATTATATATTTATATATTTTTACAATTACTATTTTATTATGACAAAATGACATCACAACAAAATTAATTTTGTCACCTTCAAAACCCTTTTCATGAATAAGAGGAATAAGATACTTTGGTTTTGTAACTTATTATTATTTTCTTTTTTCCTAATAACGAATTACATTAAATTCATTCATTATAAAACTATATTTAACTAAATAAGTTATCCTATATTTTTATTTTATTACTATTATATCATAAATAATAATTTCATTACCTATATTACAAATAATTCATCATATCACATCAATTATTAATAAATATCATCAATCTTATGACTTGACTTACTAACATTTTTTTGTAATTGTCATTATGATGAAAATTATTAAATGATCGATTATTGAATAAGTTATTTTCAATTTTTTTTCAATATTATTAATTAGATAATCATGCAAAATTACTATAACAAAAGCAATTATAAAATACCCATAATTATGTGAATTTGAAATAAATTCTACTTAAATTATATTATAAAATAAACTTATTAAATAATATTATTGAATAGTAAAGAACTTACAAAAAAATTAAAAAAAAAAGAAGAAAGGAAAACATTATTAGGAAATTAAGGAGAAATATCCATGTAATGTCTTAAGGCAAGTGATCATTCACTGAAAAGATAGGGACCACAACCATAAATAAAGGCCACATGGTCCCAATAAAGTGGAAGGTGATGCACAGCTTCACACACTAAGACAAATATGATTAACCTTCTAATAGCATTCAAATAGTTAGACAAGTAATTGAATTTTTTTTACCCTTTTTTTTTTCTTTTTTCCATATTTCCAAGTGCTTTTTTATTTAATTTTTTGTAATTTATTATTATTTTATTAAACTTTAATTAAATATACTAATAGCCTAATAATATAATTTTACAAAATTATTTATTGCAAAGAAAAAAAAAAAGACATTTGTTAACATATATCCTCTAGTTAACAACAATTCATAAAATTGAATTACAATTCATATTTCCATATTATTTCTAATCAAGTTTCACAATAATAGCTCTTATAATTCTTTCCTTTAGTTCATAAGAAATTGAAGTTGTAGTGAGTTAGATGGTATCGATATACTTAAAGGCCCTAAAAAACCTAATTAGTTTACCCACCTTGACAATGTTAAAAAATCAAATTAATCAGAGAGAATCAGCAATAGTGTTGATTTGGTTGCAATTATATAAAGTACAAAGAAGTTGTCATATTCGTGTTTATTTTATTGTGATTAAGAACAAATTTTTAAGGGAGGGAAATTATCCCACCCACTTTCTCTCCTTGAATTTGTTACTAACATGTTTGTAATAGTCTCTCTCTTCCATTAAAAATAAAATAAAATCATAATCGATATTTTACAAGAAAACTAAAACAGATATAAGACGCACAATTTCAAAGGAGGGAAATTATCTTGCAAACAATTGTAAGAGAGAGAAATTATCTCGCCTACTTTTCACATAAAATTTTAAGGGACGGAACTTATTAATGTTTTTCCTTTTTTGTATCATTTTTCTTAGAGGAAAATTGATTAAATAATAGAAGGGTAAATTTCATTAAGAACTGATTAATTTCTTTCCTTTTTTTTTTTTTTGTACTTCTAAATATAGGGAAATAGGGTTCTTGCTTTATTATTATAATAATAATTTATCTTATATATAGTTAGATAAGTAATTGAGAGTGTTTACCTATTTTGGATTTTTTTTCATTTTTTTGAAGAGCTTTAATTTTTTATTATACTTTAACTAGATTTGCAAATAATAATATATTACAAAAATATCTGCTGCAAAGGAAAAAAAAAAAAGAAGAAGAAGAAACCATTGTTGATATATACCCTTTAGCCAACAACAATTCGTAAGATCAAATCATAGTTAATATTTTTATAATATTTCCTAAATTTCATTATTTTCATTTTTAATAGCTTCTATAATTCTTTTCTTTTTGTTCATATAAAATTAAACTTATAGTGAGTTAGATGATATTAACATAATTAAAGACCTTAAAAAATTTAATTAGTGAACCTACCATAGCAATGGAAAAAAAATCATGGAGAATGACTAGTTACAAAACCCTTAGATTTATAATAAACTTATAAGTAAAACTTAGAATCGGTATTGGAATTGGAACCGAAACTATAAAGTCAAATCGAATCAACCCTAGACTTGATTAGATATAATTTTAGAACCCTAAAATATCCGATGAAGGTGAAAATGCTAAAAATAAGATGATTATGAGATTTATAT
Organism: Combretum micranthum; assembly: GCA_024138025.1. Lineage (NCBI taxonomy): Eukaryota > Viridiplantae > Streptophyta > Magnoliopsida > Myrtales > Combretaceae > Combretum > Combretum micranthum. Next base: position 2,036,475 of record JAMXBD010000012.1, on the reverse strand, counting down.
CTTGAAATGGTAGGAGTTTCCAAGCCTCTAAACTTTGTAGACCTTTTTTTATAATAGTTTTCGCATTCGATTATCAACATGTAAATCAAGACAAAATAATTCGACAAATAGTTTATACTAAAATTATAATGAATCATCTAAATAATAACATATACAATTTTATCGGTTCATAAAATCGTTAGTCAAACAACTTACACGTGTATTTTATCTCCTATCAATAAATAATTTGTCATTTTAAATTACAATTCATTCACTATTCACTACTATTTATTCACTGTTTACTATTATTTACATCAATCACCTTTTCATACCAGTCTTACACCTGCATTTACTTTTCCAATGCTTATTCTTACACACACCATACCTTACATTACCTTTCATAATAAAACTCATTTCTTTTCTTCTCTTTTCCTCTCTCTCTTCCCCTCTTCTTCTCCCTCATGTACTATCGGCTAGAGCTGGGCAAAAAAACAGACTGATCCATGAACTGATCCAAACTGAATTTTTTGTTTTTTTCTTTTTAAAACAATTTGGTTTATGGTTTGGTTAGGTAATGGAAATGCGGTTCGAAGTCATGAACCGAACTGTTTCACCTTTAAAAAAATAATCCTCTTAATGTTATCTTAATTTTTATAGTTAAATGTGTTTTAGGTAAAAAATTTTAATTTTTGTATTTATAATTAATACTTTTAGAGTTTTAATGGTTAAAAAATAATTGCATTTTAATGGGTATTAGAAAGTAGAAACATTCAAGATTATAGTGGTTATCTCTTTCATTGGTAAAGGGAATCCAATCTTACTCCTTCCCTTATACACACACTCACACATATATATTTATAATGGCACTCAACTAGTTTTGAATCTTAAAAAGAGACCACACCGCCAATTTACTCTAGTGTTTAGTTATTCTCAATTTACCAACGTATATTAATGATGTGAAAAAATTTGGCCCATTATAGCTGAATATTGATTTCCATAAATTGATAAATGTGTTGTTAATGATTTTGATAAGTCAATTTGTTATTGAGGTTTGAAATGTAAGAAAATAGTTCATAGTTTTTTATTGAAATGAAAAAAAAAAAAGAAAATTTCCGTCAATATATGGTTTGAACCGTATATTGAATCGTACAGTACCGTTTTTTTAGGTTTGAAAAATTAGCGAATGTAATCGTAGCGAATGAATCAAATCGTGCCATGCCCATCCCTACCACTGGCCATACCCCCTCTCTCTCTCCTCTATTTTATTTTCTTTTCCAATTTTATTTCACACTTTAATCCCACTTTTCTCTCTATAAATATCCCTTCTCTCCTTCATTTTTTCCCACACTTACATAACTTCATTTTCTCTCTAAACTCTCTCAAATTTTCTCCTCCCTCGCCCTCTCTATCATGCCATCTCTCTCTCTCCCTCATTCCCTCCTACACATTTCATTTCCTCCTTTAGGTAAAACACCCTAAACCCCTTTCATGTATTATATTATGTAACACATGTATTTGTGTTTTTAAATAGTTTCCATAAAATATCCCAATGATGCATCATGCTTAGGATGGAAAAATACGAAACAACATACTTTGTATCATGTTATATTTATGTTTATATTCATGTTTTCTAATCTAACTTTTATGTACATATAAGTATGTGTATAAGTATAAATAAACCTTAGAGCACAATGCTCACTAATCTAACCTTGTTTATTTCATGTTCTTTATAATTCAAGCAATTTTATTTCATACAAATTTATATAAGACTAATCAATTTCTAGTCTTAGACTTCCCCATATTTAAGTTCGAGGGAGACTAGATTATTTCAAATCATGGAGAGCCTTGTCTAATAATCTAAGACTCCTACTTTGTTTTATTTCTTGTTTCTACGTTGACTAGATTATTTTAAGTCCCGAGGAGCGTTGATTATGAGCTAAGACTCCCATTTTTATTTTTGCTATCTTTATATTTCTATAACTAACTTTGACAACTTTTCACTTTAATTTCACTATAATATTATGATATTTTTTAGTTTAGTTTTATGTTCATGTACCTAAATGCTTATGGTGATGTTGTTATGATACTAAAGCAAATTTTCCTAAAACCCCATACGCTGACAATTATTTGTTATGCAAAATATTTTCTAAAATTTATTTTCAATACTCAGGAAAACCTTTGTTAAAAAAAATGAAAACATAATCAATTTTTTATTTTCCTAAAAATGCCGAGGCATAGGCATGAATCTTAGAGTTTTTACAATTTGAAATTCTTTCTTGAATGATTATATCTATATATATAATCAATGTTTGGCAAAGAAGCTTTCAAATAAAAATTAAATTAGAAGTACAAAAAAAAGGTACAACACTTTATTTTAAGTTTGATTCTTTCATTATAAGCCCTAAGAAATAAATTTCACTACAAAGTTTTCAAAGTTATTTTTCATGACCCTATGTTTTCTTATCTTGTTATAAAGACTATTTGATAGAAATTCTATTTTGAGAAAAATCACTAGGATCATGCATGTGTTATAAGCTATTGAGTCTCTATAAAGGAAGAAACTTTAAAAATGTGTCAACATGAACTTAATTACAAATTTTGGCATAATTTGACCCTAGGGATTTTGAGACCTATGACCTTAAATGTTTGAAATAACCTTAGAAATGAATAGAGCAGCTGAAGTACGTAAAAAACAATTATTCAGATGCAAAAATCAGAGTTAAAATGTCTTAGATATGACTGTTCTAAGGTCAAAACTAGGTAATCAGGAAATCTACTGAGAATTAAGTACCTAGAACTAGAAATTTAAGCAAGGTCGATAGAAAATAGTCATATAAGGTATTTTATTTGTTTAGACAGTGAAGGAATCGATATCCCCTTTTCGGAAGACTACTTTCATTGAAGGATTTCCAAATGATCGAATGAGTTTTATTTCCTCGCTTGCTTATCTTCTCTTTGCATGTAAAGTAGTGCACTAGTTAATAGGAAAAAGATAAAAATTGGATATGTTGTGGGGATACCATGAGGTTATGCTTGTGTCATGTATTCGTGATTAAAGGATCGTAAACACATCGAAACCGTGATTGGTTGTTTAAATATGTTATGTTGATACTTGATATATTATAAGTTATATGATGAATTTCTTGATCACCCCTTAATGAACTTAATAAGGTTAGTATGAACTACGAACCAGTCACACATTGCATGCCGTTGAGTCACATTTGAAGGCTGTTACACGTACACGTGGGATCGAGTAGAGTACAAACTGTACAAGTAGTGTGGGTCTTGCTCTTTCTTGAGGAACTACTTCATTTACGATATACAGTCTCACAGGGGAGCCACACAAAATCTATTGCTATCAGTGGGTGCTCGAAGACTAGCAGTAGAGGTCATAGATACCAACAAGAGCAATCCCTAACCCTTGTACGGAGGGTAAAAATCCCTACTATACATGGTTTCTAGACACCCATCTATGCTTGTTTGATTTATATGTTTGATGCATAACATATGCATGTCTAAAAAAACTTGATTGTTTTACTTTTATGATAAGTTTGCACGAATATACTCACTAAGAATGTTGTACTTTACATTACTATAAATTTTTATTATCATAGGAATACTTATCGCTCTATCGTAGGATAGTGAAGCCCAAGGTAATAGTGATGATTATGGGGAGCTATTGGTGGAAATTGACACAATGAGTTGGAGTATATTTCTTTTAAATTCTCTTTTTTCTTTTTTTTAGACTTACTGTTATATTAGGGACTTTAAGTTATTTTAAAGACATTATGAACATGATAACTTTTGAAGCCTTTGTGGTTTTAGCAAGGTATGCTCCTAAGAAATGTAACTTATCATGTTAAACTTTATTTTGTTTAGTTCCCTTGCATGCTAATTAATTGATTACCACCGCAAATTGCGCAATGCCACTAGCTTTCCTTCTATTGTGAACTATTCCTAGTGCATGATATGGATGTTTTCGCATGACTAAGGTAGTCATTTCAAGGCTTTAATATTGTGTATGAAAAACTATCATGTTTCAAGTATCTCTTGGAGTGTGATAGTTTAAGTTAGTATCAAAGCAGCATGATTAGAAAAAAAGATCATAAGATAAGAAATTGGAGATTAGAATTGGAATGACCTAAGTAATATAAAAAATTGCGAAACTAAGATAGGATAGGTAAGTGGGTAGAAGTATGACCCTTAAGAGATAACTTCCTTTTGTTTTATGAATAGATCACTCTTAGAGAAGTCAAGAATAAGGCCAAACACTTTTAGCTAGAATTTACGGAGACCCTATGCGATTACCAACTAAAACTAAGACTAAGACTGTCGTGCAAGGAATTTGCCTTGCTAGGAAGACCCCAAACCATGAAACAATTCATGGGCATATGGAAAAAGGGGCTAAGGCTCACTGTGTAGGAAGATCACGTGGAAGAAATGAGGTATGACCCCATAAGAAAGTGTGGTGGTCAGACTTGGAATTGATCTCTGTTATACAGGAGATGTTCTTTCTGGTGAAAAATGGAGGGATGCGTGTTTTCCCTGACTTTAGGACTTAGAGGGAACTTGGACCAGTATATGTGCATGCTAAAGCTCACCTTGAAGATCACACACAATGGGTGAGAGCATATCACGAGTAATACTTCTACTGATATGGTGTTTACCGTGACATTTTCCCTCCCTCAACATAATGTCTTCCTGAATTTCAACTCCTTAACATTAGATGGAATAGAGAATTTGGTGAAAATATGATGGATGAAGACATGGAAGAAGAGGTAGAGGAAGAAGATGCTGAGGAAGAAGAAGAGGATTCGAAAGAGAATCTCAAAAAGGAACCACACACACCCGACTAGAAGCCCAATCCTTTCCTAGATGATGACCCTCTAGGCTAGGACCGACCATATGTTCTGACGTAAGAAATAAACATCGCGGTTAGGTCACCTAACTAGAATGTAATTATAGTCGAATCAGATCTAGAAGAAGAATATACGATGCAAGACTAGTATGAAGAAATGATAGATAGATCATAACCGAATCAAAAGGAGAAAAGGAATTGAATGATTGTTCAAAAAATACCTAAAGACTTTCATGAAGAGTAACAAGAGGCATCACGAATCGAGTAGTGTGAACCACCCAAACCGATTGCCCTCATCTTAAGGAATCATTGCAAGAATGGAGGGAAGTGGAACCTCTACGGGATGATGAAGAATGTTTTCTTTTGAACTTTTGTAATGTTGTCATGTTGTAATGCTATTTAAGTTCGTCTAATGTAAGGTTGATAGTTATTTGTATACCATAGTAGCTTCTAGGTGGTTAGGACTTCTTTATGTAATTTCTTGAATCTTTATTTTCTATGTAATCAAGTTATGAGTTAAATGAAGCTCCCTATCTTGTTTTTCAAAGATGCTTTCCGCCTTATTTTTTGCCTTTAACAATTATGATCTTTGCAATTTTCTTCTTTATGAGTTATGTACTGTGTGTTTTCTAGTTTAATAGACTTTTCTCCAACTTTGACATATTTTCTATCTAATATGAACTATCATAGTTACGTATGCTTTGTTCCTTAATGAAAATGTATCTACATAAAAACCTAAAATAATAACACACATTGTTAACATAAAATAGCCAGACACAAAGTGGAAGGGATCGCCCTCGATGTGAACCCAATATTCCACCTTCGAAACAAGAAAATCCAAGGAATCCACCCCAACAGAACTAATAAGTAGATGTTTTAGTAGCAATCAGGAGGCTAGCAAATATGTTAGGAACTATTCTACAACAAGCGCATAATGTACCTGCTTCGTTACCCTCGCTAGCTGTAAATCCACCCAAAGCCCCAGTTGCTCTGGCACTAACAACCCCTTTACTACCACCTCCACTACTTAGACCTTATTGAAGTACCTTTCTTGATTTCATCAAAAGCAACTGGTATTTTGATGGAACTTTTTAGAAACTAGACGAAGTTGATGATTGATTGACTTAAATCGAGTGATCTTTTGTTGCGTTCGAAGTACCCCATCATCTTAGGCTGGATTACGTTACTTACATGCTGAGATTTAATGTAGGAGTTTAGTGGGAGTCTAAAAGCACAGAGCTACTACCCCCCAATCACCTAGGAGATATTTTGATACAAATTCTTAGAAAACTACTTTCTAGGCAGTTTGAGGATTCGTTACAGTGTATATTTCCTACACATATCCCAAGGATGACATATTGTTGAGTGATATGAGACAAAGTTTAGCATATTGCTATAGGGTCTGTTTGGATTGTCTGTTTTTCATCTGTATCTGTATCTTTTTTAAAATGATATGTGTAAATATATCCGATTTGCATCTAAATTTTATCTATATTTGTTCTATTTGATCTTTTGATGAGAACTGTCAACTTTTTTTTATCTATATCTATTTTTTGATAAATAATTTGTTAGCAAAAAGTTTGAAAAAGTGTCTGTATCTGTCGAAAAAAAGCCAAAACAAACAGATCCATAGTATGCTCCGGAATCCTATAAACATAGTGAAAAGTTAAAAATACAAGTATTCTTAAGTAGTTTAGATAAGGAGCTATGAATTTGGCTGGAAGAGTTTGACATACGAAGCTATCATGAGTTGGAAGAAAGAGCATGAGCAATGGAAGGAGCGAAGAAAAGGAATCACAAGCTTGTAGAGAAGAAAATTATGGTATCTGGAAAGAAGAATTTTGATGGATCAAGACTGCAAACAATTTTGGTGGTAATGGAAAGAAAAGCACCATGGAAGTAAAATGTTGGAAGTGTAGGGGAAAGCACTATCGTAAGGAGTGCCGACAACTGCAAAATAGGTGCTACTTTTGTGGAAAGCCGGATAATAAAATCACAAACTGCCCATGAAAGCAACATTGTCTGTATTTTTTGTAGACAACATGGGAACTTTGCCAACGAGTGCCCTAAGTGCTAGAACCCACCAGTCAAAGCCACATCACAACTAAAAGGATGATCCAATTCCCACAAGAATGGTAATGGAAATGGAAACTGCTCGGGAGCCTCAATGCAGGGACTACGCATATATAATCTAGAGGAGTAATGGTTGTGTGAAGAAGCGGATGATGAAGAAATCAAATTTGCAATGCTAGAGGAAGATGATAGCCTAAATTTTGGTTTAGTCACGGGTTAGCCTTATCCCCTAACTTTTAAAACTCTCAGTTTATCTAGCAAAGTATAATGATAAGTGCCTTTAGCTATAGCAACATAAATAGAAAGTTTAACATAGTAGTTGAGGATAGAACAAACACAAGGTAGTAATTAATAGTAGGAACCATCCAAGTAGCCAAAAAGAAGTCACACATTTCAAAAGCTTGAAGCGGAAGAAGAGGAGGGAGAACAAGTAGAAGAGATTGAAGAAAGGCATAATGGACAACTAGGAAATGAAGATAAATGTTATCAACATTAAGAAGAGTAAGATAAACACCAGAAGAGTAGCATCTGTAACAAGATGAACAAGTTAATGCTCTTGAAAATGAACAATATATCTTAAAGAGAAGTATGACATTCTATTTCTTAGCATCACTTCAACAATAAAAATGTTGTCTTATTAAATTAAATGTATTGTTGTATTTGTATTTTAAAATTTTATATTACTATTTTTTTTATATAACTTATTTAGCAAATTGAAAAATGGACTAATAATAATGTAGGTGCATACTCTATATGAAAAGGATCACAAGCCAATCATTTTGAATGAGTACGACTAACCTGTTGGTCTAGACAACAAGTTGTTAAATGAATTTAGTAAATTTTTCAAGACAAATCTAACTTTTGCAATGTTGAATGTCGTGGGTTGGCATAAATAGACATCTAGTGACTAAATGTAAGAATATGTGCAAGTATGCTAAATATTATTTTAAAATTTTTGTTCCTTTTAGTTTAATTTATAATGCATTCAATGAAAATAATTGTTTTACTAACATAGAAAAACTATGTGGTTCCTCTGCTAGGTAAAAAATGGGTTCTTGAAGTGATTAGTGATGACTAAAGGATTTCAAAAGAAGATTGAAGCTAATGCATTATACAAAGTACATGACTAATAAGATAACAATTTTATCAATCGTTGCAATTGGGTGCACTAACTATTTCCTTAGGTATTGTTATTGATGTAAAACCATTACCTTAAACCAAAAACTAATGGTTTAAAGTTAATAGCAACAATTTGGTATTGTTGCTGAAAAAAGAAAATGTTGTAAATGATCCACATCATAAGGTTGTGTTCAAATATTACCACCTAGTACGGTATGTTTTGTATAATTTCTACAAAACTAGTAAAATGATCTTTTAAAGCTCATGAAACTTTCTTAGCTTCACTCTTTAAAATTAACTTATTACATAATATTACCAAATTTAACTCTAATTTCTTACTTAAAATTAAGATTTTATAATCTATTTTTAAAAATTAAATATATAGTTATCTTATTGAAACTTTGAATTACCTTATAATTACATTCATGTGATTTATTTGATAACCTCAATTCTACGGTATCGTAGGAGTGATGACTATAAAAAATGTGGACTAAAGGTGAATTTGGAAGCATAAACGATTCTACTGTTTATATATGTTCTAAATGAGGTTTCATAAATTTTAGAGGTTTTAAGTTCAAGATAGGTCATTGTTCTAGATACGCGTACCTCACTTATTACTTATGATTTCTTATGATAGTTGACATCAAAATCAGACGTAATCAATACTTAGTATTAACTCTGCTTGTTGTGTATGTGTGGTTCCTATTAATAGATGGGGAGTACCCATGATACTAAGGTGGTAACCAAATGTAGACATCTCCATAGGTTGGGAGCAAGTCCCCATTTCATGACCTGTAATCGCCCCGTGTAGGTGGTGATATGGGTTTAAGTCATTGACCCGCTAGGTCTCAAGGCAAGTCAGGACAATTCTAACCCATCTCATTCTTTTAAAATAAAAAAAAAAATCAAGTAAGAAAAATTATTAAATTCAAATAATAAAATTTTAAAACTTTAAATATGTAAAATGAGCCTAAGAATATACTACTCTTTAACCCATTTTCATTTAATATTATTAAGGATGCACAATTATTTACATATAAGCACATCTCTATTGAGTTAAAGTATTAGTAATATGGGACTATAGTAACACTCTAAAATAGTAGAATTTACTAATGAAAAAAAAGTTCAACATTATTAAGATGTGGGATTCTTCTCTTAATAAAACTTTATATAAAGTATGGGACATGGTTTTGAATTATATTTATCACATATACTGTTTTCAACAATGCATCATATATTATGAATATATAATTCATAATTTATATTCACCTAAACATTAAATGTTATTTATTTATTTTTTACTTTCCTACTATTTTGTATTCGATATTTATTTTCATTTGTTATTTTGATAATAATTAATATATTTTTATTTCTTATTTTGTTTATAAAAATATGTGTTTATCTTTTTTAAGTAGGATCTGGTTGGACCCATCGAGTCTACAGGTCTAACCGTTAGACTTGGCCAGGACTCGTAGACCACAACAAGTCTAGAAGCTAAGTGTCGGTTCGAACATGACTTGAGAAGATGTCTCACCATATGATCCTTGTATACTATTGGCCTGAGTTCAATTACACATAAAAATTATGCAGGTAAGTCTAAGTTGTTTCAACATCATAGTTATTAGAGGGTACCCAATATCAAATAAATATATGTATATGTAAAGCTACGTGTGAATTATAATAATGAGTTTTCTATATGTTGTTTGCTTGACTTAAATTAAAGTAAGCAAAATACTTGTACTTGTATTAGTTTATATCTACATGTGAATGCATAGATGCATGATTACGTGCATGTGGTTGTCGTATATATGTACTGTGCTCTAACTCATCCCTTTTCTTTTTTTAGGTATAGATGATTCTCCAATAGCGATTGATATGTCTGATTATGATATTGTGGTTGATTGTGGAGAGGATGATAATTGCAAGGACTATCTCCTGATAGGTATTTATTTAGACTTTATATTGGAGATAGAGACTCCTAATTATATTATGTGCTATAGTAGTCCCTTCTACTTAATGTATTCTAATAGTTGGCCTTAGATCATAATGTTAGTTTCCTTAGTATGTTTAGTGGATCCTATGGGCCATGTAGTAGATATTATATGTGTAATGTGTTATTACTTTCCTAAGTAAAAAAAAAAAAAAAGGTTCTATGTTAATACATTTATATTATATGTGGAGTATCTTTACAAAGTGTGATGTGGAGTTGTATAAAATTTATTGAGATAGGTAGCAGGTTTTAAGTCTCAGCATATCTATAATTAATTGTACATAGATGGGCGATTGTAAATGTACCTAATTTTAGATGTTGATAAAAACTATGCGAAAATAGCAAAAATGGGATGACTATAGATGTAAAAAGAAGCAAGAAATTCCTAAAAGTAACATCATGAAAAATTCAAACTACGAATAAAACTTGAAAAGTGGATACCACGATTGAATATTTTAATATTTAAGTACATTTATTTAGAAACCTAAAATCACGTACAAAACCTTTTATTTATCTCAAGTACAGTCATATAACTTCAACTTTAGCGAACAGTATAGGAGATGGAGCTAAAAAGTGATGCTGAGGATCTTGCCCTTCCGGCACAATTCTATCCGGTTTTGTCAAATCCCTTCTAAAACTCTCACTCCTGTAATTGATGTTGGCTTAGTCCATCCATAATTTATGAAACAGAGAATGGCTATCAACTCTTTTTCCTTTGGCTATATAAAGGCAAAAATACTTTGATGCATCCAAATATGTCATTTGAAATGTCAATAAATGAATAGAATCAAACAAGACTTAAAATGCTTAATAATTTTGACATAATAAGTAAGAGAATGTAGTGACTGCATATAGATGAAAAATATTTTTCAAGCAATGTTAGTATCGCAATGCATGTAAATAGTAAGAGATGTGAGGGAAACTCCAGGATTCAAAAAGAAATAAATACTTGTGGATTTTCTCGTATCTTCTTTCATTTTGTTATCTACTTGCCTTCTTGTTTGAATCATCAAACTTTTTTTTCTTAAATTTTTCTATTTACGTTTTTCAATCATTTACAATGAGCCAAAAAAGTCTGTTGTCAGGAAATAATAATTTTACTCAAATATTATAATCATATCTATTACCTAACTACGATAAAAAAAAAAAAAAAAAAAAAAAAAGAGAGAGAGAGACGGAGAAGGGAAAAATATAAAGCTATTGGGGAATTTAGTGAAGTTGAGAAGATCTCCTAACACCGACAACTTTGAAGATGTGAAGTTCATCATGCGAAACAATTGAGGGATTTAGTGAAGTTAAAAAAAATAAAAAACTTTAATTCCTCAGCTCCCTTTAAGTAAGAGTTTCTTGAAGCCCCACCATGGAACGACACATACGAAAATGATCCACTGTTGACACGCTTTAAATGTAAAAGTGCTAACCGTACTTTGTTTTAAAATTTTCAAGAGACCAGACTAGTGTTGGGCATGGCACAAAAAACCATTGAAAGATTTGCAATGAAAGGCTGAAGAATCCCAATCAATATCACAGTGAGAAGGTAAATCAAAAGTATTATCAATTGAATAAAACAATCGCAACCCATATACATGTTTTTCAAAGATACTTCGGCAAATGAGTAACAAAGAATGTTGTTCCCATTCTATTTTGATGAATAAATACTTATCATGTTTTTGGTAAATTAGTGTTGCATCTTTAAATTTTGGTAATTTTTGCCCACATGTCTGTCATTATATCCCATCATTGAAGTAAACATCCATTAAATATTATTTAATAAAGATAGTGAATTATACGTATTTTAAAAGTATAAGCAGTAATTTGCTAAAATCTGAATGTCACCTCCTGAATAAAGTCAAGGTATGTTCAGTTCTACCATGTATAATACTTAAGAGTTATATACTAAGGCTACCTTAAACTATATGTTTATCGTGATCGTTTTCTATCCAATTTTAGATTCTGAAATTATTTAATTAGGTTTTGAAAATATTTTAATTATACAGTGGAAAATAAACAAAGCATCAAAGGTAGATAAATAGTAATACATGGTATCTGATAAAGACTTTTACAAAAAAAAAAAAGGAAGAAGAAAATATAAGTTTGAAAAGATAAACTATAACTTTTATTTAATAAAACACATAATCTCGCATTCCTAGCCACTCTACTCGTCAAGCTTGTATCGATCTGTCTCAAATCCGAGATACGCATAAGCATCAAGTCAAAACCATCAACACCTAAAAAAGGAAAAAATGATTCGAAGCCTATTAACAACAATACGATCACACGAAATATGGCATACACACCTAGATTACATGCAATGCAACAACCAATAGTTTAAGGTTATTATTTAAGGTGATTCAAATAACATGAGAGCACCCACACTTCGAACAACAAGCTTGGAAACCTAGAGGTCCTAAGTAGCAGCAATTAATTAGGGGGTTGATATAGATAGTCTGAATATCTATATCTCCTGTAGAAAGTAATAGCCTCATTTAGGGTTTACAATCATTACGCATCTCTACTTATCTCGGTCCATACTATAATCCAGTTCAACCATTCCCATAAACGTGACCAAATTGCATTGCTTCTCTCCGAGTCTAAGTAGATGTTATCTCGATACCATTTTTTCTATTAGTTACCCGTTGAGCCACCATCGATAGCCTAAGCGCTTAACTACCATGTTGGCATCACCAAGCAAGATTGTCGCTGTTTGGACCAGATTAAACGACTCAAGTATAAGTAGTAAACAATTATTAGCCGTCTTTAAGTTTAGTTATGATGCCTACCCTAGATAAGTAACACATAAGCCACTGTGTACTTGATGTCAAAAAGGTAGATAGTAAAGGGTTACAAGAAAGACAATAGGTTGATCAAATATCTGTTCAAGAAAGTTAATTCGTATAAGAATGAGTTACTCAAATGAATGATTCATATTATATTGATTAACCAATTATCGTAAGGTTTTATGTAATAGAAGACCGTTGTGTAATAATTGAATTGAATCTATTTAGGGTAACTAGGCTTAAGTGATTTGAACTAAAGCCGATAAATTTAGAAATTTAATTTATTATTTAGATGTATTGGGTCTTTAGGTATCCTAGGTTAGGCTCAATCAGAAATTATCTAAGTATTTCACTTTTAAGGGTAATGGACTTTAGAGTTTAAGAATTGAGCCCATTAAGAAATATATATATTAAATTAGGTGAAATCAGACTTTATTTTGAATTTAGGTCTAATTAAAATAATATTGGATATTGGACCTAAGAACTGTGTTTAAAACCTATTGGAATTTCATTTGATCCTAATTTAACTATTTAACCCTTCCAATTCCTATCTAGGCCCATTAAGGGTGTTTCAAGTCCTTCGGGCTCGTGGAAAGAATTTAGGTCCAATTAGGTGTTTCAATATTTAGAGTTGATAATGGACTTAAATATTTTGAAAATAGGCCCAATTCAAATGGGTAAGGGTATTGGATCCGTAATGTGGAATTAAAGCCCGTAAAACATAAAGTTACATATTGTCTTTATTTTGGAGTTTTAGGCCCTTAATGGTTAGGAAATACTTGTTAGGTTTTATTTTGGGTCTATTTAGAGTAGATAGGCCTAGTTGGCTAGAAATTATATTATTGAGGCTAGGGTTGTATTTTTAAACCAATTTTATTAAATTATGCCCATTTATAATTATTTAATCAAATTAGATCCTATTTTAGTATTTACGCCCATAACCAATTATTAAAACCCCAAATTAGTAATATTAGCAAAGTTGGATCCCAAACTATTAACTAGACTCATTTTAGATATGAAAGTACAAAACATATATTTAAGTAGTATCTATGGTTTAGTTTTAATCAATTAATTATTGGTCCAATGGAAATTCATTCACGTCAAACCGATTGCTTGAGGTTTTATATTTATAGAAAATGACCATTATAGGAAAAACTAATCCACAATATCAGAGGATGGATTCATAACGAATGTGGATTGCGGAACTTATATATTAAACCAAAATGGACATTGACAGTGAATGCTATAACAATATAAACAATATCAATGAAAAGGACAAACACAATCCATCTCCTCAGAACATGGCATCGCCTTTTAAGGAAATTCATTACATTATATATATATCGCCTTTTAAGGAAATACAATGTACACTTTAATGTCATTCTCATAGCACAACTCTGACCCTACCAATTTTAATTATTATATTCATTATAATCATTAGTAAATTTTCAAAGCCTCTGGAGCCATTACTATTCAAAGGAAATTTACAATAAGAACATTTGGAGTCTTTTTTTACCAGTGGTTTTCCGCAAACGAAAACGTGTCATCATCGACGATGATAATATATTAATCTACTATGTCTATTTGACTTATTTAATAATTTTACCAGCTAATTTAATTTATTTGATTCTAGTACAAAATATATTTATTAGCTCTACATCTCATTTTATAAATTGACCATCAAATTAAATTTCACCAAGTATGTTTAATGTATATATATGTCGTGATTTCAATTTATTATCTCAATATACATCGAAAATTATCATGATTCTTAATTAGTCAATACATATTCCATCCACAAGGCAAAAGTAATTTCTACGTACATAAATGCCGACCTAAACCAATAGGCATATAGGTATAATTTCCGTCTAGAATTAATTTCTCCTAATCTCCGTATAGCAAGCAACGTTTATTCCATGCTTATAAATTTATCAGACGTAAGATAATACATATATTTTACATTTCTGCAAACATACAGCATTCACTCCCCATCGTATGATGTCGATTGCCCATATGTTAAATTACCACAAGGACCAATTTAAAAAATTTCGAGACGTATTCGTCTACGCTCATATCCGGTGATGTATGTATTTATATACATTATATTAGTAAACAATATTAGTATTAAACCTACGTTCATTATTCTAACTTCGTAATAATTAAATAATTACCTTATTTGTATTTGCACAAAATCAAAATGGCCCTTCACTATCCTACTTTTTAGAATTTTTGATGAATCTCTTTTTGTCACTAAACCAAAATTCATCTTGATAACATAATTTCAAAATGAAAAATAGGGATTCGTAAGATTTTTAAATGGGTAAAAGAATTGGTATAATATAGAAGATTTTGTACCTAATAGAGTTTTGATAGGGAGATGAGTTTTGTAATGTTTTAGAGTATATTTTGAGAGTAAAAGAGGAAATATTTTCGTAGAAAATGAGGCTATGGGAGTGCCTAGTTTAGGGTTCTTTACGTTCATTTTGTACCTCATGAAAAGAGGGGAAAAAAAGATAGGACAATAGGTGGCACTTTAGGAAAGGTTGTACAGCCTAAAGAGTTGGTAAATGGACAATGTTTTAATAAAATTCTGCTGAAAATTTATTGGATAAGGTTGGTGAAGGGTAAGTTTCTAGAAAGTTTCTTAGTGGGTTTAAGGTCAAGTTTGATAGTGGGTTGGGTTTGCAAGAGCTTGGGACCTTATATAATTAAAGGTTAAAATGACCTTAAGAAATAACTAGATTAATTTAGGAATTTAATTTAGCAAAATAATGCTGGTAAAATTAACTTAGCTAAATTTTTTGTTGAATAGGTATATGGTCATAATTAGGGTGTTGAGAAATTAAAGTATTCAACTTAAAGAAAATTGTCGAAATTGGGAAAATTAAGAAAATTGGTAAATTTATTTTAGGTGGATGGCTAAATTGGTATTTAGGTTTGATTTAATTCATTTGGTATAATGAAATAGAAAATTGATATGGTTTAATCTCTATTTTCATTTGAAATCAATTACTAGCTTGAATTTGCTAATTTAATTAGAATTTTTTCATGTTTTTATACTATTTAACTCACTTTCTTAAGTAATATAGTGTAATTGAGATATTCCACTAAATAAAATATAAAGTTGTTAAAAATTAAAAATACAAATATTTGACATGTCATTCCCCATTTTTTATCGGGGCTCATATATCTTAGGAGTTGTCGCTCATTGACTGACTATTATGTATTTTGCAACTTGTTAAAGTATGGCTGCTGCTAGATATATAAGAGTTGACGTCGGCTTCTTTGTACTCATAGAGATTTCTCATTTACTATTAAAAAAAAAAAAAAAGCATTCCTATCTTACAACTTGCAGATCTTCTAAAGCCTCTTGGCATATCTCAACTGATTATATATATATATATATATATTAACTAGAAAAATGAGCGCACGAAAGGCTTCATTTATAAATTATCTAGCAAGAGTTCACCGATAAATAATAATAATAATAATAAAGTATCTAGCAAGATGGATTTTCCACATATGTTTAGATTTGATCTAGCTACCATCAAGAAATAACTATAATTTACGAAGAGAGATTTTACGATTATATGATATATTGAAGGAACAGATATATTCATATATATAAGGAAAAAAAAAAATGGTCCTTGACCAAAAACATGAAATTTTCTTTGATATCAAAACATTACATATAATGTAGGGAGGACAAGAAGTATCAAACATTACCCATAAAACTTGAAAACCGTATGCTACTGCTTAAAATTATAAGATTGTAAGTGCAATTATTCAAATGTCAAACATTACACGCAAAACCTTATAATATATATATATATATATATATCATGTAAGGGCATATAACTTCAATAGGCAGATTCGAAAATACCTAAATATTACTTATTTTAATAATTAATTATCTGAAGTTTAAAAATATTAATTTAATATCAAAATTTTATTCAAGTTGTAAATAATCACCTAAACAAGCTAGTTTAGGTATTATAAATGATCTTGAAAGTTTTATATATAAGAAAATAATATTTTTAAACTTCAGATAATAAATTATAAATATAAGTAAAGTTTAGATACCATTATCCAACTTCAACTTTGGCATGCTATGGAGGAGATAAAAAGTGATGATGGGGATCTGGCCCTTCCGGGACAGTTCTGTCCGGTTCTGTCAAATCTCTTCTAAAGCTCTCACTCCTATAATATATGTTAGCATATTCCATCCTCAGGTTACGTAACAGAGAGTGGTTATCAACCATTTTCTCTTTGGCTGTATCAAGGCCAAAATACCTTAGTGCCTCCAAATTTGCCATGTGAAGTGAGAAAACAACGACTAGAATCAAACAAGAGACTTGAATGCTGGACAATTTGGCCATAATAAAGAATGGGAGATACAAGATTGGGTAGAGAGAGGAAGTACTTTGCCATGCAATGCTGATGCCGAAATATATATAGTGGAGAAGTGAGGAAAAAGTCCAATGTTCCGGATTAGAATCTTTTATTAAATTAAGAATTGGCTAAACAACAAACCCTCACAAACAAATAATTTTTAAAAAAATAAGCAAAACAACATTCTCCTACGTAAAAGAAGACACACATGTTCTTGCGTACGCACAACTGATTTTGGTTTGCCATGTTGACCATGGCCATACAATTTTCTTTATTTTCATTTTTTTTTTTTTTTATCTCTTGTTATCTGCCAGAGGAAGAGAGGGCTCATTGTCAGTGGCAAGTAAAAAAGGCTTACTATTACAAATGATGTCGTACTTTAATAAAATATGCAATTATATACTTAAACTTTGAAACTGATCAATTTAATATGTGAGTTTTGAAATTGAACAATTGAATACTTGTAAAAACTTTTCATACATGCTAATAATAACTCTGTCAAGTTCTTTTAGGTATTAAATTAATTAATTTCAAAGTTTTTTAAATACTAAATTGATTAATTTCAAAATTTAAGTACTTAATTATATGTTTTATCAAAATTTATATACTATTTGTGATATTATCTCAATAACAAATAGCAATGTATATGGTCATCTTGAAGATTTAAAAGACAAGTAATTTTTTCCTTAATCCATTTTTTATGAGATTAAAATCAGAATATTCTAATATTTCACACTAAAATATAACCTTTTATTGATTTCATATAATATTCTTGGTATGAAGATTTTGCAATAACCACAATATCATATGGCAAAACTTCATGTACATATACATAGTGCACCATGCACTAGTTTTCTTAACAATTAGATGAATGGGGGTCCTCGCTTTTCCATGTGTCAAATGCATTTGAAGGTTAAGATGTCGGTTTCATAATAGACTATTTTATTTTCTCTAGCTATACGGATTGGTGAATCCACAGAATAAAATAATTTTATTAGACTTGAAAGAATATGAATAAGTTATGTGTGTGATTTTATTTTTTCTTTCTAATTATATTTTTATTTATTTACATCCGCTGAATCAAGCAGAATCCAAATTCTTTCTCTTTCAACTCCTAAAAAAATCTTAACATGGGGAGTAAACACGCCATTGCCACTACTTTTTTGAATACTTTCTTATTATTCTTAATCTAAAAATATATTCACCTATTAATCTTAATATTTGCAAATTTACCAAAACTAATCACGTATTAGTGGTTTCTTTTACCATTTCCACCATCATCGATCCATTGCTATTATGTTTCCATTGGTATAGCTTTGCATTAACAAATTGATTACTTTAAAGATTGAGGCAATCAAGTTTATATTAGTTCATCAAGAGTATTTACAATAGCGGTATTTTTGTGTCTTTTTTTTTTCTTTTTTAAATCCCTATCCGTTATGTGGGTGTATGTTGTTCATTTTATGAGATATGTTACTCTTAGTTCTTATGCTTTGTCCTTCGAAGGGCAAACCGTCAATATTTTATAAGGGAGATATTGACTGTAGAAAACATGTATTTATCTATTTGGTTGTGTTTTCGCATATTTTCTCAACATTCCTCTTTTATCAATTGACTTGGTCGATGTAACATTTTCTTTTCTAAAGAAATCCTAATACGTAGGAAAGTTTTCTTTTCTACATCTTCCAACTTCTATAAAATATTTGAATCGAAGATTTTAATTCAAATTTGGTGATCTTTGGCTTCTTTTATTTGTAAATAGAAGTGTAACAAAGGTAGAAATACTCAATGGGTATTATAGGGCTGATGGCGCGTAAATGTTACTAAAATTTTAATACTAAATTTCAAAATAATTGCTGCTCTTGATTCGCATACTATTATATGCTAAAATTTTAATTGTATTTCTATTTTATGTGTAAATAACGTATAGTATTCAATGAATTTTCTCCAATTAAGGATCTTGAAAATTTAGAGTTAATACAAAGAGAAACTTAAAACTTGTAAAATTTCCATTTACATTCTAAAACTCCGAGGCTAATGTCAATTGAGATCTAAAATTAACAATATTTGCGATGATTTACTATAACATTATAGAACTGTTATGGTTCTATATTCCTTTTCTTTTGCTAACAATCTTATTTCCCAATGACATTGGCACTGATTTTCCAAATGAAACAGAGCAAGTGCAAATCCTCCCTCCTTAATAATGGAAAAAAAAAAAAACAATTATAAATGAAAAAGAGTCAAAACTGGTATTTCTAAAATGTTTTATTACTTAAATTTTAAATTTAAAGGTTTTAGGTTTCAGTTACTATTACTACTCATCAACTTCACTTAATAAATCAAATTGTAATGGAATTGTTATTACTAAAATAGAATAGAACCATAATAGAATTTTTATGATAATTTTTATTTAAATGAGAATATTTTGGGAAAAAATTAATTTCAATACTATTCATAAGTTTGAGTAGTAAATGAGTATCGAATATTTTTTTGCAATAAGAATTTCTTATGAAATTATGGGTCAATTAAACCCCTTAATAATTCTTTCTAATAAATAAAATTGTAATAAAATTACTGTTACATTAACATGTATACATAGTTAGTGGTAAAGTCAACAAAGTTTTGGAAGTAGAGGTTTATTTACGTGTTGTGTACTTTATAATATATATATATAGATATATATATATATATCATGCTTATGTAGCATTTTCTTCTAAGTTTCGAATTTCATTTAACAAAATAATCAAATTGCGATCTGCGTCATGCTTGAAGATGCAAGTAGATGAATTGCTAGTATCGTGTCTATGTCATTAAAATTAACGTTTACAAAATAATAAAATTAAGACGGTTTATGTACGAGCTATCCACCGCTCCTACATGCCTTTGAAGAAAATCAATTAAGTTGATCATACTATGGATCTTTTATTACTTGAGAGTTGAGACATTTTAATCTATGTTTTTCAGTTCAATGCAATAGAATTCTATAATTTCAATTCAATCGTTTTTTTTTTTTTTTTTAATCGAATGTTTGATAATGACACATGACTGGGATGGATGCAATTATTATTCCAACTGCACAGTATACGGTAGTTTGTCCCTTGCATGAAACATATGCACATGCAAGCACGAGGAGACATATACAAATATAATTAAAGGCATTTTCAACTATTCTCACCATAGGGCCAAAGCTATGAGGCCACGTCATATTTATGAACCAGCTTGACTCTGGTGTATTTATTTAGCCCAGTCGTATGGGTCGTAATTCATATGCCGCATTGCTGGTTTGCCGAGCCAAGTCCCGGCCGCCATGCTAACCCACGAACCCGGCCGACTAGGTCGGTCCTCATCGGCAAAATCATTTAAAAAAAAATGGAAAATCAAATGAAAAGTGAAACGAAAAATATTAAACATAGAATACAATTATTCAAACTATTTTTAAGTAAATCGCGAAAATTCAATATTAATTCACACTTTTTTTGGCTGAATTAATTCACTCATTTAATGTGTCGTTAGTATTAGCAATATAAGTAATAAATACACTAAAAAGCAATGGATGATCGGATTTATGTGTGTTTAAATGTTTTGTCATATCACATGAATAAGTTTACAGCTTGGATGTATATGTGTATAAATAAATATATATCTTCAATAATTTTTTTAACAAATGGGTCAAGGACCGTTATTAACTTATATAATTGTATACAGCTGTATAGTTTTAGATATTTTAGAGGTTATTTCTGTAATTTCTTCTTACACGTGTTAGGATGTATAAATAGGAGGAAAACAGAAATTAGTTTTAACTGTATCAGAACTTTACTTTTCTTATACGAACAGATTTTCCTTCCTCTTCTTCGTCTCTGCACTTTCTATACATGGATTTTTCTGCTGTTTGATACTTTTCCACATGGTATCAGAGCAGGTTCGATACTGGTACGGTTTCTATTCTTCTTTTCCATTACTTGTTTGAGTTCTGGTTGTTTTCAAAGATGAACAGTAGGGATTCGAATCTGCAATTAGGGATTTTAGATCCTCTTTACTTGTCTAATTCTGATAATCCGGCTATGCTGCTGGGAAACATTGTATTTGATGGAAATAATTTCTTGTCTTGGAGTCGATCTGTTCGTATGGCCTTGGGAGCCAAGATGAAATTAGGGTTCATAGATGGTTTGATTCCTAAACCACAAGAAGGTACTGAAGAATTGGTTCGTTGGACTAATTGTGATTGTATGGTGCGCTGCTGGTTGCTCAATTCCATGAATAAGGAATTTTCTCAGAGTTTTGTATATACGCAGTCTGCACAGGAACTATGGAAGGATATATGTGAGCGTTTTGGACAAACGAATGCTCCAATGATTTTTCAAATACAGCATGAAATCTCGATTTTAAAACAAGGGACCATGTCTGTCTCTGCGTATTACAATAAGATGAAGTCTTTTTGGGATGAATTACAAGCATTAAATCCTTATCCTATATGTGATTGTGGAAGGTTATCTTATTGTACTTGTTCTTTTAAGGAACGATTCTGTGATTTTGAATCTCAAGGTAAATTGATGCAATTCTTAATGGGACTTTCTGATGCTTATGAAGTTGTTAGAAATCAGATTTTAGCCTCGGATCCATTGCCTAATGTAAATAGAGCTTATTACTTGGTTTCACAAGTTGAGCGTCAGAGGCAAATTACTTCTTCTTTGGATCAGAGACTGAGTTAACTGCATTTAATGCTAGTCGTGTTCCTTTGAGATCAGATGGTTCAGGAAAGAGGGATTTCAAAAGGGTAAAACCATATTGTCGACATTGCAAAACAGATGGGCATACAATAGAGTCTTGTTTTGAATTAATTGGGTATCCGGAGTGGTATAAAGGAAGGAAAAATAAAAGGAGCACCTTTCGATCTGCAGCTCATGTTGATACTGAACGCATGGGTGGATATTCAACTCCTTTTGATCATATTGACAAAATTTCAGATATGAAATTTTCTGGGAAGCAAGATTCAGCCAATTGTATTGATCCTCAAATGCTTCATGTAGTTTGTCAAGAAGTCATGAAGATGATGAAAAATACAGATGATACGAACAATATGAAAGGAGTAGTAAATTTTGCTTCGACATCTCATTTTTCAGGTATGCTTCCATCTCATGTTTGCTTGAATGTTTTAGATAGTAATAAATTTTCTTGGATAGTTGATACGGGAGCAACTGACCACATGACCCCTTTTGAGTCTCTTTTATTTGATAAACACCAGCTTAAAACACCAATCTTCATTCATTTACCTGATGGACAGATTAAGCAGGTTAATGAAGCAGGGTCAGTGTACATTAACACACATATTACTCTCAAAAATGTCCTTCTAGTTCCTGATTTTCATCACAATCTGTTTTCCGTTAGCCAATTTTTACAAACACCACACCTTTCAGTTCTTATTCGTGACACTATTCTTGTTTTTCAGGACCAGAAAATTGATTTAGTGTTAGCTAAAGCATCCTTGATTGGTGGCTTATATGTGCTGCAAGCAAAGGCATCAAATTCTTCAGTTGCATCAGTGGATTGTTCCTCATTGATTTCTTGTAATCCTGTTTTCTTTCCTTCTAGTTGTAATAATACAGCTACAAATTTACAGCTGTTTCATGCCAGGCTTGGTCATACTTCCATGTCAAAATTGATACATTTAGATTGTTGTAAACACCTTTCTACTAAAGACTTTCTTTGCAATACTTGTCAAATAGCCAAAATACATCGTTTACCTTTTCCATCAAGTGAGCATGTATCATCATTTGCTTTTGAATTACTTCATGTGGATGTGTGGGGACCCTATCATGTAGTTTCTATCTCGGGTGCAAGATATTTCTTAACAATAGTGGATGATTACACGTGTTGTACATGGACGGTATTGATGAATTCTAAAGCAGAAGTTGTGTCTCATATCAAACACTTCTTGGCGTATATAACAAACCATTTTGGGGCTGTTCCTAAATACATCAGATCTGATAATGGATCTGAATTTCTTTCACATGAATGTAAACATCTTTTTCTTCACCATGGTATTGTTCATCAGCGAACTATGCCTTATACCCCACAACAAAATGGTAAAGTTGAGAGAAAACATAGGCATCTTCTTGATACTTCTCGTGCCTTAAGATTGCATGCTAAGTTACCAAAAGTCTTTTGGGGAGAGTGTGTTTTAACAGCCACTTATTTGATCAATCGAATGCCCATGTCAAAATTAAATTGGCAAACTCCTTATGAAAGACTTTTTCATAAAAAACCTACCTATGATCATCTTAGGGTCATGGGTTGCCTTTGTTACATTCCCATACTTAGCAAAGGAAGAGATAAATTTGATGCCAAAGGTGTACGATGTGTATTCTTGGGATACCCTTCAAATCAGAAGGGATATAGAGTTTATGATTTGGCTACCAAAACCATTGTGCAAAGTAGAGATGTTACTTTCTTTGAAGGAGTTTTTCCTTTCAAGCAACATGATGATACACTCACTACAGATTCTTCCACATCTGCATCTGATTTTCCTTCCTTCCATGTGTAACATTTGATACTTACCCCTCTGTTTTGCCTGCAACACATACTCCTTCTGTTACCGAACATATTCCAGCTTCTCCTCCTTTGCAGGATTCTCTTGCTCTTAGGCGTTCCACTCGTGCAACTCAAATGCCAAGATGGTTAGATGATTATGTTCATTCTGTACATGATGCTTTTTCTTTGTCTAAAGCTTCTCATACATCAGTTTCTGGTCCTATAGTTTCCACTGCTTCATCACATTGTTCTTATCCATTGTTTTCTTCTTCTTCCTTTAATTCTTATCCATCCGATTATGTGGTTGCTCTTGCTAACGTTTTAACTACTAAGGAACCTTATAACTATACTCAAGCTTCTCAAGATAAACAATGGGTACAAGCTATGAAAAATGAAATTGATGCTCTTGAAACTAATAATACATGGGTTTTAACAGAATTGCCAACAGGAAAGAAAGCCATTGGCTCAAGATGGGTCTATAAAATTAAGTATAAAGCTGATGGGAGTGTTGAAAAATATAAAGCTAGGTTAGCAAAGGGTTACACTCAAGTTGAGGGTGAAGATTATCACAATACCTTTTCACCTGTTGCTAAGCTTTGTACTTTAAGAATTTTAGTTGCTATTGCTGCAGCTAAAGGATGGCCACTTTATCAAGTTGATATTAACAATGCATTCTACATGGTTCATTGGAAGAGGAGATTTATATGGTTCCACCTCAAGGCTATTCGAAAGCAAAACCCGGGCAAGTATGTCGCTTGTTAAAGTCCTTATATACTTAAACAAGCTTCTAGGCAATGGAATCTTGAAATGTCAAAATTTTTACTTGATCAAGGTTTTCATCAATCGAAAAATGATTACTCTCTTTTTACTCGTTCTGACATGACTGGTTTTACTGTGGCTTTGCTGTATGTCGATGATCTTCTGTTGACAGGAACAAATAGTGGTTTTATACATGATTTGAAAGCCAAGATGCATTCTACTTATACAATTAAAGATTTAGGTGAGGCTCGATTTTATCTTGGTATTGAAATCTGCAGAACAAGTGCTGGTATTCATTTAAGTCAGCATAAATTCATTACTGACATTTTGTTTGATGCTGGTCTATCCGCTTCTCGACCAACAACCACTCCATTGCCTTCAGGATTAAAGTTAGATAATTCTACTGGTGATGTTCTTCCTGATGCTAGCTTCTATAGGCGTTTGGTAGGGCGATTATTATATCTTACTTTGACAAGAGCTGATATTTGTTTTGCTGTTCATCGGTTGAGTCAATTTCTTTCTCAACCTCGTACACCTCATTTGCATGCACTCTTTCATGTCTTAAGATATCTGAAGGGTACTATCACTACTGGTGTATTTTATCCGGTTCAGTCCTCTTTTTCTTTGTGTGGCTATTCTGATTCTGATTGGGGATCTTGCCCTGTGGATCGAAAATCTGTTAGTGGCTTTTGTGTTTTTCTGGGTCCTGCTCTTATTTCCTGGAAATCGAAGAAGCAACGTACTGTTGCTACATCCTCAGCCGAAGCGGAGTATAGAGCAATGGCTTCATTGGCTAAAGAACTTTTGTGGATTTCATATATTTTGAAAGATTTCCAGGTTGATATTTCTTGCCCATCACTGTTTATGTTGATAATAAGTCTGCCCAATTGCTTGCTGATCATCCGTGTCTTCATAGCAAAACCAAGCATATCGAAATTGATCTACATTTTATCCGTGATCATATTTCTTCTGGCTTTCTTCAGACAAAATATATTCCCTCCAAGCAACAATTGGCTGATGTTTTGACTAAGGCTATTACAGCAGCTCAACTGATATTTTCCAGATTCAAGATGGGTTTGCAACCAGCTCCATCTTGAGGGGGGAGTATTAACTT
Source organism: Combretum micranthum (assembly GCA_024138025.1). Classification (NCBI taxonomy): domain Eukaryota; kingdom Viridiplantae; phylum Streptophyta; class Magnoliopsida; order Myrtales; family Combretaceae; genus Combretum; species Combretum micranthum. The sequence continues at coordinate 2,010,883 of JAMXBD010000012.1, read as the reverse complement.
ATATAATTGTATACAGCTGTATAGTTTTAGATATTTTAGAGGTTATTTCTGTAATTTCTTCTTACACGTGTTAGGATGTATAAATAGGAGGAAAACAGAAATTAGTTTTAACTGTATCAGAACTTTACTTTTCTTATACGAACAGATTTTCCTTCCTCTGTTCTTCGTCTCTGCACTTTCTATACATGGATTTTTCTGCTGTTTGATACTTTTCCACAACCGTTGTTCTTAAACCTTATTTTATGTGAAGTTAAGTTTGTTTTAGTTAATTTTATTTTATTATAATATTTGTAGATTTTCAATGTTATCTTTTATTAAAAGTTATCTCTACAAATTTATTTTTTAAGTGTATCTTTACAAAAAAATAAAAAAGTTCGGTTCAATGAACTATGACTGGTTGTGAATCTGCAGGGGCCAAGAACTAGTCTGGCCCAACCTCAGCTAGTTCCGATTTGGAGACACCTTATCTTCAACCGGCGAACTAGTGGATCCGAACGATTTCCTAAAACAACAACTATAGCCTAACACGATACGTGCCCTATACATAGGACAAATAACAATTTAATTATCTTATTATAATTAATATGCGGAATAACAAAATTCAAAATAATCATAGCCCAAATTTCCCAAGATATATCATCACCTTGACGTCTGCCAGCACAATACTCATAGGACGACAGCCTAATTCAAAATTATCTCACACATACTGAGCCGCAGCTTAAGATCAACTAGCAAATATTCCATTCGCCCGCTGATCTTCTCTAGTATCTCATATGATGGGTCAATTTGTCCACACGCACAAAAAAGATCACAACATAGCCAATCCAATTTATGAATCCGATTATAACATCATTCATTTGTTCCATCCTGCACAAGTACGATCAACAAACCAACAAAGCAGCATAATATTTCACCTGAAATTTCCTTAAGGGTGAATATCAACTTCAATACTGGAATTTTATCAATTTATGTAATTAATTGTTTGAAATTTTAAAATATCGATTTACTATTTGGTAGTGACATAGCATTAATATTAATGGAAAAAAAAAAAGAAAAAAAAAACATAGTACAAAGTACAAGGACAATAGCAAGGTTTAACACCCTGACTACGAGAAAATTAGCAAGGTGCTTTTAGAGCACCAACCGCATTACATAAAGAGTCATAAACAATATAAATAAGAAAAACATCATAGTGGTGCTATGCTGGTTTGTTGTAGTCCAAGAGCCCCGTTCTAGTTGCAAGATCAATTAGGATGTTGCAGTCTCGGGGGGTATAGGGTAGTTGTACTCCATCCAGGTAGGCCATTTTATCCCTATAAAAAGACACAAGATTAAAAAAAAGAGGCAAAAGCTGGAAGAGTGTGTGAATTTATTCCAACCACTAGCTCCAGCAAAAGATGTAGATACCATATTTTAAAAGTTTTATGGTGTTCTTGTAATCCTAATAGTTCAATTTACAGGATGTGCCATTTGATAAGCCCAATCCAAGGCCTGGTCCACTATAAAACAATAAAATGCCCAGCAAACAGATAACCCTAGCATATACTCATGTGATCTTCTCTCTCTTTCGTCAGAATATTCTCTCAATGTAAGTGCTCTCTTTCTCTTTTCTCTCTAAAGTTCTTCGACAAGTTAGGGTTTTCAATTTTCTTTTGTCAAATCTTTCTAAACTTACAACTAATTTCAGATCTGTGTTTATCTTTACTAACTGCTTGTGTTTGTTTTTTCCTTTTGCAATGAAATTCAAAGGGAAAGGCTCAAAACGTAAACTGGAATTCGAGCTTCCAGAGGCTTCTTAAGAAATCTGCTAATTTTCTAGGTAAAATATTTCATGTCTTTGTTCTTTGTGTTCCATGCTATTTATAGAGATTGTGAATGTCACAATCATGGTCGATTACAAGTCCTATCTAGTTTGTTATAACAACTTGCCAGCTATTCTATACATGCAAAGAAACAAATGTTATGTGTATATTCTTATTACATTTTCTGAGCTGGCCTTAAAAGTTGTTCTACTATTACATGTTAAAGAAAGCACTATTATATGTATATTCTGTTACTCTTGCTTAGCTGTATCCTAATGTGTAACAAAGTCTTGTAAATGAGTTGGTTTTCTTCTGGTTCTTTGTCCTCGAGACATAACAAGTTCCTCCCGTGTTGGAAAAATCACCTCAAGGTGATATTCTGGAAAATCCCTTTTGAAATCGTGTAGATCTACCCAAGAGGCAACCTCTATAGGTAAAGACTCCCACTATACTGATAATTGTTGGAAAACTTGGCCTTGTCTATGAATAGTTCTTGAATCTAAAATAGCGAGAGGTTTAACAATTGGAAAATTATCATAAGAATCACCTTGTGAATGGACTACAGTAGATCGATCACCTTCTGCTTTTCTTAACAAATAAACATGAAAGATAGAACGTATCTTGGATGTTTTTGGTAAATCCAAACAGTAGACCACATTACCAACACGTCTACTGATTTGATAAGGCCCAAAATAACCTCGAGAAAGCTTAAAAGAGAGCCTATTGGCAAGAGATGTTTGCCTATAGGGTTGCAACTTCACGTATACCCAATCACTCACCTCAAATGATCTATCTGTCCTATGCTTATCTAATATTTGTTTCATGCGCAACTGAGCATGATTCAAATTAGTCTTTAATAAGCGCAATAAATCATCTCTGTTCTTTAACTCATGTTCCACAGCATCAATAGTAGTTTGTCCTTGCACATACTTGGGAATAATGGGAGGATCTCTCCCATATAAGACTTGAAACGAAGTCATAGGAGTACTAGTGTGGTACCTTGTGTTAAAACAATACTCAACCCTTAATTCAAGACATAACACCATTGTACATTAGAAATGTTTTTATTACAATCTCCAAGGATCAAGCATCCTTGTAGACTTACTTCAAACTAATTGGATCTCCATTTGATAAATTAAATAAATTATTAAACTTAGATTATATATATTTTTTATATGGTCATTACAACAAAGAGGGGATTCCAACTTAATTCATTGAGACCTAGAAGATTAGTATTGTGCTATTAAGTTATACCTTCATTGACCAATTATGTTTATTTTATGAATATATTTTTGGATATTTGTTATAATCAAAATTGCAGTTGTTAGATATAATTATAGTTTTGGATTGGTTATAAATACTTACCGTGTGTAGTAAAGGTAATGAATGGGCAGTGATTGGCGTAAAAAGAATGTCAATAAAAAATGTGGAGTATAAATTTTCCATTTTTGAAAAATGGCCATTGTTTTTTCTATATTCCATTGATATTTACTTTAATGTTAGTATGTCATTACTATTAGTCATCAGTTGCCTTCTCTGTTTCATACCATTAGCTGCCTCCGAAAGGCGCCCGTAATTAAACCTTATGAGTTTACCAAGAAAGTCGAAAAACATCACAAAATGATAACCGCAAAATCAAATGTACACCTAACTTGATTTTTTTTTTTTTAAGCACCAATTGGAACATAGTGTAATATCATAAGAATTCAAAGGTCCCCGCGTTTTTTATGATTTATATATGGGTGTCGATTATTGTGTACCAGGATACTCAACAAGACTTAAAAAACTATTCACACTTTTGAAAATGATTTTATATATTAAAAACTAGCAAATAAATGAACGAATGAAAATTAAATCTGATTTAGATGCCAGTGTCTGTCTTTTAATCATTTTTTTTTTCCGGAGGGCTAAAAAATTCATTAAAGGAAAGGCAAAGTTACATAAAAGCTTAACAAAATCAACCCGGTTCAAAGTCATGAAACAACAAACAAGACACAAAGTTTGAAGAATTAAAACCCGATAACAAAAGAAGCTCCTGTGTAGCAGGAGTTAAGGATTCAAAAAAAGAGGAAGGTAACACATTTGCCTCTTGGAAGAAAAAGTTCTGCCGAGTCTTCGCACAACACTCTACAAACTCGTAAGCAATTGTGCTGTCTTCCCCAGGTGTCAAGGACAAGTGGACCCATTGGGTCTTTTGGATCAATTTCTTGTAATTAATAACCAAATTTGGGAGAAAGTCAGAAAGTATTTCATTTGAAGCGAGCTATTTCACAGCTTCCATAGAGTTTGATTCTATGATAGTGTGTTTTTGCTGTTGAAGCTTCTATACAAGCTTAATTCCTTGGAAATACTTCAAATTTCAGCTTTTGAGGGAGAAGATTGATTACACTTGTTTTATATCTTCTTTTAAAACTCTTTTTAACCTCTTTTTAAATTCATTTTAAAAGCGTAAATATTTATTGATCAATGTACTGGGTGCGTAAGTAGTAAGAAATTTTGGTAGTATCAAGTCATGTCCACAGGGAATGAAGGCTAGCTTTATAAGCCCCAGAAATTTTCTTCATCTTAGAAACAATGTTTAAGAGCACTAAATATTATAGTGAGATTCCTCATGTTATTTAAAGATACCAAAGACAAGATTCTGTATTTGAAGTTTCTTTATTCAACTTAATAACGAACTAGAATTTCTCAAGGGCGTGAATGTATTGAATGTTATAGACTTAAAAACACCTAAAAACCCTAAGTCGTTCTACAGATGAGAGGTGCATCAAATGGAGATCAATAACAAACAAACTAAAAGACTTAAGCATCTCACAAGCACCTCAATTAACCTAGTTTAATGGATTTATACAAGATCACAATAAGTTGTTTTTAAGTAAGAGCCACATGTTTAAGTAAGGCAATGACACATGGAGCACAATAGGAGTGACACATGGAGCACCTCTAAAGTGACACTTGAAGCACTACTTGAGCGCCACATTGGTGATGCTTGGAGCAACACTTGTCAAGCTTAAAGAGTGTCAGATGTCAAGTCAAGAAGTGGCCATATGTCAACTTCCTAAGAAGCTATATGTCATCACAAGAAGCCTTAAAAGAAACTCAAAGGAAGGAGCTTGGAACCATGCATCACATGGAGCTTCCAATACCGTATCATTTAGTAAATCTAGAAAGACAACTCAATGAACCCTAGCATATCCTATGGACATGTAGCTCACCATGGATGTGCATGAGTTCACATGAAGGAAACAATAAACAAACTCCCCTATTGCACATCCCTATAACCATGAGCTCAAAGGAGGATAGATGAGCCACAATAACATCACATCACCTTATCATGCAAAGGAGTGTTCACACCATGGCTTATCAAGCTTTTCTCCTAATTTCATGGCAGCCATGTACAAAAATAGTAAGTAGATTTCTTGATCACTAATAAAGCCGCATCTCATCATGAGCAGCTATGCTAAGCAGCTCACCATTCAATGTTGAAGACAAGACTACCCTTAAGCTAAGAAGTGTGTGTGGTTATTAGAAGCTAGCTTTGTCATGTGCAAGACATCCCATGTGCAGTTAGAACTCCTAGAGAATAGGATGAGTTTGCCCTTGGCCACTTGCATCAACCATGCATGACCATAAGTTCCATCAACCACATCATAAACCTTAAAGTTCTATAAATACAAGGAATGTCAATGTTGTCTCATCTCTTTCCACCATGCGCCCTATACCCCATAAGATCTAAGTGATAACAACATAATTCCAAAAGCTCTAACATTAATCAAGTTACTCCCACACGCCCTATCATATGCTACTCCGCATGCCCATAATGATAAGCTAGGAGTAGCACACACACACCAATCGTAGGGTCAACACACGCATGAACTCTACAAGCAAGGGTAAGACATAGTTCGATTCAAATATCATTGATCAAAGCCATTAACTAACACAATTTATATCCTTTGTTTAGGATCTTGTCAATTTGAGGAGCAAGGTAAAACTCTAAGTTTCTCTTGAATTGAAGTTGATATTGTGTGCAACATATGCTTAACACACACATGATCTACACATTTTGATTCCTATGTAAGCATAAACGAACACGTGTGCATCAATAGTAGCACCGGCCATGTAGCATGCTAAGGACATGTGGCCATATTCTATTTAAGGAACACATAGCACACAATTAGAATACATCAAGCCATAGTTATATATCTGACCCTAGAACTTATCTGAATTAGATTATTGAACTAAGTAGAAGTTATGTTTGATTATGCAAGATAAGCTTCTTGGATCAAGTCATAACATGAATGATTCCTGCAATGATTTCTTATGTTAAGCTCGACCTATTCTATAAAAGCATAAAAGAATGGATGATAGAGGATAGATGTGTATAGGGAAATGAATTTCTTTATCTCCATAAGTGATTTCAGGTGATACAAGTTTGTTCAAGTTCAAGGAAACCTATACTATGAGCCCAACATCTGTAAACAAATAAAGGAGTCAAATGAACCTCCACATGAGCTTAGGAGAACCGATGGCAAATCCTTAGCCATGAAATAAACTTAGTTTTAAAACAAGAGAAACGCGATCAAACTAAGGAATATAGAGAAAGGTAGCTATATAAGTAAAGGAATGAAGCATCTAGTGAATAACTTAGAATTTAGCCTTGAGAATTGATCTGGTTCCTTGTGCACCATATAAATAAAAGGATAAAGATCTAGACAAAACGAGCTTTCCAACGCCTATTTATTTGTAGAAATCCGAGTTAAAACGAGTAAGTTATGATAAAGCAAGATTTTGCTGTATCTTTAGGAATCCGAATTTATGTGGGATAGATTTCCTACCATAACTTATTTGAAACAATAAAATAAGATGGGAAATAGATAATAGAATTTAAGAGCTTTGAAATGAATATTCATACGCTAAAAACAGACTAAAAAAGAGCAAATGGCAACAAAAACAGTAAAACTGCAAGTTTTATAAATACTGCTATGTTTAGTATCCAATCTATGTTGTTAATAATAAACGCATTCTTATTATTTCAATAAGGTCTTCAGAGTCATCTTTAGATTTTCCCATCGATTACTATGACATTTAAGGGAATGGATAGATGAGTAACTCTAATCGATCATACAGTATGTGTTTGTAGCATTAGTGCACTTCAATAACCAAGAAAGAATAGAACTACTATTTGAATGGGGAAATGGGTTGATGCATGCTGATTGATGCCCTTTGTGTTGAAAAATATGTTAATAAATGATTAGATTATTGCTTGATAATGATTAGGTGAATTATGTTATGACTTGTCTGGTATTGTTGATCACTTGTAATTGAAATAATAACTATTGAGGCCTTTAAACAACTCGTCATGCATAGCATACTAGCATCACTGCATGAAAAGTGTGATAGCTCACTATGTATTTGCATTTTAGATCTCTGGTAATGCGTCTGGTATTCTAGATGACAATTTCTAGTTTACACAAGAGTTACTTTGTTCGATCGGCTCCATGGGAACTAAGCGGCATCTAGAGGAACACGCCTATGGTATCGACAAGAAGTGGCTATTACTTAATGGTATTTCTAAGGTTCCAATATTTTGAAATATTAACATTTTTGAATTATTTTGTGGTACCTTTTTGTCTTGGTTCTTATATTCTCCTAGGCAACGCGGATCATTTATGTTATGGTTCCTTCAATCCTTATGAGAGGGCATAAATCTTCATCTTGCTTAGATTCCGGTTGTCCAAGATCGTATTTTCTCATATGTTTTATTGTTGCATTGCATATGTTTGATAAATAACTAGTTTGTTGCATGATGTGTGATATGATTAGTTACATTACTGAGCGTGGTATCACTCACACTCTTATAGATTTTTCAGGATATGCCTTGAGGCCTTGGTTGGTTCCATCAGTGAGTTTTTCTTCGGTAGGAGTCAAGATCTAGCAATAAAATAGAGTCTTGAATAAAAATTTAGTTTAGTGTTATTTCAAATGAGAATAGTTGTAATATGTAAACATCATATAGTATAGTATGATTTATTTAATTTAAGTTTATTTCTTGCATATATACATTGTTTCTCATCAAAACAATTAAAAGATCATGCGCTTGTCACAATTCCCTTAAAAGTTAGTTGTGTTATGTACCAGTGAATCGATTTTGATGTCCAAAACTAAGTTTTATAAAGATCTAATGGCATCAGTTCGTTTCACAATTATATAATCTGACTAAGGTACCCTTTGGGGCATTACAAGCTCCTAGTTATATTAGTCCTAATTGTAGCTAGGCATATAAAAAAGATTGGACTTTTAAATAAAACTAACCTACAAAAATTTAGGAATTCCAACACCTATAATTGAATTCGGTTTAAAGCCAAAAGTTCTAAAGATTAATTGAATGCTTGTTATTGACCAAGATAAGTATGCAAATCCAATTTGATGATGGGTTTAGTGTTTTCAAATAATTGAACACCAAGTGAAAACTCTTTTTCCCAAAGAAAGTGATTACCTTAAATTAACCAACTAATTTTTCCTATTCCTAGGAAATTGATTAATTGACTAATCTTTTCTAATTTAATAAACATTAATTGAATTGAAACTCATATCCTATGTAATTTTTAATCTAAATTAGCTAATCATAGAATTGATTTGAAAGGAATTTCCTAATTACAATCCTAATCTAACATGCACTCCAAGATAAACCCAAAATACATGTTCGATGAATTAGCATGAACAACTTAGACACAAACAAAGAATCAATCAACAATAATAGACACTAACTAGATAATCCAAATCAATAACTCAAGACCTAGTAAAAGCATAAGGATAAAGCTTTGAATAATATCATAACATGAAATTAAAGAAAAAGGAATGAAACCACCTTGAATAGTGATCCAATGCTCAGGTCCATGTACAAATAATATCCTCCACTCAATCTCGATGTAGAATCCTCAATCAAAGAAAAAGTAAAAACTAAAACTTCTACTAATCTATGCCCTAATCTATTCTCTTGTTATTGTCACAAGTCTTCCCCAAAGTCTCTCTCCAAATTCTTCTTCTCAAAAAAATCCCCAAGTCTAGAGCCATAAAGGAGTACTTATAGGGCAAATAAAGGAAGAAAATCGTATGTCATAAGCCAAGTTGAAAGCTGGCAGCTTAGGGAGGAACAATAGTTCGAGATATTATAGGTCGACATGAAAGCTGGTGGCTTTAAACCTAAAATGGACAGTGTATGATGAAGGCCGGCTAAAGGTCATTGACGTACAAGGCTAGCCTTGAAATTTGGAAATTATTTCCAAGACAAAAAGTCCGGCGACATAGCCTCCTTCCATGGCCGATGTTGCTTCTCTAATTCTCCTTAGTTGCACCAAACTCCTCTAAATTGCTTGTATTTGCATTATAAGTCCTTAATGACTTGGATTATCACAAAAAGTGTAAATAAGTACCATTTCCTTAAGATTTCTCTAAAATTAATAATAATTAAATACAATTTATTCAATAAAAAGTGAGTATAAAATGCCCTTATCAAAGATGCATGAATGTGTCTACCAAATCCTCCAATACATTTCCCCTCAACATCCCTAAGAGATCGAGCTATTCTAACCTAGTGGTTATCAACTTTGAATCCAACAGCAACATTCATTTTTAAGAAGTTAGTTGTAGGAGGGAACTGTAGTCATATCTAATATTGCTGGAAAACGGTTTTACCTTGCTAATTTCCTAGTTGCCTAAAATTCATGAGCAATTGCATGTATATTATAGTGCCCATCTTGTTTAGGTTTGGTTCCTCCAAAAACAAAGTGGTTATGGGATTTCCATCATCCAAATAGCAAAGCAGAAAGTTACACATTGTGGGCACTCAGTACCATCACAATTTATTCTTTGACTTCTTGCATTATGTTTAAGCCATTCTTATAAAGGAAGGTTAAAAGTGTGTCGGAAGATTGATGTTGATTTAGGATGCCCATATCACTTTTGTCCAATTGTATTCCATAATAATATTTGTGGCATTCCCATTATGTTCTTTACATAGAGGACATGAAGGATCGACTATCATTCGTTTGTGTAGTAATTGATCACGTGTGAGAAGACAATTCATCCAACATTTCCATAGGAACAATTGTATTTTTAGATAAGTCATTGTCTTCAATATCTAATGGTTCTTAATGGAGGGTTGTGAATGATTTAAGGCTTCTTTCATCATACATTCGTATGCAGAATTGATCAAGATCTCCTAACTAATGTCATGAGGCCATAACCATACATCATCTTCATTTCCTGATATAATAATGTGTGTGCCCAATTTCGTACATATGTCTTCATCAAGAGGATAGCCAAGATAGTCATAGTCATGTTAACAAACAATAATGGATATTTTTCAACTACTTGGAGTCTATTGAGTTTGTTTAATCGTTTTGGTATCTTATGTTTATCGTTTTTAAACAAGTTGTTTGTCAAGAAAGAGATATAGACGAAAGATAACATTTTTAATTCATAAATAGATTAAATGGACCAGATATAAATAAGATACAAATGTAGATCAGATACAAATAAGTTATAAATGAAAACCAAACAATTCAAATAGACCCTTAACTAAAAAATTTCTAGCTAATGTCAATTTTTTCATCCACTACCACAACTTTATAAACACAAACTAATTCTTTCCAACAATCTATGTGAAATTTCATTTGCATGGGTTTTGACAATTTTTCCCTTAGAAAATAAGTGGCATCCTCATCATGAGACCTTATGATTAGGCTCAGTTTTTATCCCTTCTTAGTATATAATTCGGGTCATTCTTATCACACTCCACCTATAAATTATCTTGCCAATTACTTTGTATGCTAATAGCATAAGCCTAATCTCTTAAATAACAAGTTTCACGTTTAAATCTTGTTTTCCATTGTAATCATCGAAAAAAAAAACCTATAAATCATCTAACATGCAAGAGTTACATCCTGATGACACTTTATATCCTCCTTCAACCTTTTCTTTAAAGAAGATCAAAACATTCCCGTCAACTATCACCTTGATTTATCCCCGAATCATCTACTAATTGGCAAAGGTCAGCTTCAATTCTACTTTTAACACTTTAGGCAAAAAATAAAAATTAGTCAAACCAACAAATATTCAATATCTTTTCGATCTCTTGGCGCAAAAAATTTCTGATTTTTTATATACAGACATATATTCACTATTATGACTGTGTGAATCAAGATCAATTCTTTCTCATATTGACTTCATTCGTTTGGATTTAATAGTTACCATTTTCCTTTTTGAAAAATGGCAAAAGCTTCGGTTGCCCTTTAGAATTTTCTTTATTAAGACATTCACATAAATTAACTAGCTGCCAAATGTTTGACTTTATTCAGTCCCCACTTGAGCACCAAAAAACCATCTAACAAATTTTGTGTACAGTAGTCTTATATAAGCATTGCATTTTGTCTCCTCAATATCCAATGATACACGTGTTTGTGTGGTCAATCTAGTCACACACACTTTATCATCCATATATACAGTCACTCAAGCAATGAGCCGCTTGTAGGCTGAGGAGACGCTATGCACAGCACTATTAAACAATACACAAATATATCGTAAACGGACAAAAGACACTTTATATCGCAAATGGAAAAAAAAGTTCCTCTCGCTTAGTCATATCCATTTAGAATAATGTTGATATTTAAACCATATAAAAGAACTTTTCATTCCATATATTGATGCCTGTGGATTGGATAAAGTTAGATTAGAGTCAATAAAAAACTGGATACTCTAGGATTAAATAAATCTCCCGATATTTCTTGCTGCCGACCAAAAAACTTATCTGAAATCACTGTTATCACACCATCTAATAAGATCCTGCTTATCACAAATCCTTTGTGGTCCATACTTTCTGCATCGATATTCAAGAACTAAAAAGTTTCTGGGTTTTTTTTTTTTTTTTTTGGTTGGGGGGGGGGGGGGGGCGGGCAATAAAAATAGAAATACATTAACTATTTATGGTAATCGAAATGCTAATTCATTTTCAACGGGTGCAAAATCATATAATTGAGGGATCCATTTTTTCTTTAATTAAATGATATCTTCTTCTCCTTCGATTTGTCTTTGATTTCATGGACTTGGCTTTATATACCATATTATGGTTCTATTCGTTTTATCAATTCTCTGGTTGTTTTGACATCTTATTATTGTCATTTTCAAATAAATATTTATCAACAAACAGATACTAATGAGATTGAAGTAGTGACTAATAAGTACATGACAAAATGAGATAAAGACTAGTCAGTAATAATTTCGCGATTTTAACTCTCCTATCTTAAAGGAAACAAGCCAATAAAAAGAAGTCACTATCTTTGGTGGTGGACTATGCTAGTTTTAGGATAAATTCTATCATTAGGCCCTCAAACGATAATTTTTCTATTTTGGGAAGTTTTAGATCTGAAGTGGTTTTTTGTAAACAATTTCGTTCCATTTGCTATCCATAATGTTTTATTTGTCATTTTATTTACTTTGTGCCTGCAAGTTTTAGGACTTTTCCATTTTTGGCAGCTTTTGAGCTCTATTTTGGACAGCTTTCGAGCTTGGATATAAATATAAGCTCTAAGAAAAATGAATATATCAGTTTTATCAATAATATCATTTTAAGTCACATTTACTCATTATTTCCCAAAATCTTGAATTCCTTTACAGTTTTTTTTTTTTTTTTTGGATGTCATTTATGCAAGTATTCATAGAATCAACAAGCACTTAAAGATCATATTTCGACATTCGTACACAAATAAATGAAACGTGATATTTTTCAATATCTTTTGTTGCGTCAAATACAAATGAAAAACATACAATTTTACTTATAAATACATCATATTCAAATAAAATACATATATAAATAAGATATAGATAAAAATCAAAAGATCCAAACAGACTCTAAAATTAAGGGGGGAAGAAAAAAAAGGAGAGAAAGCATATTTAGAATCTTGATACTAATCAGTTTACGTGGAAAGAGTGATTTAATCCTAACAAATTCATGCATATATACATTATTAGATTCTCAAGTTAGTGGTCAAAAAAGTGGCAACTGATTAGGAATACGACAGAGATTAGTGCTAGTGGGCAACGACACCAGATCCAGATAGTGCTGCCTGCGGCGGAAAATTTATTTGACTTTAGTCCTTTTGGTTTTTGGTGATACGAAAATAGGATAATTTGTTGCACATTCAATGATATTATATGTATTTGATTATAAATTTGACACTTGCAAAGATCCAAGGGTGAGACGACATCACATAATAGAATATAAGACCACGAGAATCCCAATTGCGTATATAATAATAGTATGCGGACGAGGGGATGAAAGCCGATAATCCTTAATAATGTTGGTTTTTAGGTCAATACTTCAATTTGATATTTTAATTTTCCAACATTATTATTTAGTTTATCATATACCTATAACTACAAAGACAACCCCTACTTTATGGAAAAAATTTGGATCAAGTCTTATAAAACGACTTATACGGAAGATACAAGATCTACTATTGGATCTTGTATAAAAATTGTAGGTTTGTTTGCAACGTAATAAGTGTGGTAGGTAAAAAAAAAGTGGTAGGTGTGATAGATTATGTAAAAAAGTTATAAGTTGTGGGTCGAAAAAATAATAGGTATAGTAGGTTAACGACTTGACCGAATTAGGTCCTCCTACTTTATAAGCTTTTGCAAAATTAGTATTAATTGACTAATTATAGTGGAAAGCACCGTTTTTTCCTTTTTATTACAAAGAAAGGTTGTATGCTTTAACTAACATATGCAAACTAAGGAACAAAACAATAATCTTGATATGCATTATATGTTATAAGAACATACACCGCATGAATGATTTATTATATATTCACTTGGATGAAAACCTACGCCATCGCTATTGTGATTATCCCAATTCATAATGTTAAATATAGAAATATTTAAATAAGATATAAAAACTATGGATCTCTCCATTTTCTTATCTCTATATCCATTATTTTTATCACATTATTAAGATCCTATTACTTGTAATCGGTAATTGAGATTATAAGAAATAATTAAACAGCACAATAGTGTCTATAACGTTGTTCAAGAATCTAAATAATATTAATCAATGCTCTAAAAATTGATTGAAATCGAGTGAAGTAAAATAGAGGTTCCAAAGTTTGCATAAATATATCGTCCATTGCTAGCATGCAGAGAGTTGAAACAACCTTAATGCTCAATAGCCACGGCTGTCTATAAGGGATGTATTTTCCTAGCAGTTATCTCAGACAATCAACTAAAGGTCGAAAATTCTCATGGGTCAAATCATATAGCGGTCTGGTAATTTAGTGTAGAAAATTTATCTATATTTATGGTTTTGAAGTTATGGCCAAACAAATAATTTAATAAATGCTTTTAGGTTTAAAAAGGTATAGAAGAAGAAAGGAAAATAATTTCATTTATCACAAACATTAGCTAACTAACTATCCCATGTGGCATAGGCGTGGAGTGTAATGGACATTTAATGACACGTGCTGAGTGTTGATTCGGTCATATTGATTATCTATTATTCTTGTGCAAATGTTCAATACGTGATGAGTCGCAAATAGTAATGCCGATATGCAAACTTCCCAATGAGTATAAATTGGACAAATAAAACATTTAAGTAACAAATTGAATTTTAGAACATGTCATATCGAGTAACTTTTGTAAAATTTTAATAATAATCTATATTTCAAATGCGACAAATATATATTGTATTATGTATAATTTTATTCAATGAATTATGAAGACAAGATATATCCTGTGAAACATTGGTTACAACAAATAAATGTTAAATAATAAAGATCTTGTCTTGCCCTTCTTTAGAATTTAAGTTGAAGTCTTTATGGAAAGTGGGTTTGATGCGTTATAACATGGTGACATACATGGTTACACGTTACACCCGAGACAAATGAAGAGAGTGATAAAGATACTAGGCAGTGTAAAGAAAGAACCCATCGTGGACCAATGATCACTGAATGCAAATATAGTTGAACAGATCATGTACGTATCGCCTAGAGATAGTTATAACAGTTGAAATAACTTTACAGCTGATTGTAGCAGGATATGTATTGAGCTATAAATATAGAAATGAAAACAAAGAAAAGGGAGGAAAAAGATAGTTACATCCCTTATAGAATTGGGGATTGGAGTGCAGCTAGCTCGAAATAGCCATTACCGCCATACAAACATCCTAATAGTTAGTAGGTAGTAGAATTCTGCATTACACATAAAGAAAGCTAGGGTTATGACTTTGGGGGTGAATTGAGTATTGGACTTAAAAAGCACAAACAATTATTTTTTATGCAATTGATCAAATTAAGTTTTTAACAGCAGTAGATATAACAAAGCAAATAATGATATGAAATAAAAAAGAGATATGAATAAAGAAATTTAGCCAATATTTAATATGGAGTTCAGCCCACTTTATACTATTCACTATCCACAAATGTCATCAATGATGACTTCATGATCATTTTTATTGATCACAACAAAATCACATTCAAGCTGAGCAACACACAAACTACACCACTTTAGGAAATAAAATATTTCCTTCACTCTTTAACTTCTTTTTTATAAACTAAAAATATAACAATAGAAAACTAGAATGATTTTCTCTCTCTCACTTAAAGATTTACAAATAATGAACAAGAAAACAGAAAAATAAGTAAGAAAGCTTGTTTTATTTGTTTACAAATGAAAGCTCTGAAGAGTTATCAAAAAGTTTTCTGAATCTCCAAGACAAAGAGTATTTATAGTTTCAAAAAATTTAAATGCTCGTTGGAGATATTGTCTATCAACAATTGATGCGTGCAACGGTCGAGTTAATTGGCCACCGGCTTGTTCCTTAGACCCACCGTCTCATTGATCCAAGCTTCATATGTTGTGCCTCAAATTTTTCTCCTTCGCGCCCTTATCACGCTTTAAATCTTAGACTTGACAGCCTTAATTCTTGAAATCATTGGACCGGCTCGCCAGTGCTAGGTTCTCTTATGTCGCGCCCCAAACTTTACTTCATTGTGCCTTTCTTTGGGACTAGATACTTTGTTCTATTAGACCGGCTTGCTAGTGCTAAACCTGCAAGCATAAACACACGTACACACACAAGGCAAATTTCTACATTGATATTCTTTTATAATATTTATCAAATATCTTTATATAGTTTTTTGCTCTCATCAAAATCATATTTAAAATAATTCATTTTAACATAATATAGACAATTTTACAATAAAAATTTCTCTTTAGAGACACAATATTGGCTCTATAGATGAAATTATGAAGAAATATGTCATAGAATGAGCACAACATAAACCATATCTAAAGTAAATTTTGCGATGGATAAATTCGTCTCCAATGCTCTCTTTTCATAGATTTTGAGTTGTAAAGAAAGATTTTCTATCACTAAATGTCAAATTTTCAATAGTGGTATATTTCTATTCATCTATTGTCATCTTCAATTTTTAGTAGTATAGTATTATGTATTTTTATCATTTACACGTTTTTCATTAGTGGTATCATTTAGTCATTATCTACTTTCTTTCTCTCTTGCTTTCTTCTTCCTCTTCTTCTTCTTCTTCTTCAAGGAGGAATTACAATGGAGGAAAGAGATTCAAACTTGGTTATACTACTTGTATAATTAGCAATAATGTCATTAAGCTATAAGATCTGTATTTTCTTTTTTTTATTAAGAATGATAAGAGTTGCAATTTTTAGATGCTTTGATATAAATTGATATAATTCTAGAAATCATTAAAGAGTTGTAACTCATTTGATAACATACCATTTCATATATAAATGTGCAAAGATCACCAATTTTCTTTGGACCAATAATTTAAATTAAATGATAATAATTATATCATATTTAAAACAATTTATAAAATACATTGATAATATATTATTTATAATCATATTTTGAGTACATTTATTTTTTTCATATATAAACATATGATTTAAATGAAAATCCATGCACGGGACTTTTACTAGTTTATATAAAAGTAAGAGAATGTGTATAGATTGCCAAGCTCATTAGCTACCAAATATTTAACATTTCACAGATTATGCATTGAAGATACGAACGGAAATGGCTCTTGCGCATTTTAAATTTCTAATATAGTTAATTATTAGCTGAGATTATATGAAAAAAAAAATGACATCTATTATAATATATTATTTTAGAATTTTCTTTTAGTGCATGTCGTACCATTTTAATTTTACCTATTTAAAAATAATACCTCTTAAGAAAAAGCATTAGTTATTTGACTATCTTTCAAATAGTATCTTTCGGAAATATTACATTTCTTAAAAACACACTTCCTTGTGTACTCTTTGGTTTGATTTATTTTAAAAAAAGACCTCCTGATGAAAAAAGTATTAGTTATTTGAACTTTTTTTTTTTTTTCAAATGGTAGCCCTTTCGAAAAGGTACTTCTTAAATAGAATAGTTTTTTTTTTCTTTTTTTTTTTAATTTTATATAAACATTATCCTTTGATAATAAGTATTCGCTTTTGCATTCTGTACTCAAACTATTCAAGATAAAAATTACATTTTTCAAAATAGTTTAAATTCTTCAAATAAAACCAAATTTATTATTATCGTAAGAATATGTAATTTAAATAAATTCCGTGTATTAGACGGGTTCTAAACCAGTTATAATAACATCATGAGGTATTTTAAAAACTTAAATAATCTTAACCATGAATTGTTTTTCTGTAACAAAATGTAGTGGAACCAATTTGCTTTTCTTTTGTCCTCCAAACCAAAAAGTTTTAAAGGCCAACCATAAATATGATGCTTTCCACCGTAAGAAACAACAAATATGATGCTGAGGACTGAGGTGTCTTCATATCCATTGTCTTTAAAAGTATATGGTCGGCCTTCAGCTATGCATTGGCTTGGCGGCTAATAATATACCTATCTTTAACCCAATTGATATTTTATGGATTATCTTAATCATCTATAATATATGTTGACATTTTCAATCCCTTCAAAAAGTAATATGGCACATAACATGAAATAAACTGCATTTTGCACAAACTAATAAAATCATATGCCTAATTAAAATGAAATAAAATAAAGGGATAATATCACAAATGATACTAAAATTTGGCAAAATATGTTATTAGATACCTACACTTTAAAATTGATCAATTTAGTATCTGAACTTTGAAATTGATCAATTTAGTATTCGAAAAACTTTAAAATTGATCTATTTAATGTCTAAATGAACTTAATAGAGGTATTGTTGATGTGCATGAAAAATTCTTTTAGGTACTAGATTAATCAATTTCAAATTTAGATACTTGATTACATATTTTGTTAAAATTTAAGTATCATGACATTGACCCTAAAATAAAAAATAAAAAGAACAAGAAATGGTGCAATTTTTTTCTCTACTTCACATATGTATATATATATATATGAAGTAGCTACTACAGTATTGAATTGCAACTTAGATATCAATTAGCCATTTGATATAGGAATAACTATTCCAGCCTGAAAAGAGAACTATATGCAAAAGTAACCAAAATGGTGTTTTTATGAAAGAATATAGTAATCTATATATAGTTTTCTTTCCTTTGTTCTACCTCTAGTCTCATGTTTACTAGTTATTGTGATATTGAATCATTGATTAGCCATTTCATATAGAACTCCTCTTACCTACTATTTAGGTGTACAACTATTGCGGCCTCATTCATTGAAAATATATTTTATTTTTCAAATTTATCCCAATCTCATAACTAACCATTGAGTGAACCAGACTAATAAATAAACCTTTTGCAATCACCACTCATGCATTCTTTCCTCTCTCTCTCTCTCCCCCTCATTGGCTCCAGATTGCACTTTACAATGCCCAATAGCAAGGGAAGGATCAATGACAAGGGTCACGTTTCTTTGAACCTTTTGGGTCGTGTTCGAACAACCAAGGTCGCATCCTGGTGATTTGTTGGCAACTAGGGTTTCCTAGCAGGTGGAAAAGAAAATGAGTACTAGTGTTTCTTGGATTTTGTACTGACTGGACATATGGACATGTGGTTTTGGTTTTGGTTTTTTCAATTATTAGTTATGTTAGTTTATATCTTTTAGTCAAAGCAAAATAACTTGGCTCTTTGACTCTTACAATAGATATAACCCTCGGTTCTTTAGCCTTATAGGTAAGATATTGCCTTACCTATTCTAACTAATAATATGCAGTTTTCTTTTATGCAAAGTTTTATTTAATCCACATCATTGTCTATATTTGCTCCTAAGATTATATGATTCGACTATCAAATAGAAGGCCTAACTTCATTTATCTGGACGAATAGCCATTCTTAATAATTGGTCAAATATGAAGAAACTACACAAACTCCAAAACATGATTTTACATTTCCACAATTGTTAAATGTCTGTACAAAGGACCAAATTACTATTAGAGTCCAAACAACCAAATTAATCATTTAAAGTTTTTTTTATAATAGTTTTGGGTATCTAGTAACAGAGTGGGATTGTTATTTTCATAATTTGAAAAATTATGGGAAGTTAAAATACGATACTACCATGTATTTGATTAATAGCTTAATTAAGCACTATATTTATAGTTTGGCCCCCAAAAAAAAAGGCACTATATTTATAGTCATCTCTATCTATAATTTCAAATAATGCTATTTCTACCATTTATTAAATTTTATTATGGTAATTGTTGAACAATAATCGAAAATTGACTTTGACAACCGCAAGAATGTAGAGGTTCAACTGAAGATGATGTTATTAAACCAAGGATAAAAACAGATCAAGTATTGATATTTTCAGTATATTGTAATTTAGTATCTAAATTTTATTTTTAACAATTTAATACTTATTTTTTTCAATTTAATTTCAATTCAATGTCATCATTAACAAAAAAGTTAGTGAATATCATATATATATATATATATATATTTTGCATTTCATTATTAGTATCTTAATTTGATTACAATCCAGTATCTATGCTTTAGTTTTGATACACTATAATACCTATTCCCTAATTAATTTATTAGAAATTAAATATTTTTTAATTAATATATTATTTTAAAATTAAAAGAAAGTTACGAAATTATATCTAAATAAAATTTTTACCCACAAAAATACTTAAACTTTTTAAATCTTGTACACATGGTACTTTTGACCAGAATCCACCTAAAAGTTTAACAATATGCTGATGTGGTAGAAAAATTATATTAAATTTCACGCTAGCATATTTATTCTTCAAAAAAGAAAGTCAGCATATTTATTCTTTTTTTTTTTCACTCCTCCCCTCCCTCTCCCCCTCCTCTCTATTGCGCATCATCTCTGTTCTTTTTCTTCTTCGTCTTCACAACATAACCCACGTATAATATATATATATATATATATATGTATATATAATCAAAACATTAAAAAAGAACTATTCAAGAGCCAAAAAGCTAGAAGTATCAAATGAAACACTATTTAATACACTAACTCCACATCTCACAATTGGTCTTATCATAACCTAACCTCTCTCCTATTTCTCCCTATTCTCAATAATCTAATATGATTGCCAACACCACTATGATTCCTAAGATTAAAATACTAGTATCAAAGTTGTATTTAGGTGAATATATCTATTTATTGTATGCTCTATGGTTGGCACTAAATTGTGGATCCTTCACATCAGAAAATAAGTTAGATTATTATTCATTTATTTGAATCATGGAGGCGATGAAGAGCAAAATGATCAACTTAAACGGCACAAATTACCACACATGAAGAAGCAAGATGAAAGATCTCCCATTTGTGACAAAGTTGCATTTACTGATGTTTAATACTACTAAACCCAAGGACAAGATAGATGAGCAATGGGAGTTTAAGCATGAGAAAGTTTATGGTTTTATCCGATAGTTTGTCAAAGTCAATGTGTATAATCACATTTGTAATGAGACTCATTCAAGAACTTTATGGAACAAATTAGAGGAGCCATATGCTTCTAAAACCGTCAACAACAAATTATTTTACTTAACAAAGCTACTCCAAATGAAGTATCAAAAAGGTACATCAATGGTAGATCACTTGAATGATTTTCAAGGGATCATGGAGCAATTGTCAAGTATGGGCATAAATTTTAACAACGAGGTATTCGCTCTTTTAATTATAACCTCCTTACCAGAGTCTTGGGTGACTTTAAAGATTCCACTTACAAATTTTGCACCAAAAAGTAGTAAATATGGAATTTGTCAAAATGGAGTCTTGAATGAAGAAATGAAACGAACAACACAAGGGTCTTCTTCATCACAGGAAGAAGTCTTTGTTGTAGAATCTAAGGGGAGGAGTCAGTTTAGAGGTCCAAGGTTAATAGACATGAGCATAGGAAAGTCAAATAAATATGCCAATATTCAGTGCCATATTGTAAGAAAAAAGGTCATATAAAGAAGTTTTACTGAAAATTTAAGCAGGATCAAAAGAAGAACAAAGGCAAAGGATAGATGAAAGATGACAGCAATGATGATGAACAAAGGAATGTTGTTGAAGAGATCAACCTCATCTATGATGATGATGATATGGTCAATCATGCAATCCATGAGACAAGTTGTTAATTGATAGTAGTGCTACCATTCATGCTACATCTCAAAGCAAATTCTTCTCATCTTACATGCCAATCAATTTTGGTGTGGTAAGACTGGGAAATGAGATCTTTTTTTTTTAATTTTAGGCAAAGGAGATGTTTATTTGGAGATCGAGAATGGTACGCTATTGGTCTTGAAGGATGTTAAGCGTATTCCGGATATGCATTTGAATTTGATTTTAACAAGCAGGTTGGATGATGAAGGTTTTTGCAATACCTTCTTTGATGGTGCATGGAAGCTTACTAAAGGTTCTTTGGTGATGGCCAGAGGAAAGAAGTACTCTAGAAAGAGAAGCTCTCTCATCATGCTGTGAATATAGTGGAGAACGATAGTACAATTGAGTTTTGGTATAAACGTCTATGTCATATGAGTGAGAAAAGTATGACCTATTTAGCCAAGAAGAATGTGTTACCTAGATTAGATCGAGTTCATTTAAAGAAGTGTGATGATTGTTTGGCAATAAAACAAAACAGAGTCATTCGAAAGTTCCCCTCCTTCTAGAGTGAAGAATGTACTGGATGTGGTATACTCAAACCTGTGTCGGTCAAAGTCACTAGGTGGTGCTCAGTAATTTGTGACTTTCATTGATGATCATTCTAGAAAGACGTGGGTGTACCTTTGAAGTCCAAAGATCAAGTAGTAGATGCTTTTAAGCAATTTTTGTCTCAAGTTGAAAGGCAAACCGGCAAGAAGTTGAAGTGCATCTGAACAGATAATGGTGGAGAATACATTGGATCATTTCATGCTTACTGCAAAAAGCATGGTATTTGGCATCAAACAACACCTCCAAAGACATTGCAATTGAATGGTATAGTTGAGAGGATGAACAAGACTTTGATGGAGAGAGTCAGAAGTTTACTCTCACATGCAAAGTTGCCAAATATGTTTTAGGTGAGGCCACACCAACAGCAATTCATGTATTGAACCTTTCACCATGTGTCCCTCTACAATTTGATACTCCTGAGAGAGTATGGTTAAGAAAGGATGTTTCTTATGATTATTTGCAAATGTTTAGTTATAAAGCCGTTATGCATATTTTAAAGGATGAGAGGTCAAAACTTGATATCAAGACACGACAGTATGTGTTTATTGGTAATGTCCAAGATCAATTTGGCTATAGGTTTTATGATCCAGTTCAAAAGAAGCTTGCAAGATGTCGTGATGCAGTGTTCATTGAAGATGAGACCATTGAGAATATAAAGAAGGCTAAAAAAAATGCTTCCAGGTCTAATAGTAGTACAATAGACCTAAAAATGATACCTCGGCAATGGTGCTAAGAGAGTTTAGAGATGAAATACAAGATGACCAACCTAAGATAGGTGATGCAGATGCTCTCCTTGAGTTTCCATCAAATGATTCTAATGATGATGGTGTTCATGATCAACCACTAGCTCGAATGGGTTCTCTAGATCTAAGGAGATCTACTATAGCTCGATAACCCTCTACTAGATATCCTACAAATCAGTATGTGTTATTAACTGATAAATGGATGATGAACACAAAAGGAAATGGATTGAGGCTATGCAAGATGAAATGAGATCCTTACATAAGAATGAAACTTTTAAGCTGATGAAGTTACTAAAAGATAAGAAGGCTTTGAAAAACAAGTGGGTATTTAGGATAAAGCATGATTAACATAATTCCTAACCACGATTCAAAGCCAGATTAGTTGTTAAGGGATTCAACCAAAGGAAAGGGAATTACTTTGATGAGATATTTTCACCGATAGTGAAAATGGCATTCATTCGAATAGTACTAGGGTTAGCAGCAAGTCTCGACCTAGAGATCAAGCAAATGGATGTGAAGATTGTCTTCTTTCATAGTGATTTGGAGGAAAAAATATACATGGAGCATCCATGGGGTTTCTTGGTAAAAGGAAAAGAAGATTATGTTTGTAAATTGAAGAAAAGCCTGTACGGCTTGAAATAGACACCAAAACAGTGGTATAAGAAGTTTGAGTCGATTATGGGGGAACAAAGTTGCAGGAAGACTACTTTAAATCGCTGTGTATTTGTACAAAAATTCTCTAATGATGATGTCATTATTCTATTGCTCTATATGGATGATATGCTGATTGTTAGCCAAAATATTTCCAAAATCAATAGCATGAAGAAGCATTTGAGCAAGTCTTTTGCTATAAAAGACTTGGGGCTAACAAAACAAATTCTTTGCATGAAAATAACCAGAGACAGGGATGCTAAGAAATTATGGTTGTCTAAGAAAAGTACATTAAAAAAGTACTTCAAAGGTTTAATATGAACAAAGTTAAAGTGGTTAGTTGTCCTCTTGCTTATCACTTTAGATTGAGTTCCAAGTCGTGCCCTTCTACTAAGAAAAGGAAGGAAGAGATGCATAAGGTTCCAGATGCTTCAACAGTTAGAAGTTTGATGTATGCCATAGTATGTACAGGACCAGATATTACTCACTTAGTTGGAATAGTGAGCCGGTTCCTTTCAAATTCTAATAAAGAACATTGGGCTACGGTGAAATGGATTCTTAGATGTCTTTGTGGTACGTCTAAAATGTGCTTGTGTTTTGGAGATAAAAACCTATATTGGTTGGTTACACAGATGTAGATATGGCTGGCGATGTTAACTCAAGAAAGTCTAGATCAGGATACTTGATTTCGTTTACAGAGGAGTTGTTTCATGGTAGTCAAGATTACAGAAATGTGTTGCACTCTCAACAACCAAAGCAGAGTTTATTGCATCAAATGAACCTTGTAAGGAACTGCTATGGATGAAAAAGTTCTTAAATGAACTTGGTTTCCACCAAGAGAAGTATGAGCTACCTTGTGACAGTCATAATGCAATTCACCTTGGCAAGAATTCCTGCTTTCATTCAAGATCAAAACATATTGATGTGAGATACCATTGGATTATAAATGTATTGGAGAAGAAGCTATTATGACTTAAAAAGATTCATATTAATGAAAATGGATTAGACATGATGACAAAGGTTCTTCCAAAGGACAAGTTTAAATATTGTCGATCAGCAGCAGGATTAGTGGAGCCCTCCATGTAGTCAGGATGGGGAGAATTGTTAGTGGGTCCCTCCTACATTATGGGCTCATATGAAGTTAAAAAAGAAAAAAGAAAAAAGAAAAAGGAAGTGGTCAAGTTGGCAATGTAGGTAGCCAGAGAATTCTCATGATGTTTCCAATTGGTATTAAACCAACTTAAGAATGCTTATTGGCTAAGGAAATCATTCGGTTTTTAATTGACTTAATATGATCATTAATTGCCTATAAATAGGTAATGATCCTAATTGAAGTTAGTGTGTGTCTTCGTGAGCTTGTCTACGTGAGCTTTTGTGCGAGTGTAGAGCAGTGAAAGCCAATGCAAGTAGCTTTGATGAAAATTAATTAGAGAGGGAGATAACATTTAATGAGTGATAAAATAGTGAGATTATTTTAAGGTGTTTGGAAAACACTTGTGTGCCACTATTTTATATTTATCTTAATTATTTGTATTGTACCTTTAGAATATTTTTCTAGAGAAGTATCTCTCTTGTAAGCCTACTATTTGTATAGTGGAAGAAATTTTTGGAGTTGGTCCTATGGATGTAGTTTATACAAAAGGTGAACCACGTTAAATTTTTAGGTGCCGCATATTTATTTTAGTTGTTTTGCTTGTATTTTATTTATCAATTATATTCCCCGTATTTTGTTATCACTTTCGCTACACCGGTTTCCTAACATAAAACAACCTTGTGATGATGATGACAATGGCAACAACAATGAAGGGTCCAATTTGGGTTTTGTTATGTAAAGTGAAAGTTTCAAACTTTGAGGTAGTGAAAGTCATGAAAATAGACATTTTGGCTTTTCAACAAATCACACACCATAAACTTGAAGGACGGTAATGAAAAGAAAAATGATCTCTTTAGGTGGTTGGGGGGGGGGGGGGGGGGGGAGAGGGGAGGAAGGGATGTGTTGGGAGGGGTGCTTAGGGGATGATTTTGGAGTTTGAGAAGAGAAAAAGTTTCGTTGTGGAGTTTATGTTTGGTTTGTTTAGGTGTTGGAAATGTTGAATTAATTGGGTGATGTTGGTTAGGAATGTGATCGGTGAGACCGTGTCTAGCACTAAAGGATTGACCAGACTAATGAGGACGTAGGTCAAAACTTGAAACATGAAAGTCTAAAGAAAGTGGGGATAACAATTGTGTGTTCAGGCTATTTGTCTAGCATGTGAACAATGAAATTATTTTCAATATTTTTTTTAATGGTGAAGAAGAAGAAGAAAAGGGAAGAGAGAGAGATGATGCGCAGCAGAAAGAGAGGGAAGTAAAATAAGAAAAAAGGATTAAATATACCAACATGGAAGGGAAAATTATTTTTTAATATAGATTGCCTACTATGTCAGTATATTATTGGACTTTTGTCCGGATTCTTGCCAAAAGTACAGTGGGTATAAGATTTAAAAAGTTTAGATATGTTATGTATGCAAAAATTTTATTTAGGTACAATTCTATTATATTTAAAATGTCAAGGTAGCGCTAGTGAAACTTAACCAAATATTTCTAATCATATATAACTTTTAGATGTGATATTCGATTTTAGTAAAATTAATATTATCAGGAAGCTCACAAGGTATACATAAATTTAAAATAAGATCTCATACATGCCATCGAACTATTTGAACCATGTAAAACTTGAAAAGCCTATGAGTTGCAAAACAAAGTTCATCTAGTCTTAAAATGAAATTTTTTTATTTCATTAAATAATATACTTTCACATGATATAACATTTTGTTATATTTCTCATAGTATTTAAGTATCAATTTTCAAATTTTGTGATTCCCCAATATATAGATAAAACATTATATATATGTATGTATGTGTAAACTTATAGTCGTAGGAAGGATTGTGTTGCCATTGTTTTATCATTGAAAATAAAAGTTGAAACACTAAATTACCCCAAATTTAACCTATAAAAACCCTTAAATAAATTTAAAAAAAAAAAAAAAGGACCCGTGGTTAGTCGACATGCATAACTCGCATACAGGAATCCAAACCTTAGATTCATGGAAAGTGATACATTTCGTGGATGCACGATGATTCACTATTTCATAATAAGTTAAATAATCAGACATATGGTAAACATTAAAATTTGCATAACCTACTTGTGGAGAATGCCATCACTCATGGCGATGAAATTAGATTCGTCTTCTGGTCCATGATCCAGTTGTATTAAATTAGACAATATGCGTCATTAGCTATTTAATTGTAGCTTATAATTATATAAAAAGAGCAATTGGTGTGGTATGTTGCGACGTCTGTCACGGACCTCTTTTACTTTAATCACCTGATGGACCATTGTATGTATAAAGGCATTTTTAATCCGACAATTAAATATACAAGTAGGAAAATATGTAATGGGAGGATTTGATAGAATTTTGTAAGTCGGGCAAAACGATTATTCCTTATTGAAGTGAATCAAAGAACTACAATCTCGCATTGAAATGTTTGGAATGGAATCTTCAAACGTTAAGCTCAAATTCCCCCCTCTTTAAAAGAAAATTTAGTAAAATTTTTGTGATCCACATTGGCTACTTTGTTTCAAAATCATTTGATTTTTTTGGGTGAACCAGGGATTGCATTAAAACTTAAGTCAAAATTTGCTGCCTCGTGAAGAGCTTACATCATGTCCTGGATCCAAGACGAGATCAGCAAGTGCAGTTAGATCACCATAATAGTCCGACGCAAAAACAGAAAGCATATCAACAGTATTGACACCTGACAGAAACAACTGAAGGTCCAACGATAGGAACGTGGACGAGATAAGCAAGGTTTATTTATGAACTGTTGATTCTGTAGCATATGCCAGATAGTATTTGATAATACCTCAAAAACTATTTCTCATTGAAAGATATTAATATGACAGGATGACCTTTTGGTTGTCCAATGTACAAGATCCATGAAATATCAAAATTTGCTGTTTGCATTGAAAATTCAAAAAATAAAAAATAAAAAGACTGACTGCAAATTTTTCATGATACAATTTAGTCAATTTTTCTTTAAAGTCATGTTAGCGCACCTAGTGTCATGCCCCGTTCAGAATTAAGGTGCATTCGATTTTGCCACATATAATGCTAAAGCATTATACACAAGGCAAATATAGAAGACTAGTTCAACTAATTCATTTGCTATCCAATTTTATATTTTAAAATCATTTATCTAGTTTTTTGAAAACTTTGAACGATGCAATGGAAATGTAATTTATACAAAATATTTGATAAAAAGCTACTCTCATGAGTAAGCTAAACATAGAGATAATATCTAATAACATTAGTTTCAAAAGTCTTTATAATCATCCATGAAAGATAACAACTATAAAAGATATCTAAAAAGTGTTAAAACTCGATACAAGTCCAAGGCTCATAGAAAGGCCTAAAAGATAACAATAAGTCTGAAATAAACTAGTGTCTAAAAGAAAATAAAATATGAGCCTCACCCTTAATCTCTAATCTCATCAAGAAGCTTCTCGAAGTCGGTTGCATATCTCAAATCATCATAATACTCGCTATTAGAACCATTTGTGCCTGAAAAGTAACAAGAGTGAGCCAAACCGTATACACAATAATATAAACACATACGATATAGCGCACATACCTAAACTATGTGTAATGCAACAACTAACGATTTATAATTATTATTTAAAGTGATTCAAACAACATAGATGCACTCACATTCTGATCAACAAGCTATAGGAATCTAATGATCCTAAGTAGCAGCAACTGCTCAAGGGATTATTTAAGGTAGGTCGAATACTTAATCTCCTATAGGAACATTCTATGTAATAACCTCGCATAGGGTTCACAGCTGCATCTTCATTTATTCCATTCCATAGTGATATGCAGCCAAATCGGTATCTATAGTTGTGCACTACATATACTGCTTCTCACCGAACGCAAATGGACGTTATCTTATACCATTTGCTCTATCAGCTATTTGCTGAATCACCAGCCGTGGCCTAAGTGTCAAACTACTGTGCTGACATTATGAAACACTCCAAATTTTTGTTACTCTAAGTTAGAAATGTCATAATTAAATAGTATAATAGGCGGTTGATTTTAAAATTTAATTTAGAAATTGAACTTAAATAATTTAATTAAATAAATCAATTAAACTAAACTGCAACATATGATTAGGTAAATTAACAAAATTGAACTAGTAAATAGATTAAATTAAAATTAGAGATTTCTAATAATCGTCTTCAACTTATCTATTAGCTTTTATATAGTAAAGGGTGAATGTAGCCAAGTGGATTTTTTATTCCAACCAATTAAACACCTCCATCCCTTTCAATTTTCAAATGAACTAAATTGCTTAAGTTCAATTACCTATTTCAATAAATCAAATTACTCAATCCTTTCCAACTATCAATTTGAACTCCATTTTCTTTCAATTTCAATTTCCTAGATCCTTAAACATGTAACATAGTTATTTTAGTGAACTTCCAATTACCCTTAACACAAGTCTATGAACCCATAATTCTTTATCTTACTACTCACCAATGCCTATTCAATAAGTTCTTAGAGATTAGATAATCCCAACAATGTGTAGTGGGTGTTGAATCCAATAAATATATATTCCTACTCTCAAAATTTGTATATGGCCGTGAGAAGGGTCGATCCATATGGATTGGTAAAATTTATTTTTAATAGAAATTAGATGAAGAAAAGAAGAAAGGGGGGAGGGGGTGTGTGTGAAATCAAAGAAAATAAGAAAACTAATTATATCTAAAGCAAGTAAACAAAATTCAAAAATTCATTCAATATCAAGGAGTTCCTATCCAAAAGTATGATTACAATTCAGTTCATAGAATTGATCATTGATGTAAAGATTTCAATTCTTTAACTGAGATAAATTGGTTATGGTCATTAACAAGCTCTAACAATCTATCTCTCCTTACTATTTCAATAATCAAAACAGCTCTTTGATTATTTTCCTTATTGATTAAACAGCCTTAACAAGCTCTTAGGGTTTAATCTATCAATAGCATGAAAAACAAAAGAGACTACCAATTCAAGCCAACAAATCATAAGATAATCTAGATAGACTAGATTATATATCCTTATGACACAAATCAATTATATATCATATAATCAACCATGTTATTGTACCACAAATATTAGAACAATCAAACAATTACGAATTTGATATTCTAATTAACAGTATATTACTTTGTTAATTGAACAAAGGAACCCTAATTTGTATCAATCAAGAAAAATAACAATAACAACACATTTAGAAGATATATAAACACCCAAAATAAGAGCAGAACAAAGAAATTAGTTAGATATTATAATTCTTGAAGAACCGAAACTTGTAACAATCCTTTAGCAAGAAAATGGAAATTTGGCCATTCATAGTCATAGGACTTTTCTCAAGAATTTTTAGGAGTTTTTCTATTTTTCTATTTCTAATAGATCTAATTTTTTTATGGATGATTGATACAATAGCTGAGGAGAACAATTTGTAAGAAAAATGAAGGAAAATCAAGAGATAGGACTTAGGCCGACCGTTTCCAAATGTACTTCATCGGGCTACCTTGCACGGGTTCAATGTAATATTGTCTTCCAAAAGCAGTTTTGAATGTACATCGGCTCAAGGTCAGTGGCTTTGAATCTCCCAATAGCCAGTGTTCAATGTAATTCAATGAAGGCTGATGACATTTTTTTTCTTTACACTGGCAATATTGAAGCTGGTGCTTAAAATTTTGATTATGTCCATTTGGAAAACTAGCTTAAAGTCGATGACCTTTAATGAAATTTTTCTAACATATGTTGATTTGAAATTAAGTCAGAGACGAAATGGCAACCAGCATTCGAGCTTACACTGCCAGCTTTGACTGAAGGCCGGTGACAACGCCGATGGCATATAAATTGATTTTGCCGACGTATAGGTAAAATGAAGGCTGATGCCGTCCTGTTGTTTAGGCTAGCAGCATTGCTATTCCAGTAGTCGATGTTTCATTTCATATTGGTCGGCCTTGAAATTTCCTTGATTCCAATCTTGCACAAAACTCCTCCATTTTGATTATATTTACATTATAATTCCTTTAAGACCTGAAATATCACATTAAGCACACTAAAGTACCAATTCTTCATGATATCTATAAAATTAATGACAATTTAGCATGATTTAATAAATGAAAAGTAGGTATAATCTGACTTTATCAAAATCCCCCACACTTGAACTTTTGTTTGTCCTCAAGCAAAATAAATAAGACCAAAATAGAAATATTTCATAGACAGTGCTAATTTTCACTTTCACAATTTCAAGCATCTTTTCTAGATTATGACTTGCATTGCTAGTGCCTACTGCTCTAATCAGACTGGTTATATGTAATTAGATTACCATAATCAAAATTCAATAGCTAATCTAGACAAAACAAACTTTAATCCAAGTGTTTAACAAAAAAAACCTTTTTTTCTAAAAGTAAATACTCAGTCTTGTAAGAAAAATACCCATTTAAACTTCATTGGACATTTGCAAGCATATAATCATAGCAATATAGAGTAAAAGCATGCGGTATCTACTTTTTCCTAGACTTTCTCCCTTTATATTATAAGTCTTATTTCACTTGGTGCTCCAGCATTCATTTTCTTTTGATTCATACAAGCACACATTTTTTTTTAAAGTTCAAGAACTAAATTTTTGTCTTTCCTCCCTTTTTGTTATAGTAAGTTCATTGAGTTGGCACATCCCGAGCTCATCACCCAAGTGACTAGATTTTAAAAGGACTCCTACGGACTCTTCCTCACTCCAATATTCAAGTTTGGATACTCATGACTCAATTGCCTGAGTCAATGGAGTAAAAATTATGCTTGTTTCAAGATTAACACTTTTTTTAAAGGATCACTAAGTAAAAAGTTTCATCTACCTCTTTCACTAAGTTTTGAAATGCTTTTTAAAAAGAACTGAAAAGAGTATATACAAGCTAACTTTTTCCTAAAAGTAAACCTGTTTATTTTTCACATAAGAACTCAACCTACTCTTAAACTTCCAATTCTAAAGCTACAAATAAGGTAAATTTGTTCCTTAAAATTGTGCTACTTAATTTTAACTAAGTATTCTAATCACAACAACAAGTGAGTAAGACACTTAAGCAAGTCAATTTCATATTTGTACATATGTTATTGATAATAATTAGCACAATCTCCAGATTTCATAAAATTTTTGAAAAATTTTACCTAAAATTGGCCATATATTACTTAAGGATAGATAATTCAAAGTGTGGGTCAACAATCCTATTCAAATGTCATAGATATGCAAATAAATTCAATAATTTAGACATCAGCAAACAGCTATACTCACTTCTTCACATTATCCCCTCCCCCACACTTAAATTGAACATTTTCCTCACTGTTCCTCTTTCAGCTATATACAGGAAAGAAATAAAGACATAATGAACACAAGAAAACAAAAGAGTTAGGATACCGGTACTTCGCTGGTTTAACATTTGAAGTGTTTAAAGTTCCAATCCTTACAGCACAAGATAGAGTCATCTTATTATACCCACCCTATCAATAAAGAAAAACATAAAACAAACAAAATAAAAATGTTTTTATTAAGCATGGGCTGCCTCCCATGGAGCACTTTATTTATAGTCTTTAGCTTGAACTTTTGCATCTCATGCTCATAGAGGCTCAAAAAGTCGAGATATGTCCAATTCCAGGGTCTCCCTCAAGCTTCAATTTCTCCTTGGAAACTGTAGCTTTTTCACCATCAAATGCTCTCAATAGTTGATCAAAGGAATTATCACTAGAGACACCAATCTTGTCTCATTCCTTACACTGTCTAGCACATAGCATAACTTCCTCGTCTCCTTTTCTTAGCACTATCCTCTATCCTCTCACATCAATGAAGGCTCTGGCTATGGCCAAATTTGGACGACCAATGATAAGAGGTAATTTTTCATCATCTTTCTTGTTCATCACCCAAACAGCATCAATAACAAAAATAAGAGAGACATTTTTAGGATATTCCATGGCATCGTCAATATTAAATTTAATAATTTTACCATCAAATTCTATGGTAAGTGTACCATCATGCAAATCAATTTTTTTCCTGAATGTTTTAAGAAATGGTCTCCCTAATAAAATCAATTATGAATTAAGAGAATCATCATTTTCTATATCATTCACATAAAAATTAGTAAAGAAAACCAACCAATTAACTTACACTAACACATCCTCTAAAACACCCTTTGGATAAACATTTGACCTATGAGCAAGTTGAACAAACACACATGTCTTCTTTAATGGAATAACATTTAAGCACTGATAAACAAAATGGAGACATGACATTGATTAAAGCTCCTAAATCACACATGGCTTTTTCAATCCAAACTTCACCTATTTTACAAGGAATGGAAAACATACCTGGATCCTTGCATATATGTGAAGCTTCCTTTGAAGGATAGCTGAAACGTTCTCACCTATACTTATCATGTCATTTCCTTTCAGCCCTTTTCTTGTTAATCCACAATTCTTGAAGAAATCTAGCATAGCGAGGTATTTCTTTAATTTCATCAAGTAAAGGAATATTTACCTCAACTTTGCGAAAGCTCGCAAGGATCTCCTTTTCTTTCTCTTCTTTCTTGGACTTTGCTAATCTAGAAGAAAAAGGAGGTGTTGTCACCAGTGCCTTGGGTGGTTCAGTTGAAGGTCCTCTAATTTGATTATCTAGATGGTGTGGAGTCATTATCTCTTTTTCAGTTTCTTCCTTTATGTTGGTCCAATGTGCTTTTTGATGGGTTTCTACAATTCCTTTCACTTCTCAAAGTAATTGCACTAACATTTTGCCTTAGATTAGTAACAGTTTGAGAAGGCAATTTACCTTGAGATTCTAACCTATTCATGGAAGATGCAAGCTAACTTACCTAACTCTCTAAATTTTGAATGCTCAGCTTTTTCTCATCTTGAAATTGTTTTGTGTTAATAGCAAGTGATTTAACAATTTCCTCAAAAGACATACCTAAACTTGAAGAAGATTGTGGTGCTGTGCAGGTGTCCTAGGTTGATACTGTTGAAAGTATTGTGGTTTAGCTCCATAACTAAAGTTAGGATGATCCTTCCATCCAGGGTTGTAAGTGCTTTAATAAGGATCATATTTCGTCTGTGGTAGTCTTGGAAAACTCAACTACATTAGCATGCTCATGGGAGTCCTCTTGAAGTATTGGACACATGTCAATAGTATGGCTAGAAGCAGCACAAATTCCATATGCTTTCACCTGTTGTGTATTTTCTAAAGCCATTTGCTGAACAAAGAGGTTAGATTAGAAATTTGATTTTCAAGGTGAGAAACACTTACCTCATTCACCTTCCCTGTGAAAGAATCATGCTGAAATCCAAACTGTTGCGAATTAGAAACCATGATGGAGATCAATTCCCTAGCCTGACCAGTTGTTTTATTCACTATAGCACCTCTACTAGCTGCATCCATCATCTTCCTCTCCATTGGAAGCAATCCTTCAAAAAGTATTGAATGAGAAGTTGTTTAGATATTCCATGTTGTTGACAACTTGCACATAATTGCTTGAACCTCTCCCAGTACTCATGAAGATTCTCTGTGTCCCTCTATTTAATTCCACAAATCTCCCTTCTTATGTCAGCATCTCTTGAAGCAGGGGAAAACTTATCTAGAAACAGCTTAACCATGTCTGCCCATGTGGTAATGGAACCCGGAGGCAAATAAAATAACCAGTCTTTTTCTCTATCTCTTAATGAGAATGGAAAGGCACGCAATTTGATTTGTTCCTCAAAACACTCCTTGCGGCCTCATACTAGAATACACCACATGAAATTCTTTCATATGTTTGTGAAGATCTTCATTTTTAAGACCATGAAAACTAGGGAGCAAGTGTACCAAACCAGATTTCAACTCAAAAGCAAATTTTAGTTATGGGTACTAAATACACAGTGGTTACTCAATCAAATTTGATGCAACAAATTCCCTTAGTGTTCTCTCTTGATTTTCCATTTCTTCTTCTTTCTTTTCAAATTCCCTAGATGGATCAACTAAATCCAAGGCTAAATTCAATCCAAAGGATGAAGATGTAGTGGCTTCTTTTTGGTGCAACTTGGCTTCTTTGCGTAATTTCCAAGTGGTCTTCTCATTTTCTAGATCGTATTCGAATTCACCTGTTTGAGAAGAATGAGCCATAAAAGAATAGAAATAAATTTATTTTAACACCAATCCCCAGCAATGGCACCAAAATTTGGTAGGTGTCGAATCCAATAAATATATGTTCCTACCCTCAAAATTTGTATAGTTTGCATATTGCAGTGAGTAAGGTCGATCCACAGGGATTATTAAAATTTGTTTCTAATGGAGACTAGATAAAGCAAAGAAGAAACGGGGCTTTGTGAAATCAAAGAAAATAAGAAAACTAATTATATCTAAAGCAAGTAATCAGAATTCAAAAATTAATTCAATATCAAGGAGTTCCTAACCAAAGATATAATTATTGTTCTGTTTATGGAATTGATCATTGATGTAAGATTTCCATTCTCTATCTTAGATAAATTGGTTATGGTCATTAACAAGCTCTAACAACCTATCTCTCCTTACTTTTTCAATAATCAAAATAGGCTCTTTGATTACTTCCCTTATTGATTAAACAGCCCTAAACAAGCTCTTAAGGTTTAATCTATCAATAGCATTAAGAATAAGAGAGACTACCAATTCAAGCCAACAAATCATAAGATGATCTATTTAGATTAGATTATATATCCTTATAACACAAATAATTTATCTATCATATAATCAATCGTGTTATTTGCATTATAATTCCTGCAAGACCTGAAATATCATATTAAGCACACTTAAGTACCAATTCCTCATGATTTTGATAAAATCAATAACAATTTAGCATGATTTAATTAATGAAAAGTAATTATAATATGACTTTATCGATGTTAAAAAGACAAAGATAAGTTTATCCTAATTCTAGAGATAATTATTCAAGGGAAATGATAAAAATTCCCTTAAAAGCCTCAAAAGATACGCATGGCTTTAGCTGCTTCTTTCTTATTCCTTCTTCAAAATTTTCTCAATCCTCCTCAATTATTAAATTGAACTCAATTTCTTAAGTTCAATTACTTAAACCCCTAAATATCTAGTTACTTTAATCTAAATTACAATTCCTTAATCCCTAGAAATTTAAATTCAACTACT
Organism: Combretum micranthum; assembly: GCA_024138025.1. NCBI lineage: Eukaryota > Viridiplantae > Streptophyta > Magnoliopsida > Myrtales > Combretaceae > Combretum > Combretum micranthum. The sequence goes on along the minus strand of JAMXBD010000012.1, from coordinate 1,975,271 downwards.
TTATTATAAATATAAATTCCTAGATCCTAAATTCCCAAACTCAAACTAAATATCCAACTCCTATCAATTGAATTCTTAAGCTAAATATTTAATTCAATTTATCAATTTCTATACTCTAAATTCTTTTACTAAATTCTTATTCTTAAAGCTTTTAAATGAGAAAACCCATTTACCTAAAAGCTCAACCCAATATAAAAGCCTAAGCCGAAGCATAAGCCCACGAACCCATATATATGAAATTTCTTTTTGAAAATCCTAACCTTCGTTTTTCATTTTCTTTTCTTTTCATTTCTAGCTGTCTCGCTCTCTTTCTCTAATTCTCTTCATTTATCTCTTCAAAATATCCCAAAATCCTATAATAAAACCCTTTCCAATAACAATACACGTAAGTTATTAGGTTAATTTAAAGATAAAAGTCAAGATTAAAGTAGGGAAGTGAAGATATAGTTGATGGTAGTTTCTAAACAAGTTTAATTATTGTGTGTAATATATAGATAAATGATTTATAATGAAGGGCAAAAATGCCATTGGTTGAAGAATAAGAGGGTTTTATGGTCCGCCCTAATATGTATATGTATATTTTATCAAATGGAAAACACGTGATTTAAGGCATGAGGACGCAACTGTAAGCCGGCCACTTAGGCTACTGGCCTTGGTCCTATACTCCACCGGCATTAGGCTGGCCATCGCGACCACAAAATCATCCTTTGAGTTTTAAGCTGCCAGCCTATATTCCTAAGCTGTCAACCTTCATGCCAGTGTACATGTTCGGAATTTATAAGGATTTTCGAGTCTTTATATAACCCTAGCCTATTCCTTTTTCTCCAAAACCATTCTTGAGCAATAGAACACCTTAAAAACTTCTTTGTAATCATGATGTGCATCAAGGGAGACCCATATTCAAGAATTAGGTAAGATTAATCCTTTTCAATTCTTTAGCGATCTAAAGAGATGATCTCTTCCTAAAGTTTTCTTATATTTCGAAAGGAGTTAATTTGGAGACGTTTTGGAGAAAAACATTAGGTTTCTTATTGAAGATTTCGTGTTCCACAATCAAAGAGGAACAAGTATCAAGAGATAAGTAAGTTAGACCTTTTATGTTTTTTTGCTAATCTAAAAAGTGTGGTCTTTTTCTAAGTTTCTTGATTTTTATTGAAAGAAGTCATATTTTTTGGAGGAGTTTTTAGAGAAATCATGTTCTTTTAGAGACTCAGTCATTCTTACAATCAAAGGAAAACGGTGTGTATGAATTTAGGGTTTGTACTTCTTTCCACTTTAGGGTTTAAATGATGATGGGTTTATGATTATCTTGTGAAAATATATTTTGATTGGGTAATTGATTATGATCAGGTGTTTTTTGTGAAAGCAAGGATTTTGTTCCTAAAGTAATTTTAGGTATTACCTCACCTTACTTGTTGATTGTGATTGTAGGCTTAGTATTTATAAATTAACATAATACTACCTGGTTTTAATTTGAGTCTAATGTTTGTCTTTGGCTAGGTCTAGTTGATCGGCAAGACCATTGCTACTAGGATGGTGCCCTGATGATCTGTGTGTGTCGTTGTCTCTAGTGAAATCGTGCACAGAGATGATTCTGGTAATCTATGAGTGATACGAGTATAGTACTTAGGGTGTGTGGGGAGTACCCAACACCAATATATATATATATATATTATTAATTTCGACATTGATTGTTTTTTACAGAATCATGAGTTACTTCAGTTTTAGGACTAGATTGCAAATGGTCCTAAATTGTGTTGCTTGCTTAGTTAAATAAAGATAACAACCTGTGTTTGTAGCATATGTTATTAGGTTTCATGTAAATTTTGTATGATGCATGTTCATGTGCATGTGTTTTTGGTATGGCGTACCTTTGTGCTCACTCTTTTCTATTTTTTAGGAATAGGTGATGATTTGATAGTTTTTTATCTATCAGACTATGACATGTTATTGGACTATGGGGAATATTATAGTGGACCTGACATTCCTACTGATGTTTAAATTCTTTTGGTTTGGAGATAGATAAAGTTAAAGATTCTATGACATTTATATGTTTTAATGATTTTGATAATGTTTTTATAAGACTTTTCTTAGGATGTTTTAAGTTTGAATTATATTGTCTTTGGTTTATGCCAACTAAGTTGTTCAAAAGCTATGTTATTAAGAAATATTTTTTTTTTAAATCGGTACTCTTATATGAGAGTTTGGTGTTATATGACTTAATTTATGGATTAGTGGAATAATAGCATTAGCATATCCATACCTAATAAGGACACATGGCGGGTTATAATACCTTTGAATTAGGCCGTTACAGCTTAATTGGTATCAGAGTATAGGTTTATGAATCTTATTAGATGTAAGTTATAAACTCCTTATGAAAATGAGCAATGATGAGTAGGGTAACAAATAGTTAGGGTTGCTTATCTAGTTAGTAATGTTATTATCTTGTAGTTTCTATAGTGTTTTGATCTTTTAGTATGTTTTATCTGTTTCTCATATGATATATGTTTACCCGTTTAGAATGCCACCTAGAAGGAGAGCCCCTGATGTTGGTTCCTCCAAGACTAGTGAGGAGGAATTTAATAGAAGATAGCTACCTTTAAACCAGCCACCTTTAAATGAGTTACATCATGATTTACCACCATCACTGCCCCTACCTATAGGTCAACAGGTACCAATTGATGTTGCTCAACTGATGCAAGCAATGAATACTTTATTAGGGGTAGTGGTGTAGCAACATCAGACCATGCGTCAAGATGTGCAGGTAATACAAGCTAATGTTGAGGCCTAGAGATAAGAGACACGGAGACAGAATGGAAATGAAGGTAATGGTGCAAGACATATTAATGTGCTAAGCCTTAATAAATTTATGGATTTGGTATATAAGTTTGAGTCAAAGCCTATGAGACCATTAGATGCTCAATTGTGGATGGAAGAGGAGGAGAAGACTTTTGCTGCCCGAGATATTCCTGAGAATAAGAAGGTGGAGTATGCTTCCTTTTTGTTGACTGGGAGAGCAAACACTTGATGGTTGAGCACTAAGAGACATATAGCTGGAGTGATTACTTGGGACAGGTTCCAGCAGGCTTTCTATGGGATTTTTTTTCCTGAAAGTGTCAAACAGCAGATGTTGCAGGAGTATTACACTCTACAGTAGGGCAAGATGTCTGTTGAGGAATATGAGGCAGAGTTGAGCAGTCTGATGATATTTCTACCAGATCCACTGAAGGAAAGTGAAGATGCTAAAGTGAGCAGGTTTATTACAGGGTTGGAGTCTGAGATACAGCACTAGGTGAACTTGATGGATTTAACCAACTACTCAGTTGTGGTCAATAAGGCAAAGACTATTGAGAAAGGCTTGAGCAAGATTAAAGGTCATGAGACATAGAGAGGTCAGATCTTTTTGGGAAAACGACTTGCCCCAAGTGTGCTTACCCAAGCTAGGGGGAAGAAGCCTATGACTCATTAGGTCAGAGCAACAATTCAGAATACCAAGAGAAAGTGTATTAGGTGCTATAAATCTCATGATGTCAAAGATTCTAAGTGGGTTGAAAATGTTTACTTCTCATGTGGCAAGATTGGGCATAGCCACAGATTTTGTACAGAGAAAGTTGTCCTACGAGTATTTGATAAGTGTCAAAAGATCATTTTTTAATACTCATTACATATGATTTTGTATAGATTTTATGTGAATTTATTGAGGAAAGGATACTTAAGTGCTTAATATTTCATTTCAAGGTTTAAAGAAGATATTTTAAAGATATAAGGATGATGTAAGCACAAACAAGATGAAATTCGGCAAAGTATTAAAAATGTTGATTTTCACTTGTTCACAATCTTCAGCATGGTCACGCAGACACTAGTGTTGGACTATAAAAAGTGACCATAAACTATCCTAAATTGTGCCCCAGCTGCTACCCAAGTAGTGTAGAGAGTAGTGCTGGATAAAAAAATGTGACCAGAGAAGAAAATGAAGATTTCCCAGGGTGCATAACCCCGAGCACACCGTGTAGAAGTAAGGGCAGAACTATCATCGATTATAAATCTATAAATAGCTGCTTTTCTTCTTATATTTTTAACCTTAGACATATTCTAAACCCTAGGAGAGAAAAACTACGAATTTCAAGGAGGAAAAGTGCTTGAGCTTCATCAAAAAGCACAAGACGTCAAAAAGAGTTTTATTGTTAGATCATGTTTATTGATTACTCCTCTATATTTCTTGTTTTCATTGTAAACTCCATGGAGGAGTAAATCTTTATGCCCTAATTCTTGTGAAACCCTAAACCCTTATATGATTTGAATTGCCTTTGATTAATGAAAAGTTTATGTCTTTGTATCTATTCATGTGTTTTAATTGTCTTGTGATTGATTTATGTGCAAAATTAATTGCTTGTATGATTCTTGTTAGATAACAAGAGATTTCATCTAATAAGATAGATCTTCATGAATAGAGAGATTACATGTTTCATCTAGAGGTAAGGAAACTTCCATTTTTTGCATAAAGATTTAATCTTTATTTAGGAATCTTAATCTTTAATGTAATCTTATGTGGCATTAGTGAGGGAGAGGTCTCCACTATCTCATAAAGGGTTAGGAATTCATTAAGTCGATGGAGTAATTGATTTAATTACATGATTCTGCAGTGCAAAGTATAAACAACTCATTGACTAATATTTTATCGTAAGAAATTAGGGTTTAAGGTGGATCAAGATGAATGGTAGGTCTTGTGATTGAATTTATCCTTTAAAAGCACTCATATTTAACTATTAGGGTTATTGGTTAGAAAAATAGTTTAGGTTAAATAGTAAAGAAATGGTGCTAGTACTTGATATCCAAATCCTGGAGGACGTCACCCATATTAATTCTATTTTGCAATTGATAGATGCACTGCCTTAGAGCTTATCATAAGATTTCTGTTGGGTTTTATTATTTATAATTTGATATGACTTATACGCTCTTATCAATATTCTATTTCAAGTGTGGATAGAGAGGACACAAGGAAAGAGCCCAGAAGACAAGTGGTCCCAAGAGTTTAAATAAGTCAAACTTAGGGTGGTCAAGGACAAAGAGCACTAGAGATTTTGTCTTTTGTTCTTATTGGCTAAAAAATCATTAAGCAAATAAAACGCAAAAGCAAAATATAGAGGTTCTTTATTATATGAGTCAATCCTCTTCCAACGTGCAGCCAAATATATGAGTCATTCACATCAATAAATCCATTAATAGAAGAAGAATTCACTAATGATACAAGGCACGTCTACTCTTTTTCACAATCTACGCATAAATTATGGAAATACCACAACTCAAACCCAATTTTGCCCTAATTGTTTTCAAACTCCTAGCAAGAAATACATAGGTTTATAAAATCAATTTTATTTATTTTTGAGAATTTTATTAAATTTTTATTGAGGATTATTAATAACATTTGTTAGAAAGGATTTTGAAAAGAGCCAAAGGATGCATAGTGCTAGGTTTTTGCCATATAATGTACTTACAGTTTTAGATTTCTTGTTTGAAATGAAAAGTAGACATATATATTTCAATTAGATTAGATTCAATAATTTGTAGATGTCACGTATTTCTATTTTTATTCACTAGTTCATATGCAAGTTCAAATTTATCCCTAGATAAATTAGGATTAAGCATAATCCTTAACCCACTTAAATTAGTTAACCACTCATCTTTACGCTAATTACCAATGGTACTATTTGAGCTTTGAAAAATATTTTTAGATTATTTTTTTCATAACAAACAGTTCAAAATATATACCATATTGTATTGAACCATTTTTTTTTTTTCAAAAAATCAGTGAACCAAACCATATGATTAGATTCAATTTTATTTGAATAATTGAATCATAATTTTCGATTTGAGGAGCAAACCAAATCAAAAAGTACCGCACCTCCCCCTACTTTTCATTAGTGATATTATTTTTGTTAATAGAAGATTGTAGGACAACAAAAGAAGGTTAGATTCAGATTTAAAGAATTCCTTTAGTAATTTCAAATATTCTTAAAGTTGAATTAAATGAATTCATCTTAAATCTATCTATATCAAATATCCAACCCTTAAACACCATTATTGATGTTGTTTATCATAATTTACCTTCAATTTCCACTTTGTTCAATCTCGATCACCAAAATACTACCAACATTCAACTTTCCAATCATTAACCAACTATGTCTTCAAATTGGTCAATTTTAATACTTCTAATAAATTGACTTGAGTCCAAAATTCATATACCAAGTACTAACATGTCTTAGACACTTTAAGAACAATAGGAACTTAAAATTTCATTTCAACTTTCCCACATTTATGATAATTATCCTTTTATTGTCAACTCCAAATATTACCATATATATCCATTCACTATCTATTGATTATTTAAATCACATTTACTCATGAGATTTTCTTGAAATGAGCCCTATTATGCATACATGTCTTAACCAAACATAACCTTAAGGAGCTTTATCAATTCTCCACTTCTTCGGTACATTATCCATAACAATATAACTATGCATTATCTAGTATCACTAGTGATTATTTCAATAGACATTTTCTTCACATCAATGATGTAAAATTAATTCAATGTCTTCCCTATTACTTGGTACATGCCTCATCTACTATAGATATTAAAAGTTCCAATCATTTTCCTTCCATTTTTCACAATTTGATCAAATTCATCCAAAATCTCAATTGAATATGCTCTTATTTCCATACGCATGCCTCGACCACATAGAGTCCAACATTATTTTACCACTTTTTGCAAGACTTCTATCAGCTCTCGTTTCTAACTCTTGTATTCATTCCATCTATCATTATAATGCTTAAATTATTAATTTACCCACTTCAATCTCTCAATTAATCATGTACATTGATTCAACTTTTTCTTTCTCATCCTTCATGTGTATCAACTTTGATAGAATCATAGGCGTCTAAATCATCTTTTATCAATTTCTTCTATTCCATTGAGATAATCTTGTCAATGTGAGTATCTATTCTCAATTATATTGAATTTACATTTTTTATCATCACACTTTTCGCTCTAATACCTAATGTGATATTTCTCCTAATTTTAGTTCTAACTCAAGTAGTATATTTTCCGTTAAGGATCCAAGGGTCTCGACACAAAAACAATGGAAGGAAAGTGTGCAATTTTTTTTCACTAAAAAAAATTACATGATATTATGCTTGACCTACATATTGCATTTTATATTTCTTAAAATCTCAATTTCTATGACATACATGACTTTGTGCATAAGTTGGCCCTATATCCTTATTATTGAAAATGAATAGTAGGAGCTATGTGTGTTGTTTTGGAAGCTTTATGAGGCTTTACCTTGAACTATTTCCCTTCCTTTTTAATATGAGAAGCAGCCAAGAAGTTGAAAACTTTTAAGAAAGAGAAAGGGGAGTGGAAAGGGAATTATATTGTGAGAACAAAAGAAAAGTGAAGAAGGAAATGTTAGTTGGAGCAAAGGAAGTCTAAATGAATAAATAAAAAGGAAAAAAATAAAAAATGAGAAGGATTTCAAACATGGAATTGATGTGTGCAGGAGGTCGTCCGGATGGGGTAAAAGAAAATGAAAAAAAAAAAAAGAAAAGAAAAGAAGAAAAATGACTTGTCCATGAAGTTTCCACCCAATCCTAACTTAATTTATTGTCACAATGTACAATAGTACCCTTAATTTGAGGTTGGTTAAGTATCTTGGATCCATTTAGGGAAGTAACTTCCATGGAAGTTTTTAAGCATGTGGCTGCATGCTTTTGGGGAAAAGGAAATTGAAACTATTAGTTTGGTCCAAGTGATTTCTTTACGTCGTAAATTGATTGATTCAATTAGGATAATGTATAGACCATACACCATTTTAGAGGGAATTTGATGGGACTATTATTTAAGAAAAGTGTCTACTTAATTAACGTCATTTTATGCGATTAAAGTTTATGGGGTCTACCATATGAGTTATTATTATTTGTTTAAGTAGTAGAATGATTTACAAATTACTTTTTAGTTTTAGGTTATCATTGAAGTTATTGAGTTATTGTTTAGGGTTTAGCATATAGGTTTGACTTTTGGAGTCTAAGATTTGTGTTTTATGGTTTTAAAACTATTAGGGTTAGTTTCTTTAAGGCTCATGGTGTTTGATTATTTTGTGTTAGGGTTCTTAATCCATCTTTAGGGTTTTCTCAAGTGCCTTACGGGTTTTTAGTCTTCCTAATTAGGCTTACGTTTCATCGACTAGGGTTTTGGTTTTATTTGAATTGTGGTTAAGTTATATCACGAGTTGGCGATAGGAATTTTCAAGGGCTTGCAATGTGCATGCAATATTAAAGCTTTAAGTATTGATTTTTATGTGACACCTCTCTCAAATTAATTATTTACTAATAAATTCAACCTAAACTTCATTTGAAACTATCATCTCTTTTCTCACTCATAATTGAAGATTAATTCCAACATCTAGGTGAATTTCCTTCACCTTAGCAACTTTATTTTCTTGCACATCATATTATCAGCTTTAGTAGAAGACTAAATTCTCACAAATCAAGATTGGAAATCAAATTAAAATTTCAAAACCTTATAGTAGTTGTTGATTTTATTATAAATTATATTTAATTTCTTTTATTTTAGGCATATTCATCATAGGTACATATATATCTACAACATATGCATAAGTAATGTAGCAATGTAAGGCCATAAGATAACATGATAACATATTATATACACGTGTAATATATTATGAATAATATGAAATATTATATATGTGTAACTATCATATATGTAATATTAAATTTAGCGACATGTAATATACTGTGTAAGTTGCATTTTGTATCATCCAAAAAACTTATGTAATTATAAAATAATATTATGGAAGATATTTTGTAACAAGAAGATAGAGAAAAAATGTAATGCTTACATTGTGATGATGATATAACATATAAATAACATAGATAATCTAGTAGGCAAGCACGTATGATTGTAACATTTTATATGTCCATATATATATACATATATATATATATATGTTTACTACATAATGGACAACACATTAGAATTAAATTTATATTTTGCAAGTAATACCATTGAAACCATTACGTATTAGAGGTCATTGAAGTGCATCTACTAAAGTACAATTGAATTTAAATAAATTATTCATATAATACTTCAATAAATGAGGTTTAAAAAATCCTGTTATATACTAAGTTTTTTATAGGAATACGCAAAGGCAATTTGGAGTTGCATTGTGGACAACTTCTACGATCCCGTTATAGGACCATACCCTCTATATTATCAAAATTAAATTTATTATAAAAGAAATTAAGTGAAAAAAAAATTAAGGGATTCGATCATGGTTAAAAAAGACCTAGACTATTCATTGGTGTAACAAGATCGATTTTGTCATAATTGCCATAGTACCATAGAATTATCTTAAAACAATATAGAAAGAGTGAGATGAAAGAGATATTCATATTTGAAAAGCGGTGTTTTTCAAACTCTTAATAAGGCATGAGAAACTAGAAAACAATAAAAATATTTTAAAAATCCACTATAATTTGAAAATTGGTAGGGTGTTTCCTATAAAGAGACTTTTCTATGTTTTTTAGTATATCTATTTTTAGTATATTTTTCACATTTAAACCTTGATTGAAAAGGCTTGCATATTTGCTTAAACTACTTATGCATGTCTCTCGACAAGGATTATAGGATATTAATTCATAAATCTTCCAAGGAAATATTCTAGTGGCACTAATTGTCGTATTTATTGGTAGAACCTAGGGAAGGTGCCTCCTTCTAATTTTGGAAGAATTGTTGGTTGTGAATGGATTTTTTTTTTTTTTTTAATAAACATAACTATCCCATATAAATCATGTGTCTTGCCATTTTATTTATGAATTCACTATTTTACTTTAAAAAAAAAAAACAAAATATTGCCCTTGTGGATTGTATAAGAATAGGATATTACTTTCCAAAAGTTCAAGAAATTCCCCCCTTTAAAATCTCCATTTAATATTATAAGATACCTAAGCATCATGACAAAACTTATATTCTTCATTAATCCATTCATGAATCTTCAAGTGTCTTATCAGTCCTAACAAAGTTTCCAATGGACAACCATCCAAAATCTTAATCCTCTACACCAACACACCCTTTTAACAGCTCATCTAAGTTTGAATCATTCACATTCTCTATCCCTTCACTCAAGATACAATCTCTTTCAATAAGCTGTTGTCACGTCCCAAAGTATACCTTAAATGTGATAATCTATCATACATAATATTGAAACCTAGCAATGACTACTTTAATTACACAAAGACTTCCATATCATGTACAAGGTGTACTTTCACAACAAAGGAAATGCTGATAGAGTTACACAATTTATGAGGATCACAATAAATTTGCATGCAAGAGAACTAAACATAAAATAGATAGTCAAACATAGATTACATCATCTTAAGGGCATTTCCCCTGCTAAGGCTCATAAGAGCCACGAATCTTACATTCATCCATAATTTCCACAATTACATAAAATGTCTCCAAAATTTCATTAAACTAAACAAAATACCTAGGAGTTTATTGATCCCTTCCAAAAGCTCCAAGATTCCAAAAGTTGATACATGTGGTATGTTATCTCTTAAAAACAACCACAAGTACTCTTGTGTTAATAAAAGTCTACAGAATGGTTAGCTAACCATAGCTTAGTGACAAAATCTCTACTTACATACTCATCAACCATAAATAAACAAGTTTATTAAATAACCATATGCAATGTCAATGCATCCAATCATATCAAACAAACAAACAATTACATGTAGTCACCTGGAAACCATACATAGAATGGATCTACACCCTTTGTGACAAAGGTTAGGAATCTATCAATAGGTCTTCATGACCTTGCTACTGGTCCCCAAGCAGTTGCCCATAGCAAACGATGCCGGCACGGCTCCTCCATGAGGTTGTATTCCCAAACGTTTTTGGTATCCCATACTAGAGTGGAGTTCATTCATGTACTCGAGTGTACGATTTGTAGTCCCCTTTGATCCTTCGCAATGGAGTAGTGGTGATGAAGACACAATTGCCCCAAGCTCGCCACAACAAGTTCAAGTACCCGAAGGCATGATCATACGAAACCATGCTAAGAAACTTCGGGATGAATTCAATGGTTACTGCAAGAACTTCATAGAGGATTGAGCAAAGCACATTGAAATCAACTATGGAAGGTGAAATAAAGTTGTTCAACATTGTGGGTCAAAATGGCGAAGATCCAAATAACTTTTTTATATCGGATGGAGTTGAGAAATAGCGGATTAAAAGCTGACCCAAAAACTAGCAGGTTTGGAAGTCCACACCAACGACCTTCTTCCTTCAATACCGCCGGCATTGAGCTTTACGCCACTAGCTTACAATCGGTGTACAAATTCGTTTTTTTTTTTTTTTTAAGGCTACCCACTTTTGTATTAAAGGCCATCAGCTTAGATTAGTAGACATGTTTATTTTATGTCCTTTAGGTTTCCATTTTGGTTATTATACGAGACCTTTGTATTTGTTGGAAGAATAGCTTACTTTCGATGATTGAAATCCTTTAAGAGAAATTCTTTTCTTTGAGTCCTTTTGTGAGCATGTTAATTCTTCAAGAATTTGATATTCATGTTGCGTTCTTCGTTATACCAAGGTTCTTGACTGATATTTCCTACAAGGTCGAGGCTCTATATCAGGGTTCTTTAGATTACTTAACCAACGAGTCAAGGTTTCTCCATCATTTTATACCAAGGTTCATGAAGTTCTCAGATCCAAGATCATGTTCAATTATATCTCTTATTCTCTCTAGATATTTCATCAAGTCAAGATCCACATATCGATTCTTAGAGTCTGGGAAATTACAAATCTGTGCCCAGCAAGCATCAAAATTGGTATTAGCAAAAGGCTTTCTAAGAATCATTACAATATAATTCTATTTGAAGGCAGTAATCAAAAACTCTAACTCATATCATTCATATCTATTTTGATTTGAATCTTTTTGTTTTGTTAAGTTGTTTGGTCGATCTATTTATTCTTAGGGTTCTTGTTATTAAAAAAAAAAAAGAGAGAAAAAGAAAAAGAATATCAAAATAAAAGAAAAGAAAAAGAATATTAAAAAAAAAGAAAGAAAAGGAATATATAAAAAAAAGGAAAAGAAGAAGAAGTGTAAAAAAAAAAAATTGAAGGAATTGTTTTATGAGAAAGAAAACCATAAGTGGATTTGTGATCCATCTCCATTCTCTATTTCTTAGAGTATTTTAATCCTATTATATACTTATCAGGAATTGTGGTATCATGAGGAACAACACAGGAAAGAAAATTCACAAATTGAGGTTGCAAGCTAGATAAAGAACCATAAGACGAAGAATCGAGAGGTAAAGTGGAAAGCATATTATTGAGTTTAAGTGACACACGAAGGTTAAGTGTCATATTTTGTGAATGATACACATAAGGGAGTGTGGTGAGGTTTCTTTTCTTTTTATTATTATTTGTTTGGTTATCTCCTAACATCATAGGATGTCAAATACCTCAAAGAAGGAAGGGAAGAGACTAATGATATGGCTTGAATGTTAGAGATGTTACATGGATTGACAGTGTGAATGGACCACCTTGAATAACAGAGTTTGAAGGGAGAGCCAGATTTTGATTATAAATAAGATTACAGGAAGTCTGTCATAGCCAAAGACAAGAGTAGCTCGCAGGATAACACTGGTCGAGGAGGTGAGAAAATTAATACTAACTTGAATACTATAAAATTCAAGATTCCACCTTTTCAGGGCCATAGTGACAGAGATGCTTATCTAAAGTAGAACGCAAAATTGAGGTAATATTTGTCTGTTACAATTATTCGAAGGAGAAAAAGTTCAAATTGGCTATTGTGGAATTCACTGTATATGCCAACATGTAGTGGAATCAACTTACCCTTAATAGGAGATGAAATTTAGAGATGCCAATTAACGCATGGAGAGAATTGAAGCAGATCATGAGAAAAAGGATTGCTCCCTCATATTACTATAAGGGATTATACCGACAATTATAGGAACTCACTCAAGGAAGTTGTAGCGTAGAATAATATTATAAGGAAATGGAAACACTCATGACAAATATTGATGTAAAGGAGGATGATGAAGCAACAATGGCTAGATTTTTTAATGGGCTGAATAGAGACATTGCAGACAAGGTAGAATTGCAGCATTATATCGAGTTGGAAGAAATATACGAAATGGCATTGAAATTCAAGAGCCAACTCAAGAGAAAAAAATATATAGTTATGGAGGTACTTTTTCTACTCCATGGAAGAAAAAATGGAAGAAGGAGGATAAGGAGAACAAGAAAGGTAAATCAACTCAAGCTATGCCAAAGGAGGAAACTCCTAATAAAACCAAAGGTAAGCTTGAATCCCAGTCTCGTTTGAGTGGATTACATTGTTTTAAGTGTAATGGGGTTAGACACATAGCTTCTCAGTGCCCTAATAAGAAAGCCATGATTGCTTTAGGTAATGACAATTATAAAATGGATAGCAATAGTTAAGAAGATGATGATGATATGTATAAACTAGAGGATGTTACTGATAATGAGGAGGTAGATACTTCCAATTTGTCATTGGTTATTAGACGTACCTTGAGTATGCAACAAGTGGATTAGGGCGAACTTGAACAGTAAAAGGAGAATATTTTCCACACTCGAGCTATAGTAAAAGAAAAGTTTTGCGGTTTGATTATTGATAGGGGTCGTTGTATACTCCTTGGTTTGTATACTCTTGTACCTGTTCCTAGTGAACCTTGGACTGACATCTCTATGAATTTTGTTTTGGGATTGCCTAGGTCGAAAAGGGGTTTTGTTGTTGTGGATAGATTCTCAAAGATGGAACATTTCATTACATGTTATAAAACTGATAATGCATCTCATATTACTGACTTATTCCTTAAAGAAATTGTCAAGTTCCATGGCATTCCTAAGAGCATTGTTAGTGACAGGGATGTCAAAATTTTGAACCATTTCTAGCGAGTTTTGTGGAGTAAACTGGGCATTAAATTGTTATTCTCTATTGTTGTCATCCATAAACTAAGCTAGTGAATAGGACAATGACAACCTTGTTGTGAGCTATGATTCAAAAGAATTTAAAGTCTTTGGAGGAATGTCTGCCATTCATTGAATTTACATACAATCACACTGTTCACTCTACTACAAGTTTTTCACCATTTGATTTGTTTATGGTTTTAATCCACTAACACCTTTAGATTTCTGTTAATGAAAGAACCAGTTTGGATGAGAAGAAAAAGGCATAAGCCTAAAGAAATTACATGAGCAGATGTTACAACGGATTGAAAAGAGGAATAAGCAATATGCTAAACAAGCAAACAAAGGTAGAAAGAAAGTCAACTTTGAACCTAGTCATTAGGTGTAGGTACACTTAAGGAATGAGAAATGCCCATCTCAAAGGAAGTCAAAGCTGGAATCTCAAGGAGATGGACCATTTCAAGTAGTTGAGAATATCAATGACAATGCCTACAAATTGGATTTGCCAGGTAAGTATAATGTGAGTGTTACATTTAATGTTTCTAACTTAAGTCCTTTTGGTATAGGTGAAGCTAATTCGAGGATGAATCCTTTCGAGGAGAGAGGGAATGATGAAGACATGATTGCACCAAGCTTGCCACAACAAGTTCAAGTTCTTAGTGGCATGATCACACGAAACTGAGCTAAGAAACTTTAGGATGAATTCAGTGGTTACGACAAGAACTTCATGGAGGATCGAGCAAAGCATATTGAATCAACTACAGAAGGAGAAATAAAGTTGTTCAACATTGTAAGTCGAAATGGCGAAGATCTAAGCAACTTTTTTATATCGAATAGAGTTGAGAAATAGCGGATTAAAAGCCGACCTAAAGCTAGTAGCTTTAGAAGTCCACTCCACAGCCTTCTTCCTTGAACATCACTGGTGTTAAGCTTTACACCATCGGCATACAGATTGTACAAATTCATTTTTTTTTAAGGCCACCCACTAAACTGCCCGCTTTTGTATTAAAGGCTATCAGCATAGTTATTGAGGCCACTAGCTTTGATTGGAGACAAACATGTTTTATTTTGTATCTTTTAGGTTTCTATTTTGGTTATTATATGAGACCTTTGTATTTGTTGGAAGAAAAGATTACTTTTGATGATTAAAATCCTTTTAGAGAAATTCTTCTCTTTAAGTTCTTTTATGAACTTGTGAATTCTTTAAGAATTTGATATTCTTGTTGCGTTCTTCGTTATACCAAGGTTCTTGGTCGGCATTTCCTATAGGGTCGAGATCTCTATATTAAGGTTCTTAGTATTACTCAACAAAAGGGTCAAGGTTTTTCCATCATCAGATGTAAGTGCAACAGGTGATAAGGACTTCTATGGAATTGATGTACCTTCTCACCTCATAGTGTCACTACAACATCTCCACACATTGGAAGGGGAATTCTAGCAAACTCTTCTTTTGCTCGTACCCTACTTGGCACATGTGTGATGACTATTGCAGTTAAACTTTTCCATCCTTAACCTGGAATTGGTGGTTGCAATTGTGCACAAGCTAATTTCATGTCACCAAATAGGCAAGGACTTAGAATCAGCAAATAAGGAGATAGAGAAGAAGGAAGCAGAGTTAAAGTTTTTATGTGATAAAAAAAAAGATGTTGAATGCTAAAATAAGTGAGATGCCCGAAGACACTGATGTTAATATGAGCGAACAATAGCATTTTCCCATTGATGTAATCAACATTCTTTACATTTAATGAAAAGTTAGACATTATTTCCCCTCTTTCTTCTTGTATGCCTTTTCATTCAATAAGTTGAATTTTTTTTTTTTAACATTGTTCCATCTGTTGGATAAGGATCACTTCAATGCATTAGTATCACTCCCCTTTTTTTTTTTTTTACTCATATTATTGTGTTGCTTTATTTACTATTAAATATTTACAAGCAATACTAACTTGGCATTACAGCTACCAAGCCTATGGTAGAGTCACTTTGACTCTTCACAGCTGAAATTGCTTTAATCCATGAGGGTTAATATCAAATCTAGTACCTCAACTTTGCTCAAAAATTCAATTAAGCACCCAAACTTTCTGAAGTTCGATTTCGGTACCTCAATGAACTTTTCGAGGCCATTTTTTATACCTCCGCTAATGGTGTTAACTCCATTGCTGACGTGGATGTACGGACCAATCACGTCATGACACGTAGCATCTTAATATTATTTTATTTATTTTTCACTTTCTAACATGGAAACTAACTAAATTTTATTTATTTTTCTTTACAATTTATTTATTTTATTTTATTATTTAAATGAATATTAAACACATAAAAGCCCAAGCCTACCCGTATTACCCACAATCACACTTAGTCCGTTCATTACCCAGTCTCATGCCTTTTAAACATAACTCATCCATTTGAAGGATATGAATAGGAATGGTTCTTAAAAACTTAACCATGTGGGACTCTTTCTCCCTTAATTTTCACTCTCTCTTCTTTATCTCACTAACTCTCTCTCCCCCTCACAATGTCGAATCCATCTAATACTCTCCATCTATCTTTCTCTTACACAAGTAAGCAGAAGCAATCAACTCCCAATGCTAATAGTCCCAAACCAAATGGTCTTATTTGCAAAAGAAGAACAAATTCAAAAGCTAAAGCTCATTTTTCCAATCCATGTCAACGAGCATACAAACCAATTCAATGACTTCGTATTGTTGAAACCACATTGATAAAAGACTGTAGAAAGTCCAAAAATCATAGGGGTTTTTTTTCGTGAGCTGTCTGTTAAGATTAGTTTGATGGTCGTGGGTGTCGTTTTGCGGTGGAGATGGTGTGGTGGTTTCATGCAATGAGAAATGTAGTGCAATTAGACAACGAGGATTGATTAATCACTTACCTGCACCAAGGAGAACAACTTGTGCTGCTGCATTATTGGAGGAGTTGATAGTAGCCTTAATTTTTTAGTCAAACCACAATGTTCGCGTTTAAAGAACAAAAATAAATAAATAGATGTAGATTGGACCAAGTAATACTCCTCTTAAAGAACAAAAATAGAGCAAGATTTGACAATCAATATCCATTTGTTTGTATTGTCATTGCGGTAGAGATGACGAAAGCAGTTGCTAATCAAGTTTGCCTAAGAAGAGAATTTAAGTAACTTAAACGAATCGACATTGGCCAAGCGAAGCTCAGACGTTGCAACAGAGCTTGACTAAAGCAATAAGTTCAATGAGATCTTGCAGATGAGCATGTCAAAGATTGTAATGATTGGAGAGCTACCAATGTTCCATTATGATGGAGCTCTGGTTGCATGCTGTAATTACATTCCAAAAACCTAAGCCAAAACCCATTGTTGGAAAATGATACCATCTCACAACTGAACCAACCTCCACCTAAGCTAAAATCCAATGTTAGAACGATGGAGATGGAGACTGAACATACCTCTACCATCTCACAACTGAATGAACTCGTCAGATCAGACCCACTCCAAATCATATCCACAAAACCCAAATCCAACACTAGACTCGACCAAAACTACCAGTCAAATGCAACAACACATTCAACTCACCTCCGTTGGAAAATAAAAGCCTACAACTACCAAACTAAGCTCAATAGCCACCCAAAAATGCAACCCCCATGGTTTATTAACTTCCTATGGTGTGTGTCTAAAGCGAGGAGGAGGAGCTACAAAAAGAAAATCAAGAGAGTGACAATCAAATTTGCAAGGGAGGAAAAGACAGTGAATTTTAAGGAGCTTGAAAGAGAGAGAGAGATG
Organism: Combretum micranthum; assembly: GCA_024138025.1. NCBI lineage: Eukaryota > Viridiplantae > Streptophyta > Magnoliopsida > Myrtales > Combretaceae > Combretum > Combretum micranthum. The sequence continues at coordinate 1,957,473 of JAMXBD010000012.1, read as the reverse complement.
AGACATGAGAGAAAGAGGAGATAGTGAAAGCCAAGATCTATAGAGAGAGAGAAAGTCCCACATGGTTGATTTCCAAGTATCTAGTCTTCTATATAATGAGTAATTAGTGAAACTATTATTGAGAACTTGTGTACAAAGAGAAAAGCGTTGAAAGAGATGTAGGCTAGCATTTGGGTGGCTTCGACTCTGAATATGAATTCAAAATTATTTTTAAAATAAAATAATATTAATTATTCAAAAATAAAACTAATTACAATGGAAAAATAAATAAGAATGAAGGCTTTGCCATGTCAGACGAAAATATAATAAAAATATGCAATGTTATATGACATGTGTCATGAGGTGATTGGTCTGTACGCCCACGTTAGTAATGGAGTTAACACTGTTAGTGGATGTACAAAAAATGACCTCGAAAAGTTCATTGAGGTACTGAAATTGAACTTTGTAAAGTTCGGGTGCTTAATTGAATTTTTGAGCAAAGTTAAGGTACCAAATTTGACATTAAACTATCTCATGAAGAGGTGTTGTAAACAAGGGTATTTTTACCCACCAAGTGTCTAAAAGCAAGTACTTGCAGTAAGCAACTGTGACCACCGTGACATGATCCTTTCAATCATCATGGATGATGTTGCTTCAACCTTAACATCTTCAAATAGGGGAATCACGGCTGCCAAGCCTATTGTGGGGTTGCTCCAACTTACTTCAGTCTCATATTTAATAGGTGTAGGAGTCATGTGTTTAGTAGTTGAGCTTCTACTAAGCTACCACAACTACAGTGATAAGATCGCATCAATCTTTGTTGAGATCATTTCGATCTTAGATTCTATGTCAAGGCATTACAGCTACCCAACCTACTGTAAGATCGCTTCAATCCATCACAACTAGGATTGCTTCAACCCCATTAAACGAGGTAATATTGCATGAAATAAATAAATAAATGATAAAAGAGTAAATAGTAAAGGTAAGAAAAGACATACATGAGAGATAAAAAATCCCATGATTTCATTAATGTTGCATGTTACATCAATCATTACAAAAAAATCTTATAATGTACTAAAAATTATGAGAGCAATGATCACGTTCATCTTCAAATTTCATAACTTGCAATATCCACTATCGTGAACTTCTTCTACTACAGATGGACCGTCTCACTCTGGAGTGAATTTAAGAGCTACTACCTTTCCTTGTGTGCTCTGCTGCTCAAAGGACAACATCATCTTCTTTGAAAGAACGTTTTCTCACCAGGTGATCGTATCAAGCACTAAGCCTTTGAAGATAATTGGCTTAGTTATGTTTAGTCATATCACACCTTTCATCCAATGCCTCTAAGTCCAGCATGAGAAGTGTATCAGGCTCTAACTCAGCATTTAAGGCCAATCATGCTGATTGTAATATACAAATAATAATTTATATTGAAGGATAGAATTGTAATAAAGTGTTGTTAAAAGGGGTATTTTTGTCTTTGAACAGACGATTTAGACACAAGGAAGTCACACAACAAAGTCTGGATGAATATAATCAAAGATGACCTTAAAGCTGCCATCTTTTAATAAAGGATGATGACCTAAACATGTACGGCGTCAACCTAAACAACAGCTTTGGAGATTTTGAAAATTTAAGGAATTTGGCCATACGCCAACAAGAAAGCCACTGGCTTACACACCCAGGCTGCCAGTGTACACACCAAAGCCGCCAGTTTTGGGCCGGTGTAGGCCTAAAATCTATATATAGGATGTTTTGGCGAGAGTTCGTAATTGTCTTATTTTATTCGAACTTTTTCTTCTCCAAAGTGACCTTAAGGCTTGATCTTTCTATTCCTTGTGTGTAGATTCAAAGGAGGCCTTGGAATAATCAAGAGTAAGTGGATTCGCCCGTTTATTATAAGTTCTTTATGCATCAAACATGTTATTTAAGGTTTTTGTTTGATTTTTGAAGGAATTTTTGGAGAAAACCCTAGTTCTTATTCTAGATCTGATTTTTTGGGAGAGAAATCGGGATTTAAGAATCTAATCAAAGTAATTTTTTTTCTCAATCATAGATTTGACATAAGATTTATTATAGAGGATAAATGCCTATTCTTGTTATATTTCAAATTAAGGTTTTTGGAGTGAGATCTATTTTATTGGAATTTTTTAGGAAAATGATCAATGAAGAAAGTGCTATTTTGGAGTTTCCTTAAAAGGTTAGGGTTTTAGAGAAATTGGATATGTTAAACTTTTAATTGTTTCTTCTCATATTATATTATTAGGAGATTTGAAGATTGTGGGTTGTTGTTAAGGGAGATTGTAGTTTTGCGATTTATTCCTAAAATTGAGAAGGTACAACCATTCCTTGTTTGTTGTATGTGCTTGTAGGTTTAGTATTATATTTGTTTTGTTGTAGGAACAGATTAATAATCAATCTAAATTTATTCGGTTTAATTAAGTTGTTTGCTGGGTGTGTTTAACTATGACTAGTAAAGACCTGGTAAACAGTGATACTGGTATGGCACCCTGATGATCCTTATGTGTCGTTGTCCCTAATGGAGTTGCATTTGGAGATGATTCTGGTAGATTTAAGTGATTTAGCGATATGGCCTCAGGTGTTTGAAGAGTTCCCATTCACCAATGTATTTATATTTTCAAAAGTTAGTTGATTTTCAGGGGTCTGAGTTACTCTAAGTTTGGGACTAAGGATTCATAGTTCTGAACTTTGTTGTTTGGCTAGCTTATTAAAGATAGTAATCTGATTGGTTGCATTAGAATAAGTTGCATTTGATATATATGTTGTGTGTGCATATGTATTTGTTTTGCGGTTTGGTGTACTAGGTGTTCCGCTCATTCCTTTCATTTTCATGCAGAGGTGAAGATGACATGGTATATGATATGTACATAGATCAAGGGGATGGAAATAGTGATCCAGGCTACCCTGCTGAGGAATAGATTCATATACTGGATTAGGAGAAAAGAATTTTTTTTTTTTTTAGATCTTTTGTAGAATTTGGAATAATTTGAAAGATTTTATATTTTCTGAAAGACTTTAGACTTTTATGTTTTTGCGGATCTTTTGAAGGATTTTTATTTATATGTTATATAAGTTTTGAACCTTCTAATTTACTCTCTGAGAGAGTTTATGGAGATTATCTTATATGTTTTTATATTATAGATTAGATTGTTATAGCCTTTCTGTCCTACAAAGAGAGGACACGTAGTGGATTGTAATTGCCAATAGGTTAGGGCATTACAACTTACTTGGCATCAGAGCTATAGGTTTTATATCATATAGATTTAAGTTTTGACTCCTTAGGATGGTGAGCATTAATGAGTGGGGTAGAATATAGTAGGGTTATTGTTTAGTTAAGTTTGTTGTTTCCTAATAGATTTTAAGTTTTGACCTATAAGTTGGATTACCCTGATTCTTATGTGGTTGTGTTTTGCTTGTGTTAAAATGCCTCTAAAGAGAAGAATGCCTAAGGTGGGTTCCTCCAGAGCTGGAAAGGAAGAAGTGAATAATGGGCAGGATGATCAACAGCCTCAGAATCAGGATCTACCACCACCTCCACCTGTAGGATAGTAGGTTCCTATTGATGTTGCACGGCTTATGCAGGCTGTGAATGCTTTAATGGGAGTAGTTAATCAACAGTAGCAGGATATAAGGCACGACATGCAGATGGTCCAAGCGAATGCTGAAGGTTGGAGATAGGAGACCTAGAGATTGAATGGAAATGGAGGTCTTGGAGCCAAACCTACAGATGTCCTCAATTTGAATAAGTTTGTTGACTTGGTGCATAAGTTTGAGCAAGTACCAGGTAAGCCTCTTGATGCCCGGCTATGGATGGAGAAGGTTGAGAAAACATTTACTACTCTAGATATTCCAGAGATTAAGAAGGTTGAGTATGCCTCCTATTTGCTGACTAGGAAAGCTAATAATTGGTGGTTGGCATCAAAAGCCTAGTGCGGTCACTTGGCATATGTTTCAGCAAGCCTTCTATAAGAATTATTTCCTGATAGTGTTAAGCAAAAGATGCTTCAGGAGTATTAGGTGTAAAGGAAGATGTCAATTGAAGAGTATGAGGTAGAGTTACATAAGCTGATGAGATCTCCCTGATGCTTTGAAAGAGAGTGAAGAGGCTAAAGTTAGCAGATTCATTACTCGACTAGAGCCTGAGATCCAATACCACGTAAATTTGATGGATCTAAAAAATTATTCTACAGCAGTGAATAAGGCAAGACAGTGAGCAAGGTTTGAATAGGATGAAGAGTCGAGAGCCCTAAAGAGGCCAGATATTCTTGGGCAAGAGACCAGCATCTAGTTTGTTGACACAGGACAAGGGTAAGAGACCTATCACACAGCCTTTCAGGCCAGCAGTGCAGAGTACAGATAAGAGAAACCCTAGATGCCTTGGATCACATGATCTGGAGGATTGCAAGTGGATAGAGTGTGCTTGTTTTTCTTATGGTAAAGTTGGACATATCAGCAAGTTCTGCACACAGAAGATTTTTCCTCAAGTTTTCTGTTTCGAGTGTAAGCAGGGAGGACATAAAGCTATGGATTGTAAGGATTCTAGTAGACAGATATATCCAAGAGTTCAGATTGGTAGAGCTCTATATTCTAGCCAGAGACAGCAAGTAGCAACAAAGGTATACACTCTTCAGCGTAGTGAGACATCTAGTGTGGACACTATTGCGGGTATGTTTCCTATACTCCTGCATAATACAAGTGTTGTTTGATACTGGTGCCAGTTTTTCTTGTGTTACTGAATCTTTTGTATCTATATGTGGTGTATTTGTTGAGTTTCTGTCTGAATGTTTTTATGTGAGTACATCGTTGGGAAGTGGGTCTTTGTTCAATAGAATATATAGGAATGTAGATATTGAGATAGAAGGTAGGCTTTTACCTACAGATTTGGTAGTGTTGGATATGCAGGATTTCGATGTGATTCTACGATTAAACTGGTTGACAAAGTATAAGGCTGTGATTGATTGTCACAATCTTGTAGTAGAGTTTGGTTTGCCTGATTGAGACTAGTTTGCTTATAAGTTATTGGTGCAAAGATCTCCAATTTTACTTACCTATGAGCTATGGGGAAGATCTATGTTGGCAACTTTGGTAAAAGAGGATAAGCAGAAGATGGATTTATCTGAGATACCTATCTTATGTGAGTACCTAAAAGTTTTTCCAAAAGATTTACCAGGGTTACCACCAGAAAGAGAAGTGGATTTCTGTATTGAATTGGTACCAGATGCTACACCAATTTCTAAGACTCCTTATCACATGGCTCCTACAAAACTTGCAAAGCTTAAAGTGCAGTTAGATGATCTGTTGAAGAAGAAGTTTATTAAACCCAATGTTTCACCCTGGGGAGCTCTAGTTTTGTTTGTGAATAAGAAAGATGGTAATATGAGGTTGTGCATAGATTACAGAGAGTTGAATCAAGTGATAGTTAAGAACAGGTACCCTCTGCCAAGAATTGATGATTTGTTTGACCAGCTAACTGGAGCTTCATTGTTTTCAAAGATAAATATAAGATCAGGATATCACCAGCTGAGAGTTAAGGTAGAAGATATACAAAAGACTGCTTTCAGGACCAGGTATGGACACTATAAGATTGTTATCACGCCATTTGGTCTCACCAATGCACCAGCAGTGTTTATGGATCTGATGAACATAGTTTTTAGAGATTATCTAGATATGTTTATCGTAGTTTTCATTGATGATGTGCTGATATATTCTTAGTCTAAAGAGGAACATGAGGAGCATCTAAGAATGGTTCTGACTAGATTGCAAGAAGAGAAGTTGTATGGAAAGTTTTCTAAATGTGATTTCTGGTTAGAACAAGTGTCTTTCTTAAGACATATTGTTGATGGTAATGGTATATCAGTTGATCCTAAGAAAGTAAAAGTGGTTATTATATGGCCAAGACCCAAAACTATGTCAGAAATCAGAAGTTTTCTATGAATGACAAGATATTATAGAAGGTTTGTAGAAGATTTTTCAAAGATTGCTAGTCCATTGACTAGATTGACATAGAATAGAGTTAAGTATGTTTGGAGTGAAGACTGTGAAGCTAGTTTTCAATTGTTGAAGAACAAGTTAGTGTTTGCTCCAATGCTAACCCTACCAGTAAGTGGTGAGGAATATGTTATATACAGTAATGCCTCTATACAAAGTTTAGGATGTGTGTTGATGCAAGGAGATAGGGTAATAGCATTTGCTTCCATACAATTAAAGCCTTATGAGAGGAATTATTCTACTCATGATCTGGAATTAGCAGCGGTAGTGCATGCTTTGAAGTTGTGGAGGCACTACTTGTATGGGGAAAGATGTAAGGTATACACAAATCACAAGAGTTTAAAGTACATCTTTACTCAGAAAGAGCTGAATATGAGACAGAAAAGATGGTTGGAGCTGATAAAAGACTATGACATAAATATCCAGTATCATCTAGGCAATGGGGAATGTTGTAGCAGATGCTTTGAGCAGGAAGAGAGTACATAATCTTGCAGCTTTGATCACAACAAAACTCCATTGATTGAGGATATAAGGAAGCTTGAGCTGGAGATAGTCACAAAGCAAGTAAGTGAAAGATTGGCGAACTTGATAATACAGCCTACTCTTGTAGGGAGAATCAAGACAGCTCAGATAGATGATCAGAGTTTTCTGGAAATAAAAAGGAGAATGGACAGGGGCACGGCACCAGAGTTTTAGGTTGATGAGGAAGGTATTTTGCGATATAAAGGAAGATTGTGTATGCCAATTCAAGGAGAACTTAAGAGGGAATTATTAAAGGAAACACACTATTCCAGTTATTCTATCCATCCATGAGGTAATAAAATGTACCAAGACTTAAAGAAGTTGTATTGGTGGAATAACATGAAAAAGGAGATAGCAGAATATGTTTCCAAGTGTCACACGTGTTAGATGATCAATATTGAGTATAGAAGACTAGCAGGTGAGTTGTAACCTTTGCATATACCGCAATGGAAGTGGGAACACATCACCATGGACTTCGTTTCTGCTTTACCTAAGATAAGAGATAAGTTTGACTCAGTGTGGCTGATTGTGGACAGACTCACTAAAGTCGCTCACTTTATGCCAATCAAGACTGAGTATGGAATGGATCAGTTGGCAAGATTGTATGTCAAAGAGATTGTAAAGTTGCATGGAGTACCCATAACTATTGTATCAGATAAGGAGACTAGATTTACTAGGAGATTTTCGAAGAGTCTACATCAAGCTTTGGGTACCAAAGTAGTTTTCAACCCAGCTTATCATCCATGGACTAATGGATAATCCGAGAAGACTACTCAAATTCTAAAAGATATGTTAAGAGTATGCATTTTAGACTTCAAAGGTAGTTGGGATGAGCATTTACCATTGGTGGAATTTTCTTACAACAATAGTTATCAAGCATCGATTGGCATGCCTTCGTTTAAAGCTCTTCATGGTAGAAAGTGCAGATCACCTATTCATTGGGAAGAAGTGGGTGAAAGACAGTTGTTGGGACCTAAGTTAGTGCAAGATGCAGTTGATAAAGTTAAGTTGATTAGATGAGATTACAAGCAGCTCAGAGTCAACAAAAGAGTTATGCTGATAAGCAAAGAAGACCTTTGGAATTTCAAGTGGGAGAGCACGTTTTGCTTAAGATCTCACCAACAAAGGGTGTTGTCAAATTTGGATTAAGAGGAAAGTTGAATCCTAGATATGTGAGACCATATGAGATTCTAGAAAAGATAGGTGATATGGCATACAGATTGGCTTTACCGCCTAATTTAGAAAGAGTACGTAATATGTTCCATATATCTATGCTCAGAAAGTATATTAGAGATCCTGAAGAGATAGTAGCTCTTGAACACTGGAAGTGCAACCAAATCTTTCGATAATTGAGAAACCAGTGAAGATTGTGCACACAAAGGAGAAGATCTTGAGAAGAAAGGTGATCACATATGTGAAGATCCAGTAGACAAACCAATCTGAATGGGAAGTAACTTGGGAGCTAGAGGAGGAGATGCGAGCCAAGCACCCTAAGCTTTTCAATGAATCAGGTAACTTTCGACGACAAAACTTTCTTTTAGGAAGGGAGAGATGTAATATACAAATAATAATTTATATTAAAGGATAGAATTGTAATAAAGTGTTGTTAAAAGGGGTATTTTTGTCTTTGAACAGACGGTTTTGCACACGGGAAGTCACACGATAAAGTATGGATGAATACAATCAAAGCCGACCTTATAGCTACCATCTTTTGATAAAGGATGATGGCCTAAACATGTACGATGTCAGCCTAAACAACAGCTTTGGAGTTTTGGAAAATTTAAGGAATTTGGCCATACGCCGACAAGAAGGCCACCGGCTTACACACCAAGGCCGTCGGTATACACACCAAAGCCGCCAGCCCACTAAAATCTATATATAAGATGTTTTGGCGAGAGTTTGTAATTGTCTTGTTTTATTCGAACTTTTTCTTCTCCAAAGTGACTTTAGGGCTTAATCTTTCTATTCCTAGTGTGTGGATTCAAAGGAGGGCTTGGAACAATCAAGAGTAAGTGGATTCGCTAGTTTATTACAAGTTCTTTACGCATCAAACATGTTGTTTAGAATTTTTGTTTAATTTTTGAAGGTTTTTTGAAGAAAACCCTGGTTCTTGTTCGAGATCTGATATTTTAGAAGAGCAATCGGGTCTAATCAAGGTAAGTTTGCTTCTTAATCATAGATTTGACATGAGATGTATTATAAATGATAAATGTCTGTTCATGTTATATTTTAAATTAGGGTTTTCTGAGTGAGATCTATTTTATTGCAATTTTTGAGGAAAATGATCGAAGAAGAATGTGTTATTTTGGAGTTTCTTAAAAGGTTAAGGTTTTGGAGAAATTGGATATGTTAGATTTTGGTTTCATGTTGAAGTTTTTAATTGTTTCTGTTCATATTATATTATCAGGAGATTTGGAGATTATGGGTTGTTATTAAAGGAGGTTGTTGTTTTGGAGATTTGTCCCTGAAATTGAGAAGGTACGACCATTCCTTATTTACTGTATGTGCTTACAGGTTTAGTATTATGTTTATTTTGTTGTAGGAACAGATAATAATCAATCTAAATTTATTCGGCTTAATTAATTTTTCCGCTGGGTGTGTTTGGCTATGACTAGTAAAGATCTGTTAGACAGTGATACTGGTGTGACACCCTGATGATCCTTATGTGTCGTTGTCCCTAGTGGAGTTGCACTTGGATATGATTCCAGTAGACTTAAGTGATTTGACAGTATGGTCATGGGTGTTTAGGGAATACCCATTCACTAATATATGTATATAATTACCTATTTTCAAAAGTTGCTTTATTTTCAGGGGCCTGAGTTGCTCCAAGTTTGGGACTAGAGATTCATAGTTCTGAACTATGTTGTTTGGCTGGCTTATTACAAATAATAATCTGATTGGTTGCATTAGAATAAGCTACATTTGATATATATGTTGCGTGTGCATATGTATTTGTTTTGTGGTTTAGCGTACTAGGCGTTCCACTCATTCCTTTCATTTTTCATGTAGAGGTGAACATGACATAGTATATGATATATCTAGTATGATATGTACATAGATCAAGGGGATGGCGATAGTGGTCCAAGATACCCTGCTGAGGAATAAATTCAGATATATGATTAGGAGAAAATAATCTTTTTTTTAGATCTTTTGTAGAATTTGGAATAATTTTAAAGATTTTATATTTTCTGAAAGACTTTGGATTTTTATGTTTTTTAATATCCTTTAAGGATATGAAGGATTATTACGTAATAAGTGGAGTTTTAATTATCTTGAATTTGGTTGGCCTAGGTTTAGGATAACTTTTTATGTAAAACAGGATCTTTTGAAGGATTTTTATTTATATGTTATAAAAGTTTTGAACCTTCTTATGTACCCTCTGAGAGAGTTTATGGAGATTGTATTATATGTTTTTATATTTTGGATAAAATTTTATAGCCTTTTCGTGTCCTATAAAGAGAGAACGCATGACGGGTTGTAATTGCCAACAGGTTAGGACGTTACACTGATGGTACAAGAACCTCTACTAGAACAATAGCCTTTGCTCTGTAAACAAAGAGAAAGGTATTGCCTATATAGGAGTTCGTTTAGATGTACAGTAGGCCCATAGTGCCAAAGATAATTTGTCATGCAATTTCCTCTTGTTATCATGCACCGTTCTACTGAGGACTTTGATCACAGTGTTATTTGTCACTTCTACTTAGTCAATTCCTTTAGGATAATATGGTGTGGACTCAATATGATTTATACCATAGGATTCCAATAGTCATCAAACATGCACATTGATGAAGAGTTCCATTATCTGTCAATATGCATTGTGGTATGCCGAATCTACATTAAATTTTCCTTCATAAATGTAGCTACCACTGGCCTGGTCACCCTCTTCAAGGGTATAGCTTCTACCCATTTTGCAAAACATTCGATGCCTACCAAGATCCATATAAATCCTTTAAATGCTAGATATATTGGCCTAATCAAGTCAAACACACAAGTGTGAAATAGCCAAGGAGTCATCAAACTATGAATCCCTACTGCTAGGTCATGGATTACATTACCATATAGTTAGCATGGGACACACTTCTTCGCATAGTTTAAGGCGTAATCTTACATGGTTAGCCAGTTATATCCATTTTCAAGGATCCAGTAATGCGGTTTCATTGCCCTTTAATGTTCACCACAATCTTCCGAATGAAGTTCATTCAAAATCACTTCAGTTTCAAGTGGCACTACACATTGCAAAGGTTGTCCCTAGAAAGAGATTCTATGTAATCCATCATCTTGTAACATATACTTCTTTACTTTTTGCTTGATTGTTCTTGCATCTCAATTGTTAGTAACAAGGACATTGTTCTTTAAGAAACCTACATATGGCTGTTGCTAGTCTCCTATACTCATAGTAAATTTGCATTCTACTTCATCAAGCAGTAAGGAACAATATGAGTAGCCAAGTTACAGCTAGGACGCGTCTTTTGTCATTGAAAGACAATAATACCCTACATGCTGGGTGGTCCATCCTTACCACACCATACTTGATGGAACTCTTATAGTTTATGTTGAGCTTCATCAATAGATATGTATCATGCTAAAATTCCCTCAGCACCTTTGTAGTACAAAATACCATGTATGAAGATAAAGTGCTTGAGCATCACCATAGAGGTTGTTTCAGGATGCGCCAACTATGCCTTAATAGTCGTACACTAGTCATCTGCAACTCTATATCCTCTTCGATTTATTGCAAAGTAGTATAAGGCACAATTCTTCTAGTGATCTAGACACTTGACATTAGAATCTCCTATTAAGACTTTGGGTGGTAACATTGCCAGCACGTTAGCATATATATTAATAGAACATCAAGTATACTCGTATCTTATAACATGGAACCTAGTGATAAGAGATTGTATAGCAGTTTTATAAGGAGCCAACACAAGCTTTTTTGCCACACTCTCCATTAGTTTGCTTCATGATGAGGTATGAGTCATCTTTAAGGCATATTCGGGTTGCACCACCGTTGTTGTGCAGATAGCAATCCTAGTAACAGAGCTTTGTATTCGACTTCATTATTTGTATAATGAAAATCAAACTTGAAGGCCAAGGGGATCTCTTGGCCATCTAGGGACGTTAGCACGCTTCCAGCTCTGTACCTACCACTTCTAGATGATCCATCAAATTGGATTGACCATTCTCCACTTACTTCTACCAATTGAATCCTTATGAAAACCACCAACAATGGCTTCCATTACTTTATCTTTATCGACACCGAGGAATTGAGCTAACAAATTTGCTAGTGCCTACAACTTGATTGCTTTTAGAGGTAAGACTACAATATCGAATTCTCTAAGAAGCAACATCCATTTAGCAATTCTCCGAAACAAAGCTAGTCGTGACATAAGGTACATGATGGGGTCTGAATTGGTCATCACGATGAGTTTATGAGCCATCAAATAATATCGTAGATTTTGAGTAGCAAAGATCAGTGCAAGACAATGCCTCTCACATGATAGGTAGTTGATTTCACTACCTTGAAGAGTTCGACTCAGACAATACGTTGAACGTTCAACACCACTTACTTCCTACATTGACAGGCCCCAATGGACCTATCAATTGACGTTATATATAAGATCATCGACTCTCCCTTGATTGGCATTGTCATTGTCTAAGGGGAACCCAGTACTCCCTTAATTTTCTAAAATGCCTCTTCTTATGTTGCCCCCTATGCGAATTGTACTTCTTTCTTCATCATCTGACGCAGTGGAAAGGAGATTTCAACAAGTGCCGAGACAAATCGTCTGACATATGATACCTTCTTTATAAATTCCTTCAACTTTCGTTGATTCTTTGGTGATGGCATGGATTAAATGGCTTCCACTTTTGATGGATCTACATCTACCCCTTTTCGATGCACAATGAATCCAAGGAACTTCCCCGACGATAATCCGAAGAAACACTTCAAGGGGTTCATTCTCAAATTATAGGATCGACACCTTCGAACACCATCTTCAAGTGGTCAAGATGATCAAGTGCTTGCCGTGATTTAATGATAATATCATCTACATAATCCTCCATATGATCATGCATCATGTCATGGAAGATCACAATCGTTGCCCTTTGGTAAGAAGCAATAGCTCCTACATTCTTTAAGCTGAACGGCATCATAGTATAATAGAAGTTCCTAAAAGGCATCTGAAAAACTGTGCACTTAGCATCGCCTAGCACCATCTTGATCTAATTGTATCCATTGAATCCATCTATGAAGGAGAAAATTTCAAGTCCAGCCATTGCATCAACTGACATATCAATGTGAGGGAGTGGAAACTAATCTTTAGGGCACGCTTTATTTAGATCACAAAAATCCACACAAACACATATTTGGCCATTCTCTTTCTTTACTGGTACAATGTTTTTCTTAATATCCAACTAAGTCTTCATGCTTGAATAATAAAAATTCAAATATCATATCACCTTTTAACATTTATGTGAGATGTTTGTATTTAGTAGTCATTTAGAGAATGGGAGAGTAAAAATAGACTAAGGAACTCATGTAAAAATATGTAATAAATTAGAGAAGCAACACCTTTTATATTTTAGAAACAAATCTCGAAGATCATAACTTTTCCCAAAAGTCACCATATTTAAAATACGAGTTATATCTATTAGATATAAATTTAATCAAGTACAAACTAATCTAAATCATTAACCATTAATGGATGTAATCCAAACATAAAAATATTTCAAAAATTTGATCAAAAGTTACAACTCTTTAAATTTTAACATTCAACAAGGATCGGACTAACTTAGTCCTAACTAACTTAAAATGGAGACGTAAAGAGTCTAGACTAGCTCAATTTGATCTAGATTATATTATACCATCACATTCCATTTCAATCTTGTTCTCTTATTTTGAAAAAGATGGTTCGGAGCTTTTTACAATAGATTTAAACCTTCTTTATAAACTTTATAAATCTCCCTCTTTTGCTTATTTTAACATAGGTACCATTTAGTTAATTATTGAGCTTTCCAAACACAAAGTTGCAATCTATTTCAACAATATATACTTGCATGCATGAACATTTTTCAATTATTGATTCATAATTCAAATATTTATATAAAGTGTTCTAATGCTACATTGCAAGCATGTATGACATTTGTAAAGGTTCAAATTCAACTCCTAGGCCTTATGCCTTTAGTAATGCTTTGGAGGGTAACCACTTGGCCTAAAGTAGTAAGGCCCAAAGAGTTAAGTCTACGTATTTTTTCTTTTTTTTTTTTTCAATGACTAAAGAAGACTTAATATTCTAGACCTAGTGTGAAGGCCCTTAAACCAATCCATCTACTCTTAATCTTTTTCAGGAAGGCATATACACTAAAGGCCTTTAATGGGCTTGAAGTTTAGAGAAGTTTATAAAGGAAGGGTCTATTAACAAAAAGACTCATTTTGGACATTCATAGTCTACAAGACCCAATAGCCAACAACAATAACAAATAAGCCAAAATCTATAAATTTCAACACTCCCTCATCATTTAGGAGGAGAAAGAGATAAAAAGAAAAATCATTATACAATCAAATAACAATCTTGAATGATCAAACAATGCTAAAATGAACAATATAATGCCTCCTATTAAAAAGAGTGATGACTAATATTTGATTGCTTTTTCACCTATCACATATATATTTGAGCCAGCTATAATGATCCTTCTCCCTATCTAATTTTCTCTTACTCATCCCTTACATACCAAGTCAATCCTCTAAGGCCACATACATAATATGTATGTATTTCAACCGAATCCATACACTTGCAATATCATTGAGACTCTGAGAGTAATTCACTTGACATGCCATCAAGTCATAGCAGTCGCCAAGAAAGCGAGAAATGTTCTCAAAATCACCTTGAACACAATACCGAATACAAGGAGTAGGAAATCTAATAATATAGGAAGAATAACACTTAACCCAAACTAGTTTCGCTCAATTTCTTGGTTTTGCCAATTGCACATATTAACTTTGTTTTAGGGATCAGATACTAGTTTCAAAGCTCAAATGTCAAGTTTTGTTTAGGAATATGATATTTTCAAATTCTAACGTTTTTTAAGCATTCTGGTAGGGTGCTTTAAATTGGAGATTTCAAGCCAGGTTTTTGCCAAAAGCTCATTTCTAGCCTTTATAAATAACTAACTAAATTTAGTTAAATTATACGATGAGCATCTACGTACCCTTAGCCTTGATGGCCGAAAAAAATACCCTTGGTCTTAGATTACGGGCATCGGCCCAATTTAGTTCTCTAAGGTCCAATTTAGCTTGATTGTATAAAGGCCGCAAATGTTATGTCTTTTTTTTTTTTTCCCCTTTTTCTTTAGGGACTTGCCGAAGATTTTCCTTGAAATGTAGCCGAATGTGAAAGTAAATTTAAGATTAGATGGATCCAGGATTAGTATGCGAAAAAAGGATGCCAAATGAAATGCAAATAGAAGTATATATTTTTTCCCTTTGCCAGAACTAGCACGTGGGCTTTTAAGGGTAATCTCTATTTTTGATGTAATAGGATTTAGTTTTTTTTTTCTTTTCTTTTTTGGCCAAAATAATAGGATTGAGTTTAGTTACTGTGATATAAAAGCTCATAATGAAATTATATAAGATTTTACTCACTGGAGCGAAATAAGATAGGAGAAGAAAAACAAATTTTTTGGTGTTATATCGTTTTGTGATTGGTAATATTTCCGGGGAAAAAATGTTGCATTCTTAAGGAATAGTTTTTTTTTTTTTTTTTTTTTGGGGGGTGAAGGAAAAAAACATAAATTCCTTATCTTTTCTACAATATATAAAGTAGATATTTTTATGGTAGAATTCCTTGAAAATCAATCAGAAAATTAATTATTCTGCAACAATAATGATAAAATAAAATTTTTCATTTTAGTTTAGCAAAAGATTCAAACATAACATAAATGAGATGGCTTGAAAAGGAAATGAAAATTGGCTTATGGTAAAGAGAACTTCGGCCAGAAATTGGAATTGGGCTGAAATTGAATAAGATGGTTTGCCTATTTTCTTTTCTTTGCTACGGCCCACTTTTGGATTAGTTTGATTTCGTTGGCTGTTTTAATTATTTCTCTCATCAATTTATTTATTGAGTTAATCTTGGTTTCATCTTTGTTATTGTAATTATTTACTCATCTAATATTTACATTAAATCTTAAATTCGTCTACTCCTTTAAAATAAACCCTCCGTACCCGTGGTAAAAATTTTCAGTTTTCACATTAGTTTATATTTATTTGAAAGATAAATGAATTGATGTTTATAACCATAGATTATTAAATAAGCATAATGTAAAAATTATTACTCGAACTTTGAGTGTTGTTTTAATTTTGTACCAAAAGCTTGAAGTGGTTAAACATCATATCTAATCAAACTTTTACTTGTCCAATTTACTATTTCTAGAACTTGACAACTAAAAATTTAATTGTGCATGACACTTAACAACTTCAAGTTTCAAATATAAAATTGGAAAAAGAAAAAAATAAAATTCAGATAATCATTGTGACATTATCTACATTAGAATATGTATGGAAATTAACTTAAGTTTCATATCATATGCTAGTTTTACGAATACAATATCGAGGCAAGGTACCTTTGATGTTCCTCGATTGTATAAACATTGGCTTTATTAACCTCTTAATAGTTTTTAATGCCTGTTATTGTTGAAAAATGTAAGTAGTAATATCATGAGATTACGTGCCTTTCGTCTATATTTCTTCTATTATAAATTATAATTCAATTCATAAACCGAGAAAAACCAAAATCAAATATGATTGGTTCGTGAATTTTTCTAAACTACACGGTATGATCTAGTTCAAAGAAATAAAATAATAAACCATATTTGTATGATTTGACTTGGTTGGAAGGAAAAATCCAACTAAAGTGAAATGCATGTATCGGTTGTCAACATTAGATGTGTGAGAGTTGGTTAAACAGGCTCAGGCCGGTCCGGTTCAGCCTATTTTGACTAATAGGTTAAAAGGTTAAAAAAATGCTGGTTCGTTTGACAAATGAGCCAAAATTTATTAACTCTAATTTAACCCACTTTAGACCATGAGTTAACAAGCTAGCCCATTTACTTGACCCATTTAATCTACTCATATTTTTTTATGGGTTAATGTTACACGTCATAGTACGAGACGTAGAACATTACCAAGTAAATTTGAGGATTACATAGTAGATAAATGAACAGATAAATAGAGTTGGTTAGGCTCAACCAACGAAACTGATAGAAACATCATTGTATACAGAGTTGGTTAGATTTAACCAACTAACAGCTTTGTAACAGATTGCATGTAACAGTATAGCAATAGTATTGTACATGGATGCATATAAATGAGAAGTAAAAGGGAAAAGGGAATTAACCCCCCTTTTGGAAATCAACGTGTTCATTGTGGAGCTTGGATTAGCTCGAATAATCCATGGTATACACTTCTTCTCTGTTACCTGCAAAAATAAACATCACTATCAGTGAATATACTATGGTTAGGGTGAGATAACAGAAAGCATAAGGAAAGATAATACTTAGCTTTCGTAGAGAGAAAACCCTAATCGCTTAGGGTTAGGAAAGAACGAGAGAGGGTATTCGATAGTGAGATCTGGGGAGGATTGACTGTCACGTGCGAAGTTAGAGTAAAGAGTGTGATTTCTGTGGGCTGGGCTTCGGAGAGAGTAAACAACCCAACATTTGGTGCTCTCGTTGTTGTTCATCACCAATTCATGGCTTCCACTCGATCTCAGGAGGAGTTTGCGAAGTTGCAAGCGTTGGTCTTTTCTTTGGCTGAAACAATGAAAGGGATGCAAACTCAAATGCAAGAGTCTATGAATTCTAATGCGTTGATGCAGCAAACAGTCAAAGATTTTCAAGAGAATGTCAATCACTCAATGCAGCAGTTCGGGGAGAAGATTGATAATATCAGGACTCACAATGACAATCCAACACCGGTTTTACATCAAGATTCCTCAGATGGATCTCATCCATCATCTTCCTTAACGGAATCATTGTTGAAAGGTATTAAACTCGAGATTCCTAAATTTTCGGGTCAGGATGTGCTGGGGTGGATTTATCAGACTCAAAAGTTTTTTGCTTTCCACAAAATACCCGAGGCACAAAGATTGGACATTGCAGCTTTTGCAATGGAGGGCGATGCGCTGCAATTTTTGCAGTGGTTAGAACAGAATAATCAATTGACTACATGGCAGCAGTTCCTCCAATCTTTGAAGACTCAATTTGGTCCTTCAGAGTATGAGGATTTTCAGGGGGCCTTAGCTAAATTGGTACAGAGGAGATCGGTATCAGAGTATCAAAGGGAATTCACTGCTTTATCTAATCAAGTGGTAGGTATTCCTGATTCTTTTCTTATTAGTTGCTTTGTTTCTGGTTTAAAATCACATATTAGAAAGGAAGTTCAGATTTCTAGACCCAATTCTCTATCACATGCATTTTGGTTAGCTAAAATGCATGAATCTAAATTTGCAGATAATGTTTTTGCTAAACCTACTGTTTCTCACCCTGATTCATTTCGTTCTTTTTCTTCTCCTTCACACACTTCTACCTTACAATTTTCAAAACCATCCATTTCTCATACTTTATAAATTCATCTATTCCTAAACCATCTCTACCTATAAAAAAATTATCCCAAGCTGAACTTCAAGAAAAGAGGGAAAAAGGTCTTTGTTTTCACTGTGATGAAAAGTACAGTAAACTTCATAAGTGTAAAGCTAAATTCCTCTTGTTATTACAAGAAGAGGAGGAGATTCAGGATTCGGAATTGGAGGAATCTCGTATTGATGACTTTGATGAGGGGACTATCAGCTATCATGCTTTATCTGGATATTCTACTCCTCGTACTATTCGTTTTAAAGGAACTGTTCATGGTAAAAATGTCATTATATTGGTCGATTCGGGTAGTACACATAATTTTGTACAATCACGAATTGCCAAATATTTGGGTCTTTCGGTTATTCCTTCAGTGAATTTCAATGTGATGATAGGGAATGGTAGCAAATTATCATGCGAAGGACAGTGTCCAAGTGTATCACTGGACATCAAGGAATGCAATTTACAGAGGCTTTCTATGTGTTACCTATTCAAGGGGCTGATTTTGTCTTGGGAGTTCAATGGTTACAAAAACTTGGGCCAGTCACTATTGATTACAGTCAGTTAACCATGAAGTTTTGTTACAATGGTTCTTCTATTATATTGACAGGTGAAGAAAATCCTATGATTTTCCAAATATCTCATCATCAACTCAGGAAACTAGTTAAAATGGATGCTGTGGCTTCTTGTTTTCAATTGACAGCTCAGTCTCAATCCGATTTTCATGGCATTTCATCCGGCAATAATGCATTGGATGCATTATTGGGCAAATATGCCTCAATTTTTGAAGCACCTTCATCATTGCCGCCTTTAAGAAACACACAGCATCGCATTCATTTGGTGGAAGGATCACAGCCCATTAATGTAAACCCTATAGATACCCACACTTTCAGAAGAGTGAGATTGAAAACAAGTTCAAGAAATGCTTAACTTGGGTATCATCCAACATAGCACAAGTCCATTTTCTAGTCCGGTGCTTCTTGTTAAAAAGAAAGATGGTACTTGGCGCTTTTGCATTGACTACAGGGCTCTTAATCAAGTGACTGTGAAAGATGAGTTTCCAATTCCCACATTGATGAACTCCTTGATGAATTGTTTGGGGCCTCATGTTTTTCAAAGTTGGACTTACGTTCAGGCTATCATCAAATTTGTATGCATCAGGATGATATTGAGAAAACAGCTTTTCGGACTCATGAGGGCCATTATGAATTTTTGGTAATGCCCTTTGGCTTATGTAATGCCCCTGCTACTTTTCAGCTATAATGAATAGACTTTTCCAACCATTTCTACGAAAATATGTCATTGTTTTTTTTTATGACATATTAGTTTACAGTAATCTTTTGAGGATCATTTGAAGCATTTGGATTCTGTATTACTGATTTTGCAGCAAAATCAGTTCTTTTTGAAGGCTTCTAAGTGTATTTTTGCCAAAGATACCATTGAGTATCTAGGGCACATTGTGTCATGCAAAGGGGTGAGTCCGGATCCCTCTAAAGTTCAAGGAGTCAGAGAGTGGCCTCCTATTATTTCAGTCAAGCAATTACGTGCCTTTTTAGGCTTATCTGGGTATTATCGACGGTTTATCAAGGATATGCCGCTATTGCCAGTCCATTGACTGACTTATTGCAAAAGGATAAGTTTGAGTGGAATTCTGATGCTGAACAAGCTTTTGTTTCTTTGAAGACAGCACTAGTACAAGCTCCCATTTTACAATTGCCTGATTTTACTAAGCAATTTGTTATTGAAACAGATGCTTCAGGGACTGCTATAGGTGCTGTCTTATTGCAGAATGAGCTTCCAATTTCTTACTTTAGTAAGAAGCTTCCTTTACATTTGAGGAAAGCATCTGCTTATGTGAGGAGTTATATGGTATGGTGGAAGCGGTTCGGAAATGGCGACAGTATGTTTTGGGGACTCATTTTTTGATTCGAACAGATCATAGAAGTCTGAAGAAATTTTGTCTCAAGTGATTCAAACACCTGAGCAGCAGAAATATCTATCCAAATTACTTGGATATGATTATACCATCACTTATAAAGCTGGAAAAGAGAATATTGTAGCTGATGCTCTATCAAGGCAATTTGATGGGACATATTATCATCTTGGATGGTCTACTCCTATATTTCAATTTATTGATATTTTGAAACAAGAGTATCAGACTCATCCTGCTTTTCGAGCTATTATTTCTGACCTTACTAAAGGGTTGCATCATACCAAATCTCTCATTTGGAACATGGCTTCTTTATCATGATTCCAAAATTTTTTTAGTTCGGGACTCTATGGTGGTGCCTCTTATTTTGAGAGAATATCATGCAACTCCATCAGCTGGTCATTTTGGATTCTTAAGACTTATAAAAGGATGTTGTGGATTTTATTGGGAGGGACTTCGGAAGGATGTAGAGGAATTTGTTCGAAATTGTCTTACATGTCAGCAGGTCAAGTATGCCACTAAATCTCCTGCTGGTTTATTGTCCCCATTACCAATTCCTGATAAGGTATGGGAGGATGTAAGCATGGACTTTATTACATGCTTACCATGTTCACAAGGATTCTCTGTCATTTTAGTGGTGGTTGACAGACTGTCTAAATACTGTCATTTAGGTGCCTTGGATGAGCATTTTACTGCTACTAAGGTAGCTCACTTATTTGTGAACATGGTCATTAAATTGCATGGAATTCCCAGAACCATTGTTTCAGACAGGGATCCTGTTTTCATGAGTAGGTTTTGGAAAGAATTGTTTCGACTCAGTGGCACAAAATTATGCATGAGTTCTCATATCATCCTCAGTCGGATGGTCAAACTGAGGTGATGAATAGGACCCTTCAACAATTTGAGGTGCTTTGTCATGGAACAACCCAAGCTGTGGGTTCGATTTCTTCCATGGGCTGAGTATGCTATAATGTTTCATATCATGAGGGTGGTAAAACAACTCCATTCGAAGTTGTATATGGCAGATCTCCACCAACTATTCCGAGTTATATTAGAGGTTCTTCTGCTGTTGAAGCAGTGGATACTGAGTTAGCTACTAGAGATGAAGTATTATCTGTTCTTAAACAGAATTTGCAGCAAGCTCAGAATCGTATGAAGTCTCAAGCAGATAAGCATAGATCGGATGTCACATTTGAGGTAGGGGACTTAGTCATGGTGAAGCTCAAACCCTATAAACAGACTTCTATTGTTAATAGCTTTCACAAGCTCTCAAAGCGTTTTTATGGTCCTTACAAGGTGCTTCAAAGGATTGGATCATCAGCTTATAGGGTTGAGCTACCTCCTAATTCCGTATCCACAATGTATTTCATGTTTCTGCTCTTAAGAAGGCTATGGCTCTATTGATCCGGTTTTGGATTACCACAGGAGGCTTATCATAATCACCCAGTGTTACAACCACTGGCTATTCTTGACTCTCGGGTGATATTGGTAAATCGAAAACCTATTAAGCAGATCTTAGTTCAATGGAGGGGCTGTTACTGGAGGATGCGAGTTGGGAGGATTTTGATCAGTTTCAACTCATTTATCCTAATTACAACCTTGAGGACAAGGTTGTGTTTCCACAGGGGGAGCCAAATGTTACACGTCATAGTACGAGACGTAGAACATTACCAAGTAAATTTGAGGATTACATAGTAGATAAATGAACAGATAAATAGAGTTGGTTAGGCTCAACCAACGAAACTGATAGAAACATCATTGTATACAGAGTTGGTTAGATTTAACCAACTAACAGCTTTGTAACAGATTGCATGTAACAGTATAGCAATAGTATTGTACATGGATGCATATAAATGAGAAGTAAAAGGGAAAAGGGAATTAACCCCCCTTTTGGAAATCATGTTCATTGTGGAGCTTGGATTAGCTCGAATAATCCATGGTATACACTTCTTCTCTGTTACCTGCAAAAATAAACATCACTATCAGTGAATATACTATGGTTAGGGGATGAGATAACAGAAAGCATAAGGAAAGATAATACTTAGCTTTCGTAGAGAGAAAACCCTAATCGCTTAGGGTTAGGAAAGAACGAGAGAGGGTATTCGATAGTGAGATCTGGGGAGGATTGACTGTCACGTGCGAAGTTAGAGTAAAGAGTGTGATTTCTGTGGGCTGGGCTTCGGAGAGAGTAAACAACCCAACATTTAAATTGTTAAATTGACCAATTTAACCCATTCATACTAATTGAATAAGATGCATATATCCATTTAACCCAATAATGCTACATTGATAGTTATTTTTTCTATAATATTTATTTCTTTTATACAAGTGAGCTAATAGGTCAACCTACTTAACCAACAAACCAATCCATTTTGACTTATCTGTTAAATAGGCTAGGTAAAATTAGCTTATTTATAAATGAATTTAAAAAAAAAGTTGGTCTTAACCCGTTTCAAAAGCAGGTTAAATGAACCAACTCGTGAGTTAAAACGTATGTATACAGCTCTACCTAGCATACCGAGGCAATAGCAAAACTTAAAAGTACATCTAAACTTATGTCAAATACTTTTAACTTTAATCACTACTTATACAATAATATATCAAATACAGAAGTCGCGTTAAAGGGAAACGCATGATCTATCTAAAGCAGTTGAAGCATATCGTCTATTTGGAGAAGAACTTGAATACATTCTCTCATGAGGAGCTAGATGGTTTATTAGACCAGCAATGAAGAACATGTTATTGTTATAGTTCGATTTAAAAAATGTAGCTCAAGTAAAACAAAGTTCACAACTACATCTAAAACAACAAGAAGGAAGGGCAGGTAGTAGGTACTATGTAAATATGTCTCTTATTATTAAAGACTTCTCCAACTAAACAAGGATCGTCAAGACGAAGACATATCCATTTGAAACGTATGGTAAATGACAAAGGCACTTCAATTCCATCACTATTATGATTTTGGATTTACTGTGGATGGAGTACGTTTGAAGTGTATGAAGGCTTTAATGCTACTATCGCAGTTAGTGGCATATAAGTAGATTTTTAAAATTCGATGTATAAGTAGATTATTAGAAGCTACCTAAGTATATGAATTAATTAATAACATATAAATACTAATAAAATTTAACATATGTGTGGAATTTTCAAAAACAATCAAATATCACTGCTATTTGTTTTATGGTTTTTCCAAACACGCGGCACAATACCGATGAATACGTAGCTTGTGTCCTTCAAACGTTTACAAAATGACGGCAGCAAATCGGTCCAACTTGAAACTGAAGCAAGGTACAATCTTCTTGTATGTTTTTGTTTATTATAAGTGTAGTTGCCATTGTATATATTGGTTCACCTTTTCATGATACAATTAAGTTGTTTGCTCATAAACTTTTATATCTTTATACTTCCCTGAACTAATTGAAGAATCTTGAAATCAGTTGATCATCATCAACGCATCTACCGAGGAACAGAGGAACGAGTGAAGAAGGTTGCAGAGGAGTAAAGTAAAAGTTTATTTTGGAAATATTATTCTGATCACTGTTACAAAATATCTAAAGAGCTATTTATAGAAACAGAAAGCTAAACAGAAAAATAACAAACTGTTAAAAGACTAACAGAAGCAAACTAACAGACGTTAACATAAATATATGTATATCTACATCCCCCCCTCAAGTTGGATCGATGAAAAGACCCAACTTGGAACAAGAAGAAAATAAAGATAACTCAGAAAGAGGCTTAGTAAACATGTCTGCTAACTGATCAGAAGAACAAACATGTTGCAGATGAAGAAAGCCTTTGGAAATCTGATCACGAGTAAAATGAATATCAATCTCAATATGCTTGGTTCGCCCATGCTGGCAAGGATTATGAGCTATCATAATTGCAGACCTATTATCACAATATAGAGAAATAGGCAAAGAGATAGGAATGCATAAATCTTGAAGCACATAAGAAATTCAAAGAAGCTCCTTTGTTGCTGTAGCCAAACACCGATACTCAGCTTCTGCAGACGAGGTAGAAACAGTAGTTTGTTTCTTGGATTTCCAAGAAACAATAGCAGAACCAAGCAAAATACAAAAACCAGAAGTGGAACGATGATCAACAGGGCAGGAAGCCCAATCAGCATCAACAAAAGCAACTAACCGAAGATCATTAGCAGCTGGAAAAAACAAGCCAAAATGAATAGTATGCTTCAAGTAGCGAAGGAGATGTAGTAAAGCAGCATAGTGTGTGGAACGAGGAGCCGAAACAAATTGAGACAGCCGATTGACTACAAAAGCAATGTTAGGACGTGAGATGCTCAAGTAAAGAAGACGACCAATGATAGTGCGAAAGGATTGAGGATCAGCAAATCAATCCCTGTTTCTCGGTCAAGTTTAACATTGGTGGGTAGAGGTGTTTTAGAAGGTTTACAAGCAGTCAAACCAGCAGATTGTAAAATATCAAGGATGTATTTTCGCTGATGCACGCGAATACCAGAAGAATTCCGATACAATTCAAGACCAAGAAAAAATTTTGCTTCCCCCAAATCCTTAATCGTAAAACAGCATCTAATTCCCTTTTCAAAGCAATAATAGCAGCTTCATTAGAACCAGTCAATAAGAGATCATCCACATAAACCAAAGCAACTAGAAAATCAGTAGAAGTGGAACGAACAAATAAGGAATAATCATTCTTGGATTGAGAAAAACCTTTACTCAACAAGAACTGTGTAAGTTCATGATTTCACTGTCGTGACGCTTGCTTGAGTCCATAAAGACCTTTTAAGCAACAAACGGACAATGCTAATGGTGATAGAAGTTCCATTGTGAACTCTGTTTTCAGTGCAGGTATCAGTATTCCTTCTAGTTTAATAGCTGTGAATTCCAATTCTAGTTCTTGGATAGTTGATACGGGAGCAACTGATCACATGACTCCACATTTACATCTCTTAACCTCAGTTATATCCTTGAATAAACCAATTCTTGTTCATCTACCAATTGGAACAATGAAATCTGTCACCACTGTTGGAAAAATAATTTTGTTTCCTAATTTTGTCTTGCAAGATGTTTTGCATGTACCTGACTTTACACACAACCTTATGTCTGTTACTAAAATTTTTAAAATCCAACAATCTAATCATTACCTTGAACAATCATGTTTGTCTCTTTCAGACCAGAAACTAGATTGCTTGTGGCTGCAGCAAAAGAGTATAATGGATTGTATGTTCTTAATTCCACTTCTAGTGAGGCTGTTTCTTTTCCTATGAACATAACAATTCTGTTCTAGCTTGTAATAAAGTTGATCAAGCAAATTTGCTTCATCAACGTTTAGGACATACTTCTGTTTCCAAATTACAACATTTGTCAATGTATAAATCTTTGAATTTGTCACAATTCTTTTGTGATACATGTTGTCAAGCAAAAATGCATTCTTTGCCTTTCCAGATTAGTACAAATAGATCTCCTGCTCCTTTCCATTTATTACATATTGATCTTTGGGGGCCCTTTAGAATAACTTCTTTGACAGGTGGAAATTATTTTTTAACCATAGTTGATGACTATAGTAGATCAACTTGGACCTATATCTTGAACAACAAATTTCAAGTCTCTTCTGTTTTAGATCAATTTTTTTGCTATGTTCAAAATCACTTTAAAACATCACCTCAGTTTGTTCGAACTGATAATGGCTCGGAATTTTTGTCTCGTGTAACTCAGTCTTTGTTTCATAAACTGGGAATTGTACATCAACGTTCTGTCGTTTACACTCCACAACAAAATGGGAGAGTTGAACGCAAACACCGACACTTGCTTGACACAAGTAGAGCCTTGCGTATACATGCAAATTTACCAAAACAATTTTGGAGTGAATGTGTTCTTACTTCTACCTACTTGATAAATCGGATGCCTATGGCTCTTTTGAATTGGAAAACTCCATATGAAATGCTTTTTGGTAAACCACCTGATTATACTCACTTGCGTGTTATGGGTTGTTTATGTTATTCTACCATTCCTTCTCATACACGTGACAAATTTGACCCTAAAGGAGCTAGATGTGTCTTTCTTGGTTATGTGCAAGGACAAAAAGGATACAAACTTTTTGATCTATCAAAGCAGAAAATTATTGTCAGTAGGAATGTTCAATTCTTTGAACATATGTTTCCTTTTCATAATTCATCTTTGGTTAGTCCTCCTTTACCAAGAGAGTCTGTTTCTTTTGATGATTTCATTTCATATTCTCCTGATATACCTTGCAATCAGTCTTTGGATTCTTCTCTTACTGATGAATCAAATATGCATACTGATCAGACAGAATCATCTCCTCTTCCTGTTGATATTTCTGATTCTGTTATTGTTCCTTCTTTGCGTCGTTCTACTAGGAATAGTACATTGCCTACTTGGTTGAAGGATTTTGAACATACAATGCATATTACTAATACTGCTAATGCTGTTTCTCAATCTGTTTCTGCTTCTTTTCAACCTCCTCCTCCATATCCTCTTTTTCCTTCTCATTCTTTTCTTCATTACCCTGATGCTTATGTGAAATCTCTTGCAAATGTTATGACTATCTTTGAACCAAGATGCTATTCACAAGCTGTTCAACATAAGGAATGGGTGCTTGCTATGAAAAACGAACTTGATGCTTTAGAACGCAATGATACTTGGGAACTTACTACATTACCTCAAGGTAAAAAGGCCATTGGTTGCAAGTGGATTTATAAAACTAAGTATAAACCTGATGGTTCACTTGATAGATATAAAGCACGGTTAGTGGCTAAGGGATATACACAAGTTGAAGGAGAGGACTATCATGATACTTTTTCACCAGTTGCCAAGTTGGGTACTGTTCGAATTATCTTGGCTGTTGCTAGTGCTAAACAGTGCCCTTTGCATCAAGTGGACATCAACAATGCTTTTCTTCATGGGTTTTTACATGAGGATATTTACATGCAGCCTCCACAGTGTTATACCAAAGCCACTTCTTCTCAAGTTTGTAAGCTTAAAAGGTTTATATGGACTCAAGCAAGCGTCACGACAGTGGAATCATGAACTTACACAGTTCTTGTTAAGTAAAGGTTTTTCTCAATCCAAGAATGATTATTCCTTATTTGTTCGTTCCACTTCTACTGATTTTCTAGTTGCTTTGGTTTATGTGGATGATCTCTTATTGACTGGTTCTAATGAAGCTGCTATTATTGCTTTGAAAAGGGAATTAGATGCTGTTTTTACGATTAAGGATTTGGGGGAAGCAAAATTTTTTCTTGGTCTTGAATTGTATCGGAATTCTTCTGGTATTCGCGTGCATCAGCGAAAATACATCCTTGATATTTTACAATCTGCTGGTTTGACTGCTTGTAAACCTTCTAAAACACCTCTACCCACCAATGTTAAACTTGACCGAGAAACAGGGGATTTGCTTGCTGATCCTCAATCCTTTCGCACTATCATTGGTCGTCTTCTTTACTTGAGCATCTCACGTCCTGACATTATTTTTGCAGTCAATCGGCTGTCTCAATTTGTTTCGGCTCTTCGTTCCACACACTATGCTGCTTTACTACATCTCCTTCGCTACTTGAAGCATTACATATATTTATATGTTAACGTCTGTTAGTTTGCTTAAACAATCTGAACATTTCCTGGCAGAAGGATTGAAAAACTTTATTGTCTGCAGTAGTTGTGTCAAATTTACCAGAACTGTGCACATCAGTAACAATATCGAATGGAGAATCAGTCATCAAGTTAGATTTTTCAACATTCGCTGCAGTGGAAAACCTCTTGCCTCCACTATTCATACGCTTTCCTTTGTACCATTCAGGATATCCAACAAGCTGAAAACAAGTCTCTATAACATGTCCTTCACCTCCACAATGCTTGCAATTTAGTCTTCCTCTCATCTTCCGCTTATCAGTAAAATTCGCAGATCTACTGGAATTTATTTTTCCAGCTGCAAAAGTTATACCTGCTGGTTCTGTCATCATGGTGATTTCTCTTTGTTTTTCTATTTGTTGGACCAAATAGAAAGCTCGATTTACTGATGGAAGAGGTTCCATCGACAAGATCTGATTACGAACATACTCATATGCATCTCCCAATCCCATCAAAAATTGCATCAACCGCAATTCAGACTCATAATTCACAATCCTATCTGTCATATGACATGTACACAACTCTATCCTTCCACATATACATGTAGGATATGCATGTAAAGAGTTTAATTCATCCCAGTACTTCTTCAGCTTATTATAATAAGCACTTATAGACAGATTTCCTTGTTTCATGTTACTAATTTCTTGCTGTAATTGATAGATGAGAGGACCATTAGATTGTCCATACTGTTCCGCAATCTCATTCCATAATTCCAAAGCAGATTTTGCATATAAGAAATTTTGAGCAAGATCTGGAATCATAGAGTTTAATATCCAGCATCGTACCATGGAATCACACTTATTCCACTTCTCTAAATCACCAGAATTCTCATTAGGTTTATTGATTGTTCCATCAATAAAACCTATCTTTGATTTTGCACTAAGCGCCATTTTAATTGATCTATTCCATGACATATAGTTCGTTCCATTAAAAGAGATATTTCCTAGACTCATACTAGGATTATCTGAATTTGAAAGATAATGAGGATCAAGCAAATTGATTTCAACTCGATTGAAATCATTATGAAATTGATTCGCCATATTCAACCGAAGCCAAGAAAAGACTTACAGGAAACCGAAGACCTGCTCTGATACCATGAAGAATCTTGAAATCAGTTGATCATCATCAACGCATCTACCGAGGAACAGAGGAACGAGAGAAGAAGGTTGCAGAGGAGTAAAGTAAAAGTTTATTTTGGAAATATTATTCTGATCACTGTTACAAAATATCTAAAGAGCTATTTATAGAAACAGAAAGCTAAACAGAAAAATAACAAACTGTTAAAAAACTAACAGAAGCAAACTAACAGACGTTAACATATAATATATGTATATCTACACTAATCTATTTATGAAAAAATAAATTACACTAGAAGGTCACATCGTTTGGAGTATAATGTTTTAAAAAATTCAAAAGAGGTCGCAACATTTAGTGAGTAAGTTTATTTTAAATCACAACATTTATAGGTAAGTTTACTTCTTGTCACAATGTTTAGAGAAGTGGATCAATTGAAGTTATTATTAACAAGTGATAATAGGAGAAATCTTTAATTAAAACTCAAGAAACCCTTCTTTTAAGGCCTTATTGATATGTATTAATAGAAAAATACTTAATTAAATCTCTAAAGATACTTTTTCAAATGTTGTGGCCTCTTTTGAATTTTCGAAACATTATGAACTAAAATGAACTTACTCCAAACGTTGTAACCCTTTGATGTAATTTACCCAATACCGCTTCAAATGAGATGGTATATCCCTATCTCCATGGATAAAATAATTTCAAATATCAATAGATTGTCAAATTTTTTAAGTAGCCCGATTTATTATAATTAAAAAATATATAAAATAAATAAATTGGATGGTGATCATTCATACAACTAGTTAGCACAAAAATATTTTACTTTTAAAGAAATGAGTGGTCATCGTCCAAACACCATATCGTTTGAGGACTAAACTTAAAAACATAATATGTTGATGCAAAAACAAAAAGCATTAAGTAAACTGGTGATTGTTTAATCAATTTTTCGTTTCTATACTTTACCCTTTTAAAATAACCATCTAGGGTAATATGATTCTCTTAGCAATTGTAATGTATAATTGAAGGAAAATATGGTGTAGGTGCATTTTTTTAGAGTCTTGATGTTGTGATATATTTCAAGAAGCAAACTAGTGAAAACTTAAATGTATATACATATTACATTAAAGAAAACGGGATAAAAAAATATAAAAAATAAAATTAAAAATTAAAAACCTTGTCTTCGTTTACATATGTATTTATGAAAATGGGAATTGTGTTTTCATCTCATTTTATTTTAATGTGTTGTCAAGAGTAAAAGAATAAAGGAAGGTTTAAAACCATGCTTAGTAAAATTTGGAAATCTAAGCCCTTGTTTTATAGTGACTAGTAAGAAGTAATAGAACATTTAAAATTAAAAATTAAAAAAAAAAATGTGATTTTTACCCTAAATTAAATTGTGGTGGTTTTATAATGATGATCTGGATCAGGTCCTTCGGGGCTTGCTCTCGTAGGTTGATAGCCCTTGCTCTTTCTCGTACCCACTCCTTCTAAGTTCTGTTCCCAATTGGATTCCAGATTTCAACTTGCAACGCCCATTGACGACACTCCATTGGCAACCTCATGGAACATTTGTCCTTGTTGAATATTTTGTCTTAACAGCTTCATTGATCATTGTGTGGCGAGACTTAGTGTATGTTGTGAGAAAAACTATGACTAATGACAAGACAATGATCCTTACCAAGGGCCTAAACTTCGTCATTTTATTACAATGTAGATGTTAAATACACTGTTAAACTTGTGTTGTTGTTAAGGTTTGGTAAAGGGTGTCGGGTATTTATAAACTTAGTAGCCTTTTCACTTCTTCTCTCTCTTACGCTTAAAAAATTAAAAAAAAAAAAATTGTTATTCAATTAGCACTACCTTAAAGGTGTCATTATGGAAAATTTTTTTAAACTATCTTGGATTATTCAATCCAAACTAGATGGAAGGTCTATAAACAAGCTGAGTTGAGAATAGTGGAACTAAGCTTTTAAAAGTTTGAACTCAACTTATTTAAAAATTATCAAAATCAATTTTGAATCTAATATTTTATCGAATTTAAAATTTAGGATTCAGTTCAATTCGTTTAGATAAATGAGTTTTTATTTTAAATTCAAGTTCAAGTCAAGACAAACTTTTTA
The DNA here is from genome assembly GCA_024138025.1 of Combretum micranthum. NCBI lineage: Eukaryota > Viridiplantae > Streptophyta > Magnoliopsida > Myrtales > Combretaceae > Combretum > Combretum micranthum. The sequence continues at coordinate 1,926,580 of JAMXBD010000012.1, read as the reverse complement.
TCAAATCTAAAATTTAAGTTTGAGGTCAACTTTATATTGAGTTGGCTTATTTTCCATTTAAATTTTTTATATTTTAATTTTTCATGAATCAAAAGATATAAGATAAAAGCAGCAATATATATATTAAATAGAGATTGATTTTTTATTTTAATTATATATTCATGTATAATTTTTTGTAATATAAAACTCATGAGCTTGTTAACAATTCTATTTTAGAACCTACTTGCAGGCCTATTCTTGAACCTAATAGAATATATCCATGAATTGGCTTACAAGCCTAAGATAAAGACAAAGCTCGACTCATTTTGATAAGCAAACTATATATTGAGCTCAAGTTCAATTTGTTTACTAATCAAGCTCAGCTCGAGTAATTAGTAAGCAACTACTCACAAATTACTCAAGCTTGACTTATTTGCGGTCTCATGTTATATGTAATAATAATAATAATAATTAGGAGTGAGCAAGCAATTTTATTATACTCTATACCCTATAATATCCTACTCAGTTGGATAAGTTATGAGTAATTTTAAAGATTATTGGATAAGTATTGGGTATAATTTTTTTGAAACATGCACTAAAGGAGTGTAATATAAGTAAAAAATCTTCATAAATTATTTAATAATGTTAGAAGGATAAACAAATTTAACTCATTAATAGTGTGATTGATATTGTGTACTTAGAAAAGTATAAGTGTTCAATTGAAACGGAAAAAAAAAAAAATCATCCTTCATTGGGTAAAAGTGCAAGTTTGAGAAGCAAACTAGTAAAATGTGTATGTAACTCCTCAACTTAGCACATTTACAACTTGCCATATGCCCATATTCATATGGACATGCAAAGGCATAGAATCTACTCTAAGATCCACAATTATAATCATAGCTACTACAAGCACACAATAATACAGATCACATTATAATCAATGTACAACTATCCAACATGACATCTCCAAAACACATCATACTAGGGATGGATTAGTGAGCCTATCAAACAAGATAGCAACAAACCAAAGAACAAGGAGAAATGCATCCATGCCCCACCACCATCACAATTAGCACACATACAATAAAGTCGAAGTCTTTATATCTCTATAGACACACTAATTCTAGGCAATAGTTAATTGAAGGGTCATCTGCACTACTGTCTTCCTTCAAGTCCACTATGCCATATCCAAGTAAGTAAAATGATATTGCAGCATTGCCTGAATCGAATAAAATTAAAAGAGTGAGCTGGAGCTTAGTATGGAAATACCACAAACACATGCACGTGTACAAGTAATCATTCAATCACATGCATGCATGTAATGCTATGCAACGAAAAAATGATTATTGTCTTTTCTTTTAGTCATGCAATCGTCATAGAAATGACTCAGTATCCCGAATGCCTATATATAATACAATTATATGATGTTAGATACTTCCCACCATCCAAAAGTCTTTGAATTACCTAATATCTACTTAGATCATTTCCAAACACAACTCCACTCACCGACATCAAAACACAAGGATCATTGAGATGTCGCATTAGTAGCATAGATACTCCCTACCTACTAATAAGAACCATGCACAAGTAACCATGGTTGTCAAAATCGCAATTTTACTATTCATTGAAATACATAGAATCAATAAAATTGTACAAAACTAGAAAAGTCATAAACGTGTAGAATCAAACACCTAAATTCATAACTCAACCTAGAGTCTGTACCTTTTTTATCCATTTTAATTTAAAATATATATAAAACTATAAACTCGTAGAAATATATATTTGACTTGCAATTTTGGCAATTATTTAAGTAACAAGCAATTATTATGGTCATAGCACTTTAAGCTCATTTAATTTTCTATCCTATGCAAGCACAATTAACAAGCATGGGGTACATGTACCAAGAACAAGCCTTTCGAAATAAATTAAGAATCCTCAATTTTAACTCCTGACATCAATGTGTTTTTTGCTAATTAGTATTCAATATAAATTTAACTTTTTCATTACATTCTATTATTAGTTGATGTGTTGTAGCCATTAATAGGATTATCTATATATAATGTGATATCCCTCAAATATAAAGTTGTGGAACTTTAATCATCAAGGCGTCTTTTGTATAATGGCTTAAAATTGATTAGAACTCTAAAGTTAAATGTGTTCAATAGAGAGCACTCTCATGATGGATGATCTTTTGGGAAACAACTAACACAAAAAACAAAATCGTGCAATATTTTGTCATAGTGGACAATACCTTGATGGCAAAATTCCAATTCATTACAATATGTATATATTTCATTAAAGAAAATGAGATAAAAAGTTAACAACCTCTTTTCATTGTTTCTATTATCTTATTTTATTTGACGTGTTCTTAAGAGCAAAAGGATAGACTATAAAGGAAGGTTTAAACGTATACTTAGTAAAGTTTAGAAATCTAGATCCTTACTTTATAGTAGAAAGTGAAAAAGATATTAATATAATTTACCTAAATTAAACTAAAGTGGCTTTCTAATGATGATGCGGATCAGGTCCTCCGGGACTGACTCTCATTGGTTGATAGTCATTGTTCTCTCTCGTACCAACTCCTTCCATCATGTTCTGTTGCCAATAGGATTCCAAATTTCTTCGGGCAACACCCATTGACGACACTCCTTTAGCAACTTTATGGAACCTTCGTGACCTTGTCGAGTACTTAGTCTTAATAGCTTCATTGATCATCGTGTGGCGAGACTCAGTGTATGTTGTGAGTGAAAACATGACTAGTACTAGTAACAAGATGATGATTCTTACCAAGTGCCTAACCTTCGTCATTTTATTACAATGTAGATAATGGATAAACTATGGTATACTTGTGTTGGTGCTAAGACTTTATAAAAGGGTGTGGGGTATTTATACATTTAGTACCCTGTTCACTTGCTCTCTCTCTCTCTCTCTCTCTTACGCTTAAAAAGTAAAGGATGTGTTATTCGATTAGCATTATCTTAACAAAGGTGTCATTATGGGAAAGAATTTTAAACCGACCGGATGTATTGATCCCAACTAGTTTATGATGTGACATGTATTCAAAATAATAATAATAATAAGAAGGAGAAGAAGAAAATATAGGTTTATCACATTAGACATGTACTCGTAATATTCTACTCGATTGGATAAGTTATAAGTATAAAAATTACGAAAATTTATATATAATTTTCTCATTTCTAGCCACGTATTTAAGAGTCTATAATTATAGGTAGCATAAGGATATAATATAGTACCCTATTTATCTTAATGGGAATTTGTTGTCCTAAAAATGCTGTCACATTAAAAGTTACAAAATAATTATATATAACTTTCTCATTTCTATCTCCATATTTAAGAGTCTATACCGATAGGTAGCATAAGGATATAATACGGCACCATATCTATCTGAACGGAAATTTGTTGTCCCAAAAATGCTATCACGTTAAAAGTTACGAAATAGTTATATATAATTTTCTCATTTCTAACTCCATAATTAAGAGTCTATACTTATACTTACAGGTAGCATAACGATATAATATGGTTAGGGAAGCAACTGGGCGGGTCGTTATAGGATACCTAACCCATTAAAAACCCTATAAGGTTATGGGATGGGTTTGGGAAAAAATTTGTGATCATGTAGGGTCATGGATCGGGTTCGGGTTGTAGTTGTGATTCTATAGGATCAACCCGACCCGTTAAGATTAATAAAAAAATAGTTCTATAATATCAAAACTTTGAAATATCTAATTTTTATTATTTTTATAGATCTATGATTGTATAATTTATTTTTTGTCTCATTGAGAATGTCATGCTTTTTTATAATTAATAAGAGATAATATTTGTATTTATGTATCTATGTCAATCCTCAAGTAAAGTAAATTCTACTATGTTGTAGTACAAATTGATTATCATACATCGAAAATCAATTCTCTAGCTTATTAACTTCTTCTTTTTTTTATGTGTAGCTTTACCATTAAATAAAAAGAAATTGAAACAAATAAGTAAAATAAAGAATATATCATGAAGATAAGTAAACAAATGATAAATAAAAAGAAAAAAAATAGAAAAAAAAGTGTAAAAATAAAATCAGGTCAACGGGGCGGGACTAGAAATTGCACATAAAAACCCTTAAGGTCACGGATCGGGTTTGAGTAACCCTATAAGGAAGCGGGTCGGTTCTGGTTTTATATGACCTGTCCCAAACCGTCCTTGTTGCATCGCTAAATATGGTACCCTATTTATTTGAATAGGAATTTGTTGTTCCAAAAATATTGTCCCATGTGAAAAGTTAGAAAAATTTCTAAAATAATGAAAGCAATAATTACTATTTCACCATAAATGGCAATTGTTTATTCATGGGATAGAAAGGAGGCTGCATATTTAAGAAGGCAAATTTTCACTGTATTTATCCTTCTATCCACATTATTTAATGAAATGCGTTGTTTTCAGCACCCCAGTTGCCATATGGACGTATAAATCTAACGAAAAAGGACCTATCCAAGCGTTTTCCATTGTGCTGAAGTTGGCAAGTTTTTTCAGGTTGGTAAAGCGCAAACCGATAGGGCCAGCCAAGGAGCTCTTATCTGCTTCGTATTACTCACATGATTATGACAAAGCACATCCAATTTCTTTGTAACACATGGTATCCAATATACGATCTTTTCTCTTTGAAGATAGATGCTGCTATAGCAAAAAGTATTGATAATGTATTCTTAAGGGTGTAAGAGATGCGATTGGTCACTTTAGGATTTGCTACAAATATTACGTTAAAGTACCAGCCTCTTATCTTCATCGTATTTGGACTATCTATCTGTAACAGATTAATAAATTTTATAAGAAGTTTCGTTAATTATGTCTCGGGTGTTATGTTGATAAAAGGCATATAAAACAAAACTTTCTATGCTGATTATTGTTGTGCCTCTCTATGGAAATTTAGACATCTTTATACGAAGATAATCAGTAGATCAGTAAAAGAAGAGGGAAAGAAGAGGATGGTACAAATAAACCTAATACAAACTTGTAGTAAAAACTAAAAAGCCACTGAAGCAAAGCAATAGATTTTCAATGGTGATATCATTGTTCTAATACAAAATTGAACTCTCTCTCTTCATGCATAAACGAACTACAAACCTACATATAAACCCCAGTTAAAAATAGTATGAACAAACATCCCATTAGACTTTGGCCCATTAGACCAAATAGGAAACAAATTAACAGAGTCACAAGGACCACTCTACAAGCTACTCAACTGAAGCTCTAATTATTTACTTGACTTTGAACTCTACAACCTCAAAACATGTGACTCACCACATGTGTGATATCCATGTGTGTGTAACTCCACAAGAATTGTGGGGGTAAAATTATATTTTTTTATAGAGTTAGATAGTGAATACCACATCAACACTAATTAAATACTTAAATTAAGTTGTTGGAAAAACCTATTTGAACCTATTAACTTAGCTATTGACTACTTTTAGCTCTAATGAGCATTATATATAATATTAAAAAGTTAACCGTCTATGCAATAGATGGTCGATATCATACATTGTTGTCATGTGTTATAGCATATTGTGATAACCCATGTTGTATAGATGAATAGTAGGTGAAAATTATATTACTTCATAAGGTCGGAAAAGGCCTATTAATGTTTTTTGGCTTAGGTATTGATTTATTTTAGTTCTAGGCATTACCAGTGATATCAGAGTCAACCCTCTATCCAATAGGTAGACAATATCATATATTGTAAACACAAGTTATTGTCACAAGATAGAGATTGTAATACCACATGTTACTTAGTCCAAGGTAGTTTTGTGGGAGGAAAATCTATTAATTTATAAGATTAGGTAGTGAATACCATATCAATAATACTAATTAAAAATTTTTTGAACAAATGATTGAAAAAGGCCCATAAGCATTTGTTAGGTTATTAACTATATTTAACCTTGGGCTTTACGAAAACTATCCTATCTAATATCCTGAGAAAGAAAAATAATAATTTTCTATATCAAGTAGGATGTAACACAGTATATACATCAAAGTTGAATTATTACTTATGACACGGTGTGGAAAGTGTAAAACAAAACAAACTCAACACATCGGTTGAATCAAGAGATCAAAGCTTGCAAAAAGATTACAACTTCATTGAGAAAATTCTCAACTAGAGTTTTCAAAGTGTAATAATCATGTTCTAAAAAACAAAAGATAGATTTTTGAGACTATATATACTAATACATAAAAACCCTAAAAGATAAAACAAAAAAAAAAAAACAAATTGTTAAAATAAAAGGTGATAGAAAGCTGGCAGCCTTGAAACATCATTATCGAGTAGCCTAAATCAAAATAAACAGAACGGACGCAAAAGTTGGCCAACGGCTTTGAGATATATGCCAGCGACACGTCGTGCCAACATTGCCTCCTACAAAAACACCACGGCCATGATCTGTCCCGTGGCACAATTTGGACATCTAGTCTTCATTCTACTTTGGTTTAAGGCCGGTGGCCTTCAACAAAATACTAGCGACTTACTTGGCAACACCAGCGGCCTTTAAGCGGCTTTCAACAAGCTGTCTTCACCTTCTTTTGCTCCTTCTTGGATGCCTCCATTTTACTGAAATAAACCTCTGCTACCATGTCCACAACAAGTTACTTTATAGAAAAACACACAAATATAAAAATAAAATGTTTTTTATTGAGAAAAGTACATTTTGGATCCCTAACATTTCACCGATTTTCTATTTGAATCCTAATCCTTTATTTTTTTTTTCTATTCCAGTCATCAATATTTATAAAAATTAACAAATGAGTATATTTCTTAACGATGTTAACTTTTTTGTTAGTGTTGGACAAGTGGCACATTTCAATTGGTAAAAAATAATTAATTTAAAAACTAATAAAAATAAATTAAGATAACTTTAAAAATAATAAAATGTAATAAAAAATCATAATTTTATTAAATAAAAATAGGGGGGATTATTTAAAAGGGTTTCATAAAAAAATATTTTTTGTATTTACTAGATTTTTTGGTTATTGTTATAAAAAATTATATCTTTTAATAACTAAATTTGATAGATAATTATATTATTTACGTACGGTTGGATTGAGAATTTTTTAGAGTTCGCTTAATGTAATATGATTTTTTTTCCCCATATTGAGTTAGCGAAGAAGTTGGTAGATATAGGACAGGCTCATCCATTCGATAAATGGTCGGATCCTGGCGTTGATGATGAGGAAAGAATGGCCTTTTTTCGATTAGGCTTTCGCTTTCTTTTACTTCTATTTAAGTTTTTGGAATATGATGTTTTTCTATTTTTTTTTTTTTTTCATTTGATTTGGATGCTTATTAGAATTATTTTTTGGTTAATGTGATGTAATAATAAATTCATGAATCTGTCAATTATCCAACGACTCATACCATATCCAATCATAATCAAACTACTAAAATAGTTAATATTTTAATTATTATAATTCAATTAAATTATTAATAGAACGATCCCGTCGATAGAATCGTAAAAGCCCCGTGTAAAAGTCCCGTTGTTCAAAGAAAGAGATTATATAAATCCCCAAGCTTAATCTATAATTTTGAGTCAATCACACAAGATTCACAAAAGTTTGGCACATGCTTTTGTGTTTTGCATAACGTGGCAATTGGCATGGCATATTCCCACCATCGCAATCGAAATTTTTTGTGGATGAAACAAGGAGCAAATGGACGCCGACACCGCCATCGTCATGGAAGCCAAGTATAATCCATGGAGGATAATCACTAAAGACAATAAATTGCAAGAATGATGACAAAGCACACAAGCCATTGGAGAGAAGCGTTTGGCTCAGGTTTGACGTGGGGTTCCGGTGGAAATATGACATCGACTACACAACACGGATGGTGACAATAACCAGATTGTCTTAGCTAGGTATAAAATTACATCTTATAATACCCATATAAAAGGAAGGTACATCTTAGTCTACCTAATTTTTGTAATACCCTCCTTTTAAAAAGTATACTACATCAGATTATGCAATCGTGATATCACGTATGAGACTGTCGTTATAGGATCATAATCTTATTTGGAAGTATCGCAAAATTAGATGGATTAAGATTTTCTTTTTTTTTTCCCACAATAACCATAGCAAGGCAGATCGGAGTCTAAATAAGATGATTTTAGAATGCAAATTTTATTATATATACTCGGACGGTTCCTATAATTATTAATTACTCTATGTTGTAGCCAATTTAATTTCTGCCTTTTGTTTATACATTTATAAATCCAAGATATCATTTCAATCGAAACGGGTAAGTTATATATTTTCAGTTTTTGGTAAGACGAAATTAGAAAAAAAGGGGCAAGTGGTATGTTTTAAATTTTAGGATATATGAAATTATAAAACTCAATAATTTTAAAAATAATAAACAATTTTCTTTTTCGGTTTAGTGAAAAACGAATTCGAAGTTGGGGAGAGGTCATGTCCATCTTAATATATGTGTGTGTGCATATATATATATAGGGCATAAATTGCAAATAATAAAATATTTATGGAAATTTTCTCACTTTTCTAAATTATTTTGCCTTTATGCATTTTCTAAAATTCTTTTGTTATAAGTAAGCGCACAATAATCACTTCAAGTACTTTTTTTATAATTAAAGTGTCTAAATATTTATTTTTAAAAGTAAATGGGGTTAGAGCGAGGTTTACCTAAAGAAATTTAAATGCAATTTACAAATTATATATACACGCATATTTATAGGAGAAATATAATGAATTTTTATATTTATTTATTTGTAATACACTCAAGGCACTGTACTTATCCAGTAATCTTTTTAAAAAAAGCAGGATTCCAATACCGACCAAATGACCCCATTAAGATTAGAAGATAAGGTGACGATTATTTCGGTCAAGGATACTAAAAAAACATTATCATAAAAAAACAACATGGTCCTTTCTTTATGTGAAGCTCACAAGTGTGCTAAGACAAAAGATATACACTGAGTCACTACCAGCTCACAAATAAAAACATTGGTACACAGGATTAGATAACCATGAACCTTTTGCAGCTTCAGTTGAAGAACATTACTGTATGTTGTATATCACAATGCAAATATATAAAAGCTTTTTTGGTATATCAAGTTTCCATGGTGTGTGTAAAATTCTTCATATTGAAATGCATCACAAATTTTGGCCAAAAAAAGAAAAAAGAAATGCATCGCAAATATTTTCTACTCCTGGGAAGGTAGCCCCTTTCCCAATAAAGAAGAAGATGATAATAATAACAATCACTCCAAGTTCGTTGTGTTGTTGTGTGATTCTTCATGGGGTATGGGCCTCGACAGCATTACCATTGTACACTTGAGGCCTATAAAATAAAAGATCAAGAGCTAGAAGAGCGTCGGAATGAGGGTGATCCTGGTACAAAAACTTCAATACTCAAATCAATACAAAAACTCTTTTCCAAAGATATGAGAATTATGTCAACATCAAAGTAAGGGTGTAGAGAATTATACTATTGAGTGTCCTCAATGATGAAGGTGGTGAATTCTAGATATTCGTATATATAGATAGAATGATAAATAGACAGATAGATATAGATATGGACTTGTTTGAATTATCTTTTATTTGCATTTTATCTATTTGGTCTTTTTTACGAGTAAAAATATCTATTTTTCATCTGTATATGTTTTTTTCACAAACATTTATTTAAAAACGGCAAAACTAACAAAAAAAAAAAGAAAAAGAAAAGATGAAACAACCAGACCCATAGTAAGGTGAGTAACGTCATTAGTGTCACGGGATGGGAGTTTCACCCCTCAAAGAGTTCTCGTGCGGCGCTCGGCCATCCCTCATATCATCATTTGTTGCTAATCTGGATGGAGAACCAGCCTTATCTTCCCCGACTTCCCAGGTTTGTTCTGAGCCCCACATTCTCATAAGGAGCACCCTCTTGGCTTTGCCACGATCCTCCATGTGTTTGGGAGGTTCAACTATATCAATTGATTTCGACCTGCCTTGGCCTCATCAGGAGAGCGACATCAACTCCCAACCAGTTTGTTCACGGGAGGCTAAACCCGCCTTCAGAGATAATCCACACCACGAACAAACCTTCTGCTGATGCCACTCATAACTCAATATGCTCGAGTTAAACACCCCCATAAAGTCCTCAACTCTCGGACCGTGACACTCTCCCCCACTTAAAATCATGACATCCTCGTCATGAGGCAAATTTGATGCAGCCACTACCCACTCTTAAGCTCTCACCCCTTCTCCTCACCCATTATCAACACACCCAAGATCATCTCACCAGGACTTCGGGCTTCTATAGGCTTCCTCTCGCCCTCACCCATTCATCCATCTTCCGAGATCGCCTCTTGTTGAGTTGCCCAATGATAGGGTTTGAGCATAAGATCTTGCTTCAACCCCAACTCGCGACACAGCAGCCCTCAAGCAACGATGTCCTCAGTCTGGTGGCCACTCCGCTTGAGCTTCATCCACACGAGTTGAATTGACAACAAGATTAGGGAAAATCCTTGTCTCCACAACTCGCGACGCCACTACCCTCTGGCAACAATGTCCTATCTATGGTGGTCGCTCCTCTTGAGCTTTACCCACACGAGCCGCATCCACAACAAGAATTACCCACTCGTTAAGAACTCTGGGTAGCATTTAAGCGATCTGATGGAGCTAGGAACTTTAGCTCTGATACCATTTGTCACGGGATGGGAGTTTCACCCCTCAAAGAGTTCCCGTATGGCACTCGGCCATCCTTCATATCATCATTTGTTGCTAATTTGGATGGAGAGCCAGCCTTATCTTCCCTGACTTCCCAGGTTTGTTCTGAGCCCCACATTCTCATAAGGAGCGCCCTCATGGCTTTGCCACGATCCTCCATGTGTTTGGGAGGTTCAACTATATCAACTGGTTTCGGCCTGCCTTGGTCTCATCAGGAGAGCGGCATCAACTCCCAACCAGTTTGTTCACGGGAGGCTAGACCCGCCTTCAGAGATAATCCACACCACGAACAAACCTTCTGTTGATGCCACTCATAACTCAATATGCTCGAGTTAAACACCCCCATAAAGTCATCAACTCTTGGACCGTGACAATTAGGCATCTAGTACACTCCTCTACTATCTTGTGGCATGCATTGCCCCATGTTCATCATAGGATAGAGATGTAGAGAAGCGTTAAAAGCAGTTACATATCCCTTGATCTCTTGCCACTTGTCGTGCAGTCTTATTTTGGCATCTAGTAGTGAACATGTGTCATCCCATGATCTTTAGGACTCGTGAAGGCGAAAAAAATTTAGCACATAGCCTCTTCCTCTCTCCTAAAAGCGATTGCCACCACCTTCTCCCTATCTCTCTCTTTTTCTCTCCCCACCAAAATTAGTGCCAACCACGCCCTCTCTTCTCCTGCACTTGCCCTCCCAGATCAAGAACTAAAAAAATGCACAACTCATTAAGACAATTTTTACCTTTCCTTAGTCCAATTAAGTCCTTTCAATTTATCAGTCAGGATAAATGATAAAACTAAGACCACGCTTGTTTAATTGTTGAAAGGAAATGGGATCCCACTAAAGTAAATACATGGAACAGAGGGAAACAACCTTAAAAAGGTAATCTCTATGAAATTTAAAGTTATTAATTACGAAATTTCTAATGAGACGCAATTGTATTACAAGGTAGAATAGTTGCAACAAAGTATGGATGGAACCCAACAATAAAATCCAAGAATTGTCTTCTTACATTATGTTAAGTACTCACTAATTTTGCCTTGAAAAGACCTTCGAACGTTCTTTAGGCTCTAATCACAATGAGAATTTATAGAACACAAAGCATATATCTATATAATAACGAATACATATAAAAGGAATAGATATCGACAATATTGATGATATAAGATATAAAAGAAGATGAAACTTAGTAATTTGAAGAGCAATGCTCTAAAGTTAAAGAAGGATTTCGGATAAAAGTATGACAAACTTACGGTGTAAATTTCAAAACTTGGAGAATTAGCATGAAAATGTAATGAAGTAGAGGAAGTGGCAACCAGGTACATGAGAAAGTAGGATAAAAACTGGTAAATGGCAGTTTCATAATTACAGGACCTTATCTCGAAAGAAACAGGCTAATAAGAATAAATCACTCCTCCTAAAGATAAGCTACGTCACCTTTAGGGCCCGGTCACACTCCGATTTGTTCCACGTTCGACATGAATAGAACTGAATAATTCTGATTCAATAACCCTCAACCGATGCTACAAACCCTAGGAATAACAATCCTAAGACCCAACAAACAAAGGAAAACCTTGACTTGTCGCTTAAAATAAAAGCAAGAACCTTGGCACAATGGATATAGACGCCACAATCAAAGGAGGTAATTTGATTGATAAGTCAATTATAAACAAGAACACCACAGATTATGAATCCGATAAGTCCTTACAAGTTCTCACAAGAACTCTCGGAGAAAACTCTGAAAACTCTATTATCCAAGTCTGTTTCATCCATAGCAAATATGACTACTTATAAAGACCTAGGAAACTCAAAAGATTTAAAAACAAAAAGTCATTACGACTTAAAAGATAAGCTGGCAGCCTAAATAACAAAGTTAGCGGCTATTAACTGAAATAAAAATACGAAATAAATGACATTGTCAAAGTTACTCCTAGGCCGACAGCCTACTCCTCAAAGCGGCAGGTTGGCTTATAAGCTGGCAGCCTATAGTCCAACTTTGCTCCAATTCACCCATAACGCTTCTGTTTTGCTCTTGTTCGTCCTAATTGACTCTTGTTCCTTCTCATTTTCACATCAATTTAGGCCCTCAAATGGACAATTTTTATATTTTAGGCAGATTTTATTTTCGTTATAAATTGTTATAGACACTTCTATTTTTAATGCCGTCTATAGCATTGTATTTGTCCTTTCATGTACTTTTTATCCTTAAATTTTATTATTTTTCTATTTTTTGTAATTTTCATGCTTCTATTTTTCGTAGTTTTAATCTTGCTTATATGCCCTAGGGCATACGAACTTTAGTTATTATTTTTCAGTAAAATTTTTATAGAGACATAATTGCTCTTATTTTCCAAATCTCTCGAATTATACTGTTAATTTCAATAATTTAGATGTCATTTACTTAGATATTCCTAGAATAAATAGGTAATTGAAGATCATACTCTGGCATTTGTGCACGAATCAACTGTTTGTGATTAATCTTAATTCACCCGCTGCGTCAAAATAACAAGATGATAAACCACACAACATGATCAACTTCTCACAATTCCAAGTCAACCAACTAAACTAAATAGAAATCAAGACAAATGTTATGTAGATCAAATTAATAATAAAATAGATGAGAATTGATAAATCTAGTCTTGCTTGCAAAGTTTTAAGCAGAAAGTAAGTATTTAAATTCTTGTTTGTTGCTTATGTATACTAAGATAATTACAGTGCCTAAATTCCAGACACACACATTTAAATGTTTCAACTTCTTCACCTCCAATTTCTTTAAAGTAAAGAGATTTTGTAAAGGTTTAATAATTTTGGATAAAAAAATCCTATTTTATATTCATTAATGATGTATGCATAATTTCATTATCAATAAAAATTCCTTTTGCCAAAAAAATAAATAAAAGTACTTAAGGAAAACAAAACTTTATTCTATCATGAAAACATAATATTTTGGTAGACAAATCATGTGAAAATGTGGGCAAAAAGTAAGTAACCTTTAGTCTACCTATTTTTAGCAACATCCTCTGTTAAATTTATAACACAACAAAAAAAAAAGGGGGTCTCAAAGTGGTTCCACATAATGACACGTTTTCTTGTGTGTCACAACATCATTAAAGGATGTTGCTAAAAATAGTTAGACCAAGAAAATTCATGTGATTCTAAGAGCATATCCAATGGAAAGAGACTCGTTTAGTGCCCCTACGTGCCTCTACCCCTTATGAACCTCCATTTAATATCTTAAATATTATCTATTTATTATATTGCTTTGCTTTGGCATTTGTCAAAATTTTAGAAATTTTAAAGGACCTTTCTGCATTAGTGAAAAACTTTTAAAAAATAGGTTCTTAACATATAGAATTATGTCAAGAATCTCTATTAAGCATACACTAAAAATAAATCTACACTTTCAAAATACAACTCCAATTATTTGCCCACCAACACTAAGAATTTAAGGATTCATACTTTAGAGTTGACTCTTAGATGATAGATTACACTTTGAAAACCAACACCAAGGGGTCTGTCCTTTTAATTTGACTCCAAGACTTTAAGAAGTAGAGTGGGTCCGCATTTTTTTTTTTTTTTTTTTTTGAAAATGACTTACACCCCCAAGAATATTAAGGAACCATTCTTTTAAGAATTAACTCTATACTCGAACTCGAAAGAGTACTAAGAATTCACACTTTCTTAAATTGACTATAAGGTCCACACAATTAAAATATGATTTTGGGGCCTAATTCAATACAATCATCAAAAAATTGTCGCTAATGGGAAACCATTAGTCAACATAACTTAGATGAACTTCAGTAGAAGAGCCTAGTAGTAATAGGTCTTTTTAAGTAGTTATGAATTATTTGTTTATTTTAATTGAGACTATAGATTGTTGAATCTTCCAGTTTTCTTTTTCATGTCCAGTTTGCTTTTTTCATGTCCATGTTCATATCTGTATTGATGGTTATTGATAAATTAAATAAATTTTAGTTTATTCTTAACTTTGGTTTTGTATTATAAGTAGAAATATGTGATTAAGCAATCATACCACTATGGTTCAAGGTATAATGATATACACCAAGTAGATATTGAGCACAAATTTGCTTCTTCTCATAATAATAATACATGTTATGAGATACTTAATTTATTAGAAATATAACAAAGTCAGATACATGATACCACAAAAAATAACCACATGATTTTGTAAAACAAAATTTATTAATAGGTGTCTACACACTTAATAAAATGATTTATATGTGAAGATCAAATTGAGAGATACCATAACAGATGGCTTGTTATATTTTAAGACATTTGATTATTATTATTTACATTTGTAAGAACTTTTTTTCGTTAGAAACATTAATAGTAATGTAGACAATATTATAAAATACCTTATAAAAGGAGGAAAAACCTAAATATTAGATTAGTTATGATGCAACACCTTCTTTTCTTATATGGATAATATGACCCTTCGTGAGAGTTAAGGAATCCACCGATGTCATTTACTAGGTCGGTATATCCACATGAAGAGCAAATTCAAGAATTCGTATTGAGTTGCTCAGTCTTAGCATTTTTCATTCATCCAGATATTCGACAAAGAGAAAAAATTTCCAGTGATAGAATATTACATGTCTGATGAACGTTAGTTCTCGATTCATGAAAGAGACTTGAAAGAATTGGCTAAGCAAAGCAGCTTGTTTGATGGATTCACGTTGTCCGAGAACAGCTACTGGTGAATATAACAGAGATCCTGAAATATACACAGCCAGATGTGTATGTTATTAAATAAATAGATTAAAATTTAGATATACTTCCTTATATATTTGCTTCATATAAGATTAGGCACTCTATTATTTGAAGCCCTAAATGCACACGAAACAAACATAACTGACTGTCTTTGCATCGACCACCTATATATGCATTCTGAGGAAGTAGAGAGGGAATTATAAGCCACCTTGCACGAGGAATCCCGTCTGAATCATATATGACCTTCTTTGGACATGATCTTTGAAGCAAAGTTCTTGACTCTCCGAATGTTTTCATCTATTAAGGAATAACATACAGAGTTTCTAATGGACAAGAAGTGCGAAATTTACGACGAATAGAAGGATATCTTTTCCTCATATATGGGATGATTAAGCATGAGCAGTTTGTTGTTGTTCACAAGTGCTCGAACCAGCAATTCTTTGGCTTCCTCCTGTTTCTTTCGCAGCATGTTGCAAATCTGTGAAAGCAAATAAAGAATAAAAAGGAAAGGAAAAGAATAAAAAAAGGGAAGAAATGCATTGTTTCATTATATGAAACTGATATGAGAACTTCAATTAATTATCACTATTAGTTACATTTTCAAGATCCTTAGTGTAAGCTTCGGCTTTCTCGACATTTTCATCCTTTTCTATCAATAAAAAAGCTCCGATATCTATTGCATTCAATTTGGGGGAAATTGGAATCTGTAATTCTGGATGGTTTGTTGAAACATGCTTGGTCTCATTCACTTCCAAGTTAGCATGAGCAGAAACCTAATGAAATTCATCAGAAATGAATGAGAACACATGTATCAATCAGATTATCCAGAAAAGAAGATCCAAGGATTAGTTCCACCAATATTCACCTCTGCTGCACCACCTCTTTGAGGAAGTTCTTTGAAACTTCTGCATGCAATTAAAGGAAGAACAAGTTATTCCAGGTATCAAACTTTTGACAAGCCACTAGCCATGTCATTCCACTAGCTTTCCTGACTTGAGAATACTAGCCATAAATAAGGAGGTATGTAAAGCAATGTGGCACCTGCTTTTGCCTGGTGAATGAGAGAGACGTTTTGGAGGACTACATAACATAGAATTAACCTGAGAATCCTGCAAAAGAAAGTTTTCCCAATTCTCTTTTTGATGAATAATCTGAAGGTCTTTTGATGTGAACATTATCACTAGAACAACAATGACACAAGACAAAAGTCCTATAAAAGTATAAGAATTATTGAATTAAGACACAAATTTACTGTAGAAAACCTTGTATGTTTTCCGTTTCAAAGATGGGCTTTGTGTAGGCTTATTTCCTGTTTTCCCAAGAAGATTATCCCTTTCGGGCGATGGTTTCTCTGGTTCTTCCAACTTTTGTGCATGGTTTGTTATGGAATTGCTTGGAAGTAGATAAGCAGAATCCAGCTTATCTCCACTGATTCCTGTAGGCCTACATCAATAAAATGTAGAAATCTATCATCTTGTAAAAGAATTTCTGACGGGCTTGATGGAAATATTGTACATTGGATTTGCACCTCCTGACATTTAAGCTAGAAATATCACAAGGTGTCCTCAAACTTCTAAGAGAAGAAAGCCGATTCCCATCAAGATTATTTGTCTTTGGGCTTCTTGAGTCTCTTGTACATCCAACCCTATTAGCCAAAGATTCAGCATTTGCGCATGTCTGCATACCGAGTTTATCTGACTTCTCAGCATTTCCCAAAGTATCAGCCTGAAGACTGCAAGAAGTCATTCAAGTGGAAACCATGAAAATTTACTCCTTGCCAAAAGTTTTCTGACTTTCGTGGATTATTTTGTAAATGCTAAAAATTAATATAAGTTCAAAATTGTAATTGTGAATAATTAATACATGAAATGACCAAATTTATTCAGGAGTCTTGAGGCAAAATTCACATTTTGTGCTTCAAGAATTACACCTGTGATTTCCCTGTTTGTAGGTCAACTAGTGAAGCATCCATGCATATTTATCTTCTTGTGGAAGAATGCATCATGAATTTTTCCTCTGTCATAAGTGTTTAAACTGTCCTAAGGCTCACAATAAGAAGGGTGCTGATGCTACAATAGGCACTGAAGATCTAAAGCACTGGCTATATGTTGTACTTAACATCATCTTTGTCTCAAAGAATTAAATTATGTAATTTCAACTAACAGCCTACTTATTGCCATGCATCCTATGGCTTTTTGCACATCTATCATGATCTTGAAATTCATGCCAGAGCTTGATGGATCCACATTCTGCAATATATACATTATCAGTATGTGAATGCAACCCATTGCATTAACAGAGAATACAAGGTGAATCCATTGTAGGGCCAAATAAAATACTGCTCAGGGAGGCAAAATGTTTTAGAAGCTACTAGATGTAATGGTACCGCTATTACAGATGGCTTACAGTGTTTTATCAGCAACTGCTACATTCTTCTGACTTCCAAGTATGGTAGATATATTTTTCACCTGCCCCTTACCAAGGAACTTTAAACTCCCACTCAACTTGCTCCCAGGCTGTATGCCCCTTGCACTATTTATTTCCCTGATGAAGATCAAACACATGAACATCACTTTTGTTGCTCCACAATTTACTAGGTTTCTGAAAATGTAAGATGAAGAGAAAGAACCTTCTCACATATAACCTTTTTTCATCTATGGGATTCGGCTGTAAGGAAGGAAGCTCATTGCTGCCAGCTGGAATAATCTCTGTTCCTAATTCAGGTGGCTTATATGGTTGGTCTGCATCCATACTACTTGGATGCATGTAAGCAAGTTTTTTGTTGCCAATTAAGCTCTGCTCCATTTTGGATGGAGATGGATGATGTTGCTGGCTCTCATCCATCGTATTTGGTTGCAAGGGAGTAAGCCTCTTGCTGCCAGGCAGACTAATCTCCATTCTGGCTAGGGGTGATTGGTTTCTTATCTCCGCTGACTTTACGAAAAAATTGGAGCAAATCTGCCTAGATTCTTTGTAAGCAGGCAGTGCAGTATTGTCCACAGACCTTCTGGTATGAGCAAAGATTAGAAAGAACGAGCTTAAGAAAAACTGTAGGTGGTAATCTGTATACGAATTTATTGACTCCTCCAGAACTGTCGTAAATACTGCATATTATACTGATTACTTCCTCCCTTTTGCTCCTTTCCCTTTTCGTGTATCTAGCAACCTATGACCAATACATGTACCCATCCACAGACATTCATATGACAAAAATTTTGGACAGACACATAATCAATGCAAGGAGATTTGACACTATTTAGGTACTTGTTTTGTGAACAATGACTGTTTTACATTCCAGCAAAATGTTAATTTGCGATTGTTAACCATCTAACCTGGATGAAGGAACTTTGTGCGTGGATTTTCCACTGTTTTCTTTATCTTCATCCTCATGTGACTCTTTTCTGAATTCATTTGAGTTAGCAGTGTCTGCAAGATCCAGATTGCCATGCATCTTTTCACCAGTCACCTTTATAGACCCTGATCTGCCATTATCAGATATGTTTCTTTCCTTACTGTTCCTCTCTGCATCAGAATTGTGTGGAGATGAATCCTCCATGAGCAAGGTTTTTTCCACATGAGCGTCCTCCTTTATCTCCCTCTTGCCTTCATTGATATACTCCCCATTACTCAAGCTGCTTACGTTCTTAGCTAGAGGAAGAATCATTCTAGAAACCTTCGGAATCATGTCTGAAGTTTTGACATCCCAGAGGGGATTACATGTTTCTGTAGTTATTTCATTGTCCAAGGAATGCCCATGTTGATTGATTTCTTGAGATTCTGCACTAATTCCTTCATCAAAAGAAGCTCTTGAATCATTTTCTACAAGACGATTCTGAGGCATAGCATCAGTAGTAAAACCATTGCCAACTGAATTTAATGCTTTGGTTGAACTTTCTGAAATATCCTTTTTAGGTGAATTCACACTCTTTGACATCGGAAGTTTGTTATTCATAGCACCATCAAATGCAGCAACAGCTTCTGGTTTTTCAGCTTCAGAGCCTTGACTCTCAATTATTACAGAACACTCTCCTTTATTTTCAGGAGTCTTTTTCGGGCTTTTGCCCCCTTTAGGCAATGCTGCATCAAAACTGAAACTTTCTGTCCTGCATATGGTAAGAAAAAGAAGCCAGTCAACTTTTTGAGAAGATATCTGTCTCGTTGTATGATGTATGAAGAACAAGGAAAGTTGCTTTGGGAATATGCTTACTCATTGAAATCAAAGGAGAAAGAAAAGCAGCCTTTCTTCCCTTGTCTTTTTGCACCAGGGGATTCTTCCTTTTTCCTTTCCTTCTCCTTTGCACCTTTCTTTGGTGAGCATGTAAAGTCAAGGTCCGGCATGTCCACTTTGAAAGAAGATAATTTTTCGAAATCCCCATCCAAATTAAAATCCATATCCCTGGAAAGGGAAGCCAAACATATTTTTGTTGCTGTGTCCAACCCAAATTTATACAGATTTGTATTTATAGAAATAATAGAACCTATATCTGGCAGAAGCAAATTCTAATGACTAAACCACGAAGTAACAGAAAAGGACCATGAGCAGAATTCTTTTTCCTAACCTTAGCAAAAGGAAAATATTAGAAATAAGGAACATATTTCAACTCATACAAGGGACCCATTCCCCAACCATAACATAAACAGGTCAAATCTCTATGGAGCTTACAGTTTATCAAAATCGAATGCCTTTTTCTTTCCTTTACCAACTGTCTCAAAGCTGAAATCCATCTCATCCGTCATTGACATTGACTTCCATGATGTCAGGAACTCAGAACCAATTTCATCCTCTGTATAAATTACAATCAGATGGCAAAAAAAAGTCACACGAGTTAATAAGAGAGCCAAGTCAGTTCAGGCACTTCTAAGTAATCATTTCCATCAATAGCAACATCATCAATCTAAAATCTGCAGAAAAATTTGGTTATACGAAAAAAATAAAATAAAACAGAAAAAAAAAAATCGGTATCCTTATATTGTTGCTAAGAACTAGTCTCCAAACAAATAGCTTTCAAATCAACATTCAGACTCGCATCTTAACATAATATGTAGATAAAACTGGAAATTATTTCTCGACACATGAGCAATTACCTAGGAGAGACTTTTTCTCCTTTGGATCAGCAGCCGTGGTTTCCTTCGGTGATTCTGTCATCTGCTGTGGAAAATAGAGAAATATCTATTGTTGTTCTCACATAATAACAATTAACTACACACAAAATGCAAGGCGAGGCTATATCCATCTTCAAAAAATCATCAAGAATGATCACATATATCACACATAAGATAACAAAGAAGCAACATTTATAATTCTACATATCATCCTGCACCTACTGAAAACACTACAAAATCAGCGGACCGCAAGACATACGCTCCTTATATCACAATCCACAATTCAACAAATGATGATTAGAACACGAACACGCGATCATGATGGAAATTTCAAGAATGCACAGCGAACACAAGTACTTCATGTATCAATTGCACCGCTAATGATCAACAGTTTTCATCTAATTCAACTACAGAAATTGAATTCCAATATCGATTCGTTAAACACGAACTTCATTCCTCCTCATCCAAAACAGCTAAGAGATTCAGTGACAGCGGAATAACAATAAATCAAACAGAATGCCTAAATCTGAACCACGATACACAGCCACACACAAACACACAAGAGTACGATTTTCTAACACTCAGTATCGATAAGATTACATGATTGAAGCCTATGAGTATCATCGCATTGCATTAACCGAAAGCGAAAAAACAAATCGGAGGAAAATTAACTTCTAATAGCTGAAATTATGAATCGGAAGCATTAGAGACTAAGAATTTTTACGTACGATAATCAATAACCTAAAGCTAATTACAGTCTAATGAAATTAAAAATGACCGAAATGAAGTGAGAAATTACGTATATCAAAATGTTAGAGAGAGAGAGAGCTTGCCTCGAACGGAGAGAAGTTGCTTGGCGGAGATGGATAGAATAGGCAGAGTGGAGCTATGGAGTTGGAGATTTAAAAGCGTGCTTCATTTATAGTAATGGTAGTTAGAGATTTTAAGAGGGAAAGAGGGAATTGAATCCCACTGGAGCATCCGGTCTAGGCCGGTGCAATTTTTATATTGCACTAATTTTCCATCAATTATCTGAATTTAACCATGTCAGTTTGTATCTTTTTTTTTCTAATTTATTTTCTTTTAACTTGCAAAGTTTTTCAAATAACTAGTATTATAAATAATATGGAAAAGCTTATAAACAGTATATGTCACTATAAATTTAAATAGTTGATTATAGATACGAGTAAGTTTGAAAAAATCAAATGCTACAAGAATTAAATTAATTTTTCTAATAAAAATCTCATTTATTTTAAGGGATAGAAAAGAAAGAAATAGGTATTATAAAAGAAAAGGGAGAAGATTGAAGCTTATAAATATAATTGCATTAACCAAAGTGCAATATCAAGTTAAAAGAAATCAAATTGTGATAGAATATCTCATATGATTGAATTATTGTCGACTAAAATGAAGTAGAAAATTAGTATATATTTATCAAGTTTTCTTAATTGATCTCCATATTCAAGATGAGCTCATTCATATCCTTCCATTAGAATACGAAATAAGTCATTACACATGTGGCACCATATTAGAAATCATCCTTCACTGTCATTTTTCAAAAATACATATTTACCTCATAAATACAATCTCTAGAAATACATATCTTTAATATGTAAAGTCGAGATATATGATTGGATTCTCCCTCACTATCTTGGCATACATCCTCCGAACCCTCAATCTTCCTAAACGAAACATATACATCTTCTTATATTCTTATTATTCTCAAATACTCCATTGACCCAAAACCTGGATTGTGGATTCTTGTGAGAGAACAACCCTTGATACCTGCTTATTATGCAAACCAACCATACTACTAAAGAACCCGGACTAAGCACAAGAGAACCCAACCACGATATAATACCAATGGGGTGGCAAACATCGAGAATGAAGAAAAAACATGGAAAGGCTCAATTTTAACCACCAAGCCAGGTCCAATAAAATTAAATTTGTGGGAGCTTAATAGTATATGAAAGAAAAAAAGTTATATTACTGTACTAAAGTCAATTAAATCACCTTATATATTAATGTGAGTGTGTTTTAGAAAATGTTTTCATAATTTATGAGATTTGTGTAACTTTTATTTTAATTAAATAATAAATCATATAAAGATATTTGTATAATGACCTCAAAAAAAGATATTTAATATAGAAAATTATAGATTCAATAAGAGAGAATTATTTAGGCAAGCTAAATTAAAAGCTTTAGCTATATCTCCATTGGAAGGCTATTTTTACATTTAGTTCACATAACTAAAAAAAAAAAGGTTCCGTAAAGATTAAAATAACGAAGATTCAGAAAAAAGGGCAAAAAGAAAGGAAGATAGAAAGAGAGAATCCAGGAAGACCAAGGAGAAAGCAAACACGAAAAATGCAGAAGGCAAAAAAAAACAAGACACAATCAGACAAAAAAAGAATGGAAAAGGAAAACACGGGGGTTTACTGTTTTTAGCACTATAGCACTTTTTTACTATAGCAATAGATTATTGTGTTTACTATAACACTTTTTAATGTTTTGTACTGCAAAAATTTTTTATAAAAGGTGTGCAAGGTTCAAGCTGGAGGAGGCAGAGATTATTAGGAGAAAATATTATAGATTCTTTTAGTGTTTTGTGAGTGATATTTCAAAGTGTTTTAATCCTATAAGAGTATCCTTGTAACATACCTCCACCATATTCAATAAAGCTTTTATAAGTTTTCGTTAACCATGTTTGGCTAATTTTCCTTTTAAGATATAAAGGTAACTATACTTTAAAATCTTATTAGGGCTTTGTATCATGCGATAAGATTTTATAGCATGACAGATTAAGGTACCATACTTGGGTAGTGAAGCTCTGGTTCCTTTAGAGATTATACCAAAAGGGTCGGCCTAAGAACCCTTTAATGAGGTTGTTTGAGGTAGAGTTTGTCGTGTTTTGGCTTTGTAGGTTGTGGCATGGGCATAAGGTACATTCTCTAAAGAAAACATTACTCCACTGATCAACTATCATCGTTTAATTGTTTACCCCTACCATAAAGTCTTTTTCCGTGGCACAGATATCCTAATTTTGGAATTAGAGCCAAGTTATCTTTATACCTTAAAACTTTTAATAATAGTTTCACTATAATATCCAGCTTTTATATTATATTTCCAGTTTGTTATTATTTTTGTATATCGTTTTACTTTGTTGTAATTTTACTGTTTAGCTTTATATTTAATATTTTGCTATATATTTTATCTATATACTCTGTTCTTATATATTGTCTTTTAATATTCTGTCTTACATTCTGCTTTATTTTGTAATGTTGGTGTTTAATATTGTTATTTAATATTAGTTGTTTTCCTTATTGTCTTGTTATTGTCTATTATTATCTAGTTATTATTCATAATAGTTGTTGTTTAACACGCACACACACATATATTTGATATAATTTTATCAAAATTATTAATGATTATCCAGCTTATATTTTATGAATCTTATGCTTATCTATATGTTATAAAAGAACATATTATGTTGAAGTGATTTTAAATAATATGTTTTACTATGAAGTTTTTATGAATGTGTTTATTGAAGAATACATAAAGGAATAAGGAGAGGAAATCAAAAGATTAAGGAATATTATAAAGAGAACAAAACGATACATAGAACAGCTTGAAAGTCATTTAGAATTACATTTTGAAGATCCAACTCCAAGGAACAGGAACTTTATAAACACCCTACAAAGGACAAGGATATATAGTGATTTACATAGTAATTATAATTTTATTGAAAAACAAAGCGCAAATAAAGGTCTTTAAAGATAATATAATAAAGTTTATAGGATGATATGGTTTTAAATTTTATGTTTATTTAGTATCTTTTTATAATAATTGTAATTTATGATATATTAGATATCATATGTGATATAATAGATTTATTAATAAATCCAGAAAACATTTGGTGTTTGAAGATTATGACACATAAATACATAGAGTACATTAAAAGGTATAATGATACAATAAAAGGATATAAGAATCTTGTAAAAATTATAGAAATGGATTTAAAAAGGATAAATAGGCATAAGAAAGAATTAAGCAAAGGTTAGAAGGCAGTATGAAGAAACCAACTACATGTTCACAATATACATATATTTTAGATATAATTTACATAAGAAAAAGAAATAATAAGATATAATGAACTTATAAGATATTATGAAGGATTGATAAGTAGCATGATGATGTGACGCATAATTATGTTGAATATATAAAGGATAAAAACTTAAGGATAAAAAGGTTAAAGGATTACATAAAGACAAAAAAGGGATATTAAATTATTGGAAAAAAAGATATAAAAGGAATTGAAAAGGCATTAGAAAAGGAAAATAACAAAAGAAATTTGAAGAAAAGGAACTTTTAAAGAATCATAAAACAACTCTTTGGATTATAAACCAAATTGAATAGGATATAGAAAGGGTGTCAAAGGATAAGACATTGTGAAGGTTTAATAATAAGTATGACAGGATGAGCGCAAGTTTTGACAGATTCATAGGAAGCAGTAATTATAATAAGAAGTTTATGATTTCTTGCAGGCTGTAGATAATTTAGAAATTTTAAGCATAGAAAAGGTTGAAGGTTATATATATGAGTTAGGTCTAGAAATAGAAATTAATCTCACATATTTGAATGAAAAGGTTAAAGAAGTAGGTAAGGAGTTCATACAAATCTACAAGTTTCTCGCAAAAGATAGGTTGTATATCTATCTAAAGGAAGGTTTTGAAAAGTACCTCACAGATTTAAAGGATAAGGAAGCGTAAATGGATTAGGAAAACAATTAAGTCAAATTAAGTTATAGATCCTTGCATATTACCTTGTACAAAACTTCATGATTAGTTGTTGTATATCTATCTAAAGGAAGGTTTTGAAAAGTACCTTGCAGATTTAAAGGATAAGGAAGGTAAATGGATTAGGAAAACAGTTAAGCCAAATTAAGTTAGTAGATCCTTGCATATTACCTTGTACAAAACTTCACGATTAGTAGGGATGTGTAAAAAAACCGAATATAACCAATCCAAAAAAAAAAGGTTAATCGGTCCATCGGTTTTGGTTTAGGATTAAGTTTTTAATTTTTTCAGTTTCGGTTTATAGAATAAAAAACCGATGGATTCGGTTAACCATCCATATTTATATATATAATTTATAATATACTTATATAATTATTTTGTTAAAAACATAAATATTCGAATATTATAATTTATTGGGCATACTAATCCTAAATTTATGTAGGTGAGTTAATATAAAATTGGTCTGTATTAATCCATAATGCTTTTGTATCTAAAATGCCTTAGGCCTAAGATAATCTAAGCTTACATATTTTTGTTTGTTAGTACATTCAATACAACTATTATGTTTTTCATCTTCCATTTTCAATAATTATGAATGATATAAGTGGAACATCGGCTTATTTTATTTATTCTTTTAGAATGATGTAGCTCGTAGCTTCGAGTAATGTCGGGTGAAGAACTGCAACTTTTATTTTTAAAGTGCTTTCTTAGCTTACATGAAAATTTAAAATTGTACCAAAACCAAAGTATCAAATGTAAAAAGTCTAATGAAAAGATGCATAGAGCATAATTAATATAAAAAGATAAGTTCCTATCATGATCCAATTATTTTCGTCTTATCTTAAGATTATTTACATTTTTCAAATTGTTTATGAAAAACAATAAATATGAAATATGTTATCTTATCAATAACAACTTTACAACCATATTTCATAGCAAATACAATTTCTACTCTAATACTAGTTGGTTTTGCAAGATACACCTGATCATATTTGGTTGTTCTAATATATTCAGCAATTCTGCAAACATCCTCATTGATACCTCTGACAATATACTACTGTATTGTCATTAAGTCTTCTCATCATTCCTACCCATTCCTTGATTGAAAGGATCAAAGAAGCCCAAAGGTATGATGAAATAATACAAAAGACTAAAAAGGAAACTCAAGAAGGAAAATACTTGGACTTTGCGGTAGATAATGAAGAGGGGTCAGGATGAAAGGCAGATTATGTGTGCCCAAAGATGGGGAATTAAGAAAAGAGATAATGAGTGAAGCACCAACTCTGGTTACACTATGCATCCTGGAGGTACCAAGATGTACCAAGATTTGAAAAGCCACTATTGGTGGAATGGCATGAAAAAATATAGCAGATTATGTAATGAAGTGCCCAGTTTGCCAACAAGTGAAAGTAGAACACCAAAGACTAGGAGGATTATTAAAGCCTTTACCTATCGCTGAATGGAAGTAGGCAGATATCCATGGACTTTGTGTGTGGTTTTCCAAAGACTTCCTTGGTTATGACGCAGTGTGGCTAATAGTGGATCGGTTAACTAAGTCAGCGCACTTTTTACCTATTAATATGACTTATTCCATGGACAAGTCGGCTAAGATCTACATTCGAGAGACATACGGCTATACGACATACCAACAAGAATCATTTCAAATAGGGACCCAAGATTCGTGTCCAAGTTCTGGATAAGTCTACAAAAGAGTTTGGATACAAAGTTGCACTTCAATACTGCATACCACCCTCAGACAGATGACAATCTGAGCGAACAATCCAAACCTTGGAAGACATGTTAAGGGCCTGTGTTTTGGAATTCAAGGGGAACTGGATAACCATATACCACTCATCGAGTTTGTCTACAATAACAACTATCACTCAACCATCCAATGCTACCCTACGAAGCCTTATATAGACAGCGTTGTAGGTCCCCTTGTTTTGGGATGATGTGGAAAAGCTTGCTATCGGACCAGATTAGTACAAGAGGCAATCGATAAGGTAAGAATCATTCAACGAAAAATCAAAGAAACCCAGACAGACAAAAGAGTTGGGCAGACTTGAAAAGAAGGGAACTCGAATTTCAAGTAGGCGAACTATGTGTACCTGAAGATAAATCCGATCAAGAGTATAAGGAGAATACGCACACAAGGAAAGTTGAGCCTGAGATATATTAGGACCCTTCGAGATCTTGGAAAGAGTTAGAGATTAGCATACCGGCTAGCTTTGCCACCAAATTTATCAGGATTCCATAATGTCTTCCATGTATCGGTGCTGAGGAAATATGTACCAAACCCCAAAAAGGTATTGGAATTGGAACCCATTCAGTTAAAAGAAAACCTCACTTACAAAGAACATCCAGTGGGAATTTTGGACAAGAAAACCCAAAAGCTATGGAATAAGGAAATCCGATATGTGAAGGTGCTATGGAAAAATCACGCCTTCGAGGAAGCAACTTGGGAAAGGAAGAGGAAATTTGAAAGAAGTACCCCAGCTATTTGAGAAACAAGGTACATAAGTTTCAGTTTTAAAGACAAAACTCTATTTAAGGTGGGTAGGTTGTAAGCCGCAGTTTTCTTTGTAACTAAGCTTGACTTTGAGAGCCAATCAAACCAAAACCCTAAACCGGAATAGCTAGGGTTATAATAAAACCTATAAATCCTAAGTCCGCTCCACCGAGAATAAAACCATAAATCTATTGAGAGCAAGTTAATATAGATTATAGTTCCAAAGAATATATCGAAACATAAAAAGATTGGTTTTCGAAAAAAATTATCTGTTTCGAGCCCGATCGGGATCCGTTCCTAAAAACAGGTCCCTAGGACTCGGAATTAGAAAAATGTTCTAGAATACTCATTAAGACCGGAATTTAATAAGGAATTCAAAATATATTTATTATAATTTTTTGGTTTATAAAAATTACAGTTATAGCTTCATATCATATGTTCTTTACTAACCGTAACTTAATTGTCTTATCTACTATTTATTACTATTCACAAGTACAAGCCCATACCCTATTCACACTCACAAACCATACTCTATTCTTAGATCCTTACAACCAAACCATACCTTATTACATCACATTCCTTACAATTACTTTTCTAACACATTTTATTACACTTTTTAACTTGAAAAATTGTACAAAAATTATTTTCTCTCCCTCTCTCTTCCTCTAAGGTCGGTGTACCCCTCTCTTTTTCCCTCTTAATTGTGTGATTTTTCTTTTTTTATTTAATCATAAAAAACCCTAGTAACCTTCACTATAAATATTCTTTTGCATTCAATTCTTTCTTCATTTCACTTACAAATTTCACAAATTCCCTCCTCTTTCACTCCTTTTGCCGTGAGCTTCACATACACACACACTCTCACACATTTTATTTTTTTTCTTCAACTCTCTTGTTCCACAAGCCTAAATAGGTATTGATCTAAACTGAAACCACTAGAACATGAATATCAACCCATCACAAGTTGTGGATCTTGTGATTAAAGCTTATGTTTTCCTCATAATCATAATATCTGTTCATGTAGTGATGAGTTCATGTAGGAATCTTGCTACTACATCATTGTCACAAGTAGAATATCTCATTTCATATACTTAACATGACCATTACACTTAGATCTAGTTCTTAGATATTTATTCTCTTACATGATATTGTAGATCTCATGCATTTGTTATGTGTAAGATAAGTAAATGATCATAAATATCTTGTCGTATGTAAATGAATGTTTTATTACTTCTAGAAGTTAGGATATTTATGAATATGAGCCAAATAGCTCAAGAACAATTTTGGTTTTGTCAAAACAACTTTGGTAAATTCGGATGGAAAATGAGTTACATCTTGAAAACCTATTTTTCGACTCCAAAACATGATTTTTATGTGAAAAATGAAGAGCTTATGGAATACGTAACAATAGGAAATGATTTTTGTAATTTAATGGTAGATCTACAAAGAGAAATTTGTTAAACAAGAAATATTTACAAGATAGAAAAATTTGATCTTATGATAGTTACATGAAATTCGCAACTAGGAAAAGAGGATATGTAAACACCTATTTTTCATACTCAAAATGGAAGTTTTATTAAGGAAATAAAGTCCTTAGGGGAGAGTAATAATAGAGCCTTAAATTTAAAGTATCAAATGAGTTTTTCCTCAAAGAAATTACTCAAAAACTATTTTTTTGACAAAATTCGGATTTAGGAATAGCTAATATATAAACACTTATTTACAATGTGTAAAATGAGGATTTATGTTGAAAAATGGAGACCATAAGGAATAGATATGATAAAGAAGTAATTTTAGCAAGAAGAAGTAATTTTTATTTAGGAAAATCTCTAAAACAAGTATGATTGGTCAAGAACACAAAAATTGAACTACTAGGTTCAGTATTCATGATATCTTGTAAAGTAGAAATTTCAAAAAAATATTTTCTAATAGAATATCACATGAATATGCATATAGGAAGTTCATAACATACCATTCATGATAGTGATTTGTTATTATTGCATGTATATTTGGCATGGATAGTAGAAATATCATAATTCCTCACAAAAACAATTTCAAAAATGGGAATTCAATTACTGACCAGATTTGCTCAGATCTTTTCAAGACTTAAAATTCTCAAAATTGAGATATTATCCTAGAATTAGATAGATCTTTCTAAATAGATAGGAATCGGTATATAATTTGCGAAATTTCGAGTTAAAATGACCAAGTTATGGCCATTTTAAGTTGAAATTTCCACTAATAACGAGAATTACGAACTTAATAGTTTTTATGAATAAAATGGACTAGATATGAGTTGAAATACTCAATTGGGTATTTCTTTTTCGTTAGGAGACTTGGATCCTGAGGATTCATTACCATCGGATTACTATTACTAAAAGACCGGAGACCAATGACCGAGTGAGTATTACTTCCTAATTTCATTCTTGCTTGTGATTGCAGCAAATAGTTGCACTAGATCATAAAGTAAAAGATAAAAATGGAATTGCATGATGGGAATTATGGAGGATTATGTATGTTTATTGTTGAGTTGAGAATTGGTATTAAGAATATCGGAATTGGGTGATTAACTCATGCTTGTTTAGATTATTGTAGGAGTGATTGTCTGAAAATTTGTTGATCACCTAAGAAATTGGTATTAATGACTATTCAGTTGATAAATTAATACGTACATAATCACTTCACGATGGGGATGGAGCATTAGCATATGTTGGTTACCCGTCATCCGTAAACTGCTAAAAGTTGGTTGATCGTGATCCATAAATGACATAAATAAGTTGGTTGATCGTGATCCATAAACGACATAAATGAGTTGATTGATCGTGATCCATAAACGACATAAGTTGGTAATCCGTGATCCATAAACGACTTATTAATTCAACAATAGTACTGCAGTATTCGTTAATCTGCTAACCCCGAATGGAGGGCGTAAATCCATTCACATATTTTCGACTGATCATATGATTGTTTGTTCATGTGGTTGATGCATTCCATACGATTGAATAATTAACTTGATTGATTGAATTGCTATAAATGTCTTTATGGAAGTGTTCACTCACTAAGCTAGTGTAACTTATGTCCCCACAGCTTTTTCTTATTGTAGTGTACCTATATATGGTTAAGGCCGAGGTATCCTACCGAGCAGGTACAGGAATTAGGAGTTTCCATTAGAAGTTTACGTTCGAGTTTGTGTAGACTTCCTTAGGGAACCCTATTATTTATCGGATGATTGTAAAAGACTATTATTAAACTCGATATTATTTTTTTACGGGGGAATGCCCCTAGAACTTTCGTATTTAATTATGTGGACTCATGGTTTGTATCCTGATGCTTATAATATGTCAAATTAAACTATTTATCTCAATTGGTTCGTGTATTCTATTGTCGTAAAGGTACACCTTGCATCTGTACGAGATTTTGAAACGATTGTGGTAACAATTCCTAAGTCTTATATAGCTTGTGGCGGAATGTTACGTTTAGACTACCATTTGGGGCGTGACAGCATAATAGGATAAAAGTAGGAGATAATAGTTTTTCTTATCTTTGTTATTTTAAGCATTCACCGCATTTTTTGCATCCAGATCATGAGCAGTTAAATAGCATAGTAGACTTAATTATATCTTGTAGCACAACAGTTCACAAGGATTTAGATACTTTGTATAAAGCTCATAACTTTCTAGGAGAATGGATGAAAAGAAAGGACAAACAAGTAAAGGAGATAATAGAAAAGGCTGACTACATAAAGCAAACACAAGTTGATATAAAAAGAAAATTGAAGCAGTTAGAGCATATAAAGGCTCTAAGACAAGCACAAAAGGAAGAAGTAAAAAGGAATCAAGATTTAGTAATAAAGGAGCTAAAGAAAAAGCAAAAAGGTTAGCTAACTTAGGAAAAAGTACATAAGGAATAGTACAAGACATAAATAAAACATTTTTAGGATGACCAGTCATGGTGGTGTAGATGCAGATGAAGATTACATATTTACCTGAGAAGACATAAAGGAATTTGCACAACCACATAAAGCATTTTGTGGAAATATAGAACCAGTAAATGATGTCATAAGGGCCACAATTAAGCAAAATAATACAAATATAGCATTACTAGTTAGGCTTCATCAAAAGATCAACAATTTGAGTCGTAGCCTAGAAGAAGTTTTGAAAAGAAAAGGCATAAAAGGAAATAGTTATAATCATCAAAAGGAGCTAGATGAGATAATAGATGGACTCGAAAGGCTACCAGTTGAAAGGAAAACAAACCAAAGACTTATTTTATGAAAGGAGAGTGGAAGTTTCTTTAAAAATGAATATGTTTCAAGAACCACAGGAAACTAGGGTCATAGAAGAAAATGAAGAAAGGAATAACAGGCAAGGAGACAGGTATAATAGGCAAGATAATACTAGGTTTTTAGATAGGTTTAGACCATTTATAGGAGAATCACATGTTTTACAATCCCCAAGGTCTAGTACAAGTTCTATAAAAATAACCTCTAGAGTAAGAATTTTAGATAGAATAAACATTGGAAGGAGAAGACAAGGAGATCATATGATACATCTGGAAAAATTAGTAAACATAGATAAGGATGTTAAAATCTATTCAAACCATGCCATTCCTCTTTTGAACCCCAGAAGATTATACCAAGTAGGAATCTTGAGTTGGAAAACAGGATTGTTCAGGCTAAAATGAGAAGAAATGATTTCAATCACAACAGAACCATTAAATATAAGATTAGTCAAAAAGGAATCTTTAATGCAGCTAAAAAAGTCAGGAAAAACTTTAGTCCATCTTGAACTAATAATCATAGGGGTTAGAGGATTAACAAGAGAAAAGGTAAGAGAGAAAGGTTCTAGTAATATTAATAGACAAATCATGAAAAGGTGATATAAGAAAGGCTATATTTGCAACCATAGAAAATAATGTAAACTGGAAAATGACTGTTTTACTATGCACCTAATTTTATGGTTTCAATTAACAATCTTAGCAATATTGAGATAGGGCTTCCAAGTAAATAAATGAAGATTATAGATATTGCTTTATTTGTAAAACAACAAAGAATAGTAAAATATCTTACAAGCTTGACATAAAAGGAATCATAGATGTAATGGCAACAAAAGGAATAAAGATAATAGAACCAATAGGAAAATATTCTTCTGCTTTAGAAGGAGCATAATGGAACGTAAACAGGAACATGGCAAGTGAAACACAAAGAGTTCCTATAGGAAATTTGATGTCCCAAACCCAGATGGCACATATTCTTTGAGATTTAGATCTTATGATGACAGGCCAAGATCCACAGGTGATGAGGATAATGAGTTAGAAAATTTTAACCAAATCTTAGAAGAAAGAGGAATATTAGGAATGATGAATGTGCTAGAACAGGTAGATATTTTAGGTTGGAAAGGAGAAAGGATATCAACTTCTAGTTATGTAGATGACACAATTAAGAAGATAAAGGAAATAAAATCTTAATGCTAGATACAATTCCTATGCATAGGAGATAAATGCTAATCAATGGAGTCTTAAAAAGGAAGACGAAGATACAAATGACGAAGAATCATTAAGACCAATTCAGTATTGGAAGGACGGTTTTTTGATAGGACATGGAGAAGATCTTATTCCTTATGAAATATGGTTAGAAGAAAAATGAATTTTAGGAGAAATGCAAAAAGTAAGGTTTAAAAGGAAAACAAAACAAGGAGATGTTTATTGTTGTGGAAAGGAAACCAAATAAAGGGAAATTTTGTTAAAATTAGCAGATAAAGTCATGCAAATAGAGTATGACTTTGAGTCTAGACAAGGTTTTGAGTCAGAAACGAGTTCACAAGGAGAAATTGAGACCATAACACGTGTATCTAAAAATGCTATGATGGATAACAATGAAGATACAGGGTCAAATACAATTCCCTCTGTAGTAACACATAGAGGACAAGACATGTGAGAAGGAATTCCAAGCAAATACCTTATACTCACTATGTTGAAAGAAAACCAGAGATAGGATATATAAAGAAAAAAAGTTGCCATTTGAAACATTAGATAAAAGGAATTTGATAGATAATGGAAGAATCCTCAACATAAGTGCACATGATCAGCAAAGTTAGGGACCCTTGGTGAATAATTGGACACAAATGTTGTCAGAGCATAGAAAAATAGTCCTTTAATAGAAGATACAGATCAGATGTACATATATTTAGAGTCTTTTTTAGGAGAAACTGCAAGAGCAATGTGGGAGTCTTATAAGAAAAATTTTAAATAGCATGTAGCCATAGATAAAGCTTTAAGGGCAAATCCATACAATTTTTGTAGTAAGATAAAAGTAATATTAACTAGAGAAGCACAACAAGTTGGTGGATATGACCAACAAAGGATGCCATAAGGAATTTAGAGCAGTTACAAATAAAGGATTAGTATTTTGTTAAAAGGTACATACAATAATTTTTTTTATAAATGCACCATTATTGGCTGCTATTATGAAAAATTGATAACAGAAAATTGTTTTTAAAGTTACCAGGACCATTAAGAGCAAAGTGTACAAAGAATGGAAAGAAAAGGTTGAACCAACACTAAGAGAAGAGCTAAATAACTTAGGAACTAGGATAAAATTCCTTGTAGATAAGCTAATAGAAAAATGTACAGCTTTACAAATAAATAGGCAATTGAAAGGAGGAAATTATAATTTCTATCAAACCATTTATACTCTATAGGTATATGGAGCAAAAGAAAAGAATAAAAGGAGGCCAAAATCAAAATACAGGTCTAAAAAGAAATATTTTGCAAAGAAAAGTAGGGCAAATAAGCCATGGTTAAATCAAAATAGGCATGTAAGGACATACAATAAAAACAGGTTACATGAATAAATTAAAGTGTTATACTTGCAATAAGGAATGACATATGGCAAAGGCATGTCCTAAAAGATAATAGTAACACTATGGCAAGCATTTTGATGGAATGCATGAATGAAGACATATTGGCAATAGATGAAGACATGAGTGACACATAAACAATCTATGGTATAGTATCAATAATAGATCCACAAGGAGTGATGATAGAAGATTCTGATAGTGAGGATGAAAATGATATTACAAGGCTTTTCTTAAATCAAGGTTATCATAATCCTTACAAAGAACAAATAGGAATAAAGTATCAAGATGAAAAGTTTGAATTACTAAATAGAATGTTACAGGACATAGGAAATATAATGATTAACACAGGGGAAAACATAAAAGGTTGTAGGCATAATTGGACACAAGGAAGTGGGTCAAAAGACTATCCATGCAAATTATGTTCTCGATATCCGATAACCAAACTCAAATATCAGTGTAGAAATTGTATGATGAAATCTTTTAAAATATGCTTGGAATAAAGGAATGAAAGGTTTCAATTTAATGAAAGGTTTGTAGTCAATAGGAGTTTTTAACAGGATGCAATAGGAGAAAGGACAATGAGAATAGACAATAAGATAGACAGTATAAAAGAAGAATTACAGGGAATAAAAGAAAGGATAAAAATTTTAGAAAAGGAAAAGGCAAAGGACAATATGAACAACGAAATAATAATAAAGGAAGAAGGACATGGCCATGATGATACAGTAAGAAGCTACATGGAGCAGCTAACACATCTTTAGAAAGGATAAAGGAGTTAAAGATGTCAAGTTCAGAAGAAAGGCATGTTACAAAGTTCATAGGTGTATACATCAAGACAATGTTGTTCTTTAAAACATAGATAATAGAATTAGATGCATTAGTAGATACAGGCAGCACTACGAACATGATAGATGAAAGGATAGCATATGTAGATGAAGTTAAAAAAATGGATATATGTAGAATTAGTTCAGATATACAAGGAAATTAAATAAAGAATATAGATGTATAAAGAAACATAAAGTAAGTTTTTTCATAGGAGAAGAATGGATTGTACCTATGCATAGTGGAATGATACAATTATAAAATTTTGGTGGTTCAAAAATTAGATGTATAATAGGATTAGATTTCCTATTAAACAATCACCATGGTATCTTAATCACTAGATATACTGTAAATATTTTAGGCATCCAGCTATAGCATATCAAAACTATTTAGAGAATATATAACCAGATATCAGATTATTGCAAAAGACTGATGAAAAGGATAAAAGGAATTGTAAATGTCAAAGGTTAGAAGAATGTCAAGAAAAGGAAAATGATAAAAAAGGAATAGAGGAAAATTCAAAAGAATTAGAAGAATTAAAAGAATTCTTGGAAGAAGAAATAGAATTAAACAAAGGAAAAAGGGTAAAGTGGGAAAAGATATAGGGTTTTTGTAAAATTCATATTTGGAAACAAGTTACCTAGGTATTGATCAAATCATTAGTAGCCTTGAAAAGGAAGAAATTTTTTATGAAAATCCAACAAGGTTTTAGGAAAGGAACAAAATAGTATGTAAATTAGATATAATAAATCTAACTTAAGAATTTATTCTAAAGTAATAAAGTGTGATAATTTAGATAGAGAAGATTTTGAAATACTTGGAATTAGGGGTCATAGAAAGGTCAAACAATCAAAAAGTCCTGCATTCATTGTAAAAAAAAATGAGTGAAATAGTAAGAGAAAATCAAGGATGGTAATAGATTATAGGAAATTGAATGATAATATAAGGGATGATTCTTACAATCTTCCTAACAAAACTGAATTAGTTAACTAAATACAAATTATTACATATTCAGTAAGTTTGATTTTAAGTCAGGATTTTGACAGGTAAAGATGGATGAAGAGTCATAACCATGGACTACTTTTACCTGTCCACAAGGGCATTTTCAATGGAAAGTTATCCTATTTGGTTTAAAAAATGCGCCCTCAATTTTTCAATAGAAAATGGATATAGCTTTTCAAAACTTAAAGGATTTTACTGCAATATATGTAGACGATGTTATTGTTTTTTTTCAAAAGTGAACACGAACGCATAGGACATTTAAAGATGGTGCTTTTAGAATTTCAAAGATAGAGAATAGTAATAAGTACTAAAAAGGCACAGTTTTTTAAAAGGAATATTGAATTTTTAGAAGTAGAAATATAGGAGGAGGAAAAATCAAGTTACAAGAGCACATAGTCAAAAAGGTGATAGAATTTCCTAAACAAATGAAAAAAAAAAAAAAACAATGACAACCATTTTTTGGTTTACTAAATTATGAAAGACCTTTTATAAAGAATTTGAATTCTTTAATAGGACCCTTTTATAACAAAATTTTAGGTTTTAAAAATTTGTCACAGGAGGATATAAAGCAAATAAAGAAGATAAAGGAACGGGTGAAAAAGTTACCAAAGCTAAGATTACCCCTAGATTCAGATTTCTTGATCATTGAAAGTGATGGATGTGATCTAGGATGGAGAGGAATTTTATTAAGGAAACCCCATAAATATGTTGAAAGGAAAACTGAAGAAATTTGCAGGTACATGAGTGAAAAGTTTAAGGAGAAAAATTTACCAAGTATAGATAGGAAAATTATGGCTGTGATAAATTATCTAGATAATTTTAGATTATTTTTAATAAATAAAAATAGATGTTAATTAAAACAGACTGTGAAGCTATAGTTAAGTTCCATAAGAACACGGGGAGTAATAAAATGAGTAGGAGAAGATTGTCAAAGTTTAAAGATGTAATAATAAATAAAGGATACAAGGTAGAATTTAAACATATAAAGGGAAAACATAATACTGCAGCAGATGAATTATCTTACTTGCTAATATAATTAAATTTTTCTTTCTAGAAAATATGGAATTTCAAAGAAACAAAGGATTTAGGCCACAAAAGAAACCAATGTCTTCTCAAGGCTCACAGGCAAGCAGCTCTAGCATAAGGTTATCAAAAGTTATGGAAGGACCACAAGTCAAGATTGGTGATATAGCCCTACCTATATTACCAACAAATTCTCCAAAAAAGTTTCAAGCTCCACAACCAATTAATGTTAAGGGAAAGATATGTATGGCTCTCATAGATGGTGTATAGTCTGTAACCACTTAAGACAAGTTTAAATATGTAATATCTTGTACTCTGGCTGGATATTTTAACGAAATAGAGACACAAGGTATCAAAGGTACACAGGAAACTTGCTACATAAAAAGGCCACAAGAGAATGAATCATCACAAGGAATACAGGGACAAGTAAGACAACAAAGACAAGTTAAAAGGAAATATCAAATGTATGGAGTCGCTAAAAGACATTTATGAGGAGTTTTTTGCTATTGGAATTATGTTCAAAACCAAATAACAGATTACCCAAATCCATCATGGAGAGGATTCAATGATCTTGAAACTGCAGCAAATTAGGTCAGGCAAATGTCAGGACAATAGGAAATTTATGTGAATCCAGTTTTTGACAATTTTAGAAGTGTTAAAAGTACCACAGAGTATGTTAAGGATACACAAATGAATACACATTTGAAATCTTTAAAGGAAGAACAGGAAAATAAAATATATTCTCTTAAAATCACAGAAAAATCATACCTAAGCAAAAAGAGAAGTATTGAAAGTATTAAGGAACAAAACAAAGACTATAAGGAAGCATTTCCATTTCAAAGAAGGAAAACAGGAAAAACGCCTCAAGAAGAATATGAAAATGCGACAACATTCATTTTCTTCAAGAGAAATGAATTTATTTCAAAACTTCCATCTCTACCTAAATGGCTAATAAAAGGATATGCAAAGGAAACATTTTTTAAAGCCTTTTATATTGCTCCAAAGGACAATACAGGAAGAACATATATATTTAAGAGTAAAGGCTTCTCCAAACCTTCCATGTTACTCTTGTATAGGAAAAAATTCACAGGTTGAAATGAATAATCATTATCAGAATAAATATTATTGTCCAAGATGTTTGTTACAATATACACACAGCAACTATAGATCTCAACTATTTCAAATGATTTAGGATAGGAAACTAGGAATACACATTAGCTACTCTTCTAGATTACGGACTTGTTACAGAAATTGTTGGCACATTTCCACAATTTATGATCTAACTCATGAGAAAAATGTTTCATGAAGTTTTAGCAGCCTTAAGGGACATAGAATGAGAACATAAGGAACATGATATCCTTGTAAAATACTATATAAAAATAAAGGCAATTCCACCAGAATTATTAAAATTTAAATCCAAACCAGCATTAACTTGGTTTTGGATTTCTCCAATCAAAGAAAAGGTTTCAATTATTCAAAAGATACACAGGCTAGAATCAACTAACAGTTTGGAAGAATAATTGAATCTATACATTGCTGACAAAGTGAGAATGCATATACAAGAAGATCCAAATTTCATCCAAATTTCATCTTACTGCAACCATTAAGACGAAATTTATCTTCTCAAAGTAAAAAGGAGCAATTTAGCCAAAGTATGAAACAAATTTGAAAACACTCCAAGAAAGTCTTAACATAGAAGATGAACAAGATGAAAAAAACAATCCATATGATCCCAGTTATATCGAGGATGAGGATGAAGAAATGGATGGACGGGAAGATCTAAATAGGTTCAAGGATTTTAAAAAAAATGAAGAAAATGAGAGACAAAAGGAATCGTAGTGTTGACAAAAAGGAAGAAAGGAAATTAATAGATGGGAGACAAAAGGAATCATAGGTATTGGGAGACAAAACGAATCGTAGATGTTGAAAAAAAGGAAGAAAGGAAATTAATAAGAGCACTGTAGTAGTAGGAGTCATAACTGTAGCATAAGAGCAATCACTATAGCATCCTTTACTATTTTGCGTTGCAAATAACATTTTTCTATAAAAGGAAAGAATGTTCTCGATTAAATGTAAGCTGAGAAGTGTGAGGGAAAGAGTCCAGTGATAGTTTTCTGAGTGTTTTAGTTCTGAAAGAGTGCTCTTGTAATAATTGTAGCAAACTTCCCCAACCACTGTAACATACTTCCTCCATATTCAATAAAGCTTTTGTGAGTTTTCTTTAAACATGTATGCCTAATTTTTCTTTTAAGGAATAAAGATAACCATTCTCTAAAACATTATTAGGCCTTTGCATCATGTGATAAGTTTTTATAGCATGCGTAAACAGATTAAGGTATCATACTTGATAGCAAAAACTCTTATTCCTTTTGAAATTATACCAAAAATGTCGTCCTAAAAACCCTTTAATGAGATTGTTTGAGGCAAAAGTTATCGTGTTTTAGTCTTGTGGGTTATGACATGAACATAGGGTTTATTTTCTAAAGAAACTATTACTCCACTAATTAACTATATTCGCTTTAATTGTTTACCTCTACCATGAAGTCTTTTCTCATGACACATGGATCCTGCATTTTGGTATAAGACCAAAGCTAATATTATAGTCTTCTTCAACGTATCATCATATACATATATTTCTATAAATCTTAAACGAATTATAATTATGATATCTACAATGTTATTAAAAATTGCAATCCTACTTTATCTTATCCTATTCCACAAACCAAATATATAATTAAAGCAAAAGAGTATTAGATGATTCTATCGAGATATTAATACATCATAGACATCCTCTTTACATTTCAAAATCTGATAACCAGTGTAAATGTCATTTAGAAAAATTTTACTTAATACAATTGGTTTATTATCTATTTAATGGTTGAGACTCATATTAATTGTAATAGCACAATTAAAATACCTAAAATACTAATTATTTATTTTTTGATAATAGGAGGTTTTTTTTTTTTTTTTTTTTGCCAGTAATAGGAGAATTCATTGAAATAGTAATAACTCCGAATTGTACTGGCAAAAAAAAATCCTAATTGTATATAGAGTTTTCGGCAATAATAAATTATTTTCTTTGTTGGCCCAAAAAAAAAATTATTTATTTTCTTTTCCTCGATACGGAATGAGAAAGCTAAGCCAAAGAAGTTGAACTATCTAACGGACTGGAAATCTATCATCTTATCCTCAACCCAACAAACACTGTACCCAATAGAAAAACAACAATAAATAAATAAATAAACATAAACAAAACCGAAAACAAATGTAAGCCATCAAAATCACACCACCACCACCACCACATTGACACAATAACTATGGCTTCTCTACTTGGAACTTCCACAGCAGCAATCTTCGCTTCACGACCTCTCTCTTCTTCTTCTTCTTCCTCCTCCTCCTCGTCCTCCTCTAAGCCTACTTCACTTCCCTCTTCCCTTGCCTCCATTTCAGGTACTTCATAGATTAATTTTCTTTTTCAATGAATTAAAGCCCACCTATTTTTTCCACGTCAAGATCATGACTTTAAGGTTTTTGGGCTACATTTTAGTGAATTTCAAACTACCCATTTGCTCTTTTGTCTCTCAATTTCAGAAATCTGAAGCTTTTTATATTCTAGTAGTGTAGATAGACAAGGATGCTTTGTTCTTTTGTGGTTTTTTTATGTGGAATGTGTTAAATAGTTGCATTTTATGGTTACTGAATAGTTGCTTAACGATCCCTTCATTTTTAGCCAGGGATTTGTATTTTAAAGTTAAAAATTCTTGTAACTACGAATTTTGGGCATGGAGCCACACTATGGGGTTGGAATCCATAGTCCCATATCGAGTGTGTGCTGTTTCTATGGAGACATCCGATAAAATTGGACAACACAGTTGAGGTTGTGTTGGTTTCATAAGTCGAAATGGGACGGGGACAAGAGCCCTTGAGTGGTTACTTTATGCTGAAGTAATTCAACAGCCATTTGATCCGAAAGCCTCTTGTGCGAAATCTTATTTGTGGGTTGAGACTTTTCATTGAAGCCAATTTGTTGAGACTTCTTTTTCGGTTGAGGTCCAGTCCATCAGGTGGACTAATCAATCAAATCAGCGTTATATGACTGCTGTGATTTGAATTCTTGATCTCTTGCTCCTACACCTTCTCGAATTCAACTTCACAACTAATTGATCTAAAAGTTTAAACTTATGAATATTATAGGGTCTTTATATTTATACTTAATCTTTTATAGATTTGTTTTCATGAGTATGTGTCCGATGTGTGGTGGCCTTAAACACCAACCGCCATTCATTATGTTCCCCATTCAATAATAAAATTCAGAATATGGGGAAGGGTGTTATTTTTAGGTGATTCTAGTATGGTGAATCTAATAGTGGATACTTGTGGTTACAGTGTTGAGCCATGGAAAGAAGTTACGTGGTGGGGTTGGAATTCAGACCAGGAAAGGAAGGTCACAGTTTCATGTTGCAGTCACCAATGTTGCCACCGATATCAACTCCGTTGAGCAGGTTATGATTTGTGTTGAATTGTCTTTTTAGTTCTAATTTTGAAGGTGTTGCAAATATCATTATTCACTGCCCACATCCACTCGTGGAATGACTGAAAACTGCTGTGCTGTTATGCTTTTATGTATCAAATTGGCATGTTTATGTGGTGAAATAATGTTAAAAGCAACATTTGATCCTCCATTTGTGAAATCTCAAATGAATGTTGGTATGGTCATAGACAATAAGAAAAGCTTAGCAAATACATGTCAATGAATTTCGTTATTTCATAAATTTTCAGGCTCAGCAGCTTGCCTCGAAGGAAAGTCAGAGGCCAGTCTACCCATTTTCTGCTATAGTCGGGCAAGATGAGATGAAACTATGTCTCTTGTTGAATGTGATCGATCCAAAGATTGGTGGTGTTATGATAATGGGAGATAGAGGCACAGGAAAGTCAACAACAGTTAGGTCATTGGTCGATTTATTGCCAGAGATTAGTGTAGTTTCTGGGGACCCATACAACTCAGATCCTCAAGATCCTGAATCTATGGGAATGGAAGTTAGAGAATGTGTCCTAAGAGGAGAGGAACTTCCCGTCGTCATGACCAAAATCAACATGGTTGATTTGCCATTGGGTGCTACTGAAGATAGGGTATGTGGCACGATCGACATTGAAAAGGCCTTGACCGAGGGTGTCAAGGCATTCGAACCTGGCCTACTTGCTAAAGCTAATAGAGGTATTCTCTATGTCGATGAAGTCAATCTTTTGGATGACCATTTGGTTGATGTTCTACTGGATTCTGCTGCCTCGGGATGGAACACAGTGGAAAGAGAAGGTATTTCCATTTCACATCCTGCTCGGTTCATTCTCATTGGCTCAGGAAACCCTGAAGAAGGTGAGTTGAGACCTCAGCTACTAGATCGGTTTGGAATGCATGCGCAGGTGGGGACTGTGAGAGACGCAGAACTCAGAGTGAAGATTGTGGAGGAGAGAGCTCGGTTTGACAAAAATCCTAAGGAGTTCCGTGATTCTTACAAGGCTGAGCAAGAAAAGTTGCAGCAGCAGATATCATCAGCCAGAAATACCCTCTCATCAGTGCAGATCGATCAGGACCTCAAGGTGAAAATATCCAAGGTTTGTGCTGAACTGAATGTTGATGGATTGAGAGGGGATATAGTGACAAACCGAGCAGCTAAAGCGCTAGCTGCTTTGAAGGGAAGAGACAATGTAGCTGCAGAGGATGTTGCTACTGTTATTCCCAATTGTTTGAGGCACCGTCTACGCAAGGATCCATTGGAGTCAATTGATTCTGGAATGTTGGTTATTGAGAAATTCTATGAGGTTTTCAGCTGAGGCGAGTATTCGGGTTTCTTCATCTCCCTGTAATTTTATTTTTGAGTAGAACCATCTTCTTTTTGTTTTGTTATGTAGCTCTGCATAATTCATATCTTGATGTGATCGTTTTTAAAGCACACTGATTAAAAGGGAAAAATGAATTCAGGGATAATGAGTTGAGTATTGATCAAGTGAGGACCTTGAAGTAATTAGAAGGCTTCTTTTGCCTTCTATCCCTCTTTTCATATACATATGCTCTATTCAATTCCACTTTCAAGCCAAATTGCTGTCAATCTGCGAGAAGATTTGTCTTCAGAAATAAGTGTCTCTGGGTTTTCTATACCTTCCCCATTGTACAAATCTTGATGATAATCCATTTGTGTGATCTTGTTGATCTTTCATCTTGGACTTTCATCATTGCTAAGCTTTTATTGTCTAGTAAAGTAGACAGCAATCAATGAAACATGTGGTTAGAGTCCATTCACTTGTATTATAATCTATGTTTAAATTTTGTGTCAAACGCATAGCTTGTTTCTAGCGTCTTTACGTTTATGATCTTCATTGGTGTAACCATCACAAGGATCATAAAAGTGGGAACTTTTATTGTTCGTAACAGGACCATTCTGCCCATCGTTTTACCAATAAGATGTTTAGGATCGAAACATAAATTATGCTTTGAGATCTTGTTTAAAACCCAATAGTGATGATTTTTTTGATGAATGAAAGAACTTAATGGAAAGTTACTACGTGAATATGTGATTCACTTATCTAGACAATTGGTTTTTGATTAAATAAAACAAAATAAAGCGATTTACATAACCGGTTTAGCTTTAGCAAGGTTTGATCATACCCAAACTCCAAAGAAGTCACATATATTAAGTTCGATTTAAGAATTTTACTACGTCAACATATGTAGAATCGCATGCTGATTGCTGAACATATGCATATCATGCAATATGCATACAAAATGTATAATCGCTTATTGTGATGGTATTTATATACTTATTTTTATATAATTAAGTATGTGGTCAATCCATCCATGTTAAGAGCTTTTTTTTCCATTGCTTATTGTGATGGTATTTATATACTTATTTTTATATAATTAAGTTTGTGGTCAATCCATCCATGTTAAGAGCTTTTTTTTCCATTGTTATATTAGCATTGAGAATATTACATGTATAATACACTTTTTAAAAAATTACAAAAAGTTAGATTGTGAAAAAAAATTTACATGAATAGTATCGCTATATCACATAAAAGACATGCAATATAGGTTTTTATACATGTTACACTTTCGAGGAGCGATATACGGTCGATACAAGGTCTAATCCTAACTTTTCTGGTTTTGTGGTTCAACAAAAATGGTTCAAGATGCGGTTATGGTGGATGGTCTTACGCAACTATGGCATCATGGTTGTGCCGATGGAAGTTGGTGATGGTACAATTGACTCGGTGTGAGTTGACTTTGTTTGGTAAGGAGATAGTTTTTAATGGAGGTTCTGATCACATGTTGATCTTCAGTTTGGAT
The DNA here is from genome assembly GCA_024138025.1 of Combretum micranthum. Taxonomy (NCBI): domain Eukaryota; kingdom Viridiplantae; phylum Streptophyta; class Magnoliopsida; order Myrtales; family Combretaceae; genus Combretum; species Combretum micranthum. The sequence goes on along the minus strand of JAMXBD010000012.1, from coordinate 1,881,693 downwards.
GTGTGCAATCGATTCGTGATGGTGCGATTACTTTGTTAGTGTTTAGTGTTTTGGGTTGATGCTAAGTATGAGTTTTGACAATATCTAGTATGGAGTTTAAGCTTGCTAGGTTAATGAGGTTGAAGAAGGTAGACTTAGAGAGAGGAGCATGCTAGAGAGAAGTTAGAGAGAGATGGGATGGAGAAGATCTTGTGGTTCATGAAGATTATTTCTTGCTCATACTTGATATAAATTCAAGTGTATCGCCTGGTCGACCTACGATACTTGTACTATCCCTTGACTATGCAATACATTGGCTTTTATAGGTTTGTTTGGATATGTTGTTGTATCGCCAGTAGATTATGTGACACGTGTATAAATAATTGTTTCTTTATTCCAACATGCAATATAGCGATGCTATTTCTTACTTATTTTTGTATAATTTGTTTTGGTGTAATTTTTTTTTCAATCAACAGTAGACACATGATTCACCCTATTAGCATCAATATAAAATTGAATATTTGATCAAATTATATACCAAAAAGATTGCGACTAATACATATCAGATGCAAGTGGAACATGGATCAATACGTATTAAACAGTTTCATTATATGCGATTAGTTCCATTCCCCTTCCTACTTCCATCTCAGAAGTATCGGATAAGAAAGAACAGTATCAAAGCATACAATAATTATTCTATCCATCCTAAACCTAAATATGTATTATGTATTAGCTTTGTTCGGTTTTGGAGTAGGAATACCTTTTTTTCCAGCTACTTTTCTCATATTAAAATTTCTTTTCTTATTGTTCATTAATTTTATTTTAAGATGTTATTAAATAGATCTAATATATTTTATTATATTTTGTTAATATATATTCAATATTATCATTCTGTTAAATTAATTATTATGAACCAATTTGAAGTTTATATATATATATATATATATATTTGTATACAGTTGAAAGCTCAATAAATTTGATAGAAGTCTTATTTAATAAGAATTTGAAAATGTTAAGGACTCAAATGAAAATATAAACATAGTTAAATATTTAGGATTAAAAGTACATTTTAAAAAACAAAAAAGAAAATACAATATGTCTTTAACTTCAGAATATGATAAATTACCAACTTTAGAAAATAATAAATTGGAAGATCGATTTGTTTTATCTATATTATATTTTGTCTATGAAATAAACTTGAGAGATATCACTAATTGATACGAAAATTTGCCTATTTGAATTTTAATGGGGCAAACGCAAACATCTCATAAAACTTTGTCGTTGTTATAATAATTTAAGGACAGGCTTAGTGAAGCAACACATACTTCATTGCAAAATCTAGAACAAGAGTCGAAATTGGAGGTACATGATGGCACCCATTTTATAATTTAAAATGATGTGAAATGCGTGTAACATTAAGTATTTGATAACAACACAATAGTAATAGTATCATATCTTGGTCTTGGGTTTTAGTTTGTCGAAATCTTAAGGAATGAAATGTATGCATTTTTTTTTTTTTTTTGGTGGAAAAATGTATGCCTTGTTATAATTGAGAGATTATATATATAATTTTTGAGTTTATAATCTTATGGTTTTTTTTCGGGGAAAATAATGCCAGTATAAACTTGTAAAGGAATCATGCATTTAGGTGTATTATTTATTAATGTATCATTCTATATCTTGTCTTGATTTACATTTAATAAATCGAGCTTCTATAATTTAAAAACCATCAAATTATGAGTACCTAATTTAAATGAGTTAATTTACTAATTTTGCTATTGAAGATATCTTATTTGATGATAAATTCATAATTAAACATATGTGCATATTTAATTAATCAATGAGATTAATTAGGTAGATTATAGATACATATTCAGGCACAAGGGTAAGAAAAGGGACAAAAGTAATATCTTAGAGGAAATTAGTTCATGTATGGATTTAGAGACTCATAAGAGTATGATTTAAGACAATTTGGAGATTGTTAATGTTGATGATTTCATAAATAAAGTAGGAACAAGCACTTCAAAAGATATAAAATCAAAACACTAGGATTTTTTTGCTTTTTTGGTTGGATAGTATTGCTTTTATTTTCCCCCTCCAAATAGAGGATACCATTGTTATTGTATAAATAATGATGATAGTACAGTAATGGTAATGAGAAATTTAATAATAGTTTTTATGTTACATGGCAATTAATAATTAAAGATCTGTTTTGGTTGCATTTTATCATAATAATTCATATTATAATATAATTTATATAAGTACTACTATTTAAATTTTAAATGTTTAAATTTATACTCAATTATTTATAATATAATTATATTATGACCAAAATCTATAGTAAATTTCTTTTCACCATTATATATTTTAAATTTTTTTTTATGATTCTTATATGTAAATTTTCGGTTTTTAAAACTATTATACTCAATAGACCCATTTGGAACTGGGCACTGTACAAACGTTCTCGGGTCTTGATTTTTCAAGACTCACCTGCCCCGACAGATGCACCCGGATCCAATTGATCGGAACCTCTTCGCCTTTTGGTTTCTTTTTTAACTAACGCTACTGGCCGACCAGCTGTTCGACGAAATTACCAAGACAGCATTTTCCATATCAAATTCTATTAGCAACTTCAAAACCATCTCTTGTTCCTTACATACATTGATTCGCTATTCAAAATGCGAAGACTTTTGAACATTGCGAGAACCATTTCTTCATCGTCGTCGTCGTCATTCTCTTCTTCTTTCGTGTCAAGCAGGCATCTTGCTACGTTTTCTCTCAAACCCAGTTCCCAGAACCCGCCATCTTCTTCACAAACTCTTCCGAGCGATTTCGTGAGATGGGGTTCTCTTGGTTTCTGCAGAAACTCGAGATTTGCTACTGGTTTCACGCCTTTGAAGCCCAAACCTTTGGATTCCATTGTGGATGTTGCAAGGTTAAGGGACAGGTCGTCTGAGGAGATTTCTTCTGTATGGGACGATGTATGTGTCGTGTCCTGATATATATTATTACTTCTTGTTCTCTGTAATTCGTGTGAAATTGGTTATGCATTATACACGATTTATTTATTTTTATAATCATGTGAGTTCAAGTTTCTTTCAAGTTATATTTGGGTTAGTCGTGCTTGAATTTCGGTAAATTACACACAAAGTATCAACATCGGTAAGTATCTATGTTTCAAGTGGTTATCTAAACGTGAATGCTTTTAAATGAACTTTGTCAAACGTTGTTTATTGGTCGATTCACTTTGCGAAGCTTGATTCCTTTCTCAATCACTTCAAGCAAACTTGATTACTAGGAAGTTTGGTGTCTTTTCATTATCGTAGATCAATTTGCTATAGATTTGTTATAATGTTGTCAACTGAGATTTTCATAGTCTAAGTGCATTTAATACTTCTTCAATTGTTTGAAAGCGGGACTTGATATCTCGAGATAACATTTTCTAGGGAAATATATGCACCTTAAGAACGTATGCTAGTTCCTGTGTATGTCTGCACATGTAAGAGCCCATTCTAGTGATATCCTATCCGTATTAGATGGAAGCTTTCATGGTGCTATACCATATATTTCAACTTAAAATGATTACTATGGTTTTGTTTACCTGGTAACAATTTGGAAGGAAGCATGGGCCACTTAATGGACATATTTTAGATATGCCGTGAAAAATAAAGAGGCGAAGTTGTGAAATATATAAGGTTATGAGTTTGAAAATGGCTAGTCTCCAACCTCTGTCACTTTAAGTTGCAGTTTCTTACATAAGGTTTATTAAGTTCTGACAACAATCATTCCAGCACGTCTGTTTAATTGGGCACAAGTCCACCTCTTTTCTGGAAATATGCAAGTTCTTTAGTACTTTTACAAAACACAAGTCCTGTGTTCTATCCCCTTCTGCATTGTGATGTTTTCATATAGAAAATTAATTTTTTGTATTTTGGCTCGTCGTGCGGTTTTCAGTATCACATTGGAAGAGGCCACATTGGTGCATCAATGAAAGGCAAATTATATCGTCTGTTGGAGCAAAGGGCAGTTGACTGGTAATTTATACTGAATATTTACAATTGTTTCGGTCTGCCTTCTTTATTTAGTTCCTCTGACTTCCAAGTGTGTTGCAGTCGATATTTTGTAGTCCCTTTGTGGAGAGGAAGTGGCTATACGACAATGTTTGCTCAAGGTTTTCTCTCTTTAACTTTTTGTCATCTTATCCATTGATTACATATTGTTTGCTATGAGGCTTATCTTGCATGTGCCATTACTCAAATATGGTGTCCACTTTGTTTGTTGCCCCAGCTAATCTTCAAGCACATTGAAACCTATGAACAATGTAATCTATAGGGGGGATGAATCCGTGGTCTCTTTAGCCATACATGGGAAGTTCAAGTATGATATTAGAACTATGTAGTGTTCATGTGTTAGCATGCTATCACACAATTTTGTAATATTTCTTTTTCATGTTGGTGGCCATGTTGAAGTATAGAACACCTCATGAATATCTATTATTCTCTTGTAGCTGCAAAATTTTTGTTTCCCAGTGGCTCAGCTTTTAGTTTTCATAATACTAATTAGCATTTATTTCTCGTGATTATTGGGACGAAGGATAAAGACTGAGAGCAAAGCCTTCTAATCATTTTTCTTTATTGCTCCGTGTTATAACTTATGATGCCATTAAGGATGAGAGTAAAAACGGTGCAGAATATTATATGATAAAAGGGATCATCAGTTTTGGCTCGAACATGTGCCTTCTAGAAAGTTTGGTTAGTTGCATGTGCTAAAAAGTGTATATCATGTTTCTCACCACCACTGGTCACAAAAATGAAACATAGTTTGCTAAGTTTTGACTTAATTATCTTGCTACAACTATATGATCTACCACCCTAAGGCACACTAACAACTAAGGCACATGAATCTTTTGGAGGAGGAGGCATGAGCACCCAGTTGTAAATTTTATGAATATTGTACTTCTACGTATGCAACCCCTTTTTCCCTTTCCGCATGTAATTAAGAGAAATGATAACGTAGTCATCTGGAATGTGAAATTTCATTTATTTCTCAAGTTTTTTATCAAATTCATTCCTGCAGTGCAGATGCCACACATCCTTTTCACTGGTCTTGAAGATTATAAAGCACGAGGAACTCAAGCTGCTCCTTATTATACAGTAACATACTATACAGACTTTGCAGACACCAAGGATTTGGTACTCATCCGGGGGGATGTTGTGTTCACGAGTAAGCTGAATGACTCAGAAGCAGAATGGCTTCTTGAAACCACCCAGTCATTTTATTTAAATGATAAACGGTACAAGCTGGTCGAGCAGTTTAACAAACAAACGCGGGATTTTGAGTTCAAAGATGTGTTGCAAACATTAGATATGCCCAATCTCTGAGTTTTTGACCTCTCCAGGTGTTATTGGCATTAGAATATGCTTTCTGTGGAGGTAGAAATGAGCATTTTCCTTTCTCAAATGGAACTTTTTTTCCTTCTTCCTCTTCCTTTAACATTATTATTCCATACAGCTTCCCTAATATGGCTTTGGAGAGATCTATGTACAAGATTGAGTTTGGGTCTCTTGTTATCTTTGATACAACTTATTTTACAATTATGCTTAAATTGCCATTTGAACAGGGTACTCCTTGTGGGTTTTGAGGAAGGACCTCACTAAGTCATGTGGGCAGACCAGCTTGAAAGCATGGGGATCATTGTGACAGCGAAGGAGCCCAATCATCCTCAGAGAAATAAAGGAAAATTTTTTTTTAATTATTTTCCTGCTTTGATTTGTAATCTTACAACCTTAGCGAAATAAAAGTACTTTTTATTTTTTTCATGTTTTCTTTGATTCATATTCTTTAGGTATCAGCGAAGAAGCTCGATGACTTTTGTTCTTTATTCCACTTGTGTGCACGGCGGGATGTCACAATGAAATACTCCTTATACCTTGATAGTTATAAAAGAAAATTATTTCAATACAAATCATTTACTTTTAATTACATAAATACTCATACCAATTGTATCTAGAAAATGCAGTTCCATTTTTTGATAAAGAAATCGCCTCTAAGACCTGCAATTTAAAAATTGTAGTATATTACAAAATCTTATATTAAATATGCAATTCACTATAAATGAAAAGCTTTGGTATATTTGCAAAAATAAAAAATATGGCATGTAAGAATTCCATATGGGTAAAGAAAGCAAAATAGCATGTTTGCTATTTTCTACTTGTTATTTTATATAATTTGTATTCATATATGAAAAGTTCCTCTTAAAACAGTTACATAGATGCTACATGAATATCAAGCTTTGCATATAACTTCAAAGTGTTAATGAAAAGTTAGTATTTGATGATGGGATAGCTTATAAATGAGGAAGAACATACAATTTTAATGTCTTGAATGCGCAAGTGATCGATAGAAAAGCTTAAATAGGTTTTGTATATCAACCTTTCAGTTCTTGAACAATTGGAGTGTATTATCTTATTTGCCCATTTGATCCTTGAGAGCAAAATCTCCCCTATAGAATGCTATTCATCTTTTCTCTACAAAAGTTGAGTAAGAAAAAGTGATTGAAAATTTAACAAACTCAAGTCATAATTATTTTAAATAAGGTTGAATGCAGCAAACCAATCTAACAATCCATTAACTGAGCAACTAAACCAAATCTTCCCAAGCCATCCTAATAATTAAACCGAACTCGCTAATTTATCATTCAACCCACAAGTCAAGTTAAATAAATAATAAATATTTATATATAATTTACAACCTCTGTATAGATAATTAATTTATGAACAGACTGATAAGCAGTCAAATATGGCTTTATATTCAAAATTGAACTTGGTAAGTACTAATATGTTTCCTCCTACAGTGGCTTTACCGCCTCTCTCCTTTATTGTGAAAATGATTAACGACGCCATAGGCCCTGGTCTCTTGTTAGCATAATAATAATAATAATAATAATAATAATAGCACATCATAAAGGATAATTACCTAACTATTCAAAGTATGATTTTATCTTTTTACAACTTCATAATAATATGCCAAATAATCCCAAAGAATTCAAAATCATAGCTACATATTCAAACCATCACTAAGGAAGCCGACAAAATAGCAGCACTCCTGTCCTGTGTTCTACCAATTATTTAAACGTATGTTCGCTATTTCGCAATTTCTTGGGGGTAAAATTGTATCATAAATGTTTAAATGGCAATAGTTTAGGAACATATATTTGCAGTTCACCAAGAGTAATGAATGACAAGAAAAATAGTAGTTTCAAATTGCTTAAATCATAACAAGTAGCAACAAAAATAATCATATTTCACAAACCAGCCCCTAGGAATGAATTCAAACATCAGTCTAATATTATATCTACATAAAATATTTATTTATATTATTTTGGCTTACATGACGTCTAATTTCACAGAATTAACCCAAGAGCTATATTTGAGAACGGTGAAGAACTCGAAGCACCAATCCCAAGTGCAACTGGGCACGACTGCACAGGTCAACCAGGTTCAAAGACTTTATACCTGCACTTGGACCCGTATTATTCATCATTATGATCTAACAACTTAATATTAAAATCAACTTACAAACAAAAAGGGTAATTCTTTTCCTCTCTATCACAATTCCATTTGGAGGCAACTCAGAAGCCCATCCTTTAGAAGTACTTACTTTTTGGAAATGCAAAGGAACATCATCCTTCATAGTCAAAGACTCAAAGCAGCTACCTCAGCCCAGAAGCTCAGCAAATCTTACCTGGGAAGCAAGCAATGGTCTGTGCAGGACACCATACTTTCCTTCTCAAAGCCAAAGTAATACATTGGGGTTTTTTTTTGTTGTTGTTGTTTCTTTTCTTTTTTTTTTTTTTTTTTTGGGTGGGTGGGGGGGGGGGGGAGGGTCGGGTCGGGTGGGTCGGGGTCGGGGTCGGGGCAGCCATTTACAGTAAGAAAATAGTTTGTAATCAGTAAAATATAGAGATATTAAAAAAAAAAGAAGAAGAAGATATCACTGTGCCTCTATAAAATAATCACTAAAGTTACAGCTATTATCTATCACTATACTGATTGAAAAAAAGAAAAAATCAGGAACCCTACAGCTCGATAGAAAGATAAGCTACACAGACTTAGCTTTGACTGAATACAATCGGCGCTGATGTTAGTCTAATATCCAAGAACCGATAGTCCTCCACCATGACACAACTCATTGCCAACTAAATTAACACATCTAATATCTTTTCCCCAGGTCACAGTTTTGATACGACTTTCTGCATGTTACAATGCAAGTAAACGGAGCAGCTCTATCGAAAACCCCTTCCTCTTCCACGTCCAGCCCAGCCTCGTCCACGCCCTCTCCCACCACCCCGTCCACCCTGAGACAGACCTTGAAATGCTCTATTAACAAGCTGGCTTTGTGGACCACCAGCTCCACGTCCCTTTTTTGATGGCGTGTCACCTGAGCCATTTGCAGCATTAAGCCGTTTTCCCCTGCAAGCAGTTGACAGGAATTAGGCCCCGAAGAGAAGTTCCATCTTATAAGATGTTTTGCATTTTGTTCTCAACTTGCTCCTGACTTCTCAAGTTAGCGACAGTAATAAAAGTAAAAGAAACGAAGCGAAAGAAAATCCAATAACAAAAGCAAATTAAGATAACTAGGATGAAGCATGATTTCCTACCCAGGTCCAGCACCTCCAGCAGGCGCAGATGCCTTTGTTGCCTCCTTCCAAGACAAGGTGATGCTTTTATCTCCAATGAATGAAGGCATCTTTGAATGCAGTGGCTGAAACAAAAAATTAAAACGTCCCCTAAGTTCATGGTTTCAGATCCAAATTCATAAAGTTAATTAGCTTCACCTTAGTCAAGGCAAGTATGTTGTTGCAAGTACGCAATCCAGATGTGGTGTTCTGCTTTTGGGTTTTCTGAAAAATACGACAACGTCAACCATCGCATGTAATGTAACAACTGAAGTACAAGATGGTATGTGTTAGATCTAAACTCACAATGGTATTCTTTTCATCATCAGTCTTAGCAGCAGCCATTGCTTTGTTATGCTCTGCCATCCCTTGAGTCAACTTTTTCATTGTAGCTCTAGTCAATTCCTCAACAACAGTTAGCCTGCAAAAAGCCAAAGAGATTATCCGACAGCACATTACATGCTCCAATAATAAAGTGACACCATTTTATTCCCATGTCCCTGCTACTTAATTGACCAAACCTTTTCACTTAAGGTTCCCCACAAGCCCCCGTTCCCCACCTTCCCCTTGCCCCCCACCCACACACACCCCACCCCCCCACCACAAAACCAACAAAAAAAAAAAAAAAATAGAGAAACAAACCAAAACCCCCAACGCGCACACACAGTCACCCCAAAAGATCCAATGGAATAACCATTCAAAACCAAATTGGAAATGCATTTTTTGCCAGTTCACATCTCTTTGGCTGGACAAGGAAGAAGAAGAAAGAAGAAAAGGAAGAGATTTAAAAAAAAAAAAAAAGAGCCAGTTCACTTCTCATAGGAATTGTCCCAGTGAAAGAAACCAGCTTCATCTCAACTTTTCAAGTTGGCACTAAATAGAATCAATTAGAAATAACTGAACAAATTTAAACGTACATGACTTATCTTCTTTAATATTGTCAGAGAACATCAAAGCGTAGTTTTTAATATATATTGCTCTTCCTTATACCCTCAACCTCACATATAGCTTCCATCAGCTCGCACAGCACACACGATACTGACAGCAGTCTTCCCACCTCTATATACCCGTGAAAGGAAAACAGGGGGTCCCCAGTTCTCCCTCCCCCACCTTCCACCCCACCCAACAAAACCCCCCACCCCCCCCCCCCCCCCCCAAAAAACAAAAAAAACATATTGATAGTTCTCAATTAGCCTATTTCCTTGGCGCCATAATATTAGCTCAGCATTAGACAACACAGCAGGTGGTTCAGACATCTGCTGCAATTTTTAGGCCACAATTGAACCAACTAAGTCACTTGAACTGCTCTATAATGTCAATCCACCAGCTGTAGTACATTTTGCAGACAGCCCAATGAGTGGCCTTTGAGAGTTGAATGTAGCACCCCATGTGGTTCCTCATGAGAGTTTCGATTTATTCTTCAACCATCAAGACAACCATTGGCGGTTTATAAGGCAATGCATGAGGCCAATGACAGAAATTACCTAGAAAAAATTATTAAACTAGAAATGAGCAGCAAACAATCAAATGCCAGGGTAAGCCATGTTCATATGCATTCCCAGCATGCCCCCCACCCAAACAAACAAAAAACACTACATTAGTCAGGCACTTTGTGGACTCCCTTCAAGTCAGTATAATTTCTAAATATCGTCATTTACTAAGCTATATTGGAAAGTATTTAGAGCATACTTCTCCATCTTATGCCTAGAGGTGAAATATTTATCCTGCCTGTTTACACTAGTAATAGGGATTGTGTTAAATGGAAAGTTGAAGAGGTTTTCAAAATGTAATGAAAATTCATGATTTCCCTTGTTTGGGTGAAGTGAGGAAGAAAAGGAACTCGTTTAAAAGGTAAACCATTACCTTAGGCCTGGTTAAATATGATTCCACATAACCCTTATAGAAATAATAACCATACACGCTCAAATGTTAAGTTACCCGACAATTTAGAACAATGATGATACATTACCGAGAGTTCAAAGGCCTTTACTTAAGGTCTATAGTAGAAGTGATTGATGTGTGTGCTGTGTAGTGTTAATGCATTATGTTTATGTTGTGCTGTGTTGTCCTCATGTGTGATAGTCGTAGAGTAGTATTCTCTTTTTTGTTTGTATCCTGACGTGGACATTAGTGAGTGAGTGAGAAGAAGTTGGGAGGTATAAAAAGTTTTAGTTGGGTATAGATGAGGTAGAGAAGAATAAACACGAAAGTGAGAGCTTGTGGAAGCTTGGAGGACCATTTCGATAAGCTTCAATCTCTCTATTGATCATTGTTTGATTTTTGGCTTGTCTTTGATCTTATCTTATGAATGCATCAATTAGCGCCGTCTGTACGAAAGGTGGGTTTAAACAATGACAAGAATGGACATGCGAGTGGATTCTTTGGAGAAAGAAATTAGTGAAATTGGAGACGAGATGCGAGGGAGTGTATCTGAGTTGCAACATCAAATTAGTGATGTTAATAAGAAAATTAGAACCTCGACGGTTCAATCAATGCTTCAAGATCTTTGGAGAGAACATCGAAGGAAGGAATCAATGAAAGGTTCGATAGTCTTCATTGGTGCGGAATATTGTCGAGCAGTTAGTGGATGGAAATGCAACAAATGATTTTGGTGATGATTTAATAGGCGATGCGGAGTATCGAAAGAACGCTGAGAATGTAACTATTCCGGAATTTAAGGGAACGAATCTGGTGCATTGGATAACCCTAGCAGAACAATATTTTGAAATTCATCAAACAAAAGATGATCAAAAAGTTCCATTAGCTTCAATGTACATGAGAGGCCAAACCGTCTATTGGTTAAAAATGTTGAAACGTTGAATGCCTCAATTGGAATGGACTATCTTGAAACAAGAGCTTTTATTACGATATGGAGGTCAATCCGCTAGCAATCCTTATTAGAGTTTGTCCTTATGAGAGTTTGCCAACTCTTTGACAAGATACTTCAATTGCTGCGCATATTGAAAATTTTGAACTATTACATCTCAAGCACCTGAAATGACGAAATTACAATTGCTAGGGTATTATTTTGGAGGACTGCACAAGGACATTTTAATGTGGGTAAAAACTTTGAAGCCTCTTTCCCTTGCTGAAGCTATTGAGTTGTCTTTGAATACTGAAAAGAATTCAAGCATGGAATTTTTTTATCGCATGGGAGTAGGACTGTTGAATCAGGAAGGAATTATAGAAATGATAATGTTTCTTCGAGAGTGCCCCCTGCTCTGCATAGTTATAGTGTTGTTTCACAAATGCCAAGCTCATACACATCTCCGCCTTCTTTTTCTCATGTCTAAACATCTTCGTGTCAATCTTTATAATAGTGGACAGGGGGTAGTTCATGGTTTGATAAAAAGATGAATGGAACTAAGACAGCAACTCAACCTGCTGGGAGTTTACATGTTGGTTCTAGTATACCTAGCGCTAGAGGATATAGTATGAGCAGAGGTAAAACAACCAAACAGCTTTCTTATTCTGAATATTTAGATAAGAAGAAAAGGGGAATATGTTTTCATTGTGATCAACCATGTAATCCTAAGCACATATGTCCTAACAAAACCCTTCAGGTCATAATTCTTGAGGATGTAAGTGATGTGGTATCTGAGGACTGGGCGGAAGTCAATAATGGCGATAATGTTACTAGAACACAGGTGGATACATGTATGATGGTTGATCCTGACATTGAACTATCTCTACTTGCTTTAAACAGATTTAATGGACCAAAGACAATGAAGTTTCGAGGGAAATTGATGTGTCAGGATGTTATTAGTTTAGTGGACAGTGGCACAAGTCATAATTTTGTATCACCACAGTTGGTACAGCACCTAAACTCCAAGTAAGTACTACTTTGCCATTTTCGGTTAAATTAGGAGATGGGCATTCTATTCAATCTAGAGGCTTATGTCAAGATTTACAGCTGCAAATTTATGAGCTTCTAGTTACTGTTTCTTGCTATGTTTTAGAATTGGGAGGGATTGATATTATTTTGGGAGTTGCTTGGTTACAAACTCTTGGGGAGATAAAAGGTTGATTGGAATTTAATGACGATGAAAATCCCTTATCACGAAAAAGAGATGCTGACTTTACAAAAATCCAGTGCCACGTTTGAATCTTTGAAGCGGTTGAGTGAAGGGGATTTTTGTAGTTTATTGTGGCAGCATGAATGGAGGTGAATGTGGCTGAGTTAATCTCCCTTGATCCTCGGATTGATACCTTGTTGACAGAATATGCGGATGTATTTGAGACAAAAAACATTTTACCTCCTTCAAGGATCACAGATCATAGAATTCCCTTAAAGCAAGGGGTTAGACCTATAAATGTGAGACCATATTGCTATGCACAAATTCAAAAAGATGAGATTGAGAGGCTAGTGAAGGAAATGCTTGGAGCTGGTAGTATACGCGCTAGTTCTCCTCCTTTTTCTAGTCCTATCATTTTAGTAAAGAAAAAAGATGAGTCGTGACGATTTTGTGTAGATTATCGTGCTTTGAATGAAGCTACGATTCCAAACAAGTACCCTATGCTGATGATTGAGGAACTCTTAGATGAATTGTTTGAAGCAACCATCTCTTCTAAGATAGATCTAAAAGCTAGTTATCATCAAATTCATGTATTTCCAAGTGATATTCCCAAAACCGCTTTTAGGACACACCAAGGACATTATGAGTTCTCAGTGATGCCTTTCGGCCTCCACAACCTTTCAATCAACCATGGATTTCCTAATGTAATTTGGGAAGATATTTCAATGGATTTCCTTTCTGGTTTACCAAAGTCTAAGGGCTTGGATGTTATATTTGTGGTGATTGATCGGTTTTCTAAATATGTGCATTTCATGTTGTTGAAGCATCCATACTTGGCTAACATTGTGGCAGAGGTGTTTACGAAAGAAGTGGAGAGGCTACATGGTTTCCCTAGAACTATTGTGAGTGATAGGGATCCCTTGTTTACGAAAGAAGTGGAGAGGCTACATGGTTTCCCTAGAACTATTGTGAGTGATAGGGATCCCTTGTTTGTCAGTGGATCTTGAAAAATGCATTTTACTTTGCATCGCTCACATTTTAGTACGGCTTATCATTCGGATACAGATGGCCAAACCGAAGTACCTAATAGATGATTAGAGTGCTATCTAAGATGTTTTGCTTCTAAAATTCCTCAAAATTGGGTCACTTGGATTAGTGGGGCGGAATTTTCATACAATAATTTTTTTCATTCCGCATCAGGAATGACACCTTTTGAAATTGTTTATGGGCATTCACCACCATCCATCCTGCTTTTTGTTTCCACGGAAGTGTTTACGCTCCGCTTTAAACTCTGGAGATGAATATTACTTCGTTTAAGGGCAAATCTGGAGCGTACACAACTCCGTAATTGTTCCCTTGCTAACAAGAAACGTCGTGATGTTGCCTATGCAGTAGGTGATTGGGTTTTCTTGAAGTTACGGCCGGCTTTACAATCTCGATTGGTAACTAAATCTTGGCTATTTTAGATTATAGGTAGAGTTGGAAATCCTTACAAGTTGCAATGGCCAACTCATTGCAAGGTTCATCCGGTTTTTCATGTGTCTCTTTTAAAGAAGTCTCATGGGTCTTTTCCCATTTTGCTAGATTTGCCAGAGGATTTGGCTTTAGACTTGGCTGAGGAGGGATCTTATCTGACTAAAGTGTTGGTTTGCCGATTTGAGTTACGTGATGGCCTAGAAGTTCCTCAATTGTTGGTATAATGCTCAGATACTTCTGTTGCCGACGCTACGTGGGAAGATACAGCTACCATCAAGCTACAATTTCCAGATTTTGTCCTTGAGGACAAGGACATTGTTCATGGGGACGGTATTGATACATTACTAAGAGTTCAAAGGCCTTTAGTTAAGGTCTATAGTAGAAGAATTAAGAGTAGTGATTGATGTGTGTGCTTTGCAGTGTTAATGTTATGTTTATGTTGTGCTGTGTTGTCCTTATGCGCGTTAGTAGTTGAGTAGTACTCTCTTATTTTGCTTGTATGCTGACGTGGACATTAGTGAGTGAGTTAGAAGAAGTTGGGAGGTATAAATAGTTTTAGTTGGGAATAGATGAAGCAGAGAAGAATAAACACGAAAGTGAGCTTAGAGATTGTGGAAGCTTGGAGGACCATTTCAGTAAGCTTCAATCTCTCTATTGATCATTGTTTGATTTTTGGCTTGTCTTTGATCTTATCTTACGGACGTATCAAATGACAACTTCAAAATCATTAATTAAAACACTTCTATCCTCCTTCCAAAAAATCCCCCACCACCAACACACACACACACACACAAAAAAAAAGGAAAAAAGAAAAAAAAATACCCTCAGCATTTTGTCATCCACTTTATCAAAACAGGGAAAAATTATTCTATTTTCCGATCCATCCACCTTAATATTCTATCAGCACATTTTCAGATATCTTACAAGATTGCATTGCATATGCAGCAAATATAATCACAAGCCACACAATATCAAGAGAAGTGAGACCAAGTGGACAACAGAAACTGACAATCTCCTATTGTCTTAGACACTATCTCCCTCGAGTCATCCTGTTTTTTGTTTTCTATTTTTTCCCCTTCTACCAATATAGTCCACATCGCACAAGAAACCTTACTAGTTAATCCTTCCTCTTTCTTGTAATTTATTAAACCCTTGCTATTGTGTCTATATAAAGAAGCAATATTTGTGAAGTTCTATGAAGTTTTGCGTTTAATATCATTTCTCTATCATGAACTGAACTCCTTTAAGCCTAATCAACACATTAAGATATAGAAAGACTAGTGCACCTTTTACTTTTATGAATTCATTGACTATCTTACATTTCATCAGCCTAATTTAAATCAAATTTTGTAAGACCCCATCAACCTGAAACACATCGTAATGCTTGAGATTACAGCAATAGGTCCTGGGAAACTGTAAATATTCACAATTGTCCAACAAAAAAAAAAAAGGCACTACAAAAAGATGCTAAAGAAATACATTTTGATTTCTGAGCAAGAAAATGCTTCCTAATCATCTTGGATGTAACTTTATAAAACGTATATGGACCTGGCTATGATAAAAATTCCATACCTTTCGGTGAAATCCTTATATTGATCCGAGAAATCTTCCCCAAGCCTATCGGACGGTTGGCCAGTAACAATCTTATAGCCACACAGGCTGTTAGTCGCATTTGGAGCCTACAGGGGAAAATTTCCAGGATAAGTTCCAAATTTATATTATGTATAAAATGTTGATACAAGTAAAATCACAACAACAAAACCTTGTAAGCTAAATGGTGGAAAGCATATAACAGGCACTCCACATAAGTAAAATTCATTTCTTCTCCAGTCTTTCTTCGAGGCATGTATTTCTGAAAATAGAACAAACAACATTTTTAGATGGCTCCTAGAGAAGATCATAAATATTGCATACAGTACAGATACAATTTTCAACATTAGCAATAAAAGAAAAACCATAATTGAATTTAAAGAATTTTGGTAGTAAATATTTTAAGAACTTGCACTTCAGTACTTAGATCAAATCACTCTGGGCTAGCACATTAAGCATTGACAGCCTTTAAATGAACAAGGGGTGCACTTGAAAAAATAAATATGTAAACAACTTGCTCAACCTTCAGCAACTGAACAATGGCAGGAAGAATTTGGCGTGAATCCTGTGGTGCTGTATAAGATGAGATCTCAGCAAGGGCTTTCAGAAGATCTAGCTTTCGTTCCTCAGGAAGCTGGAAAAAAGAACAATGTCATTTTTGTGACAGAAAACGTCTTCTTTCTCAAAGACAGACAGTAATGATATCACATTAATGCAACATAAAAAATTATCTTTTCCATAACCATGGCGTAACAGAAACATCACCTCAGAGAAACGTGTAACTTGAACAGCTTGCATCGTGATGGAAGGTTCAAGTCTTTTATGCCTATAATAAATTTTCTATATTCCCATTATGTCTTAGCCTCTAATAGATCACTGAACCAAAAGTTGCAAGTGCCCAACCCACAGTTCCAGTTAGAAAGAAGGCTTACCACCCACAAAAGCAAGATTAGCATTGCCTCACGCAATGACAATACTCTAGGTCTATCAAACATACTCCAATATGGTGCAGCAGACGAAAGGAAAATGATTATGAGGGTTGCAATGTACCCATGGAAAGGGGAAAAATGCACTTAAAGGTCAAGAAAAAAATTTTTTATTTTTTTGGTTTGGTTGCGGCATGCGGCAGGGGGTGTGTGCTGCTCTATGACTCAGTATTTATATGTCAACAGATGCAAACAATGCTTGTAATATAATACCTGGTCAAAAACAGGTACAACCTCCTTATTTATGTAGCTGAGGAACTTGCCACTTGAAGCACCCCTCTGCATAACATTGTTCCATTTGGTCAAAAGTGGCTAAATGTTGCATCAAAGAAGAAGACTCGCAGATTAAATACTCACCACAAAAAACGGAATAGCCATGAATAAACATGATATCAATCTATAAATGTGGTCTGCATCTGATACCTGCATTGGCAATAACTATTGAGTAACTGACTAGAGCAAAACATATGGCTTTGATCTAAAATAAAAGCTATGAGACAGCATTTTCAGTCTCACACATGATGTTTCTAGACACAGATCTTTTTCCTCCCCCTCCACCTGGGATAAGTTCAGAGGCAGAAAGTTTCTAAAAAGGTATTTATATCAATAGCACAAAAATTAATTTATCAACAATTCACCAGTAGAGAAGGTAAACTAATGTCAAGAGTTACATTAACCAAGGAATAAAAGAGATACATTCAGTCAAACTAATCAGGAAAACAGCTTTTTTTTTTTTTTTTTTTAAAAAAGAGGGAACATCTGATACCTCAATACATGCACATTTAATACAAAAGCACAGCAAAAGTGGACAACTTGCTGTAAGATTGGATGTATATGTCCCCAAAAGTCCTTTCCCATGTAAGAGGCAACACAACCATTAGATGGGTGCTTCAAAAATATAAAAACAATTATAGTACAAATGATAAGGTATGAAATTATAAACAAGCTTTCATCATCATTTCTTCAAAATTCAAATTATAAAAAACTATTACATAACTACCCCGAGCAATAATTTCCTCTCTTTGGGTGGGAAAAAGGGTTAATTGATAAATTCAAAAGTTACATCAAAACTTCTTCCCCTTACATAAAATAGATAATTAATTCATCTAGAATACAAACACAATAAGTCCAGTGACTTTATCTCTGAGCCTGTACATTTCCATTTTCTTTAGCTGGATCTCTCTGCTAAAACAAGCCAATGAAAAACCAACAGTTTGGCACAAGAACACAACCAAAAACAAATAATCCTTGACACACAATTTCTGTCCATGGACAATGAATAAAAGTTAAAAACAGTTCTCAAATCTTCCCAGAATTGGCCTCAACTAGAAATCATATTAATATTTATCAGGTCAGTCATGATTCAAACAGTCCATGAGGAAACAAGAAATTTTAAGTATCTTTTGTTACCACAGTGGTATATATACTCCTGATGGGAAGGCCCTTCATTAGTACCTTGTGTCTATCTATCTTATGGGAATGTGTATGTTCAAGTGGCTAGACATTACCATCGCCTAATGAAATTGGGTCAGTCTGATAAGAAGCATTCATCCAAAAGGAAAAGCTGAACCTTCTCAATTACCGATAGAAACCAATGTTATTAGAACCAGACCAGGTTGACCCGGACATGCTGGGGCTAAGGGATCAAGGAGTTAAACCGGATCAACTAGGGTCGAACCAGGGTCAATAAAAAATGAAAATTTAAATTATATCATAATTATAAAAATACAAATAAATGAAATTTACACAATTAAATACATAAGAAAGTTATTTATAATTTTTTCTTATTTTTGCTTGCACAAAAACCATAAGCAATATTAGAAAATAAAAATAAAATTTATTTAGTTTATAGCTTTACTTTAATTAATATAACTTATGACCCGTCCCCTCCTATTCAAGTAACATTTGGAATTATGCCAAGAGGCCACCAAGCATCCCAAGATTATGAGGGAACTTTCCAGATCATAAACTAAAAGTAAAAGCAAGCCTCTCTCTTTTCTATTACTCTGTTTCTCACTTCAAATTGATTCTCTAGGGAAAACCAAATGCCCCACCACAATCTTAACTATTAAAAGTCAAAATTATGGCTCGCAACCTCAGCTGTCCTTTCACTTTCTTTGGCATTTAATTGCCTACTAATTATAATATCACGTCTTGTCTCCTCTGATCTTCATCCTTGCTCTTGTTGCTAATTCAAATCCAGTATTACCAAATCACACATAAACTTCTTCCATCAATTTTCATAGTGCATTGCACTTTGATAAATCTTTCATTGCTCAAATATGTCATCTACTTTTGACAAAAAAAAAAAGTATATATTCTTGACTCATCGTTTTATCTTATTGTTGCCTTGACAAGTTTGCATGTGTTTTTGGACCAATTTGCTTCTTCTCCCTATCCACCTTGTCAAACCCAACCACCTTCCAAGCATCCTAAACCAACGGAGCTAAAACCAGAAATAGCACTCAACCCCTATGGTCCTCATTATCTTCTTACCTCATCCACATCAGAGTCCAGCTCGATAGCAAGATTCCCATAAACTCGACTCATAAGACCACACACTCAATCTCTATCTTATAGTAATAGCAATATTCAATAGCTTTCTAGGTTTCTTCCTTAGAAGAAATCAAAAAATCTATCTGAGTTTCAACAATGACGATCAGCACCACCAAGTCCACTAGTCTCGATTCATAACCTGTCTCAGTAATCAACAACTTTCTAGGCTTTTTTTTTTTTTTTTTTTTGGGATAAGTTCAGTGCCCACCATCCCTCTTCTTTTTCCCCAACCAAAAAAAAAAAAAAATAGGAAGGTAAAGA
Source organism: Combretum micranthum (assembly GCA_024138025.1). Lineage (NCBI taxonomy): Eukaryota > Viridiplantae > Streptophyta > Magnoliopsida > Myrtales > Combretaceae > Combretum > Combretum micranthum. The sequence goes on along the minus strand of JAMXBD010000012.1, from coordinate 1,862,152 downwards.
TACAAAAAGGAAAACAAAAATCACCTTATCAAAGTGACAAACATCAGAAAAACTAGAGAAAGGAACTCCTAATCACAGCCTATAGAATAAAAGAGCATATAACAAGCCTATACACTAGGTCCTAAACCAATGTCTACTATTTTTCTTCTTCTTGATACGGAGAGACTTGATTTGAGCTTTCGAGAGTCATGGCCAAGGTACTTGATGCCATCAAGAAAATCTGCTAGTGTCATATCAGAAGGAGGGACCAGCTCTGAACATTTCTCCACACTAGACACCTACCCAAACTCTAACACTATCTTAAACAGCTATAGGGTCATAAGCTTCTCCATGCTCTTCAAAACCAAGCTTAGTGTCACATACTTCAACTCGGTCCTGAAAATAAGCAAATGGAGTTGAGCAATCCTAAGATGTTGCAACCTCTTTACCCTCTTTATCTAAAACTTCTATGGCCATTTTTGCAGAGGAGCCACATGTACATCAACAGAATCATGTGAAGGCCTTACAATCTTTGCAAGACAACTAACAATAGAATGTCCAAAGGCCCCACAATCACAACAGCTCAGAGGCTTCCATTGATATTCAACCTCTACAGGAATCTTTGTTCCATCAACATGTTTGACCCAAATTGTGTTTACAAAATCACTATTAACACCCATTTCAACACAAACACAAGCAAAGCTCACTATCTTAGCAAGCTGTAAAGGAGTTAGCCACTAAAGGTTTTCCAAGACGACTTGTAGTATAACTAATACCTTGCTTATGAAAAAATTCTATGGGTACATTCTAAAGCTTAATCCAAGCAAGTATAGAATGGAACTCATCACTTTGTAAAGCCATCCCATTTCCTACTGTTGAAGAACAAGGTAACGACCAGCCAAATACCAAGGGTTTCAAGAATTCTCAAAACTTATTTGTAATCACCAAAATTGAAAAGAAACGTGCCCTTCCCATTACGCAAGACTTTACACAAACTATACCGATCCCACAAAGTATGAGCAATCTGGTCAACAATAGGAAAGGAATGTTCTTATTAAGAAAACGGCTTACCAAAGTATTTTTCCATAAGCTAGCACCATATTCAACTACTTCTGGAGGTGGAAACCACCACCAAATCATCACCATCCACAATAGGAGGATAAAAAAGAAGGCAACCATCAACCTCAAAAGCAGCATTAGGTTTAGAAGAGGGCATTATGTACTAGAGATTGTGGAGGGGGAAAGGGGGGTGGAGTCGAAGAAATTTTAGGAGGAGAAGTAGAGGGAAAACCCAAGGGCTTTTACGGAGGGAGAAGTGGGAAAAAGAGGTTAGAAAGGGGAGGAGGAGAACCAAGAAAAGATGGCAAAGGAGGGATAGAAAGAAAAGAGGATGGAGATGGAGAAACATTTGAAAAGGGGGAAGGAGAACCTCATTATAAGATGAGGTTCCAGTAGGAGGCATATTCACCATCGAGGAAGAGACCAAAGAAGACGTTAATGGTTGCACACCAAATGGAGGAGCAACAAGACATCCCAAAAAGCAAGGTCGCCAGAGGAAGCTTCAACTTAGAAGAACCCCAGTGGTAGCGAGAGTAAACCCTTTTGAAGAGCATGAAAAGAGAAAAAAGAGGGAAAAAACAAGAGAGCTGAAAAAAAAAAACTAACAAAACAAGAAGAGAAGCTAACTCTAGAAGGTTGACAGAGCAAAAACGACCGAGAAATGGATGTCGGAGCAAGACAGTGGCCGAATAAGAGATCATCAAAGAAAATTCATCACTGGTGGAGAAACTGTCACCGAAGCAGGGTGATCACCAACGATGAACAGTGGACGCCGCAAGATGGTGGCCAAAGGACTGCTGGCCCAGGAGGAGGCACTAGAGGGGTGACAACTAAGAGAAGTGCCAACCTAAAAGAAAACAACCATAGAGAGAGGCGAGAGGATTCTCTCTCCAAAACCCATCTTTTTGAGGAGGTTGAAGGAGTGTTAATCACAACTTTCTAGGGTTTCTTCACTGATTTTTTTTTTTTTTTTAAGTAAGTGTTGCATTGCGACCTGGTTGACCCGGCAGTTGACCCAACTACGTTAACCAAGTCTAGTTGATTCAACCAAAAAACAAGCCGCTAATGAGTTCTGACCCACTTCCAAAGCTGGTTCTGGTTGAACCAATCCGGTCCGGTCTGGTTTTGACATCATTGATAGAAACAGTTGGATCTTCTCACCAAATGAATAGTTCACCTAGATTAAAAATTACTAGATTTCAAGGAACTACATTAGCAAAAGACACCTTCTTCGTATAATTTACGCGTATGTTCATTTTTCTATAAGGCTGAACCCAAGCAACGTAGAACTTAAATTTGGGCCATCTACAACGTTTGAGATAAATAAGTATATAATTTTATAGATCATCAAAATGTTATGTCCAAGAGTTTAAGTGTGTCATGAGCTATCTCAAATAATTTTCAAAACAAGCCACTTTTTTTTTTTATTAATTCAAAATTTCATATAACTAAAGGAAGGATATACAACCATAATGTGCAGGATAGAGTAGAGCCCAAATTTACAAGCCTCAAAACTAAAAAAAGCCACTAAGCTGATTACAATCAAGCAAACAACAAAAACTAGGAGCTACTTATGACAAAGACATGATTTAAGATTTGTCTTGCTAGAACATGAGAATTGGGAAACTTTGTCCAAGTCTGGCAAAATTGCAAGCACGCCAAATGCAATAGACGGCAGCAATAGTGCAGCACATCTTATACTTGTAATATGATTTTTAGACGTAACCATCAAATCATCCAAAGCACCTTGCCACGATAAGATGCAAGGCAATCAAGGGAGGAGGCTACTTCCGTCCAAACCAAACTCGAGAAAGGGCACGTGAAGAAGAGATGCTCATGGATTTCAAACCCAATGAACAAAAGTAGCATGAAATAGTTGAAGTCACACCCCACTAATACAATCTATCAGAGTGTGTAGCTTCTGTTAATAGCAAGTCACATAATAAAACCATGCCTAGTGATGACATTCATGTTCCAAATTAAAATAGACCTAAGAATTTTGGAGCCCTCCGGGTAAACACTTTAATACGCAATCCCAACCAAAAGTGATAAATCCTAATAGAATTTTCTCGATAGATTGAGAGAATGGGAGTCACAACCAATTGAAAGGACCAAAGAATTAAGAACAACAAAAACCACAAGGTAAGCAGAAAAGGATACTTTTTTCAATTTGCAAGACTGATTTAAGCACTTCCTGTGAATTTTTTCTACAAAGCACCCTGTTTATAGGCAGAATTAGAACACCAATTGTTTTTAAATCTAAGGGTGGTCTTAAAGAAAATTTGAGAAATACAATAGAGAAGTAAATCATGTAACCATGCTTTATGTAAGAGACAGCATTGCTCATATTTATGGTCATAATGAAGCAATGTCAGGTGAATTAGTAGGTTCAGAAGAGGGTATGGTAGGACTTGATTTAATAAGATCTCAAGTACTAAGTACTCCCCTTTGTATCTTTACTTGGTATGTCATCATCCAAAACCAAACTCAATAAATAACCACATAAGAAGCAATGCTAGCACACTAAAAGTCAAATAAAGACACAAATTCTTTTTTTTTTTTTTTCCCTTTGAGCACTCACATCGAACTGTGCATTTAAATCTGCCTGTGCTTCAATTAGTCCAATGAGTTCCTTCATACGCTCAGGTGGTGCTTTATCCCCAAAAATGCTGAGACTTTTCAAGAAATCCATGAACATTTTGAACTCTGCCCCGGTTACATCCTCTAAACTCTGCGGTAAGATTTTCAGATTTAGCATGTAGTGTGACCAAACACAGCAGTAATTCTCCATCAGGAATGAACAAGAAAGAGCAAACAAAACAAAGATAAGATGTGACTGAATTTTTACAGTTGTGAGAAATAAAGTATACCTTTTTAATCAAGTCAGTTATATGCCTTTCCATCTCTTCCTGCGGCTTCAAGAGCTCACCTTTCAGTGGAAAAACCTGCAAAAACAGCAACATCATCCATAGTTTCCCTTGCTCCAAGAAGAAGGGAGCACCAAAATTGCATTGTTCATATTTTAATGAGCAGTAAACCTTGCCAAACCTTATCTTTCATGAAGCTTAATATCTTCTCTCGGGTTAACTCATCTATGGTTGGCTCGTCAACATTTGCAATGCGCGCAAACAAGGCTGTTAATGAAGCTACACCAACAAGAAAATCATGGTGAACCAAAGAAAACTTTTGTGATAGAAAGCAACTTATGCAGAACAGCCCTGATATTAAAGACTAAGTCTTCCTCTGTATATTTGGTTCAATTACAATTTAAATAAAGTACTTCACGACTGCATTGCAACAATCAGCATCAATCTCCTGCACATAATAACCTGGAACTTAGGTCTAAGAAATGAAGTTGGTGGCTCTATGGGTGAATTGCCTTACCTTTGACATCTTGCCTCAACAAAGACAAAAGAGCCTTATAAACAGCATCTCGCTCAACAAAATCCTCTGCAAAATGCATAAGACAAGATAAAAATATTAGTTCATGTCTCATAGCAAAAATGCCAGAACATCCTTCTTCAACCATCTAATGTAGAAGCGAAACGAAAGAAACTGACCTGAAGCAAGAAGTTGAACAAGAAGAAAAACAATTTTTGTGATATAGTCAGGATTGTCCTTGCAAAAAAGTGGAAGCCCACGAATCGCCTGCACTCGAACCTGCATAATGCACCATTCCAGATGAAACTGAAAAGCTCGTAAAACTACCACAAACTTATGAGAAGACTGATGATAATGAGTGTCCAGTGACATCCGTCATGTGTTTAAAAATGAAAACCTTGCTCATTTTCATGCACTTGCTTTTATATGAAATGTGTAATCAACCCAAAAAGTTGAAACTTTTCTTTTCTAGGCTCTTAACTAGTACATGGAGCACTTATTGATGGGACCCTTTTAAAAATTACAGCAATCAGTGTAGACTTTGTGTTCCAACAAGGAATCATACTCAATCAAATTGACCCCACTCGGATTTGCCCCTTTAACCTTCATTGACAATCAGTGACAAACACCACCACCCATCATATGCTACTTTTGAAGCTCCCAAAGGATGCGAAACACCACAAAACTTCTTACTAGCATCAATCACTAACAGAAACTCGAGATTAACAGTTCCATGTAACTACTAATCCACTCATTGCTCTTAACATCAACAACTAAAATCACACAGGACGGTTCTTCCCTATCAGTCCAAACAGCATAGCAAAGCATAAATAGAAAAAGAAACTAAAATAAAAAAGCTGCGAGCGTCCAACTTTCTTACCGCGAGCTCGTCTTCTTCCAATAAATCGAGATGGCAATCTAGAGCGTCATTGGCAAGATCAGGGAAGAACCTAAAGAACCTCGGAATCAATTGTGCCGCCAATTGCTTTGCTTTCGTACTCGATTTTGCTCCATCTATAATCCCCTTAAAGTCGCTAACATTCTACACCCCCCCCAAAAAAAAAGTATCCATGAAATTTTCATCATACCACAAACCCTAGCTCGAAATAAAATATTCAGAAAATTAAAAAAAAAAAAAGTCCTAACTTACTTTGGACTCGTTGAGACGCTCGCCGAACTCGTAGAGCTTCTCGATTTGTTTGGCTTCCTCGGAATCGGACATACTGGGTGTTGGAGAGAGCTTAAAAGTACTAAGATTGAAATTTCAAAGACAACAATAAATGTGAGTATTTCGTTTTCGTTTCAAATTGAATAACATAAAGGAAGTGGACCTACGCAAGCAAGTTTTTAGGGTTAGGAATGGAGAGAGAGAGAGAACGTGTACGTACTTGGCGGTATTGTTTTTCGAAGCTTTAGAGGGAAAGAGTAGAGGAAGTAGTAAAGCAACGGAGGGAAGGGCGGAAGAGAGGCAGTTCAAGGGTTTTGAGGGGAGAGAGTGAAAGGAAAATGATGAATTTTAGCTGGATGCAGAGGAATGGGTGGATGTGTTTTTTGCTGGGAGACGACAACGTTTCATTCATTTTTTCTCTGGTTTTTCTTTTTTTTTTTATCTTTTTGGTAATCTTCATTTTATGCTTCCATTCCTAATCACCATCCAAATTTGGAATTGGTAGATTAGTTTATGATTTTTCCATTTAAGGCATCTAATAAAATTGGAACGGTAAGAGTTAATGTGGATTGGGCTGGACCAAATTTAAGTTCAACATTGATTAGTGCTTCTTAAATGGAGGATTAAATTATTTATTATATGATGTCAACTGCAGATAAGGTTATTATTGCCTTGTATTTAAATCAATCAAATGAGTGAGTATTGCATAAATTCTAATCTCCAATGACTATTGAAAAGGGTTTTCGTTTCAAATTTTGCATTCCATTATTCCAACTTTAAGGTTAATGGCATTGTTATACCTTTAGAATAGTGGAATGTGATAGTGGTTTTAAAAAATCATGCTTCACTAATGCATAGCCTTTCCATTAAAGTTCTAGCATTATGCTTGCAAGCATGGACATGTACAATCGAGTTTATTTAACTAAGACAATGTATAAGGCAAGGTGTGAGGATAATCTTGATTAATTTTGAAATAATGTTGTTCTTTGTTACAAATTAGAGGGTCTTACAATATGCAAAATGCATTATAAATTGTAATTTGACATATGGTATGGTTCTTGAATCTAATTTTAGTTTAGAACCATTGAGGGAATGATCTCAAGAATTTAGTGTTACCATTTATACAACATGAAACGCTTAAAGTAGGTAATCATCCTGTGATTACCAATACAAGATACCTCGACAATCTCCAAGTACTTGTTAAGAATTAAGTTTGTGGAAACAATTTATCTTAAGATGCCACCTAATATTTTTAGAGGGTTGAACTTTGGATGATTTAACAGGTTTAGCATGGCTGGTTCTTTATCTTTCTTAACTAAGTTCCTTCACTTCTTACTTGTGTGTGCGAGCTCATATGATTGTTGTTCATCCTCCCAAATTTTCTCTCTAGATCATCCTTGTGCATTTTATTTTCACGCCACTTCTTTGAGGCTTTGTGAAAAGAAAAATACATATTGCATGGATGTGATGCCATGACTAGATCCCTACATTCATCTTTTAGCAATTCTACTAAGGAAAGAGCATGTTGATAACTTAGTAATGGCATCTACGAAGAAGATGACAACTAACCTATCTAATAACACTATATGAGAATTGTAAGTTAACCATGAGATACTAAGAAGAATGTAGCATTGCTGGAGAACACTAAAAAAAGATAAATAAATACAATAAGGCCCGTTAACAATCGACGAATGATTTATAATACAGGAGAAAATTAAAGTTACAAATTAGTTCTCACTAATGTTCCCCTTATCCATGTTAGGGATAGTTGCTACCGCTACCATGTCGTATGATACAACTTTGACAAGTGTTGCCATTGATGCATAACAAGGTATCATCTAATCATTTCAACCAATCAATCTTCTCTTGCCAATGTTCATTATATACTATAAGATTAGGAATGAGGGTATCAAAAGGGTGCATAAAGGGTCCGAACTAGTTTTTGGTGACTCAAACACAATTTAGCCAATACATGGTTTTGAAGGGCTTTGTTTAAATGAACTTAATTATAACTTTCTTGATAACTATATTTAAAACTTAATTACTACTTATACTTTTATCATTGGAAGGACCTTCAAGTCCTATGTTTTTTTTTTTTTTATTTGAGTTAAACTTACCTAATGTGGCCTATACTTGACCTTGTATGTAAATAAAGCATTTATATGAAATCATAACTTATCCCAGGTTTTACAAGTTTATGTAATTAACTAAATTGTGGAAAAATAGACGACATTGTGCCATTTTTTTTTTAATAAAATTGCCTCACATGTATCATTTAAGTGATATATGAGGCTTACTAATACATTTATTGGTCCCAAATGAATAATCAAAAAGGAGACAAATTGGTTACTAGATAAAAATTTATCTTTTGCTAAAATCAACCAAAGTCACACCACTTAGTTAATCAAGTTATAATGGCTTATAAATTCACTTGTAAACAACCAAATTTTTTTTTTTTTAGTCGAATCAAAAAGTTCCATCAAGAAACTTGTGCAAACGAGCTAAAGTTTAAGTATAAAGGAAAAAACGAGCTATCCATAGTCAACTGCTAAAGAAGACTTATTACAACCTAAAAAATGAGGAAGATAAAAGCTATCAATTTTTAAGACATCCCATTTTGCTAGAGATAGTAAAGAGAAGATCCTATGTGGTAGATCTCATAAGAAATTGTGGTAAATCTCCTAAGAAATTGACGTCATGTCCAAAAGATCCACGTACATAGGCGAGGGTGTGTGTAATGAAGTTAAATTCGCTAGGCGTCCAGCACAATTGGACCCAATGGGTCATCTGGATCAGTTGCCTACATTGGATGATAACTTTTGGTAATAAATTGATATTAACATCATTAGCCTTAATCTAGCTGATTGCGGTCAGGGAATTAGATTTCAAGACTATTTGGCAGTTTCATAAGGATTAAGTTAGGTGTAGACCCCAATAAATGTATCAGATCTCAGCTTCTAGGGGTGAATTTGCGTTGATTTTCCGTATGAAACCTCCTTAGCTTCTACCATTTGAATCCTGCAAAATAGCCACATGCATTAGACCAAAGATTATTTTTCGCTAAAAGCAACATCAACATGTAAGTTCCAGCTTCCATCTTACGTCTCCATCCAAGCTGGTTTGACGTGCTTAAGGTTTCTTGTTCTTCTGGCAACTATTTCTAGCCTACCAAATTACCACAGTATGAAGCAGAAGAGGGTGCTCCATGGTGGGTTTGATGATCTTAGGTTCTTTTTATGGATTTTAGCATTGTATTCAATCTGGGCCTGCAATCGGAGGTTAAAGGAGGACGTGAAATCTTAGATGTTGCTCAAATGGGACCATAATTGCTTCATCCAAATACAATACATGAACAAATGTCCCACACTTTTTAGGCTCCATGTTACAAAGGAGGCATGCATGATCAATACTCATGCCTCGATGTTGAAGAAAATGTATAGTAAGAAGGCAATTTCTCCAACATCTCCATAGGAAGAATTGCATCTTTGGATGATGGGGTTTTTCTATATCTAGTCATTCATGTTTCCTTAAAAAGGATTCTGATTTTCCTCCATTAAACATTCATAAGCTGATCTTAACGTGACCTCACCAGATACATCTTTACTCGAGCCCATGTATCCTCTCTACCATCATGCAAAAGAACATGGGATCCCAATTTTGCTTTATCTTCATCAATCAGGCAGCCAATAACCTCCTCCTTTTATCCATTAACATCTTACCATACCATTGCTATACTGATATCTTCCATTTCCTTCATGAGAGGCCATAAATGAAGTTATCGAGGCACCCTTCATTGGTCCAGTTGTGGTCCATAATATACATTACCACTTATGATCCAACAATGACCATCCCTCTTTATCTAGGTCGATATCTTTACAATCTTTGACATAGTTTTGGAATAGCTAGTATGGTCAGTCTAGTGAAAAATATGGAGTCTTCTTTTCGCAACTTCCACCCATAAGAGTTTCTTAGTCTTCAACTTCCAGCTACTACTCTAGCTAAATTATTTGGTTGATTTTAGATTTTTGGTTTTCCTTGTGACCCATGTATCAAGCTTTCAACCGATAATTTCAAACTTGTCACTCTAATCAATAAGTGTTACCCCACTCCCTCCTCTTCCCCGATCAAACATAGTTACTCAATTCAACAAAGTCCACTGAAAAATTAGATTGACAATTCAAAGTCTAGTGCTGAGTTTGGCCATATGGGCAGAGTTTCTCTTCGTTATATTCCATAGCCTAAGCTCATTTTGAGATTTCATGTTCGACACTTCATTCCTAGAAGAAGTTGCGGATGATACATTCAGCTTTAATCAAGGTTTTTTAGGTATGGTTGTTACTCGCATGTAATATCCCATGATGCCTTATAAAGAAGATTTAATTAGCATGTGCCTTCCAGCCATTTTAGGAATTTTGCCTTTCAGCTAACAAGTTTCTGTATAGTTTTTCCAGGACAATATATGCACTTCATTATTCAGGTTGCCAATCTTTGACAAATGAAAGGCTAGGTAGGCTCCCATATTGTTTGTCGCATGAATCTTGGTAGTCTAACAAGTTTCTTCCTTAACATTTATGGGAGTTTTGGGAGAGAAGAAAATTATGGATTTATCGTGGTTAATCCTCTGCCTTGACATTGTATTAAAGAGATCTATCAACTTAACATGGTGTCTACATTTCAGTTGATGCTTTACCCATTAGGATAAGGTCATCCGTGAAGAAAATGTGGGAGAAGTCAGGCTCTACTCCTCCAAAATGGACCAGTTTCCAGTATCATCTATTGACCGCTGCTTGGATCCATCTACTAAGCAACTCCATTGTAAGGATAAAAATATATGGTGATATAGGACATCCCTATCTAAGTCCGCAAGAGCTTGTGAAGTAAGGGGACATTTCTACATTTAAAATAACTGAGAAGGAAGCAATGGTTGGGCATTACCCAATGACTTTAATCCAGCTATTAGGAGCATTATAACTTGAAGTGCATTCCATATCGTGTCCCAATCTACACGGTCATACGCTTTTTCCAGGCTAGCTTCATGATCATCCATCATTTTTTCCATTTATTTTTAGCACATGCATTAAGAATCTCTTGCATAAGAATGATATTGTTTGACGCACTTCGACCAGTACAAAGCTTGCCTGGGTAGGACTGACTAGGAAGTCAAGAGAGGGACAAAGTCTCTTTACAAAAATCTTCATCACTACTTTATATACTGTAGTACAAAGGCTGATGGGGCAAAAATCCTTCAGTCAGCATGCTCCAGCTTTCTTTGAAATCAGGACTATAAGAGTTTTGTTAAGTTCATCGTCGACTACTCTTGTGTTGAAACATTGTTGTACAGTTTTAATCACAACGTTTCCCACAATCTTCCAACAATGTTTATAAAACCTTGCATGAAGTCCATCAATACCTAGTGATTTGTAAGAATCGACCGATTTAAGGGTCTCTCGTATTTCTCTGAGATTAGGTATTCTGGTCATTTTCACCTTAGACTCCTTGGAAATACAAGGTCCTCCAATATTATGGAAAATATTTTCCATTAGAGATTCCAATTTGTATGATGAAAACATATTGGAGAAGTGGAGTATTGCCAGTTTTTCCAGATCTTCCTATCTAGTGATTGAGTTTCTAACCTCATCCTCTAACAAGAAAATTCTTGATTTACTATGCTTGGCCATAACAAAGGAGAAAAAGAAATTGGTACTTTATTCTCCTTGAATGATCCACTTCATTCATGCTTTTTGTGCCCAGAGTATTTCTTCATCTCGAAGGATGTTTTGCAGTTCTTTTTCTGCAACATAAAGTGAATTTAGATTCTCCTAAGATGGGTTCTACTATATCAATCTTTCTAGCTGAGCTATACTTTCGCTAATCTTTTGCTTCCATCGATCAACAAATTCGAAAAACATCCTTATTCTATTTCTTCAAGGCATATACGAAGGATGGGAGGTGGGAAATGATGTTGAAAGAATCCTTATCCTAATTCCTGCTCACAAACTCCTCAAATTTAGATGGTTGAACCATATGTTTTGACATCAAAAGGTCATAAGTGATATTTGTTCGGCATATGGTCTATTGAGGTTGTCAGCATAATTGGCCTATGGTCCTTGTGGCTATAATCTAGATATAGCACTTTGGATTCTAGAAAGAGTTTCATCCATTCTATATTCATCCATGCTTTATCTAATCTCGACTTAATCAAATCAGAGATGTTCTTCTTTTTGTTTGTCCTGGGGTAGGGGTTTCCTATGAATCCAATATCCATCATTTCACAATCATTCATGCAGTTCTAGAACATGGTGGCTTTATATTGGTTAATTCTATTACCTCCCCCACCCCTCCCCAATTTCTTTTCATGAGGTAATATATTATTAAAGTCCCCTAAAATAATCTAAAGACTTTTGATGATATTCGTTGCCTTCCTTAAATTATCCCATAGCATAATACATTATGAAAAAGTAGTACTAGCATATATAGGAGTAACAAAGAAGGAAGTGGAATTAGAGATTGCCTGGACATGGAGGTGAATCTCCTGTCTTGAAGAGAACAAAGTTGTAATGATGGCATCTTCTTCATTCCATAAAGCAATAATACCTCAACTGAGTCCTACAACTTCTACACATTCAATCTTGTTAAAGCCAAGATTATTGCAGAGATCTTCAGCAGCAACACAAGGATATGAGGGTGGTGAATGCGCTTTAGATTTACGATGGCACAACGTCTTTGTGGGGTATTAGCTCCCCGAACATTTTAGGATAAAATCTTAAAAGCCATATTAACATGATTTAGATTATCGAATCCCATCATTCTTTTCATCCTCCATAGAGAGCATTGTACGACACCATACCTCATTGGCTTCAAAGGGGTCTCGCATTCTTTGTACTTGCATTCTAAACCATCTTAGGTGTTATTTGGTAATTAATAATACCAGATTTCACTCCATGAATTGGAGCAGCCATGGTATTATTTCCATATATTCGGTGTAAAGATTCCTAGGATTAGATGTCTCTACGCCTATTCACTTCCCTTAGTAAAGCGTAAGCCAGTATTATGCATGTGTCCTTCCATTTTTAGAGAATCGTTAGTAGAAGTAGTATAGCTGGGTTTGTAACTTGGTAAAATCTCAAGAATCTCTTACGAAGGGTTCGGAGATTTACTCCACAAAACTAAGCTAGTTCCCTTCCCCTCATGAAGATATCTTAGTAAACGAGGGTTGGGATTTGATGTAGTCGGAGCATGGGGGTTACAGAAATGTCACCTGAAGTACCTCTACTAGGATATTGAAGGAGTGCACTTCAAAGTTCACTAGCCATTGTACTATATGGGGTGTTTTCGCTGGAGTGTTTGACAGTGGATGTAGAATATTGATTGCCAGATATATTTAGACGTTGTGGATCATTCTTACGAGCTTGGATTTGATTGCATGGAATCGTTTTGATATTTTAGAGGTTTTCGTGGTTGATTCCTCTTTCTTGGATGTGAAAGACACCGGCATGTTTGGGTTTGTAGTCTCACTGTGTAATGCTTCAATGTCCATCTTGGTGCCTTTTCGCCTTTCTTCTTTTGGATTTACTAGCCTAGATAATTCATCCAATTTTGTCTTGGGAACATGTGTTTGCAAAGGGGATGGACCTGTATTTGGTATTTGCTTAGCCTTCAAAGAAGTATCCGGGGTCATTTTGATATGACTCGCAGTATTGTGTGCAAGATTTGTCTCCAGGACGAACTCTTTTTTCCTCAATTCTCTATTACCACGTGCAAATTTTTTTTCTTCCTTTTTCCTTATTTCCACTTTAATCCAATCTCCATATAGGGGACTGTCACTAGTATCTTTTTCTACGTGCTTCGGATATGATTGACTTTCGAATTGTATATTTGGATCATATTATTGAGATTGGGATTAGCCTCTATTCCATCCTCATTAGGTGTTGTGGTTTTCAACTTGGGACATCCCCTATTAAAAGTATGGCCCACACAGTCACATCTATTACATAATGAAGGAAGTCCTTAGTATTGAACCTTAAACTTATGCCCTTCGATGATAACTATATGCACCAAAGGAGTGGAAAAATTTGCCTAGATGCACAAACATGCAAATTTGTTGCATTCACACTGTGCGGTAAAGGTATTAAAACATAAGACAGTACCTAAATTCTCACCAATTCTCTCGAGTGCTTCTTTACAATAGATTCTATTGGTCACTCTTGAATTCTTGCCCACGCTACAATAGAGTCAATGCCTCCATCGAAGGTATGAAATTGGGAACCTAACGGCAAATCGCGAGGAAGTGTCCATCGATGAACCAGGGCCCCTCTTTAATGATAAATTGGACATCATCCTCTGTTGTGAAAGAGATGAGATAATACCCTTTACCAACACTTACCATGTAAAAAATATTGGCATTTCCTCCAAATCATTCTCAGCCGTGCGAGAATAGATTGGTAACCAGGATTGGGACAATGATTTTGATGATTAGGGTTTTGTTTCCACTTAGCCTTAATCATTGTTTCTCCTCTTTATTAAAACAAATAGGTTTAACGCCATGGCTTCACTAGAATGGGTGTGGTCTTGTGTCTCCAGATCTATCATACGCATATCAGAGTTGTCTAAATCCGATTGATTAGGCTCCTTGAAGAAGGATGATTCATATGCCCCAGGATAGAGGCCGCAATTTTGTCCTTGTATGACATCTTGTTTTCTACCTCATGTTTTTTTTTTTTTTTAGAAAAGCTCATATCGTTAGAGAAAACTTCCTCAGGAGCTTCGCATAAAATTCGTTTTTTTCCTTCGTTTGAAGAGGTCATTCAGGTTATCTTTAGTCGGAGATAGGTGGCAAAGCACTTTAAGGTTTTCCATTAATAGATCTATAATAACCAAACTTGATCACAAATATTATTAATATTGGTTGTAATTCGAATAGACTCAAGTTCAATTAAGTTCACAAAGAGTTGAGTAATTGTTTAAAAAAATATTCCAGTTACTCTCTGACCAAGTCTTTAAGTTTTTTGTACAGCAAAAACAAACAAATAAATATACATGAAATTAAAAAGATAAAGGAAGAGAAGAGTACAAAATTGATTTACAGAGGTTTCGCCTTGAGCGCCGATTCTCTCTTCTAGCTCCAAGTTGAAAACCTGGTAATACACACTGGTATGTTCCACTGTACCCAAAAGAAATAAGAGTACAAGCTTATCCAAATACAATGGACTTCAATCACTCTGCCCAGCCTATCTAGCTTCACTTAAGCTATTACTGATCTACAGAAAAAGAAATATCACTCTCACTATTCTACAATCTCACATGAGATATACAAGATCTTGTGGAAATAAAAAAGTTAAAAATTCCTCAACTTCTCAGCTTAAATAAATATAAAATGTGAATAACAGAGTTTAAGTCAACAACAAAATGATTCTCGAAAAATTTTTATCACGTATTGTTCTTGTTTTCTCTTCACGTGTGTACATATCTGCTCTGATGGTCTTTCCTCACTCATCCTTCATTGAAGAACGGCTATAAGATGGATAAATTCGAATTTGAAAGATGGTTGTTGATGTATCTTGTAGTTCCTGAATTTTTGCTTTAAAAGATGGATTGACCTTTTCTTCAAAACAAACTATTGTTGCATTTGAAAAGTCATGTGCCTTGTAGACTTAGCTTGAAGTTTGTTAATGTTTATCCTTAAAAAATAAATTCATTGTAAACATCCGGTTCAAGTTCTTGTTGGAGGATCTTTCTGTTGGGTTTTATTATCAGTTTTGCAGAGTAATTTTTATTTTAAAATTAAAACCCTAATTCCAGTATCCATGTGTTTTTTATTAGATACAAAAAAAAAGCGAAAATAAAGTTCAAGTTTTAATACCTTTTTCGATTTCAAAACTATTTGATCATACGGATCCGTAGACGTTGCCACATTGCGAACGCCCTCTACGGTATCCACACGATAATGACCTTGATTTGGATTCTCCTCTTGCATGCTAGCGCAATCTAGAACGCTTCTAGATTTGGTTTCGAAGGGGCTCTTAGAGATACGAATTTCTCACACTCTCTCTAGGGTTTTGAAAATTTCTTTTGACAACACATGTCATTAACCCTAGGAGAGCGTCTTATGTTCTATTTATACTAAAGTCTATTACTCATGCGAATAATAACTTTAGTCTCCTAATTTTATAAGGGATAATAATAAATTATAAAATAATTTACGAAATAAATTATTAAATAATTTATAAACATAAGAATTATTAATCCGATTGGGAATAATCATTTTATTGTTCTTAACAAATTATAAAATGAAAATACCAAATATTTGGCCTTGGGCAAAAAAACACTAACACATACCTCTTCATGAAATGGTAAGGGGGTGTCTTCCATCAAGACACCCATTATGAAAAGTCATGTCATTTAGATTAAAAGCCCCGACTCTTCTAAAATAAACTTACACAATGGGCCACAAATTCTAACATTATGAAGAGTCATGTCATTTAGATTAAAAGTCACGACTCTTCTAAAATAAACTTACACAATGAGCCACAAATTCTAACACTTTCATATCCCTAAAAAGTAACATAAAATCTTTCTTCTATTTTTTCAAATTGCAACGAGCTTAGGAAGGTTGACAACTTCTACTATAATGATTTTTTGCAGCTTCAAATGATCATATTATAATCAGCTAACTTGAGCTTAATTCATAAATACTTGAAATAATCAGATTTGGAACAAATCTGATTTTACTGTCATGAGTTCTTAAATTTTTTTCATAAGCTTTGATTTAAAATTATTCAAATCCCTTTGAATATGTTAACCAACTTTGTGGAACATTTGAATGCATTACCCAAATACATTCAACTTTGAAGCTAGATCTTCATTTCGATGTAAAACTTTCTCAAATATCATATTTGAAATATTTTGTTCAAAAACTATCAATTGCAAGTTCACTCTCTAAGTTAGTTTTTGAGTATAACAGTTTGTCGTATTTTTCCAGAAACTCTCTAAGTTATCTTCTGACTTTATTTTTGCTTCACTTTAACCTTCATAAATATTCTCACTTAATCCTTGAAAGCTTTAACCTCACTTGTTTTATCAATTCATGATTAATTAAAAATCTTTGCATACTTAACAAATTCATTAGTGATACTTGATCTTTTTGTTATCATCAAAACATCTAAAAAAAGATACTAACATTCCCTCATCCTCCCCACCCCCCAAATGATAGCAAAATCCTTCTCAACATGACATAGCATAATGGTAAAATTCCACAATTCAATTCGAAATATTAAACATGCATATCAGATTTATGCAATAATTATGCAAATTATTTTTGTTATTGTTGTTTTTTTTTTTATCCTTCTTCCCTTTTTGTTATCATCCCTTATGATTAATTCCTCTTTAAATTAAGAAAAATAGAAAACATAAGAGAATATAAGGGAACTAAAAGTTACGTTGAAAAAGAAGAATATTACAATTAATTTCAAAAGAAAAAGGATAATAGAAATACATATAAAACAAAGAAATCAAATTAGTTTTGCTTTTTCATTGGAGACTTGACTGATTACTTGGCACACTTATTTTTCTTTGCAAAGAAAGAGATGATAGAATGTGTGGTTCTTCCAATAGGTAAAGGAGGATTGGCTGAAGGTTTAGATGACTTTAGATAAGCTTTAAGAATTTCAGAAGTGATGATCTCAAGAGCCAAATGTTGTTCATATGGTAAAGCCATTGGTGGTATGGAACAATCTATAAAGATTGATTTTCGAGTTCTTTTGCAATGAAGCTGAAGGTGGTTTGTTTGTGGGTGGAGAGGATGATGAACACTATTATCAGAAGGTGTAGTCTCAAACTATTCAGAGGGATCAACTTGCATATCAGCTTCAAAAGATTCAAAGGTAGAAGCAGCCTGAGTTAGTGGAGTATGAGACTTTTGTGGAGGTGAAGATGATTTTTGTGGAGAAGGCATAGAGAAAGGTATGTTTGATGGAGGATTTGTTTGAGGTGAGGGAGAGATAAGGGAGGGATCAGCAAAATATCTTGACACATTTGTTCTACTTCATCTTTCATCTCATAAAACTTCTTTTGCATGAGATTAAAAATGGTTTTCTTAATATGATGTTTTGAAGTTTCTCCCGGACCTTTGACAGGAACACTTTCCGAGTCACTCTTAGTCTCAGATACTTGAGGTCTTTCGGAGCCTTCTTTGATATGAAATTTTCCTCCGATCATAACATCGGACTTTTTCTTTTTCTTCTCTGTCATAACTTCCTTTCTTAGCCTTTTTTGGTGGAGATTTCTCTTTGTTCTTTCTTTGCTAGAACTTTCTTAGCCACTTTCTGATTCTATCAACTACTCCCCTTTCGACCATGGATTTGATCTCCTTCCAATCAAATTTCTTTTTCTAAACTTAGGATGAATATACCATGTCCCATCCTTAGCAAACCAAAACTTGTGCTTCACATTGATGTTCATTCGCATAAGCACAATATTCAATTCTCTTCAAATTTTGAGGTTAGTTAGCACTTTTTGGTAGCTTTACCTTCTTGAACTTCAACAATTTCATTATAAGACTTCCATAAGCATGTTAACTTTAGTTTTCTATGAATGTTTTAGAATCATACTAGGAAGATCAATCTTTAACTTCTTCTTCATAGCCAAAATTACCATATCCTCATTTTATTAATGGAAGTGCAACTACCATTTTTTTGAAGTAAATAATCCATCACAAATTTTTGCAGCAGTTTGATAAGTAAATCAAACTCTGTATTGAATACATCTTTCTCATGATAGTTGCCTACACGATCATTAATCTCTCTAAAAAGATCATTTTTCTTAGCAAACACTAAAAACTAATCATCATTTTTCATCCTTCATATCAAAATAATTAATAAGGTCTTTTATACTTAAAGTAATATATTTTTCCAGCTACTTCTGATTTCAATCTTAGTCCTTCTAACATGGTCAAATCATCATAAAACTCTTGATTACTTCTCTAGTAAATTCACTAGACAAATTGCATAATTATCTACAACCTACCCTATCCAGCCAATGATTCCAAAAGAAAGCATTTGTCTTGAAAAAAAGAAAAATCTATAAAAGAGTTTTCAAGAATTTGATGTTCCCATACCTTCTTTTAATAAAACTCCCCTTTTTTTCCTTTGCCATAAACATCTCTTTAGGCAATTAAAGGACAGTTTTCTCTTTTTTGAGTTTCTCTTCTTTTTCTTGACTATGGGGATTCCTTCTTAGGACTATTGAGTCGCCATTTGACTTAGGGTTTGAACCCTTATCAGATTCACTTCAATTTCTATGCAGTTACATCTAAAGATCTGTAACCTGACAACTTTTTTGTTTTTCTTGTTCTTTCTCAGGGTTCTATTTAGGTGTCTGTTCAACCTCAACTTCTTCTACATTAGCCTTGGGTTCCTCATTTTTTTTTACTCATTTTATCTTTGTTTCTTTACTCACAAAGAGGTTCGAGTTGAATTAGAAGATTCATCACGAATTTCCACAGTTTCTTTAGGGTTTTCATCTTGAACCCTTTAAGCAAGTCTGGTAGATTTCGTTGGAGCCATTTTAAGGTTGAGAACTAAGGAAGGAAGGAACATGAAAGAAAGAAAAAAGGGTTTTGAAAAGGGATAAACTTTTTGTTAATCAGGGAGATAAATAACGAAGAAGGTTAGTGAAGGAAAAATTTTCATTGTTAAGAAATGTGGAAGAGAGAATCCGACGATAAAAAAAAAATAGCAACTTTAAATACGTTTTCCATAAAAATAGGAAGAAGGGAAAAAAATAATGAAACAAAGGGAATTAAGAAAAATCACACGATCACCAATTATCATTATATTATAATATTTTTTTTTATTTTTCTTTCAAATTAAAAGGATACCACATACCAATTTCATTTCTCAAAACTTCATATCTCATTTTATCAAGAGGCTAGTACAAATATTTGCAAGTTGATTTTCTATAGAAACAAAATCAATACTTATATTTCCATTAACTACATGATCTCTTATAAAGTGATGTCGTATTTCAATATGTTTAGCCTTTGAATGATGAACAAGATTCTTTGTCAAATTAATTGCACTTGTTATTACACTTTATAATAATATTTTTATATAAAACACCAGTCTTACATTTATTGTTTAATTCAAAGCACTTGTGCACAATAATGTTCTAAAGATACATATTTAGCTTTAGAGTAGATAAAGCAATTGAATTTTGTTTCTTTGAAGACCATGAAATTAACTTATCTCCTAGAAATTGACATGTTCCGTATGTACTTTTTCTATCTATCTTACACCAGCATAATCAGCATGAGAAAAACCAATTAATTCAAAATTTTGGTTATTTGGACACCATATGCCTGATTTTGCAGTACATGCAATATATTTAAAAATTCTTTTAATAGCCTTCAGATGATTTTCAGTTGGACTACTTTAGAATCTGGCACATAAGCATACAACAAACAAAATATCTGGTCTAAAAGTAGTAAGATATAACAAGGATCCAAGACTTCCATAAAGTTTTTCATTAACTTTATTACCTTCAAGGTCTAACCTTACTGAGCACTCATTATTGTAGTCACTTGCTTTTTATTTTCATATCCAAACTTTTTCAGAATTTTCCTTGTGTACTTCTCTTGATGAATAAATATTCTTTCCTTGGTTTGTTCGATTTGTAGACCTAAGAAGAAACTTAACCCACCCATCATGGACATTTCAAATTCAGCCTGCATAAGCTTTGCAAAATCTTGACAATATTTTTCATTAGTAAACCAAAGATTATATCATCAATATAGATATGTACAACTAGTATCTTTATCAGTTTAAGAATAAGGTAGTATCAACGTACCTCTTTAGAATTCACCTGTGATGTGAAAATCACCAAGTCTTTCATACAAAGCCCTTGGGCTTGCTTGAGTCCATACAAAGCTTTTCTTAGTCTGTACACATACTCAGGCTTGAAAGGATCTTCAAATCCTGGGGTTGCTCAACATATACTTCTTATTTAATATAACCATTCAAAATGCACTTTTTACATCCATTTAAATAACTTAAAATCCTTAAACCCTGCATAAGCAAGCAACAAGTATGGCTTCTGATCTGGCGAAAGGTGCATAGGTTTCATCATAGTCCATACCTTCTTTTGAGAATAGCCTTTTGCTACAAGCCTAGCTTTGTTCCTTACTATTTTGCTATTTTCATCTAGCTTGTTTTCAAATACCTATTTTGTACATATAATGGTTTTATTTAATGGTCTAGGTACCAAACTCCATACATTATTCATTTGAAATTGATTTAACTTTCATAAATGTTCTTACTTAGTCCTTTAAAGCTTTAAACTCACTTGTTTTGTCAATTCATGATTAATTGAAAATCGTTGCATACTTAACAAATTATTAGTGATACTTTATCTTTTTATTATCATCAAAACATCTAAAGAGAGATACTAACAACATTTTTGTGCTTGGATCATGGTAATGAAATAATGATATATATATTTAGAGAGAGAGAGAGAGAGAAAGAGAGAGAGAGAGAGAGATTGTATTGACAAGTTTATCCATGACATTTTGTAATAATTGAAAAACACAAATAGAAAAATGAAAACATTCATTGGAAAAATAATTTTGGTATAACAAGTGATAAGATTATTATTTTCTGCTTGTTGACAGTAGAATATAGCCATCAGCCCACTTGTTCTCCTTGGCCTTAAAACTCTATAAAGCCGATGGGCCTAGGAAGGGCCCATACTTGTGACATCCTGATCTCCCAGACAAGTAACTAGACCCACGGCTCCACCAAAAAATATTCCGCAAGGTCTCCCCATGAATTCACACCTCAGAAAGGCTCACTGAGCTCATCAGCTCAACTAACCAGCGAGCTGAACCTTATAGCCTCCTAATCTCCATTCAAAATAAGCGCTCTAGTCATACCTCATGAGTGCGAGGGACATGATCAACTCGGCCACATTTCGCAAAGCCATAACTCCCCAGCTCGAGTATCCCTACCACTTTATATACTAGGTTAGCTACCAAGAAGAAGTCTGCACTGGTATGACCCTAAACATTATAAATATTCCCCCCCTCCCGAGGAAAAGAGAGAAAAAAAGGAAGAAAAAGGAGAGTTCATCTTACCTTTTTACATAGATGTTATTTCTACTCATTGACTAACTTAAGTATCGAAGGAACTGTACCGAGTAACCCTTTGGTGTCCTACTAATTGCTTTTTTTTGTGTTTATAGGAGCTGACTCTACTAGCCTAGCTTAGTTTGCTCTAGCCATAACACCGACTCAATTGTACCGTGTTCGATTCCATCTCCATTATCCTCCGTGTAATCTTTGAAAGCGTCTAAGGAGCCTCACCCAAACGCATAGCCATAAAACTAGGTCCAAGTTTAGATACTTTTCCAAAAGCTCATCCTTACTAACTTGGCTATATCGGAAACGAACTTGACTAGGACCCCCTTCCACTCCTTGCTCTTAAAGAGCTCCCTCAAAACCCGCTTCTTGGTCACCCCTGGAATGAGCTGACCATTCTCCAAGTCCTTCTCTCGAGTCTGCAACAACAATAAGGAAGCAACGAGAATAAACTTCAATAACAAAGATTAATTATATGACAACGAATTCAGACAATGCTACCTTCAACTTCTCCCGCTCCAAAAGGGATAATTTAACACTCTCCCTTAGCTTAATGATCTTTGAAGTGGTAAGCTCAAAGTCACGCTTCTCCCTCGCATACCCTAGTTGGGCATCGCTCAATTGTCGTGGCAAGGTATCCCACTTTTACCTTATGCTCTTCTACTTATCCTCACACTCTATGGCCGTGCCTTCGGCATGCAATAGCTGCTTCTTTGCCTCGAGTACATCGATCTAATACAGTAAGACCTTATCCTCAATCTCCTTGGATAGCCGCTCGTTCTCATCTGTCACCGTAAGTAACTCACTCTTGCATCTCATCTCGCTCTGTCTGACCTCGAAAGCTCCCTCTCTAAGCTTACATTCAGCACCTTAAACTCTTTCGGACCCTAAAAACAAAAAAAAAAAAGGAGAAATAACGCTTAACTGATAACAACAAAAAGTTTGAAAAAAAAAACAAAGAGAAGAACAAACATAACGTACCACTTCACGGTTCCCCTTTAATATTCTAAAGCTACAACAGTCGTCATTAGAGATTGAAAACAAACAACAAGATAGTTAAATAGCCAAGAAAAGACCAGCAACACAAATAAACTTGCGAGAACAGTAGCAACCTTATCTCGTACATCTTTTGTGCAAATAAGTCCATAACAAAGTCCATTGATGGCAGTCCACCATAAAAGGTCCTCACCTTCTTCCCGTCCTCCAAACAGGCTATGTCCTCGAAGGAAGCTACTCCATAGATATATCACTCCACTTAAGAGCTCTCCCTTCAACAAAGCTAATAGGCCCATAAGGAACTCCTCTCCCAGGCTAACTCCCACGAGCCTTAACTACAACTTGATCACCCGAGGCACTGCTACCGCTCCCAGCAGCCTTTACGTAAGGAATGACATACCGTGAGCTCGAATAGGTACAGGGGAGTGTCAAGGTAGACTCGACTCTTCAAGAGATCAAGCATGATGAAGAGGCCCCAACAAGTAGACATTAGGGTCAGCATCTCCAACCCAGCACCAATACCCCTAACATTAGCAACGATGCTTCAACCCCAACAATAAAGCCCCCAACTTTGCATACCCGAGTCAATGATTGGTGCACCATCCTCAGCAGCCCATGGCTCAATCTCAATAAGGCAATTCTCATCGGTTACACTGTTCTTAATTAAAGTTCTCTTCCATTTCTTTGACGAACTAGCAAGAATGGTACCCACGTCCATCACCAGCATCTCAAGCTTTGAAAAGAGATAACGAAAAGAAGAAGTCGGCAATAAAGAACAAAACACCTACCCAGTCAAGCTCAACAGGCCAAAAATCTCAAACCTTCCTCACAATGTCCTCTCTACAGAGCTTGACTCGATAGGTAAGGTGGGGAGGAGGAGAGGCCATGATCATATGAAGAGTTAAGCTACACCTATATTGGTGATTGACTTCCCACTCAAGAAATTCTTCACTAGAAGTTTGACATTATAAGGCTTTTCGCCTTACACCTCTAGAGCTTCCTCTAACTCCCCCAGCCATCTAGCATCATACTGCATCAACTTTCATGGCTTCTTACTTCGGATTGGTTTACATTAATCCACCCAGAAGTTGAAACCCTGTTGCTCGCCCTCCTCCAACTTGACAATCTAGAACTCGTATTTCCAGTCAAACCTATTTGAGCTGGTGAGACTGGTAAGGAGCTAGGGGCTCTTAGGTTGCTTGGCAAGATACCATTACCCCTCTTTCAACCTTTTGTATAGGAATAACTGTAGGGATAAGATCAGGGTAGGCCACACCGTGATACTAAGGCGAATGGCTTCAAAGGCCACCATTATCCTCCAGGCACTGGGCAATAACTGGGTCTGACATAGCCAATGGTGCTCAAAGAACTCCTTCTAAAAAGGGAAGAAAGGCATCCTCAAGCCAAACTCAAAAGCCTTTTTATATAAGGCAAATTGTCACTACCGAGGAGACAAACTCGATTTGATTTTATAGGCATAATAACCTCCTACTCTTAAGGAGTACCTCGCATCTCCTACTAGCATACAACCTTGTAGGCCTCTTCGGAGAGTTTGCAACTGATTCCGTTGGGACCATCACCTCGGCCCGCCTTGTATGTAAAGGGACGATGATCCCCTTCTCCAAACCATTAGACGAGTACGTATCTATGGGGCACTGATAGAATGGTCGCCAGCTCTACATAAGAATGCATGGTCAAAATGCCCTACTTCTGCACCGACGACACTGAGACTTTGCCATACCTCTCTTCATGGCCACTTGTAGAAGCTGAATAGCCACTCTCTAACTTGTTCCTGTTACCTAGTTCGAGCCCTCTAACCTCGACACAACATCTCTCTCACCTCTCCTCACCTCATATGTGAATCGACAAACTTAATCATTGGAATCATGTGGAAAAGACTAGGTACTGGAGTTACCTGAACTCGGCATCGCTGAAATCTTAAGAAGGTAGAAGTATCAAAAAAGCGCTAAGGATTAAGATGATAATTCTCTTAATAAAGTATGAAAGTGCTATAGAAAATCCATATGAAGCACATGTGCTTATAAAAGGAGTGGGGGGAGACGTGAAGGCCCGAGTCTCCCGAGACGTGCGAGTAAACCTCAAAGACTCTGACATCACAACCAAAAACCATAGTCATCAAATTCCAAGGATTAATTACTATTGAGACCTTTCAAATCACCAAGGCCTTTTAGGAAAATCGCATGATTTCTGCCATAAGGAAACGTGTTAAGCAAGATATGTTAAGGAGATCTAGTGGGAAGTTAAATGGTCCTCACCACAAAATACTTACGATGTAGGGGATGCAACTCAAATGTTAAACGTAGCTTGCCTAATACAGTAATAATCACCTTGACCCAACGACCTCGAGGACTATGCACTCTCTTTGCTCTCCCACAATGAGAGTGGGGGACAAATGCTGATAGTAGAATATAGTCATCAACCCACTTGGTATCCTGAGCCTTGAAACCTCATAATGCCATAGGCTTAGGAAGGGCCCATGATAGAGATCATTTACTCTATGAAATTGGGGTAAAATTATGTTTAATTTTGCTTTAAATATGCTTAAGACTAAGGAATGTGGTACTTAATGCTTAAAAATGTTCATTTCAAGTGGTTAAGGGCGAATTCTCAACAATTGTGTGAAGATAGATCATTTAGGGTTACAAATAACTCATCACTACCTTCATCGCCCCTGACGTAGGTGGTGATCTCCATCACCACCTTCATCGCGCCCATGACGTAGGTGGTGATCTTCTCGGATTTACTTGTCAGGCTCATCACTACCCCCATTATGCCCTTTACGTAGGTGGTGATCTCCATCACCACCCTCATCACGCCTGTTACACGGATGGTGATCACCATTACCGACGGTGACGTAGGTGGTGATCTCACTGATTTGATTTTCTAGTCTATCACCGCTCAAGAAACGGCCATGACGGAGGTGATGATCTCCCCTGTTTACGCATCAGACATGAAATAACCGTTTTTTGAAGAAATGTAAAGACCAATTGAGAGGAGGAAACGATGCCATTCATGTCTAGTCACTTGGGAACTATAGATACAAAATCCAAACATCACATAGGAGAGCCGAATCATTTCGTACACATTAAAACCATGTGAAATCAAAGTTTTCCTTTGTAACTTTGTACCTTTTCATACTTCTTTTCTGCATTGTTATATCGCAACGTACTCCTTGGAGGTTCTTGAGAGAGAAGGGAGAGGATGGAGTGTTGTAATCACGTTGTTGAAGTGTTCAAGTGTTGCATTGTGAAAGGGGAGTTTTCTCTCATGTTTCCATTTTATTTTATGTATTATTTTGTTTTCTTATTATATCATGCATGAGTAGTTGTTTAAGACTTGTGTAGTCGTGTATTAGCATGTACATACTTGGAATGAATGCCAATGTTGTAGACTTTACTAATCTTTATAGTGATTAATGTATTCTAATTCTAGATAGTACACGACTTAGGATTATATTAGATTTCCATGGATGCGATTGAGAAATCTACCCGTGGAATATATCTAGGCTATAGAGAAAGGTTGCGCACGACGCATAGAGATAGGGTTGTGAAATCTTCTGCATGTAATTGTAAAATTACCTTGGGATCATATGTTTAATGCAATTTTAGTTGGCTATTAACTAGGAAGAGATTCCAGTAGACAGGCTAAGGTTAGGGATCAATAGACTCGGGAGAGATATTGATCTAATTAGTGGAATCCCATAGTTAGAAGAACACAACAATAATAATAAAGTTGTATTACATGTTAATTCATTGGTGAAACAAGTCTAATATATTATTAATTGTTTTGCATTTAGTTAAGTAAACCAATGTTAGTAATCATTAGTGATAATTTATAGGAAGTAGTAATTTAGTTAATATCATAATCGTAATCTCACTCAATTTCATGGCTAGATGATAGGAAAAAGGTGAGTAATAGTACTTGCCAAGATCCTCAAGGAATATGACCTTATATTTCATTCCTATACTGCATGATAGGTACACTTGCCTAGCATTGACCAGCTTATAGGAAGAGATTATAAGACTTAAATTATTAAAACTCGGTCAAGATAAAAACGCACACTAGCCTACTACTCACGACATCCTAATCTTTTAGAAAAGGTAATGAGAACTACAACTCCACCAAGGAATATGGCGCAAGGTCTCCCCATGATCTGCACCTCAGAAAGGCTCGTCGAGCTCATCAGCTCAACTAACTAGTGACTTGGGCCTTACAGCCTTATAATCTCCAATCAAAATAAGCACTCTAGTCATACCCCTATGACCAGAGGGACATGATCAGCTCAACCACATTCCGCAAAGCCATAGCTCCCTAGCTCAAGCATCTCAATCACCTCAGATACCAAGTTAGCTGCTAGGAAGAAGTTAGCCCTGGTATGAACCTAAACACTATAAATACCTATTTTCCTACGGAAGGGAGGAGGGGAAAAGAGAGAAAAAAAAGGAAGAAAAAAGAGAGCTCATCTTACCTTTTTATATACATGCTATTCCTACTGACGGATGACTTAAGCATCAGAGTAGCGGTATCGAGCAACCCTAACGCCCCTCTAATTGCTTTTTCTATATTTGTAGGAGTTAATTCTATCGGTCCAAATTAGCTCGTGCAACACTACTGGTTGTGATGGTTATAATATAATTATAAAATATAGTTGTTATTAAATAAATAGCATATCAAGAGGATTTACTTATTAACCTTTATTTTTCTAATGAATAGCATTTAATTTTCTCATTTATAGTGGGGAAAAACGAAAAAGGGAAAATAATCCTGATGAATACAAAAGAATAAACATAACTTGAAAATCTATGCTTGTTTTTTTATGAAGAGCACTTTTGCAGCTTTGTTTTTCGGTATTTTGATAAACATGATTTTATATTCGTGCTAAAGACAAAATAAAATAAACCTTAGACAAAGCGCTATTGGTGTCCATTTAATCATAATGGTGGATTACTCCCCCGTCATACAGGTGCTTGAAAATATATAAAATTAAATTTGATTTAAAAAATGATAATAAGGATTAATTGAAATTTAATTGAAGAAAAAGAGCGAGTAATTATTTTTGGAAAAAGATATGCAAAGTGTTTTGAATTTTATTGAAGAAGAATTTTTTTTTTCCAAAAAGCAATAGGTTTAATAAAATAAAATTAAATGAATAAAGTCTAAAAGTATCAAAGTAAATGCTTTGGTTTTAATAATACTAGCAAACGGAATACCCGCACTGCGGGTGTAAAAAGAATTTTTAATGAAAATGTTGATAGAAGCTATAAAATATAATACATCCATAATATAAACGTGTTAAAAGATAAAACAAATGATTATATTAAAAACACTATTGGAACGTAAAGCAAAAAAATCTCAATAGAAAGATGGCGTTGAAATGTAGGGGATGCCGGGTTGGTGGCAAAACTTTATTCCAATTTCATATAAGATTTAAAAGCCTAAGACGCTAAACATGAAGCTCTCGCTTTAATATAATATATATAAAATAAAATTGGCAATCTTTAACTAATTGGTTCAATTCAAAAGCAAAGGAAAAAAGAAAAAATATAGTGTAGAGTTGTTAAAAATTGATATAATCTTGAATATAATGATATCAAATTCTAATATAATTAATGAAAAAATATCATAAAAAAAATCAAGGACATCATTAAGCGAACTTATATAATAAAAATAATATTTTTATCTATTTAACAGTTGGTATAAGCTAAAGTAACGCAACACAAATCTATTCATAAAAGAAAATCAAACACTTCACACACTATAATTCTTTGTCATTCTCAGAAATTTTATCAAAAAATATAAATCACAGAATAAAGAAGCATAAAAGATTTATTGTACACGAAAAAACACAGGATAATAATTATGATTTACTCATGGAAGATGCTTGGATACCAACACCACATTATATTTCCATGAAATGATAATTCACGCAATACAAATCTACTCATAAAAAAAACCAGACACTTCACACATTATGATTTTTTCGTCATATAACAGAAGAAACAAAAAAAAGATTTATGGTAGACAAAAAAAAAACACAGAATAATAATTATAATTCACTTATGGATTTCAAATATTAAAGTTGAATCGTTAATTGCTTGGAAGTCAGTTGACAAAATGGAATAGATAGGCTTTATTCTATCACAACCAATTTTTTTCATATATGAAAATGGAGAGCTGATGAAACAAAACTGGAAGGAGGGCAAAGGTATAGGAAAATTTTTTGGATTAAATTTATCAGCAGTTGTTGGCAAAAAGGAAGAGGAAAAATAAAATAAAATACGATAGAGAGGAAACAGTTAGATTAAGGGGAACTTGTGGTAATTGTATGTAGCATGTAAATGGTTTAATGTAAAAAAGTAAAGTAAAATGTAACAATATTTTTAATTTTTGAATTAAATTAAGTGGTAGTTGCTGGAGGAAAAAAAAATTTAAAATACAACAGAGAGAGGACGGTTGGAAAAAGAAAATCAAGTTGTTACCGCAGGTGACTTGTAAATGGTTTGGCGTGACATACTATGCACGAGAGAGAGTGACGGAGGATGGGGAAATGTGAGGGTGGAAATCTTAAAAAATAATATAAAATTATAATAATATGAGGCTGGGGCCTGGCCTTTTGTGCCCTTCCTGAGCTTTCTTTTTTCCTTCATGGTTCGGTTAGGTTTCGGTTGGGCTGCTACTCCCAATCCAGAGGTAGCTATTTTTATTGATTTAGGCCTTTAATTCATATTTGGTCGAGCCACCACTTGCCACTTCTTTTTATTTCCTCTTGAATCTATTTTATTTTGGTAGACTTATTTTTCCATATTTTATCTAGTATAATATTTTTAAAAAATCAAATGTTAAAATTCATGCCTAAATTTCACAATGAGGAAATGTAAAAATGTTCACAACATTTATTGACATTTATCTAATAATATTAAACGACTCCTGAATTCTAGTGTAAAAAAATATTAATCCTATTTTACTTTTTCATTCTTTTTTATCTCATAGCGGTTATGGGTGCCAGCTACTCCTCTCTCTCCCACTCTCTTTTTAACTGTTTCCAATCTTTTTTTTTTCCACATGTGTCCTTTCTTTTAACTATTCTTTTTCTTTTTTTCTACACACACAACGCAGGTGTGTTATATACTAGTAATATATAAAATCAATCTTGCATTTTATTTAAATTTTAGATTTGCGGATTATACATCTACGCTTTCTAATGAATATATGTTATATTTAATCAAACTCACTCACCTTTGCTATTATAGATATATGTATTTATTTAGCCAAAACCTTTATTGCTTTGTTTTTTGGTCTTTAAATCGACCATATTTGATTCCTCAATCTTCCAATACTCATAAAGAATAGAGAAAACTTCAATGACATTAAGACATCACATGAATTGATAAGTAACATATAATTACAAGTAAAATCATCGTATATAAGTAGTTTTCCAAAAACTCTCAATTATCATCATCATTTGTTAAATTACATCATTTGAGACATATTAGGATCAATTATTGTTTTAATAGATACATTGTCTAGAAAAATAAACAAAACAATAGGAAAAAAAAAAACCAGCACCACACCTAATAAATTTTAAAAAATTCCAACTTTCTTTTGAATAATTTTTTTTTCCTCTCCTCAATACAAGTATGTAACTTGCAACATCAAATATCCAGCTATCTCATCCCACTAATTTGGTACACAAAAGTCTATACTTTTGTTGTATACATGGAGAATTTTCTTGGCGTTTGCCTTAATCCCCCATTTCCGGACATTTCTCCATATGAAGGGAAATTTTATTATCCTAGTAACCATGGGAGACACATGGGATCCAGCTACCCTGAACCTCTCTCTCTCTTTTCGCTGTCCAAAATAAACGGTGAAAGCACCTAAAGGAGAGTAGCACGACTAGGTGCATTTATAGCATAAAACAGCAAAGAAGCCTGTTAGCTGGCCAACCACAACCAGTATGTGCAATATTAATGGAATATTTGGTCCACAAGCCATAGGCACTTAGATAGAGAAGAACAAGAAAAAAAAAAAAAATGCTTATTACCATTAGATGACACTTGTATTAGTATATTTGGGTAAGGATGAATATATACGATAAGATGGATAAAATATGAAATTCAACTTTATAAATATATGTTTTGAAATTTTGATATCGAAATTTATTCTGCAACCAATGGAAACAATCTTTTTCTATTTTTTTTCTAACAATAAATAAACTAAAATACCAATTTGATAGATTGGACATGGATTTTACTATTGGATTAAAGTCTCAGGCTTAAAATATACTCAAAATTACACCCAACTTATAAATTATAATAATAGGTTTTAGATAGGTTGTAAGGCCTAAAAAATATATCCTATGTATATCCTATCATGTTGATATCAAGCCTGAAACCTGCAGACTATGTAAAAAGTGACAAGTCCTTGAGTTTCATAGGTTCAGATACTCATTGATGATTTGTAAAAACCCGCCGCACAATACCTCATTAATAGTTTTGCCTAAGATAAAATGTCCCACTGGACATAACGGCTTTTTGGTGCCTCCCATCTTCCTATTTATTAGGTGTTGAATTAAATGTCACAATTAGCATTTTCATTTTTCAGTGCTACTGTTCCTTCACTTGCTGGATCTTGAAAATAAAGCACATTTTCTAATGTCAACTAACTATGAACCTAACACTCTTGTGACTTCGAACTTAGTTTATTTTTGAAATGTTTACTCGGAAAAGGGATTCGAACTTAGTTCATTTTGAAAAGGATTTTAGTAGTATTATGGATGCATAATTTAGTATAATATCACTTCTTTCAGAGAATATAATCAAGCCAACATGTCTTTTCAAAAGAAACTCTCTTAAATGCTGGTATTTACATCTCTTGCCAAACCAAGCCAGCGATGTCTAGTGATAAAGTTAGGGCAGCTGAAGATACCTACAGACAGATTATTTTTCAGTCTCCATCAAAGACAACTGTTGCCTTCTTGACCTAAATTTAATGTCTCTCTCCATACAACAAACAAGACCTTTTACAGGAATTGAAAATAAAATATATAAAAAATGCACACCTTCAAACTTTGAATGTTACAAATAATTTATTAAAACTTCAATAAATAGGCAAATAACTCTGAAAAGTTACGATTAATTTCTAAAACTTTGATTAATTAGTATTGGTATAGATATGGAAGCATTCACTTATACTTATTAAAGGGTATATTGTAAATTTCGATCTCATTGCATTTTTTTTTTAATTTAAAAAGGTAAACTATTTTATATTATTAATTCATCAACATATAGAAAATTATTTATAATACTAGATAATTTAGATATATCAATACTTAAATTAGAGTCGAGGAGATTATCAACAATTGTGAAGAGAAGAAAAAAATTCTTCATCTCGACTAGTCCAAAGTCATCACTATTGCAGACATAAAATCAAAGCTAATTAATCAAGTTTATTAATGGGCTCACAAAGTTTTGACGTTATTGCTTATTAAATTTTTGAAAATTCCATTTGCTACAGAAGGAAAGGTCATATGAGCTCCCTATAATAATTATCCCCAACTCTCTTTGTTATCTATTTTTCTTTTACGAGAGCTTTTACGGTTCAATCCGTATTAATTTAACTGTTAAAATAACTATTTTAGTGATTCAATTACAATTGAGTATGGTGTGAGCTATTGGATGATGACGGAATTGGTCTCGTCAAAATTAATAAAGGGACCATAAAATTTTCCTTCTTTTATCAAGTTAGTTCTTAGTTCTTAGTTCGTGGTTAGTTCTTAAAATTTTGGTCACTCAAGAATTTAACTTTCGAGTTAAAATCGTAAAAACTAATTACTGAAAAAATTTAAAAGAAAACACTCTTGGTCCCATAAGCAAATTGTTCAGTCCATGCGGAACAATAATTATAAAAGTTAATATAACGGTGGTTTCTATCTTTGGACACAGATTAGATGGTCCTATAATTGAACAGTGAAGTACTTTTAAAGGTACTGGAACTTTTACAGTTTCATCACGGCACAATCCTGCCATAAAAATCAATATAAAAGAAATACTAAAGTTTAATGATGGTTGGAATTGATCCAAAGTATTCATTGATCACACGGACCGGTCCCGTTTAGAAAATTACAGGAATTTTCCCTAAAAGTGCAGCAGGAGGCCATGCTTCCTTTAAAAATGGGTATTCTCCCAACCAACACCCGGGTCTCTTGGAGTTAAGGCCTATTTAAGAGCATGGCCGACCATACGTTGGTCCTCCTCAATTCTCATTATAAAAACCATGTTCTAGCACAAGAAAATTGCTCTCTCCCTTTCTCTATCTCTTTCTCTATAGTTTTCAACACCATTTAGCTAGAATGAAACTTCCAATATTATTTGTGTTTTTGGCACTGGCAGTAATGCCATTTCTTTCACTGGCTATTGACTTCACAAAAGCTAGACAATTAGCGAAAGACAAAAATGTAACATGTATTTTGGTGTTTGGTGACTCTAGTGTTGATCCTGGAAACAACAACATTCTTCAGACCAACATGAAAGGAAATTTCCCTCCTTATGGTAGGGATTTCTTCGGCCACCGATCGACCGGAAGGTTTTCGAATGGAAGACTTGCTACTGATTTCATCGGTAACCAAACTTAAACTCATGACCGATCTTCTGATCGACACAAACATATTATAGTACCAGTACTTTGCTCTTAGTAGAATCTATGTGAACTAGGTTGATATGCGTAAGAATTTGGGATTTCTTTAGAAGAGAAACTTCTGTTGGTAGACGTTGTCCTGATGAATTTTTTTTGTTATATTTATATATGTCTTGTCTTTTTACAAGTACCTATTTGAGTTATCATTGATTTGCCTCCGCCGCTGTACAGCTGAGGCTCTGGGTTACACAAAATCGATCCCAGCTTTCCTAGACCCGACCCTGAAGCCGGCAGATCTTCTCCATGGTGTTAGCTTTGCTTCAGCAGGTTCTGGCTATGATGATTTCACAGCCAATCTTTCGGTATGTCCTCCTGGTATTCAATTTTATTTAACATTGAGGGACTGAAGAAAAAGTTTAGCTGCATTTTAAGGTTCTAATATATATATTGTGATATACCAATATATATTAGTATATCTTATATATGTGAGTGTGTTTTTTTTTTGGGGTGGGGGTGGGGTTGTGTAAATTGTAATAATCTCTTACATTTAGTATGATATGCACTTAACTTTTTATCTTTAAAATGTATTTATCACATTTGTACCTGACTTAACAAATTTTTAAATTTAACTACCTAATGTTTAAAATGTTAATTTTGTACATAAATTTTATTTATTTTTACAATTAAGTACTACTAAATTTTACCAAATTCTACAATTAGCTACTTAAACTTTATCCATTTTTTTTTTAATCAAATACTGTTAGATATTATAAATAAATTAAAAAAGTTTATTGACAGTAAATTTATATTTATAAACTTCAAGTAGATAATTGCTCACATGGTTAAATTTCAACTAGAAAACATGACATTTACCCTCTTTAAATTTGAGCTTTTAGATATTAAAACTTAAAAAAAAAAATTATTTACAATTTTACTTCTTTTTTTTAAATTTTCATTTATTTATTTATTTTAATGTGACAGAATGTAATATCAGTTTCAAAGCAATTGGAGTATTTTCTACACTACAAGCTTCACCTGAGCAAACTTGTTGGTGCAAAGGAGGCACAGAACATAGTAAAAAACGCAGTATTTGTAATGAGCATGGGCACAAACGACTTCCTTCAAGATTATTATTTGGACCCAACTCGCCCAAAGCAGTATAACATCCAACAATACCTGAATTATTTAATCGCTTGCATGTCCCGAGACGTCGAGGTGCCACCTCACTCCCTTCTCCTTAACAAGCATTGCACATAATATATATCATCTACATATCCTCTTATATAAATGCAGTAAGAGATTTTAAAATGTCCAAAACATGGATGGTTATGTTAAATTATACCTATTTCACCACTATTCGTGTTAACATATTATTGATACTTATGCGTAATGTATTTTTTTAGTGTCATAAGATTTTTATGGAATTTGAAAAAATAATGGTTGTATGTTTTGTAGATTTAGTTTAGTGTGTTCTTCCTCTTCTTCTTCTTTTTTTCTTTTTTTTTTTTCAAGGTTGTATATCATATGATCAAGATATTTAGATGACTTGATTTGTGAGATTATTTTCACATTTGGATTGTGCAATTTTCTAGTGAAAGTTCAAATTTTAAGTCAATTGATGACACGGTCTATGTCTTTGATTTCCAATATTAATTTAGGTTATCTTTTTTACAGCCTATTTATACCTGTATCTTTTATATATACATATAAATTTGGCCCAAATACTAGCATCATATATTGAAATAAATATTTAATAAAGTTTCTAATAATTTGTGTATTATACCAATATTTTTGTTATTTCTATGTAGACATCTTCTTGGGTCAGGTCCAAATCGGAACCCAGGAAGAATCGGCTACGATGGGTCATTCGGGGTCGGTAGGACCCACTTTGTGGACTTGCCGAGTTGGTGGGTCCAATCGGATCAGTTTGGTTTTTGTAAAAGAAGAAAATTTTGACTTGTGGAAATTTTTTTGTTTAAATACGATTGGACTCATAGGATCTGTCTTGTGAATCGATAGGTCCGCAGGTCCTACCTACCCCAAAAAGTGGTTATGAGTCCATTTTTTTTATCTAGATCCAACAGGTCGGGTCTCGATTCCAATCCCACGGAATCGAGGAAATGTCTATTTCTGTACTTTTTAACTATCACGTCTAGATTTTCGCAAATCCAAATGCTAGAATCTTTATGCTATTGTAATATATCATGATGAAAATTACAGTTCTAGATAATTGCATAGAACCCTTAAAATTATTTGATTAAATCTAGACAGATGTGCCCTAACTTTTATAAATATGTATGTATATTCATATCAATGCTTAAAACCCCAAAAACCTCATTGAAATAATAAAAAAAGAATAATAATGGTTTTTTCTTTTTTAATAATGAATATATTAAAAAATTATGAAAATACTTGCACCTAACGATAGTTCCGGGTTTATTTCTAAATTAGCAGCAGATTATTTATTAACTATATTTATGTGTTTTATTTTTTGGTTACAGGTTATGCGTAGGTATGGAGCTAAACGATTGGTAGTAGTTGGGGTTCCTCCATTAGGATGTATGCCGCTTGTGAAGACCCTAATGGACACATCAAGATGTTATGAAGAATATAACAAAATATCATCCTCATTTAATTCTAAGATAAATCAGAAACTAGTGGCCTTGAGAAGGACAGGAATGAGCACAGCTTTTGTGGATGCATATGGTATCATCATGAGAGCAATAAATGATCCCAAGAAATATGGTAAGTATCTAAACAAGCTAATTAAACTAAGGGTAATTGGAAGTGCACTTAAGCTTGTCAAGTATCGGTTAGCTAGGGATAGACTTTTAAGGTGTGTTTATTTCATCACATTTTGATTATTTCGATATTATATTTTTATCATTTTCAAATAGATATTTATCAAGAAATAGATATTGATGAAAAATTGATAATTTTATTCATAAACTAACTAAATAGATACGATACATGTATGACACAAATAAATTACAAATATAGATATGATATAAATCCGATGTAGGTAAAAATCCAATAATCTAAATAGATTTTTAAAATTTTAAAATGCACTTTATATTTTTTTAGAACTTATTAAAAGTTAAAAGTACTACTTATCATAGTAGTTAAAATCACGAGTCAAATATACACTTTTATGAGTTGATGATTTTTAATGTTTTTTCTTAATTAAAATAAATATAAAATTGGTTAGATAGAGACTTTAGTTTGAATTATAGATATAGATGTATGATTCTATATGTTTACGATTTTATCGGTTTTGTACGATTTTATATATTTTAATGAATAGTAAAATCGTGATTTCGAGGGTTGCTGTGTATGTACGGAAAGTTATGGGAAGACAGGCCGTACTTTATGAGTTTTCGGATTTTACTATGGCCTGATAATAACTAGGGACAATTTTGATTCGACTATAATAAAAGAATTTAAAAGTTGAAGAATAATGGTCATTCACTATTAAGTTTGGTCTCAATCTTTTGAATTGGTTTTCTAATTTTGAAATGTATGAGCTAGAAAAGTTTTAGAAGAGGTGTATACACACACACATATAGAATGATCATGCGATGAAAATGTGATTTTGTAGCACCTTTTCTTGTTTTTTCAACGAGCACTTCGATTAAGACAAAGGATTCATGAACACATAAAGACTAATCGGAAAAATCTCTTATATAGACATTGTGTTAGAGTTATAATATATATATATATTATATATAGCTCACATTTATGAAATTTGTTAATGATTGTATGGTCTCACTACCAACTACTCAAGTGGATGTCCATATAATCTTAGAACTAGTTAAATTGTTATTATTATAAATAAACTTGTCAGGGTGTATGGTATTGTATGACGGGAATATAATTGTATAATTAAAAATCTTAGTATGGTAGACTAATTTTAATAATTGTCAATTTACCCAAAATTAAAAGCAGTACCGACTTTCATATTGATTTTACAATTTAACTAATGTTTTATTGATTTGGGCAGGTTTGACTGAAACCAGAAAGGGATGTTGCGGGACAGGAGTAGTGGAATATGGGGATTCTTGCAAAGGATTGGGCACATGTGTTAATCCATCTCAATACGTATTTTGGGATGCTGTTCATCCAACCGAAACCATGTATAAGATCATTGCAGAAGAAGCTGTTACATCTTTAATTGGACAAGTTCTTGGTTAAAAGAATTTCCATCAGACTAAAATGTTCTTTTAGTGTCATTCCATCAATTTCAAAGTTAGTTTGTTACTGCCCAAAAGAAAAAAAAAAAAAAAAAAAAGCTAGTTTATTCTAGCAATCAATCATGTTGATTCTTTTCTGATGCAAGAATATATTGTATTGGCTTTTTTTTTTAAAAAAAAAAAAACATAAATTAAATTTTTATTTCTTTAAGATTTTGATAAAATCACAAAATTTTGATTTCTAGTAGTGTGCTTGTTCCAGCTAGACTTGAATGATTTCATAATAGAATGAGAAGAGTATATGGCTCCCCATGCCATGGCCAATCAAATTCTTATTTTACAATTGCACTTTGGAACAAAGAACTCGAAATATCTCAACTTTTTAAGAACAGGTCTGAGCCAAATAGTAATGATTCAAAGTACTTCTTTTTTATTTTTACAATATTTCAAAAACCCGATGACTCAATTGTATGGGTATGTAAATTACATGATTTCCAATTCCCGAATACTTAATCAAGTGAGTAAACATAATTCTATACTCGATCTTATGGATACATATATAATTCTGTAGAAAGTCGTATTCAATGAAAGTTATATGTATAGGGTAGAGGGAGATCTTTCTTTCATATCTTTTTCATCCATCTTACAATATAGGGTCAAAAAGCCAAAATAAATGATTTTAGTCCTAGCTCATGTTTAAATTGAAATGGAGATACTAATACAAGTTCTTCCCATCATAATCAAATGGATTCATAACTGAAAGAGGTTGACGCTTGATAATAAGTTTTTTTAAAATTGACTATTTCTCCCTCTATTAGAGGTGTTGCAAAAATATCTACAATCGAGTAAATGGTTCACCAAACAACTGGATCGAATTGAATTGCAAAACAAAAAGATTTGTCCATATAATCATGGACATCCTCTCCTATTTCTTTCAAGTTAGGAAGTTCCTTCCATTCTTTCAATGTATGGTCAGATGGTACTTCTTGACATTAGCTGACCGAGTTGGTCAATTTTGGGGCTTGACCCTTCTTTCTATCCACCATACCTACAAGTGTTGCAAATATAAAGAAAGTCAAAGATGATAAAAATATGAAGAATGGAGTTGGAGTTATTTTGTTAGTCATCAGCATAGCGATGGCTTATTCCATACAACAAATAGATCTTTTACAGGAATTAGAAAAATAAAAAATAAAATTAGAAAATTGCTATAATCAAGCGTACTTCAAACTTTTAAATGTTATAAATAATTTGTTAAAACTTCATGAATAGACAAATAACTTAAAAAAGTTGTAGGTAATTTCTAAAACTTTGATCTATTAGCATCCACTTATTGAAATGAAATAACCTAAAATTTAATATACTAAACTAATTTACTTATATATATATTTAATTGATAATTTGTGATTTAAATTTTTTATAATTAAGTTACTATAATTTAATTTGATGGTATGACAAATTCTTATATAAGAATATCTTGTAATTAAAGTATACGTGTGTTAGTGAAATTGTAGTAATATATATATATATATATGTTTGTTAAATTGCATTAAATTAGAGTGTATGTGTATTTAATGCATTAAAGCCTATATGCTTAATTTTCATGCCCAAAAATTCAATTTCAATAAAACCAAAGCCAAGCTACACACAAAATTATAGCTCATAATGTAGCATCTTCTAAACTCTTTCAATTTGCCCTAAAAGTTAAAAAGGAAACAAAATATCACTGTAAACCCTGAGAATTTTCATACAAGTAAAAATGAATAGAAATACAAGTATAAAAATATAAGGTTAATATAGGACTTAACAAAGACCTTAAAATAAAATCACAAGTAGTTATAAACCTATATATACCTTCAAACTCTAAAAGAAAGTTACATAAATAGTCACAAATATCAAAGTTAAAATTTCATAACCAGTATCGAATTTAAAGTATAGAAATAATTTACATAAGATTTCAAGAGTATTAGAAAATCAATAATCAATAAAGCTTATAGTTAGAAAACGGTAATTTAAGGATAAACCGTTAGGGTTATAAATACACAATAAGAACAAAATCAGATCCATAACTCACAATCTAAACTCCAAAATAAATATTTGGATCATACTATTATTTTAGTTAGAGAATTCTAAAGCTATTAGAGACTTAAACGAAAATTCGCTTATTAAGTTTAGAATTCCCTAATTGAGTGAGATAAAATCCTAAAAATAATTTATCACATAAACTTTAAACTCAAGTTTGAACCCAATAATAACCTAGAAAATTGGTGAAAACTTTAATAAATTTTTGGAGACAGAATTCTCAAATAAATTACATATTTATACCGTTTAATTTAATAAACCATCCTAAAACTAAGATAACTAACTAAATAAATAAATAATATTAT
This sequence comes from Combretum micranthum, assembly GCA_024138025.1. Classification (NCBI taxonomy): domain Eukaryota; kingdom Viridiplantae; phylum Streptophyta; class Magnoliopsida; order Myrtales; family Combretaceae; genus Combretum; species Combretum micranthum. Next base: position 1,822,210 of record JAMXBD010000012.1, on the reverse strand, counting down.
ATTAATTTTGCACAAATTTGGTGCAACTTATACCAAATATACGACTGTAACTTTCTTGAATTTCTCCATCCGAAATCTCCATCCAAGTTGCTCAAATTGTTCATAATGAAGTCAACAATTCAACACACAATAATCAATCAAAACCAACCAAACCAGTAGCTCATTAAATGCAAGGAGTCCATGCAAATTTAGATTGATTTCAGTGGAGTATTCTTCCATTTTCGGCCAAGCAGGTTGCTACTTCATCTTGTATATATATACATTCATTAAGCTACAAACAAGATTCTTAATTTACACCAAAACATCAGCCAACAAACCATCCAAATTCGTCTACCTTAAGCCACCAAAACACACTAAAAAATAACTCATAAATAAGCTCCATTAAAGCACCAATACAAGCTTAGAAAAAGGGATAAACAAGGTAAGCTAAAATCATTTTTAGGTTAGTTATATGTCAAACACTAGCTTAAACAATGTCATTGTTATTTCTAGGTTCGTATCAAGCTATGGGGGAGAGTTTAACATCCTCATATCAGCCTATACAAGGTAAAATCCAACTCTAACACTCTATATATGAATTACAATATATAAGAACTATGAAGTCATATGATATGAGGACTCTGTGATGTTATATGTATTGTTGTATCACGAGAAAAACTTGTAGACCACGTAAAAACACTTAGAAGTAGTTTAAGTACAAGTATAATACACATATATTATAATTAATATAAGTTACAGATGAAGGAAAATTGGAGAAGATGATGGACAATAACAACACTGCTCCTATGCCGGCAATGTAAGTACTCTACACCGGCAGCGTACACGAGTAGGCTGGCGGTGTTGAGATGGTTTAAACTAGGAATGGAAGCTACATAATATTATTTTTTTTCTTACATAATACGAACGAACACCGGTATCTTGGAAAAAAACACCGGTGGCGTAGAATGCTAGTTTACATGCATAATCTCCCTGAACCAAGTCCGTTTTATGCAAAACATAATATATATAATAAACATATATATATATATATGTATACACATATAATGAAGAAAATTTTAATAAATAAATAAGTACAAATATTTTGAGAATAATAGGTTTAATATTTATGAAGTATTAAACTCTCAAAACTATTATAAAATATGATAGTTATAGGATACGATAATTATTTAATACTTGTCATATATAGAAAAATATATAAGAATGGAAATTTAAAATAAGCTAAAATTTCAAATAATGTGATACCCACAAATAACAGATAATAACACAGACAAAAATTAAGAGAAATACGATGAAATTAAATGCTAGAAAATAAATATGAGTTACTATAATAGGTCAACTAAGGAATGATATAAAAGTAATAATAATAGTAATGATAAAATTTTGATCTATTAAATACAAACTCTATAAACACCCAATAAAAATATAACTATCAAATAAGATCAAGAAAAGAAAAATGAAAAGAAAATATTAAAATAATAATTGTTACTAGAAGACCATTAAAAGACCAATATAGTAATAGAAATCAAATCAAATACCAATATAGGACACTTAGATACTCATAGGAGTTTAGTTATATAATTTATGTCTTATTGATGAATATTTTTATTCATCTCAATAGATGACCTTGATACCCTTAAGGACTTTCTTGTGGATTATTACGATTAGCCAAAATGAGAAGGTGAGTTACTCAGATCTATTATGTTGTTTGTGCTTGTAATTAGTGGCATATATAATGCAAAGATAATAATATAGTTGTTGTGAAAAGCATGATGAGAATAGATTATGACTTGAGTTAGTTGTTTGTGGTGCCAAGACAAGTTTATGAAAATGATAATACAATTGTTTGATGATTGGAATAGCATGTTGATTTATGTGTATAATATATGATCACTGTATACCTAAGTAAAAATTATTGGCTTATTAAATAATATGGTCATGCATTGCACGTACTGCATTATTGCATATTCAAAAAGGATGATAGCCTACTACGTATTAATATTTCGGTTCTCTGTTAATGCTTGGTTTTTCTAAACTGTTAATTCTTCAAAGGTTTTCTTTGTTCCGTCGGCTCTATGAGAACCAAGTAGTAACGAAGAACGTCGCCCATAGTGTTGCTTTGAAATGATTAATATTTAAGGAGTTTCTAAGGATTATTGCAAGAAATGGTCAGTTAAAATACCAGTAAACTGAGGAGATAAATTCTAAGATAAGAAATTGTGGATTTTCCTGTAAATTTAGTTTGTCCTGGGTAGATGGATCATAAAGTAATTGTTCTTCAACCCTGAAAAGAGGGCATAAATCTTTTTCTTGTTTGGATTTTGGATTATCCAAACGTATCTGAGTATATGTTTGATTGTTGCATTTTATATGATTTGCTAATAAATTTTTTGATGTGTAATATATCTGGTTATTCATTGAACCCGTCGTTTCGCTCATACTCCTAAAGACCTTTCAGGTTAACTCTATGGCCTTAGCTGGTTGCTTCCAGGAGCATGGCTCTAGTAAGAATTTACAAGCCAGAAGAATATGAGATCTTTGGGTTATGTTATCTATTTTTTTATAGTCATAAGAGAGTTAGTATTCGTATTATTAGTTATGTATTTGGAGACTTTTAGATTAGAATTATGGTCTGTAATACCATTATGTTATTCACTACTTATGATGATAGATATTTACTAATTTATGTCTTATTTGTATTTATTATTGTTATCGATGCAGCCAAAAGATCTAGTTACGTTATTCTTTGATGGTTAACTAGTAATACTGTACAAGTGAATGGGCTGTTAGGGTTTTAGTGACACTCCGATGGGCAAGGAATATTTGTTGTCTCGAAAATGCTGTTTTTATCCTATCCCATCCAATAGATACTCAACACATGTTAAATAAATTTTAAAAATAAAAATATTTCTAAAATAAAATAAATAATTATTATCATTTCATATACACATGTCGCGATATTATTGCTTAGGACATGATTGAGACACAATGGCGAAGACAACAAAACTTTCACCCTTTAAGGGTGATGTGTGTTTTTTTCAAAAGCTAAAGGAGATGAAGTCGCGATTTAGAATTTTATTGCTCTTAATCACTAAATTAGGGACAATTTACAATTTAACTCTAATAAAAGAATTAAAAGTTCCCTTATATTATATATATTTTTTTCCATTGAATCAATCTAAATTACACTATGCACAAGTAGTTATGAAAAATCAAGCTGTTAGAAAAATTGAAAAATAGTGGTCATTCACTGTTAAGTTTGGTCTCAATCTTTTGAATTGGTTTTCTAATTTTGGAATTTATGAGCTATAAAAGATTTAGATAGGCGTGTATATATATGTATATATATATATATATATATATCATGCAACCTAGACTTCTCTCGCTTTTCTTATTGAACACTTTGATTAAGACATAAAAGATTCATGAATGAATAAGAACTAATAAGAAAAATGTCTAATTTTTACACCATCTTAGAATTTTAATAGAATTACATCAAATTAAACTCAAAATTCAAATTTAAAATAATAGGCAAAATTAAATTGCTTATCTCAAACATCTTCTAAATTTATATGTATTATATATATATATATATATAGGGATAAAAGCAGGTAAAGTGTTTGAACTTTCAATTTTTGGCAATTTCATGTCATATCTTTATATTTTGAAAGTTAATACTTGTACTTTTAAAGTATATATGATTTAGTATTTATGTTAAATAATATTTGATGGATATTCATTTTGATGACATGATATTGATAAATTTTGGCCAAAAATTGCTAAAATCTAAATATGCGGTACTAAATTGCAAAAAAATATTGAAAGTTCAAATGCTTAACTTGTCATTATCTTGTTATCAAAATAAATGTACGTTAAATATTATTTAACAGAGATATCGAATTGCACATACTTTGAAAATAGAAGCACTGATTTGTCAAAAATTAAAAATAAGACACTAATTACTAAAAATCGAAGGTATAGGTACTTAGCCTACCATTATCCCATGTATATTTGTTAAACTTGCATTTTCCATATATGTGTGTGTAGCCTATATTTATGAAGTTTGTTAATAATTATATGTTCTCACTGCCAACTTCTCAAATGGATGTCCATGTAATCTGGAACTAGTCACATTGTTATTGTTATAAATAAACTTCATATTGATTTTACAATATAACTCCTGTTTATTTAATTTGGGCGGGATCGGCTGAAACAACAAAGGGGTGTTGCGGAACAAGAATAATGGAATATGGGGATTCTCGGAAAGGATTAAGCACATGTGCTAATCCATCTCAATAGTCAATACGTATATTGGGATGCTGTTCACCCTACGGAAACGATGTACAAGATCATTGCAGAAGAAGCTGCTGCTTCTATAATTAGAAAAGTTCAAAAGAATTTCTATCAAACTAAATTGTTCTTTTCGTGTCAATCCATCGATTTGAAAGCTAGTTTGTTTTTATATTGGTTTTTTTGAAAAACATAAAATAGATTTTTATTTTTTTTTAATATTATGATATAAATCACAAAATTTTGATTTCAAGTAGTGAAACTTGTTCTAGCGAGACTCATATGATTTCATAATAGAATGAAGGAGTATATGGCTTCCAATGGCCATGACCAATCAAAATCTTAATTTAAAACTGCACCTTTGATGGCTTCCATACCTATGGTGGTGACTTAAGAGAATGAATCATTTGATTTAAGTAATCGTATTAGTAAGTCATATATTTTTTATTAAATTACAAAATTCATTTATGATACTGAGGATCCTCAAATGAGGCAAGTAAAAATATATTTTGAATCTTGAAAAATAGATTGAGTACCAATTAATTTATTACTTATTGGATTCGGGAAAAAAAAAACAAAAGATTTAGAAAGGGAACCTATTTGGGTCAAGTCACTTATCTATCACACCTATCACTTTTTCAACCCACCACCTACAACTTTTATTCATAAACTACTACATCTGCAACATTTTCTAACCTAGTACACCTACAACTTTTTAAACAAACCTACAATTTTATGCAAGATCCAATGATGGATCTTAACGCGTAGTTTTATTTCTACTATGGCAAAACTCTGCCTTTGAATATAAAGTCTCCCCAGTTTATAGTAAGAGGACTATAGAAGAGAACAATAGCCTCTATAGACCATTCAAGTGACAAAATTGACACAGACATGATTGGATAAGGCTCTTTGACAATATCTTAATAATAAAACAAATGCAAACACAAAATTTAAAGACTGCTAAAACCAAAGTTACGAGATTCATGAACGGTTTAGGCTCTTTGAGAAAGGCCGTAAGATTCTTGAATAATTGAGATTCTCTAACAAAATCTTGCAAGACTCTTGAATAGATATAAGTCATAATGGGATGGAAAGAGATTGCTTTTTGACGAAAAATCGGACACGAGTTTAGCCGTAGTGGAGTGTGGTAGGCTTAATTAAAATAATTTGCAGAAATTGGTCAACCAATTGTATGCAATTTGTAAACAATCACTTGAATGCAGATTAATCTTGGATATGAGAATTTGGAGAAGCAATGTTTATAATTTTTCATTGATTTTTCTGGTCATTATAGTATAGCATATATAATGATAATTACAACAAAATATATTCCCCTACAATAATAATTAGACAAGTGGCACCTACATAGTAACCACATGCTAACTACTATATTACTTACTATATATTAGAACTATTCTTAATAATCAGGGAATGGGCTTGAAGCCCAAATCCTATTACAATTGGCTTCCTCAATCTCAGATCTAACACTGTACCTAGACCCACTTATTTTCTCAAAGGCAGAAGTCGATTTCCAAACTTAGACTAAACTCAACCTTAGTATTTTCCAAAGGAAATCCAAGCAAACCTAATTCCTTTACTTCGCTTTCCCCCTCTTCGAAAACTTGACCATAAGGATTGATTTCAGAATCTTAAGGAAAGATCGAAGAAATACTCCTAGGCAGCATCACTCTTAGGCCTTCCTTTCCACTTGAACAGAATTAAGGTGTCTGCTTTAGAACCACGTTTCACCAATTGTCTGTCAAGGATTAACTCTGATTCCAATGCTTCTCCTTCCGTCCATGGTGGTAGGGTCGTTGATGTAGTATAACTACCTGGAACAAAGTGTCTTAATTGCGAAACATGGAACATCAGATGTACTATTGAACCCTCTGGCAAATCGAGCAAGTAAGCTACTTCACCTATCTTATCTTTGATCTTGTATAGCCCATAATATTTAGGGTTAGCTAGTGTAAGGTGTGATCTTTAAGGCTCTTTTGTTTGTAAGGGTGTAATTTTACTATAACAATATCTCTAATCTTAAACTTCCTCTCACTCCTTGACTTATTAGCCAATTGTTTCATCCTTTCCTGAGCTCTTTTCAAGTGAAATTTGAGTAGCTTTAGGGCATCTTCCCTATCAGCCAACGTTTTGTCCACAATCTCATTTATGGAATCACCCTTGATGTAGGGTAAGTGTAATGATAGCGGGTAGCCATATAAGATCTCAAATGGTACTGTGGGAGTCGTGGAATGGTAGTTCATATTGTACTACCATTCTGCTAGGGCAAGGAACTCATACCATCTCTTAGGATTATCACCAGTTACACATCTCAATCAGTTTGTCCATTGGTTTAGGGTGGTAAGTTGTGTACATGTGCAATTCCACTTCTTGTAATTTGGAAGTTTAAAAAATGACTATGGAATGTTGGGTCTCTGTTGCTCATGATGGTATTAGGTAGACCATGTAGCTTAAAAACATGCTTAATGTAAGTTTTATCTACCATTGGTACTAAATAAGGATGACATAAACTCATAAGTGTGCATACTTACATAACATGTCGACCACAACCATTATTACATCTTTGTCGTTGTTAGGTTTTCATAGAATTTTATGATTTATACATATCAAATCTTTTACGGCAAAATTCAAAAAGAAAACCTAATATAGTATGCATGTGTTTTGATTAGATTAAAATAAAACAAATAGTTTTAATTTATACCTTAACCTTGAAGCTTGAAATTAATTAGCAGATTAGATTTGTAGGTACTGCGAATTTGCAATCCCTTCTATGGTATCCACACGAATGAACACTCCTTCAAAAAGACCCTTTCTGTGCTAGCGTTATCTATAATATTTCTAAATCTGATCGAAAAAATTTTATTTACGACCCTCGTGCCTTTCTATTTTAAGGTTATAGAATTTCTCTGTAGGTCTAATGTTGACAACATGTGTCATTAACCTTAAAAGAAACATCTTATGTCTTATTTGTAATAATGTCAATATGAATAATGACATTAGTGCCCTTACTCTTATTAGGGATAAATCAATTATAGACTAATTTATTAACATAAGAATTCCTAGGCCAATTAGAAATTATTATTATTCTCAATAAATTATATTTATTTATTATTCTTAAGAAATTAAGATTAATAATAAATAAATTTATTATTCCTGCTAGACTTATTTAAATTTATTCCATGATCGTTTTTGTTCATTCTTTTGTGTGTAACCCTATAGGTTCACTTAATATTGGCAATTGACCTAAAACCATTTTTGTCAACAAAACATAAGCGGCTTCTACTAACACATTATATTTACCTAAATTAAGTGAAGATCAGTGATTTGATACATGATTCATAACTTATGTCATTATCCTTTTATCACATGATATCGAGATTGAAATAAGGCATGGATAGTGTCATCCTTATATTGTTCAATTTTATCATTTTTCGATCTCTAAGTGAACCGACAAAACAAATGAAATTGATCACACTATCAATTCATTTGAGCATGACCATGTATTTCTCAGTTTTACCTATCGAGGGGCCCAGAGATATCTCTTGCATAACAAAAGGAACAAATCCTATCTTAATCACTCAACTTCCACTACATAATTCACATTATACTCAGTCTCAACCTTTATAATTATCCAGTTAAAGATAACGTTTGATTGAATTGAATTATAATGTTCCTCATTTCAACCTATGGTGATTTCATGTTTAAGGATATACTCACATTGTTATTGTGAGAATCACTTATGACACTAATCCATATAGTGATCTCATAGCGGGTCAGTCTAGTACACAGTCCTTTAATATGTGCTTATGAGTTTGATTTGTATCCCAATACAAATAGACATCTTATGACTATTGTCGAGCACGGATTTTGATTTCCAGTTCAATTTCCTTTAATTCGATTTGTACTAAACCCTAACCCATTCAATACGAATCATCGACTAAGAATTAAAGAAAATTTTGAATTTTGAAAATATTTTGAAGTCGCCTCTCTACTAAAGTCGAGAAAAGGATAAACTAAAACCAATAAGTAGGTTAATTTCAGTTTTGCTACTGATCTGCGAAAAAAAATCGTTTTGAAAATGAGAATTAGAAATTAACTTGAGTCCGTAGGTTAACCTATTAAAATCTAAATGGTTACCACTTTAACTTTCCAATTTTAAATTACTTTCTTTTAAGCCCTAATTTCAAATTCTAAACTATTTACAAAGATCTAACTAACTAATCCTATCGCTAATATTTACAAATATGTACAAATTTACTAATTTAATCAATTAATCAAAGTCCATCAACAATCATATATAATCCAAGAACTCAAAATAGTCAAATTAATCAAATCCTATCAAATTATATCAATATTCACATATTAAAAACTAAACTAAGAGAATCAATAAAATAAAATCAAATAAATTCACAAAAATAATTTTTTTACATATTTTGAATTACCCATTTAGGTGCCTATGTACCTGCTAATTGGGATCAGACAATATATAGTTCTTTAATGAGAACTTTAATTTGTTGATCAATTTTAGAGTTTTTAATTCTTTTCGCTTTAAATTTGTTAAATTTTGATAGTTTTGACAAAATTAGCTTTTTGATAATATGGATCCTAAGATATATCAATTTAAGTTCTTGCTATTTCTTACTATTTTATAACAATCAAATTTTTTTCTAAGTGACAAAACTCTTTAAGGAAACATAGTATATCAATCCACATGTTATCATTAAATAAATTATCACAAGAAATCAAATTTCACACATATAGGAGAAAAAAAATATTATTACAAACTTATAAAAGATGAAATATTTATAACATCAAATACTATATCATGGACATCATAGTTATCATATAATAACTTATTTTTTGAATACATCATGGTAAAGGTTCAGTCTATGTCATTAAGTATTTTTTTTTTAAAAACTGAATTTATTAGTTAAGGGATTATAATGAAAGTTAAAATCAAAGTGCTATGATCATATTAATAATTCAAATTTATGAAAATCAATTGGCAAATCCATAATAAATCTTGTCAAGATAAAAATTAATTTAGGAATTTTAATAGCACTTTTATACAATATAAACCTAAGACTTTAATCTATAAACAATATTACAAAGCAATCATTTAAAAAGACATGTTAATTAACCTCATGCTTTGAATGTCTAAACAACTAGTAATAATATGTAATATTTATTATGTCATAATCTTATTATTGTTTATTATTTTTTATTGTTACAATGCTACGATAATTCATTAACTTATAATACTATATTACTAGTATGCTTTATTAAAAAAAAAAAAAAAGGCTTACCTAAGGATTGAATGCACCCGGGGGAATTGATAGTCGGAGCTCCGATTGGTCAACTTGAGACAGACAAATGTGGAATTGGATTGGGATGATCACACGGCAATGCGATGGTCGAGTAGGGGGATTTTGAAGCCCTCGATTTGCCAAACACTTTGGTAGCTTCCAATTGCTCCGATTTTCTCTCCTTTTTTTTTTCTTTTAAAACAGAAGATGGGGAGACTATTTATATGTTTTAATTAGACTAAAAACTTTCCTAAACAATCGATTTAGAATCTAGGGTTCTAAGACATGGTTTTCACAAATTCTAAAAAATCGGAGCCAAAACGGTTGTAACTTTGCAATTAAATATCCTGTCAGATATGTCTTTCCCATATTATAACGAACTAAATCTTTAATTTTGCCTAAACAACGAATTTCACGCGTTTTGAGAAAAATAACAAAAACGCGTTTTTCCCAATTTTCAAGCCCGAATTTGAAACAGTTATTGTTGATGAAAACGAGTATTCTACATACCAAATTAAACTATTAATCTACATACGAAATTAAACTACTCCATACCTAGTTTCCATATATGCATTCAGTTCATGGAAATCGGGTCTGGAAATGGGCAAAAAATAGGCCCAAAAGGGAGCCATCGGGTTACCAAGGTTGAAGATGAACAGTACTTTTTTTTTTTGCATATTATACTATGTTATATATGTATATAGATTACATCCATTATATTTATTTCCCTTAATTTGATTTATTTTCCTAATTCATTTCTAATCCCAATGCTTGTAATTGCAAATATTCCTTTAATTTAGCCATATATATACTAATATTAACATCTAATTATTAATAATTTGACAAAAATAAATTGTCAAAATGATGTGTCTACAACTGCCCCTCTTTGTGGTGAGGTTTGTCAAAACCTTATCACAAAGATAAAGTAGACCTCATTTTGCCTTTAACTTATATGGACCCCCACTTCTTGAGCGGGATGAGAGCTTTTTCATGTTCTGATATGCTCCTTGAACTGCTTCTTGAGCAAGGATGCTTCGTGTACTAAACCATCCCTTAATTCAGGTTAATGTACTAAGTCCGTACTTGAAAGGAAGTCGCTTTCTGAGTGGAGATAGGATTGCTTCTTGAGCGGAGATAGGATTTCTTGAGCAAAGACGATTCATGTTCTGAACCGTTGCTTTGAGCTGGATCGTTTCTTGAGCGGAGATGATTCATGTTCCGAAACTCCTCTTGAACTGGGTTACTTCTTGAGCGGAGGTGATTCATGTCCTGAAATGCCTCTTAAATTGTGTTGCTTCTTGAGCAGAGGTGATTCATGCTCTAAAACTCCTCTTGAACTAGGTTGCTTCTTGGGTGAAGGTGATTCATGTTTTGAAACGCCCCTTGAACTGGGTCTCATGTTCTGATCCCCAAGTAACAAATCTCATCTCCTGAGATCCTGATTTCCTTTGCATGGCTTTTAGAGCTAATTTCTTGAAAAACTTAATCCTAGCAATATATTTATTAAAAAAAAAAAAACTTACCAAATTCTTATAGAAGCTTTTAAACTTGTCAGACCACTTGGTGAAGTCCGTTCATCACTAGGTTTACTCCATCAGGCTAAAGCACATTGATAGTGGCTATCCTTTGAATTAAGTATCCTTGTTTGTCTCTTGATGGTAACTGGATTCTTTTGATAGTCTTGATCACGAGACGATACAAGAGATGGTTCTTAGAGTCTCCCTTACTTTGCAGCTTGAACTTGTCGACTTCTTATGTTATTCCCTTGAAATAGGCATTTCTTTAAGAAAAGATCAAATCACAAAGTATTAGAATGTTTTTATAACTTTATCAATTGCTCAAATCTCTCTCTCTCTCATAGTATGCTCGTGTTTTAAGTGTTTGGGAGATATAAGGATGAAAGAGAACTTATTAATTAAGGTGGACGGTCAATGACCGATTTGATGATTGGAGACCGCTAGAGATATCTTTTTGTCGATAGATAACAAAAATTAGATCACACAAACAAAGTAGTCAACACATTTATGAACTTGATAGAATTCTCATTAATTTCTCAAGAGTAGCATAACTTGACAGCATCAGAATTTACAGGGTCTTTCAAATCTGGACTATCCATTCTAGTTAAAATCAATGCACTACCGGGCAACACTATCTTTACTACATATGGTCCTTCACAATTGGTAGAAAACTTTCCTCTAGGATCTTGAACATTCGGGAGCACTTTTTTCAAGACTAAGTCTCCTTCTTTGAAATTTCTTGAGCAAACTTTCTTATTGAATGCTCGAGCCATTCTTTGCTGGTAAAGCTGACCATGGTATAGAGTGGTCATCCTCCTTTTATCAATGAGATTCAATTAATCAATCCTTTTTCTTACCCATTCAGCTTTATCCAATTCGATTTCTGCCAATATTCTGAGTGACAGGATTTCAACTTCAACTGGCAAAACTGCTTCCGCACCATAGACTAATGAATAGGAGGTTGCTCTTGTTGATACTTTGATAGATGTTCTGTAGTCCATGAGTGCAAAGGGCAATATCTCATGCTAGTCTTTATAAGTGATAGCCATCTTCTCTATTATTTTCTTGATGTTCTTGTTGGTTGCTTCAACTGCCTCATTCATCTGAGGTCGATATGGGGTAGAGTTCCAATGTCTGATCCCAAAATTTTGTCACAATTCAGAAATTAATTTGTTGTTTAAGTTGGTACCGTTGTCTGTAATGATTATATCAGGGACTCCATATTTGGCTATGATATATCTCTTGATGAACTTGACAACTACTCCATTGGTAACATTAGCATACGAGAATGCTTCAACCCACTTGGGAAAGTAGTCGATCGCCACTAACATAAATCGGTGACCATTTGAGGCTTTTGATGAAATTGGCCCTATCATATCCATACCCCACATCGAGAAGGGCCAAGGTGAAGACAACAACTGCAATTCTTTGGGAGGAGCACTTATCTTATTAAAGTATATCTGGCACAAGTGACAATGTCTCACGTGTTTGATACAATCTGATTCCATAGTTATCCAAAAATAACCCTTTCGCATAATCTTCTTGGCTAGCATGTATCCATTCTGTTGAGATGAAAATTACTTTTAATTCTTGGGAATAAATTAGATTAATTTGTTATTAATTTTATAGAAATTATTTGGAATTGTTACTTATTTGTGTTTTATATGATTTTTAGGAATTTGAAGTCAATAGAAGCAAATAGTATAAGATTAGAACAAATTGGATCTAAATGCAAAAATCAGCAAATTTAGGCCGGCCATATTAGAATCAAGGCCACCGGCCTTGTATCAGACTAAGTCGGCCTTGTCTCGTGCAACAAGCAGCGTGCGCGCAAGGAGCGTGCGAGAGGCACAAGGAATGCGCGAGAGGCGCGAGGTGAGAGCGCATGAGCATAAAGATGGCCGCCCGCGTGTGCGTTGAAGTCCGCCAGCCTATCGAGTGAGCGAACAACAGAAGCACCAAAGCTGCTAGCGTAAATGAAATGGCCGTCAGCGTGAAGTACTCTGGAGCACATTTGAAGAGCCAACACCGGTGGGAAAGCCGCCGGCCATTATGGGCAGCTCGCCGGCCATTGTTGTAACTGTATGATAAAATGAAGAGCCGATGCACTTAGGCCGGCCAAGGAGGAACTAAAGCCGCCGGCCATCCTAGGGAGAGTGCCGGCCTATCATGAAACTGTAAAGGACAGTGAAGGCCAAATGAAGATAAGCGGCCAATATGAATTTAAGCCGCCAGCGTTTTGTGTAACTGCCAGTTTACATTAAATGATGACCTTTCAATTACTCACTTTTGTATATAAATACCTTATAGGGTTTCTTTGAAAATTCAATTAGATATCCTTTGTTAAGAAAAACCCTAGAGAGAAAATTTGAAAGTTATGAGTGGCTAAACATCTATTCTAATCAAGGGGATTGCTACAGATTCAATTCTACAAAGATTTGTGAGATCTAATTCGATTTAATCAATTGTTCTTTTCTTCTGATTATCTATATATCATCTAATTGTCTTGTTATTATTGTTGTTTTGATTGTTACAATTTAGGCCTATTGTTCAATTGACAAAACAATACATTGTTAATTAGAATATGAATCCGTAATTGTTCATCTATTCTAATAGGAGTAACACAACAACGTGGTTGATTATAATCAAATAGTTAATTCATGTTGTGATGATATATAATCTAATTTAAATGATTCATGCTCTATGGATTATTAATTAGGATTGGTAGTCTCTCTAATTTCTATTGCTATTGATAGGTTAAATCCTAAGAGCTTGTTTAGGGTTATCTAATCAATAAGGAAATAACTAAAGATCTTATCTTAGTTATCAATTCAGTAAGGAGAGATAGGGTTTCAGAGCATATTGAAATCTATAACCGATCTAGTCAGAAAAAGAATAATGATCTTTGCATCAATGATCGAATCTAGGAATTGAATTGTAGTCACCTTGATTAGAGATTTCTTATTATTGAATTCAACTCTTATTTGTAATTGCTAGCTTTAGAGATAAAACTAATTAATTGCTTTTGATTAAACAAACCCCCAATCTTCTTTCATCTGCATTCTTTCTTAAATAGAAATAAATTTACCCCAATCCCTGTGGAGACGAACCTACTCACTATTATATACAAATTTTAAAGTAGGTTTTAATTTTGTTGGATTCGACACCCACCAAATTTTGGCGCCGTTGCCGGGGATTGGTGTCGAATATTTTTTCTATTTTTTTATGACTCGTTCTTCTCAACAGGTGAATTACAGTTTGATCAAGAAATTGAGAAGACCGCTAAGAGATTGAGAAAACAAGCCAAGTTGCGTGCTCAAGCCGCCACTACATCATCCATCTCCTGGTTTGAACCAAGCACTGGAACTGCTGAATCATCCAGTGAATCTGAAAGGAAGATATATTACAAGAACAAGGACAGATGGAAAATCAAGATAGGACTCTACGACAGTTGGCTGAACCGGATGTGAATCAACAACCGCTTTGTATTCAATATCCGGAGTTGAATGTAGCATTGGAATTGAAGTCAGGGCTTATTCATCTGTTGCCAAGTTTTCATGGTCTAGAAAATGAGGATCCTCATAAACACTTCACATTGTCTGTTCCAGCATGAGACCCCAAGGGATTCCCGAAGATCAAATCAAGTTAAGAGCTTTCCCATTCTCATTGAAAGACAAGGCAAAAGATTGGTTATTTTATTTACCTCCTGGATCCATTGCTACTTGGACTGATATGGTTAAAGCTTTTCTGGACAAATTTTTCCCTGCTACAAGAGCTGCAAATATTAGACGGGAAATTAGTAGGATAAGACAAAGGGACACGGAAAATCTTCACGAATATTGGGAGCGATTCAAGCAATTGGTTGCCAGTTGTCCACAACATGGTATCTCAGAACAGCTTTTGATCCAATATTTCTATGAAGGTTTGTTGCCAATAGAAAGGAAAATGATGAATGCAGCAAGCGGAGGAGCTATAGTAGACAAAACCCCTGCTCAGGCTCGGGATTTGATATCTTTAATGGCTGCGAATTCACAACAGTTTGAATACCGTCATGATCCTATCACAAGAAGAGTTAATGAGGTAAATGTCCCTCATCTTGA
The DNA here is from genome assembly GCA_024138025.1 of Combretum micranthum. Taxonomy (NCBI): domain Eukaryota; kingdom Viridiplantae; phylum Streptophyta; class Magnoliopsida; order Myrtales; family Combretaceae; genus Combretum; species Combretum micranthum. Next base: position 1,806,982 of record JAMXBD010000012.1, on the reverse strand, counting down.
GAATCAAATTTCTAATCTCACTTCTCTTGTGCAACAGATAGCCTTAGGGAATCAACAGCAGGTTAAGGCTTGTGGGATTTGTGCTGCTATCAATCATCCCACTGACATGTGTCCTACTCTTCAAGAAGATTCACATGAGCAAGCAAATGCGATTGGAGGATTTCCAGGTCTACCACAAAGAAAGTATGATCCCTATGCTAATACTTATAATCCTGGATGGAGGGATCATCCAAATTTCAGTTATGGATAGACCACAAAATTTCAACAACAGTACCGTCCAAGGCAACAAAACCAAGCACCACAACCTTCTTCATCTTCGAGTTCAGGGATGTCTCTAGAAGACATTGTTAAATCTCTTGCTGTTAATACAAAACAATTCCAGGATGACACGAAGCAATTTCAGCATGAGACAAAGCAAAGTATCCAAAACTTGGAGAATCAGATGAGTCAACTTGCCACATCAATGAGTAAGTTAGAATCTCAAGGTAAGTTACCCTCTCAGACCGTTACTAATCCTAAGCAAAGTGCTAATGCTATCACTTTGAGATCTGGTAAGGAATTGCAGCAATCCGATGGAGAGGAAGCAGGAATAATTTGGATCAAGAAACTGAAAAAGAGGTGACAAAATCACACATTCAAGATAATCAAATGGAGGAACATCAGCTGAACCGTCTAGATTATGGTGCCAACACCTCCATTTCCTTCTAGGTTGGCAAAATCTAAGAAATTGGAAGAAGAAAAGGAGATTTTTGATACATTTCGCAAGGTAGAGGTAAATATTCCTTTGCTCGATGCAATCAAACAAGTACCTCGATATGCGAAATTTCTTAAAGAATTGTGCACTAACAAGAAAAAGCTGAAAGGAAATGAAAAGATTAGTGTAGGAGAAAATATTTCTGCTATACTTCAAAGGAAACTTCCTCCTAAATGCAAGGATCCAGGTATGTTTACCATTCCTTGTAAAATAGGAAATGTTGGAATTACCAAGGCAATGTGTGATTTGGGAGCGTCAATTAATGTCATGCCATTGTCAGTTTATCAGTTGTTGAATATAGGACCATTAAAAGAAACTGGGGTGATTGTTCAACTTGCTGATAGATCCAATGTGTATCCTGATGGTGTTTGGAGGATGTTTTAGTGCAAGTGAATGGGTTGGTTTTTCCTGCAGACTTTTATGTTCTTGACATGGAAAATGATGATTTGCTAATTCATCATTAATTTTGTTAGGAGACCTTTTCTCAAAACATCTAGAACAAAAATTGATGTTCATGATGGTACACTCACTATGGAGTTTGATGGTGAAATTATTAAATTTAATATTTATGAAGCCATGAAGTATCCTAGTGATGTCTCTTCTGTTTTTGATTGATGTTGTTGACCCATTAGAAAATCATTTGAGTTCAGTGATGAAAATAGGCTGAAAATTGCACTTGAAAAGAGCCTTACACTGAGAAATTGAAGAAAATTGGTAAGAAGTTTGTGACTCATTCTGACTTGGAAGACACTGTTCAAGAACTGGAATCATTGCTGCCCTTAAGGTATGGTATTTCTTACATTGATTTACCTTCTACTAATCCAAAACTTCTCCCTTCTATTGTGCAGGCACCGAAATTGGAGTTGAAACCTTTACCAGAGCATTTAAAGTACATATATTTGGGAGAACAAGATACTCTTGCGGTAATCATCTCTAGCAAATTGAGTACTCTGGAAGAGGAAAAGCTAATTCGGGTGTTAAGAGTATAAGGAAGCCATTGGATGGACTATTGCTGATATCAAAGGACTGAGCCCTTCCACATGTATGCACAAGATCATGCTTGAAGACAATTGCAAACCTTCAAGGGAAGTTCAACGTCGACTGAATCCTCCTATGATGGAAGTGGTAAAGAAAGAGATTTTGAAACTTCTAGATGCAGGTATGATCTATCCAATTTCTGATAGCAAATGGGTAAGTCCAATTCAAGTTGTTCCTAAGAAAACGGGCTTAACTGTGATTGAAAATTCGAAAGGTGAGTTGGTATCCACTCGTGTACAAAATGGATGGAGGGTCTGTATTGATTATAGGAAGCTAAATAAGTCTACAAGAAAAGATCATTTTCCGCTTCCTTTTATTGATCAAATGCTTGAAAGATTGGCTGGACATTCTCATTACTGTTGTCTTGATGGTTACTCAGGTTTTCATCAAATTCCAGTTGCACCTGAAGACCAAGAAAAAACCACCTTCACATGTCCATTTGGAACTTTTGCTTATCGAAGGATGCCATTTGGATTATGCAATGCCCCTGCGACATTCCAAAGATGTATGGTTAGTATATTTTCAGATTATGTGGAGAATATCATAGAAGTTTTCATGGATGATTTTACTGTCTATGGTGACACATTTGATTCATGTTTAACTAACCTTACAAAAGTGCTCAAAAGATGTATAGACACAAATCTTGCTTAATTATGAAAAATGCCATTTTATGGTTGATCAAGGTCTTATTTTAGGACACATTGTATCTTCTAGGGGACTTGAAGTTGATAAGGCTAAAATTGAAGTGATTAAATCTTTGCCTTACCCCGTGAGTGTACGGGAAGTTCGTTCTTTTCTTGGCAGTGCAGGTTTTTATAGGCGTTTCATCAAGGATTTTTCCAAGATTACTCAACCTTTATGCAAATTATTGCAAAAAGATGTGGAGTTTGATTTTGATGAAGCCTGTAAGCATGCTTTCAACAAGCTAAAGGAGAAGTTAACTTCTGCTCCAATTATCAAACCACCTGATTGGAGTCTTCCATTTGAGATTATGTGTGATGCGAGCAACTATGCAGTTGGTGCTATACTTGGACAAAGAATTGGAAGAGCTCCTCATGTCATTTGTTATGCTTCAAGAACACTTGACAGTGCACAATCCAATTATTCAACAACGGAAAAAGAACTTTTAGCTGTTTTTTGCTTTAGAAAAATTCCGTTCATACTTACTTGGTACTAAAGTGATTGTGTTTACAGATCATGCAGCTTTGAAGTACTTGCTCTCAAAGAAAGAGGCAAAACCGAGGCTCATCAGATGGATACTCTTATTACAAGAGTTTGACTTGGAGATACGAGATAGAAAAGGCACAGAAAATTTGGTTCGGATCATCTTAGTAGAATACCCAATAGTGAAGAATCCGTCCCATTGCAAGATGATTTTCCAGATGAACATCTTTTCTATACAAAAGACAACTCCCTGGTATGCTGATTGTTAACTATCTAGTTACTAGGACTTTGCCAAGTGAATTGTCTAGAGCTCAAAGGAAAAGATTAAAAGTGATGCTAAAATATTATGTTTGGGACGACCCTTATCTATGGAAACACTGTTCTGACCAAATTATTAGAAGGTGTATTTCTCAAGTTGAAACTTCCTCTATTTTGCAATTTTGTCATTCATACGCCTGTGGAGGACACTTTGGACCTAAAAGAACGCTCGTAAAGTGCTAGAGTGTGGTTTATATTGGCCTACCTTGTTTCGTGATGCTTATATGTTCTGCAAGTCTTGTGATAGATGTCAAAAAGTTGGAAATTTTAGGACATAGAGATCAAATGCCACTTACCCAATTCTTGCGTGAAATTTTTGATATATGGGGTATAGATTTTATGGGTCCTTTTCCTTCTTTTTTGGGAATGTTTACATTCTTCTTGCAGTTGATTATGAGTCAAAGTGGGTAGAAGCAAAGGCTACCCGAACTAACAATGCTAAAGTTGTTGTAGATTTTGTCAATCTCACATTTTTGTAGGTTCGGACACCAAGAGCATTCATCAGGACCGTGGAACACATTTTTGTAATAGGTTGTAGAAGCTCTATTAAGAAGTACAATGTCACTCATCGCACTTTACAGCATATCATCCACAGACAAATGGGTGGCTGAAGTATCCAATAGAGAGATTAAATCCATTCTTGAGAAGATTGTCAATGTGAACAGGAAAGATTGGAGCACTAGACTTGATGATGCGTTGTGGGCCTATAGAACGGCTTATAAAACCCCCATTGGAATGTCTCCCTATCGTCTAATGTTTGGCAAACCTTGCCACCTTCCTGTTGAGTTAGAACATAGGGCTTATTGGGTTGTGAAGCAATGCAATTTGAGATTGGATGAAGCAGGTGAACACATAAAGCTTCGGTTGCAAGAACTTGAAGAGATTCGCCTTGATGCCTATGAAAACTAAATTTACAAGGAAAAAACAAAGCTTTTCATGATCAAATGATTTCAAGAAAAAACTTTTCAATTGGTCAAAAAGTTTTGCTTTATCACTCTCGATTAAAATTATTTCCTGGTAAATTGAGATCAAGGTGGATAGGGCCTTTTATTGTCACCAATGTGTTCACTCACGGTGCAATTGAGATCAAGAGCGAGCAAACTGGTAAAGTTTTCAAAGTAAATGGTCATCGCTTGAAACCTTTTATGAAGGTTTTCAAGTGACCAATATTGAAGAAATCAGTTTGGGAAGTCCCGAGTACAAATGAGCTCCGTTACGTCTAGCCAAAGACGTTAAAGAAAAGCGCTACATGGGAGGCAACCCATGTCTAACATTTTTTTGATTTTTTCTAACCCGAGTTTTTGATTTTGATTTTCTTTTGCTTATTTCTTTTTATTGATTTAAAAAAAAAAGAGAAGAGAAAAGCAGTCTGCCATTTTGAAGGTATAGGCGGCCAACTATTTTTGTATTAAGGGCCGACAGCTTCAATTCCAACGCTGCCGGCCATGAGCATTCTGGGTAAATTGGTTCAACATTAAAAGCCGGCAGCGTAAGTATGATGGCCATCGGCCATCTTCATTCTGGATAAGGTCATGACAACACAAAGGCCGGCAGCGAAAATTTATACGCCGCCAGCCATCTTGTCTCGGGAGGACTTTTAAGAACATAGGCCGGCAGTGTAAGTTTAAAGGCCGCCGGCGATGACGCTACTGGACATGCTTGGAAACCATACGCCGTCATATACGCCGGCAGCGTATATACATGATAGCCGGTGTAAGTGGCAGATGCGAGATGAAACAGGTTTTCTTTCTCTATTTCCCTCATTCTTATTATACATTTCCCATCTCTTCCTCTCAATTCTCTAATTTCATTGGATCTACTCCTTCAATATTCATCATCAAGATCCAATTTTTCGTGCTTAAACGTTACAAGTAAGTGATTCTAACACTCCTCATTATATTTTTATTACTTGTATTTATTTTTTCTACCAAAATGAATATGATTGTTGAGTTGCGGTGGAGTTATTTGTGAAAGAATGGTGGTTAGGATGTTGGGTCGGTGGAGATATGAGCTGTGTTGATTTGTATTGATGCTTTTGTTGAAGTTTAAGTGAAATTAGGCTATGTTTGTACTGCATTTTGATTCGAATGGCTGAATAGTTCAAGTTTGAGTTCAAAATTTCTAGGGTTTTAACATTGAAATATCAGATTTGAAATTGGGGATTTCTCGGATTTTTGACAATAATGGATGTTCTGACTTCAAATTTACAGCTTTAATTGTGTATTAGACAAACTTAAAACAATTTGGTCTGAAAACGTGAATAGTCAACCTAGAATTTCGGTTGAACTTTGGCATCATAAATTTTTTTTAGACCAAATTTTATGTTTTGAATGAGATTTTAAACCGTGAAGTTTGAACGAAGTTTTGAAACAGTCCCCTTTCAACGTTTAAAAACTAAGCTGACTAATGTAGGCTGACAGCTTTGAACTCAAAAATGTTTCAAAAACACTTGTGAGTTTACTTCATCCATGCTTGTAACTATCAATTTACTTAATCTATCTAATACAAGTATGTTATAAATCATGTCTGAGCTGTTTTAGAATTCCATATCTGTTGGTTTTCTTGCCTAATATGGATTTAATTAGGATGCCACCCAAGAAATTACAAACAAAGAAAAGAAAAGCTTCGGGAGCTTCTACATCTGAAACTCAATCATCCGACTTACTAAGCCATAAAGATTATGCCAAAGAGAAAAGAAGCGATTCCAGAAGATGAAGTTCATTAACCATCAATATCTTGATTGGGAGTTGCTGAATCAATATGGGATGGTGGATATCGTGTCTCAAGCTGTCAAAGATCACACTTGGTTTAAAGTTTTTGATGTACGGGAACCAACATTTAAAGATGTAACCATAGAGTTCTTGTCGATTATGTATCTTGAGACAGAGAATGGGGTAACAACCATGAAGTTTCAGGCATATAAGGAAGTGAGACAAATAGAATTAAAGCAAGTTGGGTACACCCTGGGTCTTTATGATACTATGGAAGCTACAACAGATCTGTCTAATAGCTGGCCACAAGACATGGACGCTTCAAAGTTCTAGTTAGAACTAATTCAGCTAAAGACGAATCCATTCATTCCATCAAAAAGCTTGTCTACTGCCTTTACAGCTATGGAGCACAAGCTGCTTCATCATTTACTATCACATACAATTAGCTGCAAGAAGACAAGCCATAGTAAGGTAACGAGTTTTGATGTGTTTTATCTATATAGTATGATCAAGGGTCGTCCGATAGATATTGGTGTCGAGGTGGTAAATTTTATAGATAGACAAATATCCGACACCATGACGAAAGTGATCTCATGTGGAGGATATATAACTGCCTTACTGAAAGGAATGGGAATCTTTAAACAACCTGAAGGGGATGAAGGTATAGAATGCAAGAAAATCACAAACGCACCATTCAGGTTATGGGGTTTGAATAAACCATCCCATGCTGCTGAAGCTACTCATGCTACTGGCCATGATGATGAAGACAAGGATGAGTCGGCATTGCCCGAAATTACTCCTTATACGAGGCCTTCTATATCATCTGCACCACCACCTCCTCCTACAGGTAGTAGCCGCTATGATCAGTTGAGACAAGAGATTATCCAACTGAAAAGAGAAAATAAGAAAGAGCGGAGGAAAAACAAGAAATTTAGGAAGTCTTTGGTCGACATGTTAAAAGCTGCTTTTTCATGTATCAATCAAGCTGCAGCCGATCATATTCAGTATGAGACTTCCGAGGAGGAGAATAGCACAGAGGAGGAAGGAAGCTAGAGTTCCTGCTAGCTTCGATTTCTAATTTGTACTTAATTAAGCACCCATTTTATGGGTAGACTTTTGATTTTCCTGATAATCCGATCTGTCGGATTAAACTTGATTCCCAACCTTGTTTCTTTTTACTTTTGTTTGTCACAGGTAATTTAGAAACAAATGCACTCTATCCCTACAATCGTTTTACAAGCCACTCATATTGCTTCATCTTGCTCCACAAGATAAATCAGGGAAGTACCTTATTCCTATTTCTTTTTATTTTTCTCTCACTTTGTGCTGATTAGAAACAGTGAGGACACTATTTATTATAAGTGTGGGGGAGGGATAAGATATGAATTGGAGTATTTCATCTTGTGATTGATGTCTGATTTTTGGATTTATGATATATACAAGACATCTGGATATGAAAGTGTACCCACACTTTAAATTCTTGAATGTTTGTTCTTAATTAATATATGGCATTTAAGGTCTAATTTTTTTTTCAAAAATTTGAATGAAATCTGGAGATTGTGCTGGAAAATTAAAGATAGCATCTAAATGTGAAAAATTGACTTGTGAAAGCGCTTTACTCACCTATATTGTTGTGATTTGAATACTTGATTAAAATTGAGTAGTGAAATCTTTAAGGAACAGAATTACTGTGTATTTGGCTTTAGATTTGGAAGTTTGAAAGTAAGTCGAGTCCTTAGTGAAAAATAAACAGTTTACTTCTAGGAAGAAAGCTAATTTATATATACTTTTATAAGTTCTTATTAAAGAATTTTTCAACACTTAGTAAAAGAGATAAATGAAGTCTTTTTCTTAGTGATCTTTGATAAAAAAGTCTTAAATTTGTTGTTCCATTCACAAAGAAGAAACAAGCATAAGCCTATACTCCTCTAACTCAAGCAATCGAGTTATGAGTATCCAAACTTGAATGTTAGAGTGAGGAAGAGTTCGTAGGGGTCCTTTAAAACCTGGCACTTGGGTGATGAGCCCGGATGTACCGACTCAATGAACTCACTATAACGATAAGGGAGGAAAGGCTAAAGTTCATATATGTGCTTTGAAAAGAAAAATTAGAAAAAGAAAGAGCTGAAAAGAAACGGACTAAAACCCGTCCAGAGATTCATCTCTGAAGGCTCTAAATATATGCTTGAATGAAAAATGAAAAATGAATGTTGAAACAATCAAACGGAATAAGACTTATAATAAACAGAGAGAAAATCTAGGGAAAGAACTGATATCAAATGCTTTTATTTGTGTTGGTAAGAGTATATGCCGGTTAGATGTCCAGTGAAGTCTAAATGGGTATTTTTCCTTATTGGATTGGGTATTTACTTTTGAGTGAAGGATCTTTGGTTAAATATGTGGTTCAAGTTTGTTTTGTTTAATTAACTACTGAATTTTCATTTTAGTACTCTAATTACAAGTCCTCAGTTTGGTTTGAGCGGTAAGCACTGAAAATCACAAGTCTTGAAAGAAAATAAAGAAAAGAGATGCTTGAATATGAAATTTGAAAGTAAGCACACTCCAACAAAAGATTTCTCATTTGGATATATGGTTTGCTTGAGGACAAGCAATGGTTTAAGTGTGGGGGAATTTGTTGAGATGAAAATTACTCTTAATTCTTGGGAATAAATTAGATTAATTTGTTATTAATTTTATAGAAATTATTTGGAATTGGTACTTATTTGTGTTTTATATGATTTTTAGGAATTTGAAGTCAATAGAAGCAAATAGTATAAGATTAGAACAAATTGGATCTAAATGCCAAAATCAGCAAATTTATGCCGGCCATATTAGAATTAAGGCCGCCGGCCTTGTATCAGACTAAGTCGGCCTTGTCTCATGCAACAAGCAGCGTGCCGCAAGGAGCGCGCGAGAGGCACAAGGAACGCGGGAGAGGCGCGAGGTGAGAGCGCATGAGCATAAAGATGGCCGCCCGCGTATGCGTTGAAGGCCGCCAGCCTATCCGAGTGAGCGAACAACAGAAGCACCAAAGCTGCCAGTGTAAATGAAATGGCCGTCAGCGTAAAGTACTCTGGAGCACATTTGAAGAGCCAACGCCGGTGGGAAAGCCACCGGCCATTATGGGCAGCTCGCCGGCCATTGTTGTAACTGTATGATAAAATGAAGAGCCGATGCACTTACGCCTGCCAAGGAGGAACTAAAGCCGCTGGCCATCCTAGGGAGAGTGCTGGCCTATCATGAAACTGTAAAGGACAGTGAAGAGCCAAATGAAGATAAGCCGGCTAATATGAATTAAAGCCGCCAGCGTTTCTGTGTAACTGCCAGTTTACATTAAATGATGACTTTTCAATTACTCACTTTTGTATATAAATACCTTATAGGGTTTCTTTGAAAATTCAATTGAGATATCCTTTGTGAAGATAGACTTTAGAGAGAGAATTTGAAAGTCATGAGTGGCTAAACATCTTATTCTAATCAAGGGGAATTGCTACAGATTCAATTCTATAAAGATTTGTGAGATCTAATTCGATTTAATTAATTGTTCTTTTCTTCTGATTATCTATATATCATCTAATTGTCTTGTTATTATTGTTGTGTTTGATTGTTACAATTTAGGCCTGTTGTTCAATTGACAAAATAATACATTGTTAATTAGAATATTGAATCCGTATTTGTTCATTTATTCTAATAGGAGTAACACAACAACGTGGTTAATTATAATAAGATAGTTAATTTATGTTGTGATGATATATATTCTAATTTAAATGATTCATGCTCTATGGATTATTAATTAGGATTGGTATTCTCTCTAATTTGTATTGCTATTGATAGGTTAAATCCTAAGAGCTTGTTTAGGGTTATCTAATCAATGAGGGAAATAACTAAAGATCTTACCTTGGTTATCAATTCAGTAAGGAGAGATAGGGTTTCAGAGCGTATTGAAATCCGTAACCAATCTAGTCAGAAAAGGAATAATGATCTTTGCATCAATGATCGAATCTAGGAATTGAACTGTAGTATCACCTTGATTAGAGATTTCTTATTATTGAATTCAAATCTTATTTGCGATTGCTAACTTTAGAGATAATTTAATACTTAATTATTTTTGATTGAACAAAACCCCCAATCTTCTTTCATCTACATTCTTTCTTGAATAGAAATAAATTTTCCCAATCCCTGTGGAGACGAACCTACTCATTGTTATATACAAATCTTAAAGTAGGATTTTATTTGTTGGATTTGACAACCACCACATTCATGTAAGGTTCACATATCCCTTCATAGACTTCCTTCATCAACATATCTGCTTCCACCTCATCTACACATCTCAAGAGAGTTGTATCAAATGATTTTTTGTATAATGTATTACCACTGAGCATGAAATGAGCTGCTAAGCATCTTAGAGTTCTTTGCTCCTTTGTTAAGGCATTTTTAGGATACTTGCCATCTTGGAGGAATTCTTTGATATTACCATACCAGGGATTTTTCTTTGGGACTTTTTCGGTATTCAAGCAAAATGTCGGTTCCTTCTCAATGCGAACTTTTAAGGCCTGGATCTCAACTCCATCAGTGATCTGAACCACAGATGCTAATGTGGCTAATGCATCCATGAACTGGTTCTGGTTTCTTGGTATACAAGTAAATGATATTTCTTTGAATTTCTATGCCAATTCTAGTAAATGTTGGTGATAAGGCACCAATTTTGCATCCTTTGTCTTGTATTCTCCTCGTGTTTGAAAGATGATGAAAGAGGAGTCTCCATATACTTTAACATCATCTATCTCCATGTCAAGTGCCATCTTGAGAACCATGATGCAAGCCTCGTATTCTGCCACATTTTTAGTATAAAGGAACGTCAATCTTGCTGAATCGGGGTATTGATTACCATATGGTGACATTAGGACTGCCACAATTCCACATCCACATACATTAGCTGCTCCATCAAAGTACAACTTCCATTTAGGGGTGGACTGTTCTGATTCTTTATCCGAACCTGCCAGCAATATGCTTCTATCTGGAAATTGAGCTTCTCTATCAATTACATTATCTTCAACCGGGTTTTCAGCCAGCCGATCTACAAGTGCTTGACCTTTAATTGAGTTTTGATTCACATAAGTGATGTCAATTTCTGATAACAATATCTGCCACTTGAAAATTCTCCTAATCAACCCTGGTTTCTAAGCCAGATACTTCAAAGGATCATGTTTCGTGTAAAGCTCGATAGAATAATACAATGTATATTGTTTAAGTCTGTGCATGATCCACAATACGGCATAACAAGTTCATTCCACTTCAGTATACTTTTGTTTACCTTCATTGAATTTCTTACTCAAATAGTAAATAGCCCGTTCTTTCCCATCTTCATCTTTCTGTCCAAGCATACCTCCCATTGATTTAGAAAGTACCGTCAAATACAAGAAAAAGAGAGCGACCAGGTGTTGGCGTTACTAACACTGATGGATTCATCAGATATTTCTTGATCTCATAAAATGCTTCTTGACAATTTTTATCCCTACGAATAGCTGCGTTTTTCCTCAACAACTTGAATAGAGGGCGACATTTGTCGGTTAATTGAGATATGAACCGAGCAATGTAGTTCAAGTGTCCCAATATGCCCCTGACTTCTTTGATCGTCTTCGGAGGAAGCAATTCAAGTATGGCTTTAACCTTATCCGGATCAACTTCTATTCTTTGTTGACTGACTATGAATCTCAATAACTTCCCTCAGGTCACCCTAAATGTACACTTCTCGGGATTCAGCTTAAGATGAAATTTCCATAATCTATCAAATAATCTACTTAATACTTCCACATGATCCTCATCTTCCTTAGACTTAGCAATCATATCATCAACATATACTTCGACTTCTTGATGCATCATGTCATGCAATAAGGTAACCATCACCCTTTGATACGTTGCCTCAGCGTTTTTAAGGCCGAAAGACATGACTTTTTAGCAGAATGTTCTCCAAGTAGTAATAAAAGTTGTCTTGGTTTTATCCTCTTCTGCCATCTTAATCTGATTGTATCCCGAAAAGCCATCCATGAATGAAAATGGATGGTTTCTAGCCGTGTTATCCACCAAGACATCTATGTGAGGTAAGGGGAAATTATCTTTGGGCGTGGCTTGGTTTAGATCGCGAAAGTCTACACAAACTTTAACCTTTCCATTCTTTTTAAGTACCGGGACCACATTGGCCACCCATTCAAGATAATCAGATATCTTTATAAAACCAACTTCTAATAATTTCTTCACTTCTTCTTTAATCTTAATCAAGATATCTGGTCTAATCTCCTTAATTTTTGCATCTTTGATTTCATATCTGCTTTAGTTGGTAATTTATGAACCACTATAGAGGTATCTAAACCAGGCATATCTTCGTAGGATCATGCAAACACATCTAAGTAATCAGTCAATAATTTTATCAATCTTTCTCGTTGTTTAGCAAATAAGGTGGTGCCTATTTTCAAATTTTTAGGCTTATCTTCAGTTCCAACATTTACTACTTCTATAGGTTCACTAATCTCAATTCTACCTTGTTTATATTTTTGCCAACTTTTCTTTATCCCGGGGTGCTCTGGAAGTGATATCAGTATTTTCATTATCTATCGGTGCAAGATATCTCTTACTTTTACCATTATCATCATATCTGAATAAAGGCAAGATAAAGAAAGAGAAAAAGGAAAAAATGTGAGGGAAAAGAGAAAGTGATGATATAGACAAAAGAGATAATATAGAAAAGAAACAAAGAAATTTCATTAATGAATATGACTCATGGAGTACATTTTATTTGAGCAACTGATAAAAGAAACGAAACACAAAAACACTTCATGAATTCAATCCTTACTCAGAGGTAACCCTAGAGTTATTAAAGGGAATAGTAAACCAATTATTTAACTCCTGAGTCGGATGGGAGTTGCAAGAAGGCTTCATAACTGATGCAATGTCTGGCTTCTAGACATCAGTCGGTTGTGGGAATGTGACACCGATGTCTGGAGACTCAATGGGGGTATCATACCATTCTTTTCCTCTCTTCTTCCAGGCTTTCCTTTTCATCTCTTATATCTCAACCAGAGTAGGGACATATCCCAGTCCAAATGTCCCTAAATGTCCCTCTTCTTGAATCATATTGGCTTCTTCAAAATTTGTAAACCAAAGTCTTCGGATCCTTCTTTGCCAATATAGGGTATAGTAGTGTCTTTGAAGATAACATGATCTTGTTCACCTAGTACCGTAATGATTTGGCCATTTGTTATAAACTTGACCATTTAATGCATACTATACGGTATTGCCCTAACTGAGTGGACTAAGGCCTTCCAAGTAACAAATTGAACGATCTCGGTATGTTTAGAACTTGGAATGGGATAGTAAAATCTTGTGACCCAATAGTAATTTCTAAGTCTATTTCTCCTTATATGCCTCTCTTGGATCCATCAAAAGCTCTAACAATAGTGGAACTGGACCAGAGGTTAGATGCATCGATACTGAGTAGGTTCAAAGTGGCCAATGGACAAACATTCAGAGACGACCCATTGTTGATGAGGACTCAGGCTACAATCAATCCATTACACTTAGCCATTATGAATAGGGGCCTCGTGTGTAAGTGCCTTCAACTCCTAATTCATCAGGTGAGAAATAGATTTGGTCCAAAGCAAATACCGAATTTACCACATGTTCTATCGTTTCAATAGCAACACCTTCGGGAACCTTGATTTGTTGGAGTATCTTACAGAGGGCCTTCCGGTGTTTTTCAAAAGTCATCAATGAACCCATCAAGGATATTTGAGCCGGGAACTTGATCGGTAATCTTATAATCACTCATCTTCATAATCTTTGTCAAGGCCGTTTTCTCATTAGATTCCTCCTCCCTTTTCTTATCTTTTCTCTGTGGGAAGAATTCCTCCGCCAACTTTCAGGCTCTGGGGCTTTTCCAAGTTTCCTAACCATGGGTCCCGGAACTTAATTAATACCTTGATAGTTGAACGGGGTGGCTTTATAGTCACTTGGTGCAATGGGCACATGGAATTAATATCTCATCGATTTCACCTCATATGGGGCCTCTTTCTACTCTTTTTGACATTAAATAACTACCCTCTTTGGATCGAACTGGATCATTCCAATAAAAGGCACGGGTTCTTCGATCGTGATCATGTTGATTGTGGCCCATGATTTGGGAGAGGATTGGTGTTGACTTTAGGGGTCGGGGTTTCAATAAAATCCAGTTAGACCAATTTAGCATCAATGAGGTCTTGAATCTTGTTCCGAAGCCTCCAACAATAGTTAGTAGAATGACCTACTTGCCCCAAATGATAATCACATTTTAGCTCGGGGTTGTAGTATCTGGGTTTGTAGTCTTCTTTGGGTGTTTCAAAGGTGATCAGGTTGTCGGCTTTAAGCCAGGCTAGAACTTGGCTAAGGGGTATAGGAATTTTGGTGAACTGTCTTTTGGATCTATTAAATGGTTGGTTTTGGGATTGTGGTTGTTATGACTGGGTGAAGGGTTGATTAGTGTTTAAGGTTGGTTGGTAGGCTTAGGATTAAGTAGGTTTAGTGTATGGGATGAGCTGACTACACTGACAGTGATATCCTTCCCTTTGTTGTTGTTGGAGTACTTAGGGTTTGTAGTCTTTTTATCCACATGGATCTTCCCACTAGTAATGGCATTTTCAATACTGCATCCGACCAATACTATCTCAGAGAAATTAGCAGTAGTGTGTCCAATGAGATAGGTAAAGAATGGTTCTTCCAAAGTATTGATGAAAGTAAATGTCAAATCCTTCTTCGGGATAGGGGTAGATATCATGGATGCCATTGATCTCCACCTTTGAGCATAATCCTTAAAGGACTCATCTTTCTTCTTCCTCATATTACTTAAATCCCACATAGACGGGGCCACTTCAATATTGAACTTATATTGATTGTAGAAAGCCCTAGCCATTTTGTCCAAAGTATTAATCTCATCAAGATCCAATTGAGCATACCATTTTAAAGACGAACTGGCAAGGCTATCTTGGAAAGTCCGAACCATAAATTGCTCATATTGAGTGTACCAGCTCATCTTCCTCACATAAAGCCTAGTATGCAACTTTGGGCAACCAGTACCATCATACCTTTCAAACTCTTGAACTTCTTAGGGAAAGCCTCAGCTTCGATTGTAGGAAAGTTTGTGATTCTAGCTAGATCAAATCCTTCCATTTTCTCAAAAGTTTTGAGTTTCTCATCGAATTGAGAGAAAAGCCTTTTCTCCATCTCTTTGTTTTGAGCCTCAATTTCCTTCTTAAGCCCGGAAGAATTGGTCTAGACAGTGGTTTGTGGCTCATTATTAACTACTTGTTCCTCAATGGCTTGACCATCGGTCCCTTTCTTTACCTCGGAATGTCCTTCGGTAGTAGCTTTAGGGGCCTTAAAGTTTTGTGCGAGAAGATTCATTTACTCAGCCATTTGAAACACCATTTGTTCCAAAGTGGTGAACCTTTGCTCGGAAATTGCATTGGAATTGCCAGAATTATTATCGTTGTTGCTAGCCATTCTGGATTTGGACTTAGTGATGATTGGACTTCAAATCGGGTCAAACCATTTAGGAGATATCTTTTAGAAACTAAATAATTCAAAAACAAGATTCCATAGTTTAGAGAAGAATATGTATTTATTATTATATATATTGGCTAAAATCTTATTATTTATTTACGATTCTCAACAAAATGACTAAACGATTAATGGTTAAGAAATATACACACAAAAACAAGTAAACGGTTAGCGAACAAAATCTACATAAAAGCTATACAAGAACATGTAGAGACAATAATATATATATATATATATATGGAAAAGAAAGGTGCATGCGCATGCAAATTGAGATGATGAAGAAGCTTTGTGGAAAAAAACCATTTTTATTTCATTAAGCTGAATTTACTCAAGGAGTCAAAACATAACCTAAACATGACAAAACCGAAAAGCTAAATAAAGAGACTTTAATCCTAAACCAAACGCCTAATCTTGGTAGGACACACTAAACGGTCCTTCAGCTCCTTGATAGTCTTCTTCGCCGTCCATAGTGGAGCTTCAAGTGCTCAAACCTTGGCTTGAGAACTTTGCACCTCCTCTTCCATCTCTCACTTCCTTTTCTTCATTTCTTGGAAGCGAACCTTTATTCGGGCTTTTTCAATTCCGTATAATCTTGTGCCTCCGGGTCGGGAGTGGTAGGTGGTTGACTAAACACCTCGGGAGCTTGAAATTCCAACTTGTCCACCTTTGCCCTTTGGTTGAGGATGTATTCTTTAGTGGCCTGGTATTTCTTTTTCTCAGTATTGGTGGGTTCTATCACGTAGATCGGCTTCGTTTCTCTTGTCTCCCATTTGGCTTGTATCAACCCTAGTTTTTCCTCTCTTTGTGCCAAAGGAACGTCTGGGTCATCATATTCCATAGTAACCTCCTTTAATGATGGCTTGCTAGTTATATCTTGAAGTGCTCCATATTGTCTTATCATGCGAGCTAGATAATATCTCGTGGACCCGATCAAACCAATCAAAGGAACTGCCGCATACTCCGTGCATCCCGTTATTGGCCACATGAGAATGGAACCACTTAGCAATCCAAAGGAATGTGTAAGCTTCTAGATCATGGAGTAAATGCACCTACTCATCGGTTCTTGGAAGATCTTAAATGCAGACTCTTTCACTAAAGCTCAAAATAGGATCATAACCGTCTCTAATTTGGTAAGCCGAACTCAAATTGCTCCTATAATCTCTAGTGTGGCTAGCAAACCAAACTATCAAGATTGCCATACTAGACTTGAACTTCCCATAGCCTCTATTCATTAAGTAGTTGAGAGATCTATTTTGTTCAGCAAGCAAGGCTGGGATATAAGACTTTCCTGCAAAAAACTGGTCCATAATTCCACCACCCGATAGTGGATGAATAGATCTCCATTCAGGAAGAGGATAGTATCGAATACTACGGCTATAAAGGCATTGATGTGATTCTGTTCCATGCTTCTAAACCTCCACAGAAGATGGGGTTATTGTCCTTGTAACTATTTGGAGATCCAAACCACTTGAATAAGTCAGAAAGCCGAATGGAGACCAAATTGCAATTCTTGAGAGCTTTAGACACATCAGTCCTCTTAATCCCTAAAAAGGAGTTGAACAAGTTGATTGGTCCTTTACTAAGTTGAGGAGCATATATTCTCGCATGAGTTGGTGGAGCTTGAAGAAGCCTCATGTATTCCTCAATAGTAGGACTCAAAGTGTGCTCACCAAGGCAAAAGGCGGCCTCATCAATATTCCATAAGTAAACCAAGGCCCTAAAAAGATGAATGGGAATCTGGACCTTTGGTAGAGAAAGAATAGGGCCTAAACGGTCTTCAATGAATTCTCTTTGTTATGGCTTGAAAGTTTGTAACCACTTATTCAAAATGGGCATCAGACTAGTAGGCTCATTAACATGGATTTCGGAAATAAGACAGGCCCACATGTTGCCACTACACATACTGTTTGCCATACTTAATCTACAAATTACAAAAGAGATATGTTACAACATGGTATATACATTTACAAAGTACATACATGGACAAAGTTACAAGAATTTACAAGACACATCTACATGAACGGATTACAAGGAAATTAACTCCTGTAAATTTAGCTTTGTTTTGTAAAAAAATTTTAAAAAACATTTTGATGGGCCATAATGCTCGATCATCATCTTCTTCATGTAGTGAATGCAAGAAGGGTGGGTTCTAAAGTTCCCCGGTTAATGGGCCATGGGCCACATTAAATGGAGTGGGGGCTAATTCATGTCCCTAATGGTGGTGACCACAACACCCGAGACTTACCGGTGCTCCCGTCCTAAGTTACCTAAGGTGGCCTGGGTTTGACCACATCTAGCACAATTTTTTCACAAAATTAAAAAATCCCCCCAATATAATCCCCCATAGATATATTTATAATATTTGTAAAAAAGCACCCAGTATAACTATTTATAAATATACAAAAATATTTATAAGAAGAAAGCAATTTATATATGAAAAGCATAAAGTGGCTTGCCCTCTAAAAATGGGTCCCTAGTGGAGTTGCTAATTTGTCGAGCATAGATTTTGATTTTCGATTCAATTTTCTTTAATCCGATTCATACTAAACCCCAACCCATTCAATACAAATCCTCAACTAAGATTAAAGGAAATTTTGAATTTTGAAAATATTTTGGAGTCGCCACTCGACTAAAGTCAAGAAAAAGAATAAACTAAAACCAATGATAGGTTGATTTCGGTTTTGCTACTAATCCGCGAAAAAAAAAATGTCGTTTTGAAAACAAGAACCAGAAATTAACTTGAGTATAGGGGCTAACCTATTGAAACCTAAACGGTTACCACTTTGACTTTCTAATTTTAAATTACTTTCTTTTAAATCTTAATCTCAAATTCTAAACTATTGACAAAGATCTAACTAACTAATCCTATGGCTAATATTTACAAATATGTACAAATTTACTAATTTAATCAACTAATCAAATTCCATCAACAATCATATATAATCTAAGAACTCAAAATAGTCAAATTAATCAAATCCTATCAAATTCTATTAATATTCACATTCTAAACTAAACTAAGAGAATCAATAAAGTCAAATCAAACAAATTCACAAAAATAATTTTTTACATATTTTGAGTCGTCCATTTAGATGCCTACGTACCCGCTAATCTGGATCAGACAATACATAGTTCTTCAATGAAAACTTTAAGTTGTTGATCAATTTTAGAGTTTTTAATTCTTTTCGCTTTAAATTTGTTAAATTTTGATAGTTTTGACAAAATTAGTTTTTTAATGATATGGATCCTAAGATTTATCAATTTAACTTCTTTTATTTCATAAAAATCAATTTTTTTTTAAGTGACAAAACTCTTTAAGAAACATAACAATCAATCCACATGTTATCATTAATTAAATTATCACAAGAAATCAAATTTCACACATACAAGAGGAAAAAAATGTTATTACAAACTATAAAATATGAAATATTATAACATCAAATAGTATATCACGGACATCGTAGTTATCAATAATAACTTATTATTTGAATACATCATGGAAAGGTTCAGTCTATGTCATTAAAGTATTAAAAAAAAAAACCCGAATTTATTAGTTAAAGGATTATAATGAAAGTTAAAATCAAAGTGCTATGATAATATTAATAAATCAAATTTATGAAAATCAATTGGCAAAGCCATAATAAATCTTGTCAAGATAAAAATTAATTTAGAATTTTAATAGCAATTTTATACAACATAAACCTAAGAATTTAATCTATAAATAATATTACAAAGCAATCACTCAAAAAGACATATTAATTAACATCATGTTTGATGCCTAAACAACTAATAATAATATGTAATATTTATTATGTCAGAATCTTATTATTGTTTATTATTTTTCATTGTTACAATGCTACGATAATTCATTAACTTATAATATTATATTACTAATATGCTTTAATAATATAAAAAACTTACCTGAAGATTGAACACGCGTGGAGGAATTGATAGTCGGAGCTTTGACTATCAAATTGAGACAGACGAATGTGGAATTGGTTGGGTGATCACAGGGCGATGCGGTGGCTGAATAAGTGGTTTTGAAGCCCTCGATCTGCCAAACACTCTGGTAGCTTTCAATTGCTCCAATTTCCCTCCTTTTTTTTCCTTTTAAAACAGAAGATGGGGAGACTATCTATATGTTTTAATTCGACTCAAAACTTTCCTAAACAATCAATTGTGAATTTAGATTCTAAGACACGGTTTTCACAAATTCGAAAAAATCAGAGTCAAAACGGTTGTAACTTTCCAATTAAATGTCCTATCAGACATGTCTTTTCCATAATATGATGACCCAAATCTTCAATCTTGCCTAAAAAACGAATTTCATGCGTTTTTGTGTTTTTGAGGAAACTAACAAAACACGTTTTTCCTAATTTTGAAGCCCGAATTTGAAACAATTATTGTTGATGAAAACCCGTAGTCTACATACCAAATTAAACTACTCCATACCTATTTCTATATGTGCATTTGGTTCATGGAAATCATGTTTGGAAATGGGCCGAAATGAGCCCAAAAGGGGGCCCATCGGGCTACCCAAGGTTGATATAACAATACTTTTTTTTTTTTTTGCATATTATACTATATTATATATGTATATAGATTACATCCATTATATTTATTTCCCTTAATTTGATTTATTTTCCGAATTCATTTATAATCCTAATGCTTATAATTGCAAATATTTAATTTAGCCATATATATACTAATATTAACATCTAATTATCAATAATTTGACAAAAATAAATTGTCAAAATTAGATGTCTACAACTATCAAATAAAAACTCATACTAGATTTAATTCTTTATCATTCTCACAATAATGAGCATCTGGGGCATTTAGAATAATTAAGTCATTCATGAATCCTATAATAAAGTAAACATACAAATAATATAATAAAAATTTCTCTGTATCAATAATATATATAAAATGCATGTATTAAATCACAAGTCAAATATACGATTTTACAGTTTATAATTTTATATTTTTTTTCTTAATTAAAATGGATAAAAAATTATTAAAAAGAATACTTTATATAGAATTATGAATTTAGATATATGATTCTACTCGTTTCGATTTTATCGTTTTGCAAGATTCTTTACGATTCTACATGCTTTGATGAATAGTAAAATCACGATTTTGACAACCATGATAAAATGACAATAACTAGTTATTGGCTTAGGGCACAACAATCGTGTGATTTAGGAAGCCCCTCTATGAAATCCATTGATATATTAATCCAACACCCTTCTGAATGGGTAAGGGTTGTAATAACCCTGGTAAAGCCATGTTCTCATATTTGTTCCTTTGATAGACCATTCATCCCAAATATGTTGTCTAACTTCTCTTTCCATCCCTGACCAAAAGAAGGTAGAATGTAATCTCTTGAAGGTAGCTCGAACTCCTGAGTGCCCTTCAATAACCCCATCATGATAAATTGATAGACGTACTTCTGAAATTCTTATTAGGCCCCACACCATTGATAGAGGTAATTTACTTTATGAAACTGGGCTAAATTATGTTTAATTTCCTTTTGAATATATTTAAAGTTGAGGAATATGTATTTAATTCTTAAATATCAATTTTAGAGTAAAAAGGCAAATCATCAGCAATTGAATCAGATTTGGACAAGAATTAAAGTGAGAATAGCATCCAAGGTAGATCACCCTGTTGTAAGGTCGGTGATCGTCTCGAATGAATATTATAAGAGCTATTACAGTGTGATCATGAAGAAAATGAGGCACAGAGGAAATCACGGCTTTAATATAGCCTGACTTAGACAATGATCTCCATTAATCATGTGAACACGCTTGATACATCTTTATCTAAAGAAGAGGAAGCGAACACAAAGGATATCATGTCTTTCATAACTCCGTGACCAATAGGGAAGTAATTTGCAGCAGTATATGAAGGCTTGATTACTGGCATTATTGCACTTGAGGTTTGAACTGAGGAATCACAGGTCTCGTCACGGCCTAATTTGCATTGATATCTATACATTGAAATAATAACAGTCCGTAGTACGGCCGTGATGGCAGTTTTTTTTTTTATGATATATTTTCACGCCAATTGAATTAAAAAGGCATTTTGAAGAGGATGAAGGTTAACCGAGATGATGATACGCCAATTGGACATGTCTCATCACCCATGACATATAGATACAAGATCTAAACATCACAAGAGGGAGCCGAATCATTTTATACACATCGAACCAATACAATTTAATTTTCTTTGTAACATTGTATCTGTTAATAGTGTTATTTATTGTCATTGTATTAAAGTACTCCTTGGAGGTTCTTGAGAGAGAAGGAAGAGAACGAAGTGTTGTAATCTTTTTGTTAAAGATTCAAGTATTGCATCATGAAGGGGGAGTTTCTCTCATGTTTCCATTTTATTTTATTTTAATTATTTTTTTGTTTCTTTTGTTTATTATCATAAGTAGTTGTTAGAACTTGTGTAGACGTTTTTAGTATGTAAATACATGGAATGAAAGTCCAATTTTTTAGGCTTCTCTAATCTCTATAGTGAATTGAAGTATTCTAATTTTAGGTAGTGCACGACTTAGGATTAGATTAGATTTCCATGGGATTCAATCGAGAAATCTACTCTTGGAATAAATCTAAGCTATAGAGAAAGTTGCTCATGATGCTTAGAGATATGGTTGTGAAATCTTCTGCATAGATAATTTGAAATTACCTTGGGATCATGATTCTAATGCGATCTTAGTCAGCTGTTAGCTAGGATGAGATTCCAATAGACAAGGCTAGAATTAAGGTTCAGTAGACTTGAGAGAAATATTGAACTAAATGGTAAAATCTCGCAGTTAGAAAAGACATAACAAATAACGAAGATGTATTACGTATTAATTCATTAGTGAAGCAAGTCTGATGTATTGTTGATTGTTGGAGTAATTTTTAATTGTTGACTATTATATTAATATAGCTATAGGTAATAATCAATTCAGTTAATAATTTATAATCATTTAACTCAATTTATAGGTTAGATAATAGGAAAAAAAGTGAGTAATAGCACTTACCATGATTCCCAAGAATATGATCATATATTTCATTTCTATAATATATACAATAGATATACTTGCCTAGCGTTAACCAATTCATAGGAACGAGATAATAGAAATTAATCATTTAAAATTTGGTCAGATATAGCACACAAAAAATTCTTCCATTCTTCCTTAATAGATCTCCATCTAAGGTATACTTCCCAACAAATTGTTCTTGCTTAAGTCTTGTGATCAAATCATGGTATGGCTTGTGCTCTTGAACACTCTTCTTTATTGCATCCAATTTTTCTAGGTTGGTGGGAGAATATGTAATGGCTCCAAGACCTACAAAACCTGCACGAGACAAAGCATTAGCTGCCTTATTGTAGTCTCCACTCCTATAGTGTATCTCATAGTCTAAACCCAAAGTTTAGTCAACCATCACTGTTGACTGGGTGTGATCGGCCTCTATTCAAGCAAATACTTAAGGCTTTAGTGGTCGGTTTTAATCATGAAATGAGGCCTAACTAGATAATGTCGCCATTTATCCATTGCTTATACCAATGCAAGCATTTCCTGCTCATATATAGGTAACTCGTTTTGTCTTGGTTTAAGATTTTTGCTGAAATAAGCAATGAGGTGTCAGTCTTGAATTAAGACAACCCCTATCCCTCATCACAAGCATAAGTTTCTATGACAAATGGCTTAGAATAATCAAGAAGGCTAAGTACCAGAGCTTTAGTGAGCACCTCTTTAAGCTGCTCAAAAGCCTTCATAGCCTTACAGGACCATTCAAATCCACCCTTCTTCAGCATTAATGTTAAAGGCTTTGAAATACTATTAAAGTCTTGGATGAAACACCTATAGTAACCAACCAACCTCAAGAACCAATTGCAATGGCTTCAAATTGGTTGGTTTAGGCCAATCCTAATTGCTTCAACTTTCTTAGGGTCTGTAGTGATTCCTTGATTAAAAATGATGTGGCCAAGATATTCGATTTGAGAAACTCCAAATATACACTTACTCCTCTTTAAGTATAACCTCTTCTTCCTCAATATTTGAAAAACCATGGTTAGCTACTGTTGGTGTGCCTTAATGCTGTCATTGAACACCAAGATGTCATAAAAAAATACTAGGACAAACCTACGCAGGTAAGCCTTAACATTTTATTCATCAACCCTTGAAATGTGGAAGGAGCATTGGTTAGGCTAAAAGGCATAGCAAAAACTTTGTAGTGACCCTCATGTGTTTTGGAGGAAGTTTTATACATGTCATTGGATTCCATACGTATTTGATGGTATCCAGATCTAAGGTCAAGTTTGCTGAAGTAACAAGCTTTGTATAACTCATCAAATAGGCCTTCCACCAATGATATGAGGTGCCAGTCCTTAATGGTGAGTTTGTTCAACTTATGATAGTCTACATAAATCCTCTATGAATTATCTTTCCTTTTCACCAATACCACTGGTGATGAGAAAGGACTGTGGCTTGGCTTAATGAGCCCTTGTTACAACAATTCATTGACCATTTCTTCAAGTACGCTCTTTTATACTATAGAATGCCTATAGGGTCAAATGTTGACAGGTTGTGATCATTTCGATAAATGTATCTCATGGTCATGACTCCTGGTTGGTGGTAAAGATTGAGGTATGTCAAGTCATTATACTCTTCAATCAAATCTATCAATTTAGGATGCACAATATGTTTCTATGTTTTCAACTCCTCCATTCTCTGTATTGCTACAACCTAACACTGTGACCCCTGATTCGTACCTTCATGTTCCAACCATTTGGATATGGTTTTTCCTTCAGCCATTTTCACTACATCCCTTAACCATTCAATTTACAGTGATTACCCAAGTACTCAAACTCCATGATTAAGGTAGTAAAGTTCTAACTAATTCTCTCAAGTTAAGCCAGCCAAGGTATTCATAGTATAATGTCATAACCACTAAGGGGTAACATATATACATGAACAGGAAGCCAGTGGCCTTGTATGTTAAGTCTCAATTGACTAATTTATCTTCCAGTAGTTATAACGGAACCATCAGCAAGCACTACCTCATGGATTAGTAGTCTCAACTTTACAACCTAATCCTTTAACTGCTCTCTCATCTAGAAAATTCAAGGAACTACCACAGTTTACCAGTACCTCAACTTTCTTTTTTATAACGAGCTTGAAACCTCATTATTCTAGGCTCATTAGTATCATTAATAGCACATAAAGTCAATTTAAACAATTATTCTTCAATAGTGACTTCTTCCTTCACTACACCATCCTCTCTCATTTTGTCCTCTTCTTCTTCAACTACCAACATCCTTGATGACTTGTCTTGCACCTATGCCCTTGCCTAAACTGTTCATCATACCAAAAACACTACCTCTTTTTCCTTTCCTCTACCATTTCCTCTAGAGTTAGTTGTTTTCAGGTTCTGGGTGTGTTGCTAAATGTGGTAGTATTTTTGTAGTAAGTGTTTTTTGTTGTTTGGTCTGGTTCGTTTGGAATTTGCAGTGATCTTAGGATAAATGGTTGTTTTAGTAGTGGATGGAATTAAAGTATGTAGGGAACTCGGGTACGAGGAAGAGAACAAGTAGGTTTCTAATTAGTTTCGCTGCAAGGGTGTTTTCTTGTAATTGGCTAAGGTGAAGGCATGCTGTAAGTTTGGGTTCAAACATACAAACTGGAAATTGTATTTACTCTTTGGTTTTAGTTAAAGAACCAAGGTAATTAGGTATTCAAAAATGTTCCAATATTCGTCTAGAGTTCTTTGCTAGAAATGCTCCTTAGAGCTGCCATTGAGTCATTAAAAGTGTCGGATCCAAGCCTAGCTTAGAGTCTCAACACGAACTCTTCCCATGTTATGGGAATGGGTGTTGTCCAGTTTTGAATAAATGAGTGATACCAATGTAATGCAACTCCTTCAAAATGTATTCCAACAACTTTCACACATAGATTAACAGAGGTTTGGTCTAGTTCAATATAATGTCAACTTTAATTAACCAAGATTTAAGATCCTCCCCACTAAAGCTGGGGAAATCTAACTGAGTAAACCCTGAAGATTTTTATATGATACCTCTCCGGTATACATGGGTGATAACCCAATCAAGGGTGCTTTTCCAGTGTTGTGGCTTCCAGTGCTAGCTCCAGGTGTGGTAGGTTTACCTATTACCATATTCTTCATACTAATGTCGTCTACCACTTTTTGTTGCAGGTCTACAATTGTTGAACCATATTTATCTAACAGGGAGTGCTATTGCTTGAAGACATTGAGAACTGTCGCACTAGTTTTTCCTCATGCTCTTTTAACATTACTCAAATTGACTCTTCCATCCTCTCAGCCTCATGAGTTTTCACCATCCACTGTTACAATTGGCTTTGATACCAATTAAAGTGTGGTAGACTTAATTAAAATTATTTGCAGAAATTGGTAACAAATTGTATGCAATTTGTAAACAATCGTCTAATTGCAAATGAATCTCGAATACGAGAATTTAGGGGCAATGTTTGTAATTTTCACTGATTTTTTTGGCCATTAAAGTGTAGCATATATAATGAGAGTTATAATCCCATACAATAATAATTAAACAAGTGGCACCTATACAATAACCATAGTCTAATCGTATCTGTCATATTATTTACTACATATGCGAACTATTCTTAATAATCAGGGAATGGGCTTGAAGCCCATAGCCTATTACAAATTTACAATTGGCTTGTTTAATCTCGGATCTAACACTTTGCCCACCTACTTATTTTCTCAAAGATAGAAGTATCGGTTTCCAAACTTGAACTAAACTCAACCTTAGTATTTTCCAAGAAATCCAAGCAACCTTAATTCCTTTACTTCGAGTGGGTCACTAGAGCCACACTCATGAGGATCTTGGCTATATCCATCATGACATGGTTCCCGCTCATTTGTGTTCATTAGCTCCCGTTGGTTTTGGTTCCTTTGATGAATTTTTCCCAATGCTTGCCACATTTATGGTGCAATCTTCTCATAATACTGACTATAATCCCATAGGACTTTCAAATCAAAGCTCCTATCAAATTTCTTTTGGAACTGTCATGTTGGCTGTATAGAAATTTCTTTGGATTTCTCCGTAGTAGGAATCCACATCTCTCAACATAAAAAGAGGATTCCATTGAGAATTGCATAAGATAAAATATGTTGATAAGAAAATTGTTGTCTTTATACCCATTATTGTTTAACTGCAATTAAGTCGAGATCTTTAACATCAACACTCGGATTTTTACCTATGATATGTTCAATTCATGCTTGAATAATGTCTTCCCAGGTTCTTAGTGGTCTAAACCATCTTAGTTGCTAAATGTGGAAGATTAGATCACTTCGCTGTTGATGACATTTGAGAGAAATTCTAATGCTTTATGGGTTGGAATTTGTACAACAAAAGTATAATGATGAAATGGATACCAATGAAACTGTTCTAGTTTTGGAGGAAATTCTTCTTCAAAATTGAAGATGTGAGAGTATATGAATGTATGCTCACAAAATGTTTGGGATTTAATTTTCTATAGAGACCGAAAGCTACTCTCTATTCCCAGATTTTTATTTTAGTTTCTTCTAACAACATTTCTCTTGCAAAGATGTCTAACACTTTCAGTGGTACTATTTCCCAATGCCTTCTTGTTTTGTAAACTAGTAGATTTTTGAAAAGTTTTAGGATAACCATGGGTATTTATACTATTGTAGCTTGACCAAGCTTGGAAAGACATCGAAACCCTTAATAAAAAGAAATTAGGTTGGTTTGAAAATCTAAGAAAAAGAACGAATTTTAACCAAAATTTAATGTGTTAATGGGAATAATTTGAATATTCCTTCATTTTTTGTTGCTAAGGACTTCGTTTCATCCAAATTTGTCTAAATCGCCATTGATTGTCGATGAGCTACGTTTGTGAGTTTAAATTTTCTTAATATTTAAGGCTCCATTCAAACCCTTAATCTCTTATTTGCATATGTGAGTCTTACTACAAGACTATTGACCTTCATTTGATTTGCAAACAAATAAATCTTAATAAGTTAAGTTAGGTCCAATTAAATAGGCCATCTATTATGATCCATTAATTACTATTTAATTGATCTAAGGTTTATATAATTAAAATTCTAATATATTAAGCCCATGATTTTTTATTTATTTTAAACCCTATAATATATATACATATTATAATTATTATATATTTTATTTATTTTGATATTATATATTTTTTTTTTTTAAAAAATTAAAATTCGCTTAATATATTATCTATTTGTATTATATATATTAAAGCTGGCAAAAACGAGTGCTTATGTCTTCCTTATTCCTCTGGAAATGGCAGCTCCAATAACGGCCTTACTGGTTTTGCTTTTGTTCCTAAGATTTGAGATATTAAAGCCTCTTAATTCGCTGTCAAAAGAATGATTGAAATAAGAATACTAGTGCACAAAATTTTCTGTCGCATTAATAAAGGACAAGGTTTCTTATAATCCTTGTAATTGCGGATTTCTTTTAATCCAGGGAACTTATATTAAATTCATAAGTCACATTTTTTTATATAAAAAAATAGGTTAGGTACTTTCCTGCATCTCTTAACCTCTTTCATTTCATAAAGTGAGTATCCAAGGTAACAACTTGCAATTCCAATGGTAGGTAATTCTATTGTATTTAGGCATCATATATTCATCTTAATTACCTACTTGTCTACGAAAATCAGGTAGATGCATGACAAGAGCTTGAGATAGATACTTCAATGAGACAAAAAGATACAAGGAATGGAGAAAACACATATGAAACATGACAATTCAAAAGGAATCCCAATATACCATGAGGTTGACTGTAAGTCTATGACATAGCAGTTCGATATGAAATGCCCTACTTCATAATTGAACATATTCAATCCTAGTATGGATACAACATAGAACATGTGTTACATTGAAAGACAACATGCAAAGACTTCACAACTCCTAAGAATTCCAGTGATCCGCTACATTTTTCTATTTAACTCGATTTCTTTGTTTTAGGACCAGCTTCGGCTCCTCTCCACCTTTGGACTCTCGTGAGGTTCTCTCTCAATACCTGAATGAGAAAGCAGAGCCCATATATGAGTGATAAATTCTCCTCCCATTGTCAGGTGATCCGCATGGGCTGCTACGTCATTCGAAGGAGCCACATATACCATGAATTCTGCCCAAAAATCAGCCAAAACCTTCCAAATGATCTCTGGGTTCCCATCTTCTATAAGCTGCTTTCCAAGCCGTGCTCCCCTTGCTGTTACGGTTTTACGCTCTCCTCCACTGTGTTTTTCTATAAATCTTCTTATCTTCTCTCTCAAACTACTGCATTCCTCAAAGTCACGACGAGCCTCGATTACCACTTGATCAAACACTTTCTCCGTGACATAAGGATGATCTGGTAGCAATCTCGGAGCAAAAGCAACTAGGTAAGCAAGATACTTGGACAATTTGGTTGCTACCTCAAAATCCTTTAGGGACACTGCAGGATATCGACACTCATACATGCTAGTAGCAATGTGCCAGACCATTATGACTTGAGCTTGTGTCTCCAAATTGCATGCCCATAAGAGCTTTTGCATGTCATTTCGTCTTAAAGCGCTTTTCCATTCTCCAATTTAATGTCGTTGTTCACGAAAGATCTAATGACAGCAGACTTCACCTCTTTTGATAACTCTGTTGAAGTACTTTCATGCTGTCCTTGGCTCACTGGATCAACAAACATAGCTGTCACAAAATTATATTCTAACCTGGGGGAGAATACTTATATGATTCAAGAAGGGAGTATTGGTGTAATTTTCTCTCCCATGGTTTTAGAGATGGAATATGACAAATAACTTCTATTAACTTCTCAATATACTTGTTCCTCTGCCATGATTCCCTTTGTGTGTAAAGGCATATCCATAGAACTTTTCCCCATTTGGAGAAACAAACGAATACTATCTGGGAAATCTCCAAAATGAGGACTATAATTATCACCCCAAAGGTTACCAAGATATCAAGGCTTAACCCACATAAAGCAGGGAGCACGTTGTCTTCATGTCTTTGATGGTGCAATATAGTTGATGCAACAATACAAGAACCAATGATTGTAAACACAAGTTTCATAACATTCAGCACCCAAAGCCATTCAAAAGCGGGTATTTAGTGTAAAGCATGTTAAAAGAAAGGCAAGTTCTAATTCAGTGATTCTGAATGCTCGCTCATAGCCATCATCTTTGGAAAGTATTATCTTCTGAAATAATTTCCATGAGTTCCGACAAACTTCTTGGGGAATGGAATAGCCTGCAAATTTCAAAATCAAGAAGAAGGATAGAGCATAGGAAAGACAAAGGTCCTTGATGCGGTGGTCTGGGTCTCCTTCCCTTAAAAGCTTTCCTTGGCACCGCCACACCTTTTGAACAGTGACAGCTTGAGGATCCTTTTCCAGTTCTATTTACAATAGTAGCCCGGAGCTTCTGCCGATTCTACCTTCTTCATCCAAAAGCACGATAGTAGGAAGCGAATAGATTCTTTCCAATCAACTAATATAACTACCAGGTAGGCGTATCCTTTCATAGTTGTCAAGTCTACTTCAACCTGGTTACTCTTCTGATGTTCTCCCACAGCGTCCATAGCAAAGTCGACGCTTGATTGAGGAAAATCTTTACTCGCCCACTGTGCCGCCCAAACTCGTTCTATTACCTTCACTGACACTACAAAGTAAAGAAATCCTATTGCAATCATTAGAATAGAAGCTTCAACATACAATGTTACTAGCAAGGCTAACCCCACCATCTTAATCAAAAGTTGCCAACTGTGTCTTTTCCATTGCTTATGGTCTTCAAGATTGTAAGCAGAGAATGAATCAGCACTGCCAAGTAGCATCATCAAGAATGTAGCCCACACAGGATAGAGTTCGTTCTTGATAGGAGCTGCATTCATCAAACCGACAGTATATGCGATCAGGTATGGTGGTAATGTGTAAGCTGCCCAGAGGATCACTCGGAACTTCCTGCTGCTGCAACGCTGTCGGTGTGACCCAAATACTACCAAGAATATCAACAAGAACGTCGCCGCACACACCAATAACTCTATCTGTCCTAGCCTTGCTTTAGGAGACTCGAGTACTTCCATTGCCTTGGTGACATTAGGACTAAATGTCTCCCATTTTCGGCTTATCCTAGCACCTCTCATTTTTAAATGCAGATATATGCTTGTCAAGTTTAGCCTGTCAAAAATATAGACAAAATCAATGAAGCACGCTCTGATGGAGTCATAGCAGTGAAAAGTTGTGGAAATGTAAAGAAAAGAAAAAAAATTAAAGAAGAGAAAATTTTACCCGTGTTTAGATACGAAAAGTGGAAATAAAAAGAACTGAATAGAAAATATTTCCTTTTCCTTTGTTCGGTAAGTACGAACAAAATAAAAAGAGAAGAAACAAAATGAAACGTACGAAGTTACCCTTCCATGTTATTTCAACTAATAAAAGAGAACCCTAACAAAAAAAGACTCCTTATATTATTTAATGTGAGCAATAAATTTGAAATATCTCGAAAATTTTTTACAAAGTAAATAAAATTAATACAAATAATAGCATTAATAGATAATAACAATTATTAAGAATATGTATAATAAAAATAACTACTAGCAATAATAACAATATCCAATAAATATAATAGGAAAGTTTTAAGAATAAATAAAGTAACACAAAAATTATGAATATAATATTTCTGAGAGAAAGTAAATTAAAAGGAAAAATATTAACAAATATGTGTCACATGTTATAAAACAAGCATAGAAGAGTAAAAATGAATTTAGATAATAATTTACCTAATCAATACAAGCCATAATGACATATGAGTAAATTTTATCCATTTAAGCCACTCTACTCTCGCATAAACGTCTTAGTTTTATCTTTCCTCTCATTCTTCATTCTCAAAACTTCTTTAATAAGTTTTACTCTAAAAACTCTCTCTAAACTTCTTTTAGAAGAAAAACACAAACAGCATACTCTCTCTCTCTCCTTAGGATTTAGACATCTGCACAGGAAAAATCAAGAGAAAAGGGTAAGAATGATTTTTTAGTTTCCCCTAATCCTTTAATGACAAACTAATACAAAATTTATCATAGGATAATAAAAAATCAAGAAGAGGGAGGATGTGTCCTTAAGAAGTTTCTACAATAAGTAATCTCTCAATTGATCATAGTAGTAGTTTAAATGTGTTTTTATTCTTTATAGGTAAGTAATCTACCTTATAATCTTTTGTTTTATGTGTTTATGTTGTTGTGATTGATGCTTGAATAATGAAATCATAGATTATATTATTAGATCCATAGATGTGGGAATAAATCATGATGATTTGATTTGTAAATTATAGATCTAAGGATAAACTAAGTTAAATAACATCAAATAAATATGTTAATAATGATATAATCAATGATTGAATGATGTGATCAAAGATTATATTTAAAGTTAGGTTGCGCTCTGGTTTTCTATAGAAAGTGAATATTAAAATTAATAGGAAATTATCTCTAATCAAATAAGTAAGGGAATGATTGTAAATAGTATATATTCATATTTAGATGTGGAAGAGCAATAATTAATTATTTCATTTATAGGAAATTATTTAATAAAATAAATATGAATAATCACTTATAAGTTAATAATCTAAATAGGAAATTTGAGGAATCTTAAATTCATGTATCATTCTGATATCATTTTTAAACCGATATTTGTCAAGAAATTAATTTCGATGAAAAACTGACAGTTTTACTCATAAACCCATCAAAATGAACTAATACCGATATGATACAGATAAGTTACAGATGTTGATCCGATACAGATTTGATATCGAAAAATATTTGACAATCCAAATAAACCCTATAGATGATATCTAAAACTCATACTTCAGATTTATTAATAGTTGGTATAGTATGAATGAATGATAGTGTTGGTAACTTAAAATTTATTGAGATACCTTCCTATGCAGATTCTTGTTCTATGGATCACTTGTTATTTGTTTTTGGTGAGATTTCCCATTTAAGTATGGGTACGCAGTAACTAAGGTGTTACTCGCTAGGATAAGCATCCTAAAATGAATTAATACTTAAAGACGACCTAATTAATTACTTAAGTGTGCTTGTGTTGTTTAATCTGGTATGGAGAGTAACAACCTTGCGTGGCAGTGCTAGCACAATAGTTAGATGCTTAGGCCATCCTTATCTATATATAGTACATCAAAATGGCTCAGCAGGTAGTTAATAGGGTGAATAGTATTGGGGCAACGTCTATCTAGATCGAAAAGAAGTAATAGAGTGTGACTCACGTTAATGGGACTGATTGAGTTACATTCTATTATGGATTGTAATAGGTAGAGATGAGTAACGGTTGCGAACTTTAAACAAGACTGTTTGCTTAGAATTTTTTTAGGGGATATAGGTACTCAAACTACTTATATCAGCCTCTTGCGCAGTTCCTATTGCTTAGGATCCTATATTTCCACAACGAGTTATCGAAGTGTGAGTACTTTACTGTTGATTTGCTCTACCTAGTTTAAAGATATAAATTGGTGATCGTTGCATGTGCATTAGCATAGGAATGTGTTGGTCCCGAAAAGATAACCGAGAGAGAGAGGGGGGGGGTGTGGTGTGAATTGGTTATAAAATTTACTTTTCAAAATTTAAAACAAATTCCACACCACTTGGTTATTCAAGTAAAATGGATTTAAAACTTTCTTGAAACAGTAATCTTAACAAATAAAAGCTTTAAACAAAAATTCGGATCAAAAGTGAATCAAGACTTTCACACTTAGAAACCTTCTGCTTAACTCTTTGAATAAAAAAATATGAATGATTTACTCTCTAATTAATCTTCTGAGTAAATATCACATATATAAATCATAAACTATTAAAGACGAAAATAAAGAGAGATAAGGAGAAGAAATTGCAAATTGATGTATAGAGATTCCGTCTTGTGCGTCAATCCTCTCTTCCAGCTCCAAGCCAGGGTCTCGGTACTTCTCACCGGTTGTGTTCCATTATCCAATCAAATCAATGAAGTTACAAGAAGTATTTGCCAAACTTTTGGCTATAATTCACTTAGCTTGATTCTCACAAACAATCAATCAACTAAGCCTACTTGTAACTCTCAACTCACAAAAAAAAAAAAAAAAATCAAATCAAATCACGAGGAATGTAAGAATTTAATTTCCTTAACTATTTGCTCAATGACCAGTAAAATTAAAATATGACAGTTTTCGAATGCTTTGAACTTCTGAGTTTTTCGTGTTCTATTGTTCTGTGTTCCTTCTGCCTCGTTCTCTTTCTTTTTATTTTAGATACTGTAACGGTTAGAAGCACAATTGGATCAACTCTGCCAGATTTCTCACACGTAGGACGAGTTCTTCAGTTTTCGAGATATCAGCTTCAATTTATCTATCAATTGACTCAATTTGAATTTGAATACTTGAATTTCCTTCAGCAGAATTTTCGTGTTCCTTCAACCAATTTTAAATTCTAAAAATAAATCCTGTGGATTTAATCCAATTTTGTGGAACACATTGAGTATAGCACCCAATTTATACTCAACATTTGGAGCTAGGTCTTCAGAATCTAAATCGCGTTTGAAAAACACTTGATTTTTGTGCAGTTCATGTACCTTTTGAGTTTCCCTCTGAGTACTAAAAGCAACACTGTAGATCTTATACGCACCTTCTGAGTAACCTTCTGAGGGATTACTTTTTCTATGTCCAAGTCTCTGAGTTACCTTCTGATGTATTATCATACTTAAATAAAGAACTTTCAATCTTCTGATAGACTTTAACATTCATTGCTGCATACTTAAACAAATTATATGATAAATATTTAACTCTTTTTGTTATCATCAAAATCATCTCTTGAGAGAAATCAACAAAATGTGTGTTTATATCACGTGTGTTTATGTTGCTGTTATTTTGAGCTTCGACTTATTCTTCTCCTTTTTCTAAGTGATGACGATGATGCTGATATGGACGCTTTGACTGCTATGAGTTAAATGTTGGTGAGAGACTTAATGAGCTAAACGTTTAGAGGCGTTTGACATTATTTGATTATTAATCTAAGTGTTTAATATTAGTATTATGAAGTTTCTAATATATTATTAAGATATTATTTACCATTACTTATGGAACTTAAATAAGAATTTCTTAATTTAAAATTTATTAGAAACTTACTTAGTTAAGGATAGTCCTTGTGTATAATGTTTAAGTGTTATATATAGTGAAATTGTTGACGCTCTAAGCCCTATTTAGAGCGTGACAAAATCTCGTAGAGATGTTCTATAAATTAATACCTTCTCATACTTATCTTTTTTTTCTTTGTATCTAAACCCAGTCTTTTTTTTATTCACCATTTTTTTCTATAATTGATACTCATATTACCAATAGTTTTTTAATATTTTACTTTTCCTAATTATTCAATTGTAAAAATTTTGAAGAATAATTTTTAAGATTTTATGCTAAATTTACAACAATTTTACCGACTATAAATGCATAAACACATTGATAATAGTTCTTGCAGGTGAATATTTCTTCACACAAAACACACATAAAGAAAAACACACTTCAACATGTTACTCTACATAAGAAACATCAGATAAAAGAATTAAAAAAGGTAATGTCCAATAATAATAAGGAAATAATTAAAAGAGAGAGAGAGAGAGAGAAAGAGAGAAAGAATGGTGGACATACCTGGTTTGGGTGATTTGCAAGGCAGCTTCTTTGGAATTTTGCGATTCTCTTATATGTTAAGATTTTAGTGGTTATCGTAGAATTTGCCAATGAAAAAGAAGAGAAAAAGATATGGACTTAATAGTTTGAGGGTTTGTAAGCAGCTTCTTGAAGAGAAAGCTTTGGACCCTCTAAACAGAAAGTTTTCTATCATTCTTTGTCACTTTCATCTTTTCTCTAACATTGTGTTTGGCTAGCTTTTAGAAGGTGGAAATAAAAAAAATAAAATCAAGAGAAAGAAATGCGTAGAATGAGAAATTAAGAAAAATGAAAATAAGTAGAATATTCATTTTATATTTAGTAAGTTTGAAGAAAATGAAAGAAAAAGAAGAAAAATAAAATTAGTGATTGATAAAATTATCCTTATATTATTTTTATAAAACAATAGTTAAAGAAAAGATAGATAAGGATATTTAAGTCTCTTTTATCACTTGCCTTTAATTTCTCTTACTTTCATCCCATTGTTGGTGGAAAATATACATGGCCTATTTTTCCTTTGATTTTTCTTCAAATCATTTTATTTTCTATCAACCAAACATACCCAAACACACACATTTCATTCTATTTCTCTTCATTTCTTTCTTTTTCCCATGATCTCGAGCATTCCAAAGATAGACAACAACTTTCGTTCTTTTTTTTTTCCAACGTCCCTTTGTTTTCGCCCGGTTCCACCGATCCAAACGCAGCATTAAGGTCTTTTACGATAAGAGATGAGGTTGAAGTGGAAGACTAAAACAAACCAAAGGGGAAGTGAACTGAAGTCAAGTGACGTCCGGGGCATTTAATGAATTTAGGTGGAGATATTTTGTGTAATGAATAATTGCACGGAGTATGACAATTGGTGGCCATAAGGCTGAAAATGTTCTGTGCAACCCATATGCGATTGGTGCTGCTAATCAGGGAATGGCTGAAAATGCTCCGAGAGATACAATGCAAATCCTATTGCCTATGGGTGTCGGTAATCAGTTGCTACAGATACGCACATGGATCCCACAAGAAAAGCAAGAGAATATACATTTAGCTTGGGCGGGAAAAAAAATGATAAAACCGAATAATAGAATCAAAATCTAAAAATTAAAATCAGTTGATTGATTTTGGTTTAAGATCATGATTTTGGATATTTTGGGTTTTCAGTTTTGGTTTCGATGTTGATTTTTAATCATAAAAAAAACTGACAGTTAATGATTAATTATTAAAAAACCAATAATTAGTTATACTCTATCCTTGCACAATTTTTTTATCTTTATGCATATACATTTAGCTTGGCTGGAAAAAAAATGATAAAATCAAATTGAATCGAAATCGAAAAGTTTATCCAAAAGAAATGGTTAATCAATTCATTGATTTTCATTTTTTTTTGTTTTGGTTTTTAATCATGAAAAATTGACAGTTAATGGTTAACTGTTTAAAAACCAATAATTCAAATATTTGTATTTTAATTATTATGTTGTAATTGGAAAAAAGAAGAAAACTATAAGGTTTTAAATTGTGAATATTGTGTTAGAGTTATATTTCTAATTTGTTGTTGATTTTGTAGTTATTTAACTTGTTGATTTGCAATTTTTGAATATAATTATGACATTTAATTTGTTAATTTGTAATTTTTGAATGTAATTATGAACTAAAGAGGTATAACTTTTTATGGACTAACTAAAATTATGATTAACTGTAACTTTTGGTTAACTATTATATTAAATAGTTAAAAACTAAAAACTGAAAATATTAACCAAAATAAATGGTTAACTATTAAGGCAGTTAACCATTAATAATGGGTCAGTTTAGGTTTGAGATTTTAAAAAACCGATTATTTTGATTTGATTAAAAAAATAGAATCATGAATTGATTAATTGAAATAAACCCACCCCTAAATTTAGCTCCACTCCAAGCGGTATTTTACTAATTAGAAAAAGTATACTCGCATTGTGTGTAAACCCTCATACCATGCGAAATGCACATAGGATTAGGGATGCAACCGAGTCAGCCATTAACGGGTTTCCGACCCGTCCAACCTGATAAAAACCTTATAGTGTTCAACCCTATAGGGTAACAGAGTCGAGTTTGGACATAGGTAAAAAATCATGTAGGATATTAGGGTCAGGTTTGGATATTACTAAAACCTGATGGATACCTACCTGACTCATTAGTCTTAGTAAAAAAAAATTGTAATGTAAATACATTTACTAAACGTAAACATAGTAACAACTAAATTTAAAAACAGGTTAGCAAAGAGAAGGTGAATTGCTATATTATTAGACTATTATTTTATTAACTTATGTTTGTTGAATCTATTGAAAAAAAAGAATAAATAGGGCGAGTAATAGAGTTAATAGTTACCGGGTAACCAAACGGGTGGCGGCTTTTAGAATAAACCTTATAGGGCGTGTTTGGATATAAAAGGAAAACCCTACAGGGTTATAGGATCGAGTTTGGTATGCCCTATAGTGTAGTGGGTTCGGTTTTAGGTTTAGGTTCATATGACCCGCCCGAAACCCGAGCCGATTGCATCCCTATAAGAGATTTAGTCATCCGGGACTTATCTCTCCCTTTGTCCATTGTCCAAAACAAATGGGGAAAGCAAAAAAAATAGAAGCATTCGCGTACCACTTTTACTTTTTGGTAATTTATTACCTAACCTTTAAATTTTGATAAAAAAAAGTGCTAATAATTTTAAATTTATAGTATTTTGGTATCTCCATACTTTAAAATAAAATAGCTATGCTTTTAATTTTTAGCAATTTAACACTAAAATGCTAGTAATTTAAAACTACATTTGCAAATTGAAAGATTTTATTTGTTTTCCCCCCACTTATTTCGGACAGTGTAGATGCATTCGGGTAAGGATGAATAAGTAAAATGAGATAGACAAGATATGAAATTCAGCCCCATAAACATGGGTTTTGATATTTTGAGATCAGACTTTATTCTATAATTAGTTGAAACAATTTTTTTTTATTTTTTTTTACAATAAATAAACCAAAATACCAAATTAATAGATTCAAGATGGATTTTACTATTAGGTCAAGTGTTGGCCTAAAATAATAAGCTGCAGACCACATCAAATTAGTTGAATTTTTATTATATAATTACATGTTTTGTACTTACTATGTAGGTATAAAAGTAAATTTTTGTCACCTTACATATATTAAAAATTACACCTATCTTACAAATTATTATTGTAGGTTTTAGATAGGTTGTAAGGTAGGTAGAATATTGTACTTTTGTCTTACCTTGTAATAGTAAAACCTAAAAAATACAAAACCATGATATTAGAGGTGGGGGCGGTATGGTTCGGTCTGGTTTACCCTTTGAACCTTACATATATTTAAATATTGTGTTTGCTTGTTTTGATTACGTGTATGGAATAATTTGTGTATTGGATGTTTTTTTGTTGAATGCTAGATTCAATTAACGAGTCTTGATGGGATCGTGATGTGAAAATGGCAAACCAATTGGAATTATGATCAATGGAATCGTTTTAAATTGAATCAGGATGTGAAAAATGGTATTTGTACTTGCAACATTAAGCACAAAATTGACTCTAGATTTTAAGAATTACTAGAATTAAATAAATATGATATGGAGTTAATAACCACGTACATTTTTTCTTCTTCTCTTTCTTATTATTATTGTTTTGGTATTCACCAATGTGAGGATATCGAACTCTAACAAATATGATTTACCTGATATAAAAATTTCAAGTCCACAAACTCTTTATGCGTTTAAAATATGTTTACATATTCCTATAAAAAAATCTGTGAATCATTGTCATGTCAATCATTATTAGGAGAAAGTTTTACCCTAATTACGATAACAATAAAAAAACTTAATTAATCAAACAATATTAATCAACATGAGATTATAGATTAGATCCCCCATTGTCAATGCGATAACAAGCAAATAAACAATTGCTTATAAATAAAAACGCCAGGATATAACATAGAAAACCCAATACAGAAAAAACTACTGGACCAGCAGTGCTATAAACCTTCCACTATAAACAATATAATGGGATTACAAGTTCTATTCACTAGATTTGTCTAGTGGATCACACAATTCTTCACAACAACCGGTGGATTATAACCATGAACAAGATTTTTTCTTCTAGAGTTTCACACTTTAGGATTTCCCTCACTTTTCTCTCTTTCTCTCTCTAGATTTCTTTATCTAGGCTTGAAAAGAGGTACACCACTTGTTCCTCGTAAACCCTAATACAATAAGGAGAATATATATGCAACAACATAAGGAAAACCAACAGACACTCAAGGCTGACAACATTTAATTAAAGGCTGGCTTGTATATTTAATATAGGCCGATGGCCTTTAACTCTAGTTGCAGATGTATAACAATTTCATCTCCTTATTCCAAGTCTTTTTCCAAGTATATGTCCTATACATAGGATACCCTTGATTTGAATCTCCTCCAAATATATATAACCATATATTTAGGATCTCTTTGTTCAAAGCGTGCTGGTCCATTCCTACTTTGATTCTAAAGTCTTCTAAATATATATATTTGGCATATATTTAGGCTTCCTTTGGTTATAGATCCATATGAGTTGGATCTATAACCCAACAATCTCCCCCTCCAACTCATATGGGGAGTATCACCAATTTTACTGCCTTCCTGCAGTACCTTTTGTCAGACTTAAACTTTTCACAACTAGCTTTTGTCTTGTTCCTCGATTGTGAGCTCTTATCATCAGTCTTCATCCATATGTTCTTCAGAGATCTCTTGCCTTATAACCAATTTCACAAAGTCAATTTTTTTGGGTTCATATAAGGATTTCAAACTATCGTGCAAGGCTTTAACCTTTTCTTTCTTCTTCTTATTTCCCATGGCTTTCTGATGACCATCTGATTCTCCCCTATCAGTGAGTATCTCATACTCATCTAGACTAAATCTAATCGATGGTCTTCTATCTTTTACAGATCTTCTCATCTCAAACTATTGATGAGGCTTTTGGGATTCTTTAGCTAAACCTCCCTCATTTCTGCCATTATTAGAACCTCTATGTGAGAGTACAGGATTTACATCTCCTCTACTTAGCTTTGCTGATAAATTAAGGGTATTTCTCTTCTTTCCTTTTGCCATAATGAGAAAACCCTTGGTGAGCTTCATGCTTCCTTCACCAAAGTAGCCACTATAGCCATCATCATCAAGTTTTCCTGCAGAAATAAGGTTAAGGCGGATATTTGGAACATGTCTGACAT
This sequence comes from Combretum micranthum, assembly GCA_024138025.1. Classification (NCBI taxonomy): domain Eukaryota; kingdom Viridiplantae; phylum Streptophyta; class Magnoliopsida; order Myrtales; family Combretaceae; genus Combretum; species Combretum micranthum. The sequence goes on along the minus strand of JAMXBD010000012.1, from coordinate 1,766,449 downwards.
CTCTGAGAATGAGTCTGTAACCTGTGTTAGTCTTTAAAACTATGTTTCCAATGCCAACAATCATGAATTTACCATAATTTCCTATCCTGACATTACCAAAATTACTAGCACAGTAGGTTGAGAAGAACTCACATGTAAAGTCACATGGAACGAGGCATCGGAATCAACAACCCAGTCATCAACATGACTTGCAAGGCTAACACACTTCTCATCCCAGGTAATGATCATCTCATCATCATCTGTTGCTGCTGCTGCAGTTGTGTCTACATCCTTTTCTTCACCTTTACCTTTCTTTTTCTTTTAGAATATGCACTCTCGCTTCATGTGACCTGGCTTGTCACAATAGTAACATTTAAAATTTTTCTTTCCTCTTGACTTAGATCTTTCCCTGGATTTCTCAAATCCATCATCTTCATCGGATGATCTTCTATGCTTGCTTCTACCATTCCTTCTTAGCTTACCAGGAACAAGTGCCCTAGAATCAAATCCTATGACAAGATCCTTCCTCTTGGCCTCTTCATTCATCAGGCTGTCCTTTACCATTATAGGGGTGAGTGTTTCCTCTGGGGCAGAGTTACTGACTGACATAACCAATGTTTCCCAACTATTAGGCAAGGAACTAAGCAACAATAGTGCCTGGATCTCATAATCAAGCACCAGCTTTATGGCAGACAACTGATTCATAAGCCCTTGAAAATCATTCAAGTGCTCCATCATGTTGGACTCTTAAACTCATAGGGAAATATTTATCCAAAAACTCATATTTAAATGTCTCCCATGTAACTGGAGGCATCAACTCTCTTTCTTTAGACTCCTACCATACTCGGGCATGTAAGCGGAGCATATAGGTCTCATAATTGACTCTCAAGTGGTGTGGTACTCAAAAGTATTAAAGGACCTCTCAATGTGTGCTAACCAATCCTCTACCTCATCTGGTTTTCCAAAAGCTTCGTCGAAATACTGGTTACACTTTATGAAGCATGTTGAGAGGCTTTGGTGGAATTGAGGCGATGGTGGCTCGTCTTAAGCCGTTTCTTACACATGTCTTACAGGTATAGATGTTGAACTAGCTTGAGTCTGTTGCATGTAATTTCTTATCTGACTAGTAAGCCGTTTAATCTCGATTGAAGCATCTCCCTCTTGGTTAGGTGGTTCGGGTATCGTTCGGTTCTCGGGTCCTAAAGGAGTCATGATGGGTTCTTGTTGTGGTTCCTACAGTTTTATTAAGCTCAGGTAAAATTCTAAATCTTTTATCACGTCTTAAGGCGTTAAAAGAGACTTATCGGAAATACAGAATACAGAAATGCAGAAACAAAAACATATATAAGAAATATTGAAATTCTACTGAAATCAAAATCAATAATAGGAACTTAATAATATCCAAAACGAAATACATGAAATCAAGAGAAAATGTAAGCTTTCCTTTAAAAAGTTCAAAGAAAGGATGTAAAACATACATTAGAGTCAATTCATGGACTAGATAATAAACCACAACATCGATTTACATTTTCAAAATATCTTTGTTCTTTTTACTCAAAAAGTTATTTGCTCCTAACGCTCAACGAGAGATCTATTGCTATTTCTAGGAGATTGACTTCTTCCAAACAAGGGCAGTTATCCACTTGTTAATTCTTTTGGGGGCATTTACTCACCCAGTGTCCCAGCTGTTTGTAGATGAAGTACTTTAGGGTTTTCTTCCTTGGATAGTCCATAATCTTATGCTCGGGATCCCCACAAGGTAACACTTGTGCTTTAGCTGTGGACACTATTTTAGATAATGACCTTCTTTGCACTTCTAGCAATGGATTTGATACCTCTTAAAGGTTCATTCTTAACAGATAAGCTAGTTGTCTTAGATCTCATGACCTTGGAGCTTGAACTAGCCATAGAAGAAGAGTCTCAATTCTTTGCATTGTTACTTGGTGGGATCCTTCCACCTAAACCGCATATTCCTAATAAGCACTTGTTGCAAGAGGAGCTTTTGTACATCCACCAAACATCCTAGAAGGTCTATGACTTGTTGCATTGGATCTTATGGTGGTAGAGTGTCTCTCACTATTTGTTTATCGGAAGCTTAGTCGACTGTTGCATGTTCTCCTTTGGTAGTCTCCTAGAAATAAGACGAAACGGTCACGTTAGCCTAGTTATACTATACGCAAGTTGCTTATGGTTTAGAAAAAGAGTTCCAACTTTTTATTTTCTTTAAACTCATTTATTTAGAAAAACGGTGAAAGCGTGCAGTTAATCCTTCCCACCTAGTGGTCTTATAGGTCAAAGGGATAATCTACCATTTCTCTTATTGGCTTGAACCAAGAGTCGGGTAAGTTACTTAGTCTTGTATTTTGCAATTGCTAGAATAGATTCGATCATCCCATCAAATATTTTCAATCTTCGTTCCTTATATGTCTATTTTTATGTTTTCCAGGAGTCTCCAAGATAGAATTCAAATATTTAATAATTGAAATTCATACCTTAACGGTCATAGCGCTAAATCTAGTTTCTTCTTTACTTAAGAGTTATCTAATACTCACCTATCGATGCTAAGATCGTATCTTAACATTCTATTCTCCTAAAGTCTTCCCACCTAATGCCCAAAACCTTTTCTCTAATACCAATTAAACTGTCACGCCCCGAAGGGTACCCTAAACGTGACAATCTTCCGTACACAATATTAAAGCCTAGGAATGACTACCACAGTCACACAAGGCTTCCATACTATGTACAAGGCGTCTAACACATGGAAGAGACACATCGGAGTGATACATTTTATATGATACAACTTGAGTAACAATGTAAAGGAAATACAATTCACTATACTTCAATTACAATTCATCAAAAGATTTCTCTACATAAAACTATTACAAAGCAATTCACGAGACTTAGCTAATATCTTCAAGTATTCATACTTCATGCCGAAATCTGAAGTCATATTCGACTCCAACCATCTCGGTCCCCACGTAACATTCTTGGGCTAACCTGTTTAATCAAACATCTATTGGGGTATAAGCTACACTATTTAGTGAGAATTCCCTTAATTCCGTACCATAACAAGCAAGTTATAAATCAACCATATGCTATGCATGAACAAACATGAGCAGAAAATTATGTAAGGGTATCCGGAACCTATACACAAAACGGATTTACGCCATCCGTATCAAGGGTTAGGGATGGTATTGAAAGTCTACACGATTGCTGCTAGTCCCTGAAGCCCTCCGGGCTCATAGCACTCGACTCGGCTAGGCTCATACATGGAATGCATCCCCGGTACGCCTTAGTTTCCTATGAATGAGCTCTGATACCGGGTCTCATTATTCAAACGAGTCCTCGGACCATACCGATCGACCTGCGTAGGAGTAGCATGCTACCAAATGCAACATGTCCGATGTGATGCATGTCCAATTTATTTTTGCTTAGGTCAAATTATTCATACATTCTTTCAGGTGACCAACCAATATCATACACATACACAAAAATAATATGAATCAGCGCAGTTATCCAATAGAATCATGGTTTCGATATGCTTTAGTATTCTTTGGCATACATACACAAAGTCTCATTATCTATCCCATCCCATTCATATCGGTTTTTATCTTGTTCCTATAATTCTAACGCAACTAGTTACAAGCACAAACAAGGTATCAAAATAAGAGAAAAACTCATTCGGCTATTGGATCACCGATCTCTTAGTAAAAGTAATCCGGTGATAGGGAATCATCGATTTCGGGGTCACCTAAAAAGGAAGAAATACCCAAATGAGTATTTCAACTGAAAACTCATCCATCCTATCTCATACAAACTATCAAATTCGTAATTATCGTCCTAAGCAGGAATTTCAACTTAAAACGGTCATAACCTGATCATTTTAATTCAGAATTTAGCAAATTATATATAGGTTTCTATCTACTTCAAAAGATATATCTAATTCTAACATCATATTTAAGTTTTGAAAACTTTTAAGCATCAAAAAGATCCTATCAGTTCAGATCAGAGGCGAAAATCGATTTAGAAAATTGTTTTTGTAAAAGTTCATGAAGTTTCTACTATCCAAAGCAAGCATACATGCAATATGAACAAGTTAATATCATAAATGATATATCATGAGGTATATATGTTCTTGATGATATTTAATAAAATAAATTTTTAGAAAATTTTTTCCTTGCAAGATTTTATGAAAATTAACTTAGAGATGCTAGTCTTGTATTCTTGACAATCCCCACTTGTTTTTAGAAAAATTCCTTGATAAAATTTATTTTTTCTTGTTAAAATTAAGCCTTCATTATATATATTCCTTAAGGCCTTTGTTTTTCAATAAAAATTCCTATTTTACACTTTGTAAACATGTTTTTAAATATGGTTCATCTCAAAATCCGAATTTTGTAAAAATTGTTTTTGTAGTGATTCCTTTAAGAAAACTCATTTGATACTTAGAAGCTTAAGGCTCAATCATACCTAGCCACTAAGGACTTCATTTATTTAATAAAACTTCTATTTTGAGTTTGAAAAATATGAGTTTTCATACCATTACTCCATTATTACGAATATCTTAAAATGACAACAATTCAAATTTTTCTACTTTATTTCTACTCCTTGTTCTACATTTTTTCTTATCAAATCCCATCTTAACTTATAAAAATCATTACTTGATGATATTTATTACCTATAATCTTCATTTTTCATATAAAACACATGTTTTGGAGTTGATAAAAGGGTTTTTAAGGCATGGTCTTGAAACCATTCGAATTTCACAAAGTTAGGATAAAACTCAAATTTTATATTTTGTAATCTCTTCCTATTTTGAGAATCTCTACTAGTAGATATACCATTTACTTATAAAAAAACATCTCCTATTGATACATATTCCATAAGCCTTTCATTTTTTAAACAAACCCTTCATTTTGGTGTTGAAAAATGGATTTTCAAAATTGGTCTTGGTTGAGATCCGAATTTACAAAATTTGTTTTTGGACATATCCTTTGATAAAACCCATCTAAACTTACGAAAATTCATCCCTTACATATCCTATCTTAAGAGCCTTCCATATCTTGAATAAAAACTTCATTTTGAGTTGGAAAACATGTTTTTAAGTTATGCCTTTGTCTAGATCCGAAAATAGAATTTTGTTTTGAAAAACAATATTTGAAAATCACCTTTGAACCATATAAAATGAAGTCTTGATGATATATACCCATTTAGCCTTCATTATCTCAAGTAAAAATTCCATTTTGACACTTGAAAAGTGGTTTTTAAATGTGGGTCTTGCTTAGATACGAATTTCATCATTTTTGTTTGAGTTCAAAACTAAGATCTACATTTTTATGAACATAAATATAAAAGAAATCTATGATAGTAAACTATAAACTCATAGATCTAAACATAAACATAAGCAGTTACATAAAAGTTAGATCTACAAAATATAACTACTTTTAGCAAGAAAATAATAATATTACAAGAGAATAATCATGGATAAGAGGAGCGTTTCATTTTGGCATCATCATCCTTAGCTTTTAAGCTTATGGAAGGTCATTTGATGCATGAAACTTCACTATACTTTACCTACATCAACTATGGAAGTTTTGGACAAGAGTTTTATCAAAGGATCTTGAAGAAATATGTGTTGGAGCTCAAATAAGGAATAGGGGCAGCAAGTGTTCTTGCAAGAACAAGTACAAATGAAGAGAGAAAGAGAGGAGAAAAAATAGAGAGGAAAGTGTAAGGAATGGTAAAGGTTTGATGTGTGAATGAGAGAGAAAGATAAAATGAGTTAAAGACTTTGTAAATAAGATAAAAAATAAAAAATAAATGGCAGCCTATACAAACCCCAAAGCTGGCGTGAAAGATAGAGGAGAGATGGAGAGGAATTTGATTGGTTTCTAACTTGAAATTGTAATATGTAATTAATGGTCTGTGTGGCTTCTTAAAGAAGGATTGAAATATCTTTACTTTAATCAATTTTTGGGATATTTCAAAGGACAAAGGCAACAAAAAGAGGAGAAAATTTTGCCATGAAGTGATGAGTAAAGTGTAGAAAGATTGAAGTGAAAAAGAAGTGATGTGTGAAAGATGTACTAAAGGTATGAGTTTGTAAGAGTACTTTCTTTGTAAATAAATTAAAAATAAGAAAAAATAGAAAATGCATTCCAAAATTTTGTAGCATATTTTTCATAATTAACATAAGATAAATAATTAATTTATTTTAGTGAATTATCAAATAAGTTATCGGTATGATCAAAATACGCAAATATGAGCTATAATTAATGTTTTTATAACCCGAAAAATTCTAAAAATTTATTTTATGAAAATAAAAATATATTTTTAAATATTTTTTAATTATTAAATTAATTTATTTTATTTTTAGTATCGGGTCTTAAACATAAACTGATCCTGTAAAAACTCGAAACGAACTAAATTTTAGAAAAACAGAATTTTCTATGATATATAAAATATTTATCTAAAAACATAAGAGTTTATAAGAATAGTAAAATCGTGTAATGAATAGTGCAAAAGACTAATTAATTACCGGTAGTAATGAAATATGAATATAATCACAAAATCAGATATTTCTTGTTATCAAAAAATTATAAAACTGATATTTTTAAATCCTTATGAAAATACGAGTCTAATGGTGTTAATGGTATATTTTTGATATCTCGAGCCCCAGGATACGCTTTTCAAAGTTTGTATTCGAACGGGTTCGAAATAGGTAAAAAATTTACCAATCTGATATTTTTAAGCGACCTTATATTACTACAAGCTACTCTACATACTTAAACTACACCTCGGCCTCTAGGACAAAGAACGCGGGATTTTTGGACTAAAACTGCTATATTTACTTAGGGTTCCCGGGTGATTTTCTGGTTTAGATCTTTATCAATTTGGAAACTGATGTTTTATGCTTATACAACATATTTAAGTTGAGAATATTTATTTTAAATTTTATTTTTGCAAATATTTAATATCTCTTAACGTTTTCGAAATTTTGAATTAAGTTTTATTTCCGAAGGTTTATCGTTATTTACTTTTAATAATTTGATTTTAGGTTCTATATTACTTGATTTTACAATTCAGAGTTAAGTATGGAATTTGTCATACATAGTGGTTTTGGATTTAAAGACTGTTAAGTTCTTGTTTTATTTTTAAGGATTCTCATTTTCTCAAGATTAAAAGCTTCTAGAGTTGTTCGTGATTTAGGGCTAGTTAAAGTTCGGTTTTAATTCGGAGTCATTTTTAGAGTTTATTTCGATTTTTATTTTGGAATTATTTACTAGAATTTTCGGGGTTTACAGATTACTTTAAAGTTAAATAGCTCAGTTGGTTAAGGCTAATGAGTGCAGGAGGGAACTGGAGTTCGATCCATGCAAGCAGCATAATGGGGAATTTTTTTGGGCGCGTATATTCACATGCTTGGAAGACGTTTGTATTCACAAGCTTGGAAGATGCGCTATATGTGCGTTGTCTTCCTCCTTGCTACGATCTGCCATTGACGAGGAGTTGAGCTTGGTTTCATCAAATCGTCTCGTTTTTTATCCCTACCCTTTCAATTTCCATCCGTTATGTCATTAAAAGTGCGAATTATTTTAGAATTTAAATCGTTTAAATGTGGATTTAAGATCAACAATGAAAAGATTTGTAACTCCCCCAACCTTCCAAGTTTCGTAACCTCCGATCCTTTCACTTGCTTTTATCGACCATTAATGGCCGTGTACCCCTCCATCTTCCTCTATAAAACGATGACCAATGCCTCCTCTTCAATAGACAGAGATCGGAACTTAGAAAAGAGATTAAAAAAAAAAAAAAAGCTAGATCTCTCTCGCAGCTTTCTTTCTCTAACTTCTCTTGACTTCTCTCTAGCCACCCTCGCACATGCCCAGAACCACCGAAGATAGCACCATGCAACACCCTAAGCTGCATCGATCTTTAGACATGAACTTAACAAAATCTACTTTCCACTCCAGCCTTTCCTAAATTGCTACCATGCTACCACATTCCCATTGCGGAAATCATCGTGACTCGAACACCAATTGAAACCTAGAAACATGACAGCCGCCACAGACAACCCATTCTCCGCTCAATCTGATACGACTTCAAATAAACCCAGAAACCACCTTCATCTACAACCTACCAATGCCATCGCCACTTCAATCTAGATCTGCCACCATTAGAACAGAGAGGGAGAGAGCAAGTTTAATTCCTTTTTTTGTTTTTTTAGGCATGAAGACTACACCCGATCCGACTCGTGAAGCTGCTCCTATACCTAACCCAAAGCATATCCAAGGTCTAGATTTAATGATGTTATAGTCCATATGATAATTATGCTTTAGCTTTCGTTTATTATAGTTAACTTTAATAGTTTCACTTAATATTTTGTTTTGAGTTCGTATAAATCGTATACATATAATTGTAATAAACCAGAAAATAATAAAAAAAAAGAAAGAAGAAGAAAACAAAAAAAAAATGTGTGTGTGTGTGTGTTTATGCGTGTGTGATTGTATAGTTTGCATGTTATTTTTGCAGATATTAGTATATGATAATATAAGATTTAGGTAAATAAAAAAAAAAAAGTAAACAAAATTTAGGATATAGTCTTGTTAATGAATAAGTTTTAAGTTAAATCATGGAAAATCAACAAAAATACGGATATAGCTTTTATATTATAATTTTTAAATCACCTTTTGATAAATGAGTGCTATACTTAACATATGTCATTTGAATGATGATCTGCGAATGTTGAATTAAAATAATATCAATAGGATTTTGCGAATTATTTGATGTGATCGGTCGTTTTTAGTTTTCTAAATATTGATTTTGTTTTAAAAACCAAAAGAAAGAAAGAGAAAAATTACAAAATCAACATTTTTTTAATCTTTTCCTTTCATATATATATATAATATTATATTATAAAGAAATGTTTTGTTATATATGTATAATATTATATCATAAAAAATGTTTTCACACACACACACACACACAATATCACTTAGTTTATTTTCTAAAATGCCAAAATATAATAAATGGAGTTTTTCCAAAAATAGTTTCTTTTAGAGATTTAAAAAAAAGAAAATAAAATTAGATGTCTTAGGAATTTCAAAAATAAAAATCAAACTAGTAAATTACTTAAACTTAGTGGATTTTCATGAATTAAAATAAACAAACAAACAAATTAAAAATCTTACAAAAATCAAAACGAATTACGGAGACTTGATTCCTGTTAGTAGATATGTAAACACCTGTGGGGAAGTCATGAAAATAAAAAACTTTTAGGATCTTTTTTTTAACAAAAAAATATATTTTTGTAAATATGTAAATATATTTTTAGAAAAAAAGACTAAAAATTTAAAAAATTGAAATATCAAAATTAATTTCTTTGACTCATATAATTCAAGATTTCTAAAGCCCATCCAAAGCTTAGATGACCATTTAAGTTTTAAAGTGGCAGCCCCTGGACTCATTAATTTCTGGTTTTCCTATAAACCAGTAGCCGAACTAGAAACTAAACTACCATTTTGGTTTATGGTTCACCTTTTTTCGGCTAAGCTGATGGCGACTCCAATCAAAATATTTTTCAGAAAACCTAGCTTTTTTACAAAACCTTATTGGTTTCCTTGTAGGGTGATCCATGTGAAATAGGTTGGGTTTGATACGGATTGGAATCTTTAGGAGAAAATGAGTAAAATTCGGGCTTGACAACAACTTTCCTAATTAAGGAGGTTTGATTCAAGGCTGTCTACCTCTCATACATGGATTCCAAGTTCCTCCATGGGACATCCGCTCTTGTTTCCTGGGCCACATTGTGATCCATCCATTGTCGAATATAACCAATAGTTTTTCTATGCATGATTACCCAATTAGCATTAGATTTATTCTTTGGTTTCATAGTGTCATCACCCAAAGGCAAATATAAATCTTTGCAATATAATAAATCTTCCATCATAGATTTCTATATGGAGTAATTTGTTGAATTCAGTTTGATCATCGTACCTAATGATTCTTCCATATCTGTGCTGTAACAAAAACCTTAAATTTCGTTTTGAATCCTGTGTTTTGATACCACTTGTTGGGAGAAAGCCTAACCCTAATCACGATAACAATAAAAAAAACCTGATTAATTAAACAATTTTTATCAACCTATCATTAAAGATTAGATCTCCTCTTGCCAATGCGACAACAAGCAAATAATCAATTGCTTATAAACAAAAAACACCAGAATATAATGTGGAAAACCCAATGCGGGAAAAAACGACGGGACCAACATCACTATAAACGTTCCACTATAAAGAATATAATGGGATTACAAGTTTTATTCACTAGATCTATCTAACGAATTTCACAATTCTTCACCACAACCAGTGGATTACAAATAGGAACAAGATTTTTCCTCTAAAGTTTCACACTTTAGGATTTCCCACACTTTACTCTCTTTCTCTCTCTAGATCTCTTTATCTAGGCTTGAGAAGAGACACACCACTTGTTCCTTGCAAACCCGAGGATAATAAGTAGAATATATATGCAAGAACACAAGGAAAACCAATAAACACTCAAGGCTGACAATATTTAATTAAAGGTTGGCTTGTATATTTAATATAGGCTGGCAGCTTTTAACTCCAGTTTCAGGTGTACAACAATTTCATCTCATTTGTTTTGCAAAAACCTCCCTATTCCAAGTCCTCTTCTAAACATATATCTTATACTTAGGATATTCTTAATTTGAATTTGAATGTCCTCTAAATATATATAACCATATATTGAGGGTCTTCTTGTTCAAAGCGTGTAGGTCCATTCCTACTTTGATTCTAAAGTTTTCTAAATATATATCCGGCATATGTTTAGGCTCCATTTGGTTATACAACGATATGAGTTAGATTTATAACCCAACAACAGGGTATATAAAATTATGAGTTGCATTGCAAACGTTTGATAAATATTTTTCCCTTTTGGTTTTTCAATAGAACATCTGGTATTATATATGTGCGTATATATATAGTCCAATATGTGTTAACGTATTTGTAATGATATATTTTAGACCAATTATGTTTAAAATAATTAAATTTATTTATGCTTTATTTAATAATTGTTGATGTCTTTCTCTTTGAACTTATTGAATATATTGAATTTCATATTATTGTCTTTGCAAAATGATAAAAAGCCAATAGAGGTTATCCTTCCCATTGCATAAGTTTTTGAAGAATTTTCAAGTTGTATGTTATGATTTTGTGATTTCTAATTTAATATAAATTAAAGTAGCATTAATGAAAATTATTAATTGTTTGGTTTGGACTTTGAAAAATAACTATTTTGTTTTGTCTTTTTTAGGTTCTCGCCTTCAAATGGAATTGGAAGTAGGAAGTTTTTGGCATCTTAGTTGAAGCGCTTTTGAAATAGAATTGTGTGTAATTCTAATGTTGATCGAAGACTATATTTTCATGGAGAATCATTTTTTTTTTTTTTTTTTTTGAGAATGGATGTTATTGTTTCTGGATATCTATCAAGTGATTTTGTTGTTCATACTCATGCTTATGTAATAGATCCATGTGAATGTTAAAGATTATGGATATGTCAATTAAATAGTGCTTATGAGTTATGTGCAAGTATTTAGTTTAACATCTTTTCGCAATGAAAATTAAGAGAAACTCACATATGTTGTTCCTCATATTTTAATTATAACGGTTAAAATAATCTAGGAAAATTGAGTTTCAAAAGATTCTTGAATTCGTAATAAAAACCAACTTATTTTTTAATTAAATCAATTTTAATAATAATAACCAAGCTTAATTAAGTCGAGTTCGAGTTTATTGAATATCAATTTGAGTTCAGTTCGAACTTAAAAATTAAAGCTCGATTGAGTTCGGGTTCAAGTTTGAGCTTTAAGTTTTTTATTTGAGTTGGGGTTTAAGCTCGAGCTTGGCATTGTATCGTATCAACTTGACTCGACTCATTTACAGCTTAATGATGGGAGTCATATACTAGCTTTTACTAGTATGGTAGTAGATCAAGACTGGTAGCAATGAGTCAAGTATATCACAAAAGTATTAGGATAGCCGTCTTCGATCGTGATCCTAAGGTCATTGAACTTCCTTCCTTCTTTCTTCTCTTCATGTATGTAAGTTGCTTACCATGTCCTAAATAGATGAATAGAAATAAGTTGAAGAAAGGTGTGAAAGAGAGAGTTAATACTTAACTCGCTTTTCATCGCAATACACGATTCTTTTATGAAGAACTTTCTCAGATGTTTCCACTCATGGCCCCACAAGTAAAGAGTTTACAAAATATAACCTAGATTATGTGAACCTAATATATGAGGATTAAGGTTGTAAATCCTGATTATGGACATAGGCCATGCATATGTAAGCTCTAAATGTTAGAGCATAAGGTATGAGCTTAATGATTGAGTTAGTATATATATGCTTTCAATGGTTGGTAACGATCTGATAGCCAACAAATTAAACTTATACTCAAAATCTGCTATGATCGTATTTAAGGAAAGTATACCTATCGTTAACAGCAGTATATACTCAAAGCACAAGTGTCGATCCCACATGAACTAGTGAGTACTAATACTTACCATTCTTCTATTGTTCAACCCGCAATTTAAATATAATAATACTAACACAAGTACAATAGAGAGAAAATTTGATTGCAAAAACTGTTTAGACTTTGAATCTCCATTAGTTGATATGTGAATTTACAAAGATAATTTCAATATTACTGCCAATTTTCTTGAACGTTGAAAATTCCTAAAGTATTCCAATATCGCTTTAAGATTATTGGAACCTTATCCTTTGTTGATTAATTGGAATTTCTTCCTAATTAAAACCTCTTAGATAGCTTTATCCGTTCTAGAATTTCCTTATCAGGTTTCACCTTAATCTCAAGAAATCATGCTGATCTATTTCTAGAATCCCATTCAACTCCTTTTAGTTATGCAGATCTAATCATACAGACAATATTTCTATTAATTTCATGAAAATCAGAACAGGAACTAATATTCTAGACTATTAATTCAAGACAATAAAGCATAACTAACTAAATTCAAGAATTCAAGCAATAATATCAAAACAGATAAAAACTATCACATAATCAAACTAATGGCTCATCAAAATCCAAACAAAAGAGTTACTTGTCCATAGGAGAAGTCTTCATCATTTACAACTTAGAATACAATGTGAAACTTTCTTCAAATAGACTTGTAAGAATACTTACGAGTTTTTAAGTACTCTCTCAGATCTTCTTCTTTTGCTCTCCTTTTTTCTATTCTTCCCTCCATCTTTCTTTTATGATGATCTTCAAGCTTGTGGAATTGAATGTTCATTATGGAAAATGGGAAGTTACGGGTCTATTAACTTTCCAAAATAAAACTCCTTTAATGACCAACAGACGTTTCTTTAATAAATAAGAGGTTACTTTTCCATTACAAAGCTGTTTCTTTAGAAGTAACGCACTATCAGATCGACATGATAGGGGACAGGTCGTGTCATAGAGCATGTCTAGCATTTTTCCTTTGTATGAGAATTGACATAGCTGGGACATGGCTTATCCCAAAACCGTGTCACAAGCTGTGATCTTTTTTTCGAAACGACAACGACTTAGGACAAGTAATGTCGTTCTGAAACTCAAATTTGCTCCTTTTATCGTGCTTTTACTTGACATGGTTAAAAGACATGGCCTCATTGTTCTATAGACCACTTTTTGTCTTCAAACTTTGCATTTTTAACCTGTTCTGCTTTCTTTTTGTAAAATATCTCCTTTAAAGACTTGAAAGTATAAATTAATAATTTTAAGTCCTTAATTCATAATATTTGTCAATAAAAAGACCGATAGAAGTCCATTTTTGGCATTCATAAAATAGAAATAATTTTGGTTTATCAATGGTTAAAGCTACACAATTGGTGGTTTCAGTGTGAAGTTTGTTAGACATCGCATAGTAATCTCATCATGGTTCAACGGGCCAAGTGAAATGGTCTATGTGAAATGGTGATTGGAACTAGGATAGTATTATGGGGAATTAGTAAATTATATTGAAATATATCAATGTTTATGAATAAGTTCATTTAAGGTATTAATGTTTCTAGTGGTTTAAAAGACGTTTCAAAGTTTGATGAGTAAATTTATTTAAGGAATCAACGTTTCAAGTGGTTAAAAAGACGAATCATCATTTCGCAAAGTAAGTAACATAAAGTATCCAAAAATTGACCATTAAGAAAAAATTAGGATAATTAATTAAAAATTAATCTTAATATTGATACCTTAAATGAATTTTATAAAATATTGATATCTCGTTTGATTCACTTTGTAAAATATTGATTCTTTTTTTTAATCATTCAAAATTTTGATACCTTAACCCTAAGCGCTGATAGTTTTTAGTATAATTTACCGATTCGAACTTGAAGCTTTTGTTACAACACTTGAATTTTGTTATAACACCTATTTTTTTTCGATTAATAATTTCATATGTAATTACTTTTACAGCATGACATGACTACAATTTGAAACCTTGTGTTTATAGAAAATTCCGCCTGGTGTATACGATTAACTGAGATGATATTGGTACATAGTACACACATCTAAAATTTTAATATAACAACATTTACTCTTGACAAGCATACGGATTTCATCCTCGCACCTAAGAATAACCGACATCAATCTTCCATAACGATTTGATCCAAAATAGGACGAAGGGCTTGAAAGACAACGTTGTACGCCTTTTCTGTTGGGTGTATTGAATCCCAAAAGACATATTTAGATGCGTCCGGGCATACAAATGATTTCGGATTGCACAAAAGGCCCATTTCAAGTAGACCAGTTCCACAACAACCACTGCTTACTTCTTCAAATCCTACATATATTATTTTGGTAAAAGGAAAAAAAAAAAGGAATTTGGTCATAAATAAAAATTGATGATAGAATTAACTAATGTAAAGAATTTAAACATAATGGAAGTAAAAAGAGAAAAGAAATGTGCATTAATTTATTGATATTTAGACATAAAATTGGAGAATGCAAATGAATCAACTAGACGTTTCATTAACTTTATAAGTTTGACGTCTAATGCTTTTGACTTGTATAAATTGGAGAATAAAATGCAGATAGATGGTTTTAGGATTGTTCAAAAACATATTCAAATTAAATCAGGTTCAAACTACAATTTGTAATGTATAAAAAAAATCAGTAAAATTGCTTGGGTCAACTTAATAATTAATACGTTTCATCATCACATGATTCAAGTAATCAAGTTACATTCCTGCCAAATCAAATCGGTTTTAGGGTTTTCGGCAAAAAAAAAAAAAAGAAAAAATCGGTGGCTAATGATTTTTTTTTTTTAAATTATTCTTTTTATTTTTTCTATGTATGGAAAAATAATATATTTGCGCAAATTTGATTAACATGTATTTTGATTGCATGTATATATATGTTATATGTATTAAATGCATTTATATATGTAATTATAATATAAACTTTTTTTTTTGGCCGAATTATAATATAAACTTACTTACCATACTTATTATAATTTTGAATCATATCCGTGAGCGGACCGTATATATCCGAGTAATATATCTTGGCGTCTTGAAATGCTAAACCAGCTTGGATGGAATTGATCTCCAACTGAAGAAATGCATTAAAATCTCTTGCAACAGAGGAAAACTGGTCAAGGCATTGGCGTGTGCCCAAAGACTCTTTGGAATTCAAAGTGATCATAACTGGTAGACAACCCATTGGAGGCAGATTAACCATTGTTATTCTTCGAGCACCTTCATCCACCAAATCCTACCAAAACAAAACCACCATTGATGCTTCTAAACTTTTACCATAATCACGCGTCTACGTGGATTTCGATTTTAGGTTGGAATATATATTAGATATAGTGAGATTATTCACTATAAGAAAATTAATCTTTAGAAACAAATTTTGTAATAAAAAAAGTTATATTTCTACAAAAACAATCAACAATGATGATTTATGCAACAAAAATTCATTTAGAGATTTTTTTTAAAAACCCAATTCTCTTGTAGTGATTGTATTATTAATTACACACAAAAAAAAATACACATATATTATAGTGTTATATGATTACCAATATTGTTAGATCCGACTTGGGATTGATCAAGATATACTAACCGGAGGGTCAAGGGTGAGTAAAACTTAGGTTCTTTTCTTCTTTTTTTGCTCTTTTTTTTTTTTTAAGCTTGGGTCAAATCGATGGTTATTTTGCGGTTGAATTGTATCGTTTTCAAAGCTGAATTTGTTTCAATCAAAGTTTGATAATACTAATGATTTGAAGGCCAAATAAATAAAAATTTAGATTTTCCGTACATTTTGTTTCCTTTTAATTTTTCATATATTTTTAGACAGCACATGTATTTTTCTTGTTTTTTTTTTCTTTTAAAAATATCTATTCATTGTATTATACTCAAATTTTTAAAAGTTCTATGACGACACATTTTAAAAGGTGGCTAGTATTTGTATTATTAAATTAGAGTGGTCTTGAGGATGTGCAAGTTGGGAGTCTCCTCATTTCTCCATATGTTCAAATTCAGGCTATATGTGTGTATTTCGAATCGACACCCAGTCATCACGGATCTTGAACTAGGAATTATTGGACGTACATCCTCACCTACTATTTGGTTTAATATTTTGAACGGATAACATTCCGACTGATAATGAAGCCTTTTAAGTATCTAATCAAGTCCATTGTATTATTAAATTAGAGTGGCCTTGAGGATGTGCAAGTTGGCTCTTCTCAACTATTTTTTCCGCCGACGTATTAAATGTATAATGAAGTTGTTGAGTATCCATCATATCGATTACTGTATCATGGGTCACACGATTTTGTTTTCCTTAACTAAGGCGGACATTTTAAAGACAGACAGGGAGAAGACGTATTAAATTAAGCCCTTTTTTTTTTTTGTTTTGTTTTGTTTTTTCTGGCCAGAATTGAAATTAAGCTTATCAAATGAAATGGAGGGGCGAGGGTAGAGGCCTCATCAAGTCTCGCTGTCCAAGTCCGAACCGGGACCCTAGGATTCAATTTGCTGAGTCATTATTAACTCAGATCTCAGCAAGCGAGTTGGGTTTACCGCTGGCTGAATCCATACAGGGCCAATGAATATAAGAAAGAGAAACTAATATAAGAGTTATCTATTATAAAAACAAGAAATAAAATATAAAGTAACAGAAAAATTAAATTAAAATAAAATAAATAATACTTAATATTTAGACTATTTTAAATTTTTTTATGTGAATAGAAATAGTTTATTATTTATTCATAGTTTAATAGGTTATTGATAATAACACACAAAATAAATATAATTGAATAAACATATTTGATTGCTTTATATACAATTTCACTAAAAGAACAATCATAAATCTAAACAACATAGGACTTTATTTTTTTGTCTAACCTCTTTTACAATATTATTGCAGTCCCATATCACTAATAATCGAATTCAAATATAGTGTGCTTATGTATATATAAATATACATTCTTAATAATTTTATGTGAAAATAAGTTAAAGATTATAATGGAGTCCTAATTTTCATTATAAGTTTTATTTATTAATTTAAATAAAAAGATTTTGTTTACAAACTTATTTGTAAAAAAAAAAAAAAAATAGAGAAAGAAAAGAAATTATTATGTTAAAATATTTACCACTTTATCCATGTGTTAAAATATAATTAATAGTTACCCACCATTTGTATATAGACGTTATGTGTACACCCATCGAATATTATGAATTACCTCCATCTGGATTCATTTTTATATTTCATATATAATATCGCAAAATGACGATCCTATTAATTAATATTGCATTTAGTCTGTGGAGATAAATATAGAAGTCCCTTTGGAATTGAAGTTTGCATTTCTTAAGATATAAAACATAAAACATGACAAACCTGGATAAATTGTTTGGCTTGCTGAAGTACGAATTGCTGGTATTCGGCAAGTGAATATTGCTTCCGTCTAACTGGAAGTGTGAAATAAGAGATGACAAAATCATTTGTTCCCGCACTTACTAGGAAGATTGCCTTCTTAATTATGTGTTCAGTTTCTTGCTTTCCAATTGCTGACTCCAGTCTTTTTTTGTATTCTTTGAAATATTGAATTTGCGCTGGTAATGAAATCACATGCTGCAATTATAAATCAATACAAGCATATTATTGTTAGTGCAAAATTTCACATGACAATATTACATTATTTTTAATTAAAGGGTCGAGAGCAATAAAGTCCTAAGAAAAATTATAAACCTTTACCATATAACACTGCCTCTATCCAGGGATTTTAATTATATATGGGATTTTAATAATTGTAGGATTTGAACATCTATAAGCCAAAGTAGCCATTATGAAAAAGACACTCATTGTAAACCTTATGAATAAAATAAAGAACTATTTTAAGTTTTGGGAATTGATTTGTGGTAATAACGCGTTATATAATTTAATTAGTAGCATATAAATACTAATAAAATTTTAACATATAATTTTTTTAAATTACCATTATTACCACCATTATCAATATGTTCATCACTCATTAAACACATGGTAAGTTAGCATCAATCAATTTTTTTCCATTAAAAGGAGAGGGTATTTTAAGTTATCCATAGGTCATTGAAAGAGCCAATGAAGTCCTCAAAATAAAGATGTCCTAAGAAAATTGACATGTTAAAATTTTAAGGATTAATATCATGAATAGTATTTGAACTTTGATAAAATATGTAAATAGGTATTGGATTTTGAAATTGATCAATTAAGTATCTAATAAAAGTTTTTGGAATCATGTATCAAATTGTTGTCTTTTACTTACTCATCTTTCCTATATAAGATTAGCCATGGTTAGGATTTCAAATAAGTTGAACTATTCAAGTGCTACTTAAGTTTTGCTAAATTTATCTCGATTAGTAAATGAACTGAACCCAAGTTCAAAACAAAACTAGTTTGTCAAATCAGGTTAAGTTTTAAGTTTCCATTTAGTCTTGCATACTTATCTCGTTTAATATTAGAAATTGACTTGTGAATTATACATTATATATATATATATATATAAACAATCTAATATTTATTTATTGCTCATTTATTTATATATTCATTTCATATATTAGCTTTCTAAATTGCACACGAGCTAAGTTGCCGTGAGTTATTGGAGTTTGACTTGCTTTCTCAACTCAATTTGTAAACAAATTAGAGTTTGATTTGCATAAAACTTGTTTATCTAAATGAGTCAAGTTAAAACTTGTATTTCAAGCTCAATAATGAGAAAAAAAAAAAAAACTTGATAAAAGCTTAATTGGTATTAATTGAATAACTTTTCTATATAAGCGAAACCGAGTTTTGAAAAGTTGATTTGACCCAAGTAAAATCTTGTAATAATTTTTACTTTGTGATTGTAAAGAATTTTGCTTGACATAAGTGTCACCTGTATAATCAAGCCATTAATTTTCTACAAATACGGAAGTGTCTATTTTCTAATTTAGTCTGATTTTTCATTTTCTCCAACCTAGCACTGTTACCGTTTGCTAACTTTTTGTGATTCTCCTTTTAGAAAAGAAGTTGCAGAATTCATTCTGAACTAGCAAACGTCATTCGTGTAATTTTTTCCTTCCGTTTCCTTAAAAGATTTATTTATTATCATTATAATGGAGAGAGGAAATACATATCTGACACTTGGAATATCAAGGGGAATACCAAAAAATGTTTCAATTCAAATATGAAATCAAAATTTGCTGCAATCGCAACGGAATCTTGTTTTATAACATAAGATTTCTAAAGAGTTTTTGTCTTTTTCTTTGTTTGTCATCCTTTACAAGATTAGACTCATTCTTTTTTCATTTCGCCATTGCATGGGAATTTTCCGTGTGCATCGATAAAATGCGGAAGTGTTGGTTAATATATTTTAGTAATGGATTCCTGGTATAGGAACTATTATGAGTAAAATAAAGAATGTTCTTTTAATCCAATTTTTAAACATTCTGTAAGAAATGCAAGACCACGTGATAATTGTTAATACATAAGGGGGGCTCATTAAATATATATGTATTTGTTGGACTGATTTATTTTTTAATTATACTTAAGTTAGCAACCAATCCCAATCTACTTTGTGCAATAACGTTGTATATTTATCATTTATCTACTAGATTGGGTTACAGGGCCAAAAAAGAAAAAAAGAAAAAGAAATGCATGATAGAAAATGGATCATTTGAATTTATATTTTCTAAATTTTTTAAAATTTAATCCCTTAAAATATTATTATTAAGTGTAATCAATAATTATGACAATAGATAAGAATGACGTTATAATAACTTTAGGATCTTCTGATAACATGCAGTCATCCTAATTATTATGACGTCATATATGCGGCTTGGGGTTCGTCGAAAACAATTGAAACAACACGGAATATGACGAGATGATGATCTTTCCTAAACGTAAATTATTAAAAACAAAACGCACCGATGCCCGACCCAATTATTGCATGACAAAATAGGATTTCATAGTAAGCGGTTGTAATAGTTCCATTATGTTAGACATTTTTCAACGCAAATGTTAACCGATGAAAGAGCGATTGTCAAAAAGAAACCTTTAAAAAGTTCACGGGGCGTATAACAATCCACACATCAAGGTATTATCCCATTGGATGAAATATTATACAATTTTATTTTATTATCAATTGCTTCACAAGAGATTACTTATTTCAAAAAATATTTTTTACTAAACACGCTTAACTTTAGAATAATAATAAATTTTAATATTTTACACCAAAAGATATTTCGATAGTTAGGGTTTCACCATTTTATGTTCAAAAAATATAACCAATACCAGATAAAGAAAATACTAAAAGTTTTTTATACAGACTCAAGAGGTGCTCTTACTTTAGAGTAGTTTGCCTTGTATATATAATATTTATTATTTCCACTTGGTTAGTGAATTGCTCTGATAACATCTTATATTTGGGGATATTACTAGGTGAATCCGTATATAAGTAAAAGTTTAAGAAATGATTTGTAGTTTTTTTTTTTAATTTTTAAAAAGGTTTATGATATAGTTATATTATATTAAAAAAAAAACCTTGGTTAGGATCTTTATCACCTAGGAACCGGGAAGAAGGCCTCTAATAAAGTTGCCCCAAGTGAAAATCTTATAATTCGTCCATTTTACATATGAATTGGACATAAGTGGATTTCGAAATAATTTTATACAAATGGCTGATGATTATAGTGTGTTCTTCGAGGGGTTTTTATCGAAACTAGAAATCTAATAAAAAATTAAAACTAATGTCGAGGTTTGTTGTATAAAAATTCAACGTTGAAAATGATGTAGTTAATCAAATTGATTAGATATCTACCTGAAGCTGTTGCGCAAATACTAGCCAGTTAAAATTCAAGTAGAAAACAAAATCAGCTGTCAAATTTTGGTTGGCTAAGAGAAATAAAAAAAAAAAAAAAAAAAAACTGTCAAGTTTTGGTGCCAGCTGTATGTAATTCAATCCTTGAAGTTTTTAATCAAGTAAAATTACCGGGGATAAACATTTAAGGTCCTGGACTTTTTGATTCAGGCATATTTCAAATCAATCACATAAACATATTTTTTTCTTCATTGTTAAGCAAACTTCTATAATTATTACGTATAAATCTCTAAATCTAAAGTCTTAAATATTAATGCTAGAAAAAAAAAAAAAAAACCCCCTTAAAAACAGAAAATTTGAGAGAGCAAATATATCTCCACAAGTTACTTTCTTATACTTTCATTTTGATAAATAAATGAAGCCAACAATTACAAGCTACTATAGCCTAATGGTACCATTTCTCTAAATTATGAGCTACTAATAAATACATATAGAATATTATTATAATGCAACTTTCATATAATATGCTTTATTACATTGATTCATAAATAATTATTCTTTTTGTAATGGAACTACTAAGTAGAAAATAATCATAGTCAATTAGAAATATCTTTATATATTATGATTATTAAAAATAGTTTAAAACGTAATTTAAATAAATGTTAAAGCATATAAGCCTTATTGCATAATGGGCAAATTTCTAGGGATTTATTTATATAATGTGTCAAAAATCTATGATTTCCATTTGGCGCACAGAATTTAATTAAGGGGTAGATAATTATATTGCTTTGGAACTCACGAAGGATGGATGCTCTAACCACTAAATATCCACCTATATCTAAATATTATTATAATTGTAAATAGTACATATCTTCGAATTCGTTTATATAATAATTGGAGTTTCTATCCTTAATTATTAATTTCGTGTAATTTTTTTTTGAAGGTGAATGATATGTGGTTTTTTTTTATCCCTTGAGTAAGAGGTATAGGGTTCAAATATCCTCCTATTATAATGTAAAAGGAGGGAAAAAAAATTGTAGTAAATGCGTGAGAGAGACAGATAGAGAGAAAGAGAATTGGGCAAAAAAAAAAATAAAAAAAAATAAATAAAAATAAAGAGAGACAGAGAGAGAGACAAACACTGAAGGCAGGTGTTAAAGGGTCAAACCCACAGCCAGCTGAAGCAAAACTAACACCAGTCTTCAACTCTTCAATACCCAACATTGGGTCTAAATATGGTGGAACATTTTCTTTTACACCTACGTAGGAAGCTGCATAAACCAATGATAAATATAATCATGCATTGTCAAATTCAATCTTATAATTCATATCTTACAAATCACGATAAAATGTACATAAATGAGTTATTATGATAGGCACGATACAAATAATAATTTATAAGGTCCAATATTATTTCACTTACCAATGAAATCTGTTGCTAGACGCCCATTTGTGAACCTTCCGGTTGGCTCATGATTAGGGAAATCTCTCCCATATGGTGGGAAATTTCCCTTAAATATTGTCTCCACGAAGTTGTTATTTCCGGGGTCGACCGTCGAATCCCCGAACACGAAGAGAGCCGTGACTGAATTATTGGTTTGGTTCCACGGTTTAGTATGTTGAGGTTGATCAAGAGCGTGAGTGCAACATGCGAACCCCATGAAGCAGACAAGAACGAGAAGAAAACATACGTTGTGCTTGCGCATGTTGAAATAACGTCGTTCTATCTTGGAAAAGACGGAACCAAATAATGAAGCCAAACACGAGTGAGGCAACTGATTGGGATTGTAGTCATATATATATAGCCATCTTATTTTGGGATGCACTGTACTTTATGGGATACATATATCCTAAACTATTGACGGAATGCAAATAACTTTCTCAAAATTAAATATACATATATATGACCTCATCTTCATGTAATTTATAACTAGATTTACAACGATACCCTCAAACTAAGTATTGATTGTTGAAGCTCTGAAATGGTCATTAAAATGAGATAAAAGTATGCTTTAAGACTTAAAGGATCAATCCCCACTTGACCAATAGTTTTACGGGGTATATTACAAGCATACCATTATGTTTTTAATCATTTATATTTAAAATTGAGTCTTCTTATCTCAAATTATTCAATAAAACACATTTAGACTCACAAATGATTATTTCATTGTATGGATAAATAATTCACTATACTTCAGAATGATAGGGGAATTTAAAAATTATCCATAAACTTTAATTAAGGTACGGATTCATTCCTTAACTTTCAAAGTAAGCTTTTTGATTTCTTAAATTTTCAAAAATTTACATAGTTAAAGATAATTAATATTTTTCATGAACTTGGGGAGGACTTGTAAAGCTACACATAATTTAAAGTTTAGAAGGTGAATTCGCACATAGCCCATGGGTGAAAGATCAAAGGGTATTTTGTAACTTCTCCCATCTTATTTTAATGAAAAATATTAACTATTCTTAATTGTGCCAATTTTTGAAAGTTTAAGAGGTTAAAAAGCTCATTTTAAAAGTTTACAAGGGTGAATCTACACCTAAATAAAAGCTTAGGAGGGTACTTTGCAATTTCCCCAGAATAATTATTGTATTAAATAATAAAAGAAGGGAACTCCAACATTTTTATATTTCATCTTTTGAATATATTATCATACTTAACACTATCTTTTATACCTTTTTTTAAAGAGCAAAATGGTTATATAAGAGGTATAAAATCATTTTTTTTCTTGCTTAAAATTTAGGGTTTTATATCCTTATTTCTAAAGATAGGAAGCCAATTATGTATGGTGGTAAGAGGGGAGTATAATTACTGACTTACCTTTTATTTTAGTTAATTTCACTAATTTTTACTAGATTAGGAGGTCTTATCATTTGTCTAATATATCTAAGTTAAGATTTGAAGTGGGTTACGTACCATTTGAATATTAGGTCGGGAGTACTACAAATGCGTCTTTGCTTGCATCGGTTGATGCAGTTTGGAAACCAAACCATGCGTCACTAGTCCTGAAGTGTTCCTATCTACCGCTACTTTTTGTTGCTAATAATGGACATTGCAAAACATACGAGAAGACAAATGGCTTACTTTTGGTGGAAGAAAATATACATAAACAAATCGATTTAAGCGTGGTTAATACGGATCTAATTTGTGTTCCTATATAGTTATAACATGCCAGTTTTGCTAATCTTAGGTAGTTCGGTTGGATTGCCACCACATTGATTGAGACAACACAAACTAAGGATATAATTTACGAAAGCTTCAGTATTATATTTCGAATTTATATGAGTTATTGTAGAGTTGAGTCTATATAGACTGTCTAACTTCTTAACTTTATTTAATGCAGAATTTATTAATTTACTCTCAAAATTTATATTTAGACGTGGATGACGTTCTGCCCAACGAATTCCTCTTAGGGAATCCTTTTTGTTGGTAAATTTTTCAGTTATTGAAATGAAATAAAATAATTACACCATAAAGTTTTTCAGCAAAAAAATTTATTGTGATTCATTCATATAGCCTTGCAGTTAATATTGTTGAATATAGTTTGGTGCCTTGATGACATCTTATTTAGCCTTTAGGTTATTATTGTTGACTATTGTTCATATTAGTATCTACCACATAATGTTTGACTTTTACAAGATTATTATTGTTTGTAAGACTTTTACAGGACTATTATTGTTTATTTATTATATAGTGCTTGCTTAAGGCTTTTACAATCTATTGTTTATATTGCTATATAGAGTTTACCTTTAAGACCTTTACAGATTATTATTGTTTATTAATATTTCGAACTAATACATAGTGTTCATTTTATGGTAAAAAGCTTTTATAGACAAGAATTAAATAGACTTAGAGAGCAAGAGATACAACTATATAATCAAATAGTAAAAACTGAAGAATAGATCGCAAGAATAGAAAGACTTTTGATTAAACAAAAATCCTTAATTAGATTACAAAGTCTATTAACTATATTAAGATAAAGAAAAGTTTTCTTAGAAAGAAGCCTAGAAGTAGCAAAAGAAAATACAAAAAGAATAGAATATATACTTGTATGCTTTTAAGAAGAGTAGTATAGTTAGAACAAGAAATAATAAATCTATATAATAGAAGTAAAAGAATAGTATAAGAAGAAATCACGGATTTTCAAGGATATCTAAGTAAGATACAGATTTGTAGAGATGAATTATTAAAAGTACATAATAATCAACATCTACTAGAAAGAAGTGAAATATTAATTAGATTTTTTTTTGGTCATTATTAATTAGATAAATTACAGAAATTATAAGAGGAAATGAACATACAATATAAAGAATAGATAATTATATAATACAACATAGATATAACGATTAAATTATATTTTATGTAGCTGAGGTGTCTTGTTTTCATTGGTTTTAGTTGTTTTAGATGTTTGTATTTAAAACTCCTGTAACTAAAAATTCGAATTCATTCTTTAGCTTTCTCTATATGCTTTGCCTCTTCTCTGTACGATGAACTCGTCTTCTCTATTGTGCTGATCGTGGAAATCATTTTCTTGAGTTGTTCTACTGTCAAGTTTCACATGGTATCGGAACATCTGAACCTGGTTTAATTTTAACTTTTTGATCTTCTCGATCTTTTGAAGCTATTTTTGTTTGTGAAAATCTGCAAGATGAGTATTCAAACTGGGGATTTAGCATCTCAATTAGCAAATCTTGATCCACTTTATATGCCTACATCATATATGCCTGGAATGATTTTAGGTAACATCAAATTTAATGGATCTAATTTCTTGTCTTGGAGTCACTCGGTTAGAATGGCCTTAGGAGTGAAGAAGAAATTAGGTTTCATTAATGGACATGTTTCAAAACCTGAAGAAGGAACTAATGAGTTAGTTGGATGGACTAATTGTGATTTCATGTTAATATGTAGGATTCTTAATTCAATGGAAAATGAATTTTCTCAATCTTTCTTATATGTTGAATTTGCTTTTGAGTTATGGAACGATATATGTGAGCAATTTGGTCAAACTAATGGACCTATGATTTTTCAAATCCGTCATGAGATCACCAATTTATGACAAGGAAACATGTTCGTTTCTGTCTATTATAGTAAGTTGAAGGCTCTATGGGATGAGTTACATGCCTTAAATCCACATCTTATGTGTGATTATAGGAGGCTCACCTATGGCACTTGTGCTTTTAAGGATAGGTTACAAGAATTTGAAGCTCAAGAGGAGAACTTATGTAGTTCCTTATGGGGCTTTATGAAGCTTTTGAAATTGTTAGAAATCAAATTTTATCATTAGATCCTATGCCTAGTCTTAATAGAGCCTTTTATTTAGTGATGCAAGTAGAAAAACAAAGGCAGATTACTGGTGGTATTGCTGCAGATTCGGAGTTAGTTGCCTTTAATGCTGCTCAGTCTAGTTGAGTGATAGGCAATGGGATGAAAGAAAAAGAATGAATTCTAATTAATTCTAACTTCAGTTACATGAGTTTTATATACAAACATCTAAAACAACTAAAACCAATGAAAACAAGACACGTCAGTTAGATAAAATATAACTTAACATAGAATGCCCATGTCCAAGTTGGATTAGTTGACTCCTTATGAGAAACTTTTCAATAAACCACCTTCTTATGATCATCTTCGGGTGATGGGTTGTCTATGCTATGTTCCTTCTTTGGGTGCACATAGAGATAAATTTGATGCTACAGGTTTGAGGTATTTTTTTGGGATATTCTCCTAATCAAAAAGAATACCGGGTTTATGTTTTGGATGATAAGAAGATAATCCATAGCCGAGGTGTAATATTTTCTGAAGGAATATTTCCTTTCATCTAAGATGATAACATTCTCACTACTCCTTCACTAAAGACTTCCTCAAATACTTCCTCATCAAATTACGTTGTCATACACACTTTACCTTTGACTCCTATTTCTGATTCCCTACACGGTTCACCTATTACTTCAAACATGTCAGATTCAGACATACCTGTTGACATAAATTCTTCTTATGGTAATTCTCATATGCCAGACACATCAAGGTCTTCTCACATCTCTAAGCCTCTTTCTTGGCTTGCAGGTTATATTCACTTTGTTCTTCAGGACTTTAATGTGCACTCAGTTTTAGATGCCTTTGTTTCTGGTCCACCTTCTCTTTCTCACACACATTATACTTATCCTTTATTTTCTTCCCACACTTTCTGCTCTTATCCTAAAGACTATATGGTTGCATTAGCTCATGTTTTAACAATTAAAGAATCTTATTATTATTCACAAGCTGTTCAAGATAACAAATGGGTAGAAGCAATGAATAATGAGATAAATGCTCTTGAGAAAAACAATACTTGGGAGTTGTCTAATTTACCCAAAGGGAAGAAAGCTATAGGCTCAAAATGGGTATATAAAATTAAATATAATGCTGATGGAAGTGTTGAGAGGTATAAAGCTATATTAGTTGCTATGGGCTACACCCAAGTTGAGGGTGAAGATTATCATAGTACTTTCTCACCCATTGCTGAACTTTTTACCTTGAGAATCTTGGTGGCTATTGCAGCCGTAAAATGATGGCTTCTTTATCAACTTGACATCAACAATGCTTTCTTGCATGGATCCTTAGATGAAGAAATTTATATGTTGCCTCTTGAAGGTTAAACAAAAGCTAAATCTTGTTAAGTTTTTTGCTTATTAAAGTCGTTATATGGCCTTAAACAAGCATCTACGCAATGGAACCTTGAGATTACCAAGTTTTTGTTAGATCATGGTTTTCGTCGGTCTTGAAATGACTATTCTCTTTTTATTAGATCATATTCTGATGGTTTTCTAGTTGTGTTGCTTTTTGTTGATGATCTTCTTTTGATGGGAACTAATGATGCTGCTATAGTTGCCTTCAAAGCTCAATTGCATGCTGCCTATACTATTAAGGATTTAGGTAAAGCACGGTTTTATCTTGTGTAGAAATCAATTGGACTTCAGCTAGTATTCATTTGAGTCAGCATAAGTTCATTATCGATATTCTGTTTGATGCTAGTTTATCTGGTGTTAGACCTACTCATACTCCTTTTCCTTCTGGTATGAAGCTTGGCAATCATTTTAGGGAACTTCTTTCCAATCTCAGCTTTTACAGACGCTTAGTTGGACATCTTTTATACCTTACACTCAGATGAGCATATAATAATTTTGTTGTACACAAACTAAGTCGGTTTTTCTCTAATCCTCGAGTGCCTCATCTCCAAGCATTATTTCATGTTTTAAGATATCTCAAGGGTAGCATGTCCATGGGTGTTTTTTATCCAACAGATTCTAATTTTACTTTGTTTGGTTGCTCTGATTCCAATTGGGGGTCGTGTCCCATTGATCGAAGATCTGTAAGTGGTTTTTGTGTGTTCATTGGATTTGCTTTAGTTTCTTGGAAAGATAAAAAGTAAAGGACAGTAGCTATGTCTTCAGCTAAGGCAGAGTACAAGAGTTTGGGTTCTCCTGTTAAAGAACTCTTATGAGTTTCTTATATCTTACATGATTTGTAGATTGACTTTCCTACTTCCGCTATTGCTCATGTTGATAATAAATCAGCTTTGTTGATCGCGAGTCATCCTTGTTTACATAACTGAACTAAACACATTGAAGTTTATCTGCATTTTATCTGTGATCATATCTCCAATGGTTTTCTACATACATCTTATATTCCCTCTAAACAACAATTGGCTGATCTTCTTAACAAGCTGGTTCCTTATTCTTAGTTTTTGTTGTTTTGTAGCAAGATGGGTCTGCAATTGGCTCCATCTTGAGGGGGGGTGTTAAGTTATTTTATATAGCTAACGTGTCTTGTTTTCGTTAGTTTTAGTTGTTTTATGTGTTTGTATACAAAACTCCGATAACCAAAGTTATAATTAATTGGAATTCATTCTTTTTCTTTCTATACACGCTTTGTCTCTTCTCTTTAAGACAAACTCGTCTTCTCCATTTTGCTAATCGTGGAAATCATTTTCTTGAGTTGTTCTACTGTTAAGTTCCTCAATAACATTGAAAGGATAATTATATGAATAGATTAATAAGAGTAAAAAATGAAGATTTACACTTAGAAGAACAGTAAGAGAATATATAATGGAATTAGAACAAGAAATAGAAGAAAATTTGATAGCTTTAATAGAATCTTGTATAGAAGGAGTTAAAAGCATAGACTTAAGAGCTTTTATTAGTATAGATAGATTTTAAAGATTGTTATAGTAGCTTTTAGATTACATTTGATAAATTTAGAAAATCCACACCAAAGATCTTTAGGAAATTTTATTAGAAGTTTAGATAGAATTTTGCCTCCTTTAACTTTTTACTACTTTTTATATGAAATTTTGTGAAATAGTAGGTGCATCAATAATTTGCATATTAATATAAAAAATAGTTTGCATTTATAGTCATAGAGGCTATTTAGATTATAACAATGATACTAATGATTATTACATAGACATAGACTGGTGTTTAGACTCAGATTAATTGACAGATTGTTTTGCTTGACCATATGAAAAATATAAAAAGAAGAAGACAAATTATTGTAGCATTAGAAGAAAGTACTAGAGTATTAAAACAGGATTTAGAAGTATATGAGATAGAAAAAAGAGTTTTAGAAGAAATAATAAAAGGAAGAAAAGCACCAAGACCTTTTGAAAGATTTTTTCATAATAATTATCAAAAAATTTGAGAACGATTAGATGAACTAAGAAAAATAATAGTAAGGCTTGAATAGAATGTAGATTATCATAAAGGATTAATAATTAGTTTGACAGAATGGGTGATATTAGAAAATTTGAGTGGTTAGATTTAGAAATATATAGTCCAAACAGAAAACTAGAAAGAAATAAAGACATTAGACATATTTGTTATTTTCAACAATTTAATCATTCATTACTCGTGGAAGATAAACAGTTAAATTGTATAACAAATTTAATAATTAGTTTAGGAAAATCATTAGAAGAAAGACAAATAAGTATTGATAGACAATTAAGACCATTAGAAGAATAGTTAAGAAAAAATAAAATAGAGTTTGAAGAAATAATAAATAATATTAAATATATTACATATTCCTTAAGAATATATACAAACAAAATACAAAAAGAAAAACAAAAATAGAATTACACTGAAAAAATAATAAAAGAATTACAAGAAATAAAATTGGAAAATATACAGATATTACAAAAATTAGAAAGACTAAGATATTTAATAGATGGAAAATAAACTAGAGAACCATCTCAGAAATCTTGAAGCTCTTAAAATTAGTGGGGTTTACCAAGAACAAGTAGTTGGATTTTATTCTTTTGAACCACCTACAAAAGCAGATGAAACGATAATTAGATAAAACAATACAATAATAGCCTTATTAATTACACTACATGTAATGCATCGGAGCTCCGTCCACTGAGGTATTGTCTGCTTTGGCTACACGCCACACAGTTTTTTTCCTTTTGGTATTAACACTTTCAGAGGGTCACCCATCATGAGCTTACTTTGTATAGAGCACGCTTAACTTTAGAGTTCCAACCAACTCTAAGTCATTACACCAAAAGGCGCCTCTGTGATTAGAGTTCCACCATCTATATTTGAGGAATATCACATACTCTCCTACTTATAGAACGACGTCCTCGTCAGTTTCGTTACACAGGCCTAGAACCACATCAGGTAGTGAGGACACACTCCTTCACTTCCAGATGGTGAGCTGCTCTGATACCACCTGTAACGCCTTGAAACTCCGCTCACTGAGGTATTGTCCGCTTTGGCCACACACCACACGGTTTTATTCTTTTGATGCTAATACTTCTCAGGAGGTCACCCATCATGGAATTGCTTTA
Source organism: Combretum micranthum (assembly GCA_024138025.1). Lineage (NCBI taxonomy): Eukaryota > Viridiplantae > Streptophyta > Magnoliopsida > Myrtales > Combretaceae > Combretum > Combretum micranthum. The sequence continues at coordinate 1,735,303 of JAMXBD010000012.1, read as the reverse complement.
CACAGAGCACGCCTAACTTTAGAGTTCTAACCAACTCTAAGTTATTACATCAAAAGGTACCTCTGTGATTAAAGTTCCACCATTTGTTTCTGAGGGATATCACATTCCTATTAAGTGACATGTGTTACGTTAGTTGCCATCCTATAAGGCATCCCTCTTCCTTTGTTTTGGGTTGGATCCGTCTAGTTACCTAAACGAAGTTTTTTATTCCAATATTATATGATATTGATAATCACTAATTATTTGCGCATAACCTAAAGAAACATATAAGAAACGTTTTAGACCTTCTAATTTCATGTAAAATAGTACTAATTGCTTGTAATTTGGTTGATAACATTTCATGCAATCGATAATGTATTTATAGTTTAGGGAAGAGTAGGTACATGCTTAGCATGACACCTTATGCCTACTTTATATCTTACAATTATTGATTTTGAAACTAAAATCTTTTCATATGTAGAAAACACCCTAAAACTTATACCCTATAGAATATGTTGGATATAGGAATATGCCACTCGTGAAGAATTTTATTTTATATTATAAATTTTTGAGGTAAGTTGTTTAAAAAGATGTCAATAATTATTCTATAAATTTATAGCTACTATATTCATTAACCTACTAATCTTTAACTAAGTTATTTAATTAGATTTTATTTCTTAAAAGGAAAAAAAAATAAGATAAACAATTTGCCCATAGTGATTTACATCGAGTAACATTTAACACCAACTTAGTTAAAAAAAAAAAAGTTAATATAATACAATAACATATGAGTTATCGGTATTTGAAATAATCAAAGATGGAAAAAAAAACTGGCTAAGAAAGAAGGCATATAAGAAAAAAAAATGAGAAGAGAATAGCAAAAAATTAAGAAAATGGAAAATTTTAAAGGAAATGAAGGTCAAGAGAGCAAGGGCAATAATAATATTTTGAAAAAAAAAAAGAGGTGAAAAATATGGAGGATATAGCGTGTTTTAGGGTTTTTACTTTCTACAATGGGCAATCAGGCTTAGGCCTATGGTATCCATTGAATTAAAAGTGTTAGTCTTTATTTTGTTCATTGTAAGATAAATTTTCTCATATAAATGCAAATGTGAAAGGCGTATAATCTATTGTGGCTTCCTAGGTTACTCACTTTGAAACAAACTTTTCCATTTCATTAGTACCCTAAGTATGTAGCGATGTAATCGAGTCAGGTTTTGAATGGATCATATGAATTCGAAACCCAACCCACTACCCTATAGAGTATACCAATCAAACCCTATAATTCTATAGGGTATTGATGCTATATCCAACCCTCCCCTATAGGATTTGATTTAAAACCTGAAACCCAACCCTATTATCCTATTTTTTAAACTTGTTTTCAAAATTTAATAACAAATTTAAGAAAAGCTGGTAATTCTAACAAAAGTTTCCTATACATTAAAAATAAAAAAAATGTATTTATGATTGATAGAAGATATTGCATACCACATTCATTATATAATATTTAAACACATAAATATATTACCTTTGTTATCATATAATATCTTAAAAATATGGTTAAATTAAATCTCTTGCTATAACTAAAATACAATCTGCAACAACTAATATCAATATCTACAGTAAACATGACTTGAACAAAATTTAGTAAAAAGTTCTAAAATTCATAACTGATCTAGTAGACATAAAAGAAAAAACATTATTAGGAGGTAAAAAAGATAGTAACTTCTTCATATCTTCTTTCCTCTCTTTATCCCTTTAGTAATGTTTTTATTTATTTATTTTTTAAAATTATAATATTGGATTATTGGGTAACCATCGGGTTTGTTATATGATCCAAATATAACCTTATATCCCTATAGGGTTTTTACTATATATCCAAACTCGACCCTAAGAGAATATAATTATTGTCAAAATGTATATACACCTCAACTATATGGGCAAAAGAGAGAAAGACCAAAAAGACGGTACTACAAATGAAATCCATAAAGAATAGGATCTTACAGACTTAGAACTTAAAATAAGAAACCAAAGACAAATTATTATGTAAAAAGGAGTAATAACGGGATGCCTTATTTAAATAAAGAAAGATATGTAAGAAAATATGACAAAACAACAATTATAAAAATAAACTAAGTTGTTTTGCATGTGGAGAGGAAGGACATTTGATAAGAGACTATGATAAAAGACATAATATACATAATAAAATAACAACATTGATAAATTGTATACAAGAAGATATTTTATCAGTAGATGAACAAATGAGTGAAACAAAGACAATAAATAGTATTGTGAGCATAGAAGATAATAGGATGCAAGATTTTGACAGTGAAGAAGAAAGTGATCATTTTATTTCAAAAATTTTAGGACAAGATAGAAGACCAATTTTTGAAGGAAAGACAATATTTAACTTAGATGACAAACATTTGGAAAGCTTAGTAGAAATAGAACAGGTGATGAAGAAATAAAAAAATGAATTTGTTGAGACAAAAATCAGTTGTAACCATGAATGGAATCATGAATCACGATCCGATGACCACCCTTGCGGTTACTGTAGATGATACCCTTATATTTCTTTAAGATTCAAATATAGATTATGTTTAATGAAATCATGTAAAAAATCTTAGAAAAATAAGGAGAAAGGTTTACCCAAAAACCTGGTAGTCAGAATAATTATAAATGGAATAGAAATACAGATTTAATAGAAATAAGAATTTTAAGGTTAGAAGAAAGAATAGATAAGATAGAAGGAAAAATAGAAGAAAAAGTAGATCACAAAGCAAAAAAAATAAAGGAATAATAATAGAAGAAAAATTGAACAGAATGAACAGATATTAGATGAAAAAATTGACAATAAAAACATTTTTCACAAAAGAAATAGATGAAAAATTAGGAATTTTAATTACCAGTGTTAGAATAAAAGTTAGATTTTTCATAAGAAAAGTGTTAAGAGAAATAGAAGCATTAGTAGATACAGGGTGTACAAATACTATTACAGATAGGAAAATGATTCCAGACCATTTATTACAAGAGCACCTGAAGACAAGTGTGTAAAAGTAGAACAGATGGATGGACAGCTTTTTGAGTATTTTGAAATATTAATAAAGCATAAAATAGCGATGGAAACATCTCAAGGATGGATATATGGAATACATAGTTCAAGAACATATGTAAGAGATATGAATATTTGAAAACATGTATGTATAATAGGATTACAGTTATTTGATAAATGACAATTTTGGATTTATGTTGACATATGAAGGAATGATATTCTTAGCATCTCCTTTAGCTCCTAGGATATTAGAAAATTTTGAGTGTGAAAAACCAGGAGAATATAAAGTTAAAAGAATAGATAATAAAGAAAAAAGAGAGATAATGGAAATAGAACAGACATAGACAAATCAAACAGAGATTAAAGAATTAGATTTAGAATTATATGAAGAAGCTATAAAAATTTTTGAATTTCTTGAAATATGTAAATATAATATAAATTATAAAAAGATTTACAATATGATAGAAACATGAATTATAGAAATAGATCAAATAATCAGCAAATTAGACAAAGAAGAAGTCTTAAGAGAAAATCCTATGAAGTTATGGGAAAAGAATAAATTTGTTTGTAAGTTAAAAATAATAAATCCATATATGAAAAGATGGAATGTGATAATTTAAACAGAAAGAAGTTTGGAATGCACATAAAAGAACTTTTTGAATTAAGAATCATTAAAAAATCAAAAAGTCCTTATAGAAGTCCAGCATTTAGCGTAAGAAAAAAATAATGAGATTGCAAGAGGAAAGAGTATAATGGTAGTTCATTACAACAAAAATTTTATATTAACATTATTGCTACTAACACTATCTCATTTTTATCACTTTCACTATACTACTATTTTCAACATAACCACCACCAATCACATCGCTAGAATTGCAAACGAGCTAGGTTGAGTTTTCAAAGGTTCAAGCTTGACTCGTTTAAAAATTATCAAGATCGAGCTTGAGCTGGACTTTTTATTGAGTTTGAAATTTAGGTATAATCTCAGCTTGTTTAGCTAAATGAGTTTTGTTTCGAGATCAAGCTTGACTTGTTTACAAATTGAATCGAGCTTGGAATTTGAGCTCGAGTTTGATACATCTAGATAACATGTTTTCCATTTTTCACTTGAACCTAAACATTATATATGAAAGAGTCACTAAATATATATATACATATATATTTAATAGATTTTAGTGTTTATTGTTTTAATTATATATTTATATATAATATATCATAGATATAAAAATCATAAATCTACCAACGAGCCTACTCAAGAGTTTAGCCACTAACTTAAACGAGTCTGCTCACACTCATGAATTGAAATTTGAGCTTGGCTCATTTGGATAAATAAACTTTATTTTAAACTTGAGCTCAGCTTGTTTACTAATCAAGCTTAAGTAACTTGCAAGCAGTTCAACTTGTTTATAGCCCTAATTGTCACCATTGATGCCACCATGCACCATTGTTACTACCATCTCTATCGTTGCCATTAGCCAAACAACATTAGTTAAATGATCATCACCATATTGTTATCATTTATAAACCATTATCATTCATACCATCACCATATCACTTATGCATATAAATAATATTACACTTAAAAAGGGAAAAAGAAAAACTAGAGTTATTACACTAAATATAATATAAAAAACTTATACTGCTTTATCCTTGTTATGATATAATATTATACTACTCTTATTATCTTGACATCCCACTTAAAATGATCTAACCTTAACATTATAACTCGTGAGATCCATATGTTCCTATTAAGTGATAATGTGTTACGTTGGTTGCCATCCTATAAGGCATCGCTTTTCCTTTGTTTTGGCTTGGTTCCATCTAGTTATCTAAGCGAAGTTTTTTGTTCCAATATTATATGATATTGATAATCACTAATTATTTGCGCATAACCTAAAGAAACATATAAGAAGCCTTTTATCCCTTCTCATTTCATGTAAAATAGTACTCATTGCTTGTAATTTAGTTGATAACATTTCATGCTATCGATAATGTATTTATAGTTTAGGAAAGAGTAAGTACATGCTAAGCATGACACCTTATGCCTACTCTATCTTATAATTATTGATTTTGAAACTAAAATCTTTTCATATGTAGCAAACAGCCTAAAACTTATACCCCATAGAATATGTTGGATATAGGAATATGTCACTCGTGAAGAATTTTATTTTATTTTATATTATAAATTTTTTAGGTAAGTTGTTTAAAAAGATATCAATAATTATTCTATAAATTTATAGCTACTATATTCATCAACCTACTAATCTTCAATTAAGTTATTTAATTAGTTTTTATTTCCTAAAATGTAAAAAAAAAGGATAAACAATTTGCTCATAGTGATTTACATCGAGCAACATTTAACACCAACTTAGTGAAAAAAAAGTTAATATAAAACAATAACATATGAGTTATCGGTATTTGAAATTATTAAAGACAAAACAAAAACTGCTAAGAAAGAAGGCATATAAGAAAAAAAATGAGAAGAGAATAAAGAAATTGAGTAATATTAAAAAAAGAAAGAAAGAAAGAAAAACATAAAGAAAATGGAAAATGTTAAAGGAAATGAAGGTCAAGAGAGTAAGGGTAATAATAATATTTTGAAAAAAAAAAGAGGTGGAAAAATATAGAGGATATAGCATGTTTTAGGGTTTTTACTTTCTACAGTGGGCAATTGGGCTTAGGCCTATGGTATCTGTTGATTTAAAAGTTTTAGTCTTTACTTTGCTCATTGTAAGATAAATTTTTTCATACAAATGCGAAAGAGAAGGGCGCATTATCTATCGTGGCTTCCTAGGTTGCTCACTTTGAAACAAACTTTTCCATTTCATTAGTAGCCTAAGTATTTATGAATGTAATTGGGTCGAGTTTAAGCGGGTTATATGAATCTGAAACCTGACCTGCTACCCTATAGAGTCTACTAAACCCGACCCTATAACCCTATAGAGTTTTGATACTATATCCAAACCTGTTCTATAGGATTTGATTTAAAACCCGAAACCCGATCCTATATCCCTATTTTTTTCAACGTATTTTTAAAATTTAATAATAAATTTAAGAAAATTTGGTGCTTCTAAGATAAATTTCCTATACATTAAAAAATAAAAAAGATGCATGTATGATTGATAAAAAATATTGCAGACCATATTCATTATATAATATTTGAACACATAAATATATTACTTTTGTCACCATATAATATTTTTAAAATATGGTTAAATCAAATCTCCTGCTATAACTAAAATACAACATGCAACAAATAATATCAATCTCTACGGTAAACATGACTTGAACAAAATTTAGTAAAAAATTCTAAAATTCATAACTAATCTAGTAGACATAAAAGAAAAAACATTAGGAGGTAAAAAAAGATACTAACTCCTTCATGTCTTCTTTCTTTTTCTTGCCCCTTTAGTAATGTTTTTATTTATTTATTTATTTTTTAAATTATAATATTGGGTTATTGGATACCCATCGAGTTTGTTATATGATCCAAATCTAATCTTATAACCCTACAGGGTCTTTACTATATAGCCAAATTCAATCCTGAAACACTATAAGGTTTCTAACTGATTGGGCGGATCGAAAATCTTATAAAGATCTACCCAATTACATCCCTACAAGCATAGCTAGTCACTCGGATTTCGTGTTAAGCATTCTTAGGGGATTTTTATTCCCCTTCTTTCTATCATCTTATATTGTACCTTTATTATTCTACCTTCTAATAGCTGCTTAAGCCCAATCTCGTATAAACTATTAAACTGAATAAGATTAGACGAAGGCTTCTATATCCTTTAGATCAAAGTATCTCTCTAAAATCTTCCTTTGAAGGCTCCCATGATTTGGGATGTTTACCTTTTGTCCATTCATATATAGTACCCCATCATTCATTTAGTATTTCTTGGTTTGACCTCCTAATTTTAACCAAGTCTGTCTTGGTCAACTCCATTACTTCATAAAGTTCTTGTCCCTTACCTCTTGCTTTAAAATACTAGATTCCTTCGATATAGGCTATTTAACTTTTTGAATCACACCTTCTTTAGGTGGCTTGAGTTTGGGAAGCTTTTAAGGTGACTATTTGAGCTTTCCTCTTTGTCTTAGGGGTCTCTGATGCCTTTTAGACTACTCCCTTTGATATTTGGCTAGTGTATACCTTTTATTCTATCCCTTAATAAGCAATCTGCAAAGAGCATAAAAAACTTGAGTACTTATTACGGTTATAGCTAGTCAGACTCATATATTGTTTTCCTTCATTTATAGTTATTATGCAATTTGCTAATAGACTAATTAAGTTTTAACATAATCAAGGAAGTTTATGTCGATGAATAGCTCATGGTATCCAGAGAGATCACTTCAAATCTTACTTAGACACTCCATATAGCTACTCCAAGTTCCATATTTTAAGCCATCTCAATCATTGGAATTTCATCTAAACTAATTGTCTTCTTGGTAAAATTTAGTTATGAAATATGATGTTTACCCATAAACATATGTTTTTAAAGTAACTATAGTTGCTCGGAGCCTTGAGCCTTCTATATCTCCACTATGAGTGCGGACATGAAGCAAAAGCAATCGCATATCTTGTTTTGGGGGGATGAGCATTACAACTTGCATTAGGCTCTAGGAGCTTCCGCAAACTACTGGATTATTAAGGAATTCAATTTTGGTCGTTATATAATAAGATATACCATTGGATAATTCCCAGGCTGGAGAAAAAGCCGCTTTCCCTCCTGTCCAGGTAGGTGCTGGAGGCGTCGTTGTCTCTACACAAGTGGGACATTTACGTCAATTTATATTTTTGACTCAATATTTTATATAAAAGAAAATGATTAAATCCTACAATATAGTAAAAGTAGAATGAGTCGAATGACTATGAAAGTAACGAAAACCATAATTTTCCATAAAAGCACATGAAATATCATAAAGAACCTCCGAGAATTTTATTCATATGCAAAACTAAGATGAAGAGATTGAAGTTATATTATATTAAATTTCATATACATAAACTTTTTATGAAATTTAATTTGTGGTATGAAGTTTAAAATTATTAATTTAATAACAAATTAAACTTTTTATAACTATCTTTATTACTCACTAATGCCGTTCCTTTCATTCGTTGATGTGGAAAAGACAGGCTACTAGTGCCAGATATTTTTCTAGAGAAGATAGTAAAAATTTTCAATTATGGGTTACTTTTCACGTTAGCAATTAGAGGTAATGGTGTTAGGAAGGAAGTAAAGATAGTTGCAAAAGTTTATTTGGGTATCGAATTGATCACTTGAATATTTAGATATCAATTTGAAGTTTTGTGTGAAATTTATATAAAAAAAATCCAACATTTACACTATTATTTTAATAGTTACGTTTTATATGTGATCTTGAACATTTTTGGCTTTTATAAATTACCACAACAAATTGTGGATGCACATTCCTTTGATATATATTTGATTCCATTATCATTTTTGCGCATATGTCTGGTAATGCAATTTAAATAAAATGATTTATGAAATCTAGTAGGAAATTATATTTTCACTCAATAATGATACTTATACATCAATAAGAACTGAAAATGTATGTATTATAAGTAAATATCACCTTTGGAATTTATCCAAATATAGTTTGATAATCCATAATGGCAATGCAATTACTTTTACTTTTAGAATTTGTAATTTAGAGTTTCATCTTTTATAATTTTGTATCCAATTTGGGATGAAATTCAGTTTGGTGTCTCGGGGATACTAAATCAAACTTCATTTCACAAAAAAAGTGCTAATTTACCAATGGTAGATACATTGATTTGATTATTATTTTAACGTAAAAATACTAAATTGTAAAAAAAAATCAAATATTAAATTGTTAAAATGTAAACGTAGGAGCATTTATGTTGTTGGTAGGAAAAAAAAAATAAAAAAATGGAAAAGATGGTGACTATTTCTAGCACGTGGAAAGGGGGCATATATTGGTCAATTGGATTTGCACTACATTAATGCTCATTATGAAAAAGCAGCTTAAGAGCCGTCCTTGTTGATGGTTCATACAAGTGCTCCTCATTTTGCCACATCATTGAATATTTTCCAGCATAATAGCGTCAGATGGCTTCCATAAGGAATCACAAGTACATTTCTTTAAAAGCCATATAATGAAGATGTTACGATCCTACATCGGTTTTACAAAAAATTATAGAATGATATGCCTAAAGGGTTCTCCCACTTAATAAACTAGTCTTTTGGGTTTGGCTCTTCCTTTGAACTTAATACCTAATATTTGATGCTCGCGTTGAGAGACCGATGCTAGTGAAAGAGGCGACCTAGAAAGGGACGACATGAAAAAGGGCTACCTAGGAAAGAGCTATCTAGAAAAAAAAAAAAAAAAAAAAAGAGCTAGAGTACAGCCACTTAGAGTAAAAGCCATTTAGAGTGGGCTACCTAAAGTAGGCCGTCGAGGGCGTCGATTTCTCAAGGGATGGATAATGTTACGATTTCATATTGGTTCTACGAGAAATTATAGAATAGTATTTGAATCTAAAGGTTTCTCACACCTAATGTAAGAAGGGTATAATTATAAATACTAAAAACTTTTAAAAATAGTGTTAAAAAAAGAGGGAAGAAGCAAAGAGTTACGTGGAAACACAAAAAAAAAAAAAAAAAGATATTATTATTGAAGATATATAATAAAATGTCATTATGAAAAAGCAGCTTAAGAGCCGTCCTAGTAGATGGTCCATACAAGTGCTCCTCATTTTGCCACATCATTGAATATTTTCCAGCATAATAACGTCAGATGGCTTCCATAACGAATCATAAGTACATTCCTTTAAAAGCCGTATAATGAAGATAATATAATTATGTAAGAAGGGTATAAATACTAAAAACTTCTAAAAATAGTGTTAAAAAAAGAGGGAAGAAGCAAAGAGTTGCATGGAAACACACAAAAAAAAAATGATATTATTATTGAAGATATATAATAGAAAAATGTCTTTTAAAAATTATATATTATAATAGATTTGGTGAAAATAAGTCAATATTCACTATGATTGGGGATTAAGAGAGTGAATCGATTGACAAGGGGTTTGGGCTGGCTGATCGGCTGGAGTTTGGTGGTTGGCATTTGACTAGCATTATGGATGGTTTAATGTTGGTGAATAGGAACATCCAAAATAGTTTATTATATTTTATATTTAGCTTTGCTTGATGGGAATTTAGCGTTTAAAGTGGATACCTTAATTGCATCTCTACTAATCTTAATTTAACACCAAGCAAACTAAACAGTAGAATATCATATTTGATCATGATGGAATGAAAGAACATTGCAAAAGTGAAATCGAGACAACAAATATGTGGACTAGCAAATTTTTATAGAAGAAGGGTTAATTTTTGAGATAATTAATTTATTACTCCATTTCTCTCCATCTTTACAAGAAAAGATTTAATGGGTATTATAGATTATGTATAATATACATATAGCTTGTAATCACCAATCATTTTCTAATAGGATATATGAATAGTGATTATTTTAAAAACTACTTACTATATTATTCATTTGTTAGAATATAATTAATAGTTATATACGATGTGTATATCCTCGTGGCGTATATTACCCACTTAATATTTTTCCCATATTTGCTGATGGTTATCCACATAATTCGCTGTGTGTATACACACAAACTTATTGTTTGATTGCATTGCGTTTGGGTAGCAACGCCCATTTTTCCAAAGCTTCCCCATCGCTGGGTGGTGCGTACAACAGTTTTCCTTCTCTAATTAAATTTTATGATTTTATTGACAACTAAAACTCCGGAGTATCCGTTAAGAGAATAATGTCATCTTGCACAATAAGTATTATGTATTAATTAATTGATTATTAAATCAAACATCATAAATGTTTAACTAAGATAGGAGTAGAAGTAGCTGTCATAGATCTTTCAATGGCCGTCTTTCTCCTGCAGGTCTACTATTGTTTAGTTTTTCCTTTTACTATTCACTAAAATACTTAAAATTATATAAAATTAATAAAATCATAAACTTATGAAATCATACAGCTAAAATTCATAATTTTACTTAAATTCTGCACATATTATATATGGGATCTATGTTATTTAAAAAAAAATAAATAAATACGATTACAAAACCCAAAACCATACAATTAACTTACGAAATTGGCAACCATAATGTAATATTTCTTATAGAGAGTACGAGCACCTAAAAATATTTTTTATAGATAAATTTGAGTCTCGATCGCACACTCCCTTTTGTTGTCTAATCGTAATACGAGATTCTTTTACGATTTTTTTCCCCCATCATCTTTCTAATGAAAATCACTTTATAATAATTTTCATAACTACTTCGACAATATATAATGGATATCCGACTACTTCTTTCAGCCGACCAACCTAAGATTTCCTATAACGAAGTTTCGGCATTTTTATTTCCAATGTTAACCAGTGCGGAAACTGAATAATTCTAACATCTTCTATTGCGAACATTACATAGAAATAAGTTGATGACGATCGATCCTGTAGAGATTTGTGAAAAATGTAAAAACAATAAAATATAATGTTTTCATAATAATCAATATTTATTGTTTAAAGAAAAGAACTTGTTTATGTATACAAACTAATGCATCAAGCCTCTTGTGGTGTGAACATCAGCTTCCTTGCTATGTACAAGTGCTCTTCTTTTTTATCTTTATAATCTCTTCCATTTATTAGATCCATATACAACATCATCCACTTTTTCACTCTTTTTGTCAACCAAATTTACTATTCGTTGTTGGGGATAATAATTAGTCTGATGTTCAACTTCAAACACTTAAGACACTTCCCATTGAGTGGCATAACATAAGGATTATTCGTTTTCTACCTTTCCTTGCCATTCATCTCTTTTTACTTTCCAAATGATTGATTACCCTTTCCTTCATCACCAAGAGACTGTTTATCATGGGCTGCCAATCAAAGTCCCCCTTTCCTTGCAAGATTAATCTAGCCATCAACATCACAGATTCTTCATCACCTAAACACCAATTTTATCTTCCATCTACAATATTAATCCATCTAAATACTTAGCTGTTTGTTAAACTTCACTGTCCCTCAAATCATTCGTTCGTACTAACCTTACAAATTTAGCATTATATTAATGAACGGATGTCTCTCATTGATGATATTTCGACTACAATTGAAACAGGATTTGCTTATAATCAAGAAGAAGAAATTCTCCTCTCAAGAGTTGCTTCATCTTATATCAAGAGTTGCTTCATCTTATATCATGTTCTTTTTTTCACGACTCCTTCTACTCCACAATCTTCTTACTATGTAGATGCACCCTTTTCGACCTGCACACTACCAACCTCATGATCAAAAGAACCTTTTTTTTATATCTTATTTTTTTAATACAAGCCCTCTTTTTATAGTATTTACAAATATACATAAAAAAGATAAGTATACATAAAAAGGAAATACATCTATTATACACAGTGTTACTATATTAGCTAATCTAAATCTTTGACTCCAATTAGACATGCTATTACTATATTAGCTAATCTAAATCTTTGACTCCAAGATTGTAGGGATCACAAGAAAGGTTCCTAGCTCATACCAACACTTCCTATCAGGTTAGTGCAAAGACATCTTCTATGCCCAACTTGCTAAGTGAGCTATGGAACACTTTGTTTGAAACACTCTTTGTAAGAATATCAGTTAGTTGCTCTTCTGACTTCACAAATGGGAACTGCACTATTTTCTCCTCTGATTTTCCTTTAATAAAGTGCTTATCAACCTCAACATGCTTTGTTCGATCATGTTGAATTGGGTTCTAGCAATTTCTATAACAACTTTATTATCACAAAATAATCTCATTGGTAGCTCAGGTGAGTATCCAATTTGTTTCACTGGCTCTCTCAACCAAAGTAGTTCACACAGCCTTTTAGCCATACCACGAAATTCTGCTTCTGCACTAGACAAAGCTATTACCTTTTGTTTTTTGTTTCTCTATGTGACCAAGTTTCCACCAACAAAGGTTAAGTATCCAGAGGTCGACTTCCCATCCGTAATGCTTCCATCCTAGTCTACGTCTGTATGACCATCTGTATGAAGATGATTATGCTTTCTAAACATAAGTCCTTTTCCTAGTGAGGCCTTCAAGTATTGAAGAATTCGCTTCACAGCTTCCATATGTTCTTCACTTGGATTATGCATGAATTGACTTACTAGGCTTACGACATAAGCAATATCTGGTCTTATATGAGATAAGTAAATCAATTTGTCCACCAATTGTTGATATCTTCCTTTATTTGTAAGATCCTGATCTAAATATTCTCCAAGCTTATGGTTCTGAATAGTTGGAGTGTCTGCAGGTTTACAATCAAGCATTCCTCTTTCTTCTAACAAGTCAAGAATATATTTCCTTTGTTAAAGGAATATCCCCTGTTTTGACCTTGCTACTTCGATTCCAAGAAAGTATTTAAGGCCACCAAGATTCTTCATTTCAAATTTAGTTGCTAGATGCCTTTGAAGCTTTACGATTTCCTTATCATCATTTCCTATACTTATCATATCATCAACATAGATTATTAGTGTTGTTATCATCCCTTCCTGATGCTTTAGAAATAGAGTGTGATCTGAATTACATTGTTTATAACCATAATTCTTCATAGCCAAGCTGAATCTTCCAAACCATATTCTTGGTGATTGCTTTAACCCACATAATGCCTTCTCCAATTTGCATACAATTCTTTTTTGTGAAGCAATGAAACCTAGTGGGACTTCCATTTACACTTTTTCTTCTAAATTCTCATGAAGGAATGCATTTTTTACATCGAATTGGTGTAGTGGCCGGTCTAGATTTGCAGCTAGTGATAACAGTACCCTGATTCTGTTTAATTTTGCTATTGATGAGAATGTCTCTTAATAGTCAGTGCCATATGATTGGGTGTATCCTTTCGCAACAAGTCTTGCCTCATATCAATCTATTGTCCCATCCACTTTATGTTTGATGGAGAATACCCATTTTCATCCTACCACTTTCTTTTCTTTTGGTAGAGGCACAAGCTCCAAGTGTTATTCTTTTGTAATGCTGCCATTTCTTCAGTAATTGCTTTCACCCATTTGGGATCATTCAAGGCTTCTTCTACTGTATTAGGAATGTCCTCAAACAATAGTTGGTGCACCAGAATTTTGAGTAGTTGTGATAACCCCTTGATGTAGTTAGCAATTAGATATCTTGCTTTGTCTTCTTCATGATCTGGTATGTATCAATTTGGTGGCTTGCCCTGATTGTTCCTGAAAGGTAATTTATAACTAGGAGAGGGATCAAGAGGCTGTAACTTTGATTTATTCTCAGGAGTATGGTCGATTGGTACTAAACCGAGAGGAAACTACTCAAGAGAGGGCTATTCTTGTGAAGACTGCTCAAGAGAGGGTTGTTCATGTGCTTGATTATATCCATTCCCAATTTCAGTACTTCCTCCTTCTTGAAGATTCTCTTGAAGAAAAAACTCGTTGCCTTCATCATGACAAGTTGAGAAGCCTAGCTACTTTTCCTAACCACTATTCGAATTCTGCTCTTCATCAACTAACTACCCTGAAGAGGAGAATGCGAATCTATATTTCGAAAGAACATTTCCCTTTCAAGGAAGGTAACATCCATCGTGACATAAAGGTGCTTAGCATATGGATCAAAGCATCGGTATCCTTTCTTATGTGTAGCATAGCCAAAGAAGATGCAGTGGATAGCACATGGATCAGTTTTAGATCTTTCATTTTTATGGAGGTGGACGTATATTACACATCCAAATATTCTTGCAAGGAGCACTAAAGTTAAGATCAAAGGTTCATGCTAAGCCAAGACTTGTAATGGAGTCTTAAAGTTTAATATCTTAGACAGCATGCGATTTAGCAAATAAACAGCAGTGGTCACTGCATCTATCCAATATCTTTGTGGTGCATTTGCTGCTATAAAAAAATGCTTTGGCAGTCTCTAAAATATGCATGTTCTTCCCTTAAGCAACACCGTTCTATTGTGGAGTATGAGCACAAGTTGTCTCATGATATAGACCATGAGCTTTGAAATAATCTTGTAATTCTTTATTAACAGATTCCCTACCATTATCAGAACGAAGTGTTTGCAACTTATTAGAGAATTGAGTTCTAATCATAGCATGAAATGTTCGAAATATTTCAACAACTTCATTTTTGTTTTTCATCAAATACAGCCAAGTCATACGAGTGCAATCATCAACAAAAATCACAAACCATTTTATTCTACAAGAAATTGAAATAGGGGCAGGTCCCCAAACATCCAAATGAACTAAGATAAATGGTTTTTAACATCTTTTTTAGATTATTGGGTAGGAGGCTCTATGACTCTTAGCTAAAATGCAAGACTCACATTTAAGTATAGTATCACTAATATTTGAAAACAATCTATTAAATAAATGATTTATATAAGAAAATGAAAGGTATCTTAATCTACGCTGCCACAACCAAATTTCCCTTTCTCTATTATCATCTTTGTTGACTTTGTTTGCATTACCATTACTAAAATCTTCCATGTAGTATATTCCCTCTCGTTTAGTACCACAATCAATAATCTCCTTGGTGAGAATATCCTGGAACAAACAAAATTTTTGATACATTTGTGCACAACAGTTTAATTCCTTAGTAACTTGTCCGATTGAAATTAATTTGTTTAAAAGAGATGGAATAAGAAGGGTGTTAGATAATTGTGATGTGGGCGAGAAAGACACTTTTCCAGCCCCTGTCACAGGATATTTCTTGCCATTTGCATTTGTAATGCAGACTTGTTTTGATTTGGCAGTTTCAGCAAAGTCAGCAAAGTCTTGAGGATCAAAGGTCATGTGATCCGTTGCTCCGAAATCAATGATCTAGCTTTGGTTACCTGATTCATTTTTAGCCAACAAACAATTTGCTATTGCTATAGAGGACTCTTCTTGAGGAAAAAGGGAAAGATGAGGTTCGGTAAGGGTTGTCTCCACATTAGAAAGTGATGCATGACTTACTTCTCGCTTCTTCTTTGCCTTCAATTCGTCCTACTAATCTGGATATCCATGTATCTTGAAGCAGGTTTCTTTTGTATACTTCATTTTCCCACAATGAATACAATCACCTTCTTCAGTTTGAGTCTTTGTCTTCGTAGTAGAACCTCTTTTTCCATTAGTAAAAATCTAAAGCGTAGGTTGTTGCTGTGATTTTTGTCCTCCATTGGATACCATTGCTAAGCTGGAAGTTGAGTCTTCTTTTGTCAACATCACAATTTGTCTCTGATCTTCCCTACATACATATGCATAAGCTTACTCTACTATAGGAAGGGGCTGTAGCCGTAGTGCATCAGCTGGAATGTTGTCCAAACGATCATAAAATCCATCAAAAAATGTATAAACTCTATATTCTTGCACCATAGAGTTATATTTTTGTATATTAGCCTCACATTTCATGATATTTGGGCACCTAAAATCAATTTCTCTCCAAAGTCCTTGAGGAGTATTATAATATGTCTCCATTGACCCTCCATATTGTCTTAGCCTTGACACTTTTATCTTAAGATCATAAACTTGTGAGGTGTCAGTGCCATCAAAATATGTTGTGGCAATAGCATCCCATACGTCTTTAGCAGTTGGAAATCTAATATAATTGCCAATTAGGGTTGGATCCATAGAACTAATTAGCTACCCTTTAATAATTGTGTTCTTTGTTCTCCATTTTCTAAATGTTAGATATGTTTCTGAGTGCTTTGGTAAATCTCCATTGATGTACCCTAATTTGTCTTTAGCAGCGATATACATCTTCATCACCTGGGACCAAATCTCATAGTTTTTATCATCTAGTTTGATGCCAATTGAAGTAATAATAGGATCGTTAGTTGTTGGTATTAGTGTTTGATTTAACATCTGTGATATTCTTGATGTCAAATCTTCAAGAACTAAGGGTCTTATTTGTGAGTTTCTAGTAGAGGGTGTTGATCCCCTATTGATATTTCTTCTTCTATTTCTTTAATCTACAGGTCCTAGAGCAGTTGCTCTAATACCATGATCAAAAGAACTTTTTTTTTTTTTTTATATCTTGTTGTTTTAATACAAGCCTTCCTTTTATAGTATTTACAGATATACATAAAAAAGACAAGTAGACATAAAAAGGAAATACATCTATTATATACGGTATTACTATATTAGCTAATCTAAATCTTTGACTCCAATTATACACACTATTATAATATTAGCTAATTTAAATCTTTGACTCCAAGATTATAGGGATCACAAGGAAGGTTCATTGCTCATACGAACACCTCATTCTCTTTTTCAAGGTCCTCCATATAATCAAAGAATTTATCTATACTAGCAACCCAATCGCTAAAATCCTCAATCCTTAAATTTTAGCAAAAATAGAAAAATTCACCTTCAGCTTGAAATCAATATTTTTATATCCATTCCTACCTTCATAATAATCATCAAAATTACCACCATGATTATCTCTACTTCTATATTGAACTCTACCATCACCATATGCTTTACCTCTTTCACCATAATTATGCCTACCACCATCACCATGAAAATTTGTAGGTAGGAAACTTATTTCAAATTCATCATCTTTGGGATCTTCATTATGGATAGGTTGTCATGATTGACCATGTTGATGGGTTCCTTTTGAGTAACATCATCCCTAGTTCCGTACCTATCTTTATCTTTGTTTACACAGTCTCTCGCCATAACATCCAATCGATTAGCAATCTCGTCAAAGCATCCCTCAAACACTTGAAATCTACGATTGACGTTATGCTCCAAAGCCTTCATGACTGTATGCAAGGTTTCCATATCCTAAGCATTATCTTATTGGAACCTTGATTTACATTGTTAATCATTAGATTAGATTGATAACTTGATATCACTTGGCATAGCATGAATAATGGAAAATAATAGGAAGAACTCAACGAAACTTTATTTTTTGATGAAAATTGTTTACAGATAGTGTGTATATCAATATTATAACCTTAGAATAGAATTTAAAGAAATCTAAAGAATATCTGAAGAAATATCTGAACTTTATTTTATTTATTATTTTTTTTTTTTTGTCTATCGCACCGTTCCATATGTAATTAATGCTAATTCTGCTCGACATCAATATTGGAATTTCAAAGCCTTTTTCTTTCTAAAAAAGAAGAGCTATCTTAAGATAAATTCTTGAAATCTTCTAGACTTAGGCTTACTCTATAAATGGCTTATATTTTATTTATTTATATTCTTCATTATCTCTCTCTCCTTTTATCTTTTATATTCTTATTTTAAAGTATTATTTTCTAGAATTCTTTTTATTTTTTTTTTACTAAAGCTACTATCTAAGGATGCCCCATAAGAGAAGGTTGTCTTTTGCAAAAAGAAAAGAACATAAGGTTGTCTTCATTAATTATTCAAGTTTTCCCCCCCTCCAAATCCTTTGCCTTTTCATATCTTTTCTCATTTTTTTTATTACACTTTTTTATCGAGAAATTTTTTTATAACTGAAAATTTCTTATGTCCATTAACTTGTGTATTATATATAATAAGATATTGAATATTATTCTAAAAGACAAGCACTAAATCACAAAAATTAGAACTTGAAATACTAAATCACTAAAAATTAAAAGTCCATACATTTCCTTTATCTTTATCTCTATTTCTTCTTCTATTGTTTGTCTTCTTTATATCATTTTATGAAGGATTTCATAATTTAACATGAAATTACACAAAACTATAGCTACTGAACGTGAAAAAAAAAAAAACAAAAAAAAACAAAAGACAAATGATTATTTTAAGAAGTATGCATTATAAGTTTCCATGATTACCTTGGCAATATACAAAGCAAGGGTAAAAAAATAAATAAATAAAACAAAAAACCCACATAATTAAATTATCCTTCAGAGAACAGTGTAAAAGTGGAGAAATTGCAAATAATAATAATAATAATTTGATTAAGCAACAATTGCTTAAGACCCAATTTTCACCACTTAAAATCCTAAGTGGTAAAGGAAAATTAACGTCGATGTTTTACCTTATTTTGGGGTAAGTGGTAAAATTTTTTGGCATGCCACGTAGGATTCGGCATAATTTGCTGCTTTTAGTGTGAAGAAGAAAGTGATCGCGACTTATGTCTGTAATTTGAGACTTGTGAATCATAATTACCACATACAAGAGTGCAAATGAATCAAATCAGTTCACAAATTATTTGATTTTGGCTCTATATTTATTCGAATTTGATTAAAAATAATTGAATTGAACTCGAATTCGAACTATTCGAATAGTTTATTGAACCTAACTCGACCTTTATATGTTTGATTCAATTAGTTCGTGAGTCTAATCAAGCTTTATCAAGCATAAATATTAATCGAATTCGAATCAAGTTCAGATATTAATATTATTTTAATTATAATTAAAAAAACTTTTTTAATTAATCGAGTATAAACGAGCTTAATCGAGTCGAACTTGAGATTATATAATTTTATTTCCAATCAAACTCGGACTTAAAATATTAAGCTCAATCGAACTTGAATCGAACTTGAGCTTTAAAATTTCGAATTGAATTCGAATTCGAACTCGATACTGTACCATCTCCACTCGATTTGATTCAATTGCAACCCTGATCATATGACACAAAATTTATATAAAACATAGAAGTGAGAAATTAAAAGGTATCGTTTTCCTCCTAGAGAGCTCGAAAATAAGAGCAAATTATAAATACCCTCTAAAATTATTAGTCAAATGCAAATAAAATTTTCAAATTTTTAAATTGTTATTTATCGTTTGGAATTTTTCTATCTTCTAAACAAGAGATCATTTAATTATTAGAGCATATAATTTATTATTTTATTATTAAAATGATCATAATTTAATAAATATTTCAAGGTTCACGTGGAACCGGAACCGTCAGAACTGGCAATTCCGGTTCCGGTTCCACGATTCCGGCCCGGGTCCGAAACTGACCCGAACCGTGCCGATGTCTAGCTATACCTGTATATCCAACATCATGATGGCATTATACAAGAGTTGCAGGATAAAATAAGATATGAAAAAAACATTAAGTAAGAAAAATAAATAAGGTTTTGTTTAATTGGATTATTAGATTTTTATCTTTATCGTATCTATATTTAATTTACATCTATAACTTATTTGTATCATATTTATATTGTATTTTTTTATCAGTTTATGAGTAAAACTATTATATTTTTATCGGTATGTATTTCTTGATAAAATATGATTAAAAATGATAAAAACATGATATCAAAATGATCGAAATATGATGAAACAAATAGACCTCGATAGGAGAGCAGGCACCACAACCTACTACCGTATATGGGCACTCAAGAACTTCTTGAATAATATTTTTCCTCCCTTGAAAATTGTAATTAAATAGTATTTTCATTGTAACTTCCATATTATATTCATTTAATAATTTATTGTTTTCAAAAGAAATTAAAACCATCCTACTACTTTGTTTTCAAAAGAAATTGAAACATTCTTTATTTAAACTGACTCAAAAATGTCCATGCCTTCTTACATAATTTACACATTTAGTTTATGCGTTAGATTTTATTGTGGTTTTGCCTTTACTTAGGTTTTGCTATGTCACTAGTATTTAAGGTCTTGTGAATTGTATTGCAAATAGAATTAAGTTTGACATAAGCCTCTTTTTTCTTTTTTCTTTTTTTTAACTCTTATGAGTATTTTGAATGAGATTGATTTTTCATCAATTATCTTTCACTTTTATCAATTTGATTAATTCATCTAGCTAATAGACCTTGCAATTATCAATCTCTTTGAGATTGTGACTTACAATCCATTATCGAGATTTGTGTATCATATCAAATCTACTTAGTCGTATATTTTAATATAGCATGTCATATCCATACTAGCAATTAATTCAAAACCCATTCATTTATTACTAGTGCGTCAAATCTAATTCAGTATTCCTTCATATAGTTTATTTTTATCATTTTGATAAACTCGAGAACTAACAAAAAAAAGAAATGCATCTTTCTCATTGAATTAAAAAAAAAACACAAAAGGAAATAATCTTTTTAATTTATCAAACATAAACTTCACACCTTCATTCCTGTTACGAGAACAAGATGTATCACAGTGTTAATTAAGAACTTGAAATTAAACTTGAAACCATTGAGCAAACAATGCTAAGACTTGATGGTTAGTAACAACACACAAGAAACTACACTTGATAGAGCAAAGATAATGGGCACATAATGAAACTACTCGTGATGTTGTTTATTCAATTTATGCTTGGAATAGTTATGTTCACTACCATGCAACAATCAAGTGCTACTTTGCCAAATTCTGCTATTACTATGTAGCAACGTACTCCGGAGTATTTTAACCATCTAATCCTCCAGTTACCTAGGGTTAATAAGCAAGCGTTACAGTTAGAGCTTGTAGCTACACAACATCAAGTTCATGAGATGAGGAATATAGAATCTAACTTGAAGGCTTCTCATCTACAAGTGCTGTCTCACACATTGTACTTGGAGAACCTGTAGGTCACTCTAATCTTATTTCCACCACACCAACGAATGCTACAATATCTATGCTGAGAAAAATACAATAAAGACCTATTGGGATGTTCCCTTTGCTAACACTTTTACTTAGTGTTGATGTTTCTCGACCAATCATCAATTTAGTATGCAACTATTAATACATGGGATAATGTCAAAAATGGTCTTTGAACTTTCATGAGAAATTCAATTAGGTACTCGAAGTTTAATTTTGAACAATTTGGTACTTGAAGTAAGTTTTTGTATACAATTTTTCTTACTTGAAGGTTAGTTTTAAATAATTTGGTACCTGAAGTGACTTTTCACGTACATTTTTTCTATCTAAAGCAAGTTCAAAATATAAGAAAAATGTACGTAAAAACTTATTTTGGATATCAAATTGTTCAAAATCAAACTTCGGGTACCTGATTCAACCTCTTGTGAAAGTTTAAATGCCATTTTTTATATTAACCCTTAATTCTTTGTTTCAAGATATCTAACATTAAACTTATTTGTGCTCTCTCAATCAATGTGGAAATTTGTATAAAAAGTTTACTTTGACTAAAGATGTTTAAGCATTTATGTTGGAAATACGTAGAAAATGAGAGATTGGATTTTGCACTAAAGTTTCTCTAGAGAACCATACCAATCTAATTTATGGTTATGATAAAAGTCTATCCTCTAATTCATTTATGGGTCAAAATAGCTTGTCTCCTGGCCCAAGTTTGTTTGTGGGCTGATGCTTTTAAACTGTAATTTTCAACTTAGATTATTATTGTGTTTGAAGGAAGCCTAAAAAAGCTCATCATCAATAGATTTAGGAAAGGAGACCCCTTAGAGGTCGACAAAAGGAAAAGCCACTTAAATGTAAGATTGGTTCAATTAATTTCAAGTCCAAACTTAAATTTCCTTTTTGTTTTTTTTTTTTAATTTAATTGTCTATCCTTCTTGCTGTATTTCTTTCTTTTTTTTTTTGTTTATATCGAACACATAAAATTTGTCTATTTATCCAAATACCCCCTAGAAGGCGTATTTGTCTCACTTTTTTGTTTTCCTTTCTTTTCTATGTCTTATCAATTTTTTACATGTATATATTCTATGGACGTTTTTGTATCTGTTATGTATATTTTCTTTCTTAATATACCCCCAAACTATTATTTTAAATCCAAATAGACTGCTTAGGTTGTTATTGTGTAACTCTATCTTTCCATAACATTTACAAATATAGAAATAACACCTAAAATATCACAAGAACCTCAAACCATTTATAATAAGAATCATATTTAGGGATGATTATGGGGTTTTAACAATGTTTTAAGGATTACTTGTATATTTTAAAAATTAAAAAAAAACCTAAAATTAAGTTTTTTTTTTTTTTTTTGGTTTGTTTGTTTGGGGTCCTTAAAGAAATTAATTGCTTAATAAATGTCAAATTGAATTAATTACCAATTTTGCTACACCAACATCGCACGTATAAGATGAGATTTTTTATATTCAATGAAAATCACATTCTATACATGCATATTCACTCACATGAGAATTACATTTAGTAACTACGGTTTACTTACCAAAGTATAAGTCACAGATTTAACCTGTGATTTTCGACAATACCACTTTGTTAGATAGTAAAATTGTATATTAAAAATACAATTTTATAATGCATCTTAGTAATTAATTTTATACAAATTACATTTTAATATTTTCTTAATAGCGAAAGACGGACTATACTTCTAAAATCGCACTTCAAAAGTTAGCAGGTTTATTAGTGTATAATGGTAGAGGGAAAAAAGAACCATGGAAAGGGCGTTTTTCCGAGGGGGGTGGGGGGGAGAGAGAGAGAGAGAATTGCTACAGGCATAGTTGTCGAAATCGTAATTTTACCCATATCTTACTATTTCAATCCATTCTACATGTAAACTTGGTAGAATCTTACAATTTTAACCAAATTTACTGATTCTACCTATTTGAGTCAAATGAGCTAAAATATAAAAAATACAACCATATGTTTATAAGATCATAAACTATTAAGAATTATAATGATGTATCTTTCTTGTTGTTGTTTTTATTTGGTTTCCACACACTCTTTCTATCATTTTCCCTCCTTCCCCTGAAAACCCCTACTCTACATTTATAGAATTCACTTAAGTCAAGTTATAACTATAAAGTTAATAAGAAAACTTATTTATTTCATTTATATAATTAAGCATTTAATAAGTTGAAAATTTTAATTCTGCTTTAATTTATCACTTATTTCAAACAAAATACAATAGAAAATAAATTAATTTTGACTCTATTCTTTATATATATATACATATATATATTATGTCATAGATCAAGAGTTATTATGAAAAAAAAACTTAATTTCTTTTTTTTTTTAACATCCATTATGTGTTTTATGTTTTCTACATCTTCTATAAGCATTTCTATAATTTTTCCAAGTTGTTTTTCAAAAGTTGTAGAAACTTACGTTTCTTCGTTTCGATTTTACATTCTAATTCCACTAACCCCCTAGCGATTTTTTATAGAATCGTGAGTTTGACAACCTTGGCTACAAGTAAGAGTGGTGTCTAAGCATATGGTAACAGCCAAAAGCTTTGATGTCATTTTTGGTAAGCAGAAATGAACCTGAAATGAAATCGTAATTCCAGGTTTTATTCCCCTTTCTATGTTTGGTTGCACTCTTAAAAGCTAGAATCGTGATTCTCGAGAATCCACGATTTTGGCTATAAGTAGGAATTCGATTCCACCCTTCAAAATGTGGAATTGTGATTATGTTTCTTCCACATAAATGATTATTGTTACAATTACTCATTTATTCTCACTTATAAGTAGGAATTCGATTCCACCATCACTTAGTTAATTTAGAAACAGTTGAATTGAATAATATAATAGATAGTTAATTTCAAACATAGTTAAATAATTTAAATAAATAAAATAAGTAGACAATAGAAAAAAGGAATATACAATTTGATATAATTAAATTAGTAAATAGACTAAATTGAGATTTGAGATTTAAAATATTCTTTTAAATCCTCCATATGTCTCAATGACTTTTTTAATGAATCAAACTTTTAAATGCTTCATTGAGACTCATTTTCCTTCGATTTCAATTCTTAAATATCAAAAAAAATATTTTAAATGTTTTGAAAACTCCTAAACCCTTAAACTTTAGTTAACTTTCATTTTGTAAAATCTTTATAAATTTTTGAAATTAATTACTTGCTTAAAAATATCAGTTTTAGAACTAAACCCAAATTAAATATCTTACTTTGATAAATTAAACTTTTAAATTGTGTCTTTATATCAAGTTATAAATTTCTAATATATATGTTCTCAAATAATTTTTTAATTAGTGTTGATACTAAAGATAATTATTATAAAGAATTAAATCTGATATCCTATTCTAAAAATATCTTTTAAAACCTAATCCTTTCCTTTTCTTTTGATATTTTTTCCCCCTTGTTGCCTCTTACTTTTCCCTTTCGTTTCTCTCTCTTCCTTTCTTCTTCGCTTTCTCTCTTCTTCTTATCTTCTTCTTTCAAAAGAAAAACCAACCCTAAGATCTCAAATTCAAGAAGACTAGAAGAAAAATCAATATTTGGAAAGAGGATAAGAAGTAAGAATCATGAAGTTGGATAGTAATAAGAAAAATCAAGAAGTTGGATTATCTCTAAAGATAAGATTTTTTATTCTTCTTTGTTTTTGTTATTGTTTACATGTGTATGTGGTGTATTGATTCTAGATTTAGGTTGGGTTTGTGATAAAATTGGATGAATGATAGATATATGTGGTTTATGCATGGATATGGAGGATGGGTTTAGATGAAGTGAGTTTGATGAAGTGGGTTGATGATGTAGGATGAGAAAAATATGTTCGGAAAGGTTGTGAATATGATTTTAATCTTGTATTCTGCTGTTAAGATGATTTAGTTTATGTATGTGATGAATAAGTGGTTTAAATAGGGTAAAAAGACAAGCAAAACACACGTCTAGGATCCCCCATTCATCACGGGCGTGATACAGCCCGTGATCTCCTTGAAACATGAATTTTCAAATGATAGATCTCAGATCACGGCCGTGATAGAGGGAGAATCTCCTTGGGTCAAAATTTTCTAGTTCGACATTGTTTTGTAATTTAATCATAACTTTTTCGTTCAAACTCGGATTAAGGTGATTCAAATTGCATTGAAAAGCTTAAAAAGAGATCTACAACTTTCATGTTTTAAGTTTTTATAAATTCAAAAAGTATAAAGGCTAAAATTTTAATCCTTTTCGGTTGTTACGTTTTTCAAACAAAGTTAAAAACTTATTTTACTAGATAAAAGTGTATAGTTAAGTATAAAATGAAGCCTTTTGAGCTAAAATGAGATAGATAAATGATATTTGATGTATTATACTTGTTGAATGATATAATTAAGCACGAGTTTAGTGAACTTGTAGATTCAATAGATAATTTGACAATATATAGAGTTGGATATATAATGAACTAAATAAACTTAGTTAATAATCTAAGTTCAATTTGGCTTAATGAACTTAAATGAATTAAAATGAATTAGATTGATTAAGTATAATCATTTTGACTAAGATTAAGCTAAAATAGACTTAAGTTAATATGAATCTTAGTTATAAAATGAATTAGTTAATAATTTTAGTCTAACTTGACTAAATGGGCTTAAATAAGTTAAAATGGAATAGACTGATTAAGTTTGATTAATTGTGCTTAGTAATTGGATTAAATGATTAAGTCTACTTAAATTAGCTAAGATAAAGTTAAAATGAGTTAATAGTTAATAACTGACTTAAGTTAATGGGTTAGAATAAGCCATAAATAACATAGGGAATATGTTATTTTAAATGGTTTTTTGCTTAGGAAATGTATGTTTTTAGAATATGAATGATGTGATGATGCTTTTGTGATAAATGACTATAATTAAAGTGAAAAGAAATACTTTAATAGACAAGGGAGAACTGTCCATATTTTGGTGGGGCGATTTGCACAGCTATAGCAGGGTTTCAAATTAGTATATAATCAAACAGGAAATTAAAATGAGTTTGATATAAATGAATAATTAGTCTAGCTTCTTATATGAGTTTAATTCTAGAATCTACAGATATAAATACCTGATCTATCTCCTAGGTTGGCTTCTAATTTACCATCTGAGCCTGTTTAGATTTCATATAAAAGGTATGCAATAACTTGCATGGTGATTGTTAGGATGGGCATCCTAAAATGAATTAAAACTTAAACTTGGCTTAATAATTTATGAGTGTTGGTTGTGCCTGTGACGTTGAATTCAGTTCGAAGAGCGACAACCTTGTCCGAGTGGGCACGGTAGTTTAGGCGCTTAGGCCACTAGTCATGATGCAATGACCTTTCTCAGTAGCTCGGTGGGTAATTGATAGGGAGTATCGTATCGTTGTAATATTTGCTTATTGTTAAAAGAATATAATATGATTTAGTTCACGTTTATGGAGATGATTGAACTAGGTAATATTATTGATCAAGTTAAGTAAAGTTGATAACGGCTGTAAACCTTAGTTGAGATTACTTTTTTTTATCGGTTGTATCAAAGATATAAATATTCGAGCTGCTTATATCAACCCCCTGAGTAGCTGCGGTTACTCAAGACCCTCAGATTGCTGTCTTAGGGTAGTCACCTATGGGGGGCTATCAACGCGCTCCCCCATTGCTGCAATGGCAAGCTGGAGGTGGAAAATCGTTTTCCTAAACTATTATGGAGTGTGAGTACTCCAGTGTTGATTTGTTAACTTTAAATTAAAGATGATAACTTGTTGTTTGTGCATTGCATTTAATTAAGCTTATGTATCATTTCGTATGTGATTGTATTACTGTGTACTGAGCTTCGGCTCATTATTACTATTATTATTCTTTTTTCTATGTATTTTGATGCTAATGAGATGTTGATGTTGATGTTGATAATGGGATGATGATGACTGTTGATGATCCTGAAGTTGTTGTTGATGATGATTGATATGATGAAGCTTGGCTCGAGTTTTGGGTGATGTTGGATGAGTGAAGTGTTAGGATCCAAAATTTCATTTGTATTTGTTTTTGTTTTGTTTTGTTTTGTTCTAAGAGCTGGATTTATATTTTAAGTTGCAATATTCTTTAAAGAGGCTTGATGAAGCCCATGTTTTGTAAAAGAAGCTTTTAAAGTTCTGCATACCATCAAAAAGAATATATGAGATACCTGATGGTATATTTTGTTTGATGGATATGAGTCTACTCATGAGAGTAGATAATAAAATGTTTTGGAAAGTTTATTTTTTAAATTATAAATCCAGTGATTTCTAGAACTTAATTTAATGATTTTATAATTTGAAAGCGAGTAGCAAATGTTCATAATAAACATATCATTTTAGGAAACCTGACCTCAATTAAATTTAGGGCATTGTATATTTCTTATTCACATTAATTACTACGGATATTTTTGACAAATAATATGTTAATTTTATTTCATTACATGATGTATCCAAACAAAGAAATAGATTTATAATTCTGCCATCCATTCCATTCTACTCTATCCCTCTCATTCTAATTCATTCTATTCTAAATGATTCCCATGTACTAAACATAACATGTAAGTAATGGTTTTAGTCTAGAGGACGATAATTTATGACTGTAAAGCTAATTAAAACCATATTTTCGCTTTTTCGGGTAAATTTTCTTTCAGCAGCTTGTTATCAGCGTACCAAAATTGGACCACCCTTTTCCCAAGTGGACCCAAGACAACTTAACTGGTGCTCAGCCCAAATATGCTCCACCAACTCAATAAAATTATTACTAATTATTATATCTATATTCCAAATAATGAAATTAATTGAGACATTCATGAGGACTTCACTCATTCCTATTCGTGTTTTTATTCCTTCTAGTCTTATATTATGATATATTAATTATATAAAAAAAAAAAAAAAATCACAAACACAAGAGCATATAATTGGAGTAACACGTATAAGACACTATTTAGGGATAGTGAAATTTGATCCAACACACTTTCCACTTTATGACTGCTTTCCATTTTAACATGATAGTTACATTTGTACTGAGCACTGTAAAAGCATTATTGTTGCTTTACTTTCATCATCTTTCTTCATTTTTCCTTCTCCAGCACTCAATACCAACTAACGCACCAGCAAACAAACAGTTTCCCATATATATTTGTTCACACCATCTCCTTGCACTTGAAGAAAAGAAAAGGCTCTAAACTAATCATTTTGAAATGGAAATCCAGCATCAAACGGTTGGTGATAGGCTTGTAGGTAGTTAGAAGTGGCATTCTTCTTTTCTTAGCCATCTAGAGAGACCTTAATTAATCCTACCTAGTACCATGTATTCTTACAATGTGCCAAACCTTCAGTATTTTTATGAGTAGTACCAGGTGATCCATTTGACTTGAAAATCAGTAGTTCTACATGGTTACAGATAGGTATTAGGAACGCCCAAGTATTAACAAGACAAAAGAAGGGGAAAGTGTCTAAAAATGAGTACAGCAAGATTCATCAAATGCGTAACGGTAGGAGATGGAGCAGTAGGGAAGACATGCATGCTGATTTCCTACACGAGCAACACATTCCCGACGGTACAACATTGGAACAACATTGTTGCTAGTTTCTATATTGCCACAACAATTGATGCTGTGAATTGGTTTTGTTATTAACCATCTGTTGCTCATTCTTGTTAGGATTATGTACCGACTGTTTTCGATAACTTCAGTGCTAATGTAGTGGTGGACGGAAGTACAGTAAATCTTGGTTTGTGGGATACAGCAGGTATGTTCACAGCAACTGCACAGCACCAACTAGGTTTTCTGCAAAAGATCTGTTCAGACACTTCCTTTCTCTATAAAATACAATACATTTATTCTACAATGACAATCTAAATCTTGATTAACACAGTTCTACCTCCACCATAGAACTGTGTTAACACATTCTTCCATATGCGAACATGTTACAAACGAATTGATGTTGCCCAGGTGCGAATGGCATGTTAGTAAATCGGAGATCTTAGCAAGATTTTGCTTTGTTTGCATTTCAGGTCAGGAAGATTATAACAGACTAAGGCCTCTGAGTTACAGAGGAGCAGATGTATTCTTGTTGGCCTTCTCTCTTATCAGCAGAGCTAGTTATGAAAACATCTCTAAAAAGGTCTAATATATTTCCACTGCAATATAAAATAACTGTTAGTTTTCCCCATTGATTGATTATTTCTTTCCCTTTTTCCCCCCTTAACGCTACTCCAAAATATAACTCGGTTATTAATCTTGCGCATTGCAGTGGATACCAGAGCTGAGGCACTATGCTCCTAAAGTACCGATTGTCCTCGTAGGAACAAAGCTTGGTAAGGCAGTACAAACAGAATTATATGCATCATATGAAAGCATATACATCACGATTTTATAAGAGTGGTTTTTGTCTATACCAAGTAGCAATGGTTCAAAAAGCAAACAAGATGGCTTAAAGTCTTTGGAACCCAGCATTGAAACAAGAATACATCAGCCATGCTATGTTAGTTTGCTTTAGACAACCACGAATTCAAATTTCCACCTTTATGTAAGACAGCCAACTTGCTTTTCAGACAGTTGGCTCTTGTCCATTCAAATTTTCACACCATTGCACATATGACACATCAGACAACAAGCAGAATCCTTTAGATTTCTGGTTTCCATATTCTTATTGTATTCGGTCATATGGTGCAATTGATGCAGACAATAATGGCCCTCTAACATCTCAAGCCCTCAATAAATTCACCAATGTCATTCTTCTTTGTAAAATCATGTAATTGGTATTTATCATTATACCTCTTATTTCATAAATAGCTCTTATGAAGTGCAGATCTTCGAGAAGACAAACAATTCTTGATTAATCATCCAGGAATCACCCCAATAATCACAAGCCAGGCATGTTCTTGTTAAAAATAAATTGATTTTGCAGCTAATGAAACAAATATACCTAGCTGTTACATGCTTCCATTAATGGATGAGTTTGATGAACAGGGTGAAGAATTAAAGAAAATGATAGGTGCTACCACATACATAGAGTGCAGCTCAAAAACTCAACAGGTAACAATAAAAGTGCTTGTGAGTTGCATGAATTGCATTGCATCTCATTCTGCAAAAAGTTATCAAAATCC
Organism: Combretum micranthum; assembly: GCA_024138025.1. Classification (NCBI taxonomy): domain Eukaryota; kingdom Viridiplantae; phylum Streptophyta; class Magnoliopsida; order Myrtales; family Combretaceae; genus Combretum; species Combretum micranthum. The sequence continues at coordinate 1,704,601 of JAMXBD010000012.1, read as the reverse complement.
TCCACCGTGTCTATAATCAGTTCACCTAAGTACTTACTAACAGAAAGCGAGTAAGAAGGATTTTTTTTTATTTCATGTCCTCCGGTAAATACAATATGCAGGTATTTACACACAATCATTCATACAGGAAAAGGAAGCTATTAAATCTAATTCTAATCTAGTCCCATAATTTATAAGATATTTCTGTGTTAGGAAATTACATTAATTCACAAATATATCTATTCTTTTTATACACAATGATAAATAAATCACAAAGGTATTTTTCCTATAATACACAGTTTTCCTACAGTTACAAATAAATCTTGAATAGGTTGCAATTATCATACTTTAGTAAAGCTAGATGAATTTTGACTTCTGTTCATGCCATAGCCGCTGGTGCCCCTGTGGGAATAGCCAGAGGATTTCTGTTGTAAATTTTGATGTATCTTCAGAAATCAGAGGGAATGGCTTTAGCATTATAGCTAACTCCATATCAAGAAATTATCTTTTACTTAATAATAAAGGTTCAAAATTGTGGCTTCTATGTTGAGAAAGTTTAGGAACTTCTTTGCACCAGGGGGACGAAAGAATTTTGTGAAAAACAATCACAGGTTGGAAAGATATGACAGAGGATAACTAAATAATTTTGCTTTTCCATTTTTTATACTCTTTCAATTTGGCAGTACTATCTGCAATATCTAGGCTTAATTGCAGCAGTAGCTGCGCAACAATAACATCATTGTCACAACCAACTTTAATGCTTTGCTACCTTCAGTTTTGGTACTTCTACTAAATTCAGTAAAGGACAATAAAAAATGCCCTGGATAGGACATAGGTAGATAGACATTTTAAAGAAGATTAGACTTCTCATCAACTTGATCAAAGAACAGATATTGGCATAACCTTCAAGAAAAGGAAAAATATGTGAACTACACATTAATTATCAAAGAATAAAGGTTTATTAAATTGAAACTTATACTTTTACCTCTCTTCTCTTCCATTGTTGCAGAATGTGAAGGCAGTCTTTGATGCAGCAATAAGGACAGCTCTGCGCCCACAAAAATCAAAGAAAAAGCTCCGCAAAAGAAGGACATGCACACTCCTGTGAATTCAGACAGATCAAATAATAATCCTTGCTTACAATAATACTGCAAAACTGCAAATGCTATGAATTTTGCAATTTCAACTATGTAATTTTCATTACCTCCAATACATGGTAGTTAATTATTTTGCTCAAGTGGAAAAAAGAAATAATATTGTCATTACGACTCTATATCGAGAGATAGCTCTTCAGATCTGTACAGTAGCTTTCTTATTCTTATATATACTTCCAGCAAGACTTACAGACGGAGCCATTTCAGGAGAACTATTGATCTTCATTCATTCCAAAGGAAAGATCCATCAATACAAATATTTTTCCTCAAAAATTTGTAAATATTATATAAACTCATTAGAGCAACAGCTCACAAGGTGAGGAAAATGTTTTCACAAGGCTGCATAGAATCTCCAAAATGAAAAACAAGCTTCTCATATCAGAATCACTTTTTCATTAGTAACTTGGGTTCAAAAAATAAAATTATAGAACAATAGCTTCCAAAATGGAGTATTTAACAAGTGATAGATAGGACTAATCAGACATAAACATGAAAAATACAACTACCTTTTCCACTAACATATGAGTCAGATATTGTAGTTCTTAAATCTCTTAAAATTACAATTACATTGGAATATGACATGGGTAACTAAAGAAAAAACAACAGTCGTCTAGGCCATTCTTAATGCGTGAAAATTGAAGTTTAAATTAAATTAATGTATCTGGACCCATAGATGCAGCAGTGGCTGCATAAAATGGCATATTTTGATCTCTTGAACCTGTTTCAAAGCTTTTCAGAATTGCAAGTACAATCTGCATATGCTTGTAAGAGATGAGAGAGACAATTAAAAACAGAGAAGAGGATTACCAAAGCATCTTCCATCAAGTGCTTTTTTTCTAAGTCTGTGAATGCTTATTATTAAATGTCTTTATTGCTAATCAAAATAGCATGATCTTATCAGGGGGAAAAAATAGCAGATGGCTTATGTAAATGACTGAATTCAGGCGTATCACCTTAACTTTGGAAGCATGAGAATTTAATTCAATAGCACCAAACAAGATCAGATTCAGATAATCAGAAGGGAGAGAACAAATGCCTCTTCATGAACTGGATATAGGAGGACCAATAGGATATGCTTATTAATATCCTAAAGGGACCTTGAAATTGACTGCCCATCTCTTTAAAAAGTGATCAGGGGGAAATCAACGAAAGAAAAGTTCTCCACTGAAAGTGACAGGGGCAATTTAGTGTGTTAGTTGTGTAGTTTGTCCAACTCCCTTCTAATGAATTCCATGCTCTTGAAGATTTGCATGAATCCAAAAATACAGAAAGAAATATATTTAACTTGAAACAGAAGTTGTCGAGTTGCCCACCAGCATGAAAGCATGTCCATAATTTCAGTTTAACACCAACTTCTGAACGGAGTCCTGGCAGCAGTTTCTCCTATACTTTGTACCATCTCAAGATGTCTCCTGCTATCTGGATTCAACAACATACCATAATCTAGATTTTGTATAAATCAAATACAATGGTCACAGGGAAAGTGCTCATTTGGCTTGGACAATTATTTGATCCTCTGAACTTCTTTGTCTCTTGCAGCACTCAAGAAAGCTGCGCCATATGAGTGAATTTGGTGGAAATGGCATGCTTACGATAATTTTCTGTGCCTCCTTAAGATGGCCATGTCGAGCCAACAAATCTACAATGGATTGATAGTGATCCATTTCGGGTTTGACTCCATAATGAGATTTCATTAGTTGAAACAACTTCAATCCTTCTATTACTAACCCACCATGTCTGCAAGCTGTAAGCACTGCATTTATTGCAACTCCATCAGGCTTCAACCCCTGTGACTCCATTTCTCTGAACCTATCTAATGCCTCACTAGCATAACCATTCACTGCAAAAGCCGAAATCAATACTGTCCATGTAATGATGTTTCTATCACTTGTCTCATTAAATATTTTAGCTGTGCTTGCAATGCTTCCACATTTACTATACATGTCCATCAACACATTGCAGACAAATGTATCATACCTGCTGAAATCGGTCTTTATAAGCAGACAATGAAGAGAGCTACCCAAAGCCAGGTTGCAAAGTCTACCACACACAGATATAAGACTCACAAAGGTGTATTGGTCTGGTCTTATTCGAATCATATGCAAATATTTGAAAAGTTCAAAAACTTCAATATAATAACCACTGCGAGCACAAGCAGCAATCACAATATTCCAGGATACAAGATCAGGATCTTCAAGTGAAGAAAGCAACTTCAGAGTTTCATGGTAATTGCTAATCCTGTTGTAGATTCCAGCAATGACATTGGCACAAACAACATTAAGTTCTCCATTTGATTCCCTAGAAAACCTCAAGGCATGGGATATTTGACCACCTTTTGCAAATGATGTCATTAAGGAGCTTGAGACATACGTGTTATTCTCATAGCCATTTTTTATAACCGTACAATGAAGCTGTTGCAACTCCAAAACTGAAGATGCTTTAAGAATAGATGAAAAGGTAAACTCATTAGGTCGGTAACCCAAATGAATCATCGTTTTCAATATTGAGATGCAGGTAGAAGAATAATAACCAGCAAAACCTGATATAAGAGCGTTCCAAGATACCACGTTTTTCTCTGAAATTTCATCAAAACAACGATTAGCTTCTCTCAACAGGCTAAATTTAGCATAAAAGTTTACCAGTGAACTGCCAACAAGAACATCAGATGAAAAGGCGTTTTTTATTGCTTTACAATGTATAATATTTCCACAGTTTGAAGTTGGCAAATTTAAACATGTGTTGAGAACATTGACAAATGTTATCTGGTTAGGCAAGACTCCATCCATGTACATTCTCAGAAAAAGTTCCAATGCTAATTCTGGCTCCTCATTTTCTGCTAGAACCCCAATAATAATATTCCAAGAGTAAACATCCCGGACACACAACTCATCAAACAATTTAACCACTTGAAGCTTGCTCAAGCATTTTGCATACATGTTTAGTAAAGAATTTACAGCAGAAGCATAACCATTATGCCCGCTTTTAACTAGCAAACCATGTACCTCTTCTCCCATTTCTAAGTCCCATTCACATTCACACACGGACAAAACACCAACAAATGAACACTCCGACAAACCCAAATCCTCCCTCATAAGATCACGAAACAAACGCAAACACTCCCAAGTAAATCCACCACTCCCCATCACATTCATCATGGAATTCCAAGTAACCAAATTTTTTCTCGGCATACAATCAAAAACACCCAAAGCTTCTTCCAAACAACCACATCTCCCGTACAAATTTAACATCGCAGTACCAACAAAAGGGTTTGCACAAAACAAACCATTCTTCAAAACCAGCCCATGTAACTGAAAACCGCAATCAACACCCATCGAGGCACAAGAAATCAACCTGGCAAACGTGTGCTCCGTGGGTCTAATCCCACAACTCCTCATCACCGAAAATAGGTCTAGAGCTTCTGCTAAACAACCAAGTTTACTGTACGCACTAATAACAGTGTTATAAGATATTACATCTCTATCGGGCATATTATCGAACACCTTCCGTGCATGAAATAAGTCGCCGATACTCGCATACAGTGATATGATGTTGTTATAAAAATATACGGGTTTGTTCGTAAATGAAGCTGCTGTGATGGTAACGGCATGAAGAAGTTCTGTCGTAGCGAAAGATTTGATCTTTGTGCATATTTCGATGAGTTTTAGGAGTCGGTTTTGAGGGTTGAAGGAAGGAAACATTGGACCTCATTTAGGAGGGAAAACATTTGATGTTTGAATAACTGAAAAAACTGTCAAGATTTGTGTAAAGGCAAGTTACATTCTCTTATAATAAAAGAGAGAGATTGAATTTGTTTTTTTTTTTTCCCTGAATAAACATGCCACCTGTTATATATATTGGAAAAAAATTTAAAATAATAAAAAATTTAAAAAGTAAACATATTTCATTTCCTCGATTTTGGAATCCTAATCTTAGATGTCACATCCCTCATTAAGGATGCAAAAGTTTGTTACGTTTAATCTATTGTATTATTATTAAGCAAATCTCGATTTATTGGTACTAAAAGATATAGGCCAAAGTATAACAAATCATTATCTTCCTTTGTCTCTCTCTCTCTCTTCTCTTCTCTATTCTCTTAACATACAATGTTATTTTATTATAATAATTGATGAATGTGGAAAAGGTTGGGAAGTTGTTTTGAATAAGAATAAAAGAATATTTTATTGTGCACTTAATTATATAGGTTTGGTCTCTCTTCCTATAATAAACCATTCTAAATGCCAATCCACTCTCTTTCTCTCTTCTCTCTCTATTCTTTGTAACAAAAGCCATTTTCACTTTTTTTTTTAATTTTCGTACACACAATGTTATGTATCATCTGCTAGTATATATAAATTAAACATACTCATTTCCTTGAGAATCTCTTATTTTAAAGTTCTAGCATAAAAAAAAAATTATGTTAGAAAATAAATTCACAACAACCATGATGATCTTTAGATATATGAAATAATGAAAAATTATTACTATTGTAGTTATCCCTTGAGAGTCATATGCAATTACTAAAATTATCCCAATTATATAAAGTCATAAAGCCCAATAGCATTAAAAATACACATACCCATAAATAATGACAAATGGCATGAAAGCTTAAACAAAATATTAAATTTTCATTTTTAGATGCACATGAATCATTAGATAACAGTGTTTAAAAGTTTTAATTATATGGATATTTTGGATAGTGATTTATGATATTTTAAAGAATATTCTACAATGTCATTTTTAATTTTTTCTAACATGTTTATAGGATATTGTGAGTAATTCTGTATTGAAAAATTGTGAAGAAGTAGTGAATTTAAAATTTGTATTTCTGTTGTAATTGGTCAACCACATGCAGTATAGCATGCCAACCGGTTAAGAAGTCTCATGTATAGGGATGTCACAAAGAGCGATGAGGGAAGGAATTTTGTTTATGTGTTCTTGACTTGTTCTTAAGGAATTTTGTTGTTTGGTCTTCTCCAGAGCTATTCTAGCATAATAACTAATTTAATATAAAGATTGATAATACTTTAAATGTTTAGACTATTAAGTCACTAGTGAGATTTGTTGGATGGAATTTTTTGATTGATGGTCCACATTGGAGTCTTTTTAACCTTGTAAAATCTATAGGTTTAGGCTTTAATGATAGAACTAGTTAGATCCAACTCCTTTTAACCTTTATAAGGCTCTACCTATTGTTTATATAAAAAAAGTACACTTCTCTTCTAAAATAAGCATAAAGTTTATTAAGGTTATATGAAACCCTAATTAACTTAAAAGGACATTTTCTAAGTATAATTTTTACATGCAAGACAACATAATAAGATTGATACAAGAAAAAATAGTCAAAAAATCTTTATTTTAAGCCAACCAAGTAAGTTCTTCATAAAACATGTCTAATTAGGTTTGATTTATTAGCCTTAACACTAACCTAGTAAAATGGCTTGCAGCATTAAATTATGGTATTTAGCTCGTTTATGAGCTTTATATGCTTTTACTAAAATAAGAGGATGTAGCAAGATTATTATAATTTTATTTTGGAGTGTGATAGATATAAAGAGAAACATCATGCATCTATTATCACTTTTCAACACATAAGATATTAGGTTCCATACAAATAAATGTGAGGCACACTTCACATTTGTTGGAAAGCAATATTCTTGTATGTCTAAAATGGCGTGAGCATACAGCGTTTGTGTGAAAATCCAATCGAGTCAAAGGTTTTGGCAAAAAATGGAGTCTTAGGCAAGCCATTTTGATATTAATGTTTAAAGTTCTCAATCAAAAACTCTCTTTGTCACCGTTTCCTAACTAGTATTTAGAAAATGCTAGGTCGACCTTGCATGCTTCATATAGCAAAAGGGCTCTCTCGATGGCGATTAGTGAATGAATTTCACCCTACATCTTTAAGCAACCCTTAATTAATTACGAAATAAATTGCTTTTGACTGAATTTAAATCTATTCTGAACAATTTAATTTAGGATTTCAACTTTGATTCCACAGAATTGACTTTGACCATGATGGTTGTAGATCTAGCTAATTCAATTCTCTATTGAAGAAAGATATCTATCTGTCTCTTCTAGCCACGTGTGATTATGTTTCCTAATACGAGACAAAGTGAAAAATAGATTCTTTAAACATTAAGAATAAATGTTAAGATTTACATTAACCAGAAAACATTTCTCACCTTCTTAAATCCTAAATCACACACCCAATACTTGGCGACTAATTGACATTCTCAATATTTAGTATTTACTTTAATTTCCTACTTCAACTGCTTTAGCAGCCCGATGCAGCGTCTAGGTTTTCGATGCGCTATTTATTTATGTATTTCTTTTTTTTTTTCTTTTTATCTGGATATATTAATGGAGAAAATAAGGTGTGTCGATGAAAATAATATAAATATATGTATTAACTTGAAGGGTTAATTAATTAATATTTCTTCCTTATCAGTTTTCTTCAATTTCCCATGAGGATGTATCCGTGATTCCCGGAATCATTAAGACTCTGGTAGTGGTGTTGTTTACTATATCTTTATTTATTTATTTATTTATTTTATACGTTTAAATTTGTGTTTTTTGGTGAAAAATATCTATATTCAATTGAATTGAATTGGTCATTTAACCATTGAAATCTCCAATGCTTTTTAACTCTACAGCCATCTTAATATAGTTAAATGATGGAATAAATCTAAAAATTTAGTTGCATTAATTATTATATTCGTCCAAAATTATTGGATTATGAGAAATGGATTCCTTCTCTAAAATTTCCTAAAGTTATCCCTTAAATGGTTTTGATAATAATAATAAAAAAATAACACACTGAAATCCGACCATAATTACTATAAAACCTTCTAAAAACCCTAAATCCATCGGCTCGATTACATCCCTAAAGGTAGGTGACTATCTATGGTAAGTAAAAGATGGTGGAAAAAAATATTTAATGAATATGTTATATGTATGTACACCTAATACATAGTTAAAATTAAAATATTGATGCATTCAGAATAACTAATCCAAAATTTTCATATCCATATATATATATATTAATATTTTTTTATATTTATATATCATGAAGTGTGCAATATTTAAAAAATTTTTCCTAAGATAATATGTTTATACTTGTTGCGAGGATTCAAAATAGGAGTATCTCTTCTCTATAATTAGGGGCATAAATGAAGCAAGTCAATTCATAAACTATTTGAGTTCAATTTGATTTTTACTTGAGTTTAAGTCAAGATTGAGTCCAATACCGTATAATGATTTAAAATTGACCCCCATATAACATCATGCTCATTCAAAAATTGCCTCATGTAACACCCTCCAATAACATAGAAACTAGTGAAGGTAGAAAATAGAAACGTACAAATTAAACGAGAAAAATGACATAGGAAATACTCTAAGGTTTAAAATGGATAATAGGTTTGAATATAACCTATGTGTTTATTTATTTGTGCATTTATATTAGAACTTCGAAGGTAGATATAGATTATCATTAATGAATAATTAATTAAGTAATATGAAATACGATGGGTATAAGATATCTTAAATCTTGCATATCATACATATTATTCTAGGGTAAGTATATAATATGAAGAGATTGTACTCCTACCTGAGTAGGTTCCAAAAATTATGATAGGGATCTAATTTATAATCTTTAATACTTACCTGTAATATAGAGTTACTTACTTAGTCCCTAAACTCATTTCCTTGCGATTGATTTAAATGTTCATATGTTAAATTTTAAAAAGCAAAAGTTAGATACTAATTATTTTAAATTATAAGTATACGTACTTTTAGAGAGTTTCTACAGTCTCGTCAATGAGATCGTCCAGTCAACTATCTAACCGTTAAAATAAATATAGTAATTAAAATATTAACTATTTTAATGATTCAATTATGGTTGAGTATAATATAAACTGTTGGATACTAATGAAACCGATTCAGTCAAAATTAATGACTAGACTATAGAATTTCCTGTACTTTTACTCCATATGCCAGTAAATAGTAGCTACAAGGACTGTATTTATGTTAAGTTTTCCCATAACGAGAAACTTCAAAGGGAAATTTGTGTTGGTTTTTCAAATACTGGTTTAAGCTATCAAATTCATCTCTGGTGGAATTGTGGAGGCTTGTTTTTCTGTTTGAAGCTTCTATCCAGTAGATTACAATAGAAATCAGCAGAAGCAGCATCTTATTAGGGAAATTCAAAAAAATGATTTTTAATTAAAGTTTAATTTTGAAAAAAAAAAATTACGGCTTTTATTTATATATAGTTGTCATTTATTAGAAAAATAATATATACATATTTTTGTAAAATTCTCCTTGTAAATTATATGTACCTTATTTCTTTTTAACTTTCATAAATGCCCATTTTCGTTTAGTAACATTGACAAGAAGGAAATATATATAATGTTAAACGCGAGATATTTTAAATTTCAAATTCATTGATGCTCGTCCTTTCCTCTCAATTCCTTCTATTTTACTTGCTGAATTATCTCTTTAAGATTTTTTCCTATGCACATGAAAGAGAAAACAGCCTTTAGAAAGTAGCGAAGGTTCATTTTAGTTATTTATAATAATAACAATATTTCACAAGAACCTCTGCGGCGTGTCTAAATAGTGCCTCAAATCTTATATTGTTACTTTATTTACAGAGCTACTTATCATGATACTCATACACTTAATAATATCATAATTAAAAAGTGAAATGGTATTTGCCCGTCCAATAATTATAAAATTCACAAACCTAATAATAAAATATATAGAGGATATAAATTACACAAAAAGATATGGGTAAATTCATTTAAGGTATCAATATTTTAAATGATTTAAAAAGGAATCAACGTTTAGAGATTAATTCATTTAATGTATCAACATTTGAAGTGGTGGAATAAAATGAGTCAAATAAGGTGTTAATATTTAACCATTAATGAAAATTAAGAAAACTTAATTGAATATTAACCCAAATATTAATACCTTAAATGAATATTACAAAACATTGATATCTTATTTGATTCACTTTACTAAACGTTGATTCCTCTTTTTATCCACTTAAAACGTTGATACTTTAAATGAATTTACCTCCAAACGTTGATACCTTCTAGCATAATTCACCTTATATATATATATATATATCTATATATATATGCGTGTATATATAAGGTTATTCTAATATTCTATCATAGTAACCAGTTATTTCAACCATCAAATGCGTAAGAGTCCCACATATATGTGATTAGACATAAATATGGTTCTAGAATTGAATCGAACTAGAACAAAAAATGTCGGTTTTGGGTCTTGAAAATGAGAAACCAGAACCATCTTCTACGATTCTGGTCCGGTTCTATGGAATCAATGGTTCTCAGTTTCAGTTTTAGAACCGTAGAACCTCATTTTTTCAAGTAAAAATTAAAAAAAAATAAATCAATAAATAAATTATAAACTCAAAATAATTATTGAGTCTAAAAATGTTAAATTATTCAAATATTTTTTTTAATTTGTTTAGAATGCATTATATATATATATATATACGAACACATCTAATTTCAATTGTAGTTAGTAATATGCTAAAATACTCTATAAGATAAAAATAAAATTACAATATGAAAAATAGTCTTATGGTATTAAGGAAATGAATTTTGCTTTTAGGAGAAGTTTATATGAACTAAATTATTTGTGATTTTAAATTATATTTATTTGTGTTATTGATTATAACATATTAAATATTATGAATAGATAAAAAGTTTTATTATTCATATGAAATAGTTTAAATATTAATAATTATGTATTTAATATTATTTTTTAATTTTTTTCCTAAATTTCTTTTTTCTTAATAGAATCAATTGGAACTACCGATTCTACCTAGTTTTAAACCAAAGAACCGTCTAAAAACCGAAAAACTAGTAGTTTCTTAGTCGTTTTGAATCGTGTCTATGTCTATATGTAATCCGTATTTGCATATAGGAAACAATTGAGTATAATTGTTCAAGATTTAACCTTGTGCGTATCCACCCTGTGAACTCTTAGTAATCGGCAGCACTTAAAATTACATTTGCTTTAAATATACGTATGCATATATACAGATAGATAAAAGGGGAAGAGAGATGCACCAAAATCAAAAAGGGGTAAATCCAACTAGATAGATGGTTTCAAAAAGAGTTAACACACATAGTGTATATTACTTCGAAAAGTTTAGAGTACAAAAATTAACAATTTAAAAATACAGGCGGTTAATTAAATAATTAGCTCAAGTACAAAATGTGACATTACCCTTAAAGTTAGTTTTGAAAAGTTTGAGTGGGATTTTCATATTAATATCAAAGCTTTTCAGATAATTATTTGTTAATTTATTATAGTTTAAAAGGTGGAAAAGTATTTAAGATATATTGATACTAAGACTAAAATTTAGATAGTGGTGTGCATTTCTCCTTATGTTTATGTGTGCAACTTTACATATTGCCTAAAAATGTTTGACTGCCAACAATAGATGGTACATAAAGCATCACTAAATTGAGAAGCAGGAAAGGAAACTTCAGTACTCATTCACATTAAAAAAAGAAAAAAAAAAAAAAGACACACTCGAGTTATAAAATTTTCTGTGCCAAAGTGATACAAAGTACGTTTGGTCCACGTAAGTTCAACGAAATTAAATTTGAGTCATGATCCATATATACTACATATTGTTAGGGCTTGCATGTGCTCCAAATTTACTGCTTGCACGTTGCATTTAAGAGACTGTATGGTGTGTAGCGCATTTCAAGCTCAATCGACACTCATACCCATCTCATCTTATTAGGGGTATTAGATTATTTACCACATTAAATGGAATCATGTGTGAATGTTGTAGAGTGTAAGATTTCATCAATTTAATTATTTGGTACATCAGCAAACAGGCAACAGTCAAAAGAGTATGGTATATTAGTATAACTTGGATATCAATAAAGAAGTCATCCTAAAATATTTATTGGATATTAAACAACAATAAATACATGCATGAGACATTTTGCTATATACTCTTGTTATATTTTATTTTGAGTTTATAACCTTTGAAGTACTTTTTTCCCCCCCTCCTAAAGTTCTTCACGATTTTAAAACGACTAATAATTAGTAAAAGCTCATTCCCTATCCATATTTCATGATAGCAAAGTCCAATGTTACTTTTTATTAATTTATTTATTTTTCCAGACCATTTGATATGTCTTAAATAAAAGGTGATGAAATTTTCAACTAAGACGTTTTCGATATAACAGCTTAACTTTCGTTAGAATTCTAAAATTAAGCATGATTAATTGATATGGATTGAAGAATCCAAATGTTTTACGGATCTAACATTATATTATGATCTAGGGTTTATAACATGTTTTGGGTTTTTATGATTTATGAAAAACTGAAAAATTAAAGGATGATCAATCCTTGAATATGATGCACCAAAGATAGAATTAAACTAGTTATTATAATTAATATCATACATTATACACGATGAAAGGAGACAATAAAAAACAATCTTGAAAAGAAATCTTAATCTTATTCAAGAAGACAATTCGCTACAAGGGACAATACAATATTGACCATGGGAAAAAACAAGCAACTAGCTGACTAAACATATCACTAGTAACCTTTTTCCTACTCCCATAAGCCAGGCAAGGGCAAATATGGAAAAATAAAATACAAACAAATGAAATAGGAAACAATTACTTAAAACAACACAAAAACTGGGATAGGTATCACCCTATCGATCAAGGTCATGACACGAGTTATGATCCCTTCAGATCAAAATTCGTCTTCAAGTTTCAAGCTATCATAAGTGTCTTAGGGTCAATAACGGTTGGCATCATAAGCATGACCATGCCATTATCTCCTCTGGTCTTCAACTATTTGATGATAACATGATGACTTTCCTTCTCACGGGCAGCACAAGGGGTATAATTCCCATCACGGCCAACATGGATCCACTAGAGCTCGACATCCAAGCTTTAACTCTATCACTGCCATCGTCGTTGGCACAATCTCGGTAGTGATCACCTTAGATGATGAATTCCCTTTAACTCTAACTCAAGCTATTGGTCCCATGTAACCCATGATTCCTATCATTAATGAAGAGCATTCCTTGGATTGGTGACTTTCTCATAAGCAGCTAGCACCAAAGATTAAATCGTGCGGTGCTTCATGAAAGTAGATAATATCTTGATGAACATAATTCCGGATTGTTATGGATGGTATCAAAGCAATTCAAAAGTTAGAAGTAGGGGAGCTAAGTGATATATAAAGCAAAGTATCTCATAGTGAGGACACATCTTGAACCTATAAAGAAGCACCTCTAAAGTTCTCCACCTGGTATGGTTTTGGACTTGTGTGAAGAAACTAACAAGAATGTTAGTTCTGTAGGTGGGAAGGAATGTTGTATCCCTCAAATATAAGGTAGAGAAACTATAATTATTGATGCATTTTTTGGTGTAATTGTTTAGAGTTCATCAACACTTTAAAATTAAGCATGCTTAGTGAAGAGTACTCCTTAAAGAAGTGACCTTTATGGAAGTAATGGCACTAATAATAAAATTGTGTGACTTTCACTAAAGTGGATAATATCTCAGTGAACAGAGTTTCCGAATGTACAGATCAACATTAGTTAATATGTGTTTATTTATTGCTAAAAAAAAACTATGTGAAAAAATTTAGTCATAACATATTTAAACATCACTAGACTTCTTATGGCTTTTAATGTCTTTTCGCTACATCCTTCAATATCATTTTAGCATTCTTTTAAGTTTTATGTTTGCCAATAAGGATATTATGTTTTTCTTTAATTTGTTTTAAGGATCAAATCGAATCAAACTAAATTAGAAGTGGTTTGGTTGACACACTTAATTAACAAAACCTGTTTTAGCAAAAAGCTTTAAAGAAACACTTTATTTAGTTGATAATATTAACAATCATTAAAGTTTTTATCTGAACATTAATATTTAAATTGAGAAAATTTTCATAGAAATTAAGACCATGTAACATTATATCATGGTTGTATTGTGTCTTAGGTGACAATGGATATATGTGAGTTCACTTGAGAAATGACAATGAAGAAAATGGAATAGACCAAAGAGGCTGAGTAAAAGTAAGATGATATAAAAAAGAGCTGGCAAATTAAGTTAAATTGAGGTTTAAAACTATAAAACATTATTATTTTTTGTTTTTTAATGGAAAGTAAATTGATTTCGATTCAAGTTATTTAATTTGATTAGACTTTCCTAACCAAACTGCAGATCCTTTCAAATCGAATCATGATCTGAACTAAAAAACACAAAAAAAAAATATTATTGTATTTTGTTAAGCAATTTGGTTTAGTTTCATGAACAATTCAATTTTCCAAATTAAAATAATAAAAAAATGAAAATACATAAGAGCACATGTATACCATTAAACATAATTTAAAGAGGGATAATTGTAAGAATAAATATCACAATCAGTACCTCAATTTCATCCATTTGTGCAATTATTTACTTGAAATTTTAAAATATTAATTTATTATCTATAAAATAAGGTAATTATTTGTAATATTGCAAAAATTTAGCTACGTTAAAGCAGTTAATAACAAGAATGATTATTAAACTCAAAGTTTGGTAGTAAATTACAAAAATAAGTAAAAGTCAAAGATTATATGTGAAAATTACCTTTTTTTTAATAAAATTGCCCACATTTAATAACTATTTGTTAATGATAATCGTATCATGTATGTTTTTTTTTCTTTTTTTTTCATAATATGACTTATTTAATAGATGGTGTAATTGAATTAGTTTAAGAAAACTAATAAGAAAGGAAAAAAATTGTTGAAACTAAAATGCACGTGCACACACAAGCAAAATGGTTAATTAGTGCAATTGCCGGCTACCCTCAAGTCTTAAGGTGGTCAACAATGACCCAATGTATTTGATGGGTTGCAACCAACTACTGTAGATTAGTCATACGGCCTCTCCATGGTTGAACTTGTTGTGTTATAGAGTGTCAAAATATGATGGATTTACATTTCGTGTTTTTTTTATTATTATTTTTAGCGTGGTAGTCAAGTACTAACCAACCATAAGAGACGGCTAACACAAGTTTCTTTATATGGTAGATGGCTACCTACCACTATATGTAATTCATGATCTATTGGATATGTTAGATTGTTACTAGCAAGCTAATAATTGAGGGTAACTAATAACAACCCTAATTAATGCTTCTAGTCTATTTTTGCAACTTTTGTATTTTTTTTATTTTTTGTTAATTTTATAATTTTTAACAATTGATAGCATTAAATATATTTAATAATAATTTTTTATTAAATTAATCATCATGTATTAATCAAATATTGGTAAATATGTCGTGACTATTATTAACAAATAGTTATAAAACACATATCCTTTGTTTTTCAAATAAAAAAAATATATAGATCATTTGCTTGCAAAATCATACTTTTTTAATTCTCCTAATTAAATATCTAACAAATCCTTATAAAATCAAACTTTTATGTGTGTTACTTTATTAGATTTTTACAAAAAAAAAGTAATTAAATGAATAAAACATATCTCTTAATTTTTTTTTCTCACGTGACTACTCTCATTTATCAATTATTATCTTCACCATAATTGTAATAAAATACACAATATATATATATATATATATTTAAATTTTACATTTGAAACCTACAAACATCTTATTTTTATCACGTCCTTAGTATGCAAGACGTGTCAATTTAGCCACATATATTACCCAAGCAATAGCTTACTTCACTTAAGCAATTCGATAATTAGATTTTTCGAGAATTCAACAGAGGCTCATTAGTCTCACCATGATTTACAAATTTTACATAACAAGTAAATTAACCTGTTACAAGTATAAGATTTTTTTAAATATTTATTAATGAAACATTGCCAACAAAAGGCCTTGGGACCAAACGGTCCAAAAGTGAGTAAAGTAGTTTAAAGTTTAATTAGTTATATTCAAAATATCAAAATAAGTATGTGTAGCCAAAAACTCTCATGATTCAAAAATTCATCAAGCTAGTCTCCCATTTATCAAAGAATAGTCTCATTGCAATTTTCTTTTCACATTTTTTGAGGTGAGTATAGTAACCTGAATCTAAATTTTATTTGTAACTAAAAATGACTTTTGTTAAATTTTGTTTTGACATCTTTTATACATTATCAATGGGGCATGGGATTTTTAATATTCTATAACTACTAAGTATGCTTTTGTATTCTCGGAGAATTTCAATGTAAGGAGTTGCGTTATGTTTGAAATAGAGATTTATCAAATGATGTAAAAGATATACTTTGTGAATGTAAAAGTTAGTCCATTGAAGTTATGGGAAAAAAAAAAAAAAGAAAGAAAAATGTTATGTTTCTCTTTACCTTTATGGAAAAGAAATTGAGTCATAACTTATTTTTTTTTCCTAGGTTATAGTTAGTAAATGGTAGTGGAGGGGTTACTACATGCTATGTTTATACCAATTCTTCTTATTAGTGACTATTTTGATTTTTGTTTTTTTGTATATATAAGTTAGCAGGAAAAAAAAATTAAAACTATTGTTAGGGAAAGTTCTTGGAGTATTTTCAAACCATTTTATTTTAAAGAATTAAGATCTTTATACTAGTTTCTTGATATTGAAATAACAAAGGCTAAGGATGACTTATTATTAACTTAACAAAACTACATCTATGTTCAATGGTAAGTTTGCTTCTACTCTAGTTGACTCCTATATTGCCATTTTGGTTCAACTAATTAAAAATTATGAGGATGACATAATATAGGCAATAAAACTTATAATATCTCGATATTACATTATCTAACATTCCTTTACTATCAATCGAGATTCTCAATACACATAAGCCCACACATTACAACTAGAATCAAGTTAACATTCATTTTTCGATATTTGCAAGGTTGTGATCAATATAGCCTTCTCAATTACAAAGATCAAATTTTCAACTTCACATTGACTCTAATGATATATGAGAGGCTCTCCTAAAGACTATAGATCCACAACTTACTTCATTGTTTTTGTTGGTCCAAATCTCATTGCAGAGTCATTTATAGATCATTGTGCCATCTCTAAAAAAGATTGAATCTCATCTTGTCTAAGATTTAGTCTCAAAAAGCCATCTTCATGTTTGTTGTATTATAACTAAAGATCAAATAGCAAATGCTATTATAAAGCCATTATTGACGAGTTTCAATCTTTGCAAAAACAAGCTATTAATGCCAACAGGGATTGGGCTCAATCGGCAAAGGTTCACCCTCAGCCTCCAGTGGTCAAAGGATCGATTCTTACCACAGGCATAGATATCTCCCTTATGCTTGGGGTTATGGGATCGATCCTTGCTAATATTAGGATGTTACTGTAGGTCGTCTGCCCCACCCAAATTCGAGTATATATGGTGTTACCCTAGCGATCTTTCGGCAAAAATTGGGGAGGGTAGCTTGGTATCATCTGATGGCGATCGGAGCCGAAGCCACCATGAAATTTTATAAAGGAAAAAAGAAAAAAAAATTTGCTATGAGTGAAGCCACTCTCAACTTAAGGAGGTGATAGGAAAGCTTATATTCCAGTTTCATAGCTTATTTAAATGTATTTAGTTACAGCATCTATAAAATTTAAGACAAAACACATGTATATCATCCTTATGAAATAAAGTTACCTAAATACAAATTACATGATTTTAATTACCAAAATATCAACGGTATATTGTGTTGAAGTAGACATCTCCTAAGGTCGGGTTCGAACTGGGATCTGACCCAGACTAGCCACGACTGTTGAACATATGGTGTTCAAAGTATGTTTTGATGAAGAAATGAAATGCACAATTAATCACTTAATTATATTTAAGTTACACTTATTTAGTAAAGCAAGTGCCCTGTTTGTTTTGGATATGTTTGAACTTGTTTTGTTTTGTTTTTATTTATATTTGTTATTATATTCAAATTCACACACTTTTTAGACCTTGTTTTGTTTAGAATTTGTTAAATATTAAAACATAAAAGTTGTAAATCTCTCTTTAATCTTTTCGTAGTATCTTGAATCACCTCAATTGGAGTTTCGATGAAGAAGTTATGATCAAAATACAAAATAATGTCAAGGCTAGAATTAGGCATTGGAATATACCATTTTAATAGTAATATATGGCATCCGGATGGCAACATATGGCGTCCAAACAGTAGTTTGATAAAAAAAACTTTTTTATTATGTTCTAATGGTATATTAGACGGTAGGGTATGACGTCTAAACGGTAGATGGTTGCTGCTCTATTTTGCAAGTAGCGTTCGAATGGTAGGCCTGCAGCATCCGAACACTAGTTGACAGAAAAATAGCCGCTAAAACCTCTTTTACTCAATCGTTGGAGCTGTATTTTGTTAAAAACGCCTAGAAGGCTTCGAGATGTTAAAAATACAAGTGTTTGGGGACTTGAAGAAGAGGTCTCGGGCTTATTAATTACATACATCTCCTTGTAAATATTGATACTTTGTAAGTGAGAGCCAACTATAGTGCTAGTTTCTTTATAATTGCTATCATTTATCAAGTACTATACCAAGTGAGTTGTGAGTAAGTTTGAGAAGTCTTGAGTTGAGTTTAGTCTATTCAAATTTGTAAAGACTCAACTTAAGTATTTATGCTGTGGATTGTTGAAGTCCTTTGTTAAGGCAAATTGTTGTTGTGAATAAAGTGATAAAGTCCTCCATAGAGGGAGGTAATTGTTGTGGATCGTGAAGACTAGAAGGCAGACCGAACTTCATGTTAAAACCGCAGTACAAACTTTCCTTTCCCTATATCTATATTTATTATCGTTGATTATATTAGTTTTTGTGCATGAAATAGGCATTGAACTTGAAAAAGAAATTATTTTTAGCGCATAATTCTTATTCTTTAGGTGTTGCTTAGTTTTTACAATTGGTATTAGAGCTAAGACTCTAGGATAAGTGCTTAATCGCATCCAAAGTTTAAGATCATGGGTAGTAACACCTTAAGTTTTATGGAAGGACAAGCAATAAATGGACCACCCATCTTAATAAGTACAAATTATACATATTGGAAACGTAAAATGAAGATTTTCTTTAAAGCTCAACATATTTTCTTGTGGGGTGTTATAGAGAATGGGCCCATAGTTATTGAAGGCAAAAATGAATCAAATTATACTAAGGCCAAAAAAAGATAAAGTTTAATTAAATGAAGTTGCTATGAATATATTATATTGTGGTTTAAATGAAAGTGATTTTAGTGGAATATATACTTGTTATTCGGATAAAGAAATTTAGGATAATTTAGAAAGTACTTATGATGGCTCTACTAGAATGAAAGATACAAAAATTAATCTCTTATGTGGAGAATTTGAAAATTTCAAAATGAAGGCTAATTAATCTATTGATGAAATGCATGATAGATTCATAAATATTATGAATCAATTGTCTATTCTTGGCAAGACATATACTAACTTAGAAATTAACTCCAAACTTCTGATGTCCTTGCCAAGAGAATGGGAGAAGAAGAGGACCACTATTGAAGAGGTGCATGATTTAAGCATAATGAGGAAGGAATGACTTCTTGAAACCCTCAAAACTCATGAAATGATCAAAAAGCATAGAAAGGAGTCAACCAAGAAGGAAGTTGCACTAAAAGCCTCTTATATAAGCTTAAGTGAAGAGGAGGATGATGAGGAAGGGAGTGAGGAGGATGATGAGGAGGATGATGAGGAGGGGAGTGAGGAGGATGATGAGGAGTTAGACAAGCTTACAAAGAAGTTCACCATGTTATTGCAAGTAAACAAGAAGATAAAGAAGGATGATTACGAAAGGAAGACTATCACATGCTTCAAATGTAATCAACCAGGACATATTCAACATTATTGCCCAATTGCAAGAACAGGAAGCAAATGAGGGAACAAGAAAGCATATATGGCCACTTGGAGCGATGAAAAATCATCCGACTCGGATGAACATGTATGATTGGTGGCCATTAATGATGAGGTATATTCATTTTCCTCACAAGTTCCTTATGATGAAATAGTTTATATGTATGATAAAGCATATAATGAGCTAGTGAAGATGAAAAAGAAAAATAAAATGCTTAAATCACTAATGAAGAAAGTGGGAGATGAAATGGGTATCTTTAGAAATGAGTATGAGGAAATTAAAATTAAAAATGAAAAGTTGCATAAAGAAATGGAATTTTTGAAATTAGACAATGATAAGTTGAATGGTAAAAAGTAAGCAGTTGAAAGAAAAGAATGATGAGTTTAGCAAATGAATGAAAAATTGAAAATCGAAAATGATTTTCTTGATCTTGAAGTTAAAACTTTGAATGGTGACGATAAAGTGATGATAATATTATATGTGCTAGTAGCAATAATGGGGGAATTCTAAAAGAACTAGATGGCTTAAAAATTGAAAATAAAATTTGGAGGCTAGCTTGAGTGATGCAAATGCTACCATAGCCAAATTCACCAAGGGAGAAAATAATTTAAGTACTCGCCTTGAAAAGAAAAGAGTTAATTTTAACAAGTATGGAATTAGCTATGATAGGAACAATAGTTGCAAACCCCATAAGACTCGGTTTGTAAAAGCTACTTATGGTACTTGTAACTATTGTGGTAAGCTTAAGCATATTGCACACAATTGTGCAAAAAGAAAAGTTATGGCTTTAAGTCATACAAGCAAGTTTATTTGGGTGCAAGAAGGGAAATCTTGTTTTAACTAACCAAAAGACCCAAGCAAAAATGAATACCAAAAAGTAAATGTGTTTTCATAGGTAACTAAAGGGGTTTCAAGGGAAAAAATGAGTTATAATCTCAACTTGCTTGAGTTTTATGGTTTGTGCTCTTGTTGTTTATGATAAGAATGTATTGATGAGCTTAAAAATGCATTTTTTTTTATGTTGAGTGCTTTTATGCATGCTTTGGGATAAAAATGAGTTAAAATTGGGTTTGGAATGCACAAAGTGGATTCTCATGTTTTTTGTCTAAATCATGTCTTGTCATGCTTAATAGATCTAAACAAACCTGTATGTAGGTTTAGATTTGAATGAAGGTGCTTTTGGATAAATTTGTACACATATTTAAGGAAAAATCATGCTTTTGATGACTAATATGTGCATAAATCTACAATATGTGAACTCATGTAAGTTTGTTCAGTTCCAACATGCTTAATATACTTTTTTAAACATGTATGAAGTGTTAGATTTGCTTAAACATAAATCTTTAATGATATGTTGATTTTATGCATGACTTGAACTAAATTTGTGCTATAATTGGGCTTTGAATGCATGGAAATGGTTTTTTCATGCTTTTGATGCATAAACAATGTTTAGACATGTTTAAGGTTACTTTTGAGACTTATTTGAATGATTGAAAATGTTTGAAAAACTTTTTAGAAGAATTTGTGCACTCTTGAGAAACATATCACGCAATATTTTACAAAAACACTTGCACAATCTTGTGGTTTGTAATGTTACATGGTTTTGAACCATCTAAACATGTTTAAAATATATTTTAGAATTTGCATGTTTCTTGTGCATCTCTCTTTGTTTGGCATGTTTTGAGTCCACCTTTTTTATGAGTCTATAGGGAGAGAAATATGTGTACAATTAACATATTTATGTATGTATACATGTGATATCTTTGGAAATTAAGTGTAACTTGGAATTCCCTTTAGTTAAGCATCAAAGTTTTTAAACTTATTGACTAAAATCCTTTTATAACATAGATGCTTAATTGAGAGAGAGTATTAAATTGAAGGGGAGTTAATTGTGCATGATTGTCCTCATAAACAAGGGGAAGATTATTGAACATATGGTGTTCAAAGTGTGTTTTGATGAGGAAATGAAATGCACAATTAATTAATTGATCATATTAAAGTTACACTTAATTAGTAAAATAAGTGTTCATTTTTTTTATATATTTGAACTTGTTTTGCTTTGTTTTTATTTATGTTTGTTGTTATATCCTGATTCAAACACTTTTTAGAGTTTATTTTGTTTAGAATTTGTTAAAGATTAAAACATGAAAGTTGTAGATATCTCTTTAAGCTTTCCGTAGCATCTTGAATCACCTCAATTAGATTATGGATGGGAAAGTTATGATCAAAATACGAAACAGTATCGAGACTAGAATTGAACACGAGAGTATACCGTTCAAACAATAATGTACGGCACCAGATGGTAGCATATGGCGTCCGAAAGGTAGTTTGATCTGAAACTTTTTTATTATGTTCCAGTGATATACTGTTCGAACTGTAGGGCAAGGCATCCGAACGGTAGATGGTTTGCTGCTCTGTTTTGTAGTTCCATATAATTTGGATCCAGACTTGGCGAGTTGAGTCCATAGATCGGACCCAAGCCGCCATGGGGAGATGTCTATTTTTAAGTAGCAAAATGTCATTTTTAACTCATACATCCCATCTAAAAAGTGCAATATAAGAATGTGGGTGCAATACTAAATCGCATTTAGAAAATGCAATATATGTTTTATTTGTATACCCCATTTCACAAATATGATATACAACGTATACAATATCACAATTCATACATACAAAATATATTGAAATATCAATATCTCATGTACAATATGCAATTTTACATTAGTATTTTGATAAATTTTTATTCAATTGACGTTTATATAATTTGCACTTGCATAGGTTCATACATATCATCGATGTTAATCAAGGAAGTTCAAGATTGTTTCATTTTAAAGATTTTAATGCTTAAAGATATACTCGATTTCCTAAATTTTGTATTATCCTTTGATTTACCAATACACACTTTGTCAACTCAATTAGCTTGAGAGTTTTAAGTTATTCACCATTGATCTTACTTAAAGTATCATAGATGATCAATTACTAATTCCCTGTCATTTAAGTAACTTAGGCAATGATCATTTTGGCCATTGACTTATATTATATATGATTAATGTCACAAATGGTATATGAATTTTGATAAAATATACAATTAGATACATAAAGTTTGAAATTGATCAATTCAATACCTAAACTTTGAAATGGATAAATTTAATACCTAAATATACTTTTCGTGCACACTAACAGCATCTAGAAAATTCCATGGTTCCATCACCATCTAACAGCTCATATCACATCGAATCGTGATCAAATTAATAAAATAGTTAATGTTCTATTTACTATTTATTTAACGATTAAATTAATAGCGGGACAGTCCCATCACAATAGCTCCATTTAGTTCTTTCAAACACTAAATTGATCAATTTCAAAATTTTTCATATACCAATTTGATCAATTTCAAAGTTCATGAATAAAAATTAATCATTTTTAAAGTTCAGGTATGTAATTACATATTTTGCTAAAGTTCATATATCATTTGTGATATTATCTCTAATATATATGTATATTACTTACATTTTTATTTTTCCCACTTTGCCCTTGACATTAACGCTTTAACTTATTTAATTATTTTCTGTCGACTCTAGATATTTCAAAAAGAAATCTAATGAACTTTATTACCAGCTTCTCTATATTTTATGCTTTACCTAATGATTGTATCATTGACGGTCTAAAGTAAACCAGTATTCAAAAATATTAAAATTGAACATTCCATTTATGACATTGGGTCGTCAGAAAAACTAATCGCATCAATTGAACCGAAATTTTGATGCTTTTTAGGAACCGATCTAGCGTATGGATCGATTTGGTGAATATCATTTGATGCGTGATTCGATTCACAACCATAAACCAAATCATTCTACATGATGAAAACGAAAACAGTAAAGCTGCTTTCACGATCTAACTTAGTTTTCCTCATCCCGCTAAAAATGTTTGTGAAAGAATGTCTACAAAACTTAATCAAATTCTTGTCGCCAGATGAATATCTTTCTAATAAAGTAACTTTAAAAGCTCCCAATCGTGCGTGAGTATAAGGGTTTCAATGTAAATCCAATAGTGGTTTGTTATTGCAAGTAGAAGTTTATTTAACAAGTCGAGTCAAGCGCCACAGTATACAATGCTAAACTTTACACTCCTGAATCTTGATCTCAAATCGAGCTCAATCGCATTTAAAATTCTAAGTTTGAGTCTGACTCGATGTTATACTGGGGTCTGTTTGGATTGTCTGTTTTTCATCTGTATCTGCATCTTTTTTAAAATGATATGTGTAAATATATTCGATTTGCATCTAAATTTTATTTATATTTGTTCTATTTGATCTTTTGATGAGAACTGTCAACTTTTTTTTATCTATATCTATTTTTTAATAAATAATTTGTTAGTAAAAAGTTTGAAAAAGTGTCTGTATCTGCCGGAAAAAAGCCAAAACAAACAGACCCATATATGCTCGAGTTTGACTCAATTAATCTTGTTTAGACTTTATTTATTAAAGAATACATTTAGCTATAATTAATATTATATTAGTACATATTTGAATTCAATTAACATTTATATATATTTAGGTTGAGTTCGATAAAACTCGATTAAACCTGCTAACTTTGATGAACTACTCGAGTACTATAACTCAAACTCATGCTTAAAGACTATTTTTGAATCAAATAAGAGTAAATATCATATTAAGCTCAAGTACTTTGTAAACTGATTTATTGCATTTTCATCCCTAGGTATTACTAATTCAAAACAAATAAGTTATTTTCAGCAATATAAATAATTTAAAGAAAATCACTTGTGCACCCACAAGGATAAAAGAAATATGTTTAGCTTGTAATGATTTTTCAGAACGAATAGTTTTTGCTTTTGGAAATGTTTTAAATCTTTTCGTTTTCATTTTTTTTTTTTTTTTCAATTGCGATTTGAACCGTGAATCCAACCGCCTTTTGATTTTCAAAGAAAATTGCGAACAAAACCGTTTAATTAAATTTAAGTTAAAAAAAAAAAAAACTGTAATACGCGGTACAACCTGCAGATTGAATCACACCGTAGTGCAGCATACCTACATTTAGTAAAATATAAGAAAGTCTCACGCCTTGGAATTATTTAAATTTATTGAGAGAGAGAGACTAATAACATTCAAAATACACTATCCACTATTGGCTCATTGTATCTAGAGTATCCCTTTAGTGCCCATTTATATAAATACCATTTCCCTGATTCAATAAAAAATGGTCTTAATCACATAAAGCGTGGGTCTAAATATGAATATTCCCTCTATATATTAATAAGATTAAGGTCAATTTAAATACTAAAATGTCATGAAATTTCCACTAATAATTTATCTTCATTATCAATCCACACATACTCTAGCTTATACATAATACTTTATTTAATATATATATATAAGTAATAAAATAACCATATATTATAATTACTTATGTTCATAAATACATTAAAATGTGCATTAACAAATTGTACATAAAATACAGCAGACTGTAGAATATGTGTCTAATAAAATTCTACCAATATGGACATAGAAGTTGTCTTGCTTTTAACAATGATTTTTTTTTTTTTATTTGGCCCAATGCTTTTAACAATGATGATTGGGTGCTTTTCTTGCATATGAGGAAAAATTTTAAATTTAGTACTCAAACCTTTCATGAATATTTAATTTGTTGCCTAAACTTTAAGGTATTCGATTTACTACATAATCGAACTTTTTATATCTATTTTTACAATCTCATTAATGTTGTTTGTTCCGTTTTGCTTAAGTGGAATAAGCAATCTATCACTACTAGATAACATTAGGAAAATTTGTAAAAGTTCAATCATAAATTGTCTCTTTTACATCAGTAAACACATCAAACTATATCAAAGATGTAGTAAAATAGTATGCAAAGTTTAATTGATTATTAAATTAATACTTCAAACTTTAGGTATTAAATTAAATTTTTGTAAAAAGTTTAGGTAAAAAATTTGATATTTACTCCAAAAGTAATTATAAAGTGGACGTGAGTATATACCTATACAAGATTTCTCTGATTATGGCCTAAAGGACAAACCCACCAACTAGACATCTTCCTCGTCCGAGTCCTCTAAATGTGGAATCCGGAACCGCCATATCTTAATGGAGAGTTGATTTAGACCCATGGGCCTATCAATTCACGAGGCAAATCCAAATGGGTCTAGCCCTCTTTAAAAAATTCCAAGTTTTTTTGTTTAACATCGGACCCTTTTGGATCTATCGATTTGGACCGATCCTGTTAAAAAAATTAAAAAAAAAAATCTACTAGCTTGATTACACGCGCATGCATATTACGGAAGCGGAAGCTATGAGGTGGGTTTTTAAACCAATTTTAAACACATTTAACCAACCATTATCTTTTCAATCCTTTTACACACAATTAAAACAATAATAATAAAAGAGATAAGATAAGGAGAATATTACACTAGATTTAGCGCAAAATTCGGCCCACTTCCTACTCTTCACAGTCCACAAATTGCCTCATTCAACAAGGACTTCACATATTTCGTTTATCACAAACAATTGTCTCACAATAAAGGACTTCCCATTGCTTCAACGAAGGACTTCACTCAATGCCTCAACATAAGAACTTCACAAATTACCTCAAACACAGGAAGATTTTACTAAAATACTCAAATAAAGCATCTTAATAGTTCTTTATAATATTAGTTCACTAATCTTATAATGATACTATTCACTTCACAATTGCAAACACAAAATGAGAGAGTGTTTTTACGTAATATCTATAAGTTAAGCTCTACTCTTTGCTAAAAATCACCCCAAAACATTATATATATATATATATATGCTTTAAAACATAGCCGTCCACCTTCAAAAAAACATCCAACGGTCAAATTTAAAAGTTTGCAACGGCTAGTTTTAAACTTTCATGTCTTAAATCTTGTCACATCTCAAACTTATCGCACACTTAAATTTACCCATCGACCAAGTCTATTCTCATCAAGCCTTAGATTCAAACTTGTTGCGCCTTGGAGCATGTCATGCCTTAACTTGTCGTCACTCAATTTAGCCGTCAACTAAGTCTGTTATCTTTATCTCGTTAAGCCTAATAGCTGAGTTTGTTGAGTGTTAGTTTTGAGCTTGTCGTGCCCTAACTAATTAACACATCGAGCTCTCGACGTGACCTGTGGCTAAGACTATTCAACTTGTTTTATTCCATTCATCATACCTTGGTTTTACACTTGTCACACTTTGGATCAAACTTATCGAGTCCTCGATTAGCCCCTTGAGTTTAGGCCACAACCAAGGCTGAGCACATATAAATTTGTTCTTACACAATCTGCAAAGAACAACATACATACAATCACAAACACATATATGCACATAAAATTTAAACATATCAAAAATAAGCTTTGCTTATTAAATATTGCTTAACTAAGTTGTGGAGTATTTGTGCAATACATTTTCTTATCAAAATAAGATTATAACCACACATGATTTATCAGGTCCATCAGAAAGACCCGGGTTGGACCCTCCAATCCATTGGGATGGATCCAATGATAAACTTGCCATGGCTAGTTAGGGTCGGGTCCTCATTCGAACTGACCCGGGGAGATGTCTACCACTAACCAACACTAGTATTTGGTTTGAATATAATTTACCTCTCTTATCATTTTAATATTCTTGTATTGACGGCGGTTAACATGATTGGATCTCTTGTAGAAAAATGTTATACACTAAGAATAATTCTATTAACAATTTCGACGCATCAGAACTCCCATTTTTTATCAAGAATGTCACCAATATTATAGTTCAAAGCTAATGGTTAATTAGTTTAATAAAGGACCGCTGGAATCTTAGTTAGAATAAAAAATCCAGAAGGAGGAATCTAAACAATCACTTCGTTCATATCTCATTATTGAGGTCTAGACTAACTGAGGTGCTTTGTGCCCCCTTATTTTGTCTTCAGATAAATTATACTTGAGATATGAACGTAACCATCCCTAGTCTGAAAAGATTTGATTTTTTTTTTTTGATAAAAAAAAACAAAGTACATGAAATCCATACAGAGTATATTTTGTATAATTTATATATATTTGTATTTTTTGACGTTTGATTAGATCAGTGTGTCAATTAAGCAATACATGATTATCGTTTAATTGCTAGAAACTAGGTGTATCCTTTTGAAGAGATATAACTGAATGTGTTGCTTGAATAATTAATAAAACAA
Source organism: Combretum micranthum (assembly GCA_024138025.1). NCBI lineage: Eukaryota > Viridiplantae > Streptophyta > Magnoliopsida > Myrtales > Combretaceae > Combretum > Combretum micranthum. The sequence continues at coordinate 1,676,394 of JAMXBD010000012.1, read as the reverse complement.
AATTTTCTTTACTCACATATTGTTCAAAAAACCAGAAATTATCAGCATAAGCAAAAAGAATATGACTGTTTGTTTAATAATTTCTCATTTTTAAATCCCTGACTAACTTGTAGCTAGGAAACTTATCGATTCTTTTCAGGAAAGTGACTATGCACCTCTCGGTCCAACAATTTCTTCCTTGAATGCAATATCTAGCATCATATATCACTACATCCATAGAATCATACCAAAATGCCTAATAAAGCAAAATTGAATTGTTCTTATATATCACTTAATGGACAAATGCCAAACAATAACCACACAGCTTTACCCGATTCTCTCTCTATTTCTTTATTTGATGTCCCTTTAATCGAGCACATGAGATGATTCTTGGCTATGATTATTGTTCAAACTTCCAACAAAAACTATACTTGGTCAAAGTCTTCTCGTATTAACAAACAAAAGATGAAATCATCCTAGTTTAATTTACTACCACATAACAACATACTTATATTTGCACCATTATATCTTTGTGAAATTTTTATGTGTGTGTGTGCAACCGTCCATTATATGAATGCAAAATAAAAATTCAACATATAAGTAGGAAAAACTAAATGAGTGAGGATGAATGTTTGATATCGAGTTTGAATACACAATGGATAATCTTGGTAATTTAAAAAGAAAACAAAAGATGTACTAGTTAATAAAAGTGATCTAAAAAGAAGATATCGATCATTTGTTGCTGATGTGATATGTTAAGTGTTAAAGTGGATGATCTTTATACTATTAAGATCTTTTACTTGCTAATTGAAATTTAATCAAGATGTTTCATATTTTTTATGTATTGCTTTTTCATATAAGAATAAAACTCTTAAAATTGATGTTATTGAAAGAATAGCGTAAGTTACATAAAACTGGTTTAATGATCATTGAATATAATTTCCTTTGTTTGTATCTTAAATTTCTTGAATTGTTTTGGTAGGGAACATACATAAGTTTTCTCTTATTCTCTCCTTGAGTAAAAATTCAACCAAAAAGGGTTTGGCCAACTTTTTGCCCCAACAATGCCTATGCTGCAAGTATTGTCATGGATTACGGAAGGGTCTTACGAGACAAAAAGTTTTGTTACAACAAATCTATAGTATGTCAAATTAAATATAAATTGAGAAAAATTCGAAAGGTTGTGTTCGTGTAGGTTTCATATGAAACACTTAGTGCAAAACAAGACATTTTGTCTCATCTCTCCTAGAGCAAGAAGAGATAAAATTAAAGTTTAGTTAATTTTGTATGTATGAAAACCAACAAAACTTAATCTAATTGTACAAATGTTGTTGGATTAGCTAAAAAAGGTTGTAATGTCAACAAGCTCGCTTTTGATGTGCACTAATTTTTTTAAGATGCCAAAAGTTGATTTTCCATGGTGCTTTGTATATTGGTATTGCATTTAAAAGACACGCTTAAGTACATGGAGTGAAGAAATATAATAGGTTATCCTAATTTATCCATTCTTAATAATAAAGAATTTTTTTTCAAATATAGCTTAATTTTGTTTTCAAAATAAAAGTATATTATTAGAGATAAAGTTATCAAGTTAATGGTAATCTTTTAAGAAAATATAGTATACTAACATATGCCAAAAAAAAAACAGAAAGAAAGAAAGAAAAATTATTGTAAATTGTCTCTTTTGCACAAGGCACATAAAAATTGTATACAATTCCATTGATAATATTGCATAATCCATCGTCTAAGTTTTGAAATTATTCTCATTGCATTGACTCATATAGCAATCTTAGCAGTCAAATAATACATTGAATTAGACCAAAATCCACAACCAAAATGAAAGAACCTTTTGGATAAGTACAATTATAAATTTAATTAACCACAAGTCATATGATTGAGACTGAAATCAACAAAAAAATGGAAGAAAAGAAGAAAACTTCGTTTTAGATAACTGCAGTTATAACTTTAATTAACCTCGAGTCAATTCAAATGGATTAACTCTTTTGCCATAGCCCCATGAAAATACCAAATAGTGCAATTAATTTCAACTACAACACAACATACACCGCTTCCTAGTAAAACCCTAACAAGCCTTAACACAACTTTTGTTGACTTTCAAAGGCAAACACGTATTTATGTCTCCACAACAACCTCTTACCATTTAAGAATTATTTATTATGAACTCAATACATGTAATTTATTTATAATATTTATGTAGATATATATTATATATACATAACTCTCCACCTTCTCGAAACACAAACTTCCATCATCAATACACTGCAACTGAACAGAATTTTTTTTTTTTAAGTATAAAATATAGAGAGAAAGAGACAAAGTGATCAGATCAATCACACCTCTTCACTCTCTTTCCCTCTCTGAACAATCTTCAGTTGCACATACACACATACACTTCATTTTCTGCATTAAAGGGTACTACTACATCCTTTTTAATTTTTGCTTTTCCGTCCTCTCTCTCTCTATCTCTCTCTTTGTCATATCTCTGATGAGAATTCTACTTAAGCCCCAGCATCTATTCCTTTCCATGTATTCTCTGTTCCTAATTATGAGAGGAATTGAGTTGTACTTTGTGTAGCACATAAGAAGCAATCCAATTTTAATGCAAAAAAAATAAACTACAAGGAAAAGAAAAAGAAAAAAAGAGGAAAAAGGTATGGGTGTGTATTAAGTATTTACTTTCTGTCTCAACTTTACATTTAATTTCCATTTCCTTTCTTGTTTATTTCTTCCGCAGGAGATTCTTCCTTTTGTTTTGCCCATTTTATTGTATGAAATGACTTCATACATTAATGTTTCATGGATTAGTATTCCATGTTCCAGGTATCATCACTATTTAATTCATCGTGTCAGTTTTTAAATTCGATTATCTAAATAATCAGATGATAAATTAGATGGTCTGATATTGGAACAATAGAATTTCTTCTTCTTCTTCTTTTTTTATTTTTTTGTTTCATTTTATATTTTTTGATTGATTAATTTCTTAATTAATTAATTAATTATTTACTTTCCTTTTTATTGATGCTGTGCATGAAATGAAGACGCAAGGGGTAGGTGAAAAGTGGATATAAAGAAGGGCTTAGGCATCCTTTGGTGGTGTGACTTGAAAGTTGAACTATTAACTCCCTACTATACTTCTTCTCCTACTTGTTCACTTTCATCATTTCATCATCATGGCCTCATCAAATAGACACTGGCCAAGCTTGTTCAAGTCCAAGCCTTGCAACCAATGGCAAAATGATCTTAATTCTTCTCTTGTGTCAAGTAATTGCCATAGATCATCCCCATATACCTCAGGTACATATTAAAATTCATACATATTTTATTTTTAATAGAAGGGGTTATTTAGTCTCCCATACTTATTTTTTTATTCTCATGGTAAATTCAAAGACCCTTCTGAATTAAATAATTTTATAATTAATGAGGTTTTACGACATAACATTAAAACTCATTTCTTGTGAATGAAGCATCCGTGCCTTTTCTAGTATCTCTTGTGAAGATTTTTCTTTATATATTCCTTTTCTCGATCTGGGAAAGTATAGATTGGACGGTATTGTATGTATAATTAACTTCATCCTTTCATTAATTCTTGACTTGCAGAAAAACCGAACCATAACTGAGCCGATATGGTTCGGTTTGTCTGCATAGGTATTGCAAAATCCTATGTGTTTGTGAACTGATGGAGGATGCATTTTATGCTATAATACGTCGTTGATTCTTAGTCTCACTGATGAAGTTTGATTATGTGACAAAGGTATACTATGTATTGCAATTAAATAACAAAACTAAAGTACGCAATTAACAACTTTATCATGCAAGGATTATTGTGAGTCTCAACGTTTAGCAAGTTCTTTTAATTGCATTGTTCACAAACTTTTTTTTCTTTTTTAGAAAACCTAAGATGTGTTGAACTATTCTTGACATCTCATGCAAATGTTTTTATGATCGCATAGCTCCTGGCTGTGAGGAGCGAACCCCGGAGCCGAAGCCTAGATGGAACCCGAAACCGGAGCAGATCCGAATCCTTGAGGCAATTTTTGATTCTGGGATGGTTAATCCTCCAAGGGATGAGATTAGGAAAATCAGGGCTCAACTTCAGGAATATGGCCAAGTTGGTGATGCCAATGTATTCTACTGGTTCCAAAACCGAAAATCAAGAAGCAAACACAAGCTCCGTCACCTCCAAAACTCCAAAAAGAATACCCAAAACCCTAACCCAAACCCTAATTCCCTAATGCCGTCTTCCACCACCGCTACCCCTACACATCCACCTTCCTCTTCTTCCTCCTCCTCGGATAAGTCATCCCCATCTGGTTCCCACAAGACAAATTTGTCACTTAATTCACCCACCTGCTCGGTTAACCAAACCTACTTCCAGCACCACAATCAAACACAGGGTGGTGATTTTATGAATGAGCCATCAAGTTTTCTTTTTGCACCACAACATGGGATGATTAATCCTCCTTTTCCCGAGGTTCAAAACATTGGTCCTTGTACTAGTCTCTTGCTTAATGAGATGATGATGATTAACAACATGAGTACCATTACTAATGATAATAATCATGATCATAATAATAATAACAATAATAATAGTAACGATCCTAGTGCTCATGGGGGTTCGGAGAAAATTAACGTTGGACAGTGTGACCATGAGAAGTTTGTGAAATTATTGCATATGCAAAAGAACCAACTGGGTTTGATCAATACTACTCCTTTAAGCACTCAAAGTACTCATTCAACTGTCACAACCATTGCTAGTGTTGGCCTTCCTGCTCTTGCAAGTAATACTAGCCAAATTCAAGGTAAGAAATATTTATTCTCACTAATTATTATTATTATTATTATACCTTTTTTATTTCGTTTATCGTTCGTTTGATTTTCTTATTAGTTAGGTGTAACTAGCTTTCTAAATCTATCATCAATTGTTCCAAAAATGAATTTGATTAAAAATCTGGGACATTTAGCCATTTAAGCTTAAGGTTAGGATATATTTGAACAATGGATGAACACTTCAAATGGAAATTGTTTTTTGTACCTGTCTGGCTTCAGATGGCGTTGTGTCATCGTTGTAAAATGTTTATATTTGGCAATGATAACGTCGTACTGTGCGTTGAACGGGAAGTAAACAAAGAACAGGAGTAAACAGGAACTTAGTGTACAAAATATGCGTATGCGTGTGCGTGTGGTTGGCTAATTAAACTTTTTTTGATATGTGCTCTCTACTTCAAGCTGAAGCAATCATATCAGCGTAAGGTCTTTTTACTCTTAGATTCTTCGATGTGATTGACGCATCCATCGGTTTTTTATTATCAATAGGTACGGGGGTTGTTAAGCCTTATTAATTTAAAAGGTTTGGCATTATTATAAATCTATCATATGTATATGTAAAATAAAATTTAATAATAAAACAGTATCATATGTGTATATATATAGTAGATGATGATTATTATGGTGTAATGAACCGGATTTGTCTTGGTGTTTTTTTGCAAAATGTGTTTTCAAATGGCGAAAAAATATACGCTCCCTTTTCTGGATAGAGTAGGAGAAATAAAGTGAGGGAAAAATTAGGATAATGGTTTTTTAATTTTATAATGTTATAAGTTTATTTTTTTAAGTAAAATAGTAATTTTAGTGTTAATTTCCCTCCAAATTTTTTGTGTCAAAGGAAGTTCTTCGTTTTAAAACTTTTTTTTTTCCTTAAAAAATTAAGTTAATTAATTTGAGAGAAAAATAATTGGAAACCTCATTTTCTTTTCCCCTCCACGTTTTTTTTTTTTTTTTATTTCTTTCTTTCTTTCTGTGTCTTTCATATGATGCTATTCTAAATTTTGGGATTCAACAAATTTATTCTTTCATATGTTTAGTAATAATTGGAATAATATATTATCCGTGGTGAAAAAAAATGCAAAGACCATTATAATTAGATTAGGCAGATCGATCAATGTAGCCTGCCATTAGCCACTAAAATTCCCTTTATTGGAGATTTCCCTTGTGTAAGTTTATTTATTTTCTTTGAACTTTCGATTAATTTTGGAATAAATAGATGTAGAATTATTTTCTGAAATTACTCAACCAAAATTCATTTATTATTAAACAGTTGTTGAGTAGCAAATTATAAAACGACAGTGTAATTATATAAATAAGAAAGTAGCATGATTAATATGATAGTAGTAATGTTAAACTAATTATATATCCATTTTAATTGATTTCTTATATGAATCACTATGGGGTAAAATACAGACATCATCCGTCAACTCAACATGCCATGCGTATATTAAACCGGTAGATTCTGCTGATACGTATCGAATGTTGTCATTGAATCATCCGGAATATGGGATCTTGTGTCTAGACCTAGAACATATGTGTGTGTATTTCCTACGTATACTATTTGACCTCTTTGTTGGTTCTTTCTGGAACCTAGAACAAACGTGTAAGCTTATGATTTATGTATATATACATAATTTCTATAAGAGAATTGGTATTGTGTGCCTCAAGGTATAGCTGGAGTCGGTTCACCCGGACCGGTTAGCGGTTCAACTGCAAAATGTACGGTTTTCATCAATGATGTGGCGTTTGAAGTTCCAGCGGGTCCTTTTAACTTGAGGGAGGCTTTTGGAGAAGGCGCGGTGCTGATCAACGCTACTTCTGGTCAACCGGTTCTTATCAACGAATGGGGTTTAACCATTCAGTCTCTCCAGCATGGTGCCTTTTATTATCTGGTTTGTACTTTAATTTAATTATCTTTGAATCATTACTTTATTTGTGTCTTTTCAATTACTTGCTTAATTATTGTAATCATACTTATGATCGACGGCATGTTAATTACTCATTAGTGTCTAACATTTCTTTGTATATCCATGATAAATTATTATAACTAATTAAGATGGATTAACGGGTAATTAGATTGTGGCGCTTATAATTTACTGTCTTGTTACATAATTATCCAAACACGTAAAAAGATATTGTCTTAATATAAATTATGGGTATCTTCTAATGAGAATCTAGGGAGTTAGAAAAGATTACTTAATTTGATGCATTAAGATAGTTGATAATAAATTGTTGATATGATGGAAGAGGCCTTCATCATATCATATCTTTATCAATAATATTCACTAGTAAAACAAAGCTTCATAATTATGTATTGATTTGTTATCTAATTAATTAAATATTATAGATATAAAGTCACTCATCAAAACTTATAAGTCCCAAAAAAAATAAATAAATACCTGGCAACAAATGGATGATATATACTGATTTGGATTGTAGTCAAACATGGGCATTGTGGAGTGTGAACTAATTAACAAATTGTTGTGTTTTATACAAACACATAAATGCATTTAACTAATTTCTTAATTTTTGAATGTGAACCGAGAAAGTGAGCATTTATTGACATCTTCCCTTTTACTTACCTATTTTTTCTCGGGTTGCAGATATAAAAGGAGGCCTGTGGGGTGTTGAAAACTTATATGGACATGTAGACTGAAAGTCCAAGCTATGGTTACTGTGCATCCCGTTGTGTCTCGATATGCTTTTTATTTAGTCTTAGCTAATTTCTATGTTTGTGGTGTGTGTACTCCTTTGATTTTTTTTTTTTTCAATTTTATGGAGTTATGATTTTTATGGTGGTTTAGGGTTTTATGAAAACACTTTCTTGACAGTATTAAATGTATGTGGTTTTAGGTTTTGGAGTTTATTATATTTTATTGTTGAAGATATTCCATTTTAATTTAGATAATTTTGATTTATATCTTTATTAATTAAACTAGAAGGGCTTGCAACAAAGAAGATTTACCGATATTGAACAAATACTTAAGATGTTTAGAATATTAAAAGTAAATTTATTTTCTTTTGATAAATCACTACACGTCTAAACGTTAATAATGCTTGTATAGCATAGTTTGTGTTTGATCCATACTAGTGAGGTTTTGATATCATTATAACCTATTTCTCACCTAACTCTTACTACCCTTTTAGATATAATGGTAAGTTAGAAGATAGTCGAAATTGCTTAACTTTGTTCTTTTAAAAAAAAATAATAATAATTTCTGTAAAACCAACATTATGAAATCCTTTCCCCCATTTACTTTGCATAAAACAATGAAATGAAAAAACTTAACTTCAGGTATTATTATAATGTGAGTATTTATTTAATTGCCTTTAGTTTTTGGTATATACATATGTTTGAAGCACAATATATGGCTATATGGAGGTCCGAGTCCGTGTATTTTTATAGGCAATTTCGAATTAACTACAGTTCGAAGTCTATGGAGTAGTGAAACAATTAATAATTTGCATAATGGATTGGCAACACCTAATAAAATAACTTCATTAAATCATACTTTACCATTTTTCAATTAAATTTAAAAAGTAAAATTGCTAAAGTCATCTTTTAATAAGTTTGAAAGGATAAATTGGTCATTAGTGATCTAAAAGGCCAAAATTTTTTTATTTTTTTCGTTGGGAAACTTTTCCATCTAACTGTTTTCTTTAAAAGATAGGGGATTGATTATTGCGTGTGTAAACAATATAAGAAAATGTATTTACAATTTACCTTATTTATTAAACCTACTTAATATTTATATCTAATTGGCTTTATTTTGTTGACGTAGTTCTAAAACTAAAATTTGCGACAATTTAAACAAGCATCAAACAGGAGACTAAAATAACGAATAATTTCCTCGAGGTATATATATATATATATATATATATATATATATATATATTATTTTGTGTTCCTTTTGGAAGGGTCGTTGAATGACATTATTATTCTTGAATGTCAGGATAGATATATAATGGTTGATATATACGAACTTGTCTTATGCACTATAAGAGCCAAAAGGTTAGGTTTGTTGCATCAGAATAGGCTAAAGTATAGGGTATGTTTTTTAGAGTCACCTATATATACAGTATGATGCTCCTTGTATATATAGATAAATTCAGTTCAATTTTATTGGAAGACTGGTCAAGATCTCGAAAAGTCGTAATACTTATTAACTACTTAAAAACTTATCACATTTTTTAAAAATTAATTATATACATCAAAGAAAAAAATATATGTGAAAAATACACCAAGTTGGGTCTATTTGTTTCATCGTATTTTCATCATTTTGATATCATATTTTTATAGTTTTTAAATTGATATTTGTTAAAAAAACATATACTAATAAAAAACGGACGATTTTACTTATAAAAAGATAAATATATATGAAATAAATAAATTATAAATACAGATCTTATATAGATACGATATAAGATAAAAATCAGATAATGATATTTTCATATTAAGAAAAATAGGATTATGAATTTGTGATAATTATAATTATTATTATTTTTATAAACAATCGTTTGCACGAGTCATATATAAGGGCTGTTCCTAGACGGAATGGGGGCATTTAATGATTAATGTCTTAAAATTTCTTTTTCCTTAAGTCTTGATTGGATGTGAACTACTAGAGTATGGGGAATTAAATAAAAGCACTGTTTCATTTTACTGTTACAAACACATTTATCAAAATCAGATCCTATATATAGATGATGGGAATGGTTATCATTATCGTGATATATGATTAATAATTACAAAAACACTTTTTTTTCTGGTGCAGATTATTTTTTACGTGTGTTTTGGCCACAACAGTATAAGATTTTAGTGCAAGTAGTCGTAGTCTTAGTGGTGGTCGTGTATTTGACATCTGAGTCTTCCATGCATTCACTAGTCATGTTTTGATTGTGATTGGGATATTACTAGCCTCTGCCAAAAAAATATTTTTTCTACCTTTTACGTCATGAGTTTCACTTGTCTTTTTGTTCTTTCATGAACCATCATGTCCTATACTCATCATTTATCATGATAAGATGGAACCAGATGACAAGCTAAGCTTTCCATCAGAGACCATTTTTCTTCCTACCTTCTCTAGAGCAACCAACTTTTCTCGAATAGCAATGACACAGTTTAAAGTTTAAAAGGCCGGTGCTAGTAGAGCTTAATACAAGCAAAAAAACTCGGTTTATCTAAAAATTATCAAATTTAAACTCAAATAAAGTTTTTTATCAAACTTAAAATATAGGTTCAGCTCGTTTAACTAAACGAGCTTTATTTCGAATTCGAAGTTGGCATGTTTATAAATCAAGTCCAAACCCAATCAAACTTTTTATTAAGTCTAATAAGTTTTTATCAAGCCTGAAATTAAAACTCGAGTTTTAATCATTTAGATAACTTATATTTCATTTTTTTTAAACTTAAAAATAATATACAAAAGTCAGCTAAATATATATACATATATATTAAATAGAAATTCCTTTTTATTTTAATTGTATATTATTATATCATAAATATGGAATTTATAAACTTACTAACAAGCTTATTAACGAATCTATTCGCGTCCTTGTCCACAAGCTTAAACGATTCTATTCATAGCCGACTCGCAAGCTTGCATAAAAACTTAAGCTCGACTCGTCTAGATAAACGAGTTTTATCTTAAACTCGAGTTCTGTCTGTTTACTAATCGAGCTCAAACCAAAACAAGTCTAAAACGAGCCAAGCTCAATTAGTTCACAAGAAACTCAGCTTATTGTGTCTGTAGTTACTAATAGCAAAATTATATCTCAAGACATCTGTTACAAAGTTAAACAAGCTAGTAGAAAATTATCAATGGTATCCTGGCATACTCGTTAAGAAGTAAAACAAATAAATTTCTTATACTTTGATATACTTTTTTTTTCCGAAGGTGTGTCCTTAATATTGAAAAAGTTGAAATGTTGCGAATAGTTAAAATAATGCCATAAAATAATAGGTAATATGCATACACATTCCCTTATCTTTATTTCAAATGAGTTTAAAAATCTATTTTTAAAATGTACATTTGGATTTCCACATAACAATTTTACACTTGATTTTATGCATTTTTTATTTCAAGTACTTTTTATTATTTTATCTAAGTATACAAGTAATGAAATAGGGCCTAAACTAAAAGTATATGTTGCAAAGATTTGGAAGTCCATACATTTGTTTGCAGCCTAGTTGCTAGTAGCAAAATTATATCTTGAGACATTTGTTACGAAGCTAAACAAGCAAATAGAAAATTGTCGATGGTATCTCATGATACTTGTTAAGAAGTTAAACAAATAAATTCCTCATACTTGGATATACTTTTTTTTTTTTTTTGAAGGTATGTCATTAATATTGAAAAAGTTGAAATGATACCAATAAAAAAATGCCATAAAATTACATGTAACATGCATATACATTTCCTTATCTTTATTTCATATGGGTTTAATGACCTATTTTTAAAATTGAGTGTTTACACCTCATACCATTTTCAAAATGTACATTTGGATTTCTATATAACAATTTTACCCTTGATTTTATGCATTTTTCATTTCAAGTACTTATTATTATTTTGTCTAAGTATAAAAACAATGAAATAGGGCTAAAAGTATATTTTGTGAAGATTTGGAAGTCTATACATTCAATTTCTAAGATAAAAAATTAAGCATACCAAAAATAAGTGTAAGGGGGTATATTTGCCATTTACCCTAAATTAATTAAAATAGATAATAAATCTACTTTCTTATATTTACTTTATGCCACTTAACCTCCTCAACTTTGAAATTGATTATGATGCTCTTCCATATTAGTACAAGTCCAACTTTAAATTCCCAAAGAAGACGACAAGTTCTAAAGAGCAAAGCAACAATTTAGATTATAAGTAGGAGATTAAAGGAAAACAGGTTTTGGCTCAAGAAAAAAACAACTTAAGATTTCAAGCAATGTGTCACGAAGAATCAAAAGAAGTTTTGAAATTCACTTCGGCTTAGAAATTGTTTTTCATTGTAGAAGGGAACTAAGGGTGAGTTCAGACCAAGATATTCTAAAGCAAGGCTTTTGACAATCACATTTTGATTATTCTAAAAAGCAAATTTTTATTTGAATCCAAGCAAATCTAATGGATCATTTGGGTTTGGTAGAAGAATTACATAAGGGGAGTATACAATCATTTTATGCTATCATGTTTTCATTTTTTTTATTTTTTCATTACTTCTATTTGTTGGCAATCATTCCATGTTTATTGTTAATACATTTGCATTTTCCCCTTTTATTAATTGAAATAAATTTAACAAAAAAATTTTCATAATAGGTCCAGCTCCCAACTAGGTTTGCATCCACTTGAGAGCCCAGCCAAAAATCATATAAAGTTTCAAACAGTGTCTCGTAATTCATTCAAAATCCTATAACAGTAATATTTTATTGGGTTGTTATCGAATTGAGCAAATCAAATATCCTATAAAACCCATCTGTTTGCATCCCTAATTCCAACTTTAGCAAAAGCTCATTTTGCTCATGCCTAAAATCTAACATACCATGCCGTAGATGTTTAATAATACGTAGGAAAATATTGGCATTGATATGCATACAAATTAGTAAGGGTTAATATAATGAATAATATCTAAATTTTCATAAAATATACAATTAAATACCTGAATATTGAAAATTATTAATTTAATACCTCAAATTAAAAATAAATCAATTTAATACCCAAAAAAACTTTATATACACATCACCAGTACTTCTATTATGTATTAAATTAATCAATTTTAAAGTTTTTCAAGTTTTAAATTGATCAATTTTAAAATTTAAATATTAAATTAATCAATTTAAAAATCAAAATATCTACTTATATACTTTATCAAAATTTATATGACATTATCCCTATTATTAAATGTATTTGTAAAAGCCTAATTCCCCCCAAATTATAGAACCTACTCATCCTTAAATTTTCCCCGCCCATGCCTACACCCAGAGTTAAAAAGAGTACAGAAGGTCAAGGTACGATTTGAATTGTACACGTGGCTTGCTTATATTGGAGCGTCTCTGAAAAAACGAAAACCCTCAATAGAAGAATTTGGTATTCAAACAGTTGATTTGCTTCTGATTTTGTCTTATAAGAAATGTCAAATATATCACTTGAAGCGTCGGCTATGTGAAGACAACCACCGAACGCAAAGGTCCTTTTTGTCAGAACTCAGAAACAGTGCTGTGAAAATACGGAAATTACCGACAAATTTAGGTTCAAAGCCAATTTACCTCTTTATGCAGAAGATACAATTATAAAATTTCTCTCTCTCTCTCTATATTTGTATTTTATACGTATATGTGAAATTGAAATTTCCCTTATTATGCTGAATTAAGATAAAAAAGGAAAATTCACCTTCTGTTGGGCTAGCCCAATTTGTAATTTCGACTTGCTCGACCAGTACACTATACATCCAGACCAGACCACTAACCAAGAGTCAATTTGGTTAAAGAAGTTGTGATGCAATTTATTCATGCATTTTTATACGGTGGGATCCAAATTTAGTTGATGATTAAACAATTAAAATGGCTTGAATATATTCTTAAGAAAGAAAAGAAATATATAATTTTAAAACACCATAGGCATTGTATAGTTATAAAAATTTGATGTTGTTTGTTTTCTTTTTTTTTTTTGGGGCCATAAAATTTGATGTTGTTGAAATCACTAAAATTACATTTTACTGACCCAAACCAACCATGGTGTATCCACTCGGTCCTGGATCTTAAAATATTAACACTGTGTTTGGCAAGTTTTAATAAAAGTGGAAATCAAAAGAAAATTGTGGAAAGGTGTTGGAAGGAAAAGAAATGAGATAAAAGGTAAATTTTACCTTTATTTGGATATGAAAAATGAAATTAAAGGAGACGATCAGTAAATTTAGCACTATGGAATAAGAAGAAAAAGAACAAAATAGTAAAATTATGAAATTAGCATCATTTTTTTCATCCAAAATTTTTTTCATCTCCATCTGGTTTATAGGAAAAACATCTAACAATTTAGGATCTGTTTGGATAGTCAGTTTGGTTTCGTTTTCAAAATAAACCAATACTGAATTGATATAGATATGATACCATAAAAAAACTTACATTTTTACTTATAAACTAACCAAACAAACCGATACAGATAAAAATCTGATAATCCAAATAGGACGAGAAGAGAGCATACGAACTTTTGACATAAACATCTGTTCAGGTGGTTTTTTTTTCCCCCTTTTTGTCAAAGGTTGGGCTTTGTGACTTGGAGAAGAAGAAGCTACAAATGTGAAATTCTGTTCTTGCCCAAATTATTTTTCTTCTCTTGGTAACTTACTAGTATTTCCACCAATTTCCCTAACTTTCTACCCAGAATTGGAGAGGAAAAAAAGTGAATGTAGAGTGAAAAAATTGTATTCCTTTTCCTTTCTATTCATTCCTTTTCTGACTTCTAAAAAATTAACCAAGCAATAATTTTTCATCCACTTCTATAGTTTTCATTTAATTTTCACTGATTGCCACCATCCAAACAAACACTGTAAGACCTCGCGGCAACCTATACCATGTATGAGGCCAAGGTGGTCTAGGATCCGTTATGGCCTATTTTTATCTTTTATTTTTCACTTCATGACCCGCAACCTAAAAGGAAGAAATCGGGACCAGCCCGTGAAGCCAATAGGTCCATGCCCAATTAAGACTACAAAATATACACTAAAGAAGTCTGGCGCAATGACCGAGCAAATAGTAATTCTAAGGCTTCAAGCATCTCAAAAATCAACACAACTGTTATGTAAACTAATTATTCGTTATTTGTATTCAATTTTATTTATTATGAATACTGACAAGAATTTGAATGAAATAAAAGAACAGGATAATGTCCAAAAAAAAAACGTATCTAAATTTTCGCAAAAAGTTCAATTAAGCATCTAAAATTTAGTTTTACATAATTTGATACTTCAAACAAGTTTTTGTGTATATTTTTTTCGCTTAAAATTTGATTTTAAACAATTTGATACCTAAAGCAAGTTTTCACGTACATTAACCAATCATCATGAATTGCAGTTGATTCTACCAAAGTTTGCGGCAAAGTCTACCTTATCGGATGAGGTATTGTTGAATCATCTTCACCTTTAGATGGAATTAATCCACGGGCACCAGTCTCATAATCACAGGACACCTGGTCGGAACTGGTCTCACCAAATCTAAGTGACACCACCCTATTGTAAAAAGTCCAATTTTGAGTGGGACTCACATACATTCATAATCTTACATGTCTAAAGGATTACATAAAGTAAGTTTTTGGAGTTCCTAATGTCAATGCCGATCGACATCTCTAACATGAATTGGATCCCCACTGCATAAGATATCGACCCTGACACAAAGCACTAACAACATTATTGAAATGGAGTTGCCAATCTCCAGTAACTGTAAATGCGGTGTACAAGAGTTGAAAGATATATGCTAAAAATGTTTGTTTCCCTTCAACAAGGTTGCCAGAGTGATACACCTGAAGTCATAAATGGATAAGTTGTGGGTTCCTTTGCATCCACCATTTAACAAGGAAAACACTTCTACGCATCAACCAAAGGTGCTTCTAAAGCTTCTCCTTGAATAAACACACAAGTAAATCATGAAATAACAAACAGCAGCTGCCCTCAATGTCACAAGAAAAGAAAAATACCAATCCACGAGTATCTTATAAAGGTTTTCCTGGAGAATTTTCCCAAGTGACCGCAGTTAGAAAATGCCCTATGGGCATTTGTAGAGGAAGAGAATGAGTAACCCCAGAACTAATTAATTAACAGCAGTCAGAAAAATTGCAATGGGAGCCCCTTTATTGGGAAGATCTATAAAGCAAACCGAAGCTGAACTATACTTGAGTTAAACTCCCAATAAATTGTGAAACCAGAACAAGACACACAGCCAGCAGACCAAGTCGAGCTTAACCTACAGGAATCATATCAAACATAGCTTTGAACATGAATTATTTAATCAAGTTTGCCAGAGTCCAATTCAAACACATATTGGCATTATATATTAGTTTGTCAAACTCGCAATCCTACCGAAAGCTGAAATCTATAGAATCGATTGAATTATATAGATTATATAAAACTGATAGGACCATAAACTTGTAAACCCGTATACCTGTATACTCAATTAAGAGTTTACACATTCTAACTCAACAAAATAGTTTAATATATACATTCAAAACAAAATTTGATTTTTTTTAAAACAAAAGAAAGGAAAGAAAATGAAAAGAGAATTTAAGACCATATTGCACATACAACCACAACAATTTCCGAAACATATGAATCAGCGCTCATCTTCCTTGGAATCAGACTCAGACTCGGGCTTAGAGGTAGGTCCAGAAGAGATATTCTGGAGAGAGGGCAGGGGATTCCCGCCCTTAATGATCCAACCAAGTGCAAAAAAGGAAATTCCTGCAAGAATCGCCGTCCCCCATGCATGAGAATACCATCTACTGTATTGACGGATCGCGTACTTCCACTGCTCGCGAAGCGTAGCTGGGTCCGGGATCTCCGATTCCGGGGGGTTCACGTACCTTATCTTGTGCCCATGGAAATCCGAATTATTACGGTTAGAGTTAGAGTTAGGGTTAGGAGCATGAGAGTTGGAAGTGATCTCGCTAGGGGGTTTGTCGGGGGGTTGCGGGGCTGTGGAATTAGGGTTTCGGTGATCGGTCATTGTTCGTCGGAATTGTGAAGGATTAGGGCTTTTGGCTTGGGGTTTTCAAAAATTTTAGTGGAGTGAAGTTCCGATCCTTTGCTTTTCTTTTTTTTTTTAAGTTTATTAGGAAGCTGACACGTGGCAAAGTATTATGCCTTGGTGATTCAGCTTATAACTTAACGCTGTTTGGCAAGCATATTTTCCGGTGGCACCGGTAGTAAGGACTCTAGGGCTTTAGCTTGGGTTCTGATAGAGATTAATCGTTTCTTCTCAGCTGCGTTGACATTCTCTTTTTTTTTTTTTCGTTCTAGGTATTGACATGGGAATATGTCCAAAAAAAAAAAAAAAAAGGTATTGACATGGGAAGAGGTGAAGAAGATTAGAGATAGAATTAAAAGATCTGTTACTAATCCCCTTTCCTCTTTTCTTTTTTAATAAAAGATCGAATTAGATCTAATTTCTAATTATCAGTAGAATAAAGAAATGAGGAAAGAGAAATAAAAAAAAGTAGATTCAACTTCGGCGAAATTCGGGTTCATCCTCCAATATTTTTTCTAAATAATATATTCTATTGAGAACGGAACTGGAAATGTGTCTAGGAATCTAGTCTAGGACAAGAATATCATACAAGATATTTCAATGAAATAGTATAGTATACTTCAAATCACGAATTCTATTCGAAATAGAACGAAATGAAATATAGTGAGAAATTCTTTTAGTATTACTTTACTTACTATATTGTGTTGTGATTGCAACGAAATCTTTCAGAATTTCGAGTTAGCAACTTTTTTTTTTTTTTCGCTTCAGTCGGAAATAGAAGAGTTCGTTGAATCAAAAACTCAAAGGAGGTTCATGGCCAAGGGTAAAGATGTACGAGCAAGGATTACACAAATACAAATTGTATAAAAGAAATTACTAAAATAAAGTTGCTATAACGCATGTTGGAAAAGAGATACAAAGTTTTATATGTGCATCTCATCTTGAATGTGAGATACAGTAACCTATTGTACAAAACTTTTAAAAATTTAGACAGGATACGCAATATACTTAAAGTAATGGTATTTTGTATGCATCACACACCCTATATGGATACATATAGTAAAGTACCAGTACTTTGCTTGTATCGCAAATTACACTTGTGATATATATATTGCATGTAAGGTGTGCGATACACGCGCAGTACTGGTACTTTGCGTATATGCGATATAGCGATAATATATTTATAATATTTTTTATATAAATTATATATGTGTAACCTTTTTTAGAAAGATAGTAAACAAGTAATAATCTCATGATAAAAGCATATGAAATTATATAAATATCTTAAAAATAAAATCAAAATACTAAATAAAGAAATATTTTTACACAAACCCGAGATTTTCTATCCTATGTAATCTATCATAAGAACAATACTAACACACCATGCATGGCTATTGGATTTGATATAATAAATACTAGGAAAAAACACACCCGTGTTGCGTATAGGAAAATAAAAAGAAAAGAGAATGTGGATGATTTGTTATGAAAAAAAAAAAAAGGAGAAGAGAGATAGAATAATAACAACGTTTATCATGATAAAATAATTATCATACTATAGAAATAGGTTTTTTTTTTTGCCAGTCAACATGATTGGTTTAAAAATAATAAATAAATATAAATATAGCAGAGTTATTAAGAATTTAAGACTATCAGTAAATCCTCTTAGTACAAGTGAAACATGTGCCAAAAAGAACCAAGCTAACAAAGTTGTAAAATTGGTTACTAATCATAAATTTAATAAATTGTCCTATAATATAGGACAAGGCTAAAGTTTTTATCCTATACATACAGGCATTCTGAGAGGGAATGAAGTAAACATAGAGGCATTCAGAGAGGGAATGAAGTAAATATAGAAATGGTAGAATATATGAATCAATATGTAAAACATGCTTATGTTTATTGTGATAAAAAAAATCTGAAATATTAATTATACAATAAAATTCCCAAAATATTATTGCAGTATCGCATTTAGAAAAGGAAAAAAAAAAAAGAAATAGAAAAGTATTTACGTAATTTCATATATATTTCATGCGACATTACAGTTCTGCGATAGTATTTATGTATTTTTTTTGTCTAATCAATGTTTGTGTATTTTTTTCCTAATGTATCGATTTGCAAGAATATTGCAATAATACTTATGTAATTTTTTTGTCTAATTAAAATTTGTGTAATTTTTTTCTAATGCATCGATAAACAAGAGATTATCTTTGAATATATGGTACTTACTATATATATTCAAGTTCTTATATTTAACATCATTTAGAACTAAAGGGATACGTGGTATCTTATGTAACATGTGAAATTGTTTATTGTGTTTTAATAATATCAATTTTTTGAGGTAAGTAACTAAATAATATGTCAATTTTTTCACAGTCACACACACACACACACGTATATATATATATAATACATTCATCAACATTGAAAACCAATCGAAAAATATAGTGCTTTATTTGTCATAATCCTTCTATTAAGATAAATACATATTATACTAGTAAAAATATCATTATTCTCAAATCACAAAGCGTCTTAGGAGAAATATAAATTATTAAGAAAACAAGCTAATTCTATTAAAGAGATGACTGATGAGGATGCATAATCTAAAGAGTAGGAAAGAAAAGATGGAGATTCAAAAAATAATAGAGAAATATGAAAAAGAAAGGGTCGGGATCGCCTTAGGATAACATATATATATATATATATATATATATATAGCAACAGAAGGCATAGACAGAAGCATGGATATATCATCAGTCAAAAATATTATATTTGTTATTTCAACTATTGTTAATTAAGAATTTGTATAAGTTAAATATAGCATAACTTTAAATCTATACCATGTATATCACATACTTACCAATGTTGGAATAATATATCCATTAACTCGAAAAATGATCACTTATTTTTGGTAATATCCTTCATTAAAAGTATGCCATAAAAGTAAGTAGTCTCACGATCATATTTAATACACCCTCAATGAAAGATGTTGCTAAAAATAAGTGGTCCAAGAAATACACACATATCTCTCTATTAACCTTATAGAAACAGATTTCAAAAATAAAGAATATCAAAAACAACCCTAATGTCTTAAATTCCCAACCACAACCTTAAGGTAGAGCATTTTTCAAATTCTAGCAGGATAACCTGCACACACCTTTACTTTGTGTTGTTAAAATTTACTTTACTTTTGGATATTGTCAATAGGAGATGGTGAAACCTATCTAAAGTTCTAATAATTATATATGATTTTTTATTTTATATAATTATAAATAAATTACAACAAATTAACATCCAACCCATTTAAGTTTAAAACTTTAGTTTTATTTTGTTTTATGTCAATTAAGATAATATCTACTTTCAACTAGCAATTTAGGGATGTAACAGGATCGGATTTCAAGTGAATCATATAAACTTGAAACCTGACTCACTCTCCTATAGGGTCTACCAATCCGATTCTATAGGATACTATATCTAAACCCACCTACAGGACTTGATCTAGAACCTAAAAATCGATCCTCTAACTATTTTTTTTCTTTTTCTACCTATTTTTAAGTTTTAATAATAATTTTTTTTTTAAAAAGTCGATCTTTCTGATACAAATTTCCTATATATTTAAAAATAAAAAAATACATGTGGAATTGATAAAAAATGTTAAAAACCACATTCATTATACAATATTTAAACTCAAATATATTACTTTTGTCACCATATAATATCTTAAAAACATAGTTAAATTAAATCTTCTACTAGGACAAACATAATAGACAACAAATAATATTAATTGCCATAGCAAACATTACTTGAACAAAATTTAATAAAAATTTCTAAAGGCCATAAAAGAAAAACATCCTTCGAAGGTAAAAAAGATGATAACTCCTTCCTATTCTCTTTCTTCTCCTTACCCTTTTAGTAATATTTTTTTTTTTAAATTATAATACCGAATTATCGAGTATTCATCAAATTTATAATATGATATAAACCTGATCCAATCATCTCATAGAGTTTTCACTACATATCCAAATCCAAACATAAAATGATATAGAGTGAGTTTTTAATAGATCAGATGGGTGACAAACCACAAAACCGCCTGCAGCATCCTACCTGGTTGCATCCTCTCGCATGTATTATGACAATGCGCAGTCTGTACTATCACGTAGAAAATATACTTTCGACATATGTTATATGGATGGAATCTTTTATATGTGAAGTACCTCAAGGGCACTTATTAAACACCTAAAAGAAATAAATTTTTCATGTTACAAACATTTACTATAAATTAAAAAATAAAATAAATAAAAGAAGAGAGAGAGAAGTGAAAAGGAAAAAGTAAACACATAAAGAGACACAGGGTTTTTATATACAAAAGCTGGTTGTAAGAATCCAACAACGCACCCAATGCCAAAACAAGCAGCTCTATCAATCATTTGAACCAACTTCTCACGCTTAGAACAAGAACAAATTTGTTGTTAAGTAGGAAGACACCCGCTTATACTACTTATATAAATCATATTACCTATTTTATAATAATGTCTCCTTCTTCACAAATTCAGGATTCTAGGAATTCTGACTTGAATTTACCAATCATGGAATCCTTTACTTTGGTCAAAGAATTTCTCAAGTGACTTCCACAGGCAACCCCCGAGAGCTTGATAAACTTGCTGCTGATGGCCGCAGGTGTTTCACATCCACTTAGCATGTTCATGGAGAGACTGATTGACCAACGCAAGCTGTTTCTTCGAAGTTGAAGAACTTGGAAGAGACAGCAATGCATAAAAAATGAATCAGAGCCTCCAGCTAGATAATTATTGTTTTTGTTTCTCTGACCATCATATCGTCATCTCAATTCAGTAGATACATCGAAGGCCATGTTTCATTGCGAATTCTGGAACCAGAGTCCTTTACTGTGATCTATTATCCAAGGCCTGTACGTCAACAAAATGACATCTGTTAAAGAAGAGTTGCAGACATATGATGATTATAAATGCTACCCATGCCCCTTTAGAAAATAAATAAATAACTATACAAAATCCACCTAATCGTGTAAGAAGAAAAACTACAACATTGGCAGGCGATTAACATAATTTAGTGACACTAGTTATTCGAAACTCATGACACTGGATCCCCGTCAACTAACCGGATCCTAAAATGCATGTCAATTCATTTTAGCTCAATGGAAATGCAAACCAGTGTCAACATTTTGCACAAAAAATTATGACAATATTGGCAGGTGACTAACATGTAGTATGCTGAAGAGCACTCTATCCACATTTTGCACCCCAAAAAAAAAATGTCACCGCCACAATACCAAATACAAAGTATCAGGTATGATAGATATAACATGGATGATTTCCGAAGTAACAAACTACAGAACATGGCATATCCCAAAACCAATTAGAACAGAAGTATTGATCTCAGTGAGATGAAAAAGAAAGGTGAACACAAAGACAACCACTCACAATCATTTTGCAGTAAGCAAATGTGACTAAAATCAAGGCGAGAGATTTCAGGTAGTCAATCCACGCATCATAGCTATGGCAGGAAAAACATGAACAGAACCACAGTAAGTCCTGAAAACTGCTGGGTTCACATGCATAATTTTTCTCTTTTGAAAAAGAATTGGCCCTTGCTGAAGACCTATATCTGACAAGGCCAACATTATGATATAAAAAATTTCAACTCCAATTGCTTCCAGAAATAGAAGTACCTATGCAACAATTGCAAGACATTCTAAAAATACCATCAAAAAGCTATTCAATTTTTCTATTAATCGTGATTATGGATCAAATGGTAAAAAAAAAGTAAAAGAAGAATGAAAAAATTATCTACAATTCAATAAAAAGAGTGAGAGTTTACAATTCAACCAACTGAAATGATGTGAAGCAAAAGTTATAATGCATCTATAGACAGCAAGTTTAAGACGTGCAACATAATTAACAAGATATAAGCCTACACAGATTACCTTTTTGATAGTCATTGAAATGGGCGTACTAAAGCAAAGTTGGCATCTGGATTTACTGAGACCAATAACTCTAGTACAACTATCTTATTTGGCCGTTGGATCTTAAGGCTTGGCTCAATAAACCCTGCATAAAAACAAGAAGGCTGACATCACTATAGTAATAGATTAAAACTTAAGTCTTCTTAGAGATGCAGAGGAAAATATTATTACCTGGTTTGAGATTTTTCACACCATAGAGTTCCTTTGCTAAGGGATTAGCAGACCAATGATTGACTGCCACTCGGCTCATGGGCTGAAAGCCAACTATCTTCCCATCAGTCGACAAGACCACCTGCCAACCAAAGAGCAACCAAACCAAATTATATTCTACAAATCTCTTATGATATATTTCAAGAACATAAAAATTTATCTTTACAAGGAGATGCACCAAGTGGAAGAGAGGAAGTAGGGGGACAAAACCATTTATGCTACATGACAATGTAAAAATTACAATCATTAAAGCACAATTGTTCATTTCCTGACAAAACAAGAAGAAAAATAATTTTCTTGGTTAAATAAAAAGAAAAAAAATAATTATTCATATAAACAGCAGCATCCGGGCTCCCGAAAAAGATTTTGAGGAGAAGGGGGAAAGAAGAGAAAAGGACCAAGAATAATTTGACCAAACTAGTTACCTGATAACTGGCAATGTCCTGTAGAGATAATTTACTCTCTTTCTCACTAGAGGCAGATGAAGTTGCATCAGAATTAGCTTCACTAGAATTCTTTAAGTAACTGGGCAATTCTCCAACCCATGAGCCAATATCAGCTTCAATAACAATATCATCAGCCCAACCAAAATCATCCTTTATTTTCTTCACAACTGAACTGCAAAGTTCTTGCATCTTTCAAGAAAACAATAGGATTCAGTATATACTAATGATAATTCCTTGATGCTAGATTAACTAATGCTTTTCCTTTAATCAATCGGGTAGGCATGGGTCAAATAATAGTGTAGCTTCCCAGGAAACTTAAAATATTTGCTTTACTAGAGAGATTTAAAAGCAATTCAAGCATCAAGCCCATGCCCATCTTACGTTTGCTTAATATTTACCACCGATAACTTTTTTCTGATTAAAATTTTTAGCAAGTAATTTATAAGTTGCTATAGGAAAAACCGTATACCTTTGTAGAATCTAGCACATTGTCGTGAGCATAACTAACTTCAACAGATGAAGTACCAGATTTGAACTCCAGGTGATGTTTTCCTTCCTTTTTCAGATGAGGCAAAGCAAATTTACTGAACGCTCCAATAGCTACAAGGAAGATTCCACCAGCAAGGGCAATTGAAAGCATCCTTGACAAAGAAGAGCTCCACTGTATCAAATAGAAACATATAAGATAAATATCCTAAAAGATTTGCAACAGAGAGAATCAGATGTGACTGCGAACAATTAGGTGATCACAAAAAATCTACTGAATGAAATCTCATGGTACAAAGCCTTCAATCATTGGAGACCCCATATAAAAAGTGAAGACGAGGACAGAAAAGAAAATGGCAAAGGGAGGGAGACAAACAAAAAAGATTAAGAAGTTTTCGTGTTTAGCTTTGCTGTAAGTTATTTTCTAATAGATCTGCAACAGAATAAGTCATATGATTGCAAACAAGTAGGTGGGGTGGCCACCAAAAACCTGTTGAATGAAATCTTATCATGCAAAGCCTTTGGTCACTTGAGACTTTTCCACCCGCCACCTCAAATAAAACTAAACAAATGGCAGGAAAGAAGTTGCCAAAGGGAGGGGACCACAAGGATTAAGAAGTTCCAGATATATAAACTAGGCATATCATACGCAGCAACTTTAATTAAGTAATGCACGTTTAGCTTGGCAGTCCTCCAATGATTGTTAGGATGTGAACATCAAATCAGAATTGCTAGAATTGCACTTCAATACCAATGTTTTAGCAAGGTTTTGTTTCTCCATAGTACAAAACTATGTGATTCTTAGAAGTGGGAAGAATAGTGAAGATTCTAATAAGATATAACCATGTGTCCGCTATACCACATTACAGTTGGCATCAGAAATGATAGTGGGATAAAACTATTGTAAAATACTTGATGATGTTAGATCATCCTCATTTCTTGTACCTAGCAGCAATGAGACATGGGTATCATATTTAACCCAAAAAAGGACATGGATATCGTTGACAATCATTTTATGCAGATACATCAAATAGCTAACGTCCAATGTAAAATTGCGTCTATTACAATTTTACCCAGAGTCTCATTGTTGCAGACACTAGTAACAAATAACATAATGAACTGCTATATTTTTAAATACCTTCTTGCTTGACAAGATGGAAGGATTCTCGACCATATGACATGGAAGCTCCTTCCAGGGAAGTGTATAAATGTCTTCATAGAACATATCTAAAATATTTGCCAATCCAACCTGCATTTTGTGAAAGAAGAGTTACTTATCACTGTAGATATAAATACAAACTTATACCAAAACCATAATGACATGGAAACTCAGAAGTTAAAACCAACCTAACAGACATGGATGATGTATGTTCTATTGAAGAAATGATAATGGCATGCCTCAATTACTTTTTTCACAGGTAACTGACATGACTAGATTTTTCTCTCTATCACTTGCAGTTTGCATGAATAGCCAAATGGGTGTGCAAGATCGTAATAATACATCTCAATGACAGCTGATATCGAGGAAATAAAAGAAAACGAGAAACTATCAGTACCATTTGGGAGTTGGTCAGAAGAACTTCCCACCTATTATCCATAAGTTTTCTCCAGCCTTCAAATTTCAAATCCTCGAGATAGTTGGCATCAACTTGTAGCTTGTAAGTGGGTACATACTCACTGACCCATGCACTAAACTCAGGACCAGCAATGCTTTCTAATTTAGACCATAATTTTGGAGTCCAATCAAAGTTCTTGGGCAATGATTTAAAATTCTTATGGAATCCATTAGAAGAATTAAAACTTTGCAGCATTGTTTCTGCATTCTGCAAAACCTCGTCTTCAGATAACTGATGCACAACTACAGAAGAATCTTGTGATAGAAATTTTTTAATTTTCCCGGACCATCTAAATGGACTTTCATAGTTTCCAGAAAGACCATGCAAAAAATTGTCTTTTGTACTTTGAAGTGATAAATTACAGATAGCTTCAGCAAGCATAGAAATAGCCTGATCATTTGATGAGCTGAGAGTAAAAGCAGCAGTGACCTGCACACATGCAAAAGAAAATAAAATATTGCTTCAGACACTAGGTAACTGGACATACCAACAAGGAACAAAATGAGAATGACAGAGCCTAATGATGTTCAGCACACTTCTCAGCCTAACCTTAAGAAGGTGGATGCCTAACCTCTCTTGGGCTTTCTAGATCTTCCATATTTCTTTCACTTCCAGGTACAAATGATACAAGTTGAAAGCTCCAAAGCTGTTGCAGGACTACTTGTCTAAACGTCATGGCAAGTATATTCTTTGATGTTGTACTATTTAACATATCCTCAGAGAAAGATTTTTTCAATCTGCTGGCTTTTTCTTTAACTTTCTTAGCTGGCAAAAACTGAAAAGGAGAATGCAAAGATCTCAAATAGATTCCAACACTTAAACACTATTCCATCTAGACAATAGAGAATAAAGAGAATTTAAAGGATATTTCTAACACAGATTATTTTATTCATATACTAAGGGCACCTGTTAAGAAAATTTGTTTTACATTCCCAACATATTTCCATATTGTTTTCATGTGACGTGTTTTTGTTGCATGCTTTGTCTATTCAATGTAAAACCAAACTGACAAACAAAATGTGTTAGAAAAGTGAAATAAATAGAAGAGGTGTATGGCCATTAAAAGTAAGATATACAAAAACCAACATGGTAAAATGAGTAGAAAGATATGCAAGAACACTCCACGTGCAAGATCACATCAGTATTAAAAGAGAAATAATAAGACATGCCATGTCATATGTAATGAAATCAATACTAATTTACACCAAGAACAGAACAATAATTTCTTGTAGATTGTACTCCGCGAGTATAGCTTCTAAAGAAAACCTTTTCCAAGAAACTCGCTTCATAAGAGAAATTATCATGCAACTAAGCAGACCATAACAAGATCCAACAGGCCAATCATTTAATTGAGAAAAGGAATAGGCACAACATGTATTGGCTATGCAATGACCCATAATCATAGCTTTAACACTGATCCTCAAATCCTCATTTATCTTCCAAAATTTGAGATATGGATCTCTCAAAAACAATGCTGGCACAAAAATCGAAATGAGAAATCATCTTCGAATAAATCAATATAGTAATGCATGCTACATGTATCAGCTAATGAATAACCCATAATCATAACTGTAACATTGATCATCAACTCCTCATTTCTCTTCTAATTACCCGATTGTTGCGTCTAATTCTACAACTTATCTCCCCTTTAAGCATCATCTAATATCAATAACACTATTCACGTGATCCTAATCCGTAATGTGATAAGAAATGACATTAACATTTAATTTTCTCACGCTTTTCCTGGGGTTTTTTACCGCATTGACACACCCATAGGCCATAAACATTTGAAGCTATATGTAATTTCAACAGTTCGCAGGTTAACAGCATAGTGGTGATTTTCTTTTCCTAAATGCCTACTCAAGCCCAAAAGGTGCGAGCGTATGGAACAGATTTGTTCAAGAAAGGTCATATGTATCCACCACATTAACCATAATTTCACAGCAATAAACCCGAGAAATTCGAATTCTTTATTCCTAGTTACAAACTTTTAGAACGAACAAAATGACAGCAAAAACGAACCGACCAATCGAGTCGAGACGGTACTCTGATCACCACCGGAACCGGGAAACACGGTCTCCACAACCATCGTGGGGATACCGGAATCAACATGCTGGCGTGCCGCTTCACCGCCATCGGACGCAGCAGCCGTGAGCGCCTGTTGGAATTCCACAGCCCCAACAAGGCTCAGCCGAGCGATGTCGTCTTCGTAGGTCCGAACGCAAGGCAAGGTTTTCTCGTTCGAAGAAGCAATGGCTTCGAGGACCTGTTGCTCTGTAGTCGGAACAGTTGGTCTTTGAGAATTGGTGCAGTAGAGGATCATGGAGTTCGGGTTCCTAGGATTTTGAGGGTTTTTCAGAGTGGGGCATTTGGGAGTGAGGGATGTGGGGAAATGTTGAGATGGAAATAGACAGAGAAGCAAATTGAAGGATTGGGAATGAAGCAGGGACATGGATGACGGTTCTCCTTTGGGTTAGGGTTTAGGGTTTTTGAGGCAGGAAGTAAATTAGGGTTTAGGGTTTCTGAAACATGGACAAAGAAACTGGGTAGCCAGTGTCCAGTGACAACAGAAAATTTTAAGAAATATTATATGATTTGATATTTTAAATAATATAAGTGGAGATAATTTTAAATTTCCAAAATACTTTTCGTCTGGATTTCCATTTTCTATTAACATATTTCATTTACAAGATAAATAGTGTATGAATAAAAATACAATTTTTAGAGAATAAGAGCAACAGAAAAAACAGCTATTGCTTTATTTGCATCTTTATTTGTAATTAAATAACCATCTTATTTTTTTAAAGCGAATACCATATCTATCTATCTATTACTATTAAAAAAATCCTGAATTATTCATGTCAAATATTCCAAACATAAGTTATGGTAGTTATTATTAAATTTTATCCTCATCATTTATATCTACATTTCATAAACGGTTACACCATTTCCACTTCTCTATATATCCCATGTCATGTTATATCTCAAAGTTTTTTCCTCTCTCTAAGTTTATGCCTTTGTTTAGTTGTCATCGTACTAGGATCCAGTTCAAACTTTTAACCCCTCTATCTTTCTCTCTCTCCATTGAGCTTACGGACAAAACCATTCTCTTTAACCACCACGTTTGCTATAGGAATGCCAACACTACCCCGCCACTTTCACCATCTCCCATCCGCAATCATACCCAACTCCAACATTAGGCCATCCATGGAAATTCACCAAACAAAACTAAGCGACCACAAAACCAAATGCATAATAGGGAACCATGGCCAAATCAACACCCACAATCATCAAAGAATCATCAAAGACTCATCCGCCGTATCACCTTTACCAAACTATTCTATGTCAAAGTTTACACATTTCTTACATTTTGACCATTATTCTCTTCTTGTAGTGTTGTTGCTTTGCTGCTCTAACTGTGAGGTGATCATTGTTTTTTTTTTATTTAATTTTGATTTATATCTTTGCTTTCTCCTCTTTTTGTTGCTTCAAAAGGGTAACTACTCATGCATGTAATTGCCCCTCCTCTCTTTCTTCTTAATCATAATAATGCCATGTGACTGTTTTTTCTCTTTAATAAGTTTTTTTGTTATAAAAATCAATTCTTTTCTTCAATTTCCTTCTAGAAAAAATTATTATGTTCTTCTTAATTTACCTCACAATTTATTTTTCTAGGTTGTGTCCATGCCTTAACCATGATGGAGATTGAGGATAATAGCAACCGTAGCAGTGCCTTCACAACTATGTCTAGGTCTTTACGACTTCTTTATTGTTGATGTTACTTACTAATGATTTTTATTAATGAATTTGATGTTGGATTTCATTAAGTGGAGATTGAACAACCTATGATGATGATGATTGAATTAAGGAAAGTAATTGGAAAACAAAAGGCAATTCAATTGTACATAAGTTTTATTTTTGTTTTGTTTCTATGCATGAAATGTGTCAGTAGAATTAATCGATGTAATTTGTTCCTTTCTCTTTTTTTCACTCAAAAGAAACCTGGCATGTGAGATTGATTTTGTTCATTGTTACAGTTTAAAAAAATGTTATAAATTTTTTGTACGGACCCATATTTGTCTTAAACATCTAAACGTATGTAATGAAGTTTATTTAATAATAAAAATATTGCGTTTCATTCATAATATTAGGGAAATAAATAAGTTGATTTTGTTTTTTAGTTTTGTCCATTGTTAAAATTTTTTAAAAATGTTATAAATAATCTGTTTCATTGTAAACTATTACTATTTATAAGACCTTTGATATGACCTTTATAGGTTCTCTAAGGTAGATGTAAATTTAATTTCTATTTTTTTCAAGTCATTTTTTTTTCTCGTGACATTTTATTAATCAATAATAGAAGAGTTATAAATAAGTCAATTTAATTATTTTTATAATTAATTTTTTTAAATGAAACTATTTTTTTGCAACTAATTAATTTATTTACTTTTTGCCAACAGGATTATCGGATCACCATTGATTTGAATAGAACCAAGATAGCTGCATTACAAGTTAGAATTTAAAGCTTCATTTTTTATTTTCAAAACACGAACCTACTTATATTTTTTTCCCATTAAATATTTAAGCAACTCTGATAGGAATCGATCCTTGACCTCTATTAACAAAGTCTACATCAAAGGAAGTCAAGGATTAACTCAAGGAATCCTTGCCAAATCTACACATGAGAAGGAAAATTGCTTCATTAATTACCATGATTACAAACGTTCAAGCAATATGAGGATTTTGTCCTATGAAGATGAGTATGATTTCCTACGTGGTTATCAAATATATCATATAAATTGTCATGACTCAAATTGTAGGAAATTAGAAGGAAAATGTGAAGAAGTTGAAGTAGATAGGTCAACCACAGTCGTGACCTAGGCCTTTGTTGAATAATGCAAAACCAAAGGAGATCATGGGCAACATCATGCCCGTGATAAGGGGCTTATCCCAATAACGCCCGTAATGAAGCCTCTACTAATGTTTGATAGTTTTACTCCGAGGAGATCATAGCTTACTATATGGCCGTGATAGTGGCTGTTTACCTTATTATGGGTGTTTTATGTATTTTATCAATGTTGGAGATTTTTTTGTCAGAGGAGATCGCGGCCTCTGATACGCCCGTGATATGGTCCTTAAATGACAATAACGCCCGTTATCCAGGGCGTAACTTGTGTTCTGTGTTTTGTACGAATTTTCTTATTTAAGTTGTAATATTTACAATACCGCCATTATGGGGGTTAATATAAATACCCTCTTATGTTTAGAAAACCTAAGCAAGATCTTATATTTCTACACTTCTTTCTATTGTCTTTCTTTTAAGAGTCAAAACAATTAGTTCTTATCAATCTACTATGATTATGGCAAACAACTACTCAATCTATCTTATGTGTCGTATCAAGGTGTGAGAGAGTATAGTTCGGGTTGTTATCGGTATGTGATATCTAATAATAACGTCATTCATATCTTTATTTTTATTGCAAATCGACTTTCAAGGCCTACTACATCATAATACAAGCTTAGAGCATATCATCTTTTGGTATCAAAGCTCCGGGTTACGACAAGTGTAATTGTTGTGTAGAAAACCCTAGGTATCTTGTATTTCTTGTTGAAATTGTAGATCTAATGCTTGAAGTAGGAGAGCGAGGTTGTAGAATCTAGTGTTTTTTACTACTACCATTGTACTGAAGTATTTGTGGAGTTGAGGCTTATTTATATTGTGTTCTTATGGGTTTGGAAGAGTGCATACCAAGTGTTCGATGAAATGTCTCAATCAAGTTTGACTTTAGTATTCACTTTGTTAAGTAGTAATTATTGTTCTATTGTGTTATTTGTTATGTTGGTGAAGTATTGTGGGGTTGTTGTGACATTAGGATTGTATTTAAATTAAGGATGATATTCTTGCACACTAAGTGTTCAACGAAATTCCTGTGAAGAATAAATTTAGTATTTACTCACTAGAACTTGTGGCTAGTCGTCACTATCATGAGAGTAATCCTATAATGGCAGTTTTAAAGGAGATAGAGATGAACATACCTGAATTAGAAGGTTTCATGTCTCTAGGAAAATGCTTGGATTGGGAGTTTCAAGGAACTTAAGTTGTTGAGAAATTCGCATACCCTAGCCATAAACTGGGGCATGCATTTGATAAGAAGTTATCAAGATTTACAAAATCATGGTGGCAGAGTCTTATCTTACATCGGACATCTGGTGGTTATCAAGAGGACACCACATGGGATCATTTAAAGAGATTAATGAGAAAAGATTTTGTTCCACCCTCCTACATGGAAGAGCTGTATGAATATTTGATGTCATTAAAGCAAGGTCAAATGAGTATTGAAGAATATACAAGAGAATATAAGTTCCTTATGAGATGCTGTGAAGTGGATGAGTCTCTAGCAGATATCATTGCGAAATTTGTGCAAGGTCTAAATTATGACATTGCCAAGAGGATGGGTTCTCCTAAATTCTCAACTTTAGAAGGAGCCATCCAATCTACATTGAAGGCGAAGATGTCTATTACTTTTGCTGATATGATGGAGGAATTAAAACTACTAAAAGACTCCATAGCAAAGAATGCTTAGAAGAACTAAGTAGAGCAAACCGATGTAGATATAAAAAGAAAGGATGAGACCCTTGATGAATGCATAGAAGAGATGGATGATCAAGATGGTATAGTATACTGTGTGGAAGTTGAACCCCATTCTTTAATGTCGGGAGGAGATCCAGATGAGTCGCAATTGAGCCATCAGTTGCCTAATTTAGTGCCTCTACCATTTACACTAGAAGCTGCAATTTGAGTCGTTTTGATCTACTATTGGAATTGAGAAGTATTTCCAAGTATTGTGGCCATCTTTTTCCTATGACGGAAATTATTACGTATATTGGAGAAGAGTTATGATCTGGTGTGGTAGTGTTATAAAAATGATAGTTGTGTACATGTGGCAAATTACTGAATTTACTACTATCAGGATGTTTGCAGAAGCACCATTGGGAAGTAAAACCTTGCCACATATGCCAGTGTCAAATTGGCATGTGATGTGGCATTACCAAGATCTCCTATTACCAATACACCTATTATAATTGGCATTGTTGATTTTTGGTTCGGTAATGTTGTGAGTCGATATTATCTATCTGATGGAAATGTGCTTTGTTTTGAAGAGTTCCATGGTTTGAGAGAACCATTGAATGAATTGTTTATGAAGGGAGGTTTCGAAGTACTTGTTGACTATCATAGTCGAATGTGTGTTTATAGGAATGATGATTGGTGTGTTGGATTAAGGGTTTATGTGGTGATTGTGCATGATTGTCAATCCATTTTGAAGGGCATATCTAGAGCTGTTGAAGTCTCTGGGTGAATTCACCACTCTACTTATTTGTTATCTATCAATTTATGAAGTTGCAAAGCATAAACAGATATTATGACAATGTATGCCCAGTGAGAACAAATGAAATGCCTGCTGATATTCATTGGAGTGTTATGGATGTATATCAGTATTAGAAGTGTCTTGTATGTAGATGATTCTATTGTGAAGAGAGTCATGATGTGTAGAATATCAACCAATGAGTTAATTTGTGATATAAGCCATTTGGTTCAATCTCTCATGGATTGTATCATGTCTCATATTACCCATTCTGAAGTAGCGAGTGACTTGAAATTAATGAATCCACCTACTGATGATGTTCTCGTTTCCTTTCTTTTGAATGAATGTCGCATTTGTGCTGCAATAAATGAGTACAATATGTATAGGAGAACTTTATGTTATGTTAGAAAAGAGGATTCATGTAATTCCTGGCTGGAAACTTTTGAATGGGACACAATATGGTATGGAGGAAAAGCCAATTTTCAAGAGCTAGTACTTATTCTACATTATCAAGCTCCATTGTGTCTTTGGAAGATCAGCACATCCTTATTCCTACTGCAGGTATGATTCTTTCAAAGGGATATGCTAAACAGCATAGAATGTTCTTCAAGTCTTATCTTTATCTTGCCTTAATAGTGAATAAGTTTTTAGAAGAGATTTTAGCTGATACCTATTGGTTGTTTGATGAGGTGATAGAATGTTTATTGGCTATACCACCCATAATTCTGTTAATGGTTATATTTTGTGGAACGAGTTTATTTACACTGGTGGAAATGACTTGAGAAAGGAGCATGTGTGTGGGAATGTTCATTTGATTTTGTATGTAGACATGTACACGATTAATGAAGGATTTGTGCACTTTGGTGGATGGAGAGGGTTTGGATTGTTTGAATTGGGTCTTTACTTTATGTTAATGACATATGATCTTCCAAGTATGCCTATTATTCACAAATTACCTCTATTTAGAGCAAACATGTGCAAATTCCTATTACTTTTGATGTCTTATACTATGAGGAACTACGGTGGATATTGTGCTGTTGTTTTCATGGTGATGAAACATTTGTTGGTGGATCCTGATTACCACCAAGATATTAAAAGGATGGTATGTCCTATTGTTAGTGACAATGGCATAATCGGTATGAAGGATTTTCAATTGTATTTATGTGAGTTGTATTGTTTGAAACCACATGAGCTTTTGTACTCCTTTGACAAAGATACACCATGTTTGAGTATGATTGAGAAGTTTATGAGTACAATTGATAACTTTGATATGAGTTGGAAGGGGGTTGTGAAAATAAGGGCTGATTATAATCATTTATGGAGGATCTATGGTCTTTGTTGTACCATTATTACTCTCCTAATGGTTGGAATCAATGAGGGAGATGGAAGAAAAGAGGAGTGGATGAGCATTTTTCAACCAAAAGCTAGAAATGACAGAGGCTTGATTCTATTCCGAGCTCCCTTATGCAAAAAGAGTGAGTGAGTTTCTTGTGAGAGAAAGGTGTAGTGTGTTGAGAGCTATACACTTCAAACACAAATGCAAAAGAAACACAAAAATGATGAGAGAATTCACGTAGCCTTGTGAGGAAAATACTTCATTTTATTGCATTAACTCTTTTCTGCAGGTACATTCACATTCTTTGGGGTTTGTTGTGTTAGTTTTGGATACAGGTTATGACATGGAGATTTCCTACCTACTAGATTCGAGGACAAATCTTCAACATCCCTGGAGTAATAAGAGGAATCGATCCTTGACATCTATTTACAAAGCCCACATCAAAGGAAGTTAAGGATTAACGCAATGAATCCTTGCCAAATCCACACATGAGAAGGAAAATTGCTTCGTTAATTACCATGATCACATCAAATGTTTAAACAATATGAGGATTTGTACTTATGAAAATGAGTATGATTTCCTACGTGGTTATTGAATGTATTATATAAATTGTTATTAGTCAAATTATAGGAAATTAGAAGGAAAATGTAAAGAAGTTGAAGGAGATAGGTCAATTACGGCCATGACCTAGGCCGTTATTAAAGAATGCGGAAACAAAGGAGATCACGGGCAACATCAAGCCCGTGACAAGGGGCTTATCCCAATAATGCTCGTAATGAAGCCCATACCAATGTTTGATAATTTTACTCTAAGGAGATCACGACCTACTCTACGGCGATGATGGTGGCCGTTTTTCCTAATTACGGTTGTTTTGTGTATTTTATCAACGTTGGAGATTTTTTTGTTGGAGGAGATCGCAACCTCTGTTATGGCCATGATGTGGCCCATGAACGATGTTAATGCCCGTTATCCAAGGCGTGACATGTGTTCTATATTTTGCATGAATTTTCTTATTTAAGTTGTAATATTTACAATATTGCCATTATAGGGGTTTAGTATAAATGCCCTCTTATGTTTAGAAAACCCTGATCAATACCTTATATATTCACACTTCTTTGTATCGTCTTTCTTTTGAGAGTCAAAACAATTAGTTCTTATCAATCTACTATGATTGTGGCAATTAACCACTCAATCTAGCTTGTGTGTCATATTAAGGTGTGAGAGAGTGTAGTTCGAGTTACTATCGATGCGTAATATCCGATAATAACGCCGACGTATCTTTATTTTTACTGCAAATCAACTTTCAAAGCCTATTACGTCATAATACGAGCTTGAAGCGTATCAAACTCTCTTTATAATGATGAGATTTTTATGGGAAAAAAAAATCTATGGTTGAATAGTGCATGACTATAATTCATTTGTATTTTTCTTCTCTTTTATTTGTCATTTATTTGTGGTTTGTTTTATATTTTTTCCTTCTTTTTTTATCTCAAATTATTGATTATTTATCAAACAAAATACTCACATAACACTCCGCAATAAAATTGTTGTTTTAAAATTCATGTGGATTCTTTTTGTATACATATATTTTTCTTTTTAACCCTGTTTATATAAAACTTTCACTGTGTGAGTTAGCCATGTAAAACAAAATCTTTTAAAATTTTAATATCAATGAATGCATGTGGGTCTTGAACTTTGTAGGTTTTGTCTACTTTTGCTACACGTCAAATTCAATTGCAGATATGTATAAATAGAAATACATATACGTATCACTATATTAGTTAACTAAGTAAACAAAAATCTTTTGATTTTTTAACCTTGATGAATACATGTGTGTCTCTAACTTTGTAGTTTTGGTCTGCTCTTGGTACATGTGCAAGTTAACTATAGTTATGTACATATATATGTATATATTATGTACATGTCAATATCAAATTTTGGTGTTTATGATCATGTAGAAATTTTTTAATAGAATTACTTAATCTTAATATAGTTTGAAATTTATGTTACCATGTAAGAAAACATAGACAGTAAGTTCATTTAATAACAACCAATATTTATTACAAGTGCCTTTAAATTTTCAGTTTTTTTTTTTTCACAATTCACAAGTAGTTTTTGTACATTACAATTTATTTGAAGTGCCAGTCATCCCCGCTAGATTTATCATAATTAATTATTGCTTACGGGATTTTTATATTATAAATTTTACTATATAATTTTGTTTTATTTTTGCACACGCAATGCGGGTTTATCATCCACTAATTTATATTATGAGAATGTTTATCCCTAGAAACTCAACCAATCCAATCAAACAAGCAAAACCAACTAGCCAATATTTGCCAAGCTACCCCAGACTCGTGTTGGTTTGTGATTGAGTTTGTTTGGATTATCTAATTTTTATTTGTATCTCATCTATGTTTGATTTGTGTCGATATTTTATATATATCTTATATGTGTCTGATCTGTTTGTTTTTTTTTATGAATAAAAATGTCTATTTTTTGTATCTTTTTTTTATAAACAGTGTGTTTAAAAACGATAAAAATAAGATGTCAAAGTGACTAGAATAAAATGAACTAAACGGACTAGTTTGTTGGTATATTAACCATTAAAAACCGGAATAAGAAATGAAATAACATTAAAAATAAAAAATAAAAAATGAAAAGAAAACTCAACACCCCCTTCCGATTGTATTGGGAAAAAAAAAAAAGGAGAACTCTTTTTCCATGCATGTCTTCGCAATATGATCTACAATGGGATTTGCTTCAAACGGTGCAAACTAAGCACATATGTTGTTGATGTTATATTAAATGATCCTTGATTGATTATTATGAAACAGAACTATAAGCTTCAAACAAATCACCCTATTGTACCATGAAAAGATTTTTCTTCTCGTGTCTAATATTATCTGAATATAAACTAAAGACTAGGGCCAAATAGCTTCAATCATTTGAATGTGATTCTAATGTGTTTTCATAATAAGAACAATGGACTCTTTACAAATTGAACTTCCAATTTTTGTGGAAAATATCTTGATGCCATTCATATAGGTCTATACATGTTGGTTGTTCTTGGGTTGCACATTTTTCTATTAAATTTGAACGTTTCTATACAAAAAGATCAGACAAATTTGAAAAAGTAATAATATATTTTTTTCTTTGGCCTACAAATACTCCCCTAAATCAAATAAATGCATATGATGGAGCTCCTCAATTGCAAATTATTATTCTTGTCCCATTGGTTATGATTTTTCTTCTATTATGCTCCTTAATTACAAAATCGAGAAACCCTAATTAAAATCTTAGATGTTCTTTATTTATAAAATTGCATGAGATCGCACTATATTTGTATTTTTTAAGTATGAGAAAACATGTATAACCTATTAATCATTACTCTTTGTGTTTAATAAGATTGCAGTTTAATCATCCATTGGAGACACTTAGTGTCTATAAAAAATAGGGCAATGGAAACTTCACATTAAAATTTTAGGCTTAATTTTCTACCTCTCTCTTGCTTTTTATTTTCTCTGTACATTTTGTTATTAGTACTTGATCGTATAGTTATCCGTTATTCATCAAAATTGATTAGAATCGGAAAGTAATCATAACTTGCATTAGAAACCCAATTCACTTTCGCTAATTTAGCCTTATGTGTTCTCTTAAATCTCTCCATGCTATCCCTGAAGCACAACAATGAACAATAGAAAGTAAAGAAATGCAATGCACGGCACAATCAGAATCCATTTCTAAAACCATGATATCAAACTCCAAATTGCGATGAGTTTGAGAGCTTCAATTGCACTTCATACTTATGTGAGCAACTCTTTTTGAAAAGCTCATAATAATATAACACTTGCATCTCTGTAAACTCCTTTAGCACCTACGTTCCCTCCATTCTTTTTAACTACACCATTATAATTAGTTTCTAAATACATGCTTAGAGGTAGCCCCCTGACCATATATTTCTCTCTTCCTTCGATGCCATTAATTTTTGGAAGCAAAGACGATTCAAGCAATAATTTTCACTCCATTCATCCATTCAATTATTTCTGTTCAGCTTAAAAATCATCATATTTTACTCTTCCATATCCCCCAAATCACATGAACAGGATGAAATAAAAATCTTCAACCACCAAGCACTCTTCTTTAAAAAATCTTTTGTCCTTTTACATTTTTCTTTTTTTTTTTTTTTTTGCAATTGGACATTTGGTATCAATATAGGTACCGCATTTAGTGGATCATCTCATAGGACATGCGTAATAAACACTTAGATCTTTACGAGAGTAGCAAATTTCCAAGTCCAAGTCTAGCTCTCTTAGTAATTTCCTTTACTTTCTATTTCCCTCAACTCACTTATAAGGTCATTTGTCAACTTAGTTTGTAAACCCATACACTTTCACATCTCTCTTTGCCATCTCTTCCAACCAAAGGTAACCTAATGTGTTCTTCATTTGATTATTTTAACAGGTACTCGATTACCTCTTCACCCATTTGTCTAGTCATCCCCAAGCTTATGTAAAGGATAACAAGGGAACCAAATAATCAATTTCTTATAGGCTCCTTCTATTTGAATTTTTCAATAAAAAATTTAACATTTCTTCTAGTTTTACATCAAATAATAAACTCCTTATGTAGCCAATCATTTGCATGATATAGTGCTTAAAGAATTTCGATCTAACCTTCTTTACAAGCTCATTCTCCTCAAATTTAGTAGAAATAAGTTAAAAGTTAAAGATTATTTAAAAATAAAAAGGAAGATGCTGAAGGAACACAAGATTAAAAGATGAGGGGGTCATCGTTGACATTTGATGCAAAATATACACATCCAATATATCATGTGCATTTGTATAATTAATCTATATAATATAACTTGCCATATGGATGAAACTATATAGAACATAATTGATAATTACGTGGTATTGTATATAATTATGATGATATTTTATTGGTTGAACTAGAAAATATTTATTATTTATGGTATTTCGAGCAAGTGGAATGCAAAATATTACGAGAAGGCAATCATAAAAATATAAATAAAAAATTATAAAAAATAAGATTTAAAGAAAAAAAAAACAATGAAAAATGATGATATTTATACGGCTGCCGTGTAAATAAATTATACAGTGACAAGAAAGTTACAAGAAAAATAAAACATAATATGCTATATATAACAAAATGTTTTAACATTGTCCCTAATACGAGTAATGATGGTA
This sequence comes from Combretum micranthum, assembly GCA_024138025.1. Classification (NCBI taxonomy): domain Eukaryota; kingdom Viridiplantae; phylum Streptophyta; class Magnoliopsida; order Myrtales; family Combretaceae; genus Combretum; species Combretum micranthum. Next base: position 1,637,182 of record JAMXBD010000012.1, on the reverse strand, counting down.
ATGCTTTCATCGATACGATGAAAATAGTAAAATTTGGCATTCAATTTAAAAAAAAAAAAAAAAAACGTATGTTGGACTATGATTTATGAGTATGTGACTCCTTCTTTTGAAAAGATGCTTTTGCAATTTAGTGTATGATAGTGTAATTTATGATTGATATATGGTATATATTACTAACTAATCTCCATTGAAAAAAAGAAGAAAAAAAAAAAACTAGAGAGTCAATGACACTTTTTTTTGCCAATAAATTTGGTAGGTCATTCATAGTTTTGAAATAAATTATAAATATGGTACTTATAATTTTACTATTGGATTTGAAAAAAATATATATAAATGAAAACTTCTTTCTTTTTTATTAATAAAATAAAAATGTAACGTATTAATAGTTTTAATATTTACCTACTTAAACTAATTAAGATATTCTCATTTTTAAATTTAAAAAATATTGATTCAAATTTATGCTAGTTTGTTTATGGAAGAAAAGAAGGGAAAAAAGGTAAAACCCCTCAACCAGTGATATAATATTTCATTCTAGAGATGCAACCGGGACAGGTTCAAGATGGGTTTTTTGAAACCCGAACCCGACCTGAGTCTTAATGGGTATTCTAGTACTCGAGAAAAATCCTATCGGGTTTTTTTTATCATTTTCAAAACTCAACTCGCTAAGGTTTTAAGAAACCCATAACCCGACCCGATCGGACCCGACTACAAGATTTTCAATTTTTTTTCTTAAAAAAAAAATAAGCAAAAGAAAAAATTTTGTTTTAAATTATTAATTATACAAACACTTATATTGAAAGAATGAATTTTAGACAATAATATCAAATAAAATAATGCAAATACTTTATTTTCACTTACTTTTACATACATAGAATATAAATAGGTTCATTGCTTTAATAACTTAATATTTTTAATTATTTTTTAATACTTTGAATTTATACCGGATCGGGTTTTTCCAACGAGTTATATAATAAATCCAAAACCCGACCCAATAACTTATCAGGTTTTTTTTTTTTTTTTAATCTTAAAACCCTATAGGGTTTTTAGTGAGTTGAGTGATCGGGTATCCTATAAAGAAACACCCCCCCCGGCTTGCATCCTATTCTATTCGCGTGAATTTTTTAATCGACTTTTAAATTCTATGCTTGATGCAATGTCTTATGCCTTTGCATTTAGGACTCATGAGGGCCACTATGAGTTCTTAGTAATGCCATTTGATCTTTGTAATGCACCGACTACCTTTCAATCTATCATGAACAAAATTTTTAAGCCGTACTTACGAAAGTTTGTCATTGTTTTTTTTATGACATCTTGATATATTGTACGACTTTGGAGTTGCATGTTTCACACTTAGAATTGGTATTGACAATATTAGCTGATAATACCATGTTCCTTAAACAATCTAAGTGTGTTTTCGGACAAACTACCATTAAATATTTGGGACATATTGTAGGGGCTGATGGGGTTCGACCTGAACCACATAAGTTGGAAGCTATATCCAATTGGTCAGTACCAACTTCTTTGAAGCAACTTAGAGCATTTCTGGGTCTCACAGGCTACTATCGATGATTTGTTAAATCTTATGCATCCATTGCTAGCCCATTAACATATTTGCTCAAGAAAGATAATTTCCATTGGACTGATCAAGCTACAGTTGCTTTTCAGCAACTGAAAACATCCCTCACTTTAGCCCCATTACTTGTCCTACTGGATTTCACAAAGGATTTTGTGGTTGAGACAGATGCATCAGGGACTGGTATAGGAGCAGTTTTATTACAGGATGAAAAGCCTATAGCTTTCTTCAGTAAGAAGTTGCCTTCTCACTTGTGCAAACAATCAGCCTATGTTCGAGAGTTACATGCAGTGGTTGAGGCAGTAAGAAAGTGGAGACAATATTTGTTGGGTTCTCATTTTCTCATCGGAACTGATCACAAAAGTCTCAAAGAGTTACTTACTCAAGTAATTCAAACTCCAGAGCAACACAAGTATTTGGCTAAGCTATTAGGCTATGATTACTCAATTGCGTATAAAGCAAGCAAGGATAATGTAGTGGCTGACGCATTGTCAAGGAAGCATGATAGTACATTCACCTATCTCGCTTATTCAATGCCACAATTTTACTTTTATTGACTAGCTCAAGCAGGAATACACGACTCTACATTCTTTCCAGAAGATTATTACTGATTTACAAACTGGCAAACCTATGAAATGGGAATTATATTGGAAGAATGGGCTGTTATACAAAGGCCACCAACTATTTCTAGTTCCTACTTCAAATTTAATTCCCATTTTATTACATGAATTCCATAGTGCTCCTCAAGCTGGTCATTTTGGGGTTTTTAAAACCTATCGACGATTGGTATCTCAATTTTTTTTTTTTTTTGTGGGAATGAAGCATGATGTGCAACTATATATCAAAGGTTGTACTGTTTGCCAACAAACAAAATACAGTACTAGAAGTCCAGCTGGACTTCTCAACCCTCTACCCATTCCCGAACAAATCTGGGAGGATATTTCTATGGATTTCGTTACACATTTAACTACATCACAGGGATTCACAGTGATGTTAGTTGTGGTGGATAGGTTATCCAAATATTGCCACATTAGACCTCTTGATACAAACTTCACTGCAACTAAGGTTGCTCAGTTGTTTTTTACTATTGTGGTTAAGCATCATGGATTTCCTTGGAGCATTGTCAGTGATAGGGATCCTATCTTCTTGAGTAAATTTTGGCAGGAACTCTTTCGAATGAGTGGCACAAAACTGTTTACCAATAGTGCTTACCACCCATAGTCAGATGGACAAACAGAGGTCTTAAATAGAGTACTGCAACAGTATCTCAGATGTTATGCTTGGGACAGACGAACTGATTGGCTAAAATTTTTGCCTTGGGCAGAATTTACATACAACACATCATGTCATGAAGGTGCTCAGAAATCACCTTTTGAATTGGTTTATGGTCGAATTCCTCCCACAGTTCCTATGTATTTGAGAGGGACATCGAAATTAGAGGCTGTGGATTCTGATCTGATATCTAGAGATGAGGTTTTATCCACTCTTCGAGCTAATTTACTTAAAGCTCAACAGAAATTGAAAGCCCAAGCTAATAAACACATAACAGACTTGACATTTCAACAAGGAGACTTGGTGTTTGTCAAATTACAACCATATAAGCGGACATCTTTGACTGGGGATTATCACAAGCTTTCAAAGAGATTTTATGGACCTTATCGGGTTCTTAAGAAAATAGGGAATTCTGCTTATCAACTGCAACTGCCAGAACAGTCTTGCATACATAATGCGTTTCATGTTTCTTGTCTCAAACAAGCTCATGAGTCTGCTATTCCTACATTGGAGCTACCTCCTATTGTATTTAGAAACCATCCGTTATTAGTACCACTTTGTATCTTAGATACACGGATGGTGCACAAACAGGGACATTAGGTGTCTCAAATTTTAGTACAGTGGAAGGGTCTACTTCCAGAAGACTCTAGCTGGGAGGATCTCACTACTTTCAAGCATATGTACCCAGATTTTTACCTTGAGGACAAGGTATTGTTTCAAGAGGGAGAGAAAACTGATACAGACCAAATAAGGCCTCAGTTGGACAGAAGACTAACATCTATCAGAACGAGACAGAAACCATCAAGATTTCAGGATTATACAACTTAGCTGGACTTACACGCACAGGAATATAACTTTGTAACAGAATCACATAGCATAGTATATATAAAGTGTAATCAGCAAGATAGTTAGTTACTTTACGTTTTTTTCAGCTCAGTTTTACATGTAACAAACACTATAAATAGAAAGCAACAATATCAGAAAGGGATCATCAAACCCTAATTCTGGAAATAGTTTATTGGAGTTTTAGCCGACTCGAATAGGCTCCCTTTACTTTCCTGCACATCAAATAAACATACATTAGTTAGATCTTTGAGTGCTTGAGTAAAACATGAACGAATTAGAGAGAGCGAGTTTAGGGTTTCTTATCTTAGAGAGAAATCATGCACGAGAGAAGTGAGGCGTAGTGTTTGAAACCCTAATTATTTCTAGGGTTCTATCGGTGAGGTGGACTGGGCTGAATTAAGCCTTTTTGATAACCGGGTGCTATCATCCAGTGCATCATGTGCATATGTATAATTAATCTATATAATATAACTTGCTATATGGATGAAACTATATAGAACATAATTGATAATTACGTTGTATTATATATAATTATGATGATATTTTATTGGTTGAACTAGAAAATATTTATTATTTATGGTATTTCGAGCAAGTGGAATGCAAAATATTACGAGAAGGCAATCATAAAAATATAAATAAAAAATTATAAAAAATAAGATTTAAAGAAAAAACAATAAAAAATGATGATATTTATACGGCTGCCGTGTAAATAAATTATACATTGACAAGAAAGTTACAAGAAAAATAAAACATAATATGCTATATATAACAAAATGTTTTAACATTGTCGCTAATAAGAGTAATGATGGTAATGCTTTCATTGATGCGATGAAAATAGTAAAATTTGGCATTCAATTATTAAAAAAAAAATTCGTATGTTGGACTATGATTTATGAGCATGTGACTCCTTCTATTGAAAAGATGCTTTTGCAATTTTAGTGTATGATAGTGTAATTTATGATTGATATATGGTATATATTACTAACTACTCTCCATTAAAAAAAAGAAGAAGAAGAAAAAGCTAGAGAGTCAATGACACTTTACCATTGGATTAGAAAAAAAATCTAAAAATGAAAACTTCTTTCTTTTTTATTAATAAAATAAAAATGTAACGTATTAACAGTTTTAATATTTACCTACTTAAACTAATTAAGATATTATCATTTTTAAATTTAAAAAATATTGATTCAAATTTACGCTAGTTTGTTTATGGAAGAAAAGAAGGGGAAAAAGGTAAAACCCCTCAGCTAGTGATATAATATTCCATTTTAGGGATGTAATCGTGGCGGGTTCAAGACAGGTTTTTTGAAACCCGAACCTGACCCAAGTCTTAATGGGTGTCCTAGAACCCGAGAAAAATCCTATCAGGTTTTTTTTTTATCATTCTCAAAACCCAACCCGCTAGGGTTTTAAGGAACTCATAACCCGACTCGACCGAACCCAACTACAAGATTTTCAATTTTTTTTCTTAAAAAAAAAAAAGTAAAAGAAAGAATTTTGTTTTAAGTTATTAATTATACAAACACTTATATTGAAAGAATGAATTTTAGACAATAATATCATATAAAATGATGCAAATACTTTATTTCCACTTACTTTCATATACATAGAATATAAATGGGTTCATTGCTTTAATAACTTAATATTTTTAATTATTTTTTAATATTTTAAATTTATGTCGGATCGGGTTTTCCCAACGAGTGACATAATAAACCAAAAACCTGACCCAATAACTTATCAGGTTTTTTTTTTTTTTTAATCTCAAAACCCTATAGGGTCAATCCTATAAGGTTTTTAGTGAGTTAGGTGGTCGGGTACCTTATAACGACCCACCCCGTTTGCATCCTATCCTATTCATGTGAATTTTTGAATCGACTTGTAAATTCTATGCTTGATGCAATGTCTTATGCCTTTGCCATTATCATATAATGTGGCCCATAAGTCAGAAGACATGGACCATTACATTATGGGCTTGAAAGGACTAGTTTTATTAGAGTTATTAGAATATAATAATCAGTACACTGTTTATTAGTGTTAATTTAAAGAGGGTAGACTGGTCAAGGACCCCGTTCCTAAGCAAATACCAAATTTGGTATATAATTTTTTTACAAAAATTTATAATAATATCTAAATTTTGAAGTAATCAACTTAATCAATCAAACATTTCGTAATTATTTTTTATAACTCAATAAGATAATTTGCTCTATTTGTTGACGTAAAAAATACAGTTTTTTAGTGCCAGACAACGTTGAAAGAAGTTGTGAAAATTTAATAATAGACTGTTTGTTTCATGTCAACGAATAAGGTTAAAAGTATAAGAGGCAGTAAAATACTCATGAAAAGCTTAATTGGAAATTAAATTTATCAATTTAAAGTTTAAGTACTAAATTGAATTTCCATACAAAATTCAAATATCAAATTTGATTACTTAAAAAAAAAAAAGAAGAAGAATCATGCATTGGAGGTCACAAGTAGTGCTCATTGTTGTAGTTTCATTCTTTAAAGGTGCTATTGAAATTGAAGTTCAAGAATTATGGAGTAAGTAACATGAACTTTTTAATTAAATAAATGATTAATGTCAAATTTGGTATTCACCTAATTAACCTTTTCATGTATACCAAATACTATATAAACACCAATGGTCTTATAATCTAGTAGTATCCAGTCTAGGTCTCCATCATTGAGGTATCAAGTCCGATTCATCGCGTTAGAAACGGATGTCATTTTTTGTATTTATCTTATTAGCACTGCAATTATTGTTCTATCACTTTTGATTATTATGATCTATGTAGCCCATTAAACATATGCATATTAAGCCCACATCTATCTTACAAATTTCACACTTCAATCGCGGGCTCTCCCATATAAGACTACTCATCGACTTAGATTCATGTCAGTGTAATTTAAATTGCCAATGGACAAGTCTATTTGGAAACAGATTTCTTTTATTATAGAATTAGACCTGTTATTAACGTCATCTTGTCTTTCAATTATGTAAGTCCATCGTGTAAGTTCCCATGCATACTTTTCACCAAACACTTGACTTATTGATGCATAGTGCCATTACAAAGAAGATGGCATCTAAAAAGGGCATTTCCTTTGTTTATTACAATGTCACTAAAGAACTTAACATCCAATATGTAGTGATCACGACTCTATCGAAGCACAGAAAAATTGACACTATGTTCAATAATGTTCAAGATAGTCAATAAGAGTAAAAAAAAAACAAAAACAAAAACAAAAACAAAGACAAATTTGGGAAATGGGAAAGCTGAGATATGCTAGAATTATGATACTCAATTTCTTTTTGTATGCCAAACCATCACGAGTTTTAAATGAAATATATTAAGGTCTATAAATATATGTAGCAGCGGTTTTAATAAAGACAATGTTGCTCTAAAGAGTAGTCAATAATGACTACTTCATCGCATGTAACTTGATCGTGTTCCTCCTCTCTCATTCTAGTAACTCCTTTTCCGCTAGATTAACTATATATATATAAAATGTTCCTTTGATTAATCGCTTTTAATACGTCTGGTTGCAGATTTATCCAACAATAAATGTTTCTCTAGTACTTTTGAACGGTAAGACATCAAGAGATGATATGTTGATTTTCCATATTGCTTACATATAAAGTCTTGTCTCTTTTAATGTAAGGATCTTACATGCCCCACATCTAATATTCAAGCAAGTCAAATCTTCTAGCCATGGATAATACCTTAAGCATTACATGCACAAGCTTGCTTAAAGGATTTGTATATGTTGAACATTGCTGGCTGGTTTTAATTAATGAAATCATTTGATTAGATTCTCAGACAACTAAATTTGTGATAGTAAAACAACTTTATAAAAATATTTCTAGTTTCCACTTATACAAAAGTGGATCTACTTTCATAAAACAAACAATACCATTAGGTATCTCATATACCTTTTGTGAGGGTATGATAAAACTTTAAAGAATTTAATTACAAAACATATGGGTGTCACTAGGTCCTTAAAGAAAACAATAGACTTTAAAAGATAAATCTAGCTCTTTAAATAAAACAAAAACAAAAACAAAACAAATAGTATGTCGGCCCTACTTTACTTCACTCGACAACTCTTTCTGCTTCATCCCATGTTCCCAACAAAACATCATCATCAACATCATCATCATCTACATCATAATCATCATCAACATCATTATCATATCTTCATCAACACTTGAAAAGGGAACAATAATGAGCCAAAGCCCAGTACGGCAGTAATACAAAGACACATGGAATCACATACAAGCTTAATCTAATTCAATGCAACATCGAACAATTATTATCTTTAATTTAAATAAACAAATCAACACCAGAGCACTCACACTCTGAATCATGCCTTTGAGAATCTGGGGGTATTGAGTAACTACAGTTACTTAGGGGATTGATACAAGTAGGTCAAATACTTATATCTCCTATATCTAACCGAGAAAAATCAAATAGTCTCATATAGGGTTCGCAGTCGTTACACAGCTTTACTTATCTTGGTCTATAATATTGTTTAGTTCAATCAGTCCCATAAATGTGAACTAAATCACGTTACTTCACCCCCATGCCTAAATAAACATTATATCGATACTATTTGCCCCATCAGCTACCCGTTGAGCCACTTATGAATCACCATTGCATTATGGTATTTGTCATTGTATCATGACAAGGGTAGCTTAAGTGTCTAAACTACCATGCCCGACTTTGGACAAGATTGTCGCTCCTCGAACCAAATTCAACGACACAAACACAAGCAATACTCAATTATTATACTGTCTTTAAGTTTTGTTCATTAAGAATGCCTATCCTAATAGACAATAAGCACGTCACTGCATGCCTTATTTAATGTATAGATAATCAGAAGATAGTTTAGAAGAATTATTAGGAGGGTTGATAAGAAGATAGGCTCAACGGTAAACAAGTATATGTTTCATAAAATTAAACTATATAATCAATTAAATTAATTTTCCACTTATATTAACCTTTTATTAAAACCACATTTGATTAGTTACTAAGTAGAACTCAGCCATAACTGTAAAGATTACTCCGCCAAGATACATACAGTTCTATATTGTCTATCAAATTGTTTCTTTTCTCTTTGTTTATAATCATTTATTATAAAAACATCGTCAAAACATTCATTTTCAAGATACTCATTTATTTTAGCAACAACACATTTGAAACAACATATTCCTAATTTTATTCTTGGTTTATCCTAACTCATTTATCAAAGCCAATTATTAGCTATTAAGTTTATTTTAACTTGATCCTAGCCAAATTGATTAGAATTAGTCTTTTAACCTCATTACTAAGTCAAGTTAATTAAACTTAATCAATCTAATTCATTTTAGATCATTGAAGTTCGTTAAGCCATGTTGAACTTAAGATTATTAACTAAGTTCATTGTATATCTAACTTATACATTTAATTCAATTATTTCTTAAATTTATAAATTCACCAAACTCATTCTTAATTATATCATTTAACTAATATAACATATCAACTAGCATTTATCTTTTTCATTTTCATTTTATTTTATTTTTTATTGAAGAACACATGCAGGTACATGACCATGCACTCCCCTACGTTTCCCATACAAAAGAAACACGCCCAAATAATTCAATGTGCACATCGCTGTGTTTCATTCAAAATTTTAACTCAGTGATAAGCACGGCATGATATAACAAATCATCTTCCAATTGTGCTTCTCTTTGAGTAGAAACAAACGAGAAACACAACTCATTAAATGAGAAACAGGACATGATATATTAAGTCGTGTTTGTCCCGTGTTTCACATGTGTTAAGTGCTTTTAAAAAGAATAAGAGAGAAGCAAGGCACAATACAAAAAGTCATGTTCTTGCCGTGTTCTACTTAATATACCGTTTCAATCGTCTTATTCTGGAAATATTTACACAAATAAATCAGAGAGAAGCACGGTGAGATACCCAAGGCCGTGTTCCAAACATGTTTCTTCTTTAGTGTGTTAAATTCAAAAGTTTTCAAGTAAAAACAAGGAGCATGACTTAATACAACTTCTCATGTTTCCACCATGCTCTTTGTTCTGTTTTACATTTTAAAAACTTCACTTATGTTACTACTTGATTTACATTGTTTTCCAACACCTAACGTCTTATAATCAACATATAAGCTTAGAATCATCATTTGTAACATCTATATTCATGTTTTTGCTTCATATTTCATCTCAATCCTGATTCTAACATATATGATCTCATTTAGGTTCTAATATTTAACTTCATACATTACAAGCTTATAAGTTTTATCTTAAATCCTATTTATATTTAATGTTAGTCATCATTTATATACATAAATAACAAATCAAATAAAGTAAAACAATTGTACTTATCTTTTTAGCAACCACACATAAGACGATCTACTTTTCTTGTTGTTGAATCTATTTCTAAGATGATTTTCACTTCCTATCTTCTTTTCTAACTTTGATTTTTCTTATAGTCTTCTTAAATGAGATTTAATGGAGATGAATTGAAGAAAAAGAAAGAGAGAATGAAGAAGAAGGAGAAGGAGAGAAAGGGAAAGAAAACGTAAAAGAAAAAGAAAAGCAAAAGCAAGGAAAGGAAAAGGAAAGGTAAAGGAAATTTTAAATATATTTTAGGATAAGGGTATTCGGTTTAAGCTTCTCTGATAATTATATCAAATATCAAAACTAATTAGAAAATAATTTGAGAATCTATATATTAAAAATTTATATCTTGATATGGAAATGTAGTTTAGAAATTTAATTTACAAGAAACCGATATTCAAATTAAGTTTGAGTTTAAAACTTATAGTATTAGATAGGTAAATGAAATCAAAATTAATGGGGATTAAGGATATAGAAGCCAAAGTAAGTTTCAAGGGTTTAGAAGTTTGCAAAACATTTAAAATTGAATGTTTAAGAGTTTAGGATTCATAAATAAAGAAAATGGGTCATATTTAAGAAGTAGATAAAGATTTCAAAATTCAATTTTACCAAAACAGATAGACTAATTAAACATTTTCAAAGAGGATATATGAAATCTCAAATCTCAATTTAACATATTTTCTAACTTAATTATATCAAACTGTATAGTCATTTTCTATTATTTACTTATTTTATTTGTTTAAACTATCTAAATTCATTTTCTAAACTAAGCATTAACTTTATTCACCTATTATACTACTCGATTAAATTATTTCTGATTTAGCTAGGTGGAGATTTGAGATTTTTTATTTAATGACACGAGTGACTCCAATAAACAATTCTTAAGAAGTGAAAAGTATCTTATTCTTACTATCTGATCCTCTAGTCACGCATTGCATCTATTCATCAATAAGAAATTACAGATTTGTTGCTATAATACAAGCTTTTTTTTATCTACTATTCATGATGATGGATCTTGCTAATGTAGATACGAATTTCATATGCTGCTAGAAGCAAATATGCATATTAAATTGGTGTTGGGTTCTTAGTGTATCCTCATACAATTTCATCTAATGGAAACATGGAACTAGCGATCACAATGAGCACATTCCCATACATTCAGTAAGGAAACAACTATACTTGTCTTATATATGCTAAATGGAGTTAGTGTAGTGAAATGCCATTATGATAGTGTAGTGAATTGATAAAATTAGATCTCTAACGAAAATAATTTATTAGATGAGAAATATAAAGGAACTTTATTATATTTTTTTATAGACTAATTTAGATAAATTATTAGTAAAAAAAAAAAAATCAACTACAATTGCGATAGACCTTTGTCCCATATTGGTAACAAACCATAAGTAGTCTTGTATATTATATATAATTGAATAGATTTACAACTGAAGTAACAAATGGTACAAAGAAGCTAGTAGGTAAAGGATTTTTAAGAAAAGAGAAATTATAGAATTATTGCTTACTGCTCTCATTGATATGATTAGAATATATACCAATTGCATGAGCACGAAAATGGAAAACTAATTACAACAAAATAATATTGAGTAAATGCAAATAAATGACATTATTATAGATAATTCAAACGTGGAAATCCCTTGATTTTCTCCTTTAATTTTCTTAACTTGGTTAAATCCTTATCTTGCCCCTATGAGATGGACAATCATGGAGCAAGTCTAATCGTGGCCTTAAGATATTCAAATTGAGGACGAGCAAGAGGTTTGGTAGGTGCATCAGTGAGTTGATCAATTGCAGTCAGTTGCAGAGATGTGTGATATTTATAGCAAACCATTTTGAACTTGTTCTCAGATAAAGTGATAGTCAAGAGCAACATGTTTCATATGCAAATGGAAGATTAGATTGGAACAAAGATTTGTTGCACCAATATTATCACAATGAATAACTGGCTATTGGGAAAGTGTGATACCCAATTCTGTGAGGAAAGAGAAATCTATCAAATTTCTGCGACAGTGGAGGCCACCAATCGGTATTCATCCTCAGTAGAAGAGCAAGCCATAAATATATTGTTTCTTGGAGCTCCAAGAAATAGGATTATCACCCAGATAGACTATGTATCCACTAGTAGAGGTGAAATCATCTTTGTTACCTACCCAATCACCACCTGAAAAGGCATGAAGTGCTAATAGAGAGATCCAACAAAGTGTGATGCTATGATCTAAGGTGCTATAAAGATACCTTAATGCCGCTTGACTGCTTTCTAGTGGTCACAAGTCAAATGATGCATAAATTGTGAGAGTTTTTTCATTGTATGAGTAACATCTAGTCGGGTAAGGAAGAGATACTGAAGACTTCTAACAACTTTTGATATTCGATCATATTAGATAGAGGAGTCCTTAATTGTAAAGTGAGAATTAGGCTAGTTGCTAGTGGTGTATGAGCAAGCTTAGCTTCAATCATGTGAGTTCTGTTAAGGAGATCAACAATGTACTTGCGTTGACTTAAGAAAGACCATTATTGTAAGATGTGACCTCTACTCCAAGGACATATGTTGGAAGGCTAAGGTTCTTGAGAGAGAAGTTGAAATAACCAAAACCCAAAATACTAAATTAAATTGATATATATATATATATAGTTTATTGATTTCATGACTAAATTGTTATAATTTAAGTTATGACAATTTTAAGCGATGATATGGTAAATTGGTAGTATTTAAATGTGTTAAAACTTTAATTATACATATATTGGTGAAACTATGTGATTGTAATAATACATTGAATTGGATTGTGTTTTTAAATGAAGAATAGTTTTATTTAAAAATTAGAGGGCCTTTTTATGCTACAAATTTTGTTGAAGGTTGAAGCCCAAATCTATTTTAATCATCCAAACCCAAGCCTACACACACACAAACTAAGCCCATGATAGAGGTCTTCTTCTAAACCTTTCCATAAGTCTCTAAAGTTAAAAAAGTAACAAAGTATCAATTTTGAAACAAACCTAACCATCATCTCTCTCTCTTTCTCCATTTTCATCATCATCCCAATCATAAACAAGCTAAAGTTTTGCCTCAAAATCCCTTTTAAAATTTATCCCACAAGTTTTTAAGCAAATAATCAATCTGAGGAACAAGAGTAAGAATCAAGCCAAGAAAGAGGAAAGTGAAGTTCGGTCAATTTTTTTTTTTTTTTTATGATGCAAGTGTACAATAGGCCAACCCTTTAAGGGCAACGACCATAAGACCGGCTATCTCTGGGCACATGGACCACCCTATAAGATTTGTGCACCAAGTTCAGTATAGCATACTCTATGCAGGTACTCCATGTGGCTGTCCCAGCAAGTTTCAAACCCTGGACCTAAAAGGAAACTACAACTAAAACAGCAGGGATGGCAGAAAGAAGGACTAAAACTTGATACTTTTCCCTCATACAATATGTCATGATATGTCTTAGGCCTTTACCACAGGGTTGACCTTTTAGGGATAAGTTTGGTTCATTTTAGTTGCTCCAAAAGTAAGTAATAATATCCTCATCATCAACTAGCTTCCCCAAAAGAGTAAGTTTATCAACACGAGTCTTTATCATCCGCATATATTCACTAATTGATTCTGAGCATTTGTTACACTGCTTTAATTTCTCCTTCAATTGTTTAATATAACCACAAGATGGTTTGGCATGGGTATTAGCTAAGGTTTGCCATGCATCAAGGGAAGTGGTGGTGTAAGCAATAAACGGTTGCAATGAAACGAAGATAGCACCAAGTAGAGCACTAAAGATGAGATGATCTTAGCACTTCCAGGTTGTATGCCGAATTTGGAGATATAACACCATTGATGGTGACAGAGGGTGGTGGTGGAGTACGAGTGCCATCAATAAAGTGATGAAAACCATAACCTTCAAGAAGAGATTGGATTTGAAGGCTCCATGTAAGATAATTGGTGGATGACAATTTAGTGATTGATAAACTCATATTTTATTCACTTCTCAATGATTAAATCATGTCTAGTTATCATGGATTTTGTAGAAATCATGAGAAAATGGTACTTATATGTGTATATTATGATAATTTAGGTCATAAAGGACAAATAAGGAGAAGATTTGCATAAAATTAGATAAAATAGAACCAACACCAGCTAAAGTAAAATCAGTATCGCCGGCCTTCATCTACAATTTTTCATCAATGTTTGATTTTACAATGTACATTGGCCTTCTGTAGTCCAACGTCCGTGGTGTTCCTTGTCTACAGAATCCAAAACTTTAACACTGATGCCACCACCGCCAGCGTACAAAAGAATTTTCATTGGCCTTTGAATTTCAAACCTACACTGGCAAAATCAAGACTTACACCGTTGGCATTTAGGAGGTATTGAGTGTCCACATAATTAAATTTTTAAGCACCATCTCCAACACTGCTAGTGTAGAAATAGAGAGTCGACAGCTTACAATGAACGCTGGCAAAATGAATTCCTATGCCGCCAATGTTGAATCCGGTGTACAATCACAGTTGCTCTTGGAAATGAAAATTTTGTTTAAATGCCGGCTGATCAAAATTATGCATCGCCGATGTAGATTGTGTAACAGCCGGTGCATGTGTCTGTCCTTTGAAATTCCATTTTCTATTCTATAAGTTGATCGGCAAATTGGAGGAGATCATTATAAAAGAAAAATTAGAACAAAAACCCTATGCAAGAGAGAGTGAATGAAATTTGTGTGTGTGTGTGTGTGTGTGTGTGTGGTGTTTTTCAAATCTAGGACACTAAAACCCTAATGTTCTAGTAACATGTAGAGGTAATTTAGGATTTTGATAGAATTCAAGCAATGTCCAATTTATATGGTTTATGGATTTGAAGACTTTGATTGAGGAGAAATCCTCTTGAGGTGTCTTCTATCCATGTTTTGTTTTGATTATTGCTTGATTCTATGTTTGAGATACCATACTTGATTGATTTGTGAGTATGCATTGATGGATTTGATGAATTGGATATTTGACTTATTTTGATGTTGATTTTGATTATTTAGGAATTTAACTATTATGCTTGTAGTTTACTTGATTTGTGATTGGCCATCACTATCTAGATAGATAGGATTAGAGATACCCGCGAGGGATTCGATAATCTGTACAAGTATATCTTGGATTTTTGAAAAAGATTTGTCATAGGGATATGCAAGTTTTTTGATGAAATTTATGAATTCACGTGCTTTATAATTAAGATTACAATTTGGGGTTACTTGATTTGTAATTTTAACTAGAATAGTATTTTTTGTGTGAGCAAATTACTGTTTACTCGATAATTATAGATAAATTGCCTTGGTGGGATGATTTATACTATAGTTAGAAATTTGCTACTCCTGGAGGTGGGCGAATTCCCATGAGTTTAGTTAAATCCGAAGTAATCAGTTTCAATATCAACCTAAGGCATCACTTCAATTTAAATGATAATATAAGTGCATCATTCTTATTATTATTATTATTTTTTTGCATCTCCTAAACCTTGAAACGTCATCTGTGTTGCTAGAGCATTTGGTTTGAAGTGTTCAAATTTGCTCATTAGTTAGTTCTTAGTTAAATTACATTATGATAGCTTAGTCTAAATTCTGATTTTGATAGCTTAGCTTAGGAAAATATTCATATACCTAGTACTTAGTCATTTGCTCCATGTGGATCGATTTGGTCTCACCAGTAATTTTATTGCATTCGTTCTTGGTTTCTACTTGCCGGTTATTTTGTGCTTATACATATAGTTTAAACTCAATAAAGTGTAATTAGGTGCAGTCAGTCAATTGGCGCTGTTACCGGGGGGTTTCAATTGCTAATATTAGGATAGTAATTAATCCCTTAGATTAGGCACAAAAAAAAAAAATTAGAAAATCTCGTAAAAATTTGAAAAATTTTGAAAATTAAAAAAAGTATTTTACCTTGATTTGTTTGTTCTTGTATGTCAAGTGAAGAGGTCCTAGATTTGACATTACAGTTTGATCCTGAAATAGATCAGACATTTCATCGACAATTGAGAGAAAGAAGAGCTTATCTAGAAAATACAAGAGCAATGGAAAGAAATAGGAATGAGAACGCTCCAAATCAAGATGAGGAACATAATGGTGATCAGGGCCACAATGGAAAATGGACATAGTGGAAATCAAGTAGATAAGCATAGAAATCTTCCAATTCCTGTTGTCAAAAATGAAGATCCTCCTCATCAAGCTGCAGGAAACGAAATTGACAGACCAATGTGGGAGTACTTTATGCCCACAGTTGATGTAGTTGCACAATTCATAGCATGGGTAGCAATCCAAGCTAACAATTTTGAGCTGAAGCTTGTTTTGATACAAACAGTGCAAGTGAATCAGTTTAGTGGAGGAAATTTTGAAGACCCACATGTTCTCTTAATGAATTTCCTCCAAATTTGTGCTATAATCAACGGTAATGGGGCATTAGATGATGCAATACACCTTCGGTAATTCCCTTTTTCACTTAGGGACAAGGCGAGGAGCTGGTTAAATTCTTTACCCCCACATTCACTGACAAATTGGAACCAAGTGGCAAAAATTTTTTTAGAGACTACCTAACAAGACCATCTAACCGAGGAAAGAGATCTTTTCCTTTCGATAGTATGAGGATGAAACACTTTATGAAGTTTGGGAAACATTCAAGGTCATCCTCACCAAGGGATTTCTCTACGTGATCTAGTAAGAACGTTCTATGCTTCTCGTGGTGATCAACCGAAAGCTATGATTGATGCTGCAGCAGGGTGGAAGTTTGATAAACAAAAGCGCTCCTGAGGCTTATGATATCAGAGAAGGAATGACAAGGAATACATTCAATTGGCATGGTGAGAGGAATAGACCGAGACAAGTAGGTGCCATGTATGAATTAGATACGATTTCAAAACTTCAAGCACAAGTGGCTTCACTTACAAAACAAATGAGCGGAATGCAACCTATGTCAAGTGCAAGATTCGGTCATATGCTAAGCATGAATGATATGCCTCAAGGTGGTCCTCCAATTAGTTATTCAGATTATTTAATGGGAAATTCCTATGCTCTTAGTTCTAGTGCAGGACATGAACGAATGAACTTGGTGAATTGGTATCATAGAGGAGCTGGGAATTGCAATCCTTATTCGAATACATACAATCTAAGTTGGAAGGATCATCCAAACATGAGATGGAGAGATAACATTGCTCCTAGAGCACCACCACCACCACCTATGATTTAACATTGGTCATTTTCACATAAAGAGAAGGACCGGAGTGATACCACAATTGAGCTGCTATAAGCTTTGCTAGCCAAGTCCAACAACCAAGAAGCCATCGTTCATGATTTGTAAAAGCAATTGGCCCAGCTATCTCAATCATCTAGTAGTCGCCCTATTGGAGCATTACTTGGCATTACAGAGAGGAATCTCAGGGATCAAGTTGGATCGTCCAATGTGAAAGCAAAGGAAATCAATACAATTGAGAATAAAGAGGATGAGGATCCTAAGATAAATCCTCTGAATAGAGCTTTTGAAGAATATGATAAAGAAGAGAAACCAACTTTTGAGTTTGGTATTGAAATCCAAGTTTTGTATAGTTCAAGTGAGGAGATAAGAAGAAAGTTGGTGGAAGAGGATTTTATCAAGGGAAATTCAATCAAAAGTAGCTGGGAAGTTGTGAAAGAAATTGAACAAATGGATAGGAATGAAGAGAAAAGTCCATTAAAAGTTGTAGAGAAAGATAGATATGAGTTTGAAGAGTTAAGTGGATATGTTAACCATGTGATAAAACAAGACTGGAGCGATGATGAAGATGAACATGGTAAGGTGCATGGCACTAATTTTGAGCATGAAAAGGCCAATGAGATGGAAAGAATTGAAATCAAAAGTAGAGGTGATAAGGTGGAGCTGACTAAAGAGGATTTAACTAAGATATCAAAAGAGATAGCACATGAGAAGGAGAATCAAAAGATCTTGCCAAATAAAGAGAAAGATATGAAAGTGGAATACATGCCTCTCTAAATTAGATGATCCAGGAAAGATTATGGTTCCATGCACCATTGTAGGTAAGTTGATTGAGAATGCTTTATGTGATTTAGGTGCTGGAGTAAACCTCGTATCTTCCAAGCTGATGGTACAATTAAAGCTAGCTTATATGTTGAAGAACATAGGTATGACTCTCATAATGGCGGATGGAACTCAAAAGTCTCCTATTGGTATATGCAAGGATGTGATTGTTCAAATTAGCAGATATAAGTTTCCCACTAACTTTGTGGTGATTAAGATGAAAGATGATGATCACATGCCTCTCATACTTGGCCACAGTAGGAGCTTTTATTAATGTAAAAGAATAGAAGATAGTGCTGAGAATAGGAGACGAGGAAGTTATGATGTGTGCTAGAAAATGTAAGAACAAAAGACATAAAATTGATGTTTCTAGTGATGTCTCTTTTGATCAACTATTAAGAGCAACTGGTGAAGAAAAAGGTAGAGTGTTTCAAAAGAGAGTGAAGTTTGATGAAGACCTTGGAGTTGCACCTAAGGAAGCCCAGCTTTTTGAGGTTCCATGAGCATGAGAAGTAAAAGTCTAGCTAAAGACTATAAACAAGTGCTGGGTAGGAAGCAAACCACCATGAGAGTCCATTTTTTAGTCTTTTTCTTTTTGAGTTTTTCTTTTAGTGTTGTTATTCTCTCTTGTTGCTGTGATCTCTCCTTTTCTTAGTGCAGGAACTGTAAGATCGAAGCTAAAACGCATGGACATACAAGATGGAATTAAGCAGGAAAACTTATTCTCTATTGCTGAATTTTCAAACTCGGCTAGAACTCCAAATGCATTGAATTTTCAAAACTGGGGAAGTACTGGTTTTTCTCTTATATCTTTTATTCTTTCTTGTCTTTTTGAGCTGAAAGAGGAGCAGTGAGACACTGTTTGATTTAAGTGTGGGGGAAAGGATAATAAGATATGAAGAATGGAATGAAGTAAAGTATGAGTGTGACTATTGATGTATGCATTGATGTTTAAATTGAATATCTAAGACATCCGATTTTTGAGTTGTGAACCCCATACTTTGAATTTTTTATCTTAAAGCATTATATGGCAAATTAAGGCAAAATTTTTTCAAAATTTTGAAATGATGTCTTGAGATTGTACAGAAAATTGTTGATAGCATATGTGAAAAATGTTAATTGACTTGCTAAATGTCTTACTCACCTACTATTATGATTAGAATACTTGGTTAAAATTAAGTAGTGGAATCTTGAAGGAACAAACTTACCTTGTTTTTAGCTTTAGAATTTGACATTTGAGAGTAGGTCGAGTCCTTTTGTGAAAAATAAACGGGTCTACTTATAGGAAAAACGTTAGCTTGCATGTAATCCTTTGAGTTCTTTTTAAGAACTTTTTAAACACTTAGTGAAAGAGGTAAATGAAATTCTTAACTTAGTGATCCTTTATAAAAAAAAGTCTTGAATTTGTGTAGGATTCAAGAGAAAAGAAAGAAACAAGCATAGCCTATACTTCACTAACTCAAGTAATTGAGTCATGAGTATCTTAATTTGAATGTTAGAGTGATGAAGAGTTCTTAGAGGTCCTTTTAGATCTGGTCACTTGGGTAATGAGCCCCATATGTGCTAACTCAATGAACTAACTATAACGAAAAGAGAGGAAAGACAAAAGTTCAATTCTTGAACTTTCAAAGAAAAAGAAAAAGATAATAAAAAATGAATGAGTGCTTGTTTGAAAGAAAAAGAAAAAGAATGCTAAAGTACCAAATGAAAAGAGACATATAATAAAAAGGGAGAAATTATAGCGAAATAGTAAATACCATATGCTTTGACTTTGTGTTGCATGGATCATATGTCTGCTAAATGTCCATTGAAGTCTAAATGGTTGTTTTTTCTTATTGGACTTTGTATCTACTTTTGGATGAAATGTTCTTTTGTTAAACACTGAGATTAAAGTTTGTTTTGTCTATATTAGCTATTAAATCTTAACTACAGTAATCCAATTACAAAAACCCAGTTGGTTAGAGCAGTAGGCACTAAAATTGTAAGTCATGATTTGTAAGAGATGCTTGAAATTGAAAAAGTTAGAGTTTTTGTACTTTTTATGATAGATTTCAGATTTTGATCTTAATTGTTTTGCTTGGGGACAAACAAAAGTTCAAGTGTGGGGAAGTTTGATAAACTCATATTTTATTCACTTCTCAATGATTAAATCATGTCTAATTATTATGGATTTTGTAGAAATCATGAGAAAATGACACTTATATGTGTGTATTATGATGATTTAGGTCATGAAGGATAAGCACAAACAATTGGGAGAAGATTTGCATAAAATTGGATAAAAACAGAACCAACACCGTCTAAAGTAAAATCAGTACCGCCTGCCTTCATCTACAATTTTTCATCAATGTTTGATTTTACAACGTATGTCGGCCTTTTGCAATCCAACATCATTGGTGTTCCTTGTCCATAGAATGCAAAACTTTAACACTAATGCTAACACTGCCAGCGTACAAAAGAATTTTCATCAGCCTTTGAATTTCGAACCTACACTGGCAATATCAAGACTTATACCGCCGACATTTAGGCGGTATTGAGTGTCCACAAAATCAAATTTTTCGTGTGTTTGTGTGTTTTAAATCGAGGGCACTAAAGACCTAATGTTCTAGTAACATGTAGAGGTGATCTAGGGTTTTGAGACAATTCAAGTAATGCTCAATTCATAGGATTTATGGATTTGAAGATTTTGATTGATGAAAAATCCTTTTGAGATGTCTTCTATCCTTGTTTTGTTTAGATTATTACTTGATTGTATGTTTGGGATGCCATGCTTAATTGATTTATGAATATGCATCGATGGATTTGATGAATCGGATAATATGACTTATTTTGATGTTGATTTTGATTATTTGGGAATTTAACCATTATGCTTGTTGTTTATTTGATTTGTGATTGGCCAACATTAATTAGATAGATAGGATTAGAGATACCCGAGAGGCATTCGATAATCTGTGCAAGTATATCTTGGATTTTTGAAAGAGATCTGTCATAGGGATATGCATCTTTTTTATGAAATTCATGAATTCACGTGCTTTATGTAGTTAAGGTTACAATTTTAGGTCACTTGGCGGTGCTTGATTTGTAATTTTAACTGGAATAGTATTTTCGGTGTGAGCGAATTACTGATTACTTGATAATTATAGATACATTGCCTTGGCGGGATGATTTATACTATAGTTAGAAATTTGATACTCCGATAGGTGGGTGAATTCCTGTGAGTTTAGTTAAATCCCAAGTAATCAGTTTCAATATCAATCTAAGGCGTCAATTCAATTTAAATGATAATATAAGCGCATCATTCTTGATTTTTTTTTTTCATCTCCTAAGCCTCGAACCCTCATTTGTGTTGCTAGAGCATTTGGTTTAAAGTGTTCAAATTTGCTCATTAGTTAGTTCTTAGTTAAATTACATTATGATAACTTAGTCTAAAATCTGATTTTGATAGCTTAGCTTAGAGAAATATTCAAATACCTAGTACTTAGTCATTTGCTCCCGTGGATCGACCTAGTCTCATTAGTAATTTTACTACATATGCACTCGGTTTCCACTGGCCTGTTATTTTGCACTTATACATATATTTTAAAATCAATAGAGCATAATTAGGTGTAGTCAATAAGTGATATTAGAGAGATTGATTGTAAGGAGGGGATGTTAGGGATCTTGAGGTTTTTGATGAAGATATAATCATTAATGGAAGAGTAGGCGCGAAAGCCATCGGGGGATTAGTGGTGTGGTTTATCTAAAAATACGCCAAAGAAAATTAGCGCTCGGATAGCATGTTGAAATAAAGAGATGAATATTGAGAAACAATGGCTTATCTATTTCATTAATTAAGAATGGAAATATATTCACAAATCGAGTATTGTAATGAATTACAAAAATAGAAAACTATCCTAAAATTCGAAGATTACATTTGATTCTCTATTAAATTTAGAATATATAAAAAGTCTATTATAATTAATTCTCTAATAATTACAATTGATTTTTTATTAAATATAGAATATATCGAAAATCTATTATAATTAATTCTCTAATACTAAAAACTATCACAATTTTTACACCTCCACTAGATTTTTATATCATATTCGAAAAAAAAAATGTTGGTAAGAAAACTTAAAATTAAAAAGGCAATACTTTTCAAACCTTACGAGTGCTATACACACAGCACAATTATCACCCTTGAATTAGGAAAGTTGTTGTTAATAACAATGTTGTCAAAACCATATTGGGCGTTTGACCTGGACATTACTAGGGGTTCAGAGTTGAATCGGGCCCAATAAAAAGTAAAAATATATGACACATTTTAATTGTAGAAGATAAATGTATATAACATTACTCAATTAAATTCATATTTGGATAAAATTCATCAATAAATTCATATTTGGATCAAATTCATCAATTAGCTATTAAATTTGTATAAGATATATACCTTAAAAAGAGAATAAAACATAATATAATAATTATATTTAGTTTCAATATATATTTAAAATTCTAGGTTTTTTTTTTGGGTCAGGTCGATGCCAATCCTAGCCAAATTCATGGACTAACCTGCAATTCATGGTCAATTTTGGTTGAAACAGCTAGACCAGTTTGGTTCGACAACATTGGTTAATAGCCTTGTAGCTTATGGTACTAAACTACTAATACGAATCCCCAGGTGGGTAGGTTTTGAGTCGATTCCCACTTTTCATTATAATGAATGACAAAAGGAAAAATAGAAAAGCAAAATTTTTAGTGGTTTTTTATTTTAAATATAAAGAAAGGTAGATCTTTATTCTTCAACCTTTCAATTCTTTGGCCCCTAACCTTTTTTTTTTATTTTTCTATTTGAGTTCTTAACGTTTAATGAATAATATGAAATTGGAGTTTTTTAACACTATTAAGTTTTCCATCATTGTTTGATGCATGCTTAGATGTGACCCTTCCATGTAATTATTTAAAATAAGTAATATAAGATATGAGTATTAAATAAACAAAATAGTAAAAATAAAAAATTAACAAACATGGTGAAGAGGTACTACAGGACATGCGCCTCACTTAATTCCAAAACCTCAAGATATTAGATGTTTGAAAATATTTTAGGAAAGACAAGGAGGGGATGTCTTATAAAGGATCAATCTTTAAGATTTGCTGTGGTTGATTTGGATTAACAAGTGACTGATTATGTAAAGGATGATTCAATTGGAAAAATGGTGCACTTGAGAGATGTAAAATCTAGGCAACATTGGAGATATAGGAGTTTGGAAAGATAAAAAATGATGTTGTAAATAGTTATTAAGGTTTGGAGGTATTAAGGATTACCACGAGGACTAGACAGATTGGAATCAAAAGAGAATGATTTGGGTGTATGTTGATTTGCAATAGTAGGTATTTGGTATTGGGGTCTATTTTCTCCTAGAAAATTTGGGGAAAGTGATGGAAAATTCACAATGGACTTCCCATCTTTTCTTATCCATAATTAATTTTACTTGTGATTGGCTACATTCCATTTGCAAGTTACTTGATCAACAATTTGTAAGAGCTTTTTTTCTAAAAAGAATTTTATGTATATTTTATTTTTTTTAGTTTCTTTTAATATCTTCACTCATTTTTAATTGACATTCATTCTTTATATTATTAATTTTAAATAATTACATAACAAATTAAAGCCAACCACGTGTTAGATGCTAACGTCATGTTTGGTAGGTAAGACTATACCGGGAATGGAATCTTATTCCAAATTCCATTCCATTTCCCATGTTTGATACACTTTTAAAAGTCAAAATCGAAATTTCTTAGAATCCATGATCGATTCCGCTTTCTCAAATTGTGAATCACAATTCAATTCCATCTTTATAAATTATATGTATTGTAGTTACCATTTTTATTCTATCACATATTCATTATTTGCATTTATTGCTAGAGATGTTTGGGATAAATATATTTTATAGTCATTCTATTCCATTCAATGTATACTTTCAAATATATAAATGAATTTATCATTTTCAAAGTCATTCCATTTTAAATCATTCCTACATTTCAAGCATGACATAATGGAAAGGTTAATCGTTTTAAAAGAATATCCATTTTCGTGAGATTTATTAAATATTAAGGACTTAAATAAAAGAAAAAAATTAGGACTCATATAGAATACCAATCAAACATTAAACTTTCAAGGAGAATGCTTTAACTGCAAAGGAATGTAACGTTTTCCCCATAGGAATAAAGAGACCAAATAGAAAGATGATTTTAGTAGTTACCTATTTTTTATATGATAATGGCTTGGTAGAGTAGACATCACCACGGGTCAAAACCAGACTCGAATTGTCGGTTTCTGATTCTAAAAATGATGGAATAGGAACCAGACCAGTGGGAGCCAGTTCGGTTCTTGATTCTTATAACCGCTGGTTCTCACGATTCTGTTCTGGTTCTAGAGGAATCGGGAATCTTGAAATAAAAAATCAATTAATTAATTTAGTTAATTTAAGTAAAAAAAATATTTACAAAACAATTTTTTTAATTTAAAATAATATTATGCCTAACACTAATTGTTAATAGCCCATTAGTTAAAAGAAGTTTTATAGTTATATATTTATTTATATACAATCACCTGCACTTTTTTCGTTACTATATTCACAAAATGTTACAATAAAATATTTAAAATACAAATAAGTCCTTATAATACAAAAACAAGTCACACATAATTAAAAAAGAAAAATCCATTTTGGTTAGAAGTCTACATAAACTCAACAATACATAATTTCAAATATATTTATTACTTGTATTATTAATAACAACACATTAAATTAATGTAAAAATTGTTTTAAATATTTGTTATTAATTATAATTTTTTATAATTTTTTCCTATCTTTTTTTTTTTGTAGCGTAGAATCACTAAAACCGCTCAAGTGGTTTTGAGAGGTGGAACCGTAAAGATCCACCGGAACCGATGGGTCTTTTGCCGATTCAAATTAGCTATTTTTGGACTGGTTCTCGATTCAAGAATCGCTGATAACTAATGGGGTCGGCTCCTAATTCGGAATCGACCCGTAATGATGTATACGAGGGAGTACAGATCTTAATAGCCCCTGGGACGTGTTCCGATTTTTATTCTCATTTTCGTATAAAGGTAAAAGGAAATAATTAGATTTACCTTTAGAAATGTTACTGGGAAAATGATCAAATATCTTAATTTTAATTTATTATTTGGGGTAAAAAGATTAAAATAAGAATGTAAATTGATAAAAAAGTTGCGTAAATTTAGGAAAAAACTGTAATATATATTTTATTCATTAGAATACGAATTATAAAAAAAAATAAACAAATTAAAAGATAGATTTTATAAAAAAAAAACTATTGGGTAATTAAGTTTATGAAGAAGTACACTTTCATTTTCTTATTCTTTATTTCAATAAAAACGCAATTTCAATAATAGAAAAATATAAACATTTTGAAAAAAGGAAAAAAAAATTAATAAATGATAGTCTTTTTTCTTTTTAGGAAAAAAATTATAAATAGATAAGATTCCATGATTTTTTTTTAAAAAAGAGAAGTTAAAATAGAACGAGGATTAAGAAAAAAATCTTTTTTTTTTTCAAAAATATTACACAAATTTCGTTAGATGAAAAATAATTCAAGAAATAGTTAATTTGAATTCATCAATTAAAAAGAAAAAATCACAGATGTCTGGTCTGGTCTCTTAAAGAGACAAGAATAGTATAGAGAATTTAACTATTATGTCATGTTTGGTATACGAGAATGAATCCAGAATAGAATCGTAATTTCAGGTTGTATTTTTATTCATATATTTGATTGTATTTTTAAAAGTGATAATCGCAATTCGATGATTCCAATTTTGAAGAGGAATTCAATTCTGCCTTTGAAAGTAAGAATTGCGATCCCATTCTTTACTTATAAATGATAAAGATTGAAATACCTTTTTGTCTTCGTACTTATTTATTATTTACATTAACAACAAGGAATATTTTTGATTAAAAAAACATATAAATTCCATTCTATTTTGTAATATATCCAAACAAAGAAATCAATTTATCATTCCATCTTCCATTCCATTATACTCATTCCTGTTCATTTCATTTTGATTGCATACTAAATGTGATATTAATAGTTACGAAGATACCTAAGATTATTTTCATATTAAAAGTATTTTTATAATTTTTTTAAACTATAAATATTATTTTCCATTTCCCTCAAGGCAACCAATGACTTTAATAAGAATATCCTGGATCCCACAGTATAAAATATGCACCTACAACAATTTTCAGCCTCCTCTGTTTCTTTGTCCCTTCTTTTTCTACTCTATCTTTTGTCTTTCGAGGCACACTGCAGAGCACGCGTTTTGGAGCTAGGGTTAGGGTTTTCATTCCCCTTTGCTGCGAGCCCATCTCGGTAAGTTTCCTTCTTTCTCTCTTCTGCTTTTCCTCGAATCATATGCATCGTTGTTGCTGTGTCTCTTGTTCTTAGGACATCGTCCGGTGAAACCCTAATTGAACCTTTTTCCTTTTTCCTTCTTGGTTATACGATGAAATTAGACAGGATAATTGGTTGGAGTTGGATCATGGGCTAGCGTAAAGATAGCACCTTTTATTGGTTTTTAAGGTTTTTCTTTTTTTTTTTTTGTTTTCCTTGTAATTGGGAAAGTTACGATTTTTTCTGGTTATTCGATGGAAATTGGTTGTGAAAGTTGATTTAGCCAGATGATTGATAGGTAGTGGTTCATGGGTTTTTGGAAAGATAGCGCCTTTCCAATTGGGTTTCTTCTTCTAGTTTGCGATGTTTGTGTCTGATTTTGTTTGGTTAAAGTTATGATATTTTCGGTTTCGTTTGATTAGACGTCATCTTGGATACGTGATTGTTTATGAAAAATTTGAAACGATTAGGTTTTCTCCAAGGCGAAAATTGCATAATTTGGATGGCCTTTTGTTGTTTTTTTTTTAGCTCACTTTTACTGTAACCTTGCCGATAAGGATAAGTGGAATAAGATAAGTGATAGAAAGTAATAATATGATTTTTGCCATGGTGGGAGTGTGAAGCCCCTTAATATTTAGATAAGGTCTCTATAGCAAACGGACAAGGAATTCAATTTTTGGCAAGACTGATCCATAGCATGACGATCTTGGTAAAGATTTATAGAAGGAGGTGGACTGTTTTTAAGTTTCTTGGTAGACCTGTCAAAAGGGTGATCGAGTCATTGACTGTCCTCTTTTAAGAGAATATTTTTTATCGTGGTGGGAGGGAACTCTTCTTTAGATAATAATTACAAAAGTAATCTTTTTTAAAGTTTTTGATACATTATCAATAAATTAACTAGTGCATTTGCTGCTAAATTTGTACTAGTCGTCTATACTATATTTATTGGTGAGAAGATTCATAATCATGAAGACAGACAGTTTTGAATTCTCTTGATAGATATTCTATGATATGAAAGAAGGTTTTGATGCTTCAAGTTTCAACCTTCATCCACCAATTACTTTCTTTGTTTTATGAATTGTGAAGGAAAATATTTGTGGATATATATATTTATATATTTGTCTTCCCCTTATGAGAAATAGGGATCATTTATTAGGTGTTGCATGGATTGGTCAGATTTTTAATTTTACATCCATTTGATAGTTGCTGATAGTACTGTCTACACTTTCTTTTTTGGGCTTTTTAATGATCTTTTTTTCTTCTTTCAGTTTATCATTATAGAGGACATCTGCCATGGGTAAGAGGAAGTCAAGGGCAAAGCCGCCTCCTAAGAAGCGGATGGACAAACTTGATACAGTTTTCAGCTGTCCATTTTGCAACCATGGAACAAGTGTTGAATGTCGCATGTAAGTGTCCTGCTAATAGTAATGATTCATCTCTTGGTAAATCTTGTGATAATATATGGAGTTTGCAATATCCGATCTTTCGACAAAATCCGAGCCGATTGCCTTGGATGCCATTATTTTGCAGTTTTACTTGGTAAATTAGGTTTAGGGAAGATCCTTGTGGAAGATCTTAGTTTCGATGCACGGATATTGTAGCCATGTCATTTGATGGTTTTTATTTAGTGGTTTTTCACGTAGTTATGGAGTGGCTTTATGCCTTACTTGTGACATGGTTATTTTTTGGGGTAAATTTGTGACATGCTTATTTATGAACCTCATTCTTTTTTTTGTTACTTTTGTGGTTCCAGAGATATGAAAAACTTAATTGGTGAAGCTACATGTAGGATTTGCCAAGAGAGCTTTACCACAACCATCACGGGTATGTTAAATAATTAAGGTTTTTGGTGTTTGCAACTTAATTACTTTTGCGCCAATGGCTCTAATGTGGTATCTGGGAAAAATTCCTTATTGTCCAACTTTAAGAATGATAATTTTTGTGTGTTTTTAAGTAGTGTTTTAAGTTGTATATGGGTATTGGAAGACTGCATCTATAAACATGATGCAGAGGAAAGGAGAAATGAGGGATTAAAGGAAAAGAACAATCATGAAGAGCCCTAGTCCTAGTGGAAGGAGACATCTACTTGATGCAGAAGTAGTAATCTCACCTAATTCTCACAAACCTTGAAAAGATCTTAACATAGCTAAAGAAGATATAAATGCATAAAAAATCAATCCCTCGATCTATGACACTAATGAATATGCTCCTGCCCCAGGACATTATGCCTTATGGCAACTACATGCTCTGTGCCTTCTCGGAAAACTTAGACTAAAATGATACCACGGTTGGTGTGGCCTTCAAAAGCAGTATCAAATTCATTTACTAGCTGTAAATTGGTTGGCCCCTGGAATTCATTACTCATAAATGCCAATTGCCAATACCAGATCTGCAATTGAGGCATCTGAGAAATTGTCGATCGAGATACAAGATTATCTGACAATACCTCATGAGCTACTTGCAAGAAGAATGCCTTATTAATTCTAAGTGGGAGTGGTGCAGTGATTTAGGTACATCAGACATTAGATGGTTTTGGTGGTTTTGGTTGACATTCTTTCATTGAAATGCTTTTGTGTGTTATTGTTGGAAAGTAAAGCGGTAATGCTTGAAGTGGTAAATACATAATTAGATAATATTAAGTTTGTTGATTCATTTCCCCTCTCTATATAATCAACATTTGGAGGCCCAGCTAATTCTATTTTTTAATCCCTTCTGAATTCTTTTTTGCAGCTTTAACCGAGCCAATAGACATGTAAGTTCAGTAACAAAAAGAACTTTACTATTATATTATATCTCTTTTCTCCAACTATGTTGTTGAAGAATTTCTGTAATGCAGATATAGTGAATGGATTGATGAATGTGAACGGGTTAACAACCCAGAAGATGATGGAGCAGAGTGAGCTAATGTCCTCTATAGAAGCAGTTGGCTTTCACAGTAAAAAGTTGTAATGCTTTCTGTTTCCGCAACCTAGATCTTCTGGGATATAAGCGAAACCTAAATATGTCAAGGTGATGGTTATACTTGCAGTGCAGTATGGAAGAATAAATTGCTTGTAAAGGTAGCCTATGCATGGAGCCTGTGACGCTTGTTATGGGCCATTTGTATTTTAAGGGAGTAGAACAGGTTTGGCCTCTCCAATGTATATGCTAGTTTATATTTTCTCAGTGCAGAATTGTAGCTGTTTTGCATCATTAGTCCTAAATAGCTACTTTTGAGTGCTTGCTTCTTCAGATTATCCGACTTTGGATAAGGGTTATAATTCACTCGTGTCTAGGCTTTTTCTGAATCAAAACTTGAGCTTGAGCTTAGATTTTGAAGTTTAAATTATCTATCGTATTCGTGAAAGCATGCTATCTTTTAGCTTGACTGAGTTTTCCTTTTAATTGTGTCAGATAGGTTGGTCTTAGCTTTAGCTAAATAAGCAAGTCATGTCCCCCCGCCCCTTCTCTTTTTTTTTTGTATGGCAACAGCTAGAGAGGGTAGTATGAACCTTAGTAAATTCTGAAACTGATATTTATGTCACTAGCCTGTTTGTTGAAGTTAATGCCCTGTTACCTTTCTTGTAAAACAAGTTTAGAAGTTTTGTCAATGTACTCTAGTGGTCAGAGAAACTCTATGAAGAACAAGTTTAGAACCTTCTAATATAAACAACGATGCTGTGTGTGTGTACACACACGCAGTAAAGTGTTTGTGAGGCGAATTGATTAGTATAATGTGTTGAGCCAATTGAGTAATTTTGATAGTAGAGAAGGTTTTGCAAGACATGATAGTAAATTAGCAATGTCACTAGAAAGCTTTAACAAGAGGAAAGATGTGTGGAGGGCTTTTGTATTTAGTTAATATAGCTACTCTGATCATTGAACACCCATAGTGTATGTTCAAGTTAACGACGAATTAGCTAGCATTGAAGAATTCATGACTTATGAAAATCAAGCTTCCTAAATTTTTGGGATAAATTTGGTTTACTAGATTAAAACTACTATCCAGCTTTTATTACTATACAATAGATATTAATACTTATACGGAATTCTTATTTATGTCTTGGATAGCCAACTTCCTTTTCAAAAATACATTCAATCATAAAATAAAATAATAATTTGGGAATTGCTATGTTTTTCCAGTTCTATTTGGACCAAACATGATGCTCATGTTTGACTATGTATTTATCTTTGTTTTTTTCCGCCCCCAAAAGTTAGCAACTTGGGTCAGACTGTGTTGTCAATAATTATTTGTGTGCTTCAGGAAAATATTTTCTAACTTAATAATAAATAAATCCATAAAAATGCATCTGGATATATTTTTAAAGATAAGTCTATTAACTAATCAGTTTATGAAGGCATCGATTGTCGACCATGCATCTAATGGCTTCATCTCGTGTCTGATTTGTGCAAAATAAAACTAAAGCTTTCAAATACGATAAAACTTTTACTTATTTATACTGAAATTAAATAGGTTTTCCATGTAGTTATAAGTAGTAATTGACGTAGTTTGGAAGGTAATTCATACACTTAAGTATCATTCTATTGTACGAATCAAATCCTACTATATATATATATATATATATTTCGTATTACATTCTTCGTCTACAGCAATTATTCACTACAAGTATAATGACATTTTTATATAATCAAATCCTACTTGATGCTCTGAATCTATGTCAAGATCTCTCATGACGATACTTGTCCCTTCTCCATTCTACTTGCGCCTCTATAAGCCTAAACCTAGAAAGATTGTTTAAATCACTCTTTGTTAGTTTCTTCTTCACTCTCCATGTGTCTTCATAAAGTACCAAATCAGTTGAAATGCCGTGTTGTTTCTCTTCCGCTTTTTTAAGACTCGTACAGTATTCCATCCAAGTCTTGTTGTTCATTCAACATCAGAAAAATCCAGTTCCATCGTTTCTTTTCTTTTCAGCGGTTGAAATTCATAAAAAAGAATAGGATTCATACTAGGTTTTTCCTCAATGCACTCATGGTTGATGTTGGACTTCTCTTCCGATAGTGATTATGGAAAGGAGAAGCACGAACCATTTGGGGAACTATATTACGTTACGTAGAGTTTACTATAATACCAACTTTTGTAAAGTGAATGCTATAATAGGGCTTTTTTCCCATATATATGCATATGTTTGTGGGGTATTTTCTTTCTAGTAAATCTAAACAAGAAAGATCTTCCATCAACTTTGACTATTGTTGGAGCTAATCAACATAATCTATTATTTAATTACGCGACTATAGGAAATAAAAAAGGTGATTATTTCTCCCTATCCTATCAATTCTAGTATGACCTAATTTTTCATATAATTAAGAATCATGCGAAATTTAGTTTGGATTAAATACATATATATACCCAATACCTTTTATGGCCTTTCTCCGCATTTATAAATATTTTAAAAATCAAAAGATCATATCCTACATAATTTAGTTTGAATAAAATAAATATCTAATCCACCAAACCACTTTTATTACTTTTATATCCAAATTTATAGACGATTGAAAATCAAAAGATCTTATCCAATGTACGTTGTGGAAACTGGCAAGTGGTTTCATTTAAAATTACAGTTTTCCATTCCTATATAATTATCAAACCGAAAATGATTTGATTTCCTAGATCTCATCAACCAAATTATTGAAATATATCTATTTTACTTTTATCATCATAAGACATTAATATATATAAGTTGACAAAAAATTTATACACGTATGCTAGTTTTATAAAATAAAATTAGCTATTGATATAAGACACATTTGAAATTCTTTTATACACTGAATATACCTCTTATATAGTGCCGGTTTTTATTATTAAATGAATTTAGTATCATTTACAATTACAATATCATCTATTATGTTGTCTAATTTGTGTGTGTGTGTGACCGCTCGTTTTTTCTTTTTCCTTTTTTTTTTTGGCTAAATTACAATAACATAAATGAGTAAAACATAAGCATGTAAAATATAAAAAGAAAAAAGAAAACACCTTTACATAATTGTAGATTGAAAATATGTGTATGTAAAATATAGTTTGCCATACATATATATATATATATATAAATATGTTATATAAGTAATAAAAATAAAAGAACTCGATATTATCTTCTTCATCTATGAAATTGGTCAACCACCAAAATAATGAAGATTCCTAAAATCAAATAGATGTATCTTCTCTAGACCCTATCTAGTACAATAAAGTAGAACTTAGCATCATATTTATCCCAAACTAACCCTATTTTATCATCAATATTCAACACCCTTCTTCCAACAAAATCTTTTATCCAATTACCATTAATAACGCAAGAATTAGATGACGTATGCTTCTGCTTAAACACTACTTGATGTTTTGAGTTAGTGTTAATATCTCTCATGATAACACTCATCCCTTCTGTGTTCTTTACTGCATCAATCCTTTCCTCATTCATCAAGACAAAGAAGTGATACTCTACTTGTGCCTTCTTAAGCAAAAACCTAGAAAAATTGTTCAAATCGCACACATATATATGTTATGGGAATTGGTATTATTATTACGGTAAAAAATTTCCAAATAGGCCTTCAAATTAAAAATTATACGTAAGATTTAATTTGATAGTATGCGAAGAATCCACATAATACAAAATATATAGTTTTGAAAACATTGATCATATGTAGTTACACATGTATAATATAGTAGTGAATCCCACATTTGTTCTACATTTGTAGGTGTTTACAAATACCCTATGCATGAAACTCATGTTTATTACATACAATATTGCATTTTTAATTTATATCCCATGTAGCAAATGGATACTATGGATGTGCTATAATTGCAATGCCGCA
The DNA here is from genome assembly GCA_024138025.1 of Combretum micranthum. Taxonomy (NCBI): domain Eukaryota; kingdom Viridiplantae; phylum Streptophyta; class Magnoliopsida; order Myrtales; family Combretaceae; genus Combretum; species Combretum micranthum. The sequence continues at coordinate 1,603,835 of JAMXBD010000012.1, read as the reverse complement.
TTTAATTCTATTGGTGTTTACAATTTACAAATACCTAGTAGCATGATGAATCTTTTTTTTTTTTCCTCACAAAAGACAATCCGTGTCTATTGAATGAGGAAAAAAGCTATTATAAATTGACTAATAACTTTAGAAAGAAGATAAGGGAACAAATCCAAACTAGGGAATCATCACTGTAGACGCCCTATTTTTGCTCTTTTGAAAATCAATTTGTTTAAAATGTACAAAAAAATGGAAAAATCGCAAAAGTACCACAAATAGGTGGATTTGGAGTTGATGGTGTTCATTGGATGATCCAATTGTTTTTTCATGAATTGAAATGATCATTAGAAGTTTAAATTGCATATAAGATTTGACAAATTATGAGTCTCCTATTAAAACTAGACCAATCCTCGTCAAAAGTACAACTTTTAAACACGTTACAATTTATCTAATTTTTCAATATCATAGAAGGACAGTTTAAGTAATTAGGGGCTCCAAACGAAATTACAATATGATCGCTTAAATTTTGATATAAACCAAGCATTGAAAATTATTTCTAGTCGAATAGCTAAAATTTTTATTCATGAAATAAGTATATGATCTTATGAGATTGTAGCTTTAGACCGTGCTCCGATACGAATTGAAATGACTATCATATGGATTTTTTAAGTAATGAGTTGTATAGATTATGAGACTCATAAATTTATTATAATTTTTTTTTTCCTTTTCAAATAAAAATTCTCACATGTGTAATTTAGATTTACTTTATTATTCAAAAAGAAAAGAAATCATTTTTATGGAAAAGTAGGTTTGGACTAATTACTGGGAATAATGGCAAGTCAAATGCCCGTACTTTCAATTTTTTTAATTTAATATCTCATCTTTAGATTTTAATAAATCAGTACTTATACTTTCAAAGTATGTGTAATTCAGCGTTTATGTTAAATAATATTTAACCAACATTTGTCTTAATGATAGGAAAATAACAAACTAAGCGCATGAGCTTTCAATTTTTTACAATTTTTTGATAGTTTAGTACCATATTTTTAGATTTTAGCAATTTTTGGATAAGTACCTGTCATTATCATACCATTAAAATGAATATTTATTAAATATTATATAACAGAGATACTACATTATACATATTTTGAAAACACAAGCAATAATTTGTCAAAATTTAAAGATGAAATATTATATTGTCAAAAATTGAAAATATAGATGCTCAGTCTACTTTTATCTCAATTATTGGTCTAGAGTTAAATTTAGGCCTAATCAAGCTAGATCCATTATATATAAATTATAGGGTAAATTACACCAGAAGGTATTAAAGTTTAAAGACAAATTCATTTAAGGTATCAACATTTTACAAAGTAAATAAAATAAAGTATCAACGTTTTGCAAAGTTCATTTAAGGTATTAACGTTTTACAAAATAAATCAAATGAAGCATCAACGTTTTACAAAGTTCATTTAAAGTATTAACATTTCGATTAATTTTTAATTAAGTTTCTAAAATATTCATTTAAGGTATCAACTTTAATACTTTTTTTAAATCACTTGAAATGTTGATATTTTAAATAAATTCATCTCCAAATATTAATTTCGAATCATTTAAAATATTAATATCTTAAATAAATTTAAGTTCAGACGTTGATATTTTTCAGTATAATTTACCTATGACTTATAGTTATTGGCCTCCGTCACCATTAAAAATAGCTTAGCTGGAGAGGTATCTGGTTACGGACGGTGGGAAACCAGAGTTCGATCTTTCAGTAGGCGCTTGAGTTGCTTTTTATTATCCGCGCAAGGTACTGCTACAGTGCCTTCTTCCTCACCAGACCAGACGCTGTCATACAATTGAGCATACTTTGCTTCGTCTTTTTACTTGCGGATAGCTCATATTTGAGCTCTTTTTTGGCCATTTTTCTTTACAAATTCATCAAATCTAATGAATTTGTGAATAAGACTTGGAGTACATTACGTTTATAGTCTCAAATGAATTTTTAACAAGAAAAAGGCAATGAAATATGCCTTTAAAGATTCAAAAAAACGGGTGTGTATGTGTGTATATATCGGTCAAAAATAGGAATCGCGTCTGACCTGCACTCTGCAACTTTCCTTGACATATTATCTACATAGGTGTAATGGCAAAACGGAGAAATTAAGGTAATCTTGACCGAATTAATCACAAGACGGTCATGAACTCATTATTACAAAGTTTGAATCCTTGACCGAGAATCAAATGAAGAGTTTCCTGTTTTGATTCGGCAAGAGTCCTATAAAAAGGACTGCACCCGAGGATCTCATTTCCATCATCCACCACCTTCAACAACCCACAAATCCTTTTACTATCAGTGAGTTTCCTCTCTCTCTTCAATGTAATGCTCTTCATCTCAATAGAAGAAGGTTGAAGAAAACTGTCCTTAGTTTTCCCATCATCTCATAATCAAAATAACCTCTTTTATTTGAGTGATCTTGATGTTCTTATCGCATTTCGGAAAGGTAAATGTCAATGTGTTTATCCTATCTCTTCTTTTGTTTCATAAAACCACTTGTCATCATCATTCTCTTCATTTATTGCATCACTTGACACTGTTTCCCATCCTAAGTCGATTCATAATGCACTTTCTCACTTTGGTTAGTGTGATGCTATGACAGAGGAAATGAATGCCATAAATACTAATAGGACTTGGGACCTAGTTGGAATTACCTATAGGTGAAAAGGCAATCGGTCGTGAGTGGGTGTTTGCCGGTAAAGTTAATCTTGATGGATCTGTTACTCAGTTGAAAGCTAGTCTTATAGCTAAAGGTTATGGTCAAACCTACGGAGTGGATTACTCTTACACCTTTTTCTACTATGGCTAAGTTGACTGTTGTTGGGTTGTTCATATCCTTAGAGGTTACTAATCATTGGCCTCTGTATCAGTTGCATGTTAAAATCACCTTTTCACATGGTGGTTTACAAGAGAAACTATATATGGAGCAACCACTTGAATTTGTTGCTTAAGGGGAGTCAGGAAAATATTCGTCTTCGGAAAACATTATATGGATTCAAACTGAGTCCTCAAGCTTGGTTTGGGAAATTCAATCATGCAGTAGAAGCTTTTGGTTTAAGGAAGAGCAAGTTAGATCACTTAGTATTTTTTAGATGTTCTAACTCTGGTATGTCTTTCTCATTATATATTTGATGACATTATTATTACAGGAAGTGATGATGTAGGTATTTCCCCTCTCAAATCTTTTCTTCACACTCAATTTCATACAAAAGATTTGGGATTGTTTAAATATTTATTGGGAATCAAGCTAACAAGGAGTAATAAAAGCATTTTCTTCTCTCGAAGAAAATATCAGAGACAGGCAAATTGGGAGCTAAAAGAAGCAATACACCATGCTTCCTAATATGCAACTCACAAAAGAGGGTGAATTGTTCAAGGACCCAGAGAGGTATAGGACGTGGTTTACTATATGGAGATTTTGGAGTATTATATTAGCAACTAGGCTTTTATCCAATTTAATATCACGGACCTATCTTTTGGACTAGTGACGGGGCTTAAAAGATAGAGTCCAACAGGGATGTTGTAGGAAAATTTAGCTTGGTAAGTTCAAAACATAAATCATTAGACCAATTCATTTCGCTCTGGACCTAATTCAATTTTTTCATATATGAAAAGTAGACTCTAAAAATATCTTCCTGGTTCATTATTTTATCAAAATAAACCTTAAGCCATTTTATATTGAAAATAAGCTATTTTAAAAGATTAATGGACTTCTTTTTATATTATAAAATCCCTATGGTTCTTCCCAAGCCCATTTGCAAGCCCAACCAATTACCAAAGAAAAGAATGTTTCAATCTCAACTATCGGATCCTTAGGAATTACCTAAAGGCTAGTATTAGCCTCTAACATCTATAAATAAGAGACTTGTCTTCTTATATGGGGATTATTCTGTGTATTGCTATTATTGAAAGCAACGTGAAAATTCTACTAAAACAACTCTAGAACAAGATCAAAGCAAGCACTTCGTGAAGAAGGAGTAAAAATGATAAAATATATCTGATTAGATCTTTTGTTATACCCGCGTACTCGAGAAATTGGGTTTACCTATTTCTCCTCCCACGCCTCTCCCTATGACATCTTACACATGTCATTAGTTCATGACCGTTCTTGGGTTGACAGGCACGCTTATCACATGTGATCGAGCAACTGCAGCAACACCACAATATAGAGATCACGATCATAATCATGTTGAGTGTTTTTCTAATGTTGATTGGGCAAGGTCCAAGATTGATAGAAGATCCACCATTAGATATCGTGTCTTTATTGGAGGTAATCTAGTTTCTTGGAAAAGCAAGAAACAAAATACCATGTCTTGCTTAAGTATGGAAGCATAATACAAGGCTATGACACAATCGGTGTGTGAAATCATGTGGATTTATTAGCTCTTGTCCGAAGTTAGCTTTAACATGTCATTTCCTGTACAATTATGGTGTGTTAATCAGGTAACTCTTCACATTACACTAACCCCCTTGTTTCATGAGCAAACCAGGCACATTGAAATCAACTGCCATTTCATTTGTGAGGAGACAACAAAAGTTGATTTCTGTAGGGCATATCAAGACCGGGGAATAGTTAGCTGATACTTTTACCAAAGCTTTGAATGGAATTAAGATTAATGATATCTGTGATAAGTTTGGTATGATTAATATCTACCCTTCAACTTGAGAGGAAGTGTTATAATATGTAAATCGGTATAGAATATTTCCTATTAATGTACAATAGCTATTATCCTTTATTAAGAAATTTTGTTTCCTAGAATAGCTCAAATAGTTTTGTATATATATTCTACTTACATATAAATGAAAGATTATCAAGAAATTTACTACTTCACGTTTATTTAGTTCATAACAGATATAAAATATAAAGGAATATAAAAATTAAAAAATAAATAATATTTTATATTTAAATTATTTTCCATATAAATAGAAATAGTTTATCATATACTCACGATATTTAATGTGTTGTTTATTATCAGTATATTTGTGTTTTTCTTAATATTTTGTTTATCTATATTTTTATTTTACTCCATTATATAGTGTTGCTTAAACATTAAAACTCTCAAAATAAACACAAGAATATATAACATAAAACAAGGTAACACCAAACCTTTAGATTCCTTATGAAATCACTATTATAGTCAAGTGAACGGTGTAGTAGCCATTCATAAAGAATAAGGCCATAACGGAATTATAATTACAACAAAGTGAACAAGTAGTTAAAGCTATTGAATCCCAATGACATAAACACTTATCTTGCAAGAGCATAATGAATCAAAATTGATTTTTCTTTTCCATGAAAAATAATCATATAAACCTAATTTTGAATTGGACAAAGACAACAACAAAGCACCATACACTCATAAACTTAACAATAGATTGCAACAAAGTTACATTTAAAAAAAAAAAAAAAAAGCTAGGTGTATATGTAAAAAGGATGACTTTGAAATATGAGATATTGCATTCATATCAAGAATCAAATATTAGCACATGAGATGTGAATGAAGCAATAGTGCTTTAATTTTTCCTTTCCTTCATCTATAATGCATTTTGTTTTTTTTTTTTTTTGTGTGTGTGAGTGTGTTTTTCAACTTTTGCAACTTTTTTACTACTAAATAATGGTTTGATAAAGGAGTAAAACATAAACATTTCACATGAAAAAGGAAAAAAAAATAACCGTAGAGTGAAAATACATGTATATAAAATATAATTTACGATATATATTATATACATGATAATAACAGAACAACTTGATAGAACATTTTGCATCAATAAGATTAGGAAATAATGAAGTTTCAATAGATCAAATAGAACTATCTTCTCCAAACCCTATCTAGTACCATAAAGTAGAACTTAGCATGATGGAAAAAAAAAAATCCTATTTATCCCAAAGTAGCCTTATTTCATCACCAACATTCAACACCCTTCTTCCAGCAAAATCTTTTCTCCTATTACCATTAATAACATAAGAATTAGATGGCCAATGCCACGACTTAAACACCACCTGATGCTCCTAGTCGGTGTCAACATCTTTCATGATAACACTTATCCCTTCTTCGCTCTTTAGTACATCAATCATCTCCTTACTCATCAAGCCAAAGAAGTATTCCTCTACTTGTGCCTTCTTAAACATAAATCTAGAAAAATTGTTCAAATCACCCTTTGTCAATTTCTTCTTCACTTTCTATGGGTCTTCGTAAAGGGCTAAATTATCGAGATTCTAAGTCTTTTCTCTTCTGCCCTCTCGAGACTAGAGTAGTGTTTCATCCCTTCTCTATTAAGCCTTCTAGTATGTTCAATATCAAATGGATCCAATTCCATTCTTTCTTTTCTTTTCAATGATCCAAATCCATCGAAAATAATAAGTTTCGAATTTAATTGTCTCTCCATAAACATAATTTCAATTGGATTTCTCTTCAATTAGTTATTATAGAAAAAAAAGAGCAAGAAATATAATATGTATGGTTTATAGTATCAAATTAGATAAAGTGATTGGCTGGGACTTATTCCATTATACACATATATATTAGTGTGATATAGTCCCTCTTTACTTTTCCTAAGTAAATTAGGAAACTGAACAAGAAAAATATCTTAGCACTGTGAATATTGACATCATTTACCATCAAATCTATTATTTAATTATATTATACCGTTTTGGGAAAGAAAAAAGTGGCATCTTGTTATGAATAATATTCGGTTTCATTATATAAGATTGTGTGGAATCTTGTTACGAATAAAATTTATATCTATTAAATCTCTTATATGACCTTTATCCACAATTATATGATCAAAAACAAAAGATACACACCTCCATATGTTGTGGGAAGTGGTGGTGGTGTTGTTGTTATTATTATTTTGGTCAGAAATTTTCTAATAAGTCTTCAAATTAAAAATTATATGCAAGGTTTAATTTGATAGCATGTGAGGAATCCACATGATATACAAATTATATAGTTTTAAAAATATTGATCATATACATATATTTCATTACACGTTAATAGTATAGTAGTGGATCCCACATTTGTTCTACATTTGTAGGTGTTTACAAATAACATGTGGATGAAATTCCTGTTTTCCAACCTTATCATTAAGATATTAATCATACAAAGATAATTACCTAGATACCATTGCAATATCACATTTATTATATGATGAGGATTTGATAGTATCAATATTAGAGTCGATCAACTCCAAATCCAACAATCAATTTCAAAGAATCAGAGACCCATTGATTGTAGTTTTAATGATAAAGACACGAGTCAAGCAAACCTATAAAATAATTTGGGATACGAAAGATTAAAAACTTGAAGAATTGAAGCTGCAAGAGACTGTACGTAGGCTCAATGCCGCCAGCCTTTATTTAGTTTTTGTGTCTTTTCGAATTTCTTTATTTTTATTTTTTTAAATTGATGTAGGGATTAATTACAATTAAGTTTTTCAATTACGTTATCAGTTACGTAACTGCCATAATTATGTTTTTTAGTTACGTTTCAGTTATGTAACTGCAACACTTATGTTTTTCAGTTACGATTATGTAATTGTCTTGTAATAAGCCTATATATAAAGGCCAGTAAACACTCAATGGGAGAGAAATCCTTTCTCTTTGAGTTCTTTTGAGAACTTGGAATTTCTTCAACAATTTGAATTCTTGTTGAGTTCATTATTATACCAAGGTTCTAGGATGGTATATCCAATAAGGTCGCGATCATCATATCAAGGTTCTTTGGGTTACTCAACCATAGGATGAGGTCAATTCCATCTTATCATACCAAGGTTCATGGAGTTTCAGATCCAGATCTGAATATTTTATTGGGTCAAGGTCCGCCTTCTTGATTCTTAGAGTCCGAGCAAATTTCAAATCCGTGCCAAGCACGCATCAGATTGGTATCAAAGCTCTGGGTTTTCTAAGAATCCATATCCAGTTTGATTAGAGGTAACTCAAGTCGTTCATATCTTTAATTGTCTTTAAAAAAAAAGGAAAAGAAATAATTTGGATAAAAAATTTTGTGTTTTTTTTTTTTTTAAGTTTAGAGATTGATTGAATTTTGAGGAAGAAAAAGATTTGATTTTGATTTATCTGTTTAGGGTTTTTGGTGAAATTTGTCATTTCTAAATCTAGGGTTTGAGTAAAAAAAAAAAAAATGAGTCAATTAAGAATGAATTCAAATCTATTGAGGATGGATGTTGATGAGATTTTAGGTGACCTTAAATTTTATTTTAGATGCAGTGTAAGTAATAATGACAAGGCATGTAGTGTGAGAATTGACAGTGGATGTTATATAACTTTTCTTAGCACGTTGTTAGTGAAAAAGTTAAATTTGGAAATTTTGAAGCATCAAACACCTTACAAATTACAATTATCAAAAGGGTGTAAAGAAATTCAAGTGATTGAGCAGGTTCTATTTTTTTTTTTTTATATATTGGAAAGTACTATGATGAAGTATTGTATGATGTGGTACCAATGGAAACTTGTCATATTCTTTTGGGGCAACCATGGCATTTTGATAGGAAAGCCAAATATGATGAAAACAAGGATCACTATTCTTTGGTTTTAAACAAAAGGCGATTGAATTTAGTACCCCTTAATCCATTGGAAGTTTATAAGGATCAGCCGACGGTATCGAAGCAATTTAGAGAAAGACAAAAAGAAAAGAATGAGAAAGATGAAAAGAATGGAAGTGAAGAAAAAAACGAGATTGAAGAAAAGATTGATAACACACCTGAGAGCAATGAGATTTCTCTCATGAGTTTTACTGTTCTTTTCCAAGTGAGACTGTTTCATCATTGCAGGAATTCAAGGAATTATGTCCTTAGAAAACTCTAGATGGAATTAATCATCAAATTGATTTCCTCCCTAGATTCAATCTGAAAGAATCCAAGAACGAAGATTCGAGGACAAATCTTTTCAAAGAAGGAGGGAATGATGAGGATTTGATAGCATCAACATTAGAGTCGATCAACTCCAAGTCCAACAATCAATTTCAAAGAGTTAGAGACCCATTAATTATAGTTTCAATGATAAAAACACTAGTAAAGCAAACCTATAAAATAGTTTGGGATACGAAGGATTAAAAACTTGAAGAATTGAAGCTGCAAGAGACTATACGCAGACCCAACGCCACCAGCCTTCATTTAGTTTTTGTGTCTTTTCGAATTTCTTTATTTTTATTTTTTTAAATTGATGTGAGGATTAATTACAATTAAGTTTTTCAATTACGTTATGAGTTACGTAACTGCCATAATTATGTTTTTCAGTTACGTTTCAGTTATGTAACTGCCACACTTATGTTTTTCAGTTACGATTATGTAATTGTCTTGTAATAAGCCTATATATAAAAGCCAGTAAACACTCAATGGGATATATAGAAAGTCAGATTACATAATACATTTATTTATTGTGAAATACAATTTGAGAGAAATCCTTTCTCTTTGAGTTCTTTTGAGAACTTGGAATTTCTTTAAGAATTTGAATTCTTATTGAGTTCATCATTATACCAAGGTTCTAGGATGGTATATCTAACAAGGTCGCAATCATCACATCGAGGTTCTTTGGGTTACTTAACCATGGGGTCGAGGTCAATTCCATCTTATCATACCAAGGTTCGTAGAGTTTCAGATCCAGATCTGAATATTTCATTGAGTCAAGGTCCGCCTTCTTGATTCTTAGAGTCCAGGTAAATTTCAAATCCGTGCCAAGCACACATCATTATATGTGATATTGCAATATACTATGATATTGCTTTTGTATTTTGATAATTAATTTTCCCTAATTAATTTGTGTAATTTTTTACCAAACACATTGGTAATAAGGAATAATTAGAAAATATTCTCTGTAACATGTAATAATATAAATAAATCACTTATGAAATTATTTAGAAAAATGGTGCTTTCTATATAATAGATTAATAATCGCAATTTATCAAGACCACAAAACACATATCTCTTTTATAAAATCGCTCTAAACCATTTCCTTATACATTTTCTCACCACCTAATATTATAAATGTTAAAAAGCAGGAATCAAACTCTCTTGTAGGATTGCTATTAAGGAATCCAACTTAATATTGATTATATACTCAAAATTTGTTTTATATTTATTAAACAAAAACAAACTACAAGTATATAATTAATGGAGACAAGACTAAACTAGTCGAGCAATTTTAATAGGGAAAAAACTTTCTTTAATTTATGGCATTGATAGTGAGCTAGTAGTATGGACCATATTACCTTGCCTTGCCCATGCATTAATTTTTTAATTTTTCTTGTTCAACTTAAAAACTAATCAAGCTAAATAATAGTACTTTAACTTAATTCTTTTTCTACATTATCTTTTTTTTAATGCTATATCAATTATTTTATCTTTTAATTTTCTCTTTTACTATATAACACAAATGTTAACTCAATGATGCTTCAATAATTTTCTAGATCAGTAACATAATGAATCTTTCCCTCACTCCCCCACACTCCACCCCCTCCACCGAAAAAAAAAAAAAAAAAAGAAGACTCATCACTATCAATTATGACTATATGATATTTTGGTATTAAAGTTAAGGATCAAATTAACACCGTCCATTTTAATTATAACCAAATAATTTTAAATTTTTTTTCTAACAATTATTATAACTATTAAGAAAAAGAAAATTTGAATTTAGCTATATTCTTAGAAGAGTATACATGATAAAAGCCTTAACATTTTGTAATAAGTTAATCGACAAAAAACTACAACTAGAGTTTTAATGAACACCCCATCAACTGATATTTCTATCAAGAAAGATAGGTATTGATAGCGTCCAGTTGATGTACCTACTCCTAAACATTCAACATATGTATATCATATAGGAAAAAAGATAGGTAGGGCAAAGGCCTACCCATCTTTTATTCTACCATATACTTAAAGTTAATAAAGGTTCATTTAGTACTATGAATGTGGTTATAAGAAAATTACTACTATGCTTCACTAATCTATCAGATTTCAATAATTTACTTATCTAAAAATATATTTTGTAATTTACTTTTATGCTTTTTGCGGATGTAATAATATAACAATTAACCATTTGTGCCCTGTTAATTAGTGTAAAAGATTTGTTTTAAATCACGTTAATACATTTAAAATTTCTTTCAATTTGAACTTTCATAAATTTATATATATATAAAAAAAAAAAGGAATGCTAGAGTTACAAAACTTCCATTTGGATTGTTTGTTTTTCTTCTGCATCTAAATTTTATATGTAAAAATGTTGGGTCAATGTCACGAACACTACTCGAACTTTCCTTGAATATTCAATTTACTACCCAAACTTTTATTTAATCAATTTAATACCTAACTAAACTTTTAATGTTCAAAATACTACCTCCGTGAAGTGCCTTAACCCCGTCTGCTTAGCTGGCTCTATTCACCTATCACGCGCTGACACATGTCATAAACCCCACATAAATCATTATCCACCTGGACATGTATAATAACAATTACACATGAAAAACAATTATAGAAAACAATAATCAAAATAATAAAAGTTTTATGGTATGATAGCATTCAAATTTAACTTCTCAAACCCCCAAATGAGGAAACCCTAACCCACGATACTTCATAGCAAAATTCTGATCGAAACCCCAAAATCTCCATTTTCCGTCAAAATTAACAAGGCAATCGAAGATGGTAAAAGATGCAAGCTCGTTATCGCGTTCTGCTCATCGGGTTGGAAGGAGTGCTTCAAGGTACGTCTTTTGTTGGTGTGGAATGAAAGCAAGGCTTGCAGTTGCAAGGACGGAGATGAATCGAGGTCGCTTCTTCTATGATGCCCAAGATATGACATGGTAAGCTCTCACATCCATTCTGTTTATTTTGGGTTCGTGGTCCTTTAAGATAACAGTATGATGAATTGATCCACTTGTTGCATTTGATTTGCATTATAGGAAGATGGATGCAATTTCTTTAGGTGGGTGTATTCTAACGAGGAGCCTAGACAGGACACATTAGAGTATCGACATGGTTGTAGCATGAAGGATACGATGGCTAGTTCCTTGGCGGAGGATGCGGAAAGAGTTGAAATGATAGAGTCTAATTCCCAAAGGAGAAGCAATGTGTTTGACCATTTAACTCATGAAGATGAGCTGGGAGAGAAGGAGGAGAATGAAACAAACAAACCAACAAATGCCCAGCTAGAAAGGCTTCGATGTAAGATGAAGTCATATAAGTGGATGCTAATTATGACATGGGTTGGTATTTTATTTTATTACCTATCTTCAGGACAGAACAAGTTGTCATGATGTTTCCAGGTTGTACTAGGTAGGGAATATGTTTTAGGTAGAATGTAGCATGAAGAACGGGCTCTTGTGGTGGCAAATGTTTTTTGGCTAGAATTTGACAATGTAATGAAGAATATACTTTTGTGGTATTATTTCTTTGTGTTGTTTACACCTTTTTGAATGGTAACTTATTCCCAATCGATACCAGAATCAATTAACTTATCCAAAGCAATTTAAATAAAATAATTAATTTCAGCTATAAATCGAATTAATTGAATCCATGCCATTCTTTTTATGTTTTTCCAACTTCTACCATTTTAAAATCAAATTCATATATTTATATTATTGTGCGATCCTATAGATACACTTTATGGTGGTTGTGCCACATCTAAGTACAATTTCTTGGAAAATTTAGATATCCATAAGTCTCCACAAACTAAACCAATTATGAAATTATATGTGTAATTGTATCTCTCTATTTCGATATTGTGACACCATATATGAGCAAAATTTCCTATGGATTGTGTGGGAGATAATCATTAATAATTTATGTGGTTAATGTAGAATACATAAGATACTACTAATTAAAAGCTTTTGGCCAAGTAGTTAAAAAAAAAAAATGTTCTAATTGCCAAACTCCCAAAGTTTCATTAACCCACTGCAACTTGTTGAAACTAACATGCCAAGAATAAAGTTGCATGATGCAAGCAAGTGATGATGTTGTGCAGATTTTGAGCTATAATGAGCTACTAGATCCAATATCGATACCATAATCATTACTATTTATCAAATAGTACAGTCATCGAAATAGTGTTCTATAATCCTGCTATTTACATTTTATGAAAAAAAAAAAAAAAACAAACACTAGATGCACCATACATAAGATCAAGGACCACCAACTAAACCATGACCTACCTTCACTTAGAGTAGTCAACCACTGCACCTATATTCACAATGTCCTCAACATGCACAAAAGGAGGACTTGCATGACCAAACTCTACCCACAACATACACATATTCCACCTATCTACATAAGATCATCTTCATATACAAAAGGAGGACCACTTTCACACTCCACCCACAACATACACATACTCCACATATCTACATAAGACTCTCTTTGTATACAAAAGGAGGACCTCTTTCACACCCATAAAAAAACTAATAGCAAAACAGTTCAAACTTTCAAAAATAAGGAAATGCTTAAGGTTCTAGCTCCTTGGGCGGCTCTATTGTGTTGGTGGTCTAACCAAATGGTCATCATCACTTGACTCATCCAACTGCACAAACACCGGACCTGTCGACTTCTTACAAAAATTTGCAAGTGAGATCCTTTCGCTTCTTTACTTTATTGGCAGCTTCTTTTGCTTTTTCTGCTTTTCCTTACTGTGCGGTACGAGCTTTGTCTAACTCAACTTAGAGTTGCTCTTGTCTAGCTTTCATATGTGATCGCAACCATGCCTCATGTGAGTATGATGTACATGCCTTCTTCATCCACGCTTTTATAGGTGATACACAGTTCAAGTTAGTCATTGCCTGCGGTATAAAAGAACATTGCTGAGTGAAAAAAATTCACATAATATTAACAATATTAATGTAAAATGAACGATGTTAGCTAACATGAAAAGTCCAACTTACGAAAGGATTATGGCTAGGAGCTTGTTCCATGAATGATGGCTGGCTACTTGAAATTACTCTATTCAGTTCCACATTTGCATGGTCCTTAGTAGACCTCTACTTTTGTAGGGGGTCAGCACAACCAAGAACTTGTTCCTTGAACGATGGCTGGTTACTTGAAATTACTCTATTCTATTCCACATTTGCGTGGTCCTTAGAAGGCTGCTTTTGTGGGGGGACAACACATTGGCGATATCCTCTTACTTCTACTCTTGCTTTAGAGCAATTGGGCATTGTTCTAGATGCTTGCTTTAGAGCACTTGGGGACATCCATGCCAAATGCTCAGAATTCATGATTGTCTCGTTCGGCACTCTATCTTTCAAACCAGCACCAGCACTCTACACAATAAAAATCATTTCAGTTTAAGTGTAGCGTTCATAGGGCATCTAGTCATTTAATAATTACCTTAGGCCTTCGCACTTTGTGAAGTATTTTTGAAGTCATGTTATGAGAATTGTCAACACTAGATACATTAGTGGGTTGTTCACTTGGTTATTCTTCACCGGTAATGTCTTGAGAAGTGGCAACACCACTTACATTATTACTTTCACTCTAATATGATAATAACACGTCATGAAATTATCATAAGTTAGGTGTTCCCGTACAATAAAGCTCACATAGATAAGCTTTTAAGTGAAGGCCCTACCTGCTACTAATGTGCCCCTAGCCATATGGATTTTAGGTCATTTGGATATATATTATCTTTATATTATAAGTCATTCCTTTTTATCAAGGTTTATTATTGGTCTTTTTGCCTTGATAAAATAATTCTATGAGTAAATTTGTTATTCCTTATGTCGTTGAAGTATGTGACTTTAATAGTAAAACCATAAAAGGAAAAAATAACTTTATTCTAAATTATCCCTAATTGTTCATCATATGGAATAATAATGAATTAAGATTAGTATGCGGGCTGGATGATGGTCATGTTTTACTGATCATGGATATAAGATATCGTTCCAGCACATAGATACATGTAAGAGTACATTGTATTGGAATGACCAATTACGAGAATACTATATGGATCAATATGATAAGTATTTCTCACGATAGTGATTATTTAAGTCCTTTGACCTGATGACATCATGGATTCCTACATAGTAAGCTCCATGTTTTAATCCAGTTCTTTATCATCTTTAATCGGGTGATTATAAGACTATTATAGGATATGGAATAAGTTGTGCAGAGGAATATGAGTGTTCGTGAAGGAATTTATCCCTTTCATTAAATTGAGAGAGATATCTTTTGGGCCCCTTGTTGAGTAAGACTGGGAGATGCATAGCTGTGCTCAAATGAATTGATAAAGAGTTATCAATGTCATTTGTTTAAGTCAGTCAAACTCTGGATTCAATAAATAGACGATTAAACAATATAAGTGTGTGTTGATCCACACATTATGTTTGATCATAAGATATCACGTGAGAAAGGGATTAAATAATTGACTGTTAATAGATAGAGCCGGATCATCGACCTTCACTTGACTTGGGTAGGCATAATATCTTGCTAGAGACCAATTATGTCTTGTAGGCCTTAAAATGTGTTTAAGGGCTACTGCTAATATTAAGTGAACCTACAAGGTCACACACAAAAAATGAATAAATCGGATCATGGGTTATTTTGAAATTGTTAGTGTTTTTGCCCAAGGCCAAATATTTGATATTTTCGTTTTATAATTTGTTAAGAACAATAAAATGATTATTCCCAATCGGATTAATAATTCTTATGTTTATAAATTATTTAATAATTTATTTTGTAAATTATTTAATAATTTATTTTGTAAATTATTTAATAATTTATTTTGTAAATTATTTTATAATTTATTATTATCCCTAATAAGATTAGGGGACTAAAGTTATTATTCGCATGAATAATAGACTTTAGTATAAATAGAACATAAGACGCTCTCCTAGGGTAAATGAAATGTGTTGTCAAAAGAAAATTTTGAAACTCTAGGGAGAGTGAAGTGAGAATTCGTATCTCTAGGAGCCCCTTCGAAACCAAATCTAGAAGCGTTCTAGATTGCGCTAGCACGCAAGAGGAGAATCCAAATCAAGGTCATTCTCGTGTGGATACCTTTGAAAGCATTCGCAACGTGGCAATGTCTACAGATCCGTATCATCAAATAGCTTTTGAAATCAAAAAAGGTATTAAAACTTGAACTTTTTTTTTTCGTTTTTGTATCTAATAAAAAAACACATGGATACTGGAATCAGGGTTTTAATTTTAAAGAAAAATTCCGCTGCAAAACTGATAATAAAACCCAACAGAATAACCATATTGGGAATAATTTAATTATTTATTAATCTAAATTAGATTAAGATTAATAAATAATAATTAAAATAAAAATTATATTTTTATATGGTGCATGTCATTGTTGAATAAAATTAATTAATTAATTAAACCTTAATAAGATTAGGGTAAATGATGACACCCTATAAATAGAACATGATGGTCTTCTCAAAGGAGAGGTGACGTGTGTTGTCAACATCTAAAACCCTAGAAAGAGAGAGAAAAATTGTGACTCTTGGAGACCCATTCTAAATCTCGTTTAGAAACGTTCTAGATTGCACTAGTACGCAAGAGGGAGGATCCGAATCATATTCATTCGCGTGTGGATACTGTAGAGGACGTTCGCGACATTGCAACTTCTACAGATCTACGTCAAGAGATAATTTTGGAACTCATATAAAAGGTAAAATTTCGAATCACCTTTTGATTTCTATTTAATTGAAATGCATGGATTTGTTTTAGGAATTTAAGATTAAAAAAAAATAATTCTGCTGCAAAATCCATCGATTTTACCTCTAAATTCCCAACACTACCTTACTAGCATTGTTGAATGGACATCCTCTCGTGTTATGATTTAAGAGTCCACAACGCTTGCAAGACATGATGCGGGGTCTTCGCTTGAAGCATCTACTGCCTTGCCCTTCCTCTCAATTCCTTTTTTTCTTTGGTCTGCTTGGAGCTTTTCTAGGAATGGGGGCTTGCATCTTTTCTCGATTAGTTTTCTCACGAAATTTGGCATTAGGAACTGGCATGATGGCATGATCATGTGTTTTTGGAATTTCTCCATTGAATACCATGGGCTGATGTACTCATCGACATTGCCACCAAGGTTGAAGATACAAGCATAAACGTGCGTGCATGGGATGCCAGTTAACCCCCAAAAATTGCAGCTACATGTCTTCTTTTCCATATCAACAGTATAGCTATCTGTACCTTGGATGATATCAAACTCCATTCGTCCGTTAGGTAGGGGATGACAAGTGGAGCTAGCACGTTTTTGCCTCTCAATCTTTGTCCAAATTCTTGGAGTAAATTGGTCATGCCACTTCTTGCCTTCCTCCATCTTTGCTGCAATCCGACTCATAACCTACCAACATTAATAAATAACTCAATGGAAGTAGCATAAAGGATTGGATTGCTCTAATGCACTCCATCATGGAAATAATGGACATGTGCCTCGCCTTCAGCACCGTTGAGTTGAAGCGCTCGGACATGTTATTGTCCACTACGTCACACTTTGTCTCATGTCTAAAGAATGCCTTGCACTAGTGCTTAGCACTTCGCCTCAACATAGCATCAACTATCAATGGCTTGATTGCTCTAATTTGTGCCAAGCAATGGTCTAACTTTCCTACAGATGTTCACTTGCAAGCACTCCAAAACAGTCTTTGCAATTTACTGCCTTTGTGTTTCTTCCTCCAATTTGCAAAAAAGTGCTTAGCAAAAAAGTGATGCTCCACTACTTGCTTGATATTACATTCTCAAGACCCTATAAGTTCAAAATAAAAAATAAAAATCTTTCAGAATACGATAATATAGGAATAAGGGAGTATGAAACAATAAGCATAATAGACAAATTGGTACTACCTTTTGCATATCCCTAATAAGAGTGAACCCCATAGTAGAGCTTAGTCTAAAAGGATCAAGCTCTGCCAAGAACCATGCCCAACTATCCATGTTCTCCCCTTTCACGTAAGCCCAAGCTACGAGATACATTTGGTCATTTGCATCTCTTGCCACTGCACTGAGCAACTCCCCTTTATGCTCACCCTTCAGAAAACATCCATCAAGCCCAAGTATCGGTCGACCTCCTCGTAAGAATCCAAGCCGTCATGCATCAAGACAAATGAATAGGCGCTTGAAATACAAAGGATGTGCAGGGCTTGGTCGCTCCGTAAGTATTTCAATAGTGTTGTCATGACCCTTAGAGGCATTTCTTAACGTTCGAGCATAGTCCCATAATTTATCAACTTCCATCCTAAATCGTCCATTAATCAACAAGTCCCACTCTTTAGCATGCATGGATTGACTATATGTCGCATCCACAAGTAACTCTTCCTTTGCCAATCGTTTGATGTCGATGGCTAACATCTTTGGCATGATGCGCAGCCTTGATAAGAAGTGCTTTGTAAGCACTTTGTACGTAACTCGGCTATTTGAGAAGGATGGCCGACAGAATTGTCCGTGAGAGTCCTTAAAAGATCGTATGATAAACTCACTTGTTCTATTATCAATACAGGCAAAGATGGCAAAATTGCATCCTTCACTCTTGCATTTGTATTGGACTCGACGCTTATCATTCAAAGTCATCCTTAATTCATGACGATTAGTCACTGCATACTTGGTCATTGTATCCTTAAATTGGTCTCGATTGTCAAATACCATCCCAACACATATATGTGGAGAGGAACAGTTGCGGTTATAGTGATCTTCTGTTATTTTTCTCTGCATTGGCCTAACCTCACCCGACTTTTCCTCACTAGACCCAGTGAAGAAACTAACCTCACCTGAAGAAAAATCATTCTCACTCTACACCATAACCCGTTCCCCCTTCCATGGCTGCATTCTTATCATTAGTGCTCTCATGTTGATACCCCTCAAAAATTACATCTACATCAATATTGAAGCCTTCTATCCAATATGAACCCTTATTTGTGATAAACATCTTTTGCTTGGAACGAGCAGCAAACACTTCATCATCGTCAGATAAACAATCCACATCCATAACTTCTTCTTCCTCCTCTGAGTCCACGCCAATTGCAGTGCTGGTAGGATATTCAACCCCTTCACGAGTGATCTCCCTTTGTGCATGTTCCACGTATATAGGCCACTGCCAGTTGCACTTGCAATAGCAACCATTACATTGTAAGGTGCATCTTCTCCTAACGTAAACAACAATGGCCCATTGACTATGGTCTTACCCGAAACCAGAAAGGCAATTTTCACTATGTTAACGAAGCCAAAGTCCTTGAGGAAGCAAAGCAATGCAGATTCGTTTATCGCTTCTAGCTCAACTGTCCAACATATCTGCTCCCCACCAGCATACTGCTTTGATTCACCCTCTCCTTCGAACCTTTCTCCCACATGAAGCATCAAGCTTACCCTACAGGGTGAAAAATAACCACGATGACTCCATATATTGAAAGATGTTTTACATATTAATGACATACAAGTAATAAAGAGAATAAAATGCCACGCATATACAACCCTAGAGGACTATATGTACTTCCATAAATTGATCTTTGTATATTGTTACAGCATACTGTTACCACACCATTACCACAAAAAACCAATAAAATAGAAAAATAGGTATGAATGGCAGGTATAAGTGTTTGTATACTAACGATTTCATATAACAGTGCACACAATGGACCATTTCCACACTGTACCCAGTTAACCCTATACATTGACTATTTCGTATAGGCGTATTTATGCTATAAATGTCTGTACTGAACTTTCCTTATAACGGTGTACACAATGGACCATTTCAACATTGTACCCAGTTAACATTGTACATAATGGAACTATGTTTATCATGCGAAAAGATGATGGTTGCAAAGTTACTTGTCATTGTGACATAGTCGACACGTGTCCATTTTAGTTCAAAAGAAAAGCGAAACCCAGGTTGGGGACCACCGCTGTGAAACCCAAGTTAGGGACCATCGCTACTACTTCACCTAGGTTGGGGACCACGAATACTACTTCATGTGTGCTATAGTGGGTACCGATCCAAGCTGTCTCATTCAAGAAAAAACTTACATTGTCACATTGGTCAAGCTCCAACGTGTATTCCATTGTCTATTTCAACTTTTACGGTTTGCACTTAGATGATGGAATAACGTTTCGTGTGTAAAAGGGGACAATGTCTACCATTGTTTGATTTAGGTTGAATAGGGTTCCCAGCAGTTAGGGTTTCAATAAAAGATTTTGGGGTTCCGATCAGAATTTTGCTATGAAGTATCATAGGTTAGGGTTTCATCGTAGGTTAAGGTTTCCTCATTTGGGGGTTTGAGAAGTTAAATTTGAATGCCATCATGTCATAAGACTTTTATTATTTTGATTATTGTTTTCAATAATTGTTTTTCATGTGTAATTGTTATTATACATGTCCAGGTGGATAATGATTTATGTGGGGTCTATGACACATGTCAGCACGTGATAGGTGAATAGAGCCAACTAAGTAGACGGGGTTAAGACACTTAACAGAGGTACTCTTTTGAACATTAAAAGTTTATTTAGGTATTAAATTGATTAAATAAAAGTTTAGATAGTAAATTGAATATTCAAGGAAAATTCAGGTAGTGTTCGTGACATTGACCCAAAAATGTTTTATTGGCAGCTATATTTTATTTACATTTTATCAATATTTGGTTTATTTGATGTTTTCATAAGAATTGATATATGTTTTTTATCTATATGTAATTTTTTAGGGATAATTTATTAGAAAAAGTTTGAAAAAAGTATATGTAGTTTGCCACCTATCAGATACCAAATGAAGAAAAAGATGGATAGTTCCAGAAAACTTTTGTCTGTTCCTTGTCTTGTTTTCTATGGGAAATTTAGTTGGAGAGAAATCTGTGAGAAGTGGCTGGACCGTAAAGGTTAAAAGGAAGTATACTCATTCAGAGTAAGACAGATTGTGTCCGGATACCGACAGAATGCCAATGGCTTCCATGGTGATGCGGTCCACACATTCCCACGGGCCGGTCCGAGGCAGAAGTAGAGCTAGAGTGGGTCCTAAATCATGGACTATCCGATCCAGTTCGGGGTCTAAAACGATCATTTTTTTATTAAATAAATTTTAAAACAAAAACTTTTTATTGAAATTAAAAATTGAAACTTATAATGAAAATTGGTTAACCAATTTTCACGCAAAACTATTAAGGATGTGCATTTGTTTATGTTCATGTATATCTCATTTATAAAAATCAAATATTTGTGTGAAATACAAAATAAAAAATGAATTACTTATTATAAAATAAGAAATAAAAACAAATTTAAAATATAAAGGAGTAGAAAAATTTAAAAATAAATAATGTTTGATGTTCAAATAGTTTATCATCTACTCGTTGCATTTAATGCATTCATTGTTATTAATATACTTGAATTTTTCTCAATATTTTATTTATCTATATTTTTATTTTTACTCCATTATACTTCTCAGTACTTTGTTTATCTATAATTTTCACTTTACTATGTTATACGGTATTACTTAATCATTAAAAACTCTCAAAATAAACACAAAAATAGATATAACACGTAATAGATTAGCACCAAACCATTAGATAATTTAAATACAATCCAAAATCATACATGATATATTATCAATATCGTGCCTTTGAAAAACAACGAAACACTAAAGCTATCAAACCTAATGACATGAACACTTATCTTGAAATAGCCGAAGGAATCAAATTTGATCTTCTTTTCCCATGAAAAACAATAAGACAAATCCAATCTCATAAAGTCAACAACAAATCAAAACATAGTTGCATAAATAAATAGCTATGGCAAAAAGTGAAAAAGATGGCTTTGAAATATATGAGATCACATTTAGATTAATAATCAAATATTAGCATATGAGATGTAAATGAAGTAATAATGTTTTGATT
This sequence comes from Combretum micranthum, assembly GCA_024138025.1. NCBI lineage: Eukaryota > Viridiplantae > Streptophyta > Magnoliopsida > Myrtales > Combretaceae > Combretum > Combretum micranthum. The sequence continues at coordinate 1,581,977 of JAMXBD010000012.1, read as the reverse complement.
TTTCTTTTCCCTCATGTATAATGCTCTCTGTATTTTTTTTTTGTGTGTGCATACGTTTTTCAACTATTATTATTTTTTTTTTTGCTACTAAATGATTGTTTGATAAAGGAGTAAAACATAAATACCACCCCCACCCAGAAAAAAAAAAACAGAAAAACATAACCGAACAATGAAAATACTTGTATACAAAATATAATTTATGATATATATATATATATATATATATCATACATGTGATAATAATAAAAGAACCTGATAAAACTTTGTGCATTAATCAAATTGGGAAATAATGAAGTTTCAATAAATCAAACAGAACTAACCTTTAGAAATCTTGTTCGTTACCATAAAATAGAACTTAGCATCGATTTTATCTCAAAATAGCCTTATTTCATCACCAACATTCAAACCCCTTCTTCCAACAAAATCTTTTCTCTAATTACAATTAATAATGTGAGAATTCAATGACTAATGGCACTGCTTAAAAACTACTCCATGCTTCGAGTCAGTGTCAATATCCATCACGATAACATTTATCCCTCCCCATTCTTGACTGCATCAATCATCTCCTTACTCATCAAGATAGAGAAGTGCTCCTCTACTTGTGTCTTCTTAAGCATAAACCTATAAAGATTGTTCAATTTGCTCTTTGTCAATTTCTTCTTTACTTTCCATGGGTCTTCATAAGGGACCAAGTTAGTGGAAATGTTGTGTCATTTCTCTTCTGCCTTGTAAAGGACCAAGTTAGTGGAGATGTTGTGTCGTTTCTCTTCTGCCTTGTAAAGGACCAAGTTAGTGGAGATGTTGTGTTGTTCTCTACCTTCTCAAGGCTAATATAGTAACTCATCCTTCTTATATTAAGCCTTGCAATATTCTCAATATTATTAAAAACCCAACCTATTGTTATGTACACGTATAAATATTAACAAAAATTAACATATATATAGCAGGAGCAAAACAAAAATGGTGATTGTTTTAAAAACTATCAGTTTATCTACTATTCAATGTCAATAATTTATCAACATTTATGTATCATGTATCCATCTCATCAAATTTAACACCCAAGATAAGAGGGATATTGATAGCTTATATGTATAAAATCAATATGCTGATTTAATTTTTCTTAATGCTTATAACAAGATACTTGAATGTTTCTCTAATCCATCATATGTTCTATATTTTTGTTTTCTAAAAATATATATTATATGGTGTGAAACTTAATAGATAGAGATGGGAATCATGATGTTGATGGTTGTAGTAAATCTTTCATGCGAAAATTTTATTGATAGCATGACTTTGAAAAATATCAACACAAACCAAATTGCCAAGTAAACCCAAATCACAATAAAGCACCGCAAACTCATAAACTTAACAACTCTCAGAGTATAATTAGATAAATAAATAGCTAAACAAATAAGAAAAAAGATGGCTGTGAAATATGAGAGAACGATTTTAGATCAAGAATCAGTTATATGCCCTATGAAGTTGTAAATGAAATAATAGTGTTTTATTGCATTTTCATGTATGTGTATACTTTTTTATTATTTTTTATGAGTAAATACTAATTACGTTAATATATAGGTGAAACATATTAAAAGAAGAAAACATGGATATAACCAGTATAGTGAAGATACATGTATATAAAAGACAATTTACCATATATGTATATAAATATACTTTGTATATATGATAGAAATATTACTATAAGAAAATTAGGCATTAGCCATGTTTAATAAACATCATTGCATATAAAATACACGCTGCTAAATATATTATATCATGTTAGGAGAATACATTTAGCAGCGTTTTTTCTATACTGTGATGTTTATTAAATGTAGCAAAAGCTTAATTTTTTTATAGTATATAGAGCTCGATATTGTATTCTTCGTCAATAAATTTAGTTAATAATCAAAATAATTAAGTTTTTAAAAAACAAATGAACTAACCTCTTGAAGCCCTATTTAGTACTATAAAGCATAACTTAGCATCAATTTTATCCGAAAATATCCCTATTTCATCATCAACATTAACACCCTTCTTCCAACAAAATCTTCTCCAATTACCATTAATAACATAAGAATTATATGGCTGTGCCATTGCTTAAACACTACTCTGAGTCAGTGTCAATATCTCTCATGATAACACTTATATCTTCTCTGTTCTTTACCTTCTTAAGTATAAATCTAGAAAGATTGATCAATTCACTGTTTGTCAATTTCTTCTTTGCTTTCATGGGTCTTTGTAAAGGACCAAATCAGTAAAGATGCAGTGTCGTTTCTCTTCTGCCTTCTCAAGGCTAGTATAATCTCTTATCCTTTTTATTTTAAGCCTTGTTATATGCTCAATATTAGAAAAATCCAAATTTGTTGTTTCTTTTCTTTTCAACAATCCAAATCTTTTGAAAAGATAAGTTTCACATCGGATTCTTTTTTGGAAACCAAAATTTCAAATGGTAGTTATGAAAAAGGATAGCTTGAGCTTTGAAGAAATATAATACTTAAGAGTTTAGTAATTATTATGAACTTAAATAATAGAATTTCGAGACTTATTACTCTCTTACATACATTTAGTTGTAGAATACTTTTTTTTTTCACTTGTCCTAAATGAAGTAGGAAACTTTACATAATTGATAATTACACAAAATCTAGTTTGTAGATACAAGGTCCTTGCTAGTAGTGGTCACGCACGCATCGCGTGGATCTCGCGTCTAACACATGACTTCAGAGTGTTGCTGAGGAAATGACACTTGATGTCGAGATAGATTAGAGAGAATGACAGGGGATGAGGAACAAACAGTTTTAGTGTCTCAAATGCACAAGTGACAGGTAAAGGAGCTTGAGTAGACCTCGCGTGTTAACCTTATAGTTCTTGAGCAGTTGGAGTAGAAATCACTTGAGTTGTCTTGTTAGATCTTTCTGAATAAAGCCTCATTTGCAAACTGTTGTTTGTCTTCTCTCTCCAAAAGTTGGAAACGAGGAGAGTGACTGAGTATTTATAGGCACTTGGTATCAACCACGATCGTCAGATCACCTCAGTGATTGACGGATGAGATAGAGTAAGCTCAATTCATATTTATCCTGAATGAGTTTCTCATGGGCTAAGGCCAGTAATCATCTCCTGTGTGCATGAGCCCGCCTGAGAAAGGTTTGATGCGGTGGACCGGTCTAACAATCCCTATTCCAAGCCCACCAAGTCAAATCTCTCCAATCCATCCCAATAATTGAACCGAACTTGTTAAGCCCTATCATCTAACCCACGATTGACCACCTAAGTTTGTTGTGAGAAGTGGTTTTCGTTTAAAAATTGCAATTACTTTCCCATATTATATTAATAATCATGATATATAATTTAGGAAACTTATTAAATCACATCATAAAGATAAATAATTTTGAAAAAACTTGTTTATATAATTCACTTGTAAAACGAGTGCATTTAAAGGTTGTTTTAACTGTATCTAATCATTTTTAAATTTTGTAACAATTAGATATGCCTTGTAAATGAAAAAGTAATGACGTCCTATTTTGTAATCTTTAGGCTGTTAATATAACTTTTCAATCGTGATCATTACCATTACTATGCACTAACACCGCTTTAAAGCTTTTTTTTTTATTTTAAAATATCCTAATTATTTTTTTAAAAGGAAAATTTGATGATGCATGTTATGATTTCTTTTTACTTTTTTTTTGTGCGTTTTTTAATATTTGTATCTTATGAAATACCTTATAAATTCATATATAGAGCGTGTCTCTCAATATATATTATATGGTTATCAAATTTACGATAAGCTCGTACATTTCTATGAGTTAATGATGGGATTTCAATACAACTCGCATATAAATTTTTTTTCGAGCAAACTTTTGTAGACTCATGATTTTACATTGTAAAATTTGTGGAATCGGTGATGGAATCATAGTGTAGTAATTTTACACATTTCTTTTATTTAAACTTTAAAAATGCAAATAATTTGATATGTTTAAATTTAGGGTTTTTTGGATTGATTCTTGATGTTTATCTTAATCAAACTTTTTTTTTTTTTCATTTTTTTTCTTTTTTAGAGGGTTATTTTATTCTAGGTTATATACTCTAATATATTTTGAACGATTTAAATGAAAATTAAACAAATATATAGAGTGATATATTTTTCCTCTTTTTTAAAATTTTTTTGCATGTAATTTATTTGTAATAGGTAATGATTTTTTGCGTAATATATAGCAAATATGAAAATATTTATTATTGCACAAAACCAGTTACTCACACATCATAATTTAAATGATTTGCAATACATTTAATAATTGTAGATTATGAATTATCAGTAAATGTAATTAATTATTTTAATTATCAGAACTACACTAAACATATTAATGAGTGTATGTGAATTATTGTTGGTAAAACTTAAATTTTGGTTGTATGTAACTATAATACTAAATTCTGTATTTTCATCATTTATTTAAACTTTTATTAGTGTAGTAAGTAAATCTACGGTTTTTGCAAGCAAATTGACATTAGTTGTAGAATTTTACAATTCTACTTTTGAATTCTATGGACCTCTTGGTGATTCTAAATAGAAAATCGAGTTTGACAATCATATTATTATGATTTCCCAATATATCAAAGTCATCACCATAAATCTAATCCAAATTAAAATTATAAAAACAGGTAAGATGGACTATTCATCTTAATGTATATATTAGATAATCCAATGTATTATAACTCACTCAATGATTTGTGTTATAAGACAACCAATCACCAATTCACTGTGATGTAAATATAAAATATAATTATATATTTTGATCAAGAAGAAGATCATATATTTAGTTAATAAAAAGAAAAAAGCAATCATTATAGTACTAATGGACCTATAGTCCCATGGTATTATCACTCCCTCAAGTGTTTATAGATTAATATCATTCCCCCCCCCCCCCCCCGTCTTTGTTATAATGAAAAATAAAATAATAATTGTGTGATGCTTTCTAAATATTAATTTAATTTGTTTTTGTTTTTCCTTTTACAGAAGGATAATTAATTTGTTTTCGTTTATTTTACAACCACGTAGATATTATAGGACGACATACTATGACTATTCTATTGCTTTATCATCGGAATAAAACATATTAATGAAACAAATATATATAATATAATTTTCAAACTCTGTTTTTCTTTTTCTTTTTCTTTTTTTTTGGGGGGCCATATCCAAACCTTGTACTTCCATCGCCTTGTCGTAGTCGGTTTGATGGAATGCTTCTTCCACTGATGAACCTTCACCTGAATCCTTCCATAATATCAAAACCATACGTGCTCAACCTCCTCAAACAATGCACAACCTTAATTCAACTCCAATCCCTATACGCCACCATGATCAAAACCACCACAAATCACGATTGTTTCTTGATGAACCAATTCATAACCACTTATTCATCTCTTGTAAACCTCAACACCCATTTCGATTTCCTTCTTAAAACCTTCACCACGATCCAGAACCCCAATGTATTCGTCTATAATGCAATGATCAAAGCTCTTGTAACTTACTACAGTAATCCAGTTCAAGGGCTGGAGTATTATAAACTTATGTTGAGAGATAGTGTTTTGCCGACTAGTTACACTTTTTCTTCTTTGATTAAGGGCTGTGGAGTAGGAGGTGAATTAGGGTCTGGTGAGGGTGTTCATGGGCATGTTTTAAAACATGGGTTTGAGTTAAATGTGTTCGTAGGAACGGGATTGATTGATCTTTACGTGGGTTTTCGGAGGATTGTTGATGCAAGGAAAGTGTTTGATGAAATGCCTGAAAGAGATAATTTTGCTTGGAGTACTATGGTTGCGGGCTATGCTCGGATGGGTGATATGGGGTCCGCACATAAGCTCTTCGTTGAAATGCCTGAGAGAAATTTAGCTGCTTGGAATAGTATGATTGATGGGTATGCAAGGGTAGGTGACGTGAAGATGGCGGAGTCGTTTTTTAGGAAGATGCCTAAAAGGGATGTGGTTTCGTGGACAACCATGGTTAGTTGTTATGCGCGGAATGAGCAATATGCGGAAGCATTGGCAAGTTTTGAAGAGATGGTTGGCGGGGGAAATGGGATTGCTCCTGATGAAATTACCATGGCTAGTGTAATTTCAGCTTGTGCTCATCTTGGTGCACTCGACTTAGGAAGGAGAATACATCGTTATGTGATGCAGCAGCGGTTTTGTATTGACGTTTATGTTGGTTCTGCATTGGTTGACATGTATGCCAAGTGCGGGGCATTGGATCAGTCGCTTTTGGTATTTTATAAGCTGAAGGAGAAGAACCTGTTCTGCTGGAATGCAATTATTGAGGGGCTTGCGGCGCATGGTTATGCCAAACAGGCTTTGGCGATGTTTGACAAGATGGAGATTTTGAAAATAGAACCGAATTGGGTTACTTTTGTGAGTGTGTTAAGTGCCTGCAGTCATGCTGGACTGGTTGAAGAAGGCCGGAAGAGGTTTCAGAGAATGACCGATGATTATTTTATTTCTCCGAGAGTTGAGCATTATGGTTGCATGGTTGATCTACTAAGCAAGGCTGGGCTGCTTGACGATGCTTTGGACATGATAAGGAGTATGCAAGTTGAGCCGAATTCTGTGATTTGGGGAGCCTTATTAGGTGGTTGTAAGCTACATCGAAACTTGGAGATAGCTCAAGTTGCAGTGAATGAATTGAAGGTTTTGGAACCTAATAACAGTGGGCATTACTCTTTATTAGTTAACATGTATGCTGAAGTAAATAGATGGAGGGAGGTTGCAGAGATTAGGGCAGCAATGAAGGAGCATAGCATAGAGAAAGAATGTCCGGGTTCTAGTTGGATTGAAATAGGGACGAAAATTTGTAAATTTTCTGCATCTGATAAATTTCACCGAGATTCCAACATTATATACTTATTGTTAGATGAATTAGATGGGCAGTTGAAGTTAGCAGGATGGATGCCTGAAGTCAGTGATAGCCTTTGATAACAAAACTAATGATGGTAGAAAAGAGCTTGGTAATGGTGTTGATTATCCATGTGCATGTGTTCACTTACATTGCCAAATTATGGAGAGATGGTTATAATTTCAGCACGAGCACCTGCAGGATGTCTGTTACTCAAACACTACAGCCACCTTTTGCCTCCTTATGTCACCTTCGAGATCCTTGTTCTAACAGAAACACCTTATACCATGGTCCGCTTTGAGGATCATCAACCCACTTTTTCTTGATCTTATTATGCTTGGTTGTGTCAAGGAACCCGATATCACCATTTTCTACTTTCCTGAGCAGAATGGATGCACAAACAATGAATTGGGGGTGGACTTACTCTACATCCATTTTAGAATAGCTCATAAAAGATAATAATTTCTTCTTATAATTATAGTTTATGCTAAATAAGTTAGAGGATTTTATTTATAGATGCTTCAAGATTACAAAAGAAAAAATTAAAGATAGAATGAGCATTTAGACACAAATCTTTCAAAATGTGCCTTTAACACACTTAAATGACCATTGTATCATGAATAAATACAACAGAAAGAAATTAAAGGAAAAAAAAAATACAATAGAAAGATTTATAAAAATCTAAAGAAAAAATTACTTAACAAGACCGTTTTTTATGCACGCGTCTTACTTGTAATAAGCAAGATAAACTAGGGAAAAGGAATAAAATATTAATATTTTTAAAAATAATTACGGAAATGCATTGGAAAAAAATTATTCCAGATTTTAGGCAACATAGCCTCGTCTCTTCGAGAGACGAGGTCTAATTTGTTTAGTGACCTCGTCTCTTCAAGAGACGAGACTGCTCCGCATGTGACCTTATCTTTTCAAGAGACGAGGTTGCATCCGTTCTGACCTCGTCTCTTGAAGAGACGAGGTCAGCTATTCCTCCCCAACACTTAATCTATTACTTGAGAAACCCAAAAAATTATGTATAAAACCTATCAAGTAAAAATATAAATATCTATACGAGCCATTAAACAAATTCAATACAGCTATAATACCATTCAGCATAAAAACAAATGCTGAATCCCAATTTGAATCATTCAATCACAGCGGTATTGTGTTTGTTTGTCAACACAGTACAATGAAAATATGGGAATTTGTAGGCTCGTAACAGATAATATGAAACGAAATGATGATTCATTGTTCTTTTAAAATGTACAAGAGAAAAGAAGTACAATATACATACAAAAACAATACAAAAAAGTAAGAAGCTATATGCAACAATTAAAATAAAGAAAATCTATCATCTACTACTGCTGCTGATGTGTGTCCCTCCTCCGTTGTCCTCGACCTCTACCCCTCAAGTACATTCTGGGTAACGGGGTACGTAGATGTGGATGCTGTGTAGATAGAATAATATCTGTAACTACAGCATCCTCATGTCTAATAGCAGCACTGTACTGATGGAACGGGACAGGGTCTGGCTCGACCTGTGTGAGCCCCTCCCCCATATCATGTGATGGCGATGGTCGTCTCTTCTGTGGAGCCAAGGGGGTATGGAACTCAGAGTATGACGGGTCTGGCATGGGGGTGTCCCCCATATAGTAAGATGTCGATGACGGGCCAGCCTCGTCCTGAATGACCTGGGAAGGACCAGGCTCATCAAGTGAAGGTAGATCAGACGGCTCAGGCTCATCTCTGATCTGTCTACCCGGTGCTCGAGCTCGTCCCCGACCCCTGCCTCGTCCCCGCCCACACCCCTCTCTAGAAGGCTGTCGTCTCTGTACGGTATGAGACTGTGGGTCACCCTGTGCTGCTGCTGATGATGGAGCTGGTGGCACTGGATCATTGAAATTCAACCCCATAAACTCTTCCACCACACGACAGACATCTCGTGCAGTGGATGGAGTGAGCTTTGGGGGCATGTTTGGGATGCTATAAATGAAATCAGCCTGCGAGTAATAGCAAAAAATTATATCGGTAAGTAGCTGCCAAGTCAGTACAAGTCCATATAAAGCTTAAAGAGACAGTTATCTTGCCATATATCGTATGATAGCTCCCGTGCGTCCGATCCAGCGTCGGGTGATCGCATGATACCACTGGAAGTAATCGTCAGATGTCCCAGCAGGCAAATCGGGCAGCTCAACTATGCAATCACGCCGAACATCCCACTCAGCTATCCACCTGGCATGCTCCACCTGCCAGTTCCACTCAGAACGTCCTCTCATGTCAATCTCATGGAGGGGTCTCATGTCGGCAGGGGGGCTGGAATCTCCTGGAAGCCACCAAACTGTCTAAGCACTCTGTCAGGGTAGTAGTGCTCGACAAGGTAGAAGCATACCAGGGGAACCCGTGCACGCCACACATCGCTCCCCGCTAGGCAGTATGGAGGTAGAGAGGGCAAGATCGAACTATATGGGTCCCACACCACCTGATGCAGTAGGAAAAGTAAAATATTGCATTAACAAACCATCGTACTATAGGAACGTAACAGCACAAGTCATTGCAAAACAATTGAGGTATAGGAGGGAATGTATGTCATACCTGATGCGCCGGCTGTCGATCGAAAGATGCGCGGTACTCAATCAGCAGATCTGTTGATACTCGTGTATCCGTTCTTGATAATCGAAACAAGTAACTCTGAGTCTCCACTTACAACCTCTGTTGTGGATATCAGTACACTTAACTGCCCATGCTCTTGGGTCCGAATCCACTACCTTGAAGTTATAATGGTTCATTATGTGCCACATTTTAACTGCTCGTATAAGATGATCTTTGGTCTCAAAACGCATCCCGACCTTGAATTCATCACTGAAGCTCCAATTCCCAGCACTCATTTCCTGCTCATCATCAAATGCTGCGTAAGTACTACCAACTTCAGCATTGAAAAATGGAATTGCCACTGAGCTCCCTACTGCATCAACGTCAATAGGAGCAATAAAACGGTCCCAGTTATTTCCCCTTCGTTGTACCTCGGGCAATGCATATTGTTGTCGAATTACTTCATCATTAATATTTTCATTATCATCATAGTCGTCACTGGATTCGCTTACCGATGAGTCTTGCCCAGCATCCATATAATCACCACCTACTGATGTAGGTCCACAAAATTCAAAGTGACCTATTTGTACTTGTGCACTGCCCATTGTCTGAACTGGAGTAGAGTTTGAGTCTACAAACCCCTGGCTTCCAATATTTATATCATTACCCATTTCCCCTGCAGGTGCCTGTGACAATTCAATTTCCAAAATCTGCATATAAACAGCCATTGAGCCTTCTGTGTATAGCAACATCTCTTGTGCCGCATCATCATCGGTCACTGGAATAATATCATAACGTAGCGTCCTATCTCCAATAGCTACCCTATGATATAGCTCCACCCGATGTGTATACCTATTTACCTTTAGTCTATTGCAAATAATCTCCACTATCTGCTCATATGTTGAATTCCTACTAATACTGACCATAGCAACAGGCCGCTTATCATAACCAAAACCATCATCCCCTTGCATAATATTATCATGAGCGTACAGTATGAACTTCGCCTTATCCATTTCCTCATAAATCATGCCATCTCATCAAAATTAGCTTCCATGTATCAAATTCAAAAAATCACACTTATGAATTGCATTCCTCTTAACATTTAACATAATTCCTAAACCTGCACCTCCACTTTCAAAGTTGAAATTTAATTTTGTAATCTATTATGCTTTCTTACAATTATTTGTTTTTTTCATCGCATTTTTCCATGCCATATTAAATTGTCATACCAATGCTAAAGTCCTAAATACACCCCGTTAACGATAATTGAAATTAATTTCAATTTTTTTTCGCACACTCAATTTCCTAAAATAATTATCCAACAATAACTATTTAATTTTGGTTGTAGTTCAGCTTAATATTAAGTTTCCTTATATTATGGTAAAAAAAAAAAAAAAACTTCCTTACATTTTAAGACTATCTTAAACACTTTGCTTAAAATCCATAACACATAATCCACAACCTATACAACATAAAAAAGAATGGCCTTAGAGAGAAAAGCATAACTTAATTGTAGAAAACCCGTATCCAAACTAATTAATAATTTGAAAGTTTGAAATAATGTGGCTTTTAGATCCCTCTAATAGGTAATAGCTATCTATATCAATTCTAAAAAGAAGTGGCATTTGGGTATGGTTACATCGTTATTCTATAAGATTTTGCGTGTCTTGGCAATAACATAGTATTGTCCAAAGTTGATCATGATCTATATCTAGCAATATATTTATTAGTGGGCCAATACATGCAGACTAAAATCAGCAAAAAATTCATAGTATAATAATCAGTACAAACATTATTCCGTTGCTATGAAAAAAAAACGTATGAGACAAAGCTATGATGACTTTGCAAGTAAACTTAAAAGACCCCACTAAAAATACTTTGCTGCATACAATCTTCATTCAACAATGCAGCATGAATGATTGAAAAAAAATACGAAAACACGCGGAAAACCAATCTCAACGTTTGTCGTTCGCCGTTCTCCGTTCGCCGCCGGTGGTTTCGCTTCAAATCTTCTCTTTTCGATCCTCCTACCCAACCAATCGCAACACAACCAACTTCGATCAAATGGGGATGAGCGATTACGGTCGATTTGTGGATTTGGTGCGCCAAAAATCGACACAAAATCGCGATTTTGTGGATTAGGGTTCCGGCTCCGGCGATGCAAAGGGGGGAAATGGGGAAGGAGCGCGCGCAGGAGAATTTAACCTGCTGACCTCGTCTCTTCAAGAGACGAGGTTGGTCACTAATGACCCCGTCTCTTGAAGAGACGAGGTCACATGCGGAGCAGCCTCGTCTCTTGAAGAGACGAGATCACTAAACAAATTAGACCTCGAGGTCAGTCACTAATAACCTCGTCTCTTCAAGAGACGAGGCCATGTTGCCTAAAATCAGGAATAATTTTTTTTCGATGGTATTTTCGTAATTATTTTTAAAAATATTAATATTTTATTCCTTTTCCCAGATAAACTAAACGTTATTATTTAATTTTATTTTAATTTATTTGGTAAGCTTAAAAAATGGTCGGTATGCTTGTTGGTATTTTCCAATTGGCCTTTAGTTATGTCATCTCATATTTTTCCTAAGTTAGTGATTTCTGTGAGTTCCTTTCAATCTTTCTATGGATGGTGAGATGGTATTTCTTAACACGAGCTGACCCGAATGGATTGATTTTGGGGCTTGGCCCCTTGTTTTAATCAATCATGCTTACAAGCGCTCCAAGTATGAAGGAACTCAAAGACGATTAAATACGAAGAATGAAGTGGGAGTAATTCCGTTGGTCATTAGCACAGCCATGAGCTTATTGCAGTTATTTCATTTACTAATTTTCCAGCAAGATTGTACAACTGTTGCAACCCATGGTAATGGGAGCCACGACAAGAGGGCCAACTAGAAGAGGGGTTGTAGTAGCATGAGCAATGGAAGCAACAGTGATGGGGTTTTCAACAGGGGAGCAGCATTATAATAGAAAAAGGAGCTTGCTTGATGATGGTTGTGGTTTCATTTATCATGCTTAAGGGGGATGTTAAGATGTTTTTAAAGTACAACTAACAGAGTAAAATATATCACTGTTCGCAACCTCGTGTATAATTTCCCTGGTAGCTTCTCTTGAATATCTTGTAAACATATATTCAAACAATCTCTTTGTCAATGGTGTATTTTTTTTTTCAATAATAAAATTCGGTCATTATAGAAGAAGAGAACTTGGCGATGGTCATGATTGTTTATGTTATTTATGAGGATGCCAACAAGCTTTGTGTGTTCACAAGGCTTACATATAATGGCAGGCATGGGAACTTGGTTCCTTTCGTTTATAATGTCTTTAATGATAGACATAAACAAGAGTTAGTTTAGTTTTCTCGGCTTTGTACTAATCCAAATCCTAGGTGATTTTAGTTGATTTTTCTAAACTTTAACTGATGACTATGAATATGGTATCATCATCTTGACATTCACAATTTACTAATTTGCAAGATGACTAATTTACAAGCAAATTAATTTACAAATGCTATCATTTTATGCATATAATTTTAAGAAAGTATCTTATGTGAACAATGCAGATAACTTGTTAACATTTATCAAGAAGATTCTAGAAAAATAATTTAAAAAACTATGAGAAAGCTGTAGCAAATACCACAATAGGCTCTATTGCCCATTTTTGTACTCATTCCATGGTTTGCTTTCAGAGATAGGGACATATGATTCCAAATACAACCAATATGACGGCCCACACTTTATAACAAACATAAGGAAAAAGAAATATACCACTATAACTTTCTACACTAAACACAAAGCATATAATCACATATCATTGTTTTTAATGATTTTAATGGCACATCAATGGCATTTTTTTAGTATGTCAACAATGACAATAATATGACACCTATAGTGTTAGAATTGGTTGTCATTTTTAATAATTTGTTTTTCTTATGATTGTGTTGTTTCTCCTCTCTAAATTATCAACATCTCATAAATATTTCATAATCAAGATTTTAGGTTCATCTACTCATTTTTAGATGAATTAGATGGCAACTAAAGTTTGCAAGAAGGATGCCCAAATGTTATTTTAAGAAGGTATCTTGTGTGAACAATATAGATAACTTGCCAACATTTCTTGACGAGATCTTAGTAAAATAATTTTGAAAACTACGAAAAGGTTATAGTAGATACCACAAAAGGCTCTACTGCCAATTTTGCAGTGTTTCTATGGTTTGGCTTCCTAAACAAGTGCACATGAATTCAAATACAACCTATATGACACCTCACACTTTACAACAACCACAAAGAAAATGAAGCATACAGCTATAACCATCTATATTAAACATAAAGCATACCATCGCACATCAATGTTTATAACGACATTAATGACACATCAATGGCATTTTTGTTGTATACAACAATGACAATGGTATGTTGTCTGTAGTGTCTAAAATTAGTTGTTGTTTTTAATATTTTGTTTTCTCTTACAATTGTGTTGTGTCTCCTCTCTAAATTTTCAATGAGCTAAATGTCAATAATTGAAGCGGTCTAACCATCCTTGTCCCGAGCCTATTGATGGCCTATTCTTGATCATAGGTTCACCCAAGTCAAACCCTATACATTAACAAATTAGGTTAACCCAACGGGCCCAGACCCTACTGACACGTATTACTTAGCGTATGGCCTAATACCAACCTTTGCAAGATGCTCAAACGCGTTCTTACCACTTGTTGCTTGGCATGAATATCTAGGTCAATTTTAACCTGCTGATAATGGGAACATGGCCTCTCCCCCACAATCCTTGCTTCGGCTTTGGCTCCCATTCACCCACTCATCTACTACAACTATAGTCACCAAGTTAGTTGCTAATCAATACTCATCTGTCTCTCATAAAATAGGTAATGTTGAACTCAATTATCCTCTCGTTTACTTAGAATACGGGCTGACTATAGTAAACATTGACTTAGATATTAGAGTGGTTACACCAGGCACATATCCGGAGCATCGCTAACTCATTTTTAATGGAACTCTGACTAACCATGGTTTGAGCCCATTCTCTCCAAGCTTAACTCCTACCGAATTTGAATAAGCAACATAGCCCATCATGCTAAATCTTCTTAAGCCATCCTAATTACTGAACTGAATTTGTCAGGCCTTGTCATTTAGTCCAAAGAGTCAAGTCTAAATAAATAATAATATTTATATAATTTAAAGCCCATTTACATAAAGCACGTTGATGAAGTTAAATGCATGGCTTTTCGTAGTCCTAAGTATTATTTCTTAGGTAACTTCTCTTAAGTCTCTTTTAAACATATATACAAACACTTTCCTTAACAAATATATATTTTTTTAATAACAAAACCCGGCTATGACAATAGAAAGGAGCTTGGTGATGCTTGATGATCATGGTATCATTTGTCACTTATGGATGTGCCATGATGTTTTTAAAGCACAGTTGATGATGTTAAATATATGACTCTTTACAGCCTTAGGTATTAGTATAAGCAATACAACATGTGCTTTGTGGTATTGTTCATTTACATTCACTAAGTTTTTTATGCTATAGTTGTGTGGGCACGCTAAAGCTAGTATCTTAATCTATGAGCAAATTTCCATCTCCGTTGTGCCCACGCCTCAGACCGCATAAGAGACTATGGACTTTCTTAGAAATTGATACTAACGTTCACATGGGAAAAGGTGTTCTCAACTAAAGATGAATGCATTGGATCATTGCATCCACGCCTTTGATGGTGTCAAAATCTGGAAGAATTCACTTTAACTCTTGACACATTTACTCATAAGGCCATGACATTGACTTTGTCTTCACTTGTGGCTCATCTTTGTTCTAATATGGCCATGCCTTTGCTTGCATTATCAACTATGGTCAAAATTTCTTCATCCCATCTTAGGCATGGCTGTGTCGGCTCCTTTATCTCCATGATTTGTCGATTTTTGTTAATTCTTTGTTAATTGACAATGAAGTGTCCATATAAGTTTCATTTACCTAAGATCAACAAACAATAATATTAAGTTCCAATTCTTAGGATTATTGATCAGTATGAATACAAAAGCAGTTCAAATAATCATTGAATGAATAGAGTAATATAGTTCTATCATTTATATTATTCTTTTTTTATACATTGATGTCATTTAAAAACCTTTGTATTTATGTTGTTACCGTTGTACTAAATCTCTGTTTTAGTACTTTCTATGATGACGATACATAAAATACTCACATAATAGGATAACATAGATATAAAAATATTTGAATAACTTAACCAAAATTGCAAATAACTTTTACAAAAACATAAAGACAACTATATTTTGATATAAACATAAATGACTTTATACCAAACACAAAGCATATGATCACACACCAATGTTTATAATAACATCAATGACTACAATTATACTTATCCTTCACTTTTACCACCATACAAAAAATATATATAAGTACAATTACTAAGAAAGCAAACACAATAATCAATTTAATTTTATGTTATAATGATCTTTACAGACCATTCAAGTAGCATTGTTGGTCTATTTTCAAGAAGATCATTAATCGTTTTGTCAACATGCTTTGGAAATACCATATCATGCCACACAAAAAAAAGAAAAACAATCCACGTCTCCTTTTCCTCTACATTGCACATTTATAGAAGCATCTTCTATCTATTGTCCACGACATTAGTAACAGACTGCCCTTCCCACGACCACATCATGGGCATTTATCAAAGACAAAGAGTTTGTATTGGATTAGAGCTACCTACTTCTAGAAAGTGTTGGTCATTTTGATATCCTTATTTGCATGTTGAAGTATTGGTTTTAAATCTGGTTAATAGAGCGTATATTGACCGATCATAAAATTGGGGATTAGGGTCTACTATTTGAAAGCAAAGCAATGTTGTAAAGGAAGAAGTTAGATACCTTATATTTTGTTTCCATTGAAATTAGTCTAACTCATCAATGAGAAAGACAAAAATAAATGACAGATGAATGATAACACTACAAAATGTAAAGGCTATTACCTTTGCAAACAAACAAAGATACTAAATTATGCAAATTTTAAAATTTACGAGTGTTAAATCACAATTTTATATCGTTAGATACTAAACTGTCTAAAGTTAAAAGTTCATACACTTTTTTTAACTGTTTTTCCTAAACAATGTTATAAATTTGAATTTTATGAAATGGGATTAAAATGAAATAAACTCTTTTTTAGGTACCCATGTAATGTTATGGTGCTATCCATATTAGCAAGAAAGTCTATACGCGGTGCATTCATCGTTCGCTTATCCACATCAGCCTGCCATCTCTTCTCCCATTGCCATTCTAGATAGAATTCCTTACCATTGTCACTGCTTGAATATCGATGCAGTCACAGCTCATGTAAACAAACTATTTATCTCCTTAATCTGCTAAAGTCAAATGAAAGTCCAAAAAAAAAACAACTATTCAATTAACCGCAAAAAATACTAAACACAACATACATCAATAACCCCTATATGTCTCTTAAATGTTGTTGCCACACAAATGCACAGGTACTATCTCTCTCCCTCTTTCTTCCTTGTGGTGTAAAGAATCGATTTAAGGTTTGAGTTAGTATCTTGTAATCTACAAGTAACATCCAACTACTAGCAGGCTTAACCTATATATTTACTGATCTATTTTGTGCATATGAATTTCTATGATTTTGTATGAAGTGTTTAATAACACTAATCGAGGGTTTTTGTTATGTGTACACGAGCTAATGAGAATTGAAATTTCAAAGTTACTTACTGGCATTCGAGCTATAGTTGGCTCCAAGAAGCAACAAGAGAAGAAGAAAGATTACTTTTTGGGTAACAAAGATCGGCTATCCTTTTTTTCTTCTTCTGATCATCCTTATAAGTTCTTGCTCCAAGTTGTTATTTTTGTTAATTTGTATCCCAACTAAGTATGCTTGAGTCTTGATACTATATGCTTAAGTCCAGTGTGTATTTTATTATATCATATAATCATTTGAATATCTTGGCTTATTTTGAACTCATCTGCTTCTCCTTGTATCTTCGCTATTCATAACATTTTTCCCCTTGCTTAAAAAATCATCTTGTCTTCAAGGCGAAAAGTGAAATAGTGTCGCCTATTATTATTATGCAACTCCTTATTCGCAGTAAGTAATATCTCTGGGGGTTGCCTATCATAAAAAATATTAAATTGACTCAACTGTAATGGCAATGATGAATGGGTTGCAATGAACTCTAAAAAGTTGCCCAATATAAATATGTGGTTATATTGTTGGTAGATACTATAGAAGAATCGCTCTCCTAAGCTACAAAATTAGCTAAAGCAACCAAATTATATATATATACACACACACACATATGTGTTGGCTGTAAGCTCTTACCAATCAACTGATTTTTTCAACTTGAAGGGTAACCATTTTGAATTTAACCTTAAAAGACATGGTTAAAGTATGACAATTCATAGTAATTGGTCCTACAGATGTCAACCAGTCCACTCCTAACACAAGTTCTAAAGACGCATTAAAGAACCGGAGGGGGGGGGGGGGGGGGGGGGGGGGGGGGGGGGTGTGTGAATTGAGTATGTGACATCAAATGTACAAACAATTGATTTTATGCAATGAAACAAATTTAACTTCAATAGCAACTGGTAATACAACAACAGATTATAATATGAGATATAAAAGAGATAGGGATAGAAGATTTGAGTCCAGATTTAACCTGAAGTTTGGCCCACTCCCTACTCGCTATAGTCCACTAATGCCTCCAATCAAGAACTTCACAACCACTTTATTGATCACTAACAAATATACACTCAAGTTGAGTAATACACAAATCATACACTTTAGGAAATAAAATAATTTATCCACTGTCTAGATGCTATTTTATAGATTACAAGTTTTTAAAATAGAGCACTATAATGATATTCTCTTTCTCACATAGAAATTTACAAATAATGAATTGGAGAACAAAATTTAAGAGAGAAAACTTGATTTGTTTGTTAGTAAATGAAAGCCCTCAAATGATCTCAAAAAAGTTATCTGAAACTCTAAGGCAAAGAGTATTTATAGTTGTCAAAAACATAAATGTCTGTTGGAGATAACGTCTGAAAGACGACAATAATTAATGCACCCAACAGTCCTCAAATTTTCTCCTTCATGTCTTTGTCGTGTCTTGCTTTTATACCTCGGCTGCCTTTGTGCTTTGATTTACTGGATAGGCTTACCAGTATTTTGCCTAAAAGCGTAAAAACAAGCTTACATACACAACACAAATGTCTATATATATGTCTATATATATATATCTATATATTCTCATAACAATTCTTTTAAGTGTGTTTATAAAATCTTTTCATAACTTTTGCTCTCATCAAAATCACATATAAAATAATTTATTTTAACAATTTCCATATTTTGATGAGGCCAAACGATTATGTAAACGCTTTTTGATGCTTCACTCCCTCTTAATAAAACCTCTCCCATATTTTTGCAATCACAACAATAGCTTAATGAGCTCAAAATCAATCCACTAAACATACAATTTTCCTCATTTTAATCATCTATTTTTTGCACATTTAACTCCATTTCTCCCCCATAATTATACTGGTATTTCTCCCTCTTTAATTACACAATTATTTCTCCCCCTTTGACCTCATAAAAAATATTTATATAAGATAGAAAGCAAAAAGAAGCAAGAGAAACATGTATATTAAGTAGCCATGGAAGACATTCCAAAATAGATTAGTGCAAAAAGTCACATAAATGTCAAAAACATAGAAGTCTATACATAATACAAACATAAACAGAATGAAAGATCAAATAGGAGGAGGTGGACAGGGATGAATATGATAGAAATGATTCATGAAATCTCTAAGATTAGAGCTGAAAGTGTTGAAATATGAGCAAAGATCAAATATCTAGGTCTCTATACTATCAAATCTAGTGTCTATATGCTCTTGAAGCTGCTGTAGATAGAAAATAGAGGTGCTGGGAGCAGAGGAACCAGTAGGTGGAGCTGGGGGCACATAATCATTAGAAGAATATGTATCAACACCTGAGCCAAGAAGTAAAGCGCCTCCACCAACTAGAGGCTCTAAGGGCTTCTTTCTTACCCATGGCGCATCTTGTCTATTCCAAGCCCCTAAGCTGACTGTATTGAAGGGAAAAATGGGGACCTAAACAGCTGAGTTTCAGTGCAAAACTTGACACATTTGCTTCTTAACAACTAGGTAATCGGTCTGCTTTCTCGTAAAACAGCCTTAGTAGGCTTATCGGTCACATTCTTGAAAGTGTTAAACATTAGATCAAAGAAGTGAATACGATCTCCTATTAAAATATAGACTATTGGCCACAAGTCCTATTGGTTACTGTGGTTTGTTATCTTTTGTGTGGTATATAATTGTATGTCAAAAACTGATGAAAAACCCAACGCCTAAGAGACAATGTAGATGAATATAGATATCAATGAAAAACACTCATTTTAACTTATAAGTCGACCAAATAGACTAAATACTGATATACAATAAATATTATATAGATACCGATGCAAAAAAACATCTAAACATACCCCTATGTTATATTTTGTATGCAGGAATGGAACAACAAATTCGAGTTCTAGCCCCATTCTCATGTTTAGATGTTATTTAAGAAGTTGGAATCTCATTTCCATGGAATCGTCGATTCCTACTTTAAGGGGAATTTCAATTCTGCCTCTAAAAGTCTAGAATCATTAATTCATTCTGAGTTTATCATTATTAAATTACATGAATGATCTTAAACCTAACTCTCATTAATGTTAATAAAACAATTGCCTTTTATCCATCTCTGCCTATTAAAAAGAAAAAAAAAAAAAACAAGAGCAAAGAAAATGAGGTACCATGATGTGTTCTTTTGTTAAAGTCTAATTTGAGCCTATTTGTTTATTTTAAATTCCTTCACCAATTTCACTACTTACGTGGGAAACAGAACTAAAGCAATTAATAAGAATTCATATGATGTGTTCTTTGATCATATGTTTGTTATTTATATAATATACAATATAATGATTAAGGTCTAGAATCTAAAATACATCTTAAATATGTGTATACATATGTGTACCATCACATTTATATACATTATGTAAGATATATATATAGCAGTAGCATATATATGCATTTAAATATATAAACATATATATGTATTATATATAACAAAACACACGCCCACATAAATGCATTAATTGATGGTTATTTTTATCAATAACTACCATATATGCATTCCGTTCCATACCCAATATGAAACAAACATATGAATGGAATGAAATCAATAATTTCGTTAACGTTTTTAAATATAAGAATAGATTGATCATTTCACTCTTAATTTCATTCTATTCCATTTCATTCCGAGTCATTATGGCGTATGGAGTGTGTGATTAAATGAATATATTCCAACTCATTTAGCTTTGTTCTTCAAAATGGCCCCTGGCAGGATCCATGAAGTGGCCCCCCAATCCGTGTCTAAGCCAATATTCAATCTCGGCCGTTCAATCTTTCAGATCTGGACGTCTATTAGTATTCCAAACTCCTAATACAAGATCCTCGTGCCACGTCATGGATCCTCACCAAAGCATATTACGCACCATCAACCGTCAATTAGCCACCAGCAGGCGAACGGCCCAGATCTCCTCTCACTCCCCCCACAATTCAAATTTTCAGTATATAACCAAAACCCCCCATTTTCACAAACCCTAACTTCAAAATCAAATCGAGTCTGATCCGATTTCAATCTACTTATTTCAATCTTGCATTTTCAGCTTTTCGATTCTGCAATGGCTCGTACCAAGCAAACCGCACGCAAGTCCACCGGAGGTAAGGCTCCAAGGAAGCAGCTCGCCACTAAGGCCGCTCGCAAGTCTGCTCCGGCAACTGGTGGTGTGAAGAAGCCTCACCGTTTCCGTCCCGGAACAGTCGCTCTCCGTGAGATTCGGAAGTATCAGAAGAGCACTGAGCTTCTCATCCGTAAGCTTCCTTTCCAGAGGCTCGTTCGTGAGATCGCACAGGACTTCAAGACCGATCTCAGGTTCCAGAGCTCCGCTGTGGCTGCGCTCCAGGAGGCAGCTGAGGCCTACCTGGTAGGATTGTTCGAGGACACGAATCTGTGTGCTATTCATGCCAAGAGAGTTACGATCATGCCAAAGGATATTCAGCTTGCAAGGAGGATTCGTGGAGAGAGAGCTTAGAGAGCGAAAGTGAGAGATCTGATTTCTAAGCTGTAAATTGTGTGTTAGGGTTAGGGTTTGTAATGTTGTTACATCATTGAATGCTGTTTGTGATGGATGGAAAATGAAATAGATTATGCTTTTTTCATATGGATCTTTTTATTTTCCACATTTTTTTAATCAGTTTTTTGTTTAATGATGTCTAACTCCATTGTGTTTGGATTGGCTGAAATCTATGGAAATTTAGATTGTGAATATTTATCTGAATTATTACTAACAGTTTGTTCCATTACATTTGGTTTCTTGTTCCTGTTTTCACACCGGTGTTACCTATTGTTTGTTTGAAACTAGAATCAGATTCCGCAGGATGAGTTTATGTCTAATTCATTAAGACCAGCAATTTTTTAATCAATTAGAGGTCACGTGGCACCACTACTTTGGGTATTAAAGAAATTTAAAACATGCAATTGGGTCTTTATTTTATGTGATGATTTCTCAGCTTTACAAGCAATGTTTTACATAAGCACTCAAAAGGTCAACTTTCCTGCTCTTTAAATACGGGCTATGAAAGCCATATATTCACAACTACATATACAAATTGTTTGCAAGATGAGGACAACCTTGGTTGAATATCCTCGCTAACGTTAAAAACGTTTTTAGGAGGTTTCATCTCAAAGATGTCTGGTTTCAAGAAGGAAGATCTTGATATGGTGCTAGTTCCATGTGGACTACTCATCATGTTAGGGTATCATATCTTCCTTCTTTATAAGTATCTCCGTTATCCTGAAACAACAGTCCTAGGCCTTGAAAACCATGATAGGAAAGCTTTTGTTCAAGGAATAATGGAGGTCAGCCAACACAAACTGCTTTCTCTTTCATGTCTCTTTGCTTGATTTCACATTTCAATCTCACACCCTTCTTTTTATTCGTAAGCTGCGGGAAATAGTTACTTTGGATGGCCCTAAAAGAAGCCAATTTATTGCTTTGGTTCTTACTAGGACACATGGGTGTCCTATTTTCTAATGCATGGGACATGACGACCCAGATCCGTTTTCCTATGTCATAATAAGAGTGAAAAAAGTTGCCAAGAATTGGATGATTCTTGGAATCATTTTAGTTTTGTTTGCTAGAAGACACTTGAAAATGTATTCGGGGGTGTATATTAATTTATAGCTTTCACTGATCCGTTGATTTTCAATTGCCTAAAGAACACATTTTAAGGTCGTGTGTGTGTTATGAATTGATATATTGGAAACTGGGATTGCGTTGTTGATCCCAACTCAAGTTTATTACCAACAGTGCTTATTTGATGATAGGAAGATTTTTTAGTCCCATCAATATTTTTAAGTGATTGAAGGACTTAAATTCATACACAATCATGATCATATTATTAAAATACTTATTGCATTAACTCTTTGGTTTTTCACCAAGAGCAGGTAGGGCTTGCAGATAGAAATTATGCTGTCAATGCTGTAGGAACCAACATATCGGCTGCAAACACACTATGTTCAATTTCTCTGGTTTTGTGCTCTCTAATTGGAGCCTGGCTTGCAAGTTCCTCAAGCACAAACACCCTTTTCCAGAGATTTGCCCTCTCTGTCGGCGAAAATCCAGCAACAACAACAATGGACTACATGGCAGTCCTAGCATTTTTCCTATTGTCTTTCTCAATGTTCCTTCAATCAGCTAGGAACTTCATGCACGCGAATTATCTCATATGCACGAAAATGGATTCAGCTACCGTGAAGGATGCAATCCTAATCCTGAGAAGGGGAGGTGAATTTTGGACACTAGGATTTAGATCACTTTACTTTGCATTGAATTTTTTGATGTGGTTTTTTGGTCCTACACCAATGTTTGCTTCGTCTGTAATTTTGGTCGTGGCACTCTACCACCATGACTTTCATTGCATTCCCCTACAGAGGGCTCGCTCTGCAAGAAATCATGTGACCAAGACTGGTGCAGATAGTCAAACTTCAACTACAACAAGAAATGAAACAAGTGAAAAAATGAGTGGAAGTTCTTGAGTCAAAACCATTATTTCTCAGTTAGAGCTTTCCTCACTCATGTAACTTTGACAATCACATTACATTGCCCTTGCCCACGCATATTGTCCCGTGTAATAATTAATCAACACATAATTTTCAGTTGTGTTTATTTTTTTTAAATTGCAAATAATTTTATAAAGAGTGACCCAAGTTTTATTAATGTTTGTCTATATTATTTAATGTTATCATAAGAACACGTGTCATGGCCTCATTAGTCTAACATAATTAATTAATAAAAAGATATTAAAATAAAATTTTGAAAGTTATTTAAAAAATACAAAAATAAAAAAAAAAAAAGAAAGAGAAAGATGGAGCACATGATTTTGATTTGATGACTCCAGGAATCCATAACAATAACCTACAAATAAAGCATAAGCATCTTTAAGAAGTATGCTTAGATTAATTCCGATGGATTAGAACAGTATCGCATCCACCACTGGCAGTTCTTCGATGACCCTCATCGTCGGAATATTGACAAAAAAACTTGCTTTCCTTTCCCTTTTGGTCAATTTCATTGTAGACTGAGCAAATGTGCTGAAAATAAGACTCGCCTTTTGTCTGTTTTCCGATTTTCAACACAAAGGATTAATTTTGAGAGAGGTTTTGATGTGGGCTTTTTTCGTTCGTCCATGAGATCGTAGCTTTGAGGAACTTGTCGTGGATTACACAGTTTGTGTTTATTCCTAAGATGATGTCATTGGATTTAGGACCTATTATGAGGCTTGTGAAATCAGAATATGATGAAAGTGAGTTTAAATGCATGGAGATTTTATAATAAATATAGTTTTCTTGGAAGTAATCCTTCTATTATGGGATTTTGTAGTATTGGTGAAGGAAGAACCACTCTTCAAGTGATTATGAATATCTTTTAAGTTTATGAATAACGAATGTTTTTTTGCTCTTTCTATTTTCTTGTTAGTTTTATCCTTTTTCTTTTTAATTTTTTGTGGGTTTTTAAATAATCTCAATAGTTAATTTAATTTAATATATTACAAAAATTAGATCGTGACACATGTTCTTGTAAAAATATTAAATAATATTGACAAATATTAATAAAACCTAGATCACTTTTTTGTCAAAAAAATTAACTCAAATCACCTCTTTGCAAACGACTTAGAGCACGTGTTACTTTTTTTCTAATTTACCATTTTTTAAAAATATGTATATATACTTCTTATTTTTATATAATAAATATAATGCTTACAGTATATCTAAAAATTTTATTAAGATTAACATCACAATCATCTAATTTAAAAGTTTAAGTCTATTAAATAGATGGTTGTGATGCTTTTCTTAACAACGTCCAGAGATAAGACAAATAATGGTGAGGGGTTGTTTCATTAAGTAATTAATTGGGTTATATTTCAGTTCTGGTTTAAGAGGGATTGCCCTTGGCATGTGCTAAATCCATAGACGAAGGAATTGATGAGCTGTAGCATGCAGAAAGAAGAACTTTCCTAAGAGCGATGCTTCCTTTATGCGGTTGGAATATAACATACTTACAGGACACACAAGCTTATAATAAGAAGAACTTTCTTAAGAGTGGGGTTCGGTTAGAAGACTCTAAATTATTCAGAAAATATTCCCTTCGGCTTTACTTAACATTAATTTGATTATATATAGTGGCATCGTTTGTCAACTCGATTTCTTTGGATAATTAATCCGCTCCAACTAACGCTATTTTTGGTAATTTTATAAAATATGAAAAGCTGTGGAAATGAGTAGAAAGAAAAAAATTGAAACAGAAATGAATGAAAATAAAAATGTGTGAAATATTTGTGTTTGGTAATTTATGAAGGAAGTGGAAGAACAAGAAGAGAAACGGAATTAGTATGTGACTAAATTTCTCTTTTTGTTTTATTTCTGTTATTTGTTTACCGAGGAGTGAAAAGTAATTTTAAAACAGTATTAATCTTTTTCTTAACTTTTTTCCTAATTTTGGAAAGAAAATGGAGATAGACATAAGTTGAAAAAATTCCATCTTTTTCCATTGTTTTTCGTGGGTTTCCATGTCTCTAAATACCAATTTTCCTTCCTCTTCCACTGTTTTTTTTTTTTCCTGTTTCATCGGCTTTCCGTCCACCCAAACATAGCTTAAAGCTGAAGCTTAATAATAACAGATTCAAAAAGCTGGTAAGTTTGAGTTTGAGCAAAAATTATATTGGAATCATTATCAATGTTAATATTATATTAAGTAAAGGAATTTTTTTTTTCAAAATAAAATGAGTCCAATTGAATTTAATTTGAATTCGTTTGATGTCAATTTAAGCCGTATTCTAGTTTCAAAATTTTAAATCTAATCTAATTCGAACCAAGCTCATATTTTATTTTTTGTGTTTTGGGTTAAAAATTGTACTTTTCGTTTTTTTTTTCTTATTTTTAAACTAGAAAACAAAGGAAGCAATTTCATTAATAAAACCAGTCAAGTGCATGTCACAAACAACAGGGAAGAAAGAGGATGAAAAATATAGAGCACACCAAAACATCACATCTTTTTTCAGCAGGGTAAATCCATAAAAAAGGGACAAATTTCATCCGATTATACTAAGAAAAGTTATACCAAGAGAAGGGGAACACTTTAACTGGAGAAAAGTTATACTAAGAAAACGGGAGCACTTAGGAAATAGTATGTAAAAATGATAGTAACGAGAAGGATAGGGATAATATGACTATAGGTACTGAAAATTAATAAGTTTTAAAGGTATATAAAAGAGAATTTCATTGATGATTTAAAAATCGATTTATCGAGGAAATAGATACATTACAGTTTGAGTCTATCATTTTATGATTAGCACCATAACTATATAATTTAAAAGTTAAACCATTATATTTATTCTATAATATTCTTTTCATTTGTGGGTCGGGACTTTGATTTTGATAAAAGCTCTTCTTTGTTTTGCCGTTCCACTTTTAGGTACGAAGAAGACGCATCTAAACAAGATCTAAACTCAAAGTTCAATTCAAAAGTAAGGTATCACCGTGGATACATAAAACTTATAGTAAGGCATCATATGTTTATAGGTTATAGTAGAGACATATAAGCACTTGCATTTGTTGTATAGCTTTCAAAACCACTAACTTTTGACTTGACCTTGCTGGTTTTGGACTGCACTATTTGTTGGACTTGGATCTCTACGTAAAGGCAACGGGACTCCGGAGAATCTAATGATTGAATTTAATAATTAGAAACTATTATATACGAAATGTTGTTATAGAATATATATAACTATATTTTTGTTAGGGTTTTTAATTTTTCACTGAAATAATCATTACCAATTTGATATAACATCTACTTAATCAAATGTAAATAGAAGTTAGATTAAAATGGGATTGCACTTCATATTTTTGAGTCTTGGATAGTTTTTCTTTTTACAAGTGATTTGACTTTGGGTCCTAATATCTATGTTTTGATTAGAAAATGAGAAAATGTAAAAAATAAGAATACTTTCATGTATGTTTCGTTCGATAAAGAGAAAAAAGAGAGATAAACTTTTTAGACCCAATCTTAGTGATTCTTTTTCTTTTCTTTCCTACCCCCGTACAAAGAGTAAAAAAGCATTAGATTGGAGAATAGAACAAACAATCAAGTCCAAAATGCCATACCCAAAAAAATAAAAATAAAAAAAGGAAAGAAAAAGGTTATCAGATGTAATAGTGTGGATAAAAGCAACCATATTTATATATATATATATATATTATATAATATATTATCACATGTTAGATATGATTATTACTTACTCTTCATTAATATATATATATATATATATGTATACGTGTCATATGATATTTGAAAATTGTTTTTAAACATCATTTAAAATGAAGAAAAAATTAGGACATAAATTAAATTATTAAAAAAATATCGTTCATATAGATATTTTAGAGAGCTAAAATATAAGTGGATTAAGCTCTTGAAAGGGTTGGCAATATTAATTTGAGGGGGGGAAATAGAAAAGGAGAGAAAAGAAAAAGAAGCTCTTGACAATGAGGAGGAAGGATAAATGAATAGAAAGGCCCATTAACGGCAGTTATTTTTATGAGAAGGATGCTTTGGCCCAAACAATTTTTTAAATGCCAAAACCCAAACAAGCTCCACCTTTGAACTTCAAAGATTCGTTACCGTGCAAGGGATGTATCAAAACAGGACAAGGGAAGGGAACGAAATTCAATCTTCAAGCTAATGCATATATTAATTTTTTCATCAATCTTCTAATTCTATCTTACTCTCAGTCTCTCTCTCTCTCTATATATATATATATATGTATATATAGAGAGAGAGTGTGTGCGATTAAATGAATGAAATAGAGTTGTAAAAAGATTTTTATTTGTTAATTTTTTTTATCTAAATAAGTGCATTTTACGAAAAAAAAAATAATATTGAATTGCTATTTATAACTTTAGATAATAAATAGCTATTTAATATTTTTTAAAATATAGAATAACTCTTTATATGGAGTAAGGTCACAATGGAAGTGGCTTTTATAATGAAGTAGAAGGGACAATTGATGTTTATACAGATATAACCATTTTCTTTAATGAAGAATAAGGGAAAGCTCAATTTTTTTTTTTTTTTCTGGGCCAAGAATACTCGATTGTTACTGCATTTTTAACCGATGATTGAAAATTCTTTAATAGAGAACAAGTCCAGCATCTTGAAAAAGAAAAGAACACAGATTGATAAATTGCAAAAGTATAATAACAATAAGTGTTCATAATTTGCTTAAATTGAAAACCAACTGGTCATTTTTTCTACATTTACATGTCCTTCTCATAGACATCGGCACGGTTCGGGTCGGTTCTGGACCCGAACCGGAACCGCCAGAGCCGGGACGGTTCACAGTTCCAAGGAACCGCCGATTCTGGCGGTTCCGTGGAACCGGTTTTTTTTTTTTTTTTAATAAAGAAAACAAAATAAGCGGTTCTGTTCCGTTTGGTTTTGTCCTTTCCCCCTGCCCCCTACCCCCTCTGTCCCCTACCCTGCACTCCTCCTTCC
This sequence comes from Combretum micranthum, assembly GCA_024138025.1. Taxonomy (NCBI): domain Eukaryota; kingdom Viridiplantae; phylum Streptophyta; class Magnoliopsida; order Myrtales; family Combretaceae; genus Combretum; species Combretum micranthum. Next base: position 1,553,300 of record JAMXBD010000012.1, on the reverse strand, counting down.
CCCTACCCCTCTTACGCCCTGCACCCCCTCACCTCCCAAATCCAGCCCAGCGCACGCTCTCATTTTTTCTTTTCATTTTCCTATTTCGTTGTAGGTTGTTTTTTTTTTTCTCCCTAGCGGGTTGGAACCGCCGATTCCGGGTCCGGAATGACGGTTCCAGACCCGGTTGAACCGCCGGTTCCACCACGAGGAACCGTTTGGACCTGTCGGAACCAGCGGGTCCTTAAACGGTTCGAAACCGTCACCCACGGGGCGGTTCGCGGTTCAGGAACCGCCGGTGACGGTTCGGGGCGGTTCGCGGTTCGAAACCGCCCCGTGCTGATGTCTACCTTCTCAGTTCTCACAAAGATTTTAATGAGATTAATAATATTAAATAAAAGAAAAGCAATATTATCTATTGATATTTTAAACGAGGAACCATTGAGATCTAATAGGACAACCAAGTACAAATTTAGGCCAGATCACATCTGAACCGGTAAGGGACTTTAGGTCCTGATTTTAGCCCAGCTCTTCGGCCATGATTCATGGATTTGATAGGTCCAACCGGTTCTAGTAAGAAAAAATAAACATTAACAATTAAAAAATATAAACTGATTTAAAGTAAAATATAATTGGAAAAATTAAAAGTAAATAATATATAATACTTAGATTATTTTTTATATGAATATAAATTATTATTTATTCGCAGTATTTTAATGTGTTGATAAAAATACAAGAAATAAATGTAATTTAAAAAAAAGACCAGTTGCTTTATATAGATTTAGAAGAATCTTAATTCTAAACAAAATAGGATTTTTTTTTCTTATGTAACCTCTTTTACAATGTATTCTAATCCTATGTCACTGATATTTAACTAAAATAGGATGTCTTTGTATATAAATAATTACACATTCCTATTAATTTTCATATGAAAACGGGTTGAAGACTAGTATTCTTAAGTCCAATTTTCATTTTAAAATTAAATTTTTATTTCCAATTTATAATTTTTTAAAATTATTTATACAATGTAAAAAAAAAAGAAAAAGAAAAAATTATTGGTGTGTTATATTGGGTCAAGACTTACCTCGTGATTGGCATGTTCATGGTTCATGAATCGGCTTATAACCATCCACAGGATTAGACATCTCTCAGGGTCGGTCCGAATTGAGACCCGACTCGACAGGGTGGTTCTGAACAGGTGGCAGGACCCGCCCAGGTGGTAGTCCTTGTCGATTCCCTATGTTGAACCCGTTAGAACTGGCGGGTTCGAATCGTTTCACAAAAAAAAGGGTAATATAATAAGCTTTTTTTCAACACTAATTAAGAAAAATATTTATTTATTTATTATAAGTGTACTATAATAAGCTTTTTTTTTTTTTTAACACATTGTATTTGCATTAGGTAACTAAAATTTTGTAGTGGGATTTAAAAAAAAATTTCATATCGTTTCGAAATTGTGGGACCCGCCCCCGTGAATCGGCGGGTCCACGGTTCATACCCACCTCGTACTGTAGATGGAGTTGTTTCGAGTTTGTAAAAAATGGAACAGAACCCGGCGGTTCGAGTCACGGTTTGGACCCTAACTGGAACATGGGTCCAGTTCTTTATGTCCCGCCGTTGAGTTCATTTAAGATCAATTTCAATAATTATAAGCAAATCAATTTTACTTCGAATATTTTGCTAAATTTAAAAATTTTACGTTGTTCAAGAGGGACCAGACATGATTTATCTTAGGAGGAAGAAGATTCATGCCATTTAAGCTATGAGTATATTAGCTAATCACATGTTGTTATTTATCTAAATCCACGTAAAAAATATGAAATATGGAAATATAATGAAAATAAAGCCAAAATAAAATGATAGTTTTTTTTATCATTTTACTTGTTAATGATAAAATATGAATTATAAGCCTCTAAGGCTCAGTTAAACTCATCACCTAATGGTGCTAGGTCATTAGGCTTAGGCTTGACCTATTCTAATCTACTTCCGAGCCTCTTAGGAATCCCAACTTCCTTAGCTTTAAGGGTTGACCTACCAAACATTATGGCAAAGTAGCTCTCGAGTTAAGGACTCTTGACACATTCCTTCTGATCTCCATTAATTCTATTTGGAGGCATGGTTAAACGTAAATTAATGGGGCCTTATCCCACATTCTTCATAATTGTCGCCACCACCCACTACTTTATAATCCCACGTTATGCATAATTGTCCAGGATCAACCTGCTATAAATATTTTTCTTATGCGCCACCAACAAGGTAATGTCACTTCAATGCCTTTATATTTACCATGACTTTTATGCTTTAAGGATGTTAGCTAATTTAAGCATTGAAGTGGTCGTGTTAGACAACCTTTAATGTACTACAAACCATGTTTTGATTTGTAAACCCAACATGCAGGTCTAAGCCCAACAATCGTCTTTATCTATACTGGATTTGAACTAAAGACGACACTACAATCATTTTTATCTTATAAACTTGATAAAATTGAAATTAAGTTGCTAACTAAAAGAAAAATTAATTATTTCTATATCGTAAAAATAAGAAAAGTTTCATAAAAGCATAGCCCATCTTTTTTTACTTTTATAAGCTTAAGACCTCTGTTTTGTTTTTTAACAAACTCATTATTTCCGTTTCATTTATACTTGTTTATCTTAGATACAAATGTTTCAATTTTTTATTGGTATAAATTAGTTAATTTGCTAGAGTAGTATTATCTATATATATTTGATTACTTAATATGGGTAATCATTAAAAACAGAAAAATGAAAAATATTTAATTAGATTATAATGTAATGTAACCTAAAAGTATGTAGAATTCTTCCAAATGCACATGTGTACCTACAAAAATTGCACTACAATTAAAGTTGAATGTATATATGTAAATGTCTATAAATAAATGTACATGATAAACAAATTTTGATAAAAAAAATGGGTTAAAGACCTGAATTTAATTATTATTTTAAGTTTAAAATTTATTTTAGTTAATACTAAAATTCATTTTAATTTTAACTTAAAAATTAAAAGAGAAAAAAAGTATGGAGGTTTGGAGCTAGACGAAAAGCAACCGGTTTTATCAAATTGACAAAATCGTCTGGTCCTTTAATTTCAAGATACGGATCTATGAGCATGTCTGCTTGGAGCTAATGTAAAAAACACTATTGGTTTGGATGATTTAATTTTATTAGTGGATGGTGTGGCTACCTTTTTTTCTCAAATTCTTCTTTTTTTCTTTCCATTATTTTTCTTTTAATTTTAATGACGAGGAATACCATCCACCACCGTAAATTGATTGTGCTACTCACCTCCACCTTAAATGGATTATACTACTTGCCACCATAGACGGCTCATGTTGCGCCACCATTTTTTTTTTCAATCACGGTGTCGGCTATAGTTTTGGCCTTAGGTTGGTTCCCAATGTGTTTCCTTATGTTTTTTAGATTTTTTAAAATTTTCTTTATATTATGTAATTTAATTTCTATTTTTAAATACTTTCTATTAAATTATTCAACTAAATAAATCTACTAACATTATTGTATTAGATAGAAGTAGAACATCGGTCATGAGTAACTTAATGTTAGGAGTGGAGGAGTGTTTATTGGAAAAAAATTTAATTGATAGATCTTGTGAAGAAAAATATTAATGGCTTGATACCATTTATAATTCAAAACATTAAGATATTATATTAATGAGTTTTTTCTCAAGTCTCATATTTCACATGTTCGATTTTTCTAACTCACATTTGTATTTTAATAAATTCCTTCCTCAAGTATGAGTCTCCACAATAAATTTAGGTTTGGAGTTTTCTCGCTGAAACATCGGCTCTGATACCACTTGTTAGGAGAAGAAAAGTATTTACTTCGAAGAATTCAAGGATATTATGAAAGAAGATAGTAATGGACTTGACACGTAAGTATTAGACTAATGATTTTCCCTTTTATAAAAGTCATATATTTTACATATGTGATTTTTCTAGCTCACACTAGTATACTAGCACTTAAAAACCACGACATAAACAATAAAATTCACAAAAGCACTAAAACATTCTTTATGTTTTATAATCTTTCCTAAAATACTAACATAATTTTGTTGGAACTTTAAGTCGTCTTACTTTTTCTTCACTTTCTTTCCTGTGAATATTGTTAAAAAAAAAAAAGGAAATAAAAATCTCGTAAAAGAATAGGACTCTTTTGCCAAATTCATGGGCAACATAAAACACATTTCTTATTAGACATCAGCATAGTTTCGAAATTGAATTAAATTGAAACCGAAACCTAAACACACGATTTCGGTCCAATTTTATGGAATTAGCAATTCTCAATTCTGATTTTGGAGTCGTGGAATAGCATTTTTTTGAAGTAAAAATTAAAAATAAATTAATGAAATTTATTTTTAATAAAATAAATTTTAAACTCAAAATAATTATTTATTGACTCTAAAATCATTAAATTATTCAACCAAAATTGTTAAAAATTTGTTTAGAATGTACATTTATTTATATACAAACACAACCAATACCATCAATTATAGTTAGTAATATAAGATTGTAAAATACTCTAAAGAAAAAGAAATTATAACACAAAAAATAGTCTCATATTATTAAGGTAATAAATTTTACTTTTAGGAGAAGTTTATATAAACTAAATTATATGATTTTAGCTTATATTTATTTATGATGTTTATAATAAGACATTAAATATTTGTAACTAGGTGATAAATTTTACTAGTCATATGAAATAATGTAAACATTAATAATCACATATCGAATATCTATTTTTTAAATTTTACTTTGATTATTTTTTCAATGAAATTGACAGTGTCAATCGATTGTAGGGTAAAAAACCATCTATGAACCGAAAAACTAACGATTCCTTAATCGATTTTGGAATTGGTCAACTAGTTTGATTCCGCTTTTAGAATCTCCATTTCCAAATTTGGTTAAGTTCTTGGTTTAAAATCGAACCGTGCCTATGAAAATGAGTGAATATACAAATTGCCATGAAAAATAGCTAAACTCCCAGGTAGTAAAATTTCGACCCCGCTTCTTTTGTTCTTTTTTTTTTTCCCAGCTTTTTTTAAGATACTACAACATAATGTATCTATATAATTAAAAATTAAGTGAGTAATTATGGTTTTCTTTCTTCGTTTGAAATATATTATTTATATCGTCATTAATCTAAATACACTCGGTATTAGACTTATTGAAAATTTTTTTATTAGTACAGAATATTATCGTGCGAGTATTCATCCCGTTGTGTGTGGACATCACTGGCCAACCGACAGGCTCTGTTTCGACAATGACCGGTCTAGTGCCTTTTGGCAAGTCTTCAAGTGGGTCCCATAACAACCAATCATACACCGCCACGTACCGTCCTATATTTTTTTCTATGTCATACGTTAATTCGTCGTACTCAGATATTGGGACAAGGGTGTTTAAAGAAGTTAGGTTCCCAAAGAACTTGCTGACACGCATTACATGCACACACTGAACTGGGATTGGCTGATTGACTGGTGATGATGCTGTTTGCTTGACACGTGGACGGTTGGATCCCTGAACATTGGGGTTATGAAGTGAGTACATGGTAATCGATAGGATGGTTTAAAAAAGTTCGAAAAAGAGAAGAAATGAAAAAAGAGAAGGCCAGGGCGCGTGGAGATGACAGACGACGTGACGTGACTAAAGTACGATGAAAGGCTGAGCGAATTCAGAGAGAGTAGAAGAGTAGAGAGAGAGAGATCGATCAGAAGGCTCGCGTAAAAGTCGAGGGGTTCTGCGACAAAAGACTGACTTTATACATAGACTGGTTTTTAATTTTGACCTTTTTCCTGGGTGCAGAGCCTTGCTTTTCCACGCGCTTCAATAACTTCGTGTTACACGCATTAACGTCTTGAAAAAAAAATATATATATAACATTTATCATTTTTATTTTCATCTAATATTGCTATTGGTACGTATAATTTTTGGGCGAAACCATATTTACCGTTATTTTTAAAATAAATTATTAAAAAACTAATTTTTTTTGCCATCTAATTAAAAAACTAATTATATAGAGGTAATTATATGAATACTATATTGATGTCGTATTTTTTATATGTGATATTATATTTTTAGTATATATTACATGTTTTGATGGTAAAAATATATACATTTGTCATGTAATAGATATGATGCTCACTTTTCAAATTGTTATATACAACATTCAATTTTAATTTCAATCTACTAACTTTAGTACTTTGCTTATGGCCAAAAAAAAAAGGAAAAGCTTTAGTACTTTGCTATAGGGCATTTGCGACGTAGTAGCTGTAGTATTCTACTATATTACATTTAAAATATGCTAGCAAATAAAGCAACATATGACACCGTAAATTGTAGTTTGGTTATTAATTTTCACTAAATGGTATTTGTATAATTTTTTTCAAGCGCATTGACAATTAAGAAACTAATAAAAGGGTTAAAATGGAACTAAAAGAAATGGAACTAAGTTATAAATACAATGGTAAATCGATTTTAATGTTTTAAAATATTTATTTAATTATTTGTTCTATTTTTATATTTTGTTTAATTGGATCTTAGTTGGGGTGGAATGAAACCTGTATATAGTGATATTTATAAAAAAAATGTTTTAATTTGTTGATACAATGGATATGATAAATAAATACATAGATGGTGAATTATGAATCAATTCATAATAAGGACTCATGAGTTTTATCTGTGATAGGATAACACATATAGAAACTAGAACTTAACATAAACTACAAACGAGCGAATATAAGCCCAAATTACAAAAAAAAAAAAAGGCTCTAACTTGTTAAAAATATTTTCAAATTTTAACTATATTAAGCTTTTTAAAGACCATAAAATACATACTCAAGCTTAATTTATTTAAATGAACAGATCTTAGTTTGAGTTTAAACTCAACCGTGGGTAAATCCAACTCCTACCAAAATTGATTTAACAATATATGCTTCCGGTATAACAATATTCTAATGTCCAAAGTTGACATGTCAATACAGAGAATCTTGGGAAGCTCATTCTCACCATAGTAAATATATTTTTATAATAATACATGAAGGACACACCTCAGCTTTTGGTATCTTGTATACAGATATAAATATATTTTTTAATCTATTAACTTTATTATTTAATATTGACTTTTCCGTTAGGAGTTGTACATCTGTGGGGGGGGAGACCATTATGACAATTAGTGTTTTTTGTCTTATATAAGATGAAAAAAAAAAAAAAAAGTACTACCTACAGTTTATCCACAGAGTACCGCCTACGAAAAATTGGGAAAATTAATTATAATAAGAATAAGTAATAAAGTACTAATACATTGATTAGGGTTTGCTCCAAAAATAAAATGGTTTCAAACTAGGGCACATATGATTTTGGTCTCTATTACCCACCGACCCTACTTGCCTGTGTTTTGTAGGACGATGGTCTCTTCCGCCTGCCCTCACTTCGAAAGACTGCTTGGAGGTGTTCCAAAAATGGAAGCAAATTTCAAGTTCTACTTTTTACTCTATTGAGGATGCGTACAATAGGATGGGCAGATTCTAGGGTTTGACTCCTCTCTTCCTATATCAGCATGAACAAAAACGTACGCAGTTTTCATGTTAATTATTATATGCTCTCATAGTCATTTTCAGTGAATGGGATATATGAATATATATATACACATATATATACACACACTATTTTAAATTGATAACTTAAAAACATGTATTCTTTTTCATCTAGAATGCGTGACATTTAGGTCTATTAACAAATATCTTAATAAGAGTAGAAATAAAGAATAGGTAATACACATCTAATGTATATAGACGTGATATATAATTATTAATCATACTTACCTAATATATATGACGTGTTATATGTATTATTAGTGAAGCCTTTATAATCACAACAAGATATTTTGTTATTACCACATGCAAATGCATGACAAATCTATGACTTTTATAATCAAAATCTATATATATTACATACCAAGAAGATTTTTTATTATTACATGCAATGCATAGAAAATCTATTACTTTTTAAACCATGAGGGAGTTAAAGTGGTGCCTCATAGCCGCCTCGTTTTTTACTTAAAAAATAAATAAAAAAATTTAGTTGAAAAATGTGATTAAATAAAAATATTTATCTAGCTTACATATATAGATTAATTCTATCCCGAATAGATCATTGATGTTTCCAGCTATAACATTTGTGGCATTGTCCCTAGCGAGTGATTAAGCTTGACGGCATATCTGCATTCTCTCTTTATTCAGCCTTATCTGCTACTGAGGTACTGTGGAAATTGGGCCCAATTTCAACAGATAAAGATAAGCAATTGACTAAACATTCTAGGGGAAAAAAGAGAGATTTACATATGCTTCCAAATAAAGTAGCAAAAATTATTGGAGCGTGGTTCCAAAAGAGTAGGGCCATAAGGAATTATTAGCTTTTGTTTCCACCTTGTTTGATCCTTCCACTTGTTATTATTAGTATGTTCAGCTCTTAATTGACATTACTATGCTTCCATTAACAAAGTGCTTATCTCTCAATAATCAATACACAAAGGACACCTAACTGTTGAACGGGTATATATAAAACCTTAATACTGTCAAAAGTTCTTAGGAATATTTTTGCTGTTTATAACCCTATATATATATATATATTAACTAAGAATTTCTGGTCTCCTCTAATTGTTTAAATTTACATTAAATTGTGATCTTATATGGGAATGCTGTTAAAATAGAATATCTATAGACGGGAATCTCATGCTAAATACTATCTTCATATTTGGTTAAGAAAAATCATGCTTCTTAGAATATTCCACAGATAGGGAAAAAAGAAAAAATTCAAAGTACCTATCTATGTAACCTATCCACCAAAATCATCTTTACAATTAAGATTGAATCTCTCTTTTATTTTATTATTATATTGTTTAATCTCCACCCCCTCATCAAACCCAAAGGCCACCCTCTTTCAGTTATTTACATTACCCCAGGAATTATTGAACGTCGCTATACCATCTCCATCTCCATCTTTGCCTTCCACTTTGCATCCACTTCATCTTTAGCAGATGCATTTTCTTAGTAGAACTACTTTGTTAAAGAATTGTTGATAATATACCCATATCTGTTATAAGAAATGTGAATATGAGAGACAATTTTTTCGCTCGGGTTTAAAATTCGCCTCTTTATTATTCATTCATTCATTTTTTTTTTGGAATTTCATGTACTTTGGCATATTCTAGGAAAGAATATAGGGACCACCAGCTATCAAAAGTCTGGCCACTAGAGACCCAAAGATAAGGTTGTTTATTGAATTGAATTGCATGCTATGATTATTTTGTAGTACAATTAGTTTTGCTGTTTCATTATACTCTCGAACTAAAGCACACTGATTTCACCAGTTTGAACGGAATCATATTAATTACAAGATGATCAAAAGAAATCCTAACTTGTGGAGAGATTCTCCATTTGCATTGTTTGCAGTACTATGATAAAATATATAAGGAAAAAAAAATAAAAAAATGTTATAAAAAAAGAATTTGAAAATAGATTTAAAAAAATGTGGTTCCAACTACTTTACTAAGCAAACATCCTTAAAAATAAATTGTGAAACAATATTAAGATTTAAGGATATGTTTGTTTCATTATAATCTGATCATTTTGATATTATATATATATATATATTGGTTTCAAATAGATATTTATCAAGAAACATATATCAATGAAAAACTGATAATACTATTTATAAACCGACTAAATAGATACGATATATATATGATACAGATAAATTACAGATAAAAATTCAAACAGAAACACGACACTCAAAACAATTTTTAACCCTATTTATTTAATCTCTTCAAAACTTCTATCATAGTTTTGCTCCTTTGATAGTAGAGTAAATTCCATCAACCTTTTCACGGATATCCTAAAAAGCTTTTTCCCAACTTGGATCATCTTCCTTTCTCGTCCTTCATCTTTGGTTGTTTTCGATTCAGTTGCACCAACTGGTCATGTATCATTCGCTGTGGAAAAATTGGTGTATTTTCCAGTACCGATTTGGATCGATAATGAAAATTTAAACAACTTGCTTTGATGGATTAATGAACAGTGGAAGATAATAAGTTCCCCAATTAATTTCGAGATGTTGCATCTTTACCTGTCCTCCCGTCCCTTTCTACCCGATATCTTTAATAACGGAGCTACTAATAGGGTTAGCGATTTCTGATATAATATGATGACTGTCCTAATATGATTGGAAACATGACCACAGAGATAAACACAAAACGATTATGACACAAATAAATATTATTTAAACTAAAACTAATTATTCGTTCTGTCTAATCAATTCATTTGCCTTTTATATTGTTACAAGTTTAACGAAAGATAGGTTTGGTTTAAGTATATTTCTAAACCATATAATTTTGGTTTCACCGTAAATTAAGCTATTTTTAAAATCTCAAAAAACTATATTCACATAATATGTACAATTCGTGTAATAATTACATGCAATGGTACTATATAAGAAGTTGAAAAAAATAATATCAATGCAACTAAAAGATTTTAAATGTCAATTAATAGTTAAATATTTATAAAGTTAACATATATAATAAAAAATAAATCGAACTACATCAATATAGGCGATGATCATCACCACAAAAGTAAGATAAATATATTTTTTAATTAATATAAATCAACTTTTTTAGTACTAAAAAAAAAATTTAAAATTTCAGTTTAGTTTTAGTTTGGTTTGATTAAATTTTTCAACCGCCACCATCCTAATCGTTAAGTGATTTGAATGTAAAAATTAAGCAAACACAATAAGCGTGCTTAGTCATAAAGGAATATTGAAATTAGATTTCATTTTATCCATAGATTCACCCTTCCAACCTAATTAGGTTATCACTTTCTCACACACCTTAAATTTCGGCCGCATTTTAACTTTCGCAAGTTGACATAATTAATTCAACTACAATGTAGTGTGAATAAAAAACCAAAAAACATGCACCCAATTTTGGTGGGGTCACATGGACATCATTGTCCTTTTCCCGGTTAATGCCAAACAAAACACAAGATCCAATGAGACTTCATGTGAATCTAGGAAGAACTTTTAGGGTACTTTGCCCCTTCCATATTTAGGGTAATCAATTTCCATCAAACATTCATATTAGTGATTCCTAAACCCATAATGCTGTGGGAATAATTATGCTAAGCCTAGACAACATGCGACAAATTGGCAGATTGGTGCGTTTGTCAAAAATGGTCAAAAGAACAATAATAATTAAGAATGGTTTGGATATAAAGTGCCTGATGCTAATCATGGTTAAGGAAACATTATGATTCCATTCGCATTATCAAATTCACAAAACATATATTACCTGGTGTATTAACAGCACTTGTTAAAAAATCAAGTGAAGAAACTTTTAATTATTTTTTTAGATAAGCATTTGCTATTTCATAAAGTATATAATCAATATTTAAAAATGTAAAATATTTTTTTAAATACTTAATAAAAATAATGAAAAGATAAAAAATTAATGAATGTCCTGAACATCTGCTAATAGGACAATCAAATTTTATCGAATGTTTTTTACCCCATCGTGCACGTGAGATATGCATAATCATTTCACTTTTTCATAGTAATGGCGGCAAAGTAAATTGATTTGCTTTTATATCTCCTTAAGAAGTGCTGGATTTGGCTCCCAGATAGAAGGGGGAAATTATTCCAAAAATATTGATTTGCTTTTCAGCCTGTAAAATCGGCCTGATTAATTATGTCTATCTAATAGGAGCAAAAATGGGGTTAAGCTAACACACATATAATTATATGTATATATTTACTTATTTTTATTAGAAGGTAATGCTACTGTTCGAAGAGCTCATGGACTGTTCATACTGTGGAACCTAATAAGTTTCTGACAATAAAAAAATATGATTGGTCAAGGAAAGATCCATTTAAAAATTAATTAGGTTCTAATCACCAAAACTCTAACAATTTAATGCTTTAATAATTAAATTATACTAAATTGTAGAAAAAAAATAAGAGTTTTAAACTAAAAATTTTAAGTAAAAAATAGTATCCAAAATATTTAACAAAGTAGGTGTCTAAGTTTTTACTTTGAAACGTGCCCTTAAAAGAGAGAGCAGTGTTGTGTATGCCAATCGGACCATCCATTCTCCCGCTGCTAAGTCATAAACTTGATGAGGAAGGAAAGCAATAAATATATGTATATAGATGGATAGATAAATTTAAACATAAACTTCAATTCTATCGACCTCATTCTTCTCGGCTTGTAAGGAAAATAAAGCAACAATTTTGAAACCTCCGTAAACCTTTAAAACATAAAAAATTCGTATCTATATACTTTTGCCAGTTCTAGTTGTGCAAGTTTTAGTAAGATCGTGGGATTGTGATCTCTATCCCAAGATTAGGCTCAACAAGGTTTTGTCCAATCTCATAACAATATGAAAAAGAATGGTAATGGATACGACGAAACAATAAACTTTAACGGCCTTGTGGAATTTTCAAATTTCATTGTCAATCTTCAATCCTGATTCATACATTTGGATTCATTAAATTTAGAGGAACCTAATTCTATGTGTTTTAGGTAAATATAGCAAATGTGCAAATCCGTTTGAGGATTTCAACGATTAGTTTGCAATAAGATCAAGGTGAGTGGAAATTTCAATGATTTATTACTATTTCTATGTGTACGGTGTGTTGTGTTGTTTTTTATTTACTGTTTATTAAATGAATTATGTCATTAATGAGTTATCAAAGAATTATAAGGTGAATGAGTTGAAAACGATTTCAAAAGCCAAATACAATATAAGAAACTTTGTGAAGAACTGAGTCACAATCCGGTCAGTTCGGGCCTTACCATTAGACCAATCCTGTCATACCATCCCATCAATGTCCTTCCCTTACTATTTACCTTAAACTACATTTGGCCGGAGATGGTCTAGCCATCATCCACCTAGTTCAATATCAGATCGGTGATCCAATTTGATAGGCAAAACTTTACCGCCGCTTGGCTTTGCCAAGTCACAAACTTAGTCCTTCCCTTACTCAATTGCAAGCTTAATTCTTTTAATAAATTAAATTAAATACAACTATTTTTAATTAACTAAAATGAATAATTATTAAGGCACATTGGAGCATTGTATTGTATTAATTGTAATCATGATCTTAAACATTAGAGTAATAATATTGGTACAAGAAAAGTACAATTATTAAATTTTAAGGTAATACACTCCAGCTTGCATATTATCTAGTAAAAGTGGTTCGATGGTGATGAGAAACTCTAAGTAATGATTCTTAAGGTTACACAATTGTCACATGGCCAAACAATGTAGATGCTTTGAGAACTGCTAATAGTACTCTTTCTGTATTCACCAAAGCCACTATTAACTTAGAAGATAATAAAAGGCTTTTGTCATTGGTGATTAAGATTGAATTGCATATTGTGTTATGTTATGTGTACTCTGCTTTCTTGCATTATCTTGTATTGATCAAATTGTAAAGAACTTTGCTATCTTTTTTTTTTGACCAAAAACTTTGCTATCTGAATTGTGTTTTTACAAACTATTTTGTATTGGTTGAATTACAAATCTGTTCATCACCCCTAAATCTATTAATCAATTTCAAAATCATAAACAAAATGGAACACATATAGCAAGGATATTACATCAACTCTCACCATCACCGTCCATTGATAAAACAACAAGAAACAAATGCTATGTCAATGATTATAAATGAGCTCTTTTTGAATTCTCCGATATGTATTCTGGTTTTCTAGCTTTGTGGGACAAACTAAAAGATCAAGGGAAGTCGCAAACTATAAAGCCATATTTAAACTATCATTTTAGGTCTTATTATAAGTGTTTAAAAATCTTAGCCTATGAATGTATTTAAGGTATCCTTTGCTTTCTTCAAACTACATTTTATGGTATTGGTAAGTTAAGAGAAATATTTGGACACTCAAATCCAAGTTTCAATTTAAGTTACACCAAGGCTTATGACACAAGTGAATTGATATTAAACAATTTGAATGCTAATGGAATTGTGAATTCCTTAACCTAAGCTTAAGGCAAAATTATACTCTAACTTCACATTAGTTACTAGAAGACCATATGTGGTGTTACGTTGCATAAATGTGTTCATTCATAGCATATGGTTAATAACTTTCTTATGCTTGAGGCGATAATGCACTCCCATCACACGAAGCAATGGTTTTGCTCACCCGTAGGATTGGATAAGATTTGAATACACGGGGGTTAGCTCACCCTAAGATCGTTGTCATAAATACGTAAAAGGTGAATTGAAAATATAGAATCCAACAGTAAAGATTCTATTGTGAATACGGTCTCTTTTGCAACTCAAGTTTATATTAATGCAAGCTAAACATGACTATTTAGTACGAATACCAATTGTCTTTTCCAATCCTCTCGATTTGTGAAAAGTCATAATTCCATAGTTTTTTTTTTTTTTTGAAATACGTATGTATAATAGTTAACAATAGTTATTAAGTGTTAAATAAAGAGTCTTTATCTTTGACTGATAAGATGGCTATCATATAATCGATGCACAAATGACATGGTGACTTCTATTTCTACATATTCCTCCCAACCCTATTAGTGGGTCGGTATGCAAGCCCTTTTTCATTTCATTTTACATTTTTAGGACATTCCAATTTAACTACCTCATGGGTAGCAATATAGATGACTTTTCTAAGAAAGGAATTGTCTGAAACAAATCCTCATCAAATTTATCTTTTCTTTTTCCTTTTTTGTATGTATAATATGCATATATATAGTATGACACCATTTTATACTGTTTCATATCATATTAGAATATATATATATATATATAATATATTACTTAATTTGTGAAATAATATAGTTACATTAATAAGCGTTTATAATAGGAAAATTTGTAAATTATCCTCCTAAACTTTTAACAAGGTACAAGTTCATCTTCTCAACTTCTAAAATGAGCTTTTTGACCCTTTAAACTTTCAAAAATTAGCATAATTAAGAACAGTTAACACTTCTTAATAATTCAAAGGGTAAATTTGCACGTAAATTAAAGTTTAGAAGGTGAATATGCATATAAAAGAAAGTTTAATGGGGTATTTTGTAACTCCCAAGTTTTGATTTAATGAAAAATGTTAGTGCCTTTAACTATGCCAATTTTTAAAAATTTAATTATTCTTAATAAATTTAGATTTTTTTGTAAATGCTTATACTTCAATATGAGTATATGTGGTACAGGGATTATGCTCTAGTCTTGAAGCTTAACAACCCAACTAACATGATACAATTATATGCCTAAATGATATGTAGAGTTTAAATGGATATGTCTTATAGAGGCAATTTATTAATAGATATGGCAAAAAGCATTATTAATAGTAATGGATATAAGGGAGTTTTTAATTAACATTCGAACTTACCAAGCTAACCATTTTCCATTAAAAGAAATTAAGTTAAATGCAAAGTAGTTATCTAAAGTCATAATTTGACTTATTTATTTATTTATTTTGCAATTTCCTAATTTAAAATTCGAGTAAAAAACCTTTTCTTATAATGGGAAATTAAGTGTCTAGCATGTTGCTATATCATTAAAGTATACATTCTATGCATCTGTATTTTCACAATTATGTAAAAGTATGGATTTTGATTTCCATTTTCATTCTCTCAATTTCTACTAATTTCTAAATAAATAATTAAGATTTCCTAAATTCTTAAACTATACTTTGACATCATTATGATAATTTTTTTTCCTTATATTCTCACTACTTGTGAAATCATTTAAAGAAAGGAATTTGATGAAAAATAAAAGATTTGAAATTAAAAAAATAAAAATTCGTCAATAGCCTAGTATAGTAATATTAACATTAGTTTTCTAAGTCCAATGAATCAAACTTAAATTCTCCTCCTAAAAGAATTAAAGAAAATTCATTTCCAAAAAAGTTTACCAAATATTTAATAGTTCCAATGAGGCAACATATCTAGATGAATTTTAAGCTTCTCTAAACGACAAATCATCTAATATATCATTATAAAATTCATAAAGTTGAAATCATTTTGCTATTTTCACTATGTCATTTTGTCTATAGATATTTTTAGTGAAATTATGTCCTTTGGAACACCTTGTCATTGTCAAAAATTACAATAATATAGGTTGAAGGCCAATAAAAAATGCAGGGGAAGGAAGCCAGACTTGGAAATGCAGGCTAAGGGAAAAGGTACATGAAATGTTCATGGTTACCCAACAAGGCAAACCTTTCCTTGATGTTGTTTTTGACCTACAATTACCTCTCTCTCTCTCTCTCTCTTCCTTTCTAATTACTATATATAAGATGCAACAATTGAAACAGAAGGGTTAACTAAATATGAACACACCACCTTCTGAGACTAGTACTTTTATTTCAATCCACCAAGCATGGTTTATACATTTCACATAAAATAAGTGTATAAAATTTGCTTTATTTGATTTGTTGATAAGTGCCTTCCTAAATAAATACATGCATATATAAACACAGTATAGGACACATAAGTATCAATTAAAATTTGGACACATATTCTAATGAAATAAATAGATTTTAAAATAATAACTACTTGTATTTTGCGTGCACGCACACACACTATATATATATATATATATATATATTAAAAATTATTAATATGTACACATCGCATTTATTGTTACCATTTGTATTGCACATAAACCTGACAACATGTTAAAGATTTTATTGAGTTTTACAAGTTGTGATTCTTGCAAGTTGCTAATCAATTCACTTGATTTCAGTAATGCAAAAGGCTTTTAAATATAATTTTTTTCCTCCCACTTGTTAAGGTGAGAAAAGATTTGGTAAATAAAATATGTCACCGGATGATTATTGGTGGTTTATAAATACTAATTAAAAATTTTATATAAATATTTTTATAAAATCTATATATTATTTTTATCTCCTATATTAAATATATTGATATTTATTCACTACTTACCCCTGTGGGTGATGATTGTTGAATTTTTTGTCCTTATTAAGCACAGGTATAATAAGGATTATCAGGAGACAAGATAGCAATTAAAACACTGTATAACTCATTTAATTGTGAAGAGCCGCCCTATAGAAAAAGTAGGTGAGCACTCCAGACCACAGGGTCTTGTAATAATTAAGCAATCTATAGTGCGGTGGGTGGTACTGACCCAAGAGGTTAAAGTGAGGCAAAAAGGAAAAATGCATGAGAATATGCTGCTACTCCTACACCCCCCTATTAACATGGTGGGCTTCACCCTATACTTATATGTCTCAACATTTATTATATGACACATATTGTTATATATATATATATATATATTGGCATAAGAGCTGGATTTTGGATTTATAAGTTTAAAAATTTAATTTTTGATCAATAAAGTCCTCAAATTGGATTTTTTTATAAATCAAAAGCATGCCTCTATCTCACACAAGGCTGACAGTGATTTCAGTAGATTAGTAATCTTTTTTTCATTTTGGTAGTTTTTATTTTCTCATACATCACTTTGTACAATGACCAAAATATAGTAAATCAAGGTAAGAAAATGATAAATTTCTATTTCTAACTTGCATAATGTTTGATCTCTTTTAGTTTAGACACATGTATTCAAGCATATGTCTATGTAAGCAAACAAATTGTGCCACACGTACTCCAATTTTTTAATCCCACGTTTACTCATCTAAATGAAAGATTATTAGTCAATTTGGCCTGGACACTTCAACTAAAACCAAAACTATAGACTGTTAGGTAATGTCTTATGATAGGAACTGGGACATGATTTTTCTGGAAGGGCAAAATTAACCGTATTTAACCCATTATAGCAAAAAATATTTAAAATAATCAAACTTATTGTGACTTGTGACGCTTTGTGTTAAGGAGTATGTTATAAAAGACGAACAATGACAAAAGCAAAGAAATATGATAAAGCATATACAAGATTTACGTGGAAAACCCAAATCGGGAAAAACCACGGGTAGAGACGAGAGAATTCACTATATGTCGATAATGAAGTACAAGAGAGAGGGAGTAACAAATTACAAATCAAAACTCTTTCATTTTCTCACTCACTCATACAAACCCTAAACAAAACACATTTATATGTGTATACAGCTAGCCGACAATAAATACCAAATTTATGTTTCTTAAATGTATAATGAATGAATAATAAATGTATAGTCAAATATTCATTCATTATACAAATACCAAAATTATGACTCTTAAATGTATAATGAATGAATAATAAATGTATAGTCAAATATTTATTCATTATACATTTGACTACGAAAAACTGCTACTGAAAACGGGTCACAAACTCCAACAGAGTACTTATGGATATTGCTAAACTCTATCGCTAACAGTTCATTCACCTGATATGAATAGTCATTCATTTATTCCTCGTTCAACGTAAAGCTGATATTACGGTGTCCACTTGAAAGGAATGATAATTCATAATAAATTCCTATTACATAAAATTATGAATAGAAATTCATATCTCTAACCCATGAATTACCATTTAATGATCTATTTTTTAGCTTTGTCATTAATACCCTTATCTTGAAAATAACACATATACAATTATCCTCTATTTCCTCTCTTTGTAATAAATACAAGAAGCATTATAGATATTTTACCTTTTACTTTAATAATTACTTATTTTACCTTTTACACCAAGTAAACATTATAATAGTCATTACAACTTTATTACAATCTCTTTGAATTGGAATTTCATTCCCCCCTTATTCCATTTAGCGAAATGAATGGGTTGTAACTGTTTTTTGGATCCATATCAACATCTAATCAAAAGTTCTAAAAAGAAAAACCTTAGATGCAAAGTAGTACATTATACTTATGCACAATGATGAGTTTTAAGCAACATTGTCAAACCTAGATTGATCCTCCCAATGAAACCTAAATAAACCTAAACCTCATTGGAAATGAGTCAATTCAACCATGGTCGAACCCCTAATTTATCTTTGTTTCACCCATTAATGCTTGACTCTTTATTATATCTAGTCGAGCTCCATATCAGATCTGATAACATTGGTTTTGAATAGATAAATCGTTTGAGTCGATCTACTTTGCTTTATTTTAGTTATAGTTATTAAATATTACATGTAAATATACTCGTTTAAAGGAAGACCATCCAGATGATAAATTAGATAACGGATATAAACTATACTTATCAAGGTTTCCATCTATTATGTCTTGCATTTACAAAATAGTCTTTAACAATTGTTTACTCTTTTTTAGCACAATATATATAATAACTCATCTGTAAGCTGATGCAAGTATTTTATTATTTTTGCTGATAAGTGTTTACAATAAAACAAACATATTATGATTAGCATTGCTCTTCTACTTTGTTTAGACAAATCCAGATCTTTATGCAATTTTGTGCATTAATATTTTTCAACAACTTATATATATATGTATATATTTATAATCCCACTCTTTCATATAATAACACCGTAACTATTTCACATCTAGTATTCTTAATTTGTATATATGTATCAGTGTCTCTCTCGATATATAATTATGCTATCTGAAGCTCAACCAACACTTCACAGTTTCCATCTCAAAACTCAAAAGAGTACTAATTAAAAGCCGCACATACTGCCTTTACTTAATATGTCTTTTCTGGCTAAAGCAATTACGAAGGTTAAATATAAAGAAATTTTCTTTTTTTCAAAAAAAAAAATTCCATCCCCATAATCAGGGTTAGACATACTTCATATAAATTAAAATATAGAATCCTATTAATGGGTGTGTTAGCGATACAAATGCATATCAGATGCAGATGAAAAATGAAAATAGACGCTTAACTTTAGTTTGATGCTTACTTTAGTTCAATCAATAACAATAAGGTCAAGCTCCAATTCAAGCTAATAGAGTAATTTATTGACTAAGGGTCAAACTTCAAAATATTTAGGCCCATAAAATCTCTTATCAAGTAAAACCATTTTTCATTGAATATATATTTTTTGAAAAATGGTATGTTTTCAAGTGTTAGGTTGCGATTTACAAAAATATGTGAAAAGATCTTTTTGTTTTGAAATTAATTTTATGTATAACATAGTGTAGTGTATAAATAAAATATTCTTATTTTAAAAAGTAATTTGGACAAGGGCTTCTCCTTTTAAAAAACATATATCGTTTTTTTAAAAAGGTGTTAAGGCTTTTCGTTATAAGAGAAAATGTCTTGCACTCAAATGGATACAACCAACCTAACAAACAAATAAAAATAAGAAAAATGATTTTTTGGAAATATTTTTTTCAAAACAATCAAGAAATTAAGATCTTAGTTTAATATCTCGCAAACTTATTATAGTAATTTTAAATATCAATTAAGCTTAAATCAAGTTAAGATATCAATATCATTTCCAAAAAAATTTCTTTCTTAGATAAATGAATACCATTATAAGTTGATCTCAAGCTTATAGTTAAATAGCCTATTCAATGTCAATTATGAGTTCTAATGTTCCATGTCAAGTTGAAGGTCAAACTCAATACTTATTATGTTGTTTTTGTTACACTTTTCATATATACTCCTAATAAAAAAAATCACATTCTAAGACTATTTCAATGAAGTGTGAGGCATAATCATAATTCATACCAATAAAAGGGGGCACACGAGACACAAGACTCACGACAACTAAATTCCTAAATTCAACACCATTCAATAAATTTCAATCCATTTACGCGGTACACGTAACATAAAGTTAGATGCTTATGATCAAATAATACACACATCATGATTTTTATAATCAAGTTGTATAGACATCTATCTTCCAATGAAATTGAAATTAACCTAATTTGGATCCCGACTTTTTCAAAAATTGTTACAGATAATAATTGGCTGAGACAAAAAGAAAAAAAAAAAAAGAAAAAGAAAATCCAATAATACAAACACACTACAAATCTCATTCCAACATATCATTTAATCCACCAAAGTCAACAATAAGAGCTAACTCCTTTGGGTTGAGTGTTATTACAGCATTTTCATTCTTGAATTGTTTAAGAAATTACTTAAAGTACTATATCACTATCTAAAACCACTCTTCCTATTAAGTAGCTTTCTATTTTATTTTCGGTTACTTTAAAAGAATTACTTATTCATAATTTTCTTAAATTTTTATGGATTGCTAAGCAATCCAACAAGCAACTTCCATATAATTCATATATATAGGAGTTTTTGCCGAATAGCTGGAGATAAAGACGCTGTTAGTTCCCGATTTAGGATATACATCACAATGACCAGGGTGAAAGCTAAGTTTACCAAGACAGCAGCTCACTAAATGCTGCCGCCAACACAATTGAATTCAAATAATTATGATAACACACTTAAAATGATAATCGGAAATTTAAATTATCAAAATCACACTTATTCCAAAAGATTTGATCAATCACGGTATAAAACCGGTTGGTTAGACTTCTTTTTCATTTGACCATGGAATTCAAATAATTATGATAACACACTTAAAATGATAATCGGAAATTTAAATTATCAAAATCACACTTATTCCAAAAGATTTGATCAATCACGGTATAGAACCGGTTGGTTAGACTTCTTTTTCATTTGACCATGGCCTTCCCTTCTCCAGGGCTCCTGCCGATTATAATAAATTATAGGTTGATCGGTACAAACCACGAGTTGATCACAATCTCATTTCCAATTCCAAGCATAAAACCTTTCATCTACCGTCTTTAGTATTTATTCCCATACTCATGCACAAAAGGATTTTATTGACTTGCAATATTTTTTGAATGAATAAAACTTTAATAAATAGAATTTTTATTTATAAAACTTTTATTTACAAAAAATTATTTTTGCAAAAATAAGCATACTCAATATTAGATTGTTGCCAGCATGTGTTGGCTCAGCTGGCAAGCGAAATTACCCCTAGGTCACGAGATTTTGGGATCAATTCTTACCACAGACAAAGGTATCTCCTTACGGTCTGTAATCAAGAATCGGTCCTTGTTAATGTGTTAGGACCATATTGGTGGGTTGTCTGTCCCATCCAATTTTGGGCAAAAGTGTCCTGATGATCTTCTTATAACGAAGTGAGAGGGTAGTCAGGTTTCCTGGGTGATTGATCGAAGTCAAAGGCCAAAATCCCTAAAACTTTTTTAAAAACCAAACAAAAAAATTAGATTGTCATTCATAAAGAATGACTGTTCAATGTTTCTTGTAATATGATTCCTTATAGAATTACCATTACAATCAACTAAACCCTATAATAACTCTTTATAAAAAATAATACTATAATAGAATTGTTATTATAATAAAGTGACAGATAATCTTTCAGAAAATGATTAACTTATTTCCCTGCAATGATGCAAATAGTAAGAAAAGAATAAAATGTTTACTTCCATAGTTTATGAACTCACCCCTCTAGATTTGTAGGGTTATACGCTTAACTATGGAATCATAACAATTTTTATTATTTAGAATATCGATATAATATGAAACTTATTTGAGATATTGTGGTTCTTGGACATCTCATTATCCCTCAAGGTTTTATTCATGAGTTTAAATAAGTTTGTTTGAGGCGTATTTGAATTTATTTTATGATTGAGCTAAACTATCTTAATTCATTCAAATTCTCAGTTGCTATTGCTGGATAGATCCTTTTTGTCTATGGCCCTAGTTATTTTCGTGTCCACGATTTTAGTTTGGTTCGCTTGGTTTGGGTTTCAACGTGGTGCAATATAAAACTTAGGATGGCATTATTTATTTTTTTTCATAAGTTCAAACCTTAACGCATTTCAATGAGAGTGTGAACTGACCAATAATACTTAATATAGTTTTGCCCACGTGACGGATGACTTATCCTTTTCATGTAGATATTCGATTGTGCTTAAAATTTTCGAATTCTCTAATTGAGAAGCTAGATTAATAATTACAATAATATTTATTGTTATTTTTTTAAATAGTTTAGTTGTGTATACAATATATAGCTGTAAAATCAAATGCAAAATTTTACAAAACTCATATAGTAGTTAATTATAAATATTAATAAAATTCAGATGCTAAATTAATAATTTTGAATTCCAGATTTTCAATTATAAAATAGAGAAAATTAATGAATCAAACTTAATAATTTCCCTTTTTATGGAAATCGATTCACTATGTCTTCAAAAATACCCTTAAAAGGTGTTTTTTAAAGGTTAAGATGTTATCCTAAAATACTAGAGTACGCGGGTCCAAATCAGGAAAAGAAAGCGATATCTTTTGTGGAGTTTGGTTTTAAATGACCTTGAGCACTCTGGTCTTTAAACCATTGCGGATAATTATCCACTCCTCCATTTCAAATATGTTTTTTAATATTTGCTCCATTAGATCCATTATCATTGAAATTATCCATTTAAATTCTAAAATATCGAATAATATGTATACAGGCCTTATTTTACCTTTCTTGTCCTCGAATAAAACATGTAAAACATACTAATATACTTTTTATTAATTTTTCAGTGGGTAAGGTTGTGGCCCGGGAAAGGGGAAAAAAAACACTTTTTTAAAGATGTCGAAGGTAGAAACTTTAAAAAGGTTTCTATGTTCTCCTCATCCAATTATTCATTTAACCGTTAAAATAAATATAATAATCAAAATATCAATTATTTTAGTGGTTCAATCACAACTAGATATGATATAAGTCATTGAATGATAACAAGACTAATCCGTCAAAAATAATAACGAAATCATAGAATTTCTTCAATTTTAAAGATAAGAAGCTAAGTAAGCATAAAGCAAAAGATATCAAATTTAGTACATAAATTTTAAGTAAAAATTCATTTTAGCACATTTATCTTAGGGCTCAGGCTGTTTATTCTATTTATTAACTATTAACATAAAAAAAAACATGTCAATAAGTATTAGAGGAGATAATAAAAAGCCAATCATAGTTATTTATTTTATTTTAGCAAAAAAAATTTTTGATTGACACATAAATATTAAATTAATTTTTTTTATAAATTTTATATATTAAAATTTGGTATTTACCGTATGTTTACGAGTTGTAATAAGTAGAAAAAGTGAAAAAAAAAAAAAATTGTGTTGATTTAGTTGATGATAATGGTAGGTGGGACCAGAAGCTATCCTTTATAAGATAAAAGCATGTGTCGCCTGAAGACCGATTGGACATTAAATCGCATCCCGTTTTGTCCGGGTTATCAACCTAGGGCAGATGCAAAGCCTAGTTTATGGTCCTAGGTTCCTAAGGTACTAGCCCTCTGTTTTAGGTTTTTGGGTTCATTGCAGTTGGTGGCTGTTGCTATGTTGTGTTGTGCCTGTGATAAAGACCTTTACCCTTTTCTCTTTCCTTCATTCATCAACACGTTTGTCCATACTCTCCTTGAATTGTCTAATGTACCCTTTCCTCTATTCATTGGAAAATGATTCTATATATATTATATATGACTTGTAATATATATGTGATATATAATTATAAATAATATTTTAATAGATAATCCTATAAGTGATGGTTATTATAAAAATTATTTATTTATATATATATTAATGTATAATTAATGTTTATGTAATATTATATATATATATGATGTATATTACTCGTTAAATATTTTTTCTTTTTTATTATGAATGATAGAAAGAATGAAGTTTGGTGTTACTAAAAACTTTTGTTTTGATTTCCCTTTTATTGTGTTGTATGAAAGTGGCATGCATTTCGTTTTCAAAGTGATGTAAACCCTACATATGCTTGTCTTTGTTGTTGATTGGTTTGATTGTATGTGCTTTTTAAAATTATTAATTAGGGATTGATAGATTATTTATTTAAAACAAAAAAAAAAAAAAAAGCGTAGCTTTGCACTTCTAAGAAATTTTAGATATGTGCACAATATAATTATTAAAATTCCAAAACTTTAACTTGAGACATACTAATAGAAAAAGTTTCTAGTTGCTGCACTCGTTTGCAAACTTGAGATCTTTAAGCCTTTCTTTTTTTTTTTTTTTTTTTTTTTGGGTTTTATAGAATGGTTGTTGGCTGTCAACCATCACAGGACACAGATAAACAGTAAGACCCAGCAACAATAGCTGAGGTTGAGTCGAGATCCGATAAAACAAGGTTGTTGTTAACTACTTAAGGATAGGGAGTGCATAGATCACGTAGAGTCATCTAACCTTCTAACTTTTGGTCGTTAATCATGACGGTAGGTAGTTTTTTTTTATAGATTTTTTATTGCTTTTTTACATTTCCCTCTCTTTTAATTTTATTTTTTTTGCTTTTTCATTTTTTATTTTAATTAAATTAACATATTTAATGAAATGCTATGTCGCTTGGTATGTAGAAGGTTCACTAGAAATTTCCTTAGGCAATCATATCGGTATTTTAAGAGTTTAATACTGACTTTTACACGTTATTTGGCATGATGGGATGATTTAGGAATGAAAGATTGTTGAGAAAAGACAACGGAGGAGTGTGGTAATTGGGGAATTTAAATCTTTTGATGTGTTAAGAGCTAATTATTAACTTTTATGCTTTATTTGGGGATGATTTAGGAATGAGAGATTGTGTAAAAAAAGACAATAGAGGAGAGTAATTATTAGGGAATTGAAATCCTTTAATGTGTTTGCATAATAAAAAACAAAAATGAGATACAATGGTAAATTATTTGTATGTCCCCAAAATACGATGAGTAATTTAAAAAAAAAAGATATAAAAATAATTTTAAAACATTTTTATCTTTTCCTTCCTAATTATCTCCGTTTTGAAGGGGGTCAAAAGTGGTGGAAACAGCAAAATATTACATCAATTTCCTCTTCCCTTATCTTTCCCTTACAATATAAATAAGAAAATGAATATTAATTCTTCACATTTTATTTCCTCCTCGATTATCCCCTCCTAATTTCCCGTACGAAACATAGTGTTAAGAAGATAGCGAATCTATACAATTTCTAAAGTTTTTTAAAGGTGACCCACCCAATTTTTCCTATTTCGTAAAAGCAACATGGTTTCATTTTCAAAGTGAAAATGACCATAAATAGTAATTTAGCAATGAGTATAAATTACAAAAAGAAGATTTATCAATTTTCTTTTTCAATTCTCACTTTCAAGTTTGGTCCCAAATGAAAGGTTTAGATGAATCACCGACAATAACCTCCTTGTAATATTCTGACTTAAAATATAAATAAATTTTTATTGTGCAACTTCGTAGTAGAACCATCGATTAGACAAATCTCATATGCTCCCAAACACAACAAACACAATAGTTTGTTAAATATTGATAAGAATGAAAACAAAAAAGGCAATTAGGAGCAAATCTCAGCTTAATCCGAGCATTTAATTGGTCAACGATGCCAGCTTCATCAACTAGCAGTTAAAAACTATTTTTAGTAATTATCATTGTCATTTATATTTTTAGCCAATATTCTATATAGTGTAAAATAGAAAATAGCCAAATGATAACAATGAGAATTGACTATAAATATCAATGTACAGGGTCTGTAAAAAATTAACAAAAAAGAAAAAAAAAACCTTTCTCATAATTGCATCATGGTATTAAAGCAAGGTGCTCTATTCACGGTAAAAAAAAAAAAAACACACACTCGAAATCCAAATCTAGAAGATAAAGTGTGGCTAAACCATCAGGAGCTCGCCAATTGCCCTTCGTTGAGGCAAACCCCATATTGAGGTTGACCTTAACCCTTCTCAATGGTAAGAATTACCTATCATGGGCTCAAACCGCTACTCTTTCTCTCGGTGACCAAGCTCAACTTAGTTATGTCACTGGAACAAAAAGGAAACCAAAAAAGGATCCAAAAAACTTAAAAGATTAAAAAATCAAAGAATGGCAAACCAAGGATCTGTGATATCGTGATTGCTAAATTCTACAAAACCACAAATAGCATAACTAGTTGTGTTCTCGAGTTCATCGGTCAAAATTTGGCAATCAGCTCAAGATCAATTCAAGCAACAAAGAAACTATGTCCAATTCTTTTAACTCAAGCAAGAAATTTCAAAAACCAAGCGAGGAGATAATACAATTACTGAGTGTCTTGGCTCGTTGAAATCGAAGCGGGATGAACTTTCAATTTATCTTCCACAAACAACCGATCTGAAAAACAATTCAAGATAGAGCCGAGGAAGAATAAATTTACTAATTCCTTGTAGGGCTAGATTCGAGCTTCGATCTAGTTCACACACAGATCCTCTTCGGTCTCGATCTCCCCTCCTCCCCCTTCTCTAGCATAATCGTTGCGGTACAATAAGAGGAGACTAGGCAAAGAACCATGAACCTAAAGCTATACTCAATTGGTGAGAATCAAGCCTTCACTGTTAATAGCGGCAGCAACAACCAAGAAAACCCTAGAAACAGGGGGAGGGGGTGTAAAAAACAAGCATCTACTCAGTGTGATAATTGTAAAAAGGCCGAGCACACGAGGAATGGATGTTAGTTTCTCTAGCGACACCTTCAGCTAGAAAAGGAAAGAGGAGAAAGGGGCGATTCTAAAGGAGGAAAGAGAAAAGCCCTAAGTGCAAAAAAGAGCTCGAATGAGATGAAGTCAGTTCCCAGCTCTGGCTCGAGCCATTTGAATCGAAGTAGGTAGAACAGGTTATGAAACATACAGTATCTAAATTCTTTTAATGATCAAAGATGTTATGTTTGGTTTTCATCTTGATATGGTAGTAATCAAGACGTCTCGTGTCATTTTGGTTGCACATATATATGGAATCAATTTTTTTTTGGATCGAGAATATGGAATCGATGATAAATAGTTATCTATTCAGTGTTTTAGGATTTCAAATCTTAGTTAGCATTTTGACATGAAATTGACTTTTGGAAATTTCTTGAACACTTTTACTCGTGATATACTTAGGATATTTCTTCAATTATCTCATTTTAATCTTTTGATTTTGTAAGAAACTTGTATTTGATTTAGATTTGATAGTCAATTTCAAAATTTCGATTTTGCTAGATCATTAGATTTTCGATATATGTTATCGTATTAGTAGATTTGGGTAGATTGAAATTTACTTCCCAGTCTAATTGAAATTTGGAATCATTCTTTTCATTTTCCTTTGAACTTTGATGCCTCATTTGATTTTAATGCATTAGTTATATATATATGAACTTTGGGATATTAAGGTTAAATTGATATTTCAAACTTTCTTTTCTATTTAATTCTCTTCATTTTAAACTTTAACATTACTTTTGATTTTGGGAGATATATGTTGGTCATATGTAACTTTAAGGAATCATATTTACTTTGAAATATTTGAGTTTTCTTCTATTTGATTCCAATATATGTTTATCATTTTTACACTTTTAAGAAGTCAAGGTCACTTATAATCTTGAATTTTCTTCTCATTTCGATTTCTCAATTTTGTCAACATATCAACAAATTAGACGTAAGAGAGGAAGAAAGAAAATTCCTATTATAGTCTATCAAATTTTATTAAAACAACACATCTAATACATAACACACAAGCACCTAAGAGTCTATCTCAAATTTTAAATTATTTAGGGGGATAAATCTTAGTGTTTGTCTAAATCATTTGTGCTCTATTTACATTTAGTCAAATTTGAATTAAGTTCATTTTACAAGCAAGCATTAAACATACTATCACAATTATAATAAAAATACATATTAAACATACATGTATACATTACATCAAACACACATATACCTCATAGCATTCATAAATATACTATAAGACAAAACAATTTAAAAGAAACATGTATGTATAAACAACACATAGAAATCATGCAATGCTAATTTAAGCTCATTTTCAGATATCAATAGAAAATAAATTTAAGCCAAGTTGATTAATTTATTGAGAGCAAATTAATTTTATTAACTACTAACTAATGGTTTATCAAACAACAACAAACAACAAACAAGCAAGCAAACAAACCGGATTCCCAAGCTTCCCCACACTCAACTCATCGATTCTAAAACGCAACCTAATTCATTATGCAAGAAGCAATGTTCAAGATAAACATTGCTCTGATACCATCTGTAAAGACTCGACATGCTCAATTCTCAAATTAAGCATACCAAGTCCCTAACCACGTATAACTCTTACGAATTATACGTAAGGTTGTCTTAAAAGAAGGTGTTTATGTTGAACATTGCTATTCGATTTTAGATTATGAAACCGGTTAGTTAGACTCTGGCAACAACTGGATTTAGCAGCAGAAATAAATTTTATAAAACAATTTAGAAATAAAGACACTTCAAAACTTCCACTCTTCTCAAGTGGAGAATTATTAGATTAAACAAAGCTTTGCAAAAGTTAATTTATAAAACATGGGCTCTACTATGCCCTTTAAAGAATATAATAAGTTTAAATCATAAATCCAGCTCTCACTAATACAAAACAAAAAGAAATAAAATAACTAACTACATCCACGCTCCTACTCACTTCACTCATCCACAAATTCTCTCAGAATCATCACAAATGCCCAAAACCCGAGTCAAGCATCACCAATAGCAACACTATCATCATATCATCGTCTCATCATCCATCATTACCAACATCAACAAGAACTCATCATCATCAACATCGTCTTTATCAACAACAAAACCTGTAAAAAGAATAACAACAACAGGAATGAGTTGAAGCTCAGTACACGGCAACACAATCACACACGGAGTGACACACGAGCTTAACTAAATGCAAATGCGACAATCACAAGTTATTATATTTCTTTAAAGTAAACAAATCAACACGGGAGTATTCAAACTCCGGGCATCAATGATCTAGTATCACGTCCGCCTCCCTCAATGGTCCCTACTGTTCATACAGACTAGGCAGCCCCACCTTCCGGCGTAGCCCGTAATACTAGGGGATCCTGAGTAACGTATCACGACGCTCAGGGGGTTGATATAAGTAGGTCGGATACTCATATCTCTTAGATAATATATCCATAAAAGAGAAAATAACTTCATCCAAGGTTAACAGCCGTTACACAACTTCACTTATCTTAGTCCATAACATCACTTGGTCCAACTGTTCCCATAAACATTTGAACTAAATCATATTATTTCATTCTAAGCTTAAGCAAACGTTACGCCGATACCGTTTTCCCCATCAGTTACCCGCCGTACCACTTAGGAAAGTCTTATCAAAAGACAGGGGTGGCCTAAGCGCCTAATCTACCGTGCCCCCAATCTGAGCAAGGTGCTACTCCCCGAACCGGATACCGATCTGCCATCTAGGCCAGATACGGATTTAAATAGCATAAAAGACATTCAATTCAAACAAAGGTTTATGTTTTTCTATATTAAAATTTATTAAAGATATGCCTATCCTAAGCAAAGAATAAACACGTTACTGCGTACCTTGAATATGGAATCCAAACATAGCCTTAGAAGGAATTTCAGAAGATAAATCAGATATCCACTTCTGTTAAGGAAAGAACTCGTATAAGAAACTAAACTAAACTAATCATCTACTTCATCAAAATCATATAAGAACTTAGGCTATTTATCCATTCATCTCAAACTCGTTTTATTAAACCCTATTTGATCAGATACTAAATAGGAACCCCACTATGGCTGTGAAGATCGCCCCGCCAAAATATGGATAGTTCTCTTTTGTCTGTCAAAGAATTTCTTTTCTCTTTATTTATAGTGTTTTATTACAAAAGCATTAACAAAGAATTCATAAACCAAAAACATTCATTTTCCAAGTAAACACACGTTTGAAACAACATATTCCCCATATTATTCAAGGATCATCCTAATTCATTCATCTAAGCTAATTAATAGCTATTAACCCATTTTAGCTTAACATTAGACAAATTGATTAGAATTATTCATTTAAGTCAGTTACTAAGCCAAGGTGATTAAATTATATCAATCTAATTCATTTTAGCTTAGTAAAGTTCGTTAAGCCAAGTTGGACTTAGATTAATTACTAATTCTTTATATATTTAAGATCTATGTCAATTCGAGCTTACATTAACTTAAACTTAGCCAAATTCATCAAAGTTAAACAATCTAATCCATTTTAGTCCATTCAAGTTCATTTAGTCAAGTTGAACCTAGGTTTGTTAACTAAGTTCATTTTATAACTAACTTCTAGATTTAATCTAATTATTTGTTAAATTTATAAATCTACTTAACTCATGTTTAATTATATCAACCAATCAATATAACACATCAAACATCACTTATCTGTCTCATTTTAACTCAAAAAGATCCTTTTCTTAAAGCAAACACAAATAAAACAAACAAAAACAAGTTTTTAACTTTGCTTGGAAAAAGTGTTGCAGCTGGAAAGAATCAAAATTTAAGCATCGATAATTTTCGAATTTGTAAAAACTCAAAACATAAAAATTGTAGATCTCTTTTTAAACTTTCCAACGCAACTTGAATCACCTTAATCGGAGGTCGTATGAAGAAGTTATGATTAAAATACAAAATAGTATTGCGTCAGGAAAAATGTGAGTCACGGCAGTGATTTTTGGAAAGCTGTCATAAAATGATTTTCGAGCGAACAATCACGACCGTGATTTTTGAGTTTTAAAGTTTTTTACCAACCCGAGGCTACCTAGGGATGGATCACGACCATGATTCTTAATATTTGCCCAACCCGAGCCTATCGAGGCTTGAATCACGCCCGTGATTTATGAAAACTTCCCAAAACAGAGCTTTTTCTTGCAAAATCACGCCTGTGATTCATGAAATTCATCCAATCTGAGCCTACCAAGGCTTGAATCACACCCGTGATTCATGGTTTCCCCTGAGTTACGAATTTTCTTATTTTTCAAACTTCATTTTATCAAACTTTTACACATTCTACTTCAATCAAAACTTCATAAAAGCTATATACTACCCATATCAAGTCTAAACAACACTTCTATACTCATTTAACTACATCAAACAACTCCAACTACTTCAACAAAACTCAACTTCACTATTCATCATCTTCTTCATCACAACTCAACTCTCAACAACATTGATCTAACATATACAAATGTAGACAGCACTTCTAATTCAATTCAACATCAAAGCAATATATATAAACTCATAAACTACAAACAAACAATATAAACCATATACTTAGCTTTTGGAAGACATGAAACTTCTTTTCTTTCTTCTTGTTGGAGCTAGTTCTACTTGATTTCTCTTCTTCTATCTCATCTTCTAGTTTGATTCCTCATTTTCTCTTGTTGAGTTTGAGATTTATATGTTGAATTTGGAGAAAGAAAGAAAGAAAGAAAGAAGAATGAAGAAGAAGAAGAAGAAGAGGGAAACGTAAAGCAAAGAAAAGGAAAAAGGATGGCAGCAGAAAAATAAAGAAAATAAATAAAGGGAAAGGATAAATATAAAGGTTTTTCAAAATAGGATATAGGTTTAGAACTATCAGATCAATATTTATAGTTCCAGAAGTATTTAAAAGTTGATTTCTGAATCGATAGATTATAAATTAAGATCTTAAAATAAGAACTTAATTTAGGAATTTAATTTGGATACAAAGATATTTAATTTGAGTTCGGGTTTAAGAACTGATATTTTATTCAAGCAAATGAACTCAAGTTTTACTGAGATTTAGGAATTAGTGTTTAGGCTAAGAATCAAGGATTTAGGAATTCTCTAAACACTTTGATGACATGTTTAGGGAATTTGAAACTCAAATCTCAAACCAACTTAATTATTAGCTAATTAAATTAAGTCAACTTGTCTAATTAAATCCTATAATTCATTTGATTTATTTAATCTATCTAAACTCGATTTCTAATATTGGTGAAGATTTGGGGTATTTCATTTATAAATTCTATTTATTATTTATTTATCCACTGCAAATCTTTTTTATTTTTAATCTACTGATTTCAAAATTAATTATTTTGAAATTTAAGGCAAATACCCAATTTTATCCCACATCTTGAGTATTCCTAGTGTATTTTCAATCTTTACCTTCTTGGCCTATTAAAAAAGGATCTTGGAGTTAGCACCAAGTCTATTGATGAAAATAAGTTGTTGCATTGGAGAATTGATCACCCTTCTGATAAAGTTTTAAGAAAATTATTTTCTTTACCTATTTTGGATTCTAGTAACCATGACATATGTCATTTTGCTAAGCAAACTATATTACCTTTCCAACTATCTACTAATGAAACTAAGAATCCCTTCAATTTAATTCATTATGATGTTTAGGGGCCTACCCCGATTGAGTCTTACAATGGTTTTAAATACTTTGTTAGTTTTATTGATGACTTCTCTCGCATTACTTGGTTATATCTACTTAAATCTAAAACTGATGTGTTTTTTGAATTTCAAAAATTTGTAAACTTCTTTGAAAATCAATTTAGTGCCAAAATCAAAATATTTAGGTTTGATAATGGCACAAAATATATTAATAAAATTTTTTTTGGAGTTTTTAAGAAAAAAAGGAATCATTGATCAAACTACTTAGATTAATACATCTGAACAAAACAGTGTATCTGAAAGAAAAAATAGACACCTGTTAGAGGTCGCTGAATCTCTTATTTTTCAAACCAATGTCCTAAAAATCATTTGGTCATATGCTATTCTTACTACTACCTACTTAATCAACAGATTGCCTAGTTATAACCTGAATGATAAAAGCCACTTAGAAAATTTAAGCCAACAAAAGGTGGATCGAGACCATTTACGAGTATTTGGTTGAAGTTGCTTTGTACATATCAAGAGATAAAGAAAAATTAGATAGGAATGCCATAAATGCTATTTTCATATGATATTCCTCCCGGAAAGGGATATAAATGCTGCAATCCTATCAAATCATAAACTTTATATCTCTTGGGATGTTGTCTTCCTAGAAAATGAGCCTTTTTTTTATAAAAATTGTGATGCCCAGACAAATTCTTATTCTTACCCTAGTAATATTACTCTTCCAGAACTAACATTGTTTGAAAACAATGACAAAAGTCAACATAAAAAAAAGTTCAGATAATACTAAAGGAGGAGAACAAAACTCAGGGGGAGAAATTCAGGATCTAGCTGATAGTAAACTGAGAAGATCAAAATGAGTCACTCAATTGTCTGCTGGGTTAGGAGATTTTGTAACCTATCAAGTAACTTACCCCATTCATGACTATGTCTTTTGGTAATATCTCATCTCGGTTAAACATTTTTTCAAGTTCAATTTCTAAACAAAATGAGCCAACTACCTTTCAAGAAGCCAAAGATAACCCTATTTGGTGCAAAGCTATGAAATAAGAACTTAAGACCCTTAAGAAAAACAATACTTAGACTATTGTTTCCTTACTTAAGGGTAAAAAACTTATTGGAGGTAAATGGATGTACAAGATCAAATATAATAGTGATGGTACCATAGAAAGGTACAAAGCTAGAGTAGTTACAAAAGACTCTACTTAAACCTATGGTATTGGCTATCATGAAACCTTTGCACTTGTAGCTAAAATGGATACTGTTAGAATTCTATTATCCGTTGTTGTTAACTTGGGATGGAGTCTGTTTCGGATGTATGTTAAGAATACTTTTCCTCAAGGTACCCTAGAAGAAGTGGTTTATATGAATTTACCCCCTGCTCATAAAAAAGAAACTAACAACAATCTTGTTTACAAATTAAATAAATCGAGTTATGGGCTTAAGCAAACTCCCTGTGCATGGTATGCCAAACTCAGTCATTCTCTTTTACTTCGTGATTTTGCTAAAGGTATTGTTGATTCTTTTATGTTTATCAAGCACACAAAAAGTTCAACAACCATTGTTCTTGTCTGTGTGGATGATATTATCATCACCAGCAATAATCTTGAAGAAATGAGTAATGTCAAACAATACCTAAAAGAAAAGTTTGGCATCAAAAGCTAGGTAAACTCAAGTATTTTCTAGGTATTGAGATTGCTCATTTAAGTAAAGGTTTGTTTCTCTCTCAAAGAAAGTACACCCTTAAGCTCCTAAAGGAGATAGGTAAACTTGTATAAAACTTGCTAATACGCCAATGGAGACCACTTACAACGTTGGTCCCAAGAGTGGCGAACCTTTAAAAGACATAGGATAATTCCAAAGACTAGTCGGGAAATTGATCTATCTTACCGTCGCTAGACTAGACATAGCTTTTGTTGTTAGTGCTATAAGCCAGTTTATGCATGCTCCTAGGACCAGTCATCTCGATGCTATTAACCAAATGCTTAGGTATCTCGAGGGGTCTCCCGGTCAAGGGATCTGGATGAGGAAAAATGACACTAACTCCATTGTTGGTTATTTTGATGCAAATTGGGCTTATAGTTGTGATAGAAAATCAACTACAGGATATTGTACTTTTATAGGTGGAAATCTTGTAACATGGAAAAGTAAGAAGCAAAGTGTTGTTGCAAGATCAAGCATAGAGGTAAAGTATAGAGCAATGGCATCAATTGTCGGTGAACTTGTGTGGATCAAGCAATTGTTGTGCGACATGAAAGTTTCATGTAAGGCACCAACACAAATGTACTGTGACAATCAAGTTGCCAGACATCTTGCATCAAATTCAGTATTTCATGAAAGAACCAAGCACATTGAGGTAGATTGCCACTTTGTATGAGAAAAAGTTCAAGTCGGAGAAATTGAGACTCCATTCGTATGAAGTCAATATGAGTTAGTTGACAAATTCACCAAGGTAGTGGATAAAGGTAATTTTCAGAAGATTCTATGCAAATTGGGCTCAATCAACTTATTTGAACCCAATTTGAGGGGGAGTGATAAGAATGAGAACAAAAAAGGCAACAAGGTGGAAATCTCAACCTAATCCAAGCATTTATTTGGTCAATGATGCCAAGTTCATCAACTAGGCGTTAAAGACTATTTTTAGTAATTATTATTATAATTTTTGTTTTTAGCCAATATACATTATAGTGTTTGTAAAGAATTAGTAAAAATAAATAAATAAAACCTTTCTCATAATTGCATCAAATATATACTATATATGTGTAATCACATGAATGCAAGCAACGCATGTGAATTTCCGATATCCAATATGAAATTTAAAAGCAATCTTAGCCCATATAGTCACCTATGTTATGTAATGCACACAACAACCTCTATGCTATTCAATTGAGGTACGATGAAGCTAAGTCGCTCCCAAAACCCCACGTGTCACTACATAGAAGCAACAACCTTCAACAATGTAGGTACTTGTGCCATTCGAATCCAGATTTTATCATAACTCTTGTTAATAATTAGTTCAATTATAGGATAACTAGCTAGTTAGATGAATAATTACTAAGAGACATTCAGAACATAATACACGTGACTTGTTCAAGCATGCTTCATAATCATAAGGGTATAACCGAAGTCCTAGGGTTTCACTTGCTGACTAATTTTGTCATATAAACATGCACACTTATATGGATGCTTAAATTTACCTTATAAAGCATATAAGCATTTTTTTTACCTCTTCTTAAGAAAAAAAAATACTTATTTAGGTCTTAAATACATTTTTAGTATTATCTTAGTAAATGCATTCGTACGCAGCCGCCAAAATAACTATTAAACCATAAAAAGTAAAAACCACAAGATATCCTTTCTATCCCATAGCACCCATATAAAGGGTCTGTTTGGATTGTCTGTTTTTCATCTGTATCTGTATCTTTTTTTAAAATGATATGTGTAAATATATCCGATTTGCATCTAAATTTTATCTATATTTGTTCTATTTGATCTTTTGATGAGAACTGTCAACTTTTTTTTATCTACATCTATTTCTTGATAAATAATTTGTTAGAAAAAAGTTTGAAAAAGTGTCTGTATCTGCCGGAAAAAAGCTAAAACAAACAGACCCAAAATAAATCTTACCTTTACATTGATGGCGCTTCAAAAACTATATCTTGAATCCAATCTTGAACCCATGACTTTCAAGTTGGCTGAGTATGACTTATGGCTTACAGTACACTATGTAAATAGTTAAAAAAAGTATCCTTAGTAAAATTTAAAATCTACTGTACCATTTTTAGTATTATTTTAGGATATGTTTGGATTGTTCGATTTTTATTTGTATTCTATCTATATATTATTTACATTTGTATTTTATCTATATCTTATGTATATTTAATTTGTATAATCAATTACTGACAAATATCTATTTAAAAATAATAAAAATAAAATATCATAACTATATAAAACAAACCAACATTCTAAGTCAAAGCTTGCTATATATTAGTAAAGATTCTTTGACTCTGGTGATGTCGATCCTAGGGGTCTGTTTGTTTTGGCTTTTTTTCGGCAGATACAGACATTTTTTCAAACTTTTTTATAACAAATTATTTATCAAGAAATAGATATAGATAAAAAAAAATTGACAGTTCTCATCAAAAGATCAAATAGAATAAATATAAAATAAAATTTAGATACAAATCGGATATATTTACATATATCATTTTAAAAAAGATGCAGATACAGATGAAAAACAGACAATCCAAACAGACCCCTAATTCTCACTACAATTCTATTATATTTTAATGCTATTAATTATTTTTTAATTCCAAGTAGGATTTAAGGTGACGAATAACACAGTGAACTCGCATTAATGTAATGTAAAATGCCATATAAATGTTCTTTTTTTTTTTTTTTCTGATACGATTATATAAATTTTTTAACCTTTGCTCCTCCTCCTCTCTTATTATTATACACCTATGTTTAGTTCAATATAAAAAATAGATTTATGAGATACATGTAGGTAGGGATGAGCCAATAATGCTACCAGAATTTAGATCATTCTATCTTATGGGCATCGACGGTGTATAGATTTCAATTCCAATTTTTTTGAAACCTGTCATATTAAGTAGGCATCGAGTATAGTGTTTGTATACTTTTATCCATCACGGAACCAACTCCTTGTGGTATAAAAGTATTTTGGTCCCGTCTAGTCATCATCCAATTATTAAAATATATATTAAATTAAATATTAATTATTTCAGTGATCTGATCACGATTGAAAACGGTGTTAGATGTTGAATAATAACAAGACTGGTCACATGTTATCAGCCAATAAAAACTTTTAGCTAGCAATAATGAATACAACAAAATATAATATTTTAATTTAATACCTGCTTAAGATCAAGCTCATTTGGTTATTAAAGAAGAATAATTGTATATGAATCAAAAATTGTTTGAAGTTTGGTTTATTCTATTAAAGCATATTTGACATCAAATCTTCATATATTAGTAAGATTATTGTAATAGATTTTGTAGTATTATTTCTTACAACAAATATTCTAGACTTCATGGCGTATTATATTTTTATAACAATTTATAATAAATTGCTTGAAATTACATAATAAGGTTTCTAATGTATGCTTTTATAAGAAACATGTGATTAAGAAATAAGGATAAATTGTTGGACATTACCGAATTGATTAATGTACTGGCTACAAATATTTAAAGAAAAAGTTAGTTTCTTAACATCCTACCTCAAAAACTTTATAATACAAATTTAGGGTTAATTTTTTTAAGGGTACTTGAGTTTTTTCGATATAACAATTTCATCCTTAAAAAAAATTAGCCCACAAAAATACCTAAACATTTTAAGCTTTTTACCAATGACCATATTGATCGAAATCTGGTCAAAGCTCCCATGTCTTCCTCACGTGGTAGAAGATTTATACTAAAAAAATATTTTCTGATTCTTAGGTAGTGTTCTCTCTCTCTCTCTCTCTCTCTTTTTAACTTCTTCTCCTCCCTCCCCTCCCCCTCTCCCTCGGGCGCAGGCACCGACGCTTCCTCTTCTTCCCCTATAAAAATAAATAAATAAATAATAATGACATCAAAGATCACCTAAACACAAACACAAAACCCATTCACCTAAATCCCTTGCCACTAATTTATAACATCAACACTAAACCCATGTCGTCAACTTCACCATGCCGAAAACTGCCTTCAATATCGAAAACCAATAGACCAGTTGACTATAATTTTTGGATTAGTTTTCCGATTTCAATTCAGTTTTTCTATTTCATTGGTTTTTTCACACCCAAAGCCAAAATGACCATAGGTGAAAAGTTTAAAAATTTTATCTAGTTTTGTGGGCTAAATTTTTTTTTAGGTATAAAACTGTTTTATTAAAAAAGTTTAGATACCATTAAAGAAATTAACTTTACAAAGTTGTGGTAAAAAAAAAAAAAAAATAGAAGTCTCACAAATGCTTCATACACTATAAATTTCATTGATGCTAAAGAATGAATAATATATTTGGAATCTCCTATTGTCTTCTTAAAATCTAACTAATATACATAGATATTTTATAGAACTAATAAGTAATATTATTAGAAAAGTCAAAAAGAGTCTCATACACAAATCAAAAACATAACTCAACCAGTATCGAGCTGAAAATTAGCTGCACATGGTTTGTTAACATACATAGAAATATGCGAAAGTCAACTTACTTTTGCTTTGGGTAAAATAAGTCTGTAAAACATAATTAGTCCAACCATACCTTTTTTAGATGATGGCAGGTTTGATACGAGTCCTATAAAACCAAATTTATTTGATTTTTTTTATAGGATTTATCAAATTCAAATCTTAGATCCGATAGTGTTTTTTTTTTATTATATTCAAAATCGCCCTTACAGGATTTCAGAATTACTTAAGCCTAACCTATAATGACCCGCTTAATAATGTTTGCAGCTTTTCCTTTAATATTATAATTATTAGTATTCATACAATAATAAAAATGGATATTTTAGAAATAATATCTACATAAAATAGAATCTTATAGAATTTCTTTATATCCATAAGAAATTTCACAATGAAATTGAGATAACAAGTTAAAGTAAATATCTAATGGTGAGACAACAAGTAAACCTTAATAGGATTTATGCGTGAGGTTGAGTCTCTCATTTTATATTAGATCCAAAACCTGGTCCTAAACCCTATAGTGTTTTAAGCGAATGCCAAACCCGACCTAAAATTTTATAGGATTAAATTATAGAATTTTTAATGGATTTTACGTGTTCAGTACCCTATAATGACCTATTTGATTACATCCCTATATGAGAAGGATGAAGATGGACAACATCATAAGTACTTAAGACTTTTACTACCAAATTAGATCTTAACTTAGGGTTTTCTAGTATTTTTTGCTCCTTAAAATTCAAAGCCTCTTGGGTAGTCTATATCTTAGCCTCTTGAGGTGAAACACATGTTATATGTATAGAGAACTCATCAATTAATATTTCTAAATAAAATTAGAGATGTTCATGGTTCAGTTATCCGGTTTATAGCTTCATTTTTTAAACAAAATCATAATTATCAGTTTTTTAATGTCCTGATCTGAAACTGATCCATTATTAATAATTAACCACCTTAACAGTTAACTTTTTTTTTCGGTTTTTAACCATTTATCTTAAATGGTAAAAACAAAAAACTTTTATATAATACTTCATGCTTTACTTTAACAACAGACTAACAAAATTTAACAACAAACATGGCACGATTAAGAAGAAAAAAGTATCCTATTAGCACAACTTGCAAGCATGAAGCAATGAGCAAAATCACATAAAACTAGAACTAGTTTTGTAATTATTATAAATTATGCTTTCATAATCCAAAATACTCCAATATGTGTAATATCTTGGACCAAACATTCAATTCCATTAATGCCAAGATTGAAGTTTTAAGATTTAAATACACTTTAATAGAAGTTTCCATATCTACACCTGATCAATTGTTTACTATATATTTTTAAATTTTTTTTTTTCAAAATTTCTATTGTATTAAAAAAAAATCAAACTTATGTGTCTTATTGATCTTTTCAAGGGTGGAATTAAATAGGATAAAATTTTATCAAGGACCCAAATTTATGCCCCATCACTTCACATCATAATTATTATTGTCCACTCAAGTTAATATCCGAATGATAACATATAGAGAATTCATGTCTCGTTATTTATTTACATTGATCCCTCTATATCATATACAAATATAAATTTGTCTCAATCATTAAATGAACTACTTTACTTATTCACATACTCTATATATACATATACACACACACACCATATGGATTTATATATACACACATACTAATTTAAAAATATTATATTTTAAAAAATTAATTATATGTATATGTATATGTATATTATAAATATAAATCTGGTTAGCCTTCGATTTCTAGCGATTATAAACTAAAACTGAAAAAAATTAGAAAGTTTAATTTTAAACTGAAACCAATTAACCGCGTAACCATTTCTTTTAGATTGGTTTTGCCAATTTTAATTTGTTTTTTTGGTTTCGGTTCCTTTTTTTTTCCTACCCCTATTATAAATAAGGATATATAATGTAAAACAAAAAACAAAAAAAAAAAACAAAAAGACCTCTCTTTAAAAAAAAAAAAAAAATCAGCCTTTTTTAAAAAGAATACGACGGATTTATTTTTTGAGTAATATCTTTCTCTCATATTTTCCTATATAGGAGTACCCTCAGGAAAGAATGTTTTAATCTTTCATGCATAAAAGTAATTACTGTTAAATAATATACAGCAACAATCTAGCAGGTACATGGGAACTATTAAACTAAGATTATAAATATTAACCCTTTCCATCCAAGCATTTAAAAGAAATAGATGTACTAATATAATATTACCTTAACAATAATAATCAATTAACAGAAGTTTATTGTATTTTTAAAGCAGCAAAATAGAGGAGTGAGATTTGGTCATGTTGAAGAGGACAGAATACACATCCCGCGCAAATATAGGGAGACCGTACAGGAAATTAAAATAGATAAAAAAAAATTTAAAAAAGAAATGACAGAGAAAGTTAAAAAAGAAAAATTATATAAAAAAGGCACAGTATCATTTCTTTTTCAGATAGCTATAATTACTGACAATAAATGAGAAATTGCAACTATAAAAGGGAAAGGGGTCTATTTAATATATGACACAAAAGCTAAATGAATGGGTAACCCAAAAAAGGCCAACTTCTGCTTGTCATCATCTTTCTCTCTCTAATTTCTCTGTCTGTCACGCTTCACACTAGCCAGTTGCAGCAGCTGCTGCCTCTGTCACCAGGAGCAGTGTTTGCAGCCCAACCCCCCCTGCTCCATAGAGAAAACAAATATAATATACATATATAAAATTTTTAAGGAATATTATCTTATCCTGTGGATAAGTACTAGTAAAAAAAAAATGTAGATTCATTTTTACTTGTATCACATTTAATTATAAAAACTATTTAAAATACTTTTTGTCGATGAATATAAAAATAAAAAAATTAAAGTAAATTCCCTTTGAAACAGAAACCATTAGATTAAAAAAAATATATGGTTCTCATTTTTAAGAAGGGTTTTAAATATTAATTCTATCTTAATCAATTTTTATAGGCGAAATACAAGTCTATTAACTTTAAAAATAATGATACAAAATAATTACATATTTCTTAATGAATCGCACATATTAGATTCAATTTATAAAACTTTTATATATTAAACTGTATATAAAATAAGTGATTCAATGTTTTCCTTAATTGCACCTCATACATATAATACATGCGATTTATGCATGTACTTAATTTACATGATACACATGTATGAAGAGTGATACATGAATATATGTGAATAGCACCAATTAATTGGGATTTATAATACTAAAATCACATCTAAGAAATGTGATATTACGTGGATATTTTAGTAATTATTTTTATATAATTTATATTTAATAAATTTTTATTTGGACAAGTTGGAAATCCAAAATCATACAATTTCTTCTATTTCTATGTACAAAGATCGTGATTTATTACTTTTATTTATATTTTCCTCTTCGAAATAATTTTAAAAATCT
Source organism: Combretum micranthum (assembly GCA_024138025.1). Classification (NCBI taxonomy): domain Eukaryota; kingdom Viridiplantae; phylum Streptophyta; class Magnoliopsida; order Myrtales; family Combretaceae; genus Combretum; species Combretum micranthum. The sequence goes on along the minus strand of JAMXBD010000012.1, from coordinate 1,510,560 downwards.
AAATCATAATTTATTATTAATTTACTATTAAATCACAATCTCTTATTTCTATTTACTTTTTCCTTTTTAAAATGATTTCTAAAATCAAAATCTAGCCTAACTCTCTCAACTTTTCTACAAACTCTAGTATAGAAAGGCGGCTACAAGGGCAATTACGCGACTCCTCCTCCTTCTTGAATATCTTTTCAATGTTTACTACCATAATTCCTCACACCCATCATTAATGATTTCATTATTTGTGGATTTATCACAACGGATATCAGATCTAGATGCATTCTATCATTCTCATCATTGTCAATTCATCCACTTTACATTGGTCGCATCTATTAATTTTGAAGATTGAAGAGATTGGGCTAGTATTGTTTTCTCAGTATTATTTGAATAAGCGAATATTTTTTGTCTTTTTATATTTTTTTTTTTTTTAATCACTTATATGAGACCTTGCTTTCACTTTTATGAGATTTTATTCACTTGTCAGTAGTGCGAATTCTGTTCTCTTAGGAGAATCGATGATATCCCTTATGTGGTATATTTTAACTATAGAAAAGATGTGTCCATTTGTATGAATAGATTTATATATCTTAACTCTTTTTTTTTGGTCATTTTTCTTTTATTAATCTCTATGGTTTCTAGTGAATAAAATTCATCATTATTGGGAAAAAAAAATCTAGTTGTATATTGCTTGTTTCCACTTCATCTTTCCACTTTAAAATAATTTTAAAAATCAGTTCAATGAAACCTAGATTTTAAACTTACAAAAAAAAAAAAAAAATCTAATTCGTTCCTCATCATTTCGTAATCCACTCTTTTTTTTGGCCATCCGTAATCCACTCTTTTTACCAGCAATTTTAAACGAGTATTGGCTTCTACACGTAATATTATACTTGTTTTATTTGTGAACTAAGATATTTTTTAGTAAATATTACAATATATAGAAAATTAGTGGATATATAGACAATTTCTAACAAATTATGAAACCACCATTCTCCCTATGATTTAATTTTATCTCAATCTATTTTACACCATTCTAAAATATTATTCATGGAACGGAAAATATAATTTTTATTTCTCCGGCCATTATAAAAAAAATTTGATGCATTTGGCTTGTTGGTTTGAAAACAGTTGGTATCTATTTCACATATGTTTTAATTAAACTATTTATAAAAAATGGATAAAGATAAAAATAGATATTTTTACTCATAAATAAATCTTACAAATCATATATAGATAAATACAAATAAAATACAATATAATTAAATATAAATATAATACATATAAAAAATAAACCATTCAAAAACATGCCTCTTAACTATCAACGTACAATATGTGGTAAAATGAATAATTAACTAATGTACTCTGTAATTAAAATAAAGCAACCCCAAGCCAAACCTACTCAAAAGACACCGTCATATAAAGTACTAATAATATACAAATCCCTAGAATAATATAAAATTACATTTTTAAAATCCCCATATCATACTTATCATTTATCGATTGTATCCCCATAATAGACCTTGATTTTTGTTTCCAAATAAAATCTAATTAAAAATCACGTATGACAGAATGTTAGGGAATGTATGTGAGAGAGAGAACAATGACACGTTTTTTTCTTTTGTTTATCCCCATGAAAAAATGTATTTTAATAATTTATAAAGTAAACTTTAATAATTTTTAATTTAAAAAAATTCTAAACTTCAAAAGGCACCGAAACAAGCAAAGGTACTCGTGAAATATTCTTTTTTTTTTGTTCTTCAACAAAATCCTTATAAAAGTTTTCAAAAAAAAAAAATTCTAATTAACTTAACCAATGTTTCAAGACACATATAAATAAGTAGAAAAATAGATTATAGAAAAATCTAAGTAAATAGTTTAGTAGAATAATAAATAATATCTGTGGTGATTTTTTATTTAATGATATTTATATGATTCCTCTATAAGATAAACAAGATGTGAATTCTCCTTTTATTATAATAGTGGAAAAAAATGGATAAATGATATTTAAATGAAACATTAAAAAATTTCGGTTTCTTTAATCTCATTTACCCACGCGCCAAAAGATAACTACGTTAAATGGTTTAGTCGTTTTGTTTCTTAACAAGTATTTAATAAGTGTTTGCAATTCTCTAATCGCTAATAATATCTCCTATCATTAATCTAATCATTAAAGTAAATATAATAAATAAAATATTAATAATTTTTAATTTTTAATCACAATTAGGTATGATATGAACATGATGGAAATAGCGAGACTATAAATTTTTAGTATAACACAATACCAAAAGTACAACTATGATGTTAAATGTTAACAATTATGACTAGACTCAAGATAAGGCTCTTAATTATTCATAGCTAGTGGTTAAAATAAATATAATAATTAATATATTAATTATTTTAATAATAAATCCACCTTAGTATGAATTTGAACAGTTAACTAGTTGAAGAGACTCATATGCTGAAATTACAATCGGCCCATAAATTTTTCCCATAAACTAATTATTGATGGAGGCAAAAAAAAAAAAAAAAAATCTAAGTATTGATGATATCTATAGCTTTATCATTTATGAATTTTTTTTTACCTCTAGCATAAATTTAATTCGATAGCAATTGCAATTTAGTTACAAAGACAAAAATATAGATTATTTAATTGAATGGATTAGGATCAATTCCCCTATTTCCAAATCATACTATCAAATGATAGTTAATAGAAAATTTTAATATGGAGCATGAAGAGACGCTTATTATTACTAAGAAAGGTTTCAATATTAACAACACAAATTAATCGGGTCCGTTGAGCACATGTGGCATTTTACCTTTATTAAGAAAATATACATTAATTCATAGTCATGCCCATCACTCGTAGGAATACATGAACTATTAACATGGAAAATTGACATTTCAGTAATGGTTACAAAAGAATTAATCCCATCACATAAATAAATCATTTAAAGTTTTTTTCAATCATGATCTAGGCCTTAAAATTTTTTGTATTTATTTATTTTTTTATAATTAATTTTAAAATTTTTGCACTATCAGTGCATGGATTGATGGATTAACGTTTTCTGCATTCGGAAATTGAAAATAAGAACAGTCACACAAAACACAGGGGGGAGAGAGAGAGAGAGAGAGAGAGAGAGAGAGAGAGAGAGAGAGAGAGAGAGGAGTGTAGTGTGACTGTGTGTGGTATGGGGAAAAAAAAAGAGAGGGAAAGTGAGGGGGCAGGCACTCCTTTTCTCTAGGGTCTTCAAAGTCTTCTGCTTTTGGCAAATGCCTAAAGTGAACTCTCTCCTTAACAACTGTCCCTCTTTAAACCCAGCCCAACCAAACCAAACCATGCCTATGAAAAACATCACCAACACTAGCTCAAACTCAAGCACTAGCCTTTTCATTTTCACTTTCACTCCCCCATCTTCTTCTCCTTCCTCCTCTGGTTGGCCCTTTCAGTTATTCACTCTCCTAAACCTCCATACAAAATCTCATCTTTACACACACCCAATAATCCATTCCCCATTCTAAGCAACACCCACTTCTCAAAATCCCATCTTTTCTCAATTTTCACAAAACCCCCTAACCCATCCACAAACTATGGTTGGTTTGATTGATCTCAACACCGTTGAAGATGATGAAACACCGCCACCATCTTCTGATTCCTCTTCATCTCTTTCTTCAAACAATGCTTCATTAAATATAAACAACAGTTTAAATAATTCTTCTTCTACTACTACTTCCGTGTGTTTGGAGTTATGGCATGCTTGTGCTGGTCCCCTGGTTTCTCTACCTAAGCAAGGAAGTACTGTTGTGTATTTTCCTCAAGGTCACTTAGAGCATGCTGCATCTGAGAATTTCCCTTCAATGGTTTTTGATCTCAGTCCTCATATCTTCTGTAAAGTTGTTGATGTCAAGCTTCATGTGAGTGTACTAGTAACTGTTTCCTTTTATCGTAAAAAAATTTAAATAATAAAAAATACTCTTGCCTTTTATCAATTATGTTTTGCATAAAAATGACTAAACTTTTTGTGCCTTTTGAATAGTTTATTTAGAAGAATGACTACTTGGGTTGTGAATTTTCAGTAGTTTTGTCTTTGCAGGATATGCTACGATATTTTAATCATGTTGTATGGAATTGTTGTATCTTTTGTTTGGTTTATTTATTACTATTATTAATTATTATTATCTTTTCCTTCTTGTTCCTGGATCAAAAGGGTTATTTTTTTTGAGTTGCTTTGATGCTACAAAACATATTATTAATAAAAGAAAGTTAATAATAATGATATCAATTATATTTTGCATGTAAATGCTGCGTCTTTTGGGTAATTTTAGTCGAATGGCTTTTACATTTGTAGTTTTCTCATATATGCCTAATATTTGTGTAAATTACATATTGATGCAAGTTTCTTTGTGCTTTTATGGCAATTTTTTGTTTGTCATTTTTTCTTTGCGTAGTTTTGGAAAAAAGTTTTGATTTTTAATGTTTGATGAAGCAATGTTATTACTTTGATTGCAGGCAGATGCAAGCACAGATGATGTTTATGCACAGGTGTCTCTTGTTCCTGATTCCGTGGTGGGTTTTTCTTGTTCTAATACTTGCCTTTTTTAGATTCTTATTGTTAAATATAGGAAAAGCTAGGAACGTGAGCTTTTTAAAGGATAAGAATATTTGCCAAAAAAAGGTCCTTTTAACTATTGAGTTTTAATTACGTTTCATTTGGTAGTTTATGATCCTGTTGATCCAAGAAAGTGGCATTTAATATGCGATTGCTTAAAGTTCTTTTCATAGTTAGGTTGTTCATAGATTTTTTTTTTTGTTCTTCTTTCCTGTTTTTAGCAAACTGAGAAGAAATTTAAAGAAAGGGAAAGTGAGGCAGATATTGAAGAAGACGAAGTTGATGCTGCTGCAAAATCGACAACTCCTCACATGTTCTGTAAGACACTAACTGCTTCGGATACGAGCACTCATGGGGGATTTTCCGTGCCTAGGCGCGCTGCTGAGGACTGCTTCCCTCCCTTGGTATAAAATGCGTCCTTTCTTTCATATGAAGATGCTTCACATTGCTGCTTAATAATTTAGTTGCAGCTTTATACTGCAAAATCCAATGCCCTCTGGTGCGCTGATATGATTAAAATTCATCAAGTTACTAATTCTTGCATCTTTTGGCATTAGGACTATAGTCAACAAAGGCCGTCGCAAGAGCTCGTGGCTAAAGATCTCCATGGCCTAGAATGGAAATTCAGGCATATATACAGGGGTATATATACGTTCGAGTCATAAATAGTTCTAGTAATTTTCTGATCCAATTTATCTTCAACTGCATGCTTCTTTCTTGCCCTGAGCAGGCCAGCCTCGGAGGCATTTACTTACTACAGGATGGAGTGCTTTTGTGAACAGGAAGAAACTTGTCTCTGGAGATGCCGTGCTCTTCCTTAGGTACGTAAATATGGTCTCTTTGCCTAATGGAGACCTTTGTTGATCATACTATGGTTGAATTTTTTTTTTTGTTTTTCTTAATTTGCTGTTACCTCTACTTCAGGGGTAATGATGGCGAATTAAGGCTTGGAATTCGGAGAGCAGCTCAAGTTAAAGGTGTTGGAATTTTTCCTTCTCCGTGCATTCAGCATTTAAACCAAAGCGCCCTTATTGACATTCCTAATGCTATATCCATGGGAAGTGTCTTCAGTGTGTATTGTGATCCAAGGTACTGATCGTCTCTCATCTTCAAAGATCACCTGGTCCTGTGTTAATGTTGCCTAATGTTACTGGCTTTACAGTTCTATCTAAGAAAACTTAGGCCATGGCGCTGTTACAGTATGTTTGTATCTTTTGCCGCATCTTGCAATGATAAGGCCCGATGTTGTTGCATTGGTAGTTGAGGATGATTTATTTTTCCAATTATTATTATTATTTTTTTTTTTTTTTGCTTTATTGCATTGGTAGTTGAGGATGATGCTTTGCAGCCATGCTATTTTTCATTTATCTTACATCTGCATACTAGAGCGCTTTTAAGCCATAGCAGCCAAAAGTGAAAAAAGCAATTGAGGTACTAGGTGTAAAAATCGCCTGTTATGAGGTGCAAAAAAGCATGTGTTTGAGTTGGCTATCTAATCTTAATGTCCTTTGTATCTACAGTATTTATGCCATGTTTTAAAGAAAAGTTCTGTGAAGTTATAATGATAAGAGTGTCCTTTGCAGAGCAAGCTCATCGGGTTTTATAATACCTTCCCAGAAATTCTTCAAGAGCCTCAGCCATCCTTTCATTCCTGGGATGAGGTTCAAAATGACGTTTGAAGTAGAGGATGCTGCAGAGCGAAGGTCTGCATTCTCCTTGCATTCGTCTTGTCTCATATTAGACAAGTCTTTCGTGTTTACATAAATGGAATAATTTGTCTATTTATTTATTTATTTTTTCATGTAGATATGCAGGTTCAATAATTGGTGTAAGCGACATTGATCCAGTTAGATGGACAGATTCAAAATGGAGGTGTCTATCAGTGAGTGTTCTGCTCAAAGATTATTATATAATTTATTGATCCTTATGCTCTATGATGATTTAACTTTTTCAAACCATTTTGAAAATATCCTTGATGCTCATATATAAGCATTGTCTGAAATTACATTTATTTTTGCCAAAATCATGCATAACAGAATGTCCATAAGATAGAAATGATTGTTAGAAATGGTATATGTAGGCATGTCCTTGCATATGTGTTTTGAGTCCCTGCTGAGATAAAGTTGGGATGAGTTATTTAAATGGTTAGATTGACTGTTTACTAGTGTATATGTGATATGAGCATGCCAAATAAGACAAAATTTCATAAGGTCCTTTTTCGTGGCATACTGCTACAATCTTTTCATAGACCATGGTGCTTAAGTAACAACTGCATAAAATCATTTATCTTCCTCCAACAAGATTTCATGCTAGCTTATTACAGCTTTACTTATTTTATAATGAAAAGTGCAGGTCAGATGGGACGATGTTCAGGTTGATCGTTGTAGCAGAATTTGCCCATGGGAAGTAGAGTCAACCAGTTCGGTTCCCAGTAGTGGCTTTATGATATCTGGTTGTAAGCGTACCAGATTTGGAATACCTTCATCACAGCCAGATTATCCAGTCCTGAGTATGTAGTTTAGGAATGTTTTTCGCCATGATGTCAACTTTTCAATTTACACGTTGCTTAACTTTTGCTTTTGCGCAGATGGGCTTGGAGGATCAGACTTTGGGGAATCTCTTAGGTTCCAGAAGGTCTTGCAAGGTCAAGAAAAGCTGAGTTTTGATACTCCTTACCGTAGTATAGATAATCCAGGTTATGATGTTCCAGATGTAAGGAGGCATATGTTGGATATGGGCAATTTAGAGGTTTCTGCACTTCGGAACAATGTGAGAATCCTGCCTGTCCATTCTGATGGCATGTATAAGAACATGGTCTATGGTGAGCCTTCTCAATTCCACAAGGTCTTGCAAGGTCAAGAAATTTACCTAAATTCACCACATGGAGGAGGTTTTAATATGCATGAGTCTATTGTGAGTGGTGGCTTTGGAGCACATCATAGCATCCCACTAATGAGCTCTAGAAATGGATTGTTTGCAAGTAGGCAGGGCTCAAATTCCAGTATTCATCGAGCAATGTCATCTCCCCTAGTGTCATCACCATCCTCTGTATTGACATTCTTGCCGTCAAATAGTTTTCATGATCAGGAGAAAGAGAGAAGAGCTAGCAATGAGATTTCTTTTGGTTCTTTGTTGTGGGACAGAAAGCACATTCCCTCGTATAAGGAATATCAAGGAGGGTTGAATTCAAGGGCATTATTTAATGAACACAATCAACTGGGTTCTCATCCTACATTGAAAACTAGCTGCAGACTTTTTGGTTTCTCATTAACCGATGATAAAGATGTCTCCGACGGGGAGGCTAACCTGGCTTCATCTCAATTCAGCTCTGAGGCCCCTTTTGCACCACAAATTGGAGAGAACTTGCATCCAAAACCTGGATTGGCATCTAAGGTGGTTACTGGCAATTACACAGCAGTTGGCGACCTCCATGTTGTTAAAAACATGCTATTTGACATTGCATTGTAGTTTTACACCTCACGGCAGAGTAAAAGCAGCAATGCCAGGCGCAAGCTTAGTAGGTTTGAACATACTAGGATTGGTAGTTTTCCAGGTTTACATATTTCTGATCGAGATGTGTTGATCAGGAGCAATGATCCTGTATTGGAATACATGCAGTACTAGGATTTCTCTAACTTCTTATTAGTAGCGTCATGCAGCTGACTACATTTGCCATTTGCAAGGTGAAATTTGGCAGTTTTTCCTTCTCTATTCAGGTACTTTGAAGTTGGTTATATGTTTTATGACAATTGCTTTCCTCGAACGGATTGTCTGTGCTGTCATGGATTCTATCTCAGCATCACATTTTCTGAAGACTGAACCTTTTGTTTTCTGTTGCTCACTTTCTCATTTCAATCGTGAAGGATTCATTGGGAATGCTACGGCATCTTGTTGATTCGGGGCATGCCGTCTGATGAGAAAACTGGGATGATCAACCTGTTGGTGATGTCCCAGAAGTTTGCTTTAGTCTGAAGGCAAGATTGTGTTATTAAGTTTGAAGGGACTTTAGTTATTTACATCTTTTTTTCCCTCCCCAGAAAGTATTGTCATTGATTGAAGTACGATGATGTTCAATTCCTTGAGGAAAATAGGTCTAATTAAAGATTTGCACATTATGTAGTTCTATGAATCCAGTGTGTTTTTGTATATTTTCAGTGATGTCCAATATCCACGAGTTAGTTTTTATAGAAACCACCAAATGAGAGCAATTGGAAATCTAACTTAAAAATTCCTCAGGTAAAATAAGAACATTACCCCTATAGACCGTATAAGTCCCTTTTATAAATGTTACTTATTACAATGAAATCATAATATCAATATATTCCTCCAATCCCTATCCTACTGCTGCTATTTTTTGAGGATTGTCTAATCCATTGCCCAATTATTGAATTCTCTACTGTGTTAATACCTACTACTATTTCGGCCATTAGATAGTGGTTTAAATAGTTTATTACTATCGTTGAATTTTTATCTATATTGGTAATTTATCAGTGTGGTAATATCGGTTTAGTAAAGATTTAGTTTAAGTAAAATTGTTATCGGTTCAATTTGAAAATGATATTGAATTAATGTATTGATTCGGTATCGGTTTGCTATAGTATTAAATAGGGAAATTTACATTGTTAATTCTCAACATTTACCGACTAATCTATTCGAGTCTCCAATTTTTTCCTTTTTTTTTTTCTATATATGAAAATCTAATAAGACTACCTTCATATATACTAAATTTTTTCTAATTATTTTTGCCACGTATTAGCTTCCATTTGGCATTGGACTAGGTTAAGCACAATTGATTTCAAATTTTTCTTATTTTGAATTATTTTTCCATATTTTACTGATTTTATTATATTATGAAATGTATTTACTATTTTTTCATAACATTGTTTAAATAAATATACTCAAACATTGCCATTTTATATGTACCATATGGAAACCTAATAGATTTAAGGACTTAAATAGAATAGTAAACAAGCTTTAAAAGTTCAAAGTATACCTTTTCCTTTACAAACAAAATATGCATAAATTCTCACATACATAATTAATATATACATATACATATATATATAGATAGATAAATACACATCACATCCACACCCATTTTCAAAAGTTTGTTTGTGTTGTGGTGAATGATGGGCAAGCCATTCAATAGCATTGCAGTCCAAAGTTAGGACCTGCCTTGAGCAGCTATAATTGTTTCCATTTACTTAGAAAAGCTAGTGATTAACTGTCATTGGCCCAATGGGTCTAAACAGTTGTGTCAGTTATAACTTTTGTCCTCTGGGTACACTACTGTATTGTCACACTCGCTCCGCTGCTTTAACTTTTATTTATTTATTTGTTTTTCTTTTTAATTCATACCCACCTACCTCCTTTTATATGTGTGGGTGTGTGTGTATTATAACTGGCTACGGCTCCTCTAATATTAATTTCTTTTGCCCCTGCTAGAGATGATGCCATTAGTAAAAATTTAGGCATTATTTGACAAATTCTATGAAATCCAATTTCTTGTTATTTAAGATATTTTCTCAAACTGGTATTGTATATTTGTTGGTATGTTAGAAAACTAAAAATCAAAAGAATAGTTTTAAATTGTTTCTTTTTTTTGTTGAAAATATAAGTTCATTAATCATTAAAAAGTTTGTGCATAGACCACATCCAGTCCATAACCTTGTTCAAACAAGAAAAATTTACATGACCAATATTATAAACCAAAAGATAAAAAAGAATAAAGCATTCATTAAAGAGGCTGTCTATGTACAAGTACAGCTCTTGAACGCTCATATCCAGTATCATCGAATAGCATTATATCTTGTATACATGCTGATGGATCATAAAAAAAAAAAAAAAAAAAAAAATCTTCTTTGCAGACATCTCCATGCCAACAGTTGCCAAAGCATTAACCAAATGGTTAGTCTCTAGAAAATGATGTTCCAATTTGTAAAGCTATGGTTGACAAAACCTTACCTACAAAGATTTAAAACATTAAGTACATAAATTGATAGTTAGCTTGAGAATTCAACAACCGTGTCACCACTTGGGAATCAACATTTATTTCTATCATACTGTTTTTTTTTTCTATGCAATATTCAAACCATAAGCCAATGCCCATAAGTCAGCTACTATAATATCCATGCTTTCAATCTTTTTAGCAAATCCAAACAGCCAGGATCCATGTGAATCCCAAATAACACCTCCAACTGCTGCTAACTTTGATTGTGGATTTAAAGTAGCATATGTATTTGATTTAACCCAATTATGATGTGGTAGAGTCCATCTGATATTTAATCTTTCAATAAACTTTAAACATTTTGTACTTTTTAAATGAGTCCAAAATTCATGTGCCTTTGGTCTAATTGTTACTTGTAACTCTTTAATGATACAAGTATTTTGATAAATCGGTTGGTTCCTAGAATTCCATATAGCCTAGAGCATAACAGCAAAAATAAAACATCTTGGTGGTTATGTTTGCTAAAGATCTTGCGAAGGAAATTTACAATTCAAAAGAAGCCATTCATGAAAGGCATGATATTCTTTGAATGCATGGATAATATCTTTATTTGGAAAACCACAACGAGGATAAACTGCATTTAAATCAATCCTCCTATAATGTAAATTTTGAGTAGTTGGCAAGGCATTAGAAGATAACTGCCATGGAAACACTTTAATTTTTGGTGGAAAGTAAGAAGACTAAAGCCATTTCCAATCTTGTAATGATGGATTCAGCTTTGGCTGTAGCTTTTTATATATACTTTTCAAAGTAGGTGTGGTCTTATCTTTTTTATCAATGACATAAAAATCTTGGTGATCTTCTAAGATAGCAACATGCCCTTTCTTATCTACCAAAATATCAGATAGTTCAAAGCCCACTTTATTATTATCCCAAGTTACTTCATCTATCCAACATTCTTTAAATGTTAATTGCATAGAATATTGTGCAATTGGTCCCTCAATCAAAGATCTAATTGATCCCTCATCATTCAGTGTCATACCAAAAGTTAAACTTTCTACCATTGCCCGAGCAACTAAGACCATTGTCTTGGACCCACTTTTCAAGCTTTTATTATTTCTTTACATAAAGGAGATCCTCTACAAGTGCTGCCATTACAATCCTCTTTTTGTAAGCACCTATACTTAGCTTTACATAATTTTTCCCATGAGACTTTACCTATTTTCCTTCGGCCCAATGCTTTAATTGACAAGCCTTATTTCTTGTTTTCAAGTTTGTGAATCCTAAAACCCCATAAAGCATTTCCCAAGCAATCCAATGAATTCCCCTCTTATTATTATATCCTCTCTAGATGAAATTTCTAATAAAACATTGCAGCTGATCCACTGCTTTTTGTGGCAAAGAAGACACTTGCATATAATAAGTAAGAATAGATTTTAAAATCGATTTAGCCAAAAGTATTCAACCAGCCATACTCAAGTGTCTTCCCTTCCAACCATTTAATTTTAATTGAACTTTTTCTATAAGAAAATTTAATTGATTTGCTTTTAATTTTTTTACATAGCCTATAGGATAGCCTAAATACTTATCAATTTCATTTACTTGTTTCAAAAAAATTACATCACCAGTAAGATTACGTTCTTCCTCAGAAACATTCTTTGAAAATAGCATGGTTGATTTATCATAATTTATTTCCAAGCCAGAAATTTGCGAGAAATTTTCAAGCAAGTTCATTATTAGATGAGCATGATGACAATCAACCTGTGCCAATAATATGATATCATCAGCAAACATCATATGAGAAATAGCGTAATCTTGTTTATAAAATCTAAAAGGCTTCTAAGTTCCAGCTTGAACTTCATGTTCAATAGCTTTGTTGAGAAACTCAAGACCCAAAATAAAGAGATAAGGTGAAATAGAATCCTCTTGTCTTAACTCTCTAGAAGGAAGAAATTGATCAATTGTTTGACCATTACTTAAAATTTCCATCACTATAGTAGATAAACAATTAGACACTAACTTTGCCCACCAATCAGGAATATTTAAACTGAGTAGTGCCCAGTATATGAAATCCCATTCAATTTTATCATAAGCTTTTTCTAAATCAAGTTTTATCAGCATCCACTTATTTGGACGATGAGCTTTCCAAAAAGAATGCAGAATTTCATTCTAAAGGATGATGTTATCAGAAGTTTTATGACTTTGAATAAAACTTGCTTAAGCAAGGCGAATTGAACTATTGAGCAGGGGCCTTAACCTATTCATAAGAATCTTGGTAACCACTTTGTAGATTGTAGTATAAAGGCTAATTGGTCTAAATTGTTTGACTGTTTTAGGGCCTTGTATTTTTGGTACCAGAACAATCTGTGTTTGATAGATTTCCCATGGAATAATACAGGTTTTAAAAATGTCAGTAATTAGATTCTGAACAAAATCACCAACAAAATGCCAACATTTTTTTCAAAAAGAAAGCATGGAGACCATCTTTCCCTGCTGCCTTCCATGACCTAATTGATTTCAAAGCTTGAAATATTTCAAAATTTTAAACATCTGTAGCAAGCATTTCCTTTTTACTATCTAAAAGACCATATCTCCATTCCTCAGGACAAGGATTGGACATAGAACATGTTGTTCTGATTGTGGAGAACAAATCTTAAAAATGTTTTAGGAATATTTCTTTAATTCTTTTCTGATCATAAATCCATTCTCCGACTGTTGACTTAATTGACAGAATTTTGTTTCTATATCTTTTGGTCAGAGTGATTACATGATAATAAGAAGCACATTTCATTCTTGCTTTCATTTTCCATAGGAGCTCTTCACGATGGAGAATATTATATAGCTATTGTTTGTACATTCTCTCTTTACCAATAAGTTGTTGCGTTGGCTGAGAAGCTAGTTTAATATTGATAAATTTTAACTCTCTTTGAATTTTCCTTTTTTCCACTGCAAGAAAACCAAAGACGTATTTATTCCATTCTCGTAAAGCATCAGGAAGCAAATTAACGGCACTAAGAAGGTTATTAACATTTTCAAACCACATGGGTTTCAGCAAAGGTAGAAGGGTAGGATGGCCAAACCACAGGCTGAAATCTAAAAGGCTTTCGAGAAGGCTCTAAGATTAAATTAGCATTGCTAAGGAAGAATGGACATATTCTTTTATGACTTTCTTTCCATTCCTAATTCCTATACACTATGTCTCAAACATGATGATTAATTAATTCATGTTTCCATATAAACATAATCATGTATCAATTTTAAACTGGAGCCGCTACTAGTACTAGTGTTTTAGAAGTAAAACCGGATCAATTGGCCAGTTTCCAAACCTATTTGAAACCGCCAATTTCCTAATTCCTAGATGGCTCTACAGCCTTGAACGGATGGCTGCAATTGCATCTAAACTCTAAACTATTTTATGTAAATAGTAAAAATTTATTATCCGTTTAAAGTGTTTAATGTATTGTTATATATAGCACATATAAATCAACCTTAAAAGCATATAGACACATGATAATCAATTAATTCATGCTTTCATACACTTATGGTTTCAAAATTGGAAATGAATAAGTTTAAAACTAGCTAGCAAACTGCTGATTTCTTAATTCTTAGAAAATTCGATAGCCTTGAATTGATAGTTTGACTTGGATCTTTTATGAAAAAGAAATAATGAAAAATTTAGAGAAAAACAAAAGATAATATTAAACATATAATTTTAAATGTCTAAAATCTAAATTATTTCATATGAATAGTAAAAATCTATTATCTATTTACAATATTTAATGCGTTGTTATTAATAATGCATATAAATCAACCTTAAAAGCATTTCTAGTTTAGTTTACATGAGCTTCTAATATAAATCCTTTTCTTTTAACATTGTGGGACTACTTTTTGTGTTGTAATTTTCTTTTTTGTCTCTAGATTATTTTATAGTCTCATATTACTAAAACAATAATTAACATTGGATGCTCTGACTTAAAAAAAAAATTTACATTTGATGTGTTTGTATATAATTAAATACATATCCTAAAAAAAAATTTAAAAATGGATCAAATACTTAAATACTTTTAAATCTAAATTTTGAGTTCATCATTTCTTATATTTAAATTAGAATTCTTTTTTTTTTCTAATTTTAACTAATAAAATATGCAGAATCTGCAATTTCAGAACGAGAACCTCTTTCCATGGTTCCAGTTCTTCAATTTCTAGAACCGATTTTGGTTTGATTCGATTTAAGACCTGTGAAGATGTCTACTTGTATAAACACCACAAATATATAAAGATTGATGTTCATTATAAAAATGTATTTTTTAGAAAAATTCATTTTTATTTATTTGTTAAAATAAAAAAAAAGATCTTTTTAAATATTTTCCTTTATTTGAAAAAATTCTAATATTTTTCAAGAAAATGACTTAGGCTTAAGATCAAGAAATCGTTTTTTCGAACTAGTCTTCACTATAAATACTAAATTATATGGACACTATCATATATTTCAAATAAATCAATGTCCAATATTGGAAAAGTTTTTTTAATATATTTTTATAAAGTCAACCAAACACATGAACGGATGTCATTTTCAAAAAAAAAAAAATTTTTCTATTAACTAGAGATTTTCTTTAAAACAAATTGAGTCTAATATTAAAATTTGAAATAGCTGTCAGGATTCTTTTTGTTATATCTTATATTTTAATAAGGGCTTGTTAGGAAAAGATTCGACTTTTTTCTTCTTGCCAATGCGATAACAAACAATGAAAATAAATAAGTTGTGGAAATAAAATCAATCACACTAGGATTTATGTGGAAAACCCCAATTCGAGAAAAAACCAAGGGACCGCCACACAAATTTCTTCCACTATTAACAAATAATAGGATTTACAATAGTTCTTCACTAGATAACACTAATGGATATCTCAGATCTTCACCACAGTGGTGGATTTCACACAAGAATCAGTCTTTCTCTCTCTAGAACTCTCTATAGGCTTAAGAACGGCTTCTCATACACTGATATGAACCCTATGAACAATAAGGAGTATTTATATGCAACAAACAAAAGCCGGCATTAGTAAAATATAGGCTAGCGGTGTAGGGGTGGCGTTGAAAACGTCATGGTACTAGAATCGATGTAAGCCGGCTCAACGTCGATAGCATTGAAGCCGATGTTTAAGTTCCACAGCTCGGAATTTCAAACACTGGCATTATAATTCAAGTAGGCCGGTAGTGTTGTTTCCTGAGTTGCAGGTGTTCAATAAATTTATCTCTTTATTTTGCAAAAAATCTAGTATATCTCATGTACTTAGGATATCCTTAATTCAAAGTCCTCTACATATATAAACATATATTTAGGATTTCCTTAGTTATAGACCCATATGAGTTGGATTTATAATCGCAACAAACTCTCCCTCCAACTCATATGGGGGGTTCCATCACTCCTACTGTCTTCTTGTAAGAATTAACTTTTTCCTTAGATAGAGTCTTGGTCATCATATCTGATGCATCTTCATCAATATGGATCTTCTCAAGCTATAAAAGCTTTGCTTCTGATACGTCTCTAATCCAATGGCATTTGACATTAATGTGGTTAGATTTGGAATGGAACATTGGATTCTTACTGAGATGTATGACACTCTGACTATTACAGAACACCATCAAATGTCCTTGCCCTTGACCCAGTTCTGTCAAAAACTTTTTCATCCACAAAGCTTCTTTGCAAGCTTCAGTCATATCTATGTATTCCGCCTCATGGTGGATAGTGCAACACACTTTTACAGCTTTGATTGCCAAGACAATTCTCCCCCCATAAAGGTAATCAGATAACTTGAAGTGGACTTCCTAGAATCCAAATCTTCAGCCATATCAGCATCTGAAAATGCTTCCCAAACAGGCTTGCTGTCACGAAACTGTAAACACAACTTGCTGAGAATCTACTTAATAGTAGTCCATGCTCTTTACCTGGATTGGAGAGATAGCAGCTTGCAATATTTTGGGCTAGCGGTTTTCAACCAGCCTTGAGCTCTTGCAACCTTTGCTCCTCTTGTCCAAGCATCCTGGTCTATTCGTATTTTGATGCCAAAGTCTTTTAAATATATCCTACATATATTTAGGTTATCCTTTCGGTTATACACCCATATGAGTTGATTTTTGTGTTTCCACAATCCTCACATTGTGATGGTTTTTTTCTTCCCCCAACTTCCTCTTATTCTTCTACGATAGTTCTCTCCATTTTCAACTTTCTCCCTTTTTAATTGGTTTCCATCTTCTAGATTTTGTTTTTCCGTTTTCTGTTATCTATTCCTTTTTCACTTTGTTCCACAAACATGATCTCAGGGCCTTTGATTTCTGGTGAAAAATATTACTACATTAGACACCACATGATATATATATTACACATACGACTCTCATATCTTCTTTTTGTTGCTTTTCACCGCTCTAATGGTCAGGTCTTTTTCTTCTTTTTCTCTAGATTAGCATTTGAAGACAAGTTTTCAGACTTAAAACTATAAGATGGAACTCTTTTTTTTTTTTTTTTTTTTTTTGAATTTTTTCGAGTGGGGTGTGGCGGGGTTTGGATGTTGTTTTTTTGTAATATGAGTGCATGTAATTTTGTTGTTTTGTGTAATTGCATCTGCAACTTAAAAAAAAAAAAAAAAAATGCAATTCAAATTCCTTCACTCATCTATGCGAGATCGATCGATCCACTGCTCCATCGACCGATTCCAATGTTTTGGCTAATGCTAATCATTAAATAACAGAAGAAAAAAAACTGTAACCATTATACTTCCATTCTTATAAAATTTATACGTTTTTTCTATAATTAGGCTCGTCACTTTTCTACAAGTTTGCATATCATAGAATTATTATTTCAAATGGAGTATGTATTTGCATTTAATGTATCGGATTGATCTTTGGCATATTTTGTGTTTCAGTAATTTCTGTTAGTTCTCACGTTTGTTAAATCTTTATTAAATTGCAACGGATGGATAGGATTGGGGTTTCTGCCTTTTCCCATCATTATAACCGACTTTATCATAGTGATAGTTCTTGTTTTCTTTTTCTTTTTTTCATTTAAATACAGGAACAAAGTTTGGTTTTCCATAAGGGAATGCCCCTCTACAGAAGAAAGCCCTTTTCGTTGCTGCCATTGCCCTTGGATTTGGACGGTAAAGACTAAAGAACATGTTTTCCAAATTAAATTCACTAAAGAAATTTTTCAAAACTATCAATATCCTTTTCCCCCTAATCTTCGAAGCTTTTTTCATATTTGCACCTTTTCGTGTTACGATTTTTAATGTTTCCTCCATTTTTAATTTTTATATCTTTTCAATTTAAAATACCTAGAGTTGTGTCTTCTTAGTAAATTATGTTCGTTTCTTTTCTTTCTTTTAGAATTTCACACCTTTATACCTTTTCAATTTAAATTATCTATTTGGCAAAAATAAATAAAACTATCTAAAGATGTGGCTTTTTTTTTATTATATTATATAATTTCCCAAGCGTAGGTAATTTTAATAGGATAATACCTATTCAGAAGATGTTTTTAGCAACCTTTCATAAATAATATTGTCCCTATTTATAAATTATTATTAGTTTCATGCTTTTTTTTTAAAAAGAATATTGCACTTTATAAATAAGCTATAAGCATTACTTTGTCCCCCCCTTAAATGATACTCTTTATAAACATTATTAGTGACATTGTTGTTTCAACTTACATTTTTTAAACCAATAATTTTGGAAAAACGTTTTTTTGACTTTTCAATGGAAAAACATTTATTACGAATTTTCACTTTCCTTGGAGCCTTTCACATCTCAACTCTCAAGGGAAAAACTAAAACAAAAGGTAGCAGCTCCTCCTCCTTCTTTATAAATCATAATTATTTTGATTGTCGTTTCATTTTACCGTTCCTTGCAACCTTTCACATCTTAACCGAAGAATAAAAACAAAAAGTAAATGCTCTCATTTATAATTTCTATTGTATTTCGTTTCACCACATCCCCTTCTTAACTCTATCATCTTTTATCTATAATGGTCCTTTTATTAATTGTTGAAAGAGTTTTAACATTTAATTTTTCACTATTTATCTTTATCTTCTATATCATTTAAATAAGACGAAAGGGTTAAGTATCCATGACCATTTACCACTCTTAAAATTACTTATTACTCAATTTTCTATTGTGGATATTTTCCAATTATTACTATAATTTTTTTTTAATATCCATGCTTCCGTTTTGCTCTTACATTTAATTAATTGTGTATTTGTTGTTATTAGCGTGGGTGTCCTTTGTTAGTGTTACTAATGTTTTGTTTTATCGTGTTTTCTTGCCCATAAACACACCTTTCCCACTTCTCACAGATTAAACAAGTTTATCATTTGATGGAAAAATGCCAGCCGAAAGCGAAAGCAGCGAAAATCTTTCCCTCACCGATATGTTAAGTAAATGGCCGACGCCATATCCAATTCTTGTGATTGTTGGATTGGTCTCGGGCTTGATATGGCTCTCAAGGCACATTCCTTTTGCTTTATTTATGAAGAAGGGGGGACAAAATACAACGTTGAGTTGGGTGGTTCATGCTTTGCCAATAGTCATAGTCCTAGCTGTACGATGTATAGGGCATTGCGAGCAAAGATGAAGAAGCCCTTTCTTGTATGCCATGTATAACCAAATTTTTAAATCCAAATACCTGGCTTTACAGGTATCAAATGATATCCTGATTCCTTGTCAATACATGAAATGATTGTTTTGATGATTCTAATTTGAGACTTACAAAGAATGGATGTGCCAATCCAAGCGTGTTCTTGTTATTTGCCTTTTCTTATTCAACTTTCTTGATTTTACAATCTCGATAATGTCTTGATTAGTCAATCGTGATTGATTTCGAGAAATATTAATTATAAATACTCAAATTTCTTTGTCTAATAAGTTTTGGTGTTAAATTATGATTGGTGAAAATACAATCGAGACACCAACTTTAAAGTTGTAAATTTCTATTGGTTAAGTGCGTGTATAAAGATGATAAGAAAAAGTCATTAGATTCAACTTCTCATCCTACTATTAGGCAGGAAAAAGTGCTTAAACCTGAGTGTGGCATGTTCTTAAACCTAATTGTGGGATGCTATCCTTAGGGGAAAACAATAATAGGAAAAAGTCATTTGTGTGTTATGATCTAATACTTTGGAAAATCTTTTATCGGTTATAGGTTTATATTATTAATGGTGGATATTGAATTTATTTCATACATATATGAATATTTAGTTTTCTATGGTACCGTCACTTTATACTTAGTCACTTTTTAACTGATAATAGCAAATCGAGAAGTTTAACAACATTTAATTATGCCGTTTTCTCTTCCATTTAGACATCTCATTCTTTCTTTTATTACTTCCGTTTCCTTTTCCCTACTTTATTTTTCATGTCCTTTTTTTTTTTGCCTAAAACTAATCTATTTTATTTTTTTAATAAAGGTACCCTTATATAACATATATCCATACTATATGCAAATATATGTATGCATTTACATATAACAAATACACAACAAGTATATATTCCATATATATGTGTTAATATATATATGATCCATTTACTTGCTAGGGTGTGGGTTTTGTATGTAGCCCAAGAACCCTTTAACGATGAAAAGTATATACGTATACATCTTAGGTAAGCCCATTGAACTTTTACAAAATGATTAGGGTTCTCTGGATTAAAGAACATAGTGATGGTTAATAATGAATCTAGATATTCAAGTAAGAAATAAAGTTGAATAATTTTTTAAGCTCCAAATAGAACTTTTGTCATATAAATTGAGGTTTTATAGGTGACATACGATTTGTATGGCTCAAATTATAAGCAATAAAACCTTCATTACAAGCTGAAATTTTTTTTTTCTTTTTATTAGACAAATGAAAAGGAAGAAATTCCCCACATAACATAGGAAATTTATTGAGAAACAACTTGAAATATATGGACTAAAAAGGAAACATTACAAAAGAAAAATTACATACAATAAGTTCACTTATCAGATATTAAATACCAAAAAAGAAAGATAAAAGGAAACTTGATACGATTTATTTATCATCTTCTCCAGCTTCTTCACTCTCCTTTAGCTTCCTTGTCCTTGTGCTTGGTCTGGGTCTTTGGCTTGATGAAACAAAAGCAGGAGCAGCATGGGCATTGGAGCAAGAACTTCATTTTTTTTTCCCCCTTTCACCTTAACTTCATCCGATGTTTTAGGGGGAAAAAAATGACATTTATATAGAGCTCTAGGGCGTATATTTTGTTTTTTTTTTCATATAACTAGATTACCTCTCCTGAGTGAAATACTAATCCAATGCCATGAAGACAAGAAGATGCTTAGCTTTCTTAATTTCGTTAATTATATCCCGAAGGCGGTGAGGATTCGTTCGTCTGTTGGATATATTAAGATTTTAATTCTCTTTCCCTTTTCCTAATGACAAAGAAATGGAAAATAGCCCAACAAATAGCGATGCAACCGGGATGGGTTTGAGATGGGTCATGCAAAACCCAAACCCGATTCCAACCTGACCCAATAATACGAGTGTTTTTTTTTTTTTTTAAGTTTACATTGAAAATAAATATATCAACCTTTTTCTTTAGATAATTTTTCTTATAATTGCATGATTTTTAATTTTATAGATTACATTTCCTAACTACCACCATTTTCAAAATAATTATAACAAGCTAAAAATATAAGAATTCATCCAAATTACGGGTTTACATACCAAGGTATGAAATAATTGAAATTAAAAAATATATGTATGTGTATATATATATATATAAATATGTGTGTGTGTGTATAAAACATTCTGACAGCCTTTTAATCATCGAACTTTAAAACATAAAAAAAACTAAGTGTGTGGATTTTAAAGATAAGTTTCAGTGGTAGATATAATATTCAAAATGCTCAACAACTTTATCCCATCAATTTAAAAGATAATTAAAGTCGATCCATGGATGAGCACGACGGTACAGATGAACTTTTTTAAAAATTTCATAGAGTATTGTATGTTTGTTCTATGAATTTGTGTATTGAATGTGGCTAGGGTTAAAGAAGGACCGTGTGTGTATATATGTATTACTGTTAATATTTTGAATTTTTTTTTAATTTTATCAGATTAGGCCAGGTCGAGTCGGGTTTTTATCAGGTTTACATACTTGACCTGAAACCATATAGAGTGTAACCTTATAGGATTTTTAACAGGTCGAGTACCCTATAATAATCCGCTCGATTGCATCCTTACCAACAAAAGAGGGACCGAATTTACTAAACAGCCCTGTTGTAGTTTATCGAGTTGAGGTAGGGCCTCTAAAACATTTAACTTCACTAATTTTTTAGCTCAATATAGGTATTAGTCAAATTCAAACAAAGTTAAGATATTAATATTGTAATACTTAGTAAATAAATATATTTTTTAGGTAAATCGAGTTTAATTAAATTTAACTAAGTCAAATTTAAGTTTGTAAAATACCCCTTAAGCCGAGTTCAAGTTAAAAGTTTTAATATCATGTTTGGTACACGAGAATCATTCGGAATGAAATGGATTGGAATCAATATAGGAATGATAAATCCATTCCTTTGTTTGAATACATAAATGAAATGGAATGGATATAAATTAGTTTATATTGGAATTTACCAATAATATTCTTTAAAAAAATAAGGTAATAAATTTATACATGATAAAAAGGTAATTTAAGTAAAAATTCTTAATAAAAGGTGAAATGGAATCGTGATTCCACCTTTGAGAAGATGGAATCGAATTACACCTATAAGTCGGAATCGTGATCCTACCTTTTTATGACATTTCCAAACACTTGAAAAGAAATAGAAGCAGGAATCACGATTCCATTCCAATCAACTCCTACACACCAAACAAGCCATAAATGCAATGGAGTTTTGAGTTCAAAATTTTAAATTTATTTATAGCCCTATTCAATACTTAGGAAAGGAATTCACAACATTGTAAACTTTTAATCACTCCCCCCTAACAGCAGTTACAGCAATAAAACCCTTTTTGATATCTAAACTTTGATAAAGTAGATAATTTGGTACCTAAATTTTTAAAATGTCCAATTTCATATTTAATTAAACTTTTCGTGCTCTCTATTCACCATCCCACCCAATCATTGTCCAACACGTACCCATTACTTCAAGAGGCAATAAAAGTATAGAATAGTGAAAAAAGGCACCGAAAGTTTAATTAAATATAAAATTAGAGTTTTTTAACAGTTCAGATATCTAATTGTCCATTTCGTCAAAATTCGGGTACCAAAAGAGACTTTTTCCTGCAGTTATATTTTAGCCATAAGTAGAGATAAGCCACAACCAGCCCTACAAGCAATAATGACCTTCAATTAGAATTGTTCGAACCCGGTAAACCAACCAAACAAAATGCTAAATGGCAAATGAACATTGAAAGCAACATCATCAATTGAAGTAAAAGAATGAGTTGTGTTTTCACATACCACTAACCAGTTAAAAAGAGCGTTACAAGATAGTACAAGAACCGAACCTACACAAAAACCCGAGTTCCTCCGGTATGCTTCACTTCCATAGCTCTTCCATGGGAATTCCACGCTCCTGAGCAACATCACGAAACTGTCTCATCTTCTGCACTGCCACAACTGTTGCTCGAGCATTGTTCAGAGCATTATTACTCCCGAGTTGCTTCCCTAACGCGTTCTCCACACCAGCCAATTCTAAGACTATCCTAACCGTACCTCCAGCAATCACACCAGTACCAGGAGAAGCAGGTCTCAGCATGACTTTTGCTGCACCAAAGCCTCCCTCTGACCTGTAATGATATACAATTTGCTATATCAATCTTGTAATTGGTATACACAAATGGTTGTTTATGATCGTAGAACTGTGCGTGTAGAAATCAGTACTTACTTCACATAAGCGAGCATCAGAAGACCAATAACAAATAAATCTGAAAAAAAAATTAAAAAAGAAAATCGAAGAGATAGGTCATGATACATAGGGACAAACTTCCTTATATACATGCACTGAATATTAGCATCCTGTTGTCTTAAGATTTAGAAGGGCTTCCAACACGATTGCTGCAACAGTCACTCCATCCAATACAAGGTTTTTGAATTCTTGTCTAGAACTCCTGCTTGCACTCAGACATGAGAAAGCATACATGCAAATTTGGAAAAGGCTAAGACACTTGACCTTGCCAATGCAGAGATTCTAAATATTATCAACATCAGGCCAACCTTAGCTGTTGGAGTCTTTGCAATTGTGGAGACATGTGATGTATGCTTGGAAGAAAAAGGGGATGAAGAGGTTGTCAATATAGTGGAGGAGCTATTGTCACCTCCTATAGAGCAAGAACAGGTTCAAAAAGAAGTTGATCAAGTAGAAGGGGTAGCCGTTGATGATACTTCTGTTGAGCACAAACATGGGGACCATGACAGTTGCCAAGAACGAGTAGTCAGTGAAGTGGGAATCCACGAAAGCATGTTGATATCTAAAGCACGTATTCACTTACCTATCTAAAGACCCTAATCTTGTAATGGAATTTTAAACCATGCTGGTATAATTGTAGTATTGTACTGCTGAGATTATATAAGAGCTTTACTACTAATCTTTGAGACATAGTGTAACATATTTATTAAGATATCAGGTATTGACTCTCTCATGTTGCTACCCATATCAAAGTAGTTCGAGCTGACTCTGCTGAGTTCTCTGCACTAATTGATCAAATAATTGATGCAGAGAAAATTCTATGTACATTTCATATGGACATTAACTAATGAATGTAGAAGATTTTTTAGGACCAACACGAGAGGATATTGAATATAGATAGTGCAAATTAATAACTGAAAGAATGATCTGAAGTAAAAACTTCTTGCTAGAAAGCAGATGGCATCAGCAAACGAAATTTATTGCTCTTGACTACAATTATAAATTTTCCATAAGTTAATTATAACAGCCACGTTCATTTCACAAGACTCATTATATGGGTTGATTTCCTTAGGTTTTCATATATCAATACTTTGTACAGGCAGAACCAAGTAATATAAAGTGCCTACAAGCTAAACTTAACAGCACAAGGAAATATCAGTTCAAGATATTATCCAAACTTTAGCGGTGCATCTCTCGTTTACACATTCTAAAACCAGTAAAAGATTCAGCTTGCCGTTGTCCTCATCACAACCAGGAAATTAACAATGGCAATGCAAAACAAGCAATTCACTCATCAACAATTCTGAGTTTATTACACAGCCTTAAAATTTCACTCAACTCAATATCTTCCCTTATTATTCAATTTCTCATACGCATTCAGTGAACAATCGAATAGACAAAATCCACAACTCCAAACCCAATGCACATTCATTCTCCACACATTCATCAAAATTCAAGTTACCACAACAAACCAATTCACTCATCAACAATTCTAGCTAGGGAAAGTCGCAACCCGGTTTTATACATACACTAACTTTGATTAATTGTAGGAGATGGATATCACATACTTGATAACCGTCCAATCAATCTCATGATTCTAAATCCATCCTAACAAAACAATCCGACACTCGCCTATTATTTTTTGGCAATTTGGTGCCGATGTTTGATTTTGGGTTACTTTTAAACTGACGGCATATTGCCTAAGATATCTCAGCATGTTGCCGAGAGAAAATCAAACTTTGGGTGCAGGTACTTTTTTTGCCAAAAACACTGAGCACCAAATTACCGGGAAAAAAAAAAAGACAGTAGAGTGCCTTTATCCCCAGCATGCACATTGTCAATTCACACTCACATGCTCCAATGCAACATTAATGAGACTTAAAAACACAAAGAAGAAGAAACATGAGTCATTACCTATGGGGAAACGTCAAGTACTTAGTCATGGGGACTGTTATGATGTTCCTACGAGCATTAACAGCGGATTTCTGAACCGCTGCAATAACCTCCTTAGCCTTACCAACACCAACACCCACTTGACCTTTCTTATCACCAACCACCACAACCGCCCTAAAATGCAACTGCTTCCCTCCCTTAACAACCTTAGTAACCCTCCTCACCTGAACAACCCTTTCCTCGTACCCATCCTTCACCTTCTCTCTCTTCGCCTTCGATCCGAACCCTGTCGATGTTTTCTTCACCTTAGAGTCCATCACGTACACGTCGTTGCCTAGGACCGACACGCCACTGTAGGCTGGGCCGTAAAGCTCCTCGTACGCGGCGGCGATCTCTTCCTCGGACTCGAGTGGGCCCTCGTCGAAGGATGGTTCCGGAACGTAGCCTTCCGGTGGGGTTGGTGGGTCGAAGGGGAGGTCATCGGTTTCGTTGTCGGAGGTGAAGAAGGAAGTTTCGGACTGGGAGCATTTGGGTAGGAAGGAAGAGGGTTTAGAGAGAGAGAGTTTGGCAGAGAAGAGAGGAGAGAGGAAAGGAAAGAGAGAAAGGGATTTGGGTTCGGTGGTGGTGGTAGTGGAGGAGAAGAGAGGAGAGAGAGCGAAGGACGGTGTTGGTGTTATGGAGGATGCCATTGGCAGGGAGGGAAAGTAGAGAGAGAGTGTGTGTGAAGTGGAATGGCGAAGTGAAGGCTTATCCTGTTAGTTAGGAAGAAGAAGGAGGGAGACGGAGACTGGGGTGTCGGGAAAAATATTATAAGAAGGTTTTTTTAAATAATTACTGGAATTAGGTGTTAAAAATTTTTTATATATAGACATATATTATCTACTAAATCTCCCTACGGTCTTGGTTTTTTTTTTTAAATTAAAATATTCTAGACAATTAATTTAGAAAAGAATAAAAAATAAATAATAAGAAAATATTTTATCTTAAATGGAATTCTATTTGATTCTATTGGTTATATTGGTACCTTATGTCCTTATATTAATAATATCGTTTAGAAAATATTTATTTTTCAAGCAAGCCTTTTATAAAAGCGCCACCCATATTATCTTTTTCCTTTAATAAATTTATGAATTTATGCATATCTCCGTTTAATTTGTTATTATCTCTAAATTTTCCCACTACCCTTAATTTTTACATCCATTTATTTACTCCAACAAGTATAATTAATTCTTATGTCGATATAATTAGTCCCATTAAGTTTGGTAACATTTTGTCTATTTTGTAAGTTATGATATATGTATACACACACACATAGGCACTCTATTTTCTCTATTTTTCGGATGGGGTAAATTACATCAAGTATCAATATTTAAAAGGTTTAAAATAGGTGTTAATGTCCAAGAAGTAAGTTTATTTAAAATATTAATATTTTAAATAGTTAAAAAATGGTATTAACGTTTGGTAAAATGAATCAAATAAAGTATCAATAATTAACCATTAATAGAAAATTAATTCAAATGTTGATATCCCAAATAAATTTTGTAAAACATTAATACTTCATTGGAAGCTTTTACGATCCCGTTCAAAAATATAATCTCTAAAATAAATATAGTAATTTGAATATTAACTATTTTAGTGGTTCAATCACGGTTGAATATGATACGAGTAGTTGGATAATCGATGAAACCAATCCCGTCAAAATTAATGACGGGATCATATAATTTCTCATACTTCATTTGATACACTTCACAAAACATTTATATTTTTTTAACTACTTAAAATATTGATACCTTGTGTTAGGGTGCAAGTGTGAGAATCACACATGGGAAATATGACACTTGTGTGAAGAGTTTATAAGAGAGAAGACCCATTAACTCATTGCCTTAAGGTTTTGGGTTATAGATGGTGTCTAAAGCCCATTTGTGCAATCCTTCATACAGTCCATTGGATTTCTCCCATTGAAGGCATACTCCAGATACTAACACCTTGAATGACTTATCTCTAAATGTTGATACCTTCTAATGTAATTTACACTTTTTTCATATAACACCTTATGAAAATGAATCTCTTTAACCAAATAATCAAATTTCATACAAGGTTTAAGTAATTGATTTCAATTAATTAGTTCATATGTGGGTCCCTCTAAAGTCTTGGAACAATTTGAGGATGTAGCTTATAGATTGGCGCTACGACTTATGTCGAACTCGAATCAAGTGATAGCTTTTGGATCACTAGATATACAACCTAATCTCACATCAATGAAAAGATCAATTTGAGCAATAGATATTAAGTAGTAAATTATAAGAAGGTATGTGAACATATATGTCAAAGTACGATAGACAAGCCAAAAAAAACGAGATGCAACATAGGAACTGGAAGAAGACATGATATTGAAGTATCTCGAGCTTTAATAATTCGAGTAACTTTTAAAGACGAAAGTTTTAAAAGTGGGAGAATGGAATAACCTAAGTAATAAATAAAATGAAGATAAACATAATAAAATAATATAGAAAGGAATAGCAAAATAATGATTAATAATATTGAATAGGGGCATTTATGTCCAACTATAG
This sequence comes from Combretum micranthum, assembly GCA_024138025.1. Lineage (NCBI taxonomy): Eukaryota > Viridiplantae > Streptophyta > Magnoliopsida > Myrtales > Combretaceae > Combretum > Combretum micranthum. Next base: position 1,482,630 of record JAMXBD010000012.1, on the reverse strand, counting down.
TATCTTTTTATAATATACGTTTGTTGGCCATGAATTTAAACTTTACAATAATTGCATTCTTCTTCTTCTTTTCCTTTACATACAATTCTCAACATGTCTTTACTACTATTGAAGAATCATAATGAAAAATAAAGGTAAATGATGATTCATTTATGATTTCTTACCGTTTCCAATAAAGATAGCGAAAGGAGTGATAAAACTTAAGTTTTTTAGTGTTGATAGTCGAGTTTTATTGAAGGAGTGATGAACTTAAGTGTAATTTCTAAATAAATCTCAGAACAAGAAGGTTCAATGACTGTGGAAAAAGGAAAGCCTTAAGGAATTCTATGAAGCTAACGCAGTTATTGTACAATATTATGATAAGGAGTGTGTTTGTGGAAGTGTTAAAAGATGTTTAGGTTGGAAAACAAGGAAAAATCGATGAATGGAGAATTTCTAGAAGTACAAGACAAATGCAAAAGCTCGCATTAGGCCATGTACCTCTTAGAAGCACGAAAACAATAAGTTTTGGAAGAGCATAAGCCCATGCATTAGGTCGTGTGCATTAGGCCTTGTATCTTTATGTATTTTTAAAGAAAAAGGACTCTTAAAGTGCACAAGTCCATGTACTAAGTCGTGTACCACTCTTGTGTTTTGAAATTTTTACGTATGAAAGTGCAACAACCTGTATTCAACCCATGCAAAGCTTATGCAATGCCCATGCACCTAACCATGCACCTTTCCGTGACCTATTTAACTTGCCCAAGTGATACACAACCCCATATGAATCTATGCACTAATTCGTGCACATTATAACACTCTATATAATCACCTTTTTGCTTGCCTAAAAGTAATAGAAAACAATTTAACTCCTGATAATAGGTAAGGGCATGAGTATAAGAAAATAAAATAAAAATTGAGTTAAATGTATAAAAGGTTTTGAGCAACTTAATTGTGTGCAATTCAAGTTAGTAGATCCTTGAACTCATAATGAATCGAGTATCCAGGTATATGTATTACCTTGCTTGATTGTTATGCCTAGTAGGATAGATTAATGACGTGACTAATCATATATCCGACTATAATATTATATGTTGTGTATGCTTTCCTGTGGTTAGTGGATTAAGAGTATCGATGATGTCAATTGTCAACTTAGTACCCGGATGATCTTTATGTGATATCATCCCTACATTGAGTCACACTCGGAGATGATTACAAGTAGATTTAAGTTTTGACTTATGAGCCCATAGGCTTATGGGTGTTATAGAGTACCTAACATCATATATGTATATACTCTCTCTCTCTCTCTCTCTAGGTGTGTGTGTGTTGTCGGGATACTAAGCTACCCTATATTAATTGTTAGACTTAAAGCAAAGATAACAAATGGTTGTTGAGTCTTGAAATTGTGTGTTCAAAATGAATTTTGATGAGAAAATTAGTTGCACAATTAACCACTCAATTGTGTTAAATTACACTTAATTAATCAAACAATTTGAATGAACAAAATGCTTGAAAATATGTGTGTTTTGCTTTTTAATTGTGTTTTTTTTTTTTTTTTTTGCAGGTTGATTCAAGAATGATTTAAATCTTGATTCCTTTGGAATCTCTTAAAGGTCAAAACATGAAAGTTGTAGAGCTCTCTATATTACTTTCCGTAGTGTCTTGAATCATCTTAATCGAAGTCCGAATGAGAAAGATATGACCAAAATATGAAAGCATATTGAGGCTATCATAAGCGTATCGGCTTACCAGTCCAAAACTAGAAAAACGTAAAAAATTATCAGAACTGATTAAGGGCTCAACTTGGACCGGCTAGCAGGTAAAGACTTGGACCGACTCACCGATATGGCTGAAAACTAACGATTACGAGTTGTTTTATCCAACCGTTGGAAGATCTTTTAAGGGATAACAGCTACACTTCTCTTAGAGCTTATAAATAAAAGTTTGTGAAGACTTTTTAGTGGTTGAAAAAGCTTACTTCTTGTAATCAAAATCTTGTAAACACTCTCAAAGTATTATTTATGATTTATATTGTTTTAAGAGTAAGAAACTTAGTAGAGTGCTATCTGTTTTATTATTGCTATCTTTGCAAAGCACTATATTATGGTTCGTTGAAAGCTTATCAGTGAAGTCTCGAGTTAAATCTAGTGAGTTTGAGATTGTAAACACTTAACTCAAGCATTTTATTTGTTAATGTGTTGAAGTTCTCAATTGAGCTAAATTGTTTGGTGTTGAATAAAGTGGGTGAAGTCCTCCATTGAGGGAGGTAATTTTTGTGGACCGTAGAGATCGGGGGACAGACCAAACTCCACGTTATATCTTGGTGTAGCCTTTTCTTTCCTTACCTCTCTATTTACTATAATTGTTCTTTATATTTGTTAATGTGCGTGAATTAGGCTTTTAGCTTAGAAAAGAAATTGATATTGGCTGTAATCTCCTTTTTTTCTTAAGTATTACTAGCTCTTAACATTTGTTGCGTTAGGCATTTGATTGCATGTGAAGAATCATATTTGCTCATGCACTTCTACTTTTGGTAGCATTGTACTAAACTTCGAGTCGCTCTTACAATCTTTTTCAGGTTGAGATAACACTTCTTTAATGTTTGATCTTTTCGGATAGTACATTATTATGGACTATAGGGAAGACATTAATAATGATAACTATCCTACTTATGAGTAGGCTAATATGATGAACCCTAGAGATAGAGATTCCTTTTGTTTGCGTTAATATATTATAAGCATTTGTCTACCAATTGTTAATAGGGATTACACACATATTCATTATGTTTATATGATTTGTAATGTAACAAATGGACTCCTTTGTGAGTCATCTTTAGACATGGTAGTTCAATGCTCTAGCGTGGTATTGTAAGGTTTGTTATGCAAATTGTATATGACTTATATATATAGTGACTCCTAACTTATGTGTAGGCATTGGAGTTAATGAAATTTTATGAATTAAATTGTAGATTTTTATTGGGTTCAAAGTCTTAACATTTGTACATTAAATGTAGACACGTGACAGGATGTAAACAACTCTAAGTTTAAAGCATTACATTACCATAGATAAATAGGATAGAGGAAAATTTTACAATCCCATGGTTCAAACTCATACCAAGGGATAAAATCGGAGTGAATTTGAGGCAGGTCATATAAGACCTAAACTCAACTCGTTTTCCTATAGGGTTTCCGAAATCCGATCCTAAAACCCTAGAGGGTTTTTGTTGATGTATCCAAACTCGCTCCTATAGTTATGGAGTCGACTCGCCCCGCCTGGTTTGACCCAATTAAGAAAAATTTAAACATATAATAAAAAATAAAAATTAATCTAATGATATTAATAAATTACAAAATTCAAGTCCAGCTATTAAAACAAAGAAAAATATCACCGAATAATATGGAAAAAAAAATAGATTCCTCTCTTTTTATAAACAAAAAATTAGCATATTATTTGTAAAATCCAACTTTCACGCATAATATAACGAAAAAATATATAATATACTATCCATATGAATATTAGTTTAACCTAGATAGAAACAAAATTATGAGTTGAGTGGCAAAGATCATATCACAATTAACATGAGTTAGTAGAAAGAACAATAAAGACATAAAATTGATGTGTCGATGTGATTTTACTAGGAGGGCATGGTGAGAAATGCTACCCACCTGCTAGGCTGCCACAGCTAGCAAGTTTCTTTAGTCTAAGCAATGTCATCCAAGAATGCTCAATTTCATGCTAGCAAAAGCACTCACCGTGCATCCAACTGGGGTGTGAGAGCTAACAATAGCAATAGTCGTCAAAATCACGATTTTATTATTCATTGGAATGCATAAAATCGATAGAATCGTACACAATCATGCAAAACCAATAAAATCATAAACATATAGAATCGTACACTTAAATTTATAATTTCATCTAAAATCTGCATCTAAACAATCTTATCTCCATTTTAATTTAGACAAAATGCATATGATTATAAACTCATTAAATCGTATAATTAATTTGTGATTTTGACAATTGTGTAAGCACTTAAGAGGCACTCATGGCACCAATGATGATCGAATGAAAATAAGGTTTGCGGCAGGGGTTACACTATTTAGAGAGAAAATAGGAAAAGAATACACACACACACATATATATATTTGGCAGTATCCCATCTGCCATTGATACAGTTGTGGGTATTACCATTGATTCTGCGTTGTAGCTCATGATGGCTATGACCTATGTACTAGTGTGTCCCTGTGAGGGTTTTAACTAAACTTGCTTTTACTTAACTTGGGAGTAGTTAGAACAATAGGTGGTAGCATTAATGGAGTTCCTATAGCTGGTTAGGGCTTTTCTACCCAGCACAGATTGTTTGTGCCAAGGGGATACATAGCCATGTCCATGTACTTATTTAGTTTATTTAATGGAATAATCATTGACATTAAAGAAAATAAAATAAAATAAAGAACAAGAACAAGATGCAGCAGCAGCAGCAATATAGCAGAATTATTTTCTAAAATTATTAACTAGACTCTGAGTAACCTCAAGGAGTTGGCCTAGTAGTAGTAGTTTTGGCTTCAAATCCCACCGAGGACACTTATTGTTATTAGGGTTGCTTTCATAGCACATACCATACCAAACCAGTGTCAGTGCTATTTACCCAATTCAGCAATAAGGTGATATGATTTATTATGCTAATCCAGCTCTACAGACATGTACCCATACAAAGAAGGATACAATTTTTAACATTGCTCCATCCTCACATGCTAATCATCTCACCTCTGGTCAATATTTGAAAAATCTTGTCTGCTCTTTTAGATAAGAGAATTATTTACATGACCAGACCTAGAAGTAATAACAAATGATACAGTAACTAGGTGCAGCAGTAACAAAACCCAACACAAGACATGAAGGAAGAGAAGGCAATACTGGACAGATGAGATAAAATAAACATACCATGGTATAAAGAGATTTTCAGAAGTTAAAAGAGCATAAAAGATAGCATGGACCTAAAAGCTACCCTTAAGATTTTTTGCCCCAGCAAAGATCATTCCTCTGTCCAAAAACTTTTCCAATTTCCCCAACATGACAAACAAGCCTCTGTGTAGAGTTAATGCCAGCTTCTCTCTCTCTCTAGGTGTTCTTCTAGGTACAAGAAAAGCAACTATTTTATAAGCAATTAAACCATGTAAATCCTTGATCAGATGGCAGAATAAGCCACTCCTTGATCCATCAACATCTTCACCAAGTGTGGCATCAGAGGTTTCCTGTTTGAAGGCAAAGAGACTGCCAATATGTATGTACATGATATAATGTTAGAAAACTCCAAACAAAAATCATTAATCAACGCACCATCTAATTTAACAAAATAAGAAGTGAACTTCACCAGCTTCATTTTTTATACCTGTACTATCCTGCATTTTACAACCATAATAATAGTAATTACTCGAGAGGAACTTCCTTTGTTCATGTTTAGCTGATTGACCAGACCTATGCAATGCACAAAGGTGTTTTTACCATAATGTATTGCAAATACAGCTACAATTACCCCATACATCCAAGTAAGTCTTTTTGCAGGCATATAAGTGGCTTTGCTCATGAGTTAGCAATCAAACAGAAATTGATGGAGGTCCAAAGTTAAAGCCTAGAGTGTCTTCTTGATAAGTATTGCAGCGTGAGGCTATCTCATAGTAATGCAAATACAGTAGTGAAAGGAGTATGCCTTGCCTCTCTTGCATGATATAATTGATGAACTTACTTGGGAAATTCATGGCTGCTAATATCTTCAATTAAATGGGGAAAGTTACCATGGAAACTTGTTATATAAATGCAGTCCCAGGAAAACACGAGCATCTTGTCCTTGAATATGCGATGACTAAACAGGTTTGAACAAGCATAGATAAAAAATTAGTACGTAGATGGGGTGGGGTTGGGATGGGGAAATGCATGCCAGCCTTAAAAGTCTATGTGCACTCACTACATCTAAAAATGATAACCACATTAGACGGAAACTAGAAATCACAAGTTAAATTAGTCTTAGGGAATATTATTTTCCACACCATATCCCATTCTTGACCACTTAAATGAACAAAATTGAGTCTTATCGTTCAACTATCCCCATAAACATATTCATCTACATCACATTTAAGCATGGCCTATAGTACTTGCATACACAAAATTATGGTTCACATTTATGCCACTTGTAAAACCAATAGCTGATCATAACCACAATCATATTTACAACCGACATGTTAACTTGGTGATGACTTAAGACCAAGAATTGTGTGTTGCTTTTTCTCGTTTGCATACTACTGAGTTAATGACTTTTCTTCACCACTGGATCATTCATGCATAAGGAACATGAACTGCATAGAAATAAGATATCTTGAAAATATAATGCCATACTTTTAGCTCTACCGAGTTGATGATCGTGTAGACATTCCACAACAAACTCTCACAATTTACCAGCTTAAACTTTGCAAATAATCATGATGCTCCCGAGACAAAATTATGAAGATGATGCCTAAGTAAGGAGAAATCAGAATGTTCCACTGCATTCAGAAAACTACAACATGATGTACAGTGAAGATGAAATTGAACATCAAATCACATGCGGCTAAAGTATTTCTCAACAGCTTTCACAAAAAGCGCACATAGCTTACAACAAAGACATGCACAACGCATTGTAGTCGCTAATCAACAGCCATGGCTTCAGGTTCTCCGGCAGCATCATCCGAGATGCTCTTCTGTTCTTCAGCCGCAATTCTTATCTCCTCAATCAGGTTCTTCTGATCTTCCTCTATCGTATTCTGCAGCTCATCCACCTGTATTCAGAAAATTCAAGATATCTTATTAAATTTTGTAATTAAAAGCAGATCATATTAAATATTAATTACGCGTAATAAAATATGATTCGTGGAAATACATACGAGATGCAAGAGCAGGGCAAACTGCTTCTTCCTTAAATCGAGCATTCGCGAAGAGGACGAATTATCAGCCTCAAGAGATGCAATTTGTTCCTCGAGCTCGGAGATTGCGTGTTGAGTATGTGCCCTAGGTGGCTGTGCGGCGATAAGTTTCCTTATCGCCTCGCACTCCTCTTTATGCCTCCTCTCGATCTTACTCTCCTCAAGCTGTTTCTTCAATTGCTCGATTTCCACATGAGCTTGCGATATTTGTCCATTAATCTCCTGATTAAGCTCGTGAAAATGATCGATCTCTCGAAGGTTCGCATCCACAACGGCTTTACTTTTCAAGAGCGGGATCTCGAACGTTGACAGCTCTTGAAGGAAGGCTTTGGAGAGCTTCTCGCACTCGTCAGTCTCATTGTTCTCCTTCTCTAAGTCAAGTACGAACGCCGTGAATTTCTTCTGGAGCTTCTTCAGTGGCGGTTCTCCTCTAGTTGTGGTGGTTCGAGTTAAAAGACGGTGTCTTATTATGATGTCATCTTCTGTTGGACCTAGACCGAACGCGTAGTTTGCGGCGGCTGTAGCTGGATCCCCTCGGCCAGAAATCGAAACCTTCCTCACCTTAGAAGACATGGCGGAGCTTAGGGTTTACGAGGGTTTAATCCAGTGAAGAAGAAGATTGAGGGGTAAAATCAGTTGAAGATATGGAAGGTCAGAAAAACCAAATAATTTGTTTAAACCGGGCCGGATAGCAACTCCGGGTGAGCTTAAATAAGGTCCGATTATATATGCCCATTTAGGAAGAGATACCTTACTTAACTTTTACTCTCTTTATTTTTTCTTTTTTCCGAACTTGCTTTTTTATTTGAATTTTATTTTTCTTTCCCAATTTAAATCTCAGTATTTTCTCAATTTTATAATGATATAAATTTTATCAAGTCAATTTTTTGTACAGACGGGTTTCCATGACTCAGCCCTTTTTCTCTTATTTTTCTTCTCTTGCTCTATACTTTTTATCATATAATATTGTATAATGTAATAATAAATTTAAATATTATTATATTAAATTATTTGTTGTGGACTATAGGAAACCTATATATATTAAGAGATGGACCAAATCTTATTTGGCAAAATTTAAAAATGTTGTTAAATCAAATAGATTAAAGAAAAGTTAAGAAGTCAGATAAAAAAATTTAAAAAAAAATGTTAAAACTTAAATGTGTAATTTTCCCTAAAATGTATAGTTTGGCCACATGCAAATTGCAAGTATTGAAATAAGGCTGGATATAAATTTTAATGCTTTTTATTATCTTCAAGAAAAATCATTGCCATTTACAAATTGATCTATGTTCATAATATTTTTTTCTACCTTTGTGTATTTGCCAAGTTTCCTAGTTATTTATAATATTAAAACAAAACCACCCCTTGGTGTCTTTAGTGTAAGTATTTTTAATATAATATTTTTAACATACAGCCATAAAATATTTTCCGTATACCTAAAATCATGAAAATTAAATAGAGTTTGAATATAATTAAACAAGAGTTAAATGGACATGGTTTTTTCCTTTTTCAGCATTTGGCGTAAAGTATTTTTTGGTATTATTGAAATCATGAAATTAAATAGGATCTGAATAGAATTAAATAGGGGTTGAATAGATCTAATCTTTTCAGCATAAAATATAATTTTTTTATCCTTGAAATCATGAAATTAGATAGGATTTGAATAGAATTAAATAGAGTTTGAATAGACTCTTTTCTTTTTTTAGCATATGGGTGGAAAATATTTTTGGTATCCCTAAAATCATGAAATTAAATAAGGTTTGAATAGAATTAAACAAGGGTTTAATAAATATAGTCTTTTATTTTTTTACCCTATGCATGTATCTTTATATACTGATCTAAAACTTTATACCATATTTATGTATGGCAGTTATCCAATATGGAGAAGTTACTTGTGAAAATTACAATTGTAATTATGATTTATAATTAATTTCCTAATTTCTATGACTAATTAAGATTAGCAATATATCTATTTAATTTATATATATTTGATTATTTTATTTGCACATGCATCGCGGATGCGTTGTCTGTTTGTTTTTGTAATAAAATTTACTAGCTATCATGCTTGTGCATACAGTATCATCGTTCATTCCACTTGTTTCCAAATATCAAATAGTAATATAAGATTGTCAGTATTAATTTGAGAGTAAATGTTAAATGTCAAATTTGATACCTAAACTTTGCATAAAAATTCAATTTAGTACATGGACTTTGAAATGATCGATTCAGTATTCAAACAAACTTGTTATGGCTATTTTTACTTTATTAATAACCTTGTTTACTCTATTTATTGACTTGATACTTCTCTTAATATTATTGAGTATTGATAAGCTATATTTTTTATGTCATCAAATAGAATAAAGGATGTTAATGAAATAGTAAAAATAGTCACGAAAAATTCGATTAATTATTAAATTGTCTGCTTTAAATTTTACATATAAAATTGACTTCTTGTGCAAAATTTAAATATTAAATTTGACATTTTTCCTTGATTTAAGATTACTAGTGGCATTTTGTCGTTATACTTTGGGCTAATAATATAGTCGGAAAAATATTGATGAAATGCATTGTACCTTACTTTAAAGGATTATATATATGCACAGTAACAATACATAGCATATATCACACATATATATAAGATGTGACGAATGTTCAATTAATTTGAGAGTTTATTTATTATGGGTAAGTAAGATGCAACAATTGACCTATATAAGTAACAGCCAATTAATATAATTACAGAAACAAATAAATTAAATCTATGATCAAATCAAAATATCTGAAAGTGTCATTTAACTCATAACAGTATTAATAATGAAGCTCATTTACCTGGAAAAAAAAAGACGAAAAAAAAAGGATATTAAGTTTAATAGTTAATAAAAACAAGATAGATGCATAAATTCACAAATCCATAAAAAGTTGTAGTTTGTATATATAACTATTTTATATCAATATGTTGAGCAATTACTCGTTTCTCTGCCTTATCATTGAATTAAATTGGATAGGGAAATGGAATCATTTATATGCAAAAAGATAGGGGAAAAGATATAACTCAATGACTAATGACCAAGACAAGGATATACAAATAAGTGAGAAGTTTATGCAAGTAATTTTTTATATGCAAAAAAGTTGAACTCAGTCCTCATTTATTCATTCCAACCAACCAATGTAACTACGGACCATTTATTTATATGTTTTGTACACTCTTTTTGTATGCAAGATAGCCAACTTATTAATGTAACTCAATTTATGAAAATGAATTTAAGATGAAACACGGATTTAAGTCTTTATGTAATGGTTTTATTTGATGAAGGTGAAGTATTATACAATAAGGAGGTAAATTTATTTTCTGATTTGAAAAAAAAAAAAAAAAAACTCCGTAATATAAGAATTTAAAAGCAAACTGTTGGTGAAAAATAAATAAGTAAATAAAGACATTGATGTCTAGGATATAGATTGAAAACCTAAAAGTATGAAAAGTATATATGTAATAGATGTAAGGAACTTCTATAATCCACCATTTATCCTGCCTTTAATATTTTCATTGATTCAATTATAAAAGATTAGTATAAAAAATATTAAAAAGTTCATGGCAATAGGAATAGATTTGAAGCTTTTAATGATGTAATAAGACAAACCTCATCATAAGAGATCATGTAATAATTAATTCACACCTTCGATAATATTGTGTTAATGTGTATACACTATAAAGAGAGTAAATTAGTTTAGAATACAATTGGTAGTTTCACATCTTAAAAGTTTATTTAGTAATAGTATCACCGTAATTATCAAGTGTTTATGGAGAGATATATATCATATCCATCATCAGCTAATAATTACTAAGCTCGTATTATAATACCACGCTTAAGAGATGATTACAAAAATGGAGGTCAATCAAGTCTCGATACTTACAGGTATGATTGTAGATTTCTTTGGTATATTTTCCTAGAAATTCTTGTAAAACAAGCTATAGAGAGTGAGCAAAATTCCATGTGCTCCGTAAGTGGTTATAATTTGTGATGTAATTAAAAGAAACAGTAGTTTTAGTTTAATTAAATGTATGCATGATCAATCAAAATGCCATCAACATGATGCTAATCGATTCATCACGAAATCAGAGAAATTAATCCACTATAATCTGGGTTTTGAGGAGTTTTTACGCAAATACATATTCTATAAAACTAGGAATGTGCAATTGAATGTTGTCCTCATAAAAACCATTTAGGATTATCTCCAGATAGCTTATAGCCTTTATTACAACCCTCTCTACTATCACTTAGTTCAGTAAAGGTTATAATAAAAAATTCTATTGATTTCTTACTTGAACGGTCGGTTTTGATGAAAGCAAAATGTTTGATGTCTCATGTAATGAGTCCCATTTTGTAAGATTCCAAATAAATTCTTAAATTTTTCAATCTAGTTAAGTGATCACGCGACTTACCATTCCAAATCAAGTAATTATGGTACAATCAACTAATCAACCACATACATTTGTTCACTAATTACAATTGCAACCAATATATTGAATTTAGGGATTCTTTTAAAAACAAAGAATAGCTGCAAAGCTGGACCACTTACTAAAAGAATTTTGTTGAAAATTTTAGTAGCATGTAACAAGTACTTAGAGAAAGAGTTCAATAGACAAATTAGTATTATGGTGTGATATCGGTATTTGTCTTAGTTCGATTTTTTTTATATTATGATTAGGGTTGAAATAAAATCCATTATAAGATTTGAAGTCCTTTATGGTGACTATTATTGTTCTATTATTAACCATATTTATATAGCACGTAAGTTCATTACAGATTATGTAATAATCTAATAGCTAGTACTTGTAGTTATTAGAAATATCGATAATCTAACAATTATCATACACTTTTAATTATTTCAATTTCATCATATGATGATTTATAAGTTCAGAGTTTTGTTTTTGGGTGTTCTATTATTGCTTGATATAGGTTTCATTCTATTTATCTAGTGTATAGATTAGTAATATGGTATGATCAAATGTTAATTTAGGAAGTATTAATTTGTAATTACTATGGATATTTTAGCAACTATTATACTTATCAATAGATGTATGTTCATAAGCATTTTAAGTTGTTTTTTCAGTATCAAAAGGTCATCAATGCATGTATGTCCATATTTATATTATTTTCAAATTTCGACTTTGGATGTCATATGACAAAGTAATTTGAGTAGATTTAAGATGTAAATAGCTCAAATATTAGGAAAAATAGATAAAAGCTTATAACCTATGATAATGATAGGATAAATATATATAGCATGATAGAGTAATTTGATTCTTAAGTTTCATTTAAGCAATTTTATATTAATTATTCTAGTTTTGGTATTTACGCATTATAATGGCTATATTTGAACGAAGTTTTAAACATGGTAGTCAAAATCGGCTCGGACCGGCCGGTTAGACCCGGTTCGACCGGAACCGGTACCAATGCCGGGCCGGGTCTCACCTAAAATTCATTTTGGCAACGAACCGGTGAGACCCTGGTTGAACTGGTCGACCCGGGCTGTCGACCCGGACCGGTTGACCCGGATCCAAAAAATTAAAAATAAATAAAATAAAATTATAAATTATAAATTTAAATATTTATTCATACTTTATTATAAATTTATAAAATATAATCATTAAATCATATTTATTTAATAATTAATTGATGAATTTGATCCAAATATAGATTTAATTGAGTGATTACACACATATTGATCTTTTATAATTAAATTATTCCTTATATTTTTATTTTTTTGTGACCCCGGTTCGATCCCCGGTTGAACCCGATCCGACCCCTCGACCCCTCGACCCCTAACCTGCCCGGGTCAAACCCCGGTCCGGTTCTGACAACATTGGTTTTAAAAACATTGAACTTAAATGGAAAATTATGAAAAAGTTATATATTATTAAATATACTTAAGTGTACTTACAGGAAAAATTTAAACTCGAAACAGGACATTTAGATATCTTCATTTGGCCTCGTTGGATTTTAAACAACTACCATCGACACCACTACTAGATGGTCGCACCATCACCTTTAACCTTATTGAACGGCTTTCTAAGACTCTTATGTCACGTTTGATACATAGGAATGATTTAGAACAGAATGGAATGAATTGGAATTGAATAAGTTTGGAAATGACAAATCTATTCAAGTGTAATTATCGAAAATGTCATTAATAATAAGTACAAAATATGAATATATGATAGGATAAAAAAGTAATTATACTACATACAATTAATAAGGATGAAATGAAATCACAATTCTGTCTTTTCAAAGGCGGAATCAAATTCTCCTTAAAAGCCGAAATCAAATACCCTTTCAAAGCCAAAATTACGATTTTGATTTCTAAAAACATTTATGAACATTAAAAAAAATAATGAAAGCTGGAATTATAATTTCATGCCGATTCATTCTTGTGTATCAAATGAGCTATTAGACTATTAAGATTGAAATTTGATAACTTTTAGCAATATTGTCAAAACCGGACCGAATCAGCTAGTTCGATTTAGTTTGACCAGAATGGGCTTTAGAAATGGGTCGGTTCCTAATAAAAGCCCATTTTTTTGGATAAACCGGCCAGACCCAAGTAACCTCATCGATTCCACCATGACCCAAATGACCCGACCAAATCATCCGTGTCATAACGCAACTATTTAATTAAAAAAAAAAAAGGTTAAAACTTAGAAAGAAAACGCAGAGCCACTTTCCTTTCCTTTTCATTTCTTTGTTTCTGTCTTCTCCACTCCGTAGCACTGCTAACCCCATGCCCTCCACCTTCAGCTCGGAACAGACCCCGGGAAAGCCGCCTTCGAAAGAAAAAAGTTACAAAACTATCCGAACATCCAATTAAATCGAAATGAACATAACATATAAACACAGAGAGAGAGAGAGAGAAGAAACACTATCTTCTGTGTTTTGGGCTAGTAGATCATGGATGTCGTACTGAGAACTGAGTCATTTGGACTGTGGGATCGGGTTACAATAGATTTGCTAATAAATTTGTCTTCTTCGTTGCTCTGATATTTATAGCTAAAAAAATTTTGTGTTTCTAAGGAGTGCATGCATTCTAGGCTTCTAGCCTTCGAGAATATTTAATTACTTTATACGTTATTCAAATTAAATATTCACATCAATAAGTTTGTGTCCACAAGTTGAATCCAAAAAGTTGACGGGACAATTCATGTGGCTCTGCAAAAGCAAGTACTAATAAACACCTTGCTTATCGTATCTTATTTGTTTTTTTACCAACTATTCAATAAAACTATAGATTCTGGATTTATTAATATAATATTAAACCAATGTATTATTTTTTGTAATTTAACTATTAGATAATGATCAACATCGGTTGGATTTGTATTTAATATTTTATATTTAAACTACATTTATATTTAATTATTTGATTTGTATAGTTCATATATGAGTAATAAAATTTCAAAATTTCTTTTCATTCAAATTTTCACAAACACTTAATACTAAATAGACATTAAAACAAATATCAAATTAATTAAAAAAATAACACTATAAAAAGTTTGAAAATCGATATCTATTTTTGTTTCCATAAAAAAAAATGATCCAATTGACTGTGTACAATATCAATACAGATTTGACTCTATAAATTTCATTTATTTGCTTCTTCATAATTAGGATATAATCTAAAATTTTATTTTTTATTGACCTTAGTTCGACCCTCGATTGAATCCAATTCAACCTTTTAACCCTTCACCCATTCACATGTTTAGGTCAACCCCCGATCCGAGTCTAACAATATTGATTTTTAGTGATTTTATGTGGGTGTGGTGATTTTTAGAAGTTCTGTCCGGTATTTATAGGAAAAGTTTAGGGTTTTCTTTATTTTTTAAAAATACCAGTTGTCAAGATAAATTCATGCAAAAATTATCACGTTTACCTAACATTTACACGTTCATTCTGAAAGCTATGGTAAATTTTGACAAATGTTAAATAATTTTCTCAATTTTTGCTACCCTTTTGCACGCATGCAATTATTTTTATAATTTTTCTTTATTTAAAAAAATTATGGGACCTTATTCTGTGAAATTTCTAGATTTTTTAAGATTTATATAGAATTTTGATTGAGATTTATGTTTTTACTTGATTCCATTTGCCCTTTTGTTTTATTATTTTTTGCCCTTTTATGAATAAATTGTTAAATATTTGAATTTTTCCCTACTTTTCCAAATTATTGAGTTCTGATTTTTTAGATGTGATTTTGATATTCATTATGCAGGTAATCCTTTGTCTCTCATTTTTTTATATTTTGTGGGTTAATTCAAGATTTTTCAAGTCAAATTAGGGGCATTTTAGTATTTTTGCTATTTTAATTTGACTTAATTTGATAACTATAGCAAAATTTTCTATTATTCATTGATTTTAACTAGCATTTTCATGTTTTTCCAATTTTACAAGTTACCTTTACTTTAACTAATTACTATTTGCCGATTCACTATTTACCATTTCCTATTTACTATAATCTAGCCTGGAATTTTCAATTTCTAGTTTGATTTATTTTAATTTAATTTGTACCAAACTCTAACCCATCTAATACAAACCATCGACAAGTAATTAAAAGAAATTTAATTTTTTTAAAATTAGGAGTTGCCACCCGATCGAAAATCGAGAAAAAATTGTGACTTAGGATCAATGGTTTGGTTGATTCTAACTTAGCCACTAGTTTGTGAAAAAAAAATTATTTTAAAACCAAATTATTAGACAAGAGATTTTTTTATTCGATGGCTAGCTTATTAAAACCATATGATAACCACATTAATTCTTAATATATAGTTTATTTTCTTTTATGCTTGAAAGTTTTATTGGTTTAAAAACTATGGTATTTACAATTTATCATCAAAGCTCACAATATTTAAAATGAATTAATTAAAAAAAATCCATTTTTTATGTCGCCTCGAAAGTGCCTACGGCCCCACTAATTGAGATCAAACAATACTTGATTTCTTTTTTTTTTAACTTTAATTTGTTGGTTTTCTTTAGATTTTAAATTATTTTCAATTTAAGTTCATTAAATTTAAATTTTCATAAAAATAAATTTTCTTATGTGTGACCCTATGAACTATCAAGTTGATTTTTTTTTTTTTTGCACATTTCTATTATTATTGTTATAGGTATAGAAAACTAAACCTATATTAAAAAAAAAAGAAAAAAATTATTTTATTTTTAAAAAAAAGGTTTTCTTTTATTTTATTTATAAGAAAAAGGGGGTTCTTTTTTTAATTTATTTTACTTAAGCCACTAAAACAAATAAAAAAGAGAATAACTATATAAAAAAAGAAACGACTAACTCACTTGGCATAGGTTGGATCTTGATTTAGAGTCGAATCTCAGGCTCGGGACAGGTTTCAAGTTCGATTTGGTTTGGATGGAAGTAGGCAGCCAGCAATGCTCGAAATTGCCAATCTGGCAGTTATGGGTGGTTACAATCACATTAGAATGCTCAAGCGAAGGATGGTAAGCGATTGTGTGGTACTCGTTTGGCTAGAAGTTGGTGGTTTTGTTTCTAGAGGGTGGCAGTCGATGGTGGTGTTCATCGGAGATGGTAAGAGGCTTTGGATGAAGAGGAAAACTACTAGTTAAAGCTTTCACTACCCTTGAATCCGACTATAGCCTTAGTTTGCTCTAATCTAACATTTATAAAGAGTAATAGAAAAATTTTGAAATCAAAACCTTCGATACTCAAAGCATAATTCGAAGCTTAAAAGTGTTTTTTGGATGTTTATGATGGATTTGATGTCCTAAACAGAGAACTCGACCCCTATTTTATACTGTTTAGGGGTTGAATTAGGTAGGATAGAGCCAATAACCCCTACAATAAGACATGTGCGAAATCGAACTTCTCGAGCTTTTTTCATAATTTTTGAGCTTAATAAACATTGGAAAGAGGACAATGAGTTCAGATAACTATTTCTAAAAGCTAAGTGGTAGGTTGAATTTGAAATTCGAAAGTTTGTTTTGCATGCAAAAATGAGTTTTTCGCGAACTTTAGATAAAAAATTGAACACCAAGTCACGATCTTTAGAGCTGGTTTTTTATTCAAAATTATAGTATCTCACGTCTTCTTCAAACCCCTTCCATCAATTTGATGAAAATCAGATTGAAAAAGGGTTGAAAAATGAGCTTGAATTTGCTCCATCGTATTGGAAAACTGGCGTTCACTTGGGGAAGACGATGTGCGACACATGCAGATGCGTGTGTTACAAGCGCCGAGCAAAAAAAAAAAAAAAATCTATACTTCCATGCAGATTCCAACACCGATCTATGCTACGTATGTGTGTGTGTTTTACCATCAAGTTGTTGGCTTGTACTTTGATTTTGATTTGCGTGGAAATTTTATTCAAGGCTTTAAGAATAGGCCAACTCACATGGGCTATTGAATTGGGTCTAGAAAATTTTAATTAAAACTAATATTATATCAAGTAAAAAAATTTATTTGCTTTTTTTTTTTTTGTTACTATAGTTTATGAGCTTAATATAGCATTAATTTTTACTATAAATTGAAGCCTTGGATAAGTAACAATGGGGTATCTACAGCTATTCCTTTTGGTGGTGATGATCAATAAAACTTTGCCGCAACAATTAAAAGAGATACCCCATTTTTTACTTTTGGAAGTGGAAGGTAAATAAAGAGCTCCTGCATTTGATCCATGGGAGACTGTGACTAGATGATGAACTTCCTTTGGCTATACTCCTTTAGTGACTCAAGACAAACAACCTAAATGTGCTCCTTGAGCTAGCATTCGACTTGGATGTGGTGCAAGCATGCTTTTTGAGCTGGCACCTGATTTGGATATGCACTCTTTGAGCTAGCCTATGATATTGAAACAAATGTGCTCCTTGAGCTGGCGCTTAACTTAGATAAGCACTCCTTGCATTGGCCCATGGTCCGATACAAACACGCTTCTTTAGCTAGCATTTGTCTTAGATGTGGTGCAAGCATGTTCCTTGAGCTGGCACTTGACTTGGATAGGCGCTCCTTGAGTTTTCCTATGGTATGATACAAACACGCTCCACGAGCTAACATTTGGCTTAAACGTAGTGCAAGCGCCCTCCTTAAGTTGGCACCTGACTTTCATAAGTGCTCTTTAAGCTGGCCTATGATCTTGATACAAATGCACTCCTTGAGTTGGCATTTGGCTTAGATGTGGTGCAAGCACGCTCCTTGAGCTGGCACCTGACTCGGATAAGCCCTTCTTGAGCTAGCCTATGATATTGATACAAGCATGCTCTTTAAGCTAGTATTTGGCTTAGATGTGGTGGAAGCGCACTCCTTAAGCTGGTACCTAACTTGAATAAGCGCTCCTTAAGCTGGCCTATGATCTTGATACAAACGCAGTCCTTGAGCTAGCATTTGGCTTAGACATGGTGCATGCGCAATTCTTGAGCTAGCACCTAACTCAGATAAGTGCTCCTTGACTTGGCCTATGCTATTGATACAAACGTGCTTCTTGAGTTAGCATTTGGCTTAGATGCAGTGCAAGCGTGCTCCTTGAGCTGGCACCTAATTGGATAAGTGCTCTTTGAGTTGGCCCATGATCTTGATATAAACGCACTCCTTTAGCGGTGCAAGCGCGTTCCTCAAGCTGACATCTAACTTGATAAGCGCTTCTTGAGTTGGCCTATGATCTTGATACAAACTTGCTTCTTGAGTTGGCATTTAGCTTAGATGTGGTGCAATTATGCTCTTAGCCTATGATAAATACATATATATTTTTCCTATTAATTTTGAAAAACATCTTACCTGGCTTTTACAAAAGCTCCAAAATCGCTAGATTAGTAAGTGAAGTCCAATTGTCATTAGGCTTCATCCATTTGAGCAATTTTGCAAGATTCTCATAGCATGGCAAACCTCTTCAGAGTGTAAATCCTTTTTTCAAACTTACGACACTTATGGTGATAGACTTTTGAATGATATGTGTGTTTTCCACAAATTACCATTTTCCTCATCAATTCCCCTATAATAGGCAATCACCTCGAGAAAGATCAAATTACAAAGTATTATAATGTTTTATAATTTTATCAATTGCTTAATTATCCTTCATTTTGTTTACATCCGTGTTTTATAGCGTAGGGGAAGCATGCAAAAGAAAGGGTGGTTGGTCGGTTACCGATCTAATGCTGACGACCATTGGGGATATAGTTTTTGCTTATAGACAACAAAAATAAGATCCTGTATAGATAAAGAAGCTGATAAAATTTCTAAGCTTGATAGAATTTTCATTCATTCATCAAGCATAGTATAACTTAACTACAACAGAATTTATAGTGTCCCTCAAATTCGGGCCATCATACATGGCAAAATCAATGTGCATTTGTATAATACTTTCTTTGTTATGTACGGGCCTTTGTAGTTAGGAGTGAACTTCCCTCTAGGATCTTGTATATTTGTAAGACTTGGTGTGACTTTTTTATTAAAAGTTCATGCTACCTTTTGTTGATGTAACTTATTGTGATGTAAGGTAGTTAATCTTCTTTCATCAATTAAGTTCAGTTGGTCGGTTCTTTTCTCTACCCATTCTGCCTCATCTAGTTCGGTTTCTACTAGAATTCTAAAGGGAGGAATTTCAATCACAACTGATAAGACCACTTCAATGCCATAAACCAACGAATATGGGGTTGCTCCCATTGAGTCGCTGATGGAGGTACAATAGGCCATGATTATAAATGGTAACATCTCATGCTAATCATTGTAAGTAACAACCATTTTTTCTATTATTCTCTTAATCTTCTTGTTGGCTGCTTCAACTGCGCCATTCATTTAAGGTTGGTATGGGATAGAGTTCTTGTGTCTGATCCCGAACTGATGGCATAACTCTATCAATTTGATGTTTAGGTTAGTGCCATTATTGATGATGATGGATCTAGGAACCCCATATATTGCGATAATGTCTCTTTTGATAAACCTTACAATTACCCCTCGGTGACACTAGCATATGAGAATGCTTCAACCCACTTAGTAAAGTAATCAATGGCCACTAGTATGAATCTATGGACATTTTAAGTTTTTGATGAAATTGGTCCAATGATATCTATCCCCCACATTAAGAAAGGCCAAGGTGATAATAGTGACTGCAGATCTTTAGGAAGGGCATTCATTTTGTTGGAGTATATCTGGTAAAGATGGCAATGCTTGACGTGCTTGATGCAATCAGATTCCATGGTTAACCAAAAGTAACCCGGTCTCATGATCTTCTTAGCAAGCATATATCCATTAATGTGAGTTCCACATACCCCTTCATGAACCTCTTTCATCAATGTTTTTGCCCGTGCTTCGTCTACACATTTCAGAAGTGTGGCATCGAATGACTTCCTATATAATAGGTTTCCACTAAATAGGAAATGACTTTCTAATTGCCTCAACGCTTTTTATTCTTTTATCGTGGCGTTTTTTGGTATTTGCATGTTTGGAGAAGCTTTTTAGTTTTCTCGTACCATGGTTCTCTTCTTGGGACTTCTTCACTATTTAGGCAAAAAGCCAGCTCTTCTTCAATTTTAACTTTCAAGGGTTGGATCTCTATCCCTTCAATGATTTAGATCATTGATGCTAGCGTGGTTAATGCATCAACAAACTGGTTTTGAGTTCTTAGCACATATGTGAACAAGATATTCCTGAATCTTTGGGCTAGCTCAGTGAAGTATTGGTTATAAGGTATTGATTTTATATCCCTAGTTTTTACTCTTCTTAAGTTTGAAAGATTATTAATGAGGAGTCTCCATACACTCTAAGTTCTTCTATTTTCATGTCCCATGCCATTTTGAGGCCCATGATGCAAGCTTCATATTCTGCTACATTATTAGTGTATGTGAATGTCAATTTTGTTGATGTAGGATACTAACCACCATCAGGGGACATTAAGACTGCCCCAATTCCACACCCATATACATTTGCAGCACCATCAAAATATAACTTCCATTTGGGTACAAATGATGATTCTGAGTCTTCATCTGAATCTGTTACTAACACAATTTCACCCAAGAATTGGACTTGCTATTCTATAGTGTCTTGTCCGATTGGGTTTTTTGCAAGTTGATCTACAAGTTTTTGTCCTTTCATCGAACTTTGATTCACACATGTGATGTCAAACATTGATAAAAACATTTGCCATTTTGAGATCCTCCCAATCAAGGTTGGCTTGATAGCCAAATACTTCAATGGGTCATGTTTTGTGAGCAATTCAATAGAGTAATATAAGGTATATTGTCTGAGCCGATGCATGATCGAAACCAGGGCAATGCAAGTTCTTTCTACTTCGAAGTGCCTTTGTTCTCCTTCCATTAATTTCTTACTCAAATAATAGATGGCTCTTTCTCTTCCATGTTCATCATTTTGCCTCAGCATGCAACCCATTGATTCAGGAAGTATGGTCAAATACAAGAATAAAGGACAACCAGGTGTAAGAGCCACTGATACAGGAAGGTTTGTTAAATATTGCTTAATCTCGTTGGAGGATTTCTCACATTCTTCATTCCAATGTATAGAGGCATTTTTCTTTAGCATCTTTAATAAAGGACGACACTTGTCAGTTAATTATGATATGAACCGAGCAATGTAATTTAATCATCCCAAAATGCCTCTAACCTTGAGTGTCTTTGGAGGAGGTAACTCAAGTATAGCCTTGACATTATCTAGATCAACTTTCACACCTTTTCGACTGACTAAAAATCCTAGTAGTTTGCCAGAGATTACACCAAATGCGCACTTTTCTGAGTTCAATTTCAATCGGAACTTTCGTAACTTAGTAAAACGCCTCCTTAAGATTGCTATATGATCTTCTCCTTCTTTTGATTTAACAATCATTTCGTCTACATATACCTCAACTTGCTTGTACATCATGTCATGTAATAGCGGCACCATTGTCCTTTAATATGTTGCCTCTTAATTTTTAAGACCAAAAGGCATGACCTGATAGCAAAAAGTGCCTTAGGTTGTGATAAAAGTTGTTTTAGTCTTATCTTCTTCTGCCATCTTGATTTGATTATACCTTAAGAAACCATCCATGAGTGAGAAGAGATGGTTTCCTACCATATTATCTACTAGGACATCTATGTAGGCAAATAGAAATTGTCTTTAACAGTGGCTTGATTTACATCGCAAAAATCAATACATACTCTAACCTTCCCGTTTTTCTTAAGGATAGGTATTATATTAGCTACCCATTCAGGATACTTAGAAACTTTAATGAAACCAACATCCAAGAGTTTATTCACTTCCTCTTTGATTTTTAATAGGATACTAAGTTTAAAACATCTTAACTTATGTTTTCCTGGTTTGATATCATCTCTAGTGTGTAACTTATGGACTATTATGGAAGTGTCCAATCTGGGCATGTCTTTGTAAGACCATGCAAATATGTCCAAATGACTAGCTAACAGTGATACCAGCTCGTCTCTTTACTCATAGGGTAAAGTGGTCCTTATCTTGAGATTTCTAAGGCTTTCTTCAGTCTAAAAATTGATCACTTCCGCTGGTTCATCAATTTCAATCCTATTGTGTTCATATTTTTGCCAACTTTCTTATATCCTTGTGTGATCATTAATGTCACCCTCGATAATTAATTAAGTGGGATTGAGAATGATATCAGTATTTTTGTTTATCTACCGGCACAATATATCTCTCACTTTCATCGTTACCATTGGATCTGAATAAAGGGCAAATAAAGAAAAGGAAAAAGCAAGGACACGAGATATGTAGAGAAAGAAAATAATTGTATTTCATTCATTGAGATGGATCGTTGAGTACCTATGATTTCTTTATTGAGCAGTTGATAAGAAAAATAAGACATATAAATACTTCATTGGTTCAACACTTATTTAGAAGCAATCCTAGAGTTACATAAGGGAATAAAGCACCAATTTTTCAAACTTTAGATTGGTCGGGAGCCGCAGAATGACCCTACTTTTGATTACTACTATTGAATTCGGCTTTTGAACATAAGTCGCTTTTGGGAATGTCTCATGGATGTTAGAAAATTCCATAGGGGTCTTCAACCACTCTTCACCCCTTTCTTAGTCTTATTTTCCTCTGCATTTCTCACTCCTCTTTCCTAGATGGGACATGTCCTAACCGAAATGTCCCAGTGCATCTTTCTTTCCGATACCCTTAGTTCAATTTCCCTTTGATGTCTTTCATCGACATATTAATCTCCTTAAAGATCCGTAGGTCGAAGTCTTTAGATCTTTCTTGACCTATATAAGGGATAGAGGTATCCTTGTAGATAGTATGGTCTTGTTCCCCTAAAATCGTGACAATCTACCCTTGGATAATGAATTTGACCATCTGATGCAAGCTTGATGGAATTGCATCAGCCGAATGAATTCAAGGTCTCCCAAGTAGTAAGTCGAATGACCTTGGTATATCCCGAGTAGTGAGTTGAATTCAAAGTATTTCTTTTCACTTTGATTATAGTATTTTATTACAAAAGCATTAACAAAGCATTTATATGTAAAAACATTCATTTCTTTAGCAAATACATTTGAAACAACATATTATCCATGTTATTTATAGTTTATCCTAACTCATTAGCTTCAGCCAATTATTAAATATTAACTCATTTTAACTTAATCCTAGCTAAATTGATTAGAATTAATTATTTAATCCAATTACTAAGCTAAGGTAATTAAACTCAATCAATCTAATCCATTTTAGCTTATCAAGTCTATTTGATCGTGTTGGACTTAGATAGATTTACTAAGCTCGTTTTATATTTAAGGTTCATATCAACTTAAGTTTATGTTAACTTAATCTTAGAAAAGTTTATTAAACTCAATCGATCTAATTCATTTTAGTTCATTCAAGTTCACCGAGCTAAGATGAACTTAGATTATTAACTATGTTCATTTTAAATCTAACTCTATGTTTAATCAAATCATTTATTAAATCCATAAATCTACTTAACCCATGCTTAATTATATCATCCATCTAACATAGCATATCAAATATCATTTATCTATTTCATTATAGCTAAAAAAGAATCATTTTATACTTTACTATATATACAGAACTAGTAAAACAAGTTTTTAATTTTGTTTAGAAAATATAGCAGCTAAAATCAATCAAAATTTAGGCTTTTATACTTTTATAATTTTCAAAAAATTAAAACATGAAAGTTGTAGATCTCTTTTTCAGATTTCCAAAGAATTTTGAATCACCTTAATCCGAGTTTGGATAAAAAAATTATGATTAAATTATAAAATAATGTCATAGGAGGAAATTTTAGACCCAAGGTTAGTAATGGCCTATGTACAGCTATATAACCCAAAAACACACCAACCAGAGGTCTGTAAGGGACGTTGCATGCCCGTACAAGTAAAAAATGTTACCACCAGAGTCCTGTAAGGCCCTTTGTGCGCTTGTATAACACATAAACATCGCAACCAGAGGCCTGTATGGCCATTTATATGCCCGTACAACCCAGATTACATGGAGTTACGAATTTTCCCTATTTTCAAACTCCATTTTTACACATCCTACATCAATAAAAACTCCATAAAAGCAACATACGACTAATTATACTCACTTAACAACACCAAAAGCACAAGAACTCCACATCCCATCTAACAATTTCCATAACTTCATATTCAATATTTCATAACTTCTTCAACTCATTCACCTACTAATTTTATTACAAAATTTACTTATGGATAACATCAATTCATCATATATGAACAAAAACAATAATCCAATAAACATAAAACAAATATACTTAGCTTTTATGCAAGATCGTGCAACTTAGATCTTCTTTCTCATGTTGTTGGGCTACCTTAAACTTTGACGTTCTTCTCCTATCTCATCTTCTAACTTAATTTCTCTTTTAATCCCTCTTGAAATTGAGATTTGGTAGAGGCATAAGAGAGGAAAGAAGAGGAATGGAAGAGAAAGAAAGAGGGAAAGAGAGAGAAAATGAAAAGCAAAGGAAAATAAAGAGAAAAAGGAGGTAGGGAAAGGAAAAATAAAAAGGAAAGATTAAGAATTAAAATTAGGATATTTTAGAATAAAGGTATTAGATTTAGACCTTTCAGATCAATATCTTTAGTTCTATAAATATTTGGAAGATGATTTCAAAATCAATAGGCTAGAAATTAATAATTTAAATCAGAACTTAATTTAGGAATTTAATTTAGATCAAAATGATATTTAATTTGAGTTCGAGTTTAAGAACTGATACTTTTAGGTAAGCAAATGAACTCAAATTTTATAAGGATTAAGGAATTGGAATTTAGGGTAAATTTTAAGAGTTTATGAATCCTCTAAACATTTTAACAACATGTTTAGAGATTCAGGAATTGAGATATCAAACTTCAACTTAATTAATTACTGATCTAATTGTGTCTACTTGTTTAATCATTTCATATAATTCATTTGACTTATTTAATCTATCTAAACTCAATTTCTAACCTAAGTAAATGTTTGGGGTATTTCATTTAGGAAAAGAGCCATCTTGAGCCACAAGCAAGCTCATGATTCCACCTTGGTCAAACCCATCAACTTTCTTGAATGCCTTCAAATTTTTAGTAAGCTGAAGAACAAGTCTTTTTTCCATTTCTTTGCTTTGAGCCTCTAACTCCTTCTTTAATTCGCTGAGGTTAGGATAAAACATTTGAGGCGCATAATGTGTTTCTTCTTCTTTCATAGGCTGACCATCGGCTCCCTTTTAAGTTCTGGAATGTCCTTCAGCAAGTGATCGAAGTAGCCCCATATTTTGGGTCAAAAGCCGCATTTTTTTACCATCTTAAGCATAGTCTACTCAAAGGATTAGATCCTTTATTCTGCATCTGAATCTGTGTTACCAATAGAGTTGTTGGCGTTGTTGTTGCTAGCCATTTTGGACTTAGACCTAGTGACAACAGGACATCTGATTTGGCCTTTTTGTTTAGGAGCTATCTTTTTGAACCTGGCTCAGCTCAAAGTTCATTAGTTATGTTTTGAAAAACTTTTTTTTTCAAAAACCGAGCAAGCAATATATGTAAAAACAAATGCAAAGATGCAGCACATGGATGCAAGAGGGGATGACAACTAAGAGTTTGTGGTGAATCTTGAACCATTTATTGGAGTTGTGCTATAAAAAAAAGTTTCTTATTACTACATTTATCACCTTCCTCTCTCTTTCAAAACAAGAGAAAGCATTACATAGCATCTTTCAAACTAATCTCCTAATTTTATATGGACAGATAACTAGCTCCTCAAATGCACTGATCTTCCTCTTAGCATCTCTCAGCTCTGCTTCTAGGGCCACTATCTTACTTCCTACTTGCTAGGACTTGTAGGTCATGCTCTACTCCTTTCTTTGAAAGTCTTGGTAATATACCTCCATGTGGGCAGATACAATCTCCATGTATGAACCATTTATAGATTTGGTTCTGCCGGTGCTGCTTCCAAGATATTAGAAGCCTCAGAATGGATGTCCTTGTTTCTCTTCATTTGATTGGTGGTATACCATCGAGTAGCCTTGTACCTCTTAATTTTCTTATTTTTTAGCTCTATTTCATAGACCGACTTGATCTCCCGGTTATCCTATAAAGCTTTAACACGTGTGACTCTAGCTTTCAGCACTGTAAGGGTCTTGGTTGGATCTAAGTAGTCAACCATAGTTAGCTCTAAGTAATCAACCATAGTTCGCTCTAAATCCAGCTTGATGGTCATATGTTGCTATGTTGCAACATGCCATATTATCTTAACACACTAAAAAGGTAGTATCCTGTGCATCCCTTATACCAACTAAAGGTATCGCAGGGTATCCTTTGCAACTTAATATGGCAGTTGGACATTTGAACCAACGAGCTTACCATAAGTAGTGTTTAGGCCTCATGTCTTCCAAGAGAGCAATTAAGTTCGAAAGGGGTTCATCATCTTCGATATGGACTCGTTCGATGAAAGACCGAACGAGATCATAATTGGTGTTGACAAGGGCTCCCATCAGTCAAATTGCACCTATAGTGTCTTGTGTAGCTGACGAACCATACTATCGCCAAATGCATACTGGGTTTAAAGCTACCCCGACTTTGGATTTAATATGATTCGGGCTTCTAATTTGTTCAACTAGCAGGTTAAGGATATAGGATTTACTAACTAAGTATTTAGCTACTAGTTATACCACTTAGTAATGAATGAGCACATCTCCATGCGGGAATAGGATGGTCGCAAAAGCAGCAACAATGAAAGCATTAACTTTGTTGTCTTCCCAGACGTCGGACGACACACAAAAGATATCACGTTTCTTCTATAAATTTTTAGGGTCCCCAAACCAATCCATGAGGGTGGAGATTCTAATGCAATGCTCATTACAAATCTTCATGGATACAATTATTGGGCCTCCTTTTATACCCAAGAATTCTGAAATAATACGAGCTGGGCCTTAACCAAGGTTCGAAACATAGATTCCTTCAAAGGTAGGCAGGACCTACAACAATTGAGTGTATTCTTCTATGGTTAGGCTCAGGATATGCCAACCTAGATAAAAAAGATGCCTCTTCTGGTTTGCATAAATGGGTAAAGGCTCGAAACATGGTAAAAGGAATATCAACCCTTAGCAAATGAAGGATCAGGCCCAACCTATCTTTGATGAATGACTGTTAGAGGAGATTGAAACTAACCATCCATCGATCTAACAAAGGCATAGAATCCTTAAATACTTCAACACGATGTTCTCTAATAAAGCGGGACCAAAGGCTGGTGCTGGCCCTTGACCTTGAGGACAAATTTCCTGGAGTGCATTAAATTTAGACTACATACAAAAATTCTAAGCCCTACACATAAAGTATTTACATAAAAAGAACCTATATCATTATTTGCAAGGAAACATACTCTTTTTTTTTTTTTGAAAAAACAGCACAACTCCTATATTGTTGATTCACCATGAGGTTATAGCCATCATCCCATGGAAAATGAATACAATATTTGGTGGGTTCCAAAGGATTTCCCAGTTTGGTAGATCGCGAATCAATACCAAACCGGAGTGGGAGGTCATTTCATAAACCGGGTGGTGGAAAAACCATAGCCCTCGAATTTTACTAGCGACCTCCCTACTTAGGATCTTAAAACGACCTAGTTTTGACCATATCTAGCACACATTTTTTAAAATCCCCCCTACCCTCTCCCCTTCCCCTAAGGTATCATGTGCCCCTGTCAGGGCTATTTACAAAATTTTCCTTTTATTCGTATCACTTAAAGGAAAATATTAGCATAACTATTTACAAATTAATTATTATACAAAATAGTATACAAAACGAGCATAAAAAAAGAACAAACTTTAAATAGTTTTTGAGTGGCTAGCCCTCTTAAAAATAGGCTTATCCAGTGAAGTCGCCAAGCTGTCGAGCTTAGAATTTTCAATGTTTGGTTTGATTTTTTTTAATTCGATTTATATCAAACCCTAACCCATCTAATATAAACTCTTGGTTGAGAATTAAAAGGAATCTATTTTAAAGAAAAAAAAAATTTAAAGGTTGCCACCTCATCGAAATCAAGAAAAAAATGTAAGTTAAGATCAATGGGTTGGATAATCCTACCTTATCCATTCTAATTTAGCCACTAGTCTAGGAAAAAATTGATTTTGAAACTAATTTGATAAACCAGAGATTTTTTATTCGAAAACTATCTTATTAAAACCATATTGTTACCGCCTTAATTCTTAATTTGAAGTTTATTTCTTTTATGCTCGAAAATTTTACTAATTTGAAAACTATGACATTTGTAATTTATCGTCAAAGCTTATGTAACGCCATAACATGAAGGCCTTACAATCCGCTACGTGTCATTCTCTTTATAAGAACATGTCAAGGCTAAACAATACTATACCACAAGTAAACATTAATAATAAACTCTAATACTCACATAAAAAGGGTACATGTTTATAAATATCTAAAAGGAGTAACTCTCCAAATAAATCTAATCAGTTTAAACCAAAGCTAAGGTTAAATCATAAACTTTAAAAACATAAACGAGTTCTCATAACTTGGTCTTAATTCATAAAACAAGAAATTCTTAAAAGATAGAAGGTTCTATAAGCTTTCAACTCAGTGTCAAAGCTATCCAGATGGTCTAAATATCAACAGGAATATCCAGTCCACTATCGTCATTCCCATCATCCACAAACATGTCAAAATCGGATAGATCATAATAAATTGTACCCGAACCTATTCATAAAAAATGAAAAGGCTGAGCTAAAAAGCCTAGTACGTCAAACCACACATAAATGCACATGCACACACATCCTATATAATCAAATGTAACTATTTTAAATGCAACAAATATCATTTCTTATCTTATATTAGCCGGTAAGCAACA
Organism: Combretum micranthum; assembly: GCA_024138025.1. NCBI lineage: Eukaryota > Viridiplantae > Streptophyta > Magnoliopsida > Myrtales > Combretaceae > Combretum > Combretum micranthum. The sequence goes on along the minus strand of JAMXBD010000012.1, from coordinate 1,453,375 downwards.
TAATTTATAACCATATGCATCTAGTTCCAAATCTAAAGTAACTCATGACTCCATAAAAACAAACATATATAAAAATAGATAATCATACATATATTGGTGTTGGAGAATCATCCATACACTGCGGCCTCTGCCAAAGCCTAATCTGCCGAAATTATTTCTATGTACGAGTCCACTCAGAATAACCTCACACATAAATCATCAGGGTGCTTCGTTAGTATCACACTTTACTTAGTCTTTACTAACCAAAGCCAAACACAATGAAAAAACATAGTTTCTTATTATCATATAGAATGGAGTCAATATAGAATTTTGATCCTACAGCATACAACAAACAAGTCTAATCCTGTAAGCATATACACCAAACAAGGTAAGGTCGTACCTGAATCAAATTCCAGAAAACAATACTCCAAATAACCAAAATCTCCTTTAGAATCAAACCTTATTTCACCACAACTTGATAATATGAACATGTAGATTTCAAAATAATATTTTCATTACATAATCACAATTCAAACTCCATCTAAACCCTAATCTTAAAAAAATTCAGAAATTCACACTTTTCTCCTTTAATCAAAATATCAAAGTCCTCAAAAATAACAAATCTCCTCAAGATCTTCTTAGACCCTAGAATTTCATTCAATGACAGAAATTCATAACACAACTCATAACCATAATATCTTGAGGATTATAAATATATCAAACTCTCCTAAATTTGATCCTCAATCTTCCTTAAACATAAATCTCCAATAGCATAGATTTCTTTAACAACTCCTACAAACCCTAAAATTCCATTTCACATTATTCATGCCAAAGCCATAAAAAATCATCAATTTATAATGACAAGATTAAGGACATGCAAAACTTACCTAATATTGATCTCAAAATCTCCTTTAATCAACGAAACCAAATCTCCAAACTCGATGGAGTGATTCTCCAATTCCACCTTCAATTTCAAAAGAAAAACCTTAAGAAAAACCGATATTCTATGAAATCCTAAAGCAAAGATGAGGATTCAATTACCTGATCTGGCTTCAGAATCCCTTTGACAGCTGGGAACTCTTCAGAATCCCTTTGGCGGTTTAAGGTTTTGTTTTGAAGAAGAAACAAAGGAGGAATATATAAAGGATTCGCGTCTTTTCATGTTCTATCATTTGTCTGCCATGTGATCAAAATATCAATGTATTTAGATTTTTTTCCATATTAACCTTATAATTTTATCTCATTGGATACTTTTATCCTTCTTTATACATTATTCAAAGGCGGAACATATAAATGATTCGTGTCTTCTCTATGTTAGGGATGCAATTGGGGCGGGTCGTTATAGGGTACCCGCCCGCCCGCCCCGCTAAAAACCCTATAGGGTCAGACCCTATAGGGTTTAGGGTCGGGTTTTGGGTTGTAATCATAACCCGTTGGGAAAACCCGACCCGATTAAATTAAAAAAAATTAAAAATTTTAGTTTAAGGAATTTATTTATTCATTAGTTGAATGATGCTTTTCATATAATCATTTTGTTATTCATGTATTGAGTCACATGATAGGATATAAATTATATTTACAATTAATAATCACTAACCAATTATCTAGAGAAAATCGATTTCCATGTGCAACCTTCCCCACTTTTCAAAATTCATTTCTTTCTCATGCAACACAACAAAGTATAAAAATTAATTTTCTCAGAAAAATAGATATTATATATATATAATGACAAATAAATCAAGAATATATATATCATCGTGTAGTGTCATCATCTTATTATTATTATTATTATTTTGAGTTGGATGTATTATATATATATAGATATATGTAAATCTTCTAATAATTCTAGGTAATGACATGTCTTGAGTTACTGACTTTACTTTATATATTCAGTTTTCATATTTAATAATTTTTTACCTGTCTTTAACGTTTTCTAATTTTTTAAAATAAAAATTAGGATCTTTATCAACTCCATTGAAATTTTTGCCCTCCTCAACATGCCTCACTACAATAATAATTTAATGAAATAATAAAATGATGCATTTAATTATGTAATAGATTAAACGGGTCGGGTTCGGGTCGGGTCGGGTTCCTAAACAATCGGGGCGGGTCGGGTTCTGGGACACCCAATTTATAATCGGGTCGGGTTTGGGACAGAATGACCCGACCCGAACCCGACCTGTTTACATCCCTACTTATAGACCTTAACTCAATTTGCTAATTAAGCTCTTAGGATGTCTTATTATCTTCAACCGAGTCTTGCACATCTTCCCCATTTTTAGTAAGATCTACAGGAAAGGATACTGGGTCTATATTGGCTTGAATCTCATCTAAGGATTTGGATCTCTCTGACTTCTCTATATCTTCAATAGTCTGATCTTTTAGAAAGACCACATCTCTGTATTGGGGATCTCTATAATATTGTTGTATTTATTCCTTTCTTATAACATAGTTATGTTTCTTTCTTATGGCATATCTCATTTATAGGAGTATTATTGTCATAGCTTAACTATAGGAGCTTATTTTGTCATCTTTTCCAACTTCCTTTTCTATCTTGTATTGTTTTATGTTAAATTCTTTTCCTCTGATTCAATGGGATATGGTGGACTTTGCCAAATGATATTACATATTTCTTATGGTATTAAAGCATAGGCAAAAGACCTAATCCTTTTAACCATTGAGTATGTAAGGGCCATCAAAGTATATATCAATAAGGAGAGAACTTTGCAACATGGAAAAATGCCATGGAAACAGCTTTATATGCCAAGAACAAAGGAAGATTCACTCATGGCAGTTTGACAATGCCAGATTCAACATCAAATGATTATCAATGATGGAGGAAGAATAATGCAATGGTACATGCATGGCTAAGAAATTCTTTAGCCAAGGAAATTCAAGAGAGTGTTATCTATGCAGACACTGCTCAACAAATTTGGTTAGAGATTTGTGAGAGGTATGATAGAGCAATGCACTTTGAATATACAAAATTAAGAATGAATTCTCTAACATGACTCAAGGAGAAGGGCAATCAAAACTTTGTGGGAAGAATTTTAGATTTGTGATCAATTACCTTATTATAGATGCGAGGTAGCCAAAGAACACGTACTGTGCCGAGAAAGAGAAAAATCTCATAAGTTATTGTTATGATTGAACAACAACTTCGATAGGTTGAGATCAAGTATATTGCCCATGGAACCAACATCTTCGCTCAGCAATATTTTATCTTTAGAATTGCAAGAAGAGTAGTCCTTTATGTTAAAGGGCTTACATTCACCACCCATCCTGGAAGGAGCTGCTTTTATAGCAAGGTCAAATCACAAAGAGATTGAAAGGCCTCGTTTTAATAAGACCCAAAATTCTGGAAATCGACCAGCTAAAAAATGTGAACATTGCAAGAAGATAGGGCATGTCAAGGAAGAATGTTTTGACATGATTGGATATCTGCTGAATTGGAGAAATAAATCAAGCCAAAGGTAAAGGTACAACAACATGGCAATGACTGACCATTAATTTACTCACTCCTTCAAATTCAACAATGGAGAATCGAGCAACATTTCTAAGTCATAGGCTCAACAAACTCTTGGCTTGACAACTAAGCAATACGACAAAATTCCTAGAGATCTTTGGACCAACAAATAGTAGCACCTCGATACCTGCTAATGAAGCCTTAGCAAATTTTGTTAGTAAGTACATATTGATGGGAAACTCATTGATGGTAGATAGTAGTGCATCTGATTATTAGTAAGAGATAAGAATTTGCTTGATGATGTTAGACTCATTTCCTCATACCCACATGTCAAAATACCAAATGGCTCTGTCCTTTCTATGTCACACATTGATAATGCTCACCGAACACCAAATATCAACCTGTCATATATGTGCTTGATTTCAAATATAGCCTCCTTTCAATCTCTAAAATAACAAAAAGTTTAGATTGTTCTGTGACCATCTTTCTTGACTTTTGTGTTTTCCAGGACTTACATATGAGGATGCTAATTGGAGTGGCTAGACTTTGGGATGGTGTTTACTAATTGGAGGGAGGTCATGCCATTGCAAGTCATAGTGTTGTTGAATCAAACACAGCTTTGTGGCACATGTGCTTAGGCCACCCTTCTCTTAAAAGACTGAAATTAATTCCCAGCATTACTACCTCTGATCATTTCGATGAAACTTGCGATGTTTGTCATAAATCTAGACAAACAAGGCTAACTTTTTTTGTGTAGTAATAATTGTAGTATTGAACCTTTGCCCTCATTCATTTTTGGGGTATTTCATTTGCCTTCTTAGTGGTGCCCATTTCTTTTTACTATTGTTGATGATTATTCAATGGGTACTTGGTTTTATCTTTTAAAAAATAAATCTTAAGCTAATGAATTTTTAACTATGTTCTGTCGTTTGGTGTAAACTAAATTCAAATATTCTGTATAAGTAATTAGAAGTGACAATGGGAGTGAATTTGTATCAATATCCATGAGGGATTTCTTTGTTGGTCAAGGGATAGATAATCAAACTTCTTGTGTAGCTATCCCACAATAAAATGGGAGAGTAGAATGCAAACACCATCATATTATTGAAGTAGCACTCTCTTTGCATTTCCAGGCCAATCTACCCTTGAAGGTTTGGGGGCAATGTGTTTTAACTGTAGTGTATCTCATTAATATGATACTGTCAGAAAATGTCATGAAAATTTTCCTCATTACTTTTTATTATACATGTAGTCAAATCATTAATGACTCCTAAATTAATGCTATTGGTCAACATTCTTGACTCCTAAATTAATGCTATTGGTCAAAACTTTTCTAAATTAATGTAGTCGGTTTTCCAACACTCCCCCTCAAGCTAAACAAAAGAAATACCCAACATGAGTATTTCATCCAAGATCTATTCAAATTCTATACTTCTATCTTAGAGAATTCGTAAAAATCGTATGGAATGAAAATTCCAACTTAAAATGGCCATAACTTGCTCATTTTAACTAGGAATTTCTCATATTATATACCGATTTCTACCTACTCGAAAAGATCTATCTATTTCTAAGGTTATTTTTATCAAAAGAAGTTATTTAGGCCTCAGAACAGTAACATACAGATTTGATACGAATTTTCCAAACTTTAAAATTAGAGCTTTCAAACTTTTCTTCACTCAAGGGCTTTTGTACAAAAATATAGATATATTGTATGGTTGAAAAATCCCTTGAATACATATATATACCTAACCATATGCATGAATTTAGTGGTGTTTATCTCAACAATGAACTTGTAAAACAATTGTGTCTTTAAAAGTGAGATAAGCTTAAGACTTGTAAAGAAATAAATTTTGTTTTTGGAAAATTTCCTAAATTATCATAAGTGAGTATTTCCTTCTTTAACTCCATTTCTTAGTTAAATTTTCAAAAAGAAATCCTAATCTTCTAGGATTCCCATAACTTTATTTCTAGTGTTTTGGAAAACATAGTCTTTCTAAATACTTTATGGTTATATGTTCTAAAGTTAGATCCACTTTTAAAAGAAATGATCTTATAAGTTAATTTTGAAAAACTTATCTAGACTTTAGTGTTGGTGGAAAACTTCGACAATTGAATTTAAGAAATCCTTTGTTTAGGTTTAAAGAAACTTTCTTATTTGTTTGAAAAGAGAATTTATGATAACTTTACTTTATGTATTTCTTGGTAAAACCACATATTATTACTAAAACTTGAGCTAACTTATCTAACTTTAGAAAAATATTTGTTTAAGATAAAATTTCAAGTCTTTAAGGAACAATGATTTCTTATATGTGACAAAATTTAATTTTAAAGAGAGTTCTTATTCTTATTTTTATTACTTAAGAAAACTTATTTTTATTATGATTGAGACAATAACAACATATCCATGCATGAATGAGAATATATAACTATGAGAAATATAAAAACAACATAAATAAAATAAGAGCATAAAAATAAAGTCAAGTATTGGGAACCTTAGCTTCATCAAGGTATCCTGGGACTAAGAATAGACTAGTCCTCAAAAGAAAAGAAAAATAAAGAAAGAAAATTCTTTTGATTTGATATGGACAAGTCTAAAACTAGAAAGACTAGTCTTAATATTTGCATAAAACAAGTAAATAAATAAATTGCAAGACTTGAAAGTAAATAAATAATGAATGAGCTTATGTGTTCTAAATAAATAAATATATATATATATATACATAATACTTATATAAGTTAGGTTAGAAACAATAATAACAATATCAATATAATAGTAACATAAAGAAAATAAGAACATGAACAAAAACAAAACATGAATAAATTGTTGCTTCTTTAACTCAATGAGCCTAAAAAACATACATTAAACTCATGTTAAATTATATGAACATGATGAGTATATGGAAGAAACTTTTACCCAAGGCTTATGTGTTGGTTGAAGAAGAAAAGAAATGGATTGTAGTATTATGTGGGAATGGGTTTTCTAAGGAAAAGAGGGAACTTGAGAGAGATTTTAAGGGAGTGATTTTGGGAGAGTTTTAATAGGAAATAAGTTGTGTGAAAGAATGAAAAAGGAAGGGGGTATTTATAGATTTTTGGGAGTGGAAATTAGATATAATTAAATAATTTGAAAAAGAAAATAAAATTGATGGAAGAGAGGGGAATTGATTTGTTTTGTAATAAAAGAAGTAATATGTAAAGTGTGATGTGATTAAAGTTGTATGGTGAAGGTAAATTATAAGATATATGTATGGTAGAGTATAAGAATATAGTGTAAGAAAAAGTAGAGATAGGTGAATAGTAATGAATAGTAAACTAGACAATTAAAATACTGATAGTAAAGAAAATACGCTTAATTAAGCTATATCTGATATTTTTAGTTACAAAAAAATTCTAAAACTGATATTTTTGAAAACCTTATATTTTTACGAATCTATTGGTGTTGTCGGAATATTTTTGCTATCTGGTGCACCGGGGCACGGTTTTCGAAAATAGATACCGTCTGGATCCGAAGGACACTAGAAAATTACGAATCTGATATTTTTAAACTTTCCTATATAATTATGAACCATAATCCACAATTATCTCAATTTCCTTTTTTAGGGTTTAAGAACACGGGATTGTCGGATCTTGATTCACTAGACTAATCATATAACTAGGTAAAATTTAGGATTTCGTTTCAACTTCCGGTTCTTAGGGTTTGCTAATATTATCGAAAAATTTAGGGGCTTACACTTGATCTTAAGACGATGGCGATACCTATAGACATCATCATGAGTCGGTTTCGAATCGAAAATTGACTTGACCCGTCACCGACGGTTCATGAATCGGGAATCGGCCTACGAATGATGAGTTTGCATCGGTAAAGGATCCGCCTGTTCTGGCGAGTCTTTACGGTTCCATTCCTAAAAACCACGTAACCCAGTGGTTTTAAAACCACTGGTTTAAGAACAGACATAATCGGTAGTTGTACACCATAAAAATTATAAAAAAATAAGAAAAAAGAAAAGAAAATTATAAAAAATTGTAATTATAAAACAAATATTTAAAACTACTTTCGTATAAATAATAAAAAATTTATTTCCTATTCATAATATTTAATATGTTATTATTAATAATACAAGTAATAAATACATTTAAAATAATATATTGTTAAATTTATGCAAACTTTTAATCAAAGTAGACTTTCTTTCTTAACAATGTGTGATTCATTTTTTGTTATTGGGTTGTATCTTGAAAATTTTATAGTGTCACATTGCTAATATAACAACTAAAAAAATGCAAATGATTGTATATAAATAAATACATAATTATAGAATTTTTTTTAACTAATGCTATGAACACTTATTGTTAGGCTCAATGTTATTTCAAATTTAAAAATTATTTTATATTTTTTCTTAGTTAAATTAAGTAAATTATTTAATTAGTTTTTTTTTTTATGGTTCCCAGTTCCTTTAGAACTAGAACCGAATGGTGAAAACCGACAGTTCCTAAGAACCGAGAATTAGACCGACTCCCACAAGTCTAGTTCCAGTTCTGTCATTTTTAGAATTGAAAACTGGTGATTCAGATTCGGTTCCAAACCCAAACCGAACCGTGACAACGTCTAGGTACCTGCACAGCTGTCACACTGGTATAATAGTCATCGCTATCAATATCATTGCTGGCATTGCCTGTTGCAAGTATATCTATATTTACTACCATCATCAATATAACACTAGCATTAAGCTACCGCCATAATATCACATTATAACCCTAAATAGTGATAATGGGAGATAAAATGAGAAAATATGATTAAAATAGATATATACTAATATTAAAAAATTGTAGTATACTATTTTTACTATATTGTGTTGAAACCAAACAAAATCTTAGTCAATCCATCATGCGCATGGAGGAATTTACACCACCTTCAAATCGGTAGATGAACTATCTTGTTTAGGGATGCAACTGGGGCGGGTCATTATAGGGTACCCGCCCCGTCCGAACCGTTAAAAACCCTATAGGGTCAGACCCTATAGGGTCACGGGACGGGTTTGGAAAATTACTTGCTGACCCTATAGGGTTTCGGGGAGGGTTCGGGTCACAAAAAAAACCCGATGGGTAACCCGAACCCGTCATAATATAAATAATTTAAAAAATTAAATTTGAAATTTAAAATTCACAATTATGTAATATTTTTCTTCATGGACTTCTATTCAGATAGATTTTTGAAAACGATGCATCCACTATGATTCCTTATGTTTGTTTTCCATAGCACATGGAATACGAAAAGATGCAAAATCAACTTTCCCTGATAAGTTTGTACCTATGGACGTGTAGTTTCCCTATTTTCTCTCGTGGATTCATCGCATTTTCTCGTAGGTTCCACATTTTAATATCTTTTTTCCGCACTATATTCCCAATAACCGATTCCTCCAATTTCCTGAAATGTATAATTAGATGGGTTGTTCAATTCAAAATTATTTGTATTTCGATCTATTTGTGTGCTAGCTTTTTTTTTTCTCGTAATTTTCACCTGGTTACTGAACCAGAGTTTAAAGTAATTTATAAAATTTATTTTATTTGATTTCATAACAAGTTTATCAGTTAAACATCTTTCTTTGGGTTCACTAAACTAAGTAATTAATTAATAGTGCTCAGTGATGATCGTATTTGCTTTAACCACACCGAAGAGTGACGAGAGAGATATTCGGCATCGATCATCGGGTTAGAGGAAGCGTCGTTTTACTGGAAGTGTTTCGGTGGTGCGTGATGACTCTATTCTCTGTTTGGAGATTAGACGAGCACGCTGTCAGGCACTGAAAGTGGGGATTTTTAAGTTAAATTTTGATAGAATGCTATAAGCATTATTCAAACTATTAGGTCTTCTTCTTCTTTTTTTTTTCCTGGTTTTACATTTACAGTTGTTGATCAATGTATCCAAATTTTCATCTAAATTTTGAAATTTATAATCTTATACCAAATATGATTTTGATTCACCAAAAATTATTAATCATTAGAAAGATATTGTGACAAATATTTATCTGTAACTTGTTGAAATGTGAGGTGGATAATAAATCTAAATAGTTGAGTATAGAAAATTAAGCGGGTCGCGGGGCGGGGCGGATCAGGGTCAAAACCCTATAGGGGCGGGTTTGGGAATTGAATAGAAAACCCTGTAGGGTCGCGGGACGGGTTTGGGAAACCCTATTAAGAAGCGGGACGGGTTCGGGTTTTATATGACCCGTCCCAAACCCGCCCCGGTTGCATCCCTACTCTATGTCGCCTCGAAAGTGCCTATGTACCAGCTAATCGGGATCAAACAATACATTGTTCTTTTAAAAAAAACTTTAATTTGTTGGTTATTTTTTAGATTTCGAACTATTTTTAATTTAAGTTCATTAAATTTTCAATTTTCATAAAAATGACTTTTCTTATGTATGACCATATGAACTATCAAGTTGATTTTAAAAAAAAAATAGAAGATAAGATTTTTTATGTGTCAAAATGTTTTTTTTTCCTCACATTTCTATTATTATTATAGGTTATAGAAAACTAATCCTATATTCCAAAAAAAAATGATTTTATTTTTTTAAAAAGGTTTTTCTTTTATTTTATCTATAAAAAGGGTGTATTTTTAATTTATTTTATTTAAGCCACTAAAATAAATAAAAAAGTAAATAAATATAAAAAAGGAATGAACTAACTCATATGGTACTAGTCGAATCTCGGATTTTGGGTTGGATTTGGTTTGGATGGAAGTAGGCAGTCGGCGGTGCTTGAAATTGTCGATCTAGCAGTTTTACGTGGCCGAGATTGTGTCGGAATGCTCAAGTGGACGATGGTAAGTGATCCTATGGTGGTTGTTTGGCTTGAGATTGGTTAGAAGTGGGTGGTTTGGTTTCTAGTGGGCAGTGGTCGATGGTGGTGTGCGTCGAAGATGGTGAGAGGCTTTGGATAAAAAGGAAAACTACTAGCTAAAACTTTCATCACCCTTGGATCCAATTGTAGTCTTAGTTTGCTCTGATTTGACCTCTATAAAGAGCAATCGAAATAATTTTGAAATAAAAACCCCAGATACTCAAAGCTTAAATCGAAGCTTAAAGTGTTTTTTTTTTTTTAATGTTTTTGATGGAATTGATGACCCAAACAGAGAACTTGACCCTTATCTATACTATTTAGGGTTAGAATTAGGTAGGACATGACCAATAATGCCGACGATAAGACACACGCGAAATCAAGTTTTTTTATGAGTTCGACGAACATCAAGAAGGACAACAAGTTCAGATAAGTGTTTTTAGAAGCTAAGTGGTAGGTTGAATTTGAAAGTTTGAAAGTTTGTTTCGTGTATAAAAATGAGTTTTTCGTGAACTTTAGATAAAAAATTGAACACCAAATTATTATCGAAAATTGTACTAACCCGTGTCTTCTTTAAATCCCCTCCATTAATTGAGTGAAAATCAGAGTGAAAAAGGGTAAAAAATGAGCTTGAATATCCTCCATCGCATGGGAAAACTGATGTTCGCTTGGGAAAGACGACGTGCAACACGCATGAGTACGTGTGTTACATGCACTAACCCAAAAAAAAAAAATTGTGCTTTCGCGCAAATTCGAACCTCGGTCTCTCCTGTATATGTGTGTATTTTACCATCAGGCTATTCGCCTATGCTTCGATTTTGATTTGCATGGAAATTTTATTCAAGGCTTCAAGAACAAGCCTAATAAAAGAGACCAAGTCACATGAGTTATTGAATCGGGTCTAGAAAAATTTATAATTAAAATTAGTATTATATCAAGCTCAAAAAAATTTATTTGCTTTTTTTATTTTTTTTCTCATTATAGTTTGTGGGCTTAATATAACATTAATTTTTATTATAAATTGAAGTCTTAAATAGGTAAAAATGAGGTGCCATAACTATTACTATTTACTATTTACTTTTTTATTAATTACTTTTTACTATCTACCATTATTCATTATTTACTTTTAAGCAAATTTTATTTATGTATTTATTTCCATGCAATTAAATTTACTTTGATTCGACTTTTAGAGTAATTCTTTGTATTAGTTTTTATTTTAGTTTGATTAAGTCCTTGAATGATTTCTTTTGATTTTTAGGCTTATAATAATTTACGGTATTTAATTATGTTTTTTGTTTGTGGCTTATTAACCAAATGTTTCAAATATTGATTTAGCAATGTTGTCAAAACCGATCGGTTCGACCCAGTGAGACCAAAGTCGGCACTGATGCCGAGCTAAATCTCACCTATGGCTCGTTTTCACTTTGAACTGGTGAGACCTAGGCAGCTTGGCTGGTTTTGCCGAGTCAAAATGCGCATACTGAAAAAAAAAAAAAAAAAAAGGAAAAAGAAGAGAAGCCCTGAGAGTTCTGGACTTTCGAGTGGAGCGCGCTAAAAATAAAAAGAAAAACTAAAAGCAAAAAAGTGAAACCGGTAAAAAAAAAAAAAAAATGCAATTCCTAAATTAAAAACTAAAAACTCTACAATAAAGATAAACAAAAGGAAAACGAAAACCCATTCTCCAAACAGTGAAGAAGCCGCCGATCGCCACCAATGCTAGACAACACCAACCAAATTTTTGCTATTGATTGCTTTACAAATTTTTTTATTTTTTGTTTGAAGTCTTTGGATAACATAGCTGCTCTATGACGTAAAAACACGATACTCGTTAAACACACTACATACTAATCCCAAATCTAGCCGTCGCACCACCTCAAACACCTATCGAATACCAAAACAACTCAGACCGAACAACCCCTGCATCACACTCAGTCGACTTCCACCTTTGGATTGAAATCCACACTCGGTGAGTCACACCACCGAGTCATACCACTTGCTGAGTCACCCTTCAACAACTCTATCCCACGCCAACTTCGCTTCATCGTTCGACCTGCAAATCATATGTAAGTCTGAATGCCCATGACTAGTGAATCTAGCTTGTGACCCGTGATCTACGACTGACCCTATCTGTTAGATTATAAAGCTCGATCTTCGAAAAAGGCAAAAAGTAAAAGTTTGAATCTCAAAAGATGAAGAGAATAGTTGGCTATAATGGGGGATGAAACGAGAACGAAGATGATGGGTATCTGATGTGAAACAGTGAAAGTGGAATTATGTTAGATAATAAAGCTAGTCCCTTTTCCATTTATGTTTATGAAATAATCTAAAATTAATATACTAAACTAATTTGCTTCTATATGATTAATTGATTAATTGATGGCTTGTGGATTTAATTATTATAGTTAAATTAGTATAATTTAATTTGATGATATAACAAATTATTTTTGTATAAGAAATTCTTGAAATTTATGTATATATGTGTTCATAAAAAAATTTGGAAATATGTATATTTATAGAATTGTGTTAAATTTAATTTTATGTGTGTTGATTCATGGCTTAGCATATTTTGAAGTCTTTAACCAAAGCCTAAGCCTAACTTAATAACAAAAACCAAGCCCACCCACACCCAAAGCCCACTTTCACACACCTTCAAAAGAGTTTCATATATGTTCCAAAAGTCAACAAAGCAAACAAATATCAATCCAAAACAGATCTTCTCTCTCTCTCCATTGTCTCTCTCTTTATTTATTTTCTCTTTCAAGCTAAAAACAACTCAAAATCTTGTCCATTAAAATTTATCCTGAGCCCTCACAATCAAGATTCAAAGCTAAGAGATAAGATATAAGCCCAAGAGAAATAAGAAGAAAGCCAAGAAAGTTAGAAAAGTAAACTTGGTTACTAGTAGTAGCCAAATAAGTAAGAAAAGTGGATTTCTTGTATGTTTTGCTTATTTATGATTTTGATTGATATTAATGTTAAATAAGAGTAGAACTTTGATGTTCTATGTGAATTAAAGGTATATCATTGTGTCTGTTGAACTAGGTGTGCCAATATGTATATGTACTCTAAATGTTTGATGAAATGAAAGATGAAGTTTATAGTGATATGACGCGTATATGAAAGTTGCTAGTGATAAATAAGTAGAGTTTGAATGATTAGAGTAATAATAGAGCTTAATTAGCATAGATGATAAGATTGTGTTTTCTTAGGCTAAGTTTGTTAAGTTTTGTATGAGAGATGAATTCGTGTGAACAAATGAGTTTGATAATCTTTAATGTTATGTTTAATAAACAAACTAGTGTGTTTTTACTAATATACATAGGCTTAGCAAAGAGTTAAAGAACATAAGACTTTAAAAATTCCGAAACAAGTACCATGGGGTAATTGCCCAATTCATCATGGGTGTGATAGAGGCTATTATCCTCTCGAAGTTAATTTTTTTCTCGTGGATCACGGCCGTTGTTGAGACTGTTATCTTGTTGGATGAATTTTCAAAGCTTGCTCACGGTCGCTACAAAGCCGGTTATCTCCTCTGAGTGTTTTTAAAAACTTAACGCGGCCTAGATTATGGCCATAACAAGGGCCACTATCTCCTTTAATTTTTTAAAATGCTAGAATACTATCATTTCCAAGCCTGTGATTTCTTATGATTGTTTTTTCTTTATGGACATGGCTGTGATTAGGGGCGTGATCTATATAACGGCCTATGTAATGGGTGTGATAGTATCTCTGGTACTATTCACAAAAAAAAGGAAATAAATATAAATAAATAATTAATAATAAAAGATGAATGATTAATGAAATATGATGTGAATATTTATAATTTTATAAATAGAGTATTGTGTAAAGATTTGAGTTTTGTCAAAATATAACGAGTAATTAATGATTTAATTTATTATTTTGAATTAATTATATTTTATATGAAATGGTTTTTTTAATAGATTCTTATGCTCGATTAAGTTCAAATACAGGTCTTTTGCTTGATAAATCTACTTATCAAGGTATGCAGTAATGTGATTGTTAGATTGTACAAAATATTTCTAAACCAACTCTAATCAAAGAGGAATTAAAAATTATTTTAATTGATTGTGCTTTTTGCCATTGAATCCAGTTCGAGGAGCGGCAACCCTATTACGAGGTTAGCATGGTAGTTTATGCGCTTAGGCTACTGGTCATGATGCAATAACCTTTTTTAATGATTCGACGGGTAACTAACAGGGGATATCGTATCATTGTGACATTTGCTTACTTTTAAAATGACATAATATGATTTAGTTCATGTTTATGGAACCATTGAACTATGTGATATTATTGATTAAGTTAAGTAAAGTTGATAATGGCTGTAAACACTAAATGAAATTACTTTTCTTTATGAGGATATAACAAAGATATAAGTATTTTGGCTGCTTATATCAACACCCCGACCAGTTGCGGTTACTTAGGATCCTTAGATTATTCAGGATTGAACTTGGAGTTTGAATACTCTAGTGTTATATTCGTTGACTTAATTAGAAAGAAATGATTATTGTGATTTGCCTTGCATTAGTTCAGGGGTGTATGCCACATCGTATTTGTTTATATTACTGTGTACTTGGCCTCTGGCTCACTTTCTCTTTTTCAGGTATCGAAGATAACAAGTTTTATAATTCCTTGGGCTATGGGACGAACTTTGAGGACTTTTTGGATGAGTGTGATGACTAGAACTCCTGGACTGACATTCTTGTTTTCCTGGCAAAAGAGACCAACCCAAAGTTTGTTTTGTTTAAAAAAGTAATAGTATAGACATGGCTTGTTTATAAGCCTAAGGTGTAATATAAAGTATTTACTTTTGCTTGTATAGCATGTAATATATGATTTGTAAACTTTAGGATATCAAGTTATTGATATCCATATGTTGTTATATTAAAGTATTTACTCCTTGTCGAGTAGTTTTTGTTAAAGCTATGCATTTGAACAGGTTAAACAGGCAGTTCACATAAACAGTTCTTTTCCGAACAACCTTACGTGCGATATATCCATATATTATACATGGTTTGAACTTCACATGTCATATTTTAACATCGCACATGTTGAGCCCTTACAAATTATTTGCTTTTGATTTGTTCTTTTCGTAATATTATTATTAGTTATTTTCTTTTTAATATATTTATTAATAAAAAAATTATAAATTTCAAAAATCTCAACTATAGATATTTTTGAAATTGAACCATCGGTTAATTATTTTTTTATCAACCATTAAAGAAATAAATGTCCATTTTATGGTTTTGATTGCTGAAGTTTTATTTATTTATTTTTTCCATGATTGGGATATAACTTAATTTTTTATTTTTTATTGAACCCTATTCGACCCCGATTAAACCCAATTCAATCCCTCAACCTCTGAACCCCCAGCTTGTCTGGGTCAACTCCCGGTCCAATTTTGGCAACATTGTGATTTAGGGATAATCTTGTAGCCAATGATAATCAAGATACACAGGTAACGTCGTAGGTGTCGAATTCGTCGACGGAGTTTAGGGCCCTTCTCTCGAGTAGGTGGCGGAGATGGTGGTTTACCTCAAGACCTACACACATAGAAAACTCGGTTAATACTATGCTAGATGTTTCGATACTTGAGCTAAACTGTGGGGTACGATTCCACATAAGAAAAACATCTAATCAATTCTTTGGAGTAAAAAAGGACTCAAGGGTAGCAAGTGTGTCTTCATGTCACCTCTTGAGAGCTTGGTCAAATGTTAGGACCCACGTACTATATTTGGCCTACTTAAACCCTACTATAAAGTCTCTAACTCTATTGTTTTCTTTGTTGCATCTCTTTTCCTTCTCGTGTAAGTATTTTGACCATTACCCTAATGTTTTGTATTCTAATGTTGGTTATGTTCTTGCGAAGTAAACAAGATACTAAACTTATTCGAGCTAGATCTCGCTCCAGTACCAATAGGCACTTTGATTTTTTGGGTCAATGTTTGTGTATCCCTCTCTGTGTATTTTTTAATATTTATACTTTCTTTTGCACATATTGGCTTCTACTACATTACTTGCTTGATTTTACTTTTCTGTTTAGAAGCTATTATTTCAATTATTGAAGTATTTAACTCTAACTCTAACTATAACTATTAAGTATGGTAATCTTTCATCCAAACTGGTACTTTCTTGCTCCTATGTTATCTGTCTGTAACAAGTTTCCCATGGTCTGGAAAAAGTACCTTATCCTCAAGGTTAAAGTATGCATAAGTCTCTTGAACATAATGCCAGTCTTCCTATGTCAAATCCTCTAGCAATAACTCTTTCCATTGAACCACAACATGTGGAATAGAGATACCATTATGAACAATACAACGAGAACCCATAATAGTCAAGGGTTGAAGTAGTGGGCATGAGTCGTAAGACTCCTCGGGTAGTTGCAAAGGTTGTAAATTGATGCCATGTGCTTGTTTCAGTAACGAAACATGGAAGACATCATGAATCCTCGAATAAGTTGGTAACTCGAGTTCATAGGCACACTGCCCAATTATCCTAAGAATAGTAAATGGCCCATAATATCTTCTAGACAGTTTTTGGCTTTTGTGAGAAGCCAATGATAAATGTCTATAAGGTTGGAGTCTCACATACACTTTATCTTCCACATTATATACCACATCGGATCTATATCTATCAGCTAAACACTTCATTTTATCTTGAGCATGCGACAAATTATCATGTAAGTGTTTAAGAGGCTCATCTCTAGAAGCTAAATCCTCATCCACAGCTTCTATGGAAAAAGATCCGCCAATATAAGAAGGTATTATGGGTGGTTCTCTTCCATACACAATATGGAATGGCGTCATTCCTGCACCTTCATGATTAGATGTATTATAGGCATATTCTGCCCATGGTAGAAACTTGATCCACTGCTCCGGATAATCCATTACAAAACAATGAAGGTATTGTTGAATAGTTCGATTCAATACCTCAGTTTAACTATCTGATTGCGGATGATAAGCTATGCTAATATGTAATTTGGTCCCACTCAACTAAAACAATTCTTTCCAAGATTTACTGAGAAAAATAGAATCTCTATAAGATACAATGGTTTTAGGAAAACCGTGTAATTTGACAACCATTGTCACGAATAAATTTGCCACCTCGGCTGCTGTGAAATGTCCATCTAATGCCCCTAAATGGCAATATTTCAACAATTTGTCTACTACTACAAATATCACTATATAGCCCCTGGAATTGGAAGGTTTTTGATAAAATCTACAGCAATATCTTCCCAAATTCAAGTAGGAATGTGTAATAGGGCTAATAGTCCGGCTAGTGCCTTAGTCACATACTTAATTTTTTGAAAAATGTGACAATTTCTCACATAATCTTTAATCCGTGCTCTCAAGTTAGTCCAATGAAACCGACTGGCAATTAGTTTGATTTCTTAGTAGTCCTAAAACGACCTATCGTCGGTGAAGAATGGAATTCCTCTAAAATTTTGGGAATCAACAAAGATTTAACCACAAAAAATAACATGTTCCCATAGTATAATAACCCATTTCTCCATTCAATCTTCTACTTGGAGAAATTCCCAGCTTGTAAGTTAGAAATAGTGTTTGGGAAATCGGGTAATATCTGATACTCCTTCTTAAGATCATCAATACAGTGAAACACCGGCATAGGGAAAGCTAAAAAAGAAGCATCACTATACTGACTGGATAAGCCATCAGCTAACACATTTTCCACACCCTTCTTATAAACTATCCCATAGTCATAGCCAAAAAATTTCATCACATAACATTGCTGTTCTGGAGTTTGAATTACTTAAGAAAGGAGTTCTTTTAAACTTCTATGATCAGTTCGAATTTGAAAGTGATTCCCCAAAAAATATTTTCCCCACCTTTGCATAACTACATTATACAATTCCCTAATATATGTGGAAGCTTTCCTTAAATGACTAGGAAGCTTCTTACTAAAATATGCAACGAGGTCTGATGCCTTTAACAATATTGCTCCTGTCCCTACTCCCAAAGCATCGACTTCAACCACAAATGTTTGCTTGAAATCTGGCAATGCAATATAGGTGCATGGATTAAAGCTTGTTTAAGTTGATGAAAAGCTTGATTAGCTTGGTCTAACTATTGAAAACCATCATTCTTTAGTAGATCAATCAAAGGACCTGTAATGTTAGCATATCCTTTGATAAACTTCCTATAGTAACTAGAGAGGCCCAAAAAGGCTCATAATTGTTTCACAATCGTAGGAGTTTCCCAATTTGCCATTGCCTCCACCTTCGAAGGGTCTGGTCTTACTTCATTATAAGAGACCACAAGCCCCAGGTATTCCACAGTAGTCTGTGTGGAGGAACACTTACTCTCTTTAAGATAAAAATGATTATCTAATAGAGTTTGTAACACCACAGTCAAGTATTGTAAGTGTTATTCCATCATTCTACTATGGATCAGAATATCATCAAAAAATATGATCACAAACTTCCCCAAATAAGACCGAAACATAATATTCATTATGGACTAAAACGTTGAAGGGGTGTTGCTTAATCTAAAGGGCATTACTAAAAATTCAAAATGTCTTTGATGCGTGCGAAAAGGTGTCTTCTCCACATCCTTGGGATCCATTATGATTTGATGGTATCTTGCTCTAAGATCTAACTTAGAAAAGAAACATGCGTCTTTAAGTTCATCAATCAATTCATCAATGGTTAGGATAGGAAAATTATCCCTAATAATGACTCGATTCAACGTGCGATAATCAATACAAAACCATCAACTCCCATTTTTCTTTTTCACCAGTAAAACTGGTAATGAAAAGGCACTAGTACTTCGTTGAATAACCCCTTGTGCCAACTTGTCTTCCACTTGCTTTTCTATCTCATTCTTTTGAAAATGGGGATAGCGGTATGGTTTTGCATTAACTGGAGAAGTGTTTGGAAGTAAATCAATTTGGTGTTGAATATTGTGGAGTGGTAGCAAGGATAAGGGTGCCTTAAACACACTAGAAATTTTGCCCAATAGTGCTTTATAGCATCATTTTGGTGGTATTCGATGGATTATCATTGTTCGCTTTCTAAGCCACCAAATGATAACAAGTAGCAATGGCAACAATATGTACTAATATCTGCAAATGATGATGTGAAATTTCCTCAATCAAGTCAAACCTATCTCTCATCAACATAACAGTCCTCTCATTAGCAAAAAATTCCATTGTAAGCTTGGAATAATCCATAGTCATTGATCCCAGTTGATTCAACTACTGAATTCCTAACACAACTTCAGCACCTTATATTGGAAGAATATAAAAAGAATCCTTAAAATCCCAAGATTGAATTGAAACGTTAACATTTGAACAAATCCCTTCATAACTCATCGTCGAACCATTGCTAATCATTACTGAAAACTTTGGCGCTATTTGAATAAGTATTCCTAAATGGTGAACCAATTTTGTTTGCACAAAATTGTGAGTGCTTCCAATATCTATTAAAATCAAAATCTCGTGACCATTTATCCATCCTTTAAATTTCAACGTACGAGGTTTCAAAATCCCTGTTAATGCATGGTAACTAATAGTTCCTATTTTCAATTCAATCTCATATACATTCCCTGACTCTAACAGATCATCCAATTCATCCACATCTTGCAATGATAACATAAACTTAGATTTAAACTTATGATTCCTATGGTATTTTTCATCGTAGTTATAACAAAGACCCTGCTCACTCTTAGCTAACATTTTTGACGACGTCATACGTTTTATGGGAATGGTTTGTGTTTGTATTTGTAATGGTTTAGTGTTTGTGTTTGGATTTGTGTTGGGTTAGTGTTTGGGTTGTTGTTTATTGTGGTAGAATGATGAACATATGGTTTCGAAAACTGTAAAGGTTGAGGGTGTTTCGACATTGAAGGGTCTATGTATGGTTTTGAGAAAGAAATTGGTCATTGTACTTACTTTGATGCATTTTGGCAATCCAAATAGCGTGCCCAAGAGTGAGTGGTCTAGCAATTTGCACTTCTCGTTTTATAAAGGGTTTAAGACCTGATACAAAACAACTAAGAAGGAAGGATTCAAGTAGACCAATGAATCTAGTAGATAAAGATTCAAATTGAGTTTGATATTCTTCTACTAATCCAACTTGCATGAGTTTTTGATATGGTACCTTGAATTTTTTCAAACTCGAATAGACCAAAGTGAACTTCAATGGCTTTCTTAAAAATTGTCCAAGAACTGAGCTGTTTGTTATTGTACATCCATTTGTACCAATCTAAAGCTCGATCTTCCATTACAAATGATGCAATTGTAATCCGCTACTCGTCTGGAATTGCATGGAAATCAAAGAACTTATCAACCTTGAAAATCCATCCCAATGCATCATCCTCGATAAATTTAGGAACTCCTAACTTGATTCTTCATAACAAATTCTCTACCATACTGCCCCCATTAATAGAAGATGATGAATTTGTATATGATATGTTGATTGATTAATCATCGGGATTCTAGGATAATTCCTCGAATTTCTTGCCTATTTCTACCTTTAAAGCCTGTAATAAAGTATTTTGCAATTGATTCGCCAATTCCACAAAATAATCTTCCATTGCTTTGGATCTTGTTGATGGAGCCATGACATGAGAGCACCAAATTTGTTAGGACCTACTCACTATATTTGGCCTACTGAAACCATACCATATAAAGTCTCCAACTTTACTATTTTCTTTCTTGCCTCTCTTCTCCTTCTTGTGCAAGTATTCTAACCCTAACCTTAATATTTTGAACTCTAATGTTCTGTATTCTAATGTTGGTTATGTTATTGCAAGGAAACAGGATGCTACACTTGATTTGTTAGAGCCAGATCTCGCTCTAGTACCAAAAGGCACTTTGATTTATGGGGCTAATGTTTGCATACCCCTTCTGTGTATTTTTTACTATTTGTACTTTCTTATGTACATACTAGCTTCAATTACATTTGAATAACTACTTGCTCTATTCTACTTTTTTTATTTATAAGTTGTTATTTCAGTTACCGGAGTATTTAACTTTAACTATAACTACTAAGCATGGTAATCTTCCATCCAAACTGGTGCTTTATTATTCATATGTCGTATGTTTGTAACATCAAACCATAATATAAAGTGGGCATAGAAATCTCCATGGGGACCAAGAGACACCTTTTACACATGGTTGACTCCTACTGGGTTGCTAATTGGCTTGGTTTGCGAGATACAATAGTATCAGGCATAAATCATGCTTGTGTCAGTATCGTGGCACGTATATGCTGGGTACAAAAGGAGGTTAGACCGGGTGCGAACTATCGTAGGGATCCAACTGTCTAGTCACTGTGAACCCCCAAATGAGGTCAGGGTTCTCGATTAATTGTAACCTTACTGATCTCGACCTCTATGGTTGAGGTTGAGGTTGGGGTCGGGGTCATGGGCTCACGTTGCTTAGGTGACCTAAGGTCATTAGGGAGTCCTCCATTACATAGGCATGGCTTCGTTTGGGGGCTTTTCACGACATGGGCTTTCTATCGAAATTGGGCCTGTAGTCTACCGTCTTGTTGGGCATCAATGTAACAAGACTTATCTAAAAAATCTAATATCAACAAATAAGACTAAAAATAATTTAAAAATCCTTAGCTATTATCAAGGGGAAAAAAGTTGATATAGAATGGATATATACAATAGATAAAAGATGTAGATAATGTAAAATAGAATTTATCATGGTTGTTAAACTTGAGTTTCTATATAGAATCGCTGGGGGATCTATGGAAATGGAACATAGAATTGTAAGATTCTACAATTAATGTAAATTTGTTTGCAAAAACTATAGATTTACTTACCGTACTAATAAAACTTTAAATAAATGATGAAAATAAATAATTTAGTATTAACTTAGTTACATATGACCATAATTTAAGTTTTACCAATCATAATTTACATACTCTTATTAATATGTTTAATGCACTTCTAATAATTAAAATAATTATTTACATTTATCGATGATTCACCATCAGCAATTATTAAGATGCATTGTAAATCATTTAAATTATAATGCATGGGAAGCTAGTTTTGTGCAATAATGATTATTTTCATATTCACTATATATTTGCACAAAAAACCATTACATTTATAACAAATAAACTACACTCATAAAATTTTAATAATTAGTAAAAATATAACACTCTCTATATTTGTTTAATTTTCATTCAAATTGTTCAAAATATTATGAGTATATAACTTAGAAGAAAATAACAATCTAAAAAATGAAAAGAAAAAACTAAAATTAAGTTAAATTAAGATAAACATAAAGAACAAAAAAAAAACTCTAGATTTAAACATATTAAATTAATTGCATTTTTTAAATTTAAGTAGAAAAAAAAGTGTAAAATTACTATACTATGATTTTACTACCGATTTTACCATCGGTTCTACTATGTAAAATCACATTAATATTAATTAATTTACTATAATAAAAAAATAAAATAAAAAAATTATAATTACATAAGCTACATAGTGCATAAGGAATGGCAAATGGGCAATTTTGGTCTACAAGTGCCTAAGTTAATACAACTTTCAAGAGTGTAAAAGTCATTTTAAACATTAATTTTTGTCTCTTTCTTCTCTCTCTCTCGCTCTCTCTGTGTCTGTTTGGCCATGTCTCTCCTCTCGTTTTTACGTTTGAAGACTTCATAAAGAAGTTAAATCTTCTTTAAAGCTTCCTTGGGAAGACGGATTCTCTCTATCCCAGCAAGCATTAGTTTAAGTTTATCCAACAAGCTTCCCTTTTCGTAGTAGTAGTAATTGAATGTGATGTTGAGTTGTAAGTTTTCTAATCTTTATTTTACTATGATTATGTGATCTAATGATTTAGGAATTAGGATTGAATGTTGTGATGGTGTATTATGCTTGTGGATTGGTGATTTGATGAATAAATAATAAATGATTACCGATTGTTGTTATGAATATAGGCTAGGAATCATAAAAGTCACTGAGATGTAAAATATCAAACAAATTTATTATTGGAATGGTGGTTTATTGTGTCTATATCCAACTCGGAAATTCTCGAGATTTTTGAAATACATTTACTATTTTTAAAGATAAAATTACAGAGTAAAAAAAAAAAAAAAGCAAAACAAGGTTCACCTATTGGTGATGGCGTCAGTGTCTAAAGCCGAACTGATCCATTTTTCTTCTTTTTTTAAGGTGAGAGTATAAGAGTTTGAAAGCTTTAGAAGTCTATTTTACCATGATATAGCAGATTGGCTAGGAACTAGGTGGGATCATCCTCAATTTAGTGAAAATCAGTTGGTCATCGATATTGATTCCCTATTTTGACCAGATTTTAAATTTTTTTATTTTTAAACCATATTAAATCAATTTAGCTAGGTTGAACCAACTTATAAAACATGTAAAAAATGGGCGAGGAAGTTTACATAAAATTTTGGGATTAAGAACTGGTATAAAAGTAGGTAAACTAGTCAAATTAAATTAAGTCATGCATAGGCATTTCAATAAGAAATGAGATGTTAGAAATGAAAGGAATTAATTATAATAAAATGAATATGAGATAAATATAAAAAATATATTTTCATATTAAAATATGAATTTAAATTGAATAATTAAACCATTTAATTTTACAAGTGTATTTAATAAAATAAGTATAAATAACGCATTACAAGATGATATAAACCTAGGGTAAATCACACTGCAACGTCATAAATGTTTAGAGGTAAGTTCGTTTGATTTTACAATATTTCGAGTGATTCAATTAAGGTCATAATGTTTAAGAAAGTTTAATTAAGGTCATCACTGATACATTTTACAACATGGTCAACACGCGTCAATGGTAACCTCAAATGAACTTACCCTAAAACATTGTGATATTGTGGTGTAATTTGTCTGATCAACCTATTAAGGAGCTAGTTTAGGTTCCTTGGCATATTTTAGGTAAATTTAGATCAGTAAAAATATATGATGAACTAATTACACCTAAAACAAGATATTTCACTAAATAAAGGTTTTAAATAAGAGATATATTACTAAGGATATTACCTAAATGACCTAATTACTATATAATGAGTTTATGTGATTAGGCTAAGTATAAAATGAACTTAAATATATGATAAATTGATTTAATATCTAAATTTATTTTTTAACCTGATATTAAATACATGGAATGATATTTAAAATAAATTAAGTAAAACTTTAATGAAAATAGATAAGGGATAATGTCAAAAAATGGTACATGAACTATTGTAACTGGTTCAATTAAATACTTGAAGTTTGGTTTTGAATAATTTGGTACCTGAACAAAGTTTTCGTGAACTTTTTTCATGCTAGAAGTTTGGTTTTGACGATTCTAGTACCTGAACAAACTTTTTGCGGATTTTTTCATACTTAATTGAACCTGCTTCATATATGAAAAAAGTTCACAAAAACTTTGTTAAAGTACGAACGCTATCAAAACCAAACTTTATGTATGAAAAAAAAGTTCACAAAAAACCTTGTTCAGCTATCAAATTGTTCAAAATGAAACTTCAAGTATCTTATTGAATACTTTATGAAACTTCAAGTACCATTTTCGTCATTAACCCAAATAAATAATGCATGTACACAAAACTTCAATTTGATTAGTAATTAGACAATTGTGGACAAATGAGTAAATTGATGACTTAAATCTTGATCGAGATAATTTCTTTATACAAATTCTTATTCATCGAGTATACATATCTTTTAACTTGTGGCGGGATACTCATTTGGGCTCAGCACATAGTGATTTTGGTGTAGCTTGTTCGAATAGATATCATAAAATGAATTGATACTTAAAGTGTATTTGTGTTGTTTAATATAGTTTGAGGAGTGATAACCTTATGTGGTAGTGCCAGTAAGCAAGTTAAGTGCTTGGGCTACCAGAGTGGCTTGTGCAAGTAGCTAATAAGATGAATGGTATTGGGATAACTTTTATCTTGATCAATGAGAGGATACGCTTGTATAGATTATGATCAGGAGCTCTATTAATCTATATAGTGTGATGGACTGTAATGGATAAAAATGAGGAGCGACTCTGACCCCTATACGAGAGTACTTACTTAGAATTTCTCGCAAGGGATATAGGTACTCAGACTGTTTACATCAACCCCTTGATCAGTTGTCACTATAAGGAGCCTCAAAATCCTATGAGGATGTGTGGGTACTCCATCGTTGTTTTGCTATACCTAAATTGAATATCTAAATTGTTCATTGTTGCATTTGCATTAGAATAGGTGAATGTGATCATATTGTGTGTGCTTATGTTGTTATTGTATTGAGCTTTGGGTCATTGCTTCCTTTTTAGGTTGTCGGGATGATTTGATTTGGATGCTATGAGTACATGGTTTATGGGATGGATGGTGGCGAAAGACTAGATGAGCTAGATGTTTAGATTCTTTTTGATATTATTTGTTATTTTTTTCGTGTATGATATTTGCATTGTGAAGTTTCCAATGAATTATTGAAAGATCATTTGCTATTATTTACAAAAATTTAAGTAAGCATTTCTTAATAAAAAAATTAATTAGAAACCTATTAAACTAATGGTAGCCTTTGCATATAACGCTTAAGTATTATATGAGGTGGAATTGTTAACGCTCTAAGCCCTATTTGGGGTACAACAAAAACAATTAAATAGAATAATAAAAAATCACGACAAATATAAACAGTATATAATATGATTTAAATTAATAACCAAATAAAAACGAGTTGAATGCAATATCCAATTTTTAAAAGAGGCAACATTTCATGTTGATGAGAGTGAAAAAAAATGCAACAAATAAAAGTGTTTTGCTTAATATAATCAAATAAATTTTAATAACTGAAATTAATAGCCAAATAAAATACTAATCCTCTAAAAATAAGTCAAATGCAACCTTTTTTTTAACATCAATATTTCAATTAAAGGATAATAATAATAATAATAATAATAATAATAATAATAATAATAATAATAATAATAATAATAATAATACATGCAACCAATAAAGTTTTCTTATTTAAGGATAATAGAGTGAAGAATGATAATATAAAAAGTTGGAGAGGGAAAAGTGATATATATATAAAATGGATAACTGTAGTGGTGGATTTATTTCCTTAAATGTCATGAACACATAACAATGAGAAGAATATTAACAAAATTATCCTATAAAATCATATTATAATAAAGATGTGCGACCAATAAAAAATTTATAACTTAAATAAAAAATAAAAAATTGTTGCATAGGAAAAAAGAGTGCATTAATAGCAGACTTCTATGGTATTGTCGATGGGTCGTCGGGTTAATTATCTAACTATTAATATAGATATTAACATGTTTGGATTGTTAGATTTTTCACTATATTGGATCTATATCAGTAACTTATCGGTATTGGATCGGTATTTATTTAATTTAGCCAATTTATAAGTAAAACTACTAGTTTTTCATTAGTATCATATTTGTATCAGTTTAATATTTTGGTTTGAAAACGAAACAAAGACAAAGCCAAACTGACTATCATAAGTGGTATATTAAGTATTTCAATAGTGTGATCACGTTGGGCATGGATTAAGTTATTAAATAATTGTCGACACTAGCCTCGTTAATAAAATAACAGTACCATAAAATGTTGGTTTTGATGGTAAGCACCGAGCAAAATACTGAGCACTAAGGTTGTGTAATTGAAGCATAAATCTCATAGAATAAATTAATTTCTTAAATTAATTTAAATTAAAGTGAAATGAGAACAAGCTTGTAAATTAATTTGTTACTTAATTAATAATTTTTTTGTATGATAATTGAAGCTAAAATAACTAAAATCAAAATGATTTATATCAGTACGGTTCCAATTTCCAATTTCTTATACGCATTATATTTCTATCCTACGCGATTAATTTATCAGATATGATTTAAGTTCTATTGTTTTAAAATTAAAATTTTAAATATTCAAAGTCAAATGTAGAATTAAAAACTTAAAATTTTGATCAAATTGATATTTAAAATTTCAATCAAGTCGGTTCACCAAATCAATGATCGAAATTTTCAAAGGTTTACATAGATTGAAAATAATTATTTTGAAGATTAAGCTTATAAGTATTTATATTACTTTATATATGATTTTAATTTGACACAATTAAGTAAAATTAAGTTTTAAGGGTATGTAGTTGAATATTTTTAAGGTTTTTTTTTCCTCTTATTTACTTAAGATTTTCAAGACCCAACAAGTCAAATTAGAATATTGCACTTCACTGGGCTTAGAAAACTCTAACTTTCATAACTAAGTACTCAGAACATTTATTCAAGTTATATATTTGTATATTTTTATCTGTCATTGATCTTATCAGTTAGGAATTTAGAGATCAAAGTAGTAGAACTTTTTTTTTTTTTAAAAACCCTAAATCCCTAATCGAATCTAAGCGATTCAACCAAATCAAAATAGAAGAGATTATATATTTTCTAAACTTTTAACCTTTCGGATCCGAAGGTGTTGCAATCGTGCAAGCTCCTTTTACGGTATCCACACGAATGAATTTTCCCAACCAGATTATCTCACAAGGGTCTCTCGTAATTTGTTCTTTTGTTTTTGTTTGCAGACTTTCTTTGCAAATTTTGTAAACCCTAAAGGAAACCCATTGTGTTATATATATAGGGTACCGTGCCTCATAAAATATCTCCCCGATCTAACTAAGGTTTTTCAATATAAAAGCCACATGCCATATATTTTATAAATAACAATTTTATTTATGAATTCACAAGTAGATGACGTATCCGCGATGTATGTGCAAATAAAACAATCCAACATATATAAATTAAATATATATATATTTTGGAAGATGACAACCTTAATTAGTCCTATAAATTAAGAAACTAATTACAAATCATAATTACAATTGTATTTTTTGTAGGTAACTTCTCCATAGGTAATTGCATTTAGTTACAATATTAAAAATATTTATACTAAAGGCACCTGCAGTATATAAAGAAACTTGCTTAGGCTAAAAAAAGAAAATATTGTGTCTATTTAACTCCTAATTAATTCTATTCAAACCCTATTTAATTTAATTATTCAAAAATACCAAAAATATTCTACGCCCATATGCTAAAAAAAGAAAAATACCATGTCTATTAAACCCCTATTTAATTCTATTCAAACCTTATTTGATTTCATGATTTCAGGGGTACTAAAAAGATTTTATGCCTGTATGCTAAAAACATTATATTTAGATATTTACACTAAAGACACCAAAGTAGGTGCTTTTGCTTTAATAGTATAGAAGTATAGATAATAATGTCTATTCAACCTTTATTTAATTATATTCAAACCCTATTTAATTTCATAATTTCAGATATACCAAAAATATTTTACGCCCATATGCTAAAAAAAGGAAAACACCATGTTTATTAAACCTCTATTTAATTATATTCAAACCCTATTTAATTTCATGATTTTAGGGATACAAAAAATAATTTATGCCTAAGAACATTGTATTGAAAATATTTACACTAAAGACACAAAAGCATATGCTTTTACGTTAATAATACAAATAGATATATTGTTTTGACAAGTTTGAAGAGGACAACCTTAATTGGTTATAGAAATTAAGAAATTAATTACAAATTATAATTACAATTGTACTGCCATGCACTTATAATATTAAAAGCATTTATACTAAAAATATTTACACTAAAGGCATATGTTAGATCGATATATAAAGATACTTGCTTAGGCTAAAAAAAGAAAAGGCTTTGTCTATTCAACCCCTATTTAATTTCATGATTTCAGGGATACAAAAAATATTTTATACCCATATGCTAAAAAAGAAAAGACCATGTTTGTTCAACTCCTATTTAATTCTATTCAAACCTATTTAATTTCATGATTTCAGGACTACCAAAAATATTTTACGCCCATATGCTAAAAATATTATATTAAAAACATATACGCTAAATACACAAAAGCATGTGCTTTTGCTTTAATAGTATAGATAATTACTTATTAATCTTAATAAGATTAAGATTAATGGATAATTAGATAATTGTCGATAAGCTTTTTAAAATTAACCATGATCTAATTGATTCACTCTTTGTGTGTGACATTGTAGGTTCACTTAATGTTGGCAACAAGCCTTAAACATTTTAGGCCTGTAAGACATAATTGGTCTATAGCCAGACATTATGCCTACCAAAATTAAGTGAAGATCGGTGATCTGACTTTACTTATTAATAGTCATTATTTAGTCATTTGTTACACGATATCTTGTGATCAAACATGAGGTGTGGATCAATACACTGTTTAATTACATATTTCTTGAATCCAGAGTATGACCGACTTAAACGAATGACACTGATAACTCCTTATCAATTTATTCGAGCACGGCCATGTATTTCTCCATCTTACTCATAAAGAGGCCTAAAAGATATCTCTCTCATGTTAATGAGAGGTATTCCTCCATATAACTTATTCCATGTCCAAGCATAATCTTATAATCATCCAACTAAAGATAATGAAAAGCTGAATACATGGTGTCATCAGGTCAAAAGACTAAAACGATACTGTAATGAGAAATACTTATCGCATTGATCCATATAGCATTCTCATATTTGATCATTCAAATACAATGTACTCTTACACGTATTCATCGCTGAATCGATATCTTATATCCATGATCATTAAAACACGATCATCATTTAACCAACACGCTAGTCGTAATTCATTATTATTCCATATAATGAATAATCGGATATAATTTATAATAATGGTATTTCTCGCCTTGTGGTTTTATTATTAAAGTCACATACTTTAACAACATAAGGAATGACCAATTATTCACTGAATAAATTTCATCAAAGTAAGAAGACTAACTATAACCACGGTTGTCAAAACCGGTTGATTCAACCCAGTTCGATCGGAATCGGCACTGATGTTAGGCCGGGTCTCGCTTAAGACTCGTTTTTGTAATGAACCGGCAAGATCTGGGTCGACTCGATTGAACTGAGAAACCAGGGGGTCAAATCGGTCGATCGGACCGGTGGACCCGGATCGGAAAAAAAACTAGAAATTTAAATATTTATTCATATTTTATTATAAATTTATAAAATATAATCATTAAATCATATTTATTTAATAATTAATTGATGAATTTGATCCAAATATATATTTAATTGAGTGATAACACATGCAATAGTATTTTATAATTAAATTATCTCTTATATATTTACTTTTTCGTGATCCCAGTTCGACCTCCGGTGGAACCGGGTTCGACCCCTGACCTCCTAGCCTATTCGGGTCAAACCCCGGTCTGGTTCTGACAAGTGACAACATTGATTATAACTTTGATGAACAAAATTGGCTTATATTATAAAGATAAATATTCAAATGGCACAAAATCCTTATGACATAGGGCACATCACTTGCATTGTCATGTATATTTAATCTCTAAAGATCTACCTCTAAATTATTATTGAATATCTATAAGACTTAAAAAAAAAATTGTTTCATTATAAGCTTAATTTATAGGGGCGTATGTTTATGTTTATTGAGTTATTAACTCGTGATAAGTAATCTTGTCATTGCTATCCTTTACTGATAATAAAAACTATATCTCCTTGAATGTTTCTTTGATTAGATCTTGTATATATATTATATTTTTTTATTATGTCTTCTATTAACTATATTGATAATTATATATATTTAAATTCGTAAAAAAAAAGGGTTAATTTTTTGGACATTTTCTAAAATTATTACTATATATTTAACAGTTACTAGAAATTTAAGTTGAGGAATATTTCAAGGTGTTTTAATGAAATTGACATGGTGCAAAATGATAAAAGGGTAACTCTGATAGGAATAATTACTACATACGAAATCTGACATTAGTTTTGGCATGGTCCTTTGCATATTGGAAGACTTAATTGTTCCAATTGTTTTTGGCCTATCATGATTATGTTAAGAGAGTGCTATTGGCTTTTGACTGGTTTGTTCAGGAGAGGCTAAACTTGCATTGAGCCAGGTTTTATTTTTCTTGGGAGGGTATATGTGTATGTGCAATTTAGTGATTTTGGTGGAATTTTTCATGCTCTAGGCATCAATATATCATGTAATCAAATTTTGTTAAAAATAACAAATTTTGATGGATTATAAGTTATGGATTTTAAGCTTTTGAGGTCATCCAGTCAAATACCTACTTTCTGAATTAATCACAAGGCTATGGTGCTTTTTATGTTAGAATTTAATATTTCTACTTAACTATGAACACTTAAGTCATAGTGTACTCATGTTTGTTTAAGGTGATGTTTGAGTGCATAATTTTTATAGGACTGGAATGGATAAAGGTTATTATACCATGTTTCATTTATAAAAGGTATTAGGGATTGGCCAAAATACTCTTTATGGGATAGGACAAAACTTAAAATTTTTATCTCTAAAAAGATATTGAGACAGGACAAAAATAAAATATCTTAATAAGAATTTTGTCAAGTGCTGTCAAATACTGTACATACTAACATGGAACAAGAGAATTATATTGTTCAGTACTTATCGTGCTGTCCAACTCTACTTGTTTTGTCCGATTCTTGTAATCAAATACTACCTGGCAATAGAAGAACAAATTCCTTGTACTTCCTTTTATGAGGGTGTAAAGTAAAATATTGAAATCACATATTATTCTTTGGGGTGTGGGGTAAGGGGAGGGGATGGGAGGGGAGGGACGCTTAATGAATCTTCTATGAATACAAACGTTTATGAGAAACGATTCATCAATATTGATATGACATGTATACGAATGAATAATTGATAAATACTAATGATGCTTTTCCATATGACAATTCACGTTTTGCAGAAAATACCTTAGCCTACCTTTTTTTTTTGCTAATGCTCATGTCCGATTTGCTAGTCCGCGTTTGCTGGTCGCGGTTTCTAAATCTATGCAGCGCTATAGTGACATATATGACAGGCCTAAGCCGTAAACTTTTAGTGGGCCAAGCCCAGCCCACCATTAACCGCCCTTAGATGGCTTCTTCCATATTAGCTTTACGTCCACGCTGACACGCTGTCGTTCCGCAAAAGCTCCTCTTTCCAAGTTTTAATAATAGTAACAAGAATTCGCCAAGTGATGCTAAGAAATTCTCGTTGAAATGACGTAACAACCCTCCGAGTATCCCTTTCCACAAACCCAAACACGTGTCCTATACTGTAAATTCATCTCGGTTCCTTTTTCCAACCTATCTTTTCACTTTCCAAATCCCACGTCTTTCCCTCCTCCATCTTCAAAACTTCTCTCTCTCTCTCTCTCTCTCTCTCTCTACAACAACGTTCTCACTTTCTCTCTTCAAAAAATACAAAAGAAAAAGCTCACTGAAGCGGAGAGGGAGAGTAAAGAAGAAGTAGCATAAGACCCATTTCACGATGATGAGGCTCTTCAACCGGGGCAGAGACAGCTCTGCCGACGGCTCGCCAGGGTCGTATTCCGATTCTCCGCCCTCCTCCTCTTCTTCTCCAGCGACGGTCACCGGACCCGCGAGACCGATCCGGTTAATTTACTGTGATGATAAAGGGAAGTTTCGAATGGACCCGGAGGCCGTGGCGGTGTTGCAGCTCGTGAAGGAGCCGATTGGTGTCGTTTCGGTCTGCGGTAGAGCTCGTCAGGGCAAGAGCTTTATCTTGAACCAGGTCAGAGAGTGTCATTCTTTCTAAATTGAGGTTTTATTTTTGTTTTTGTTAGGTTTTTTGGACGAAATGGACCTTTCTAGGGTTTTTAGCGTTTTTATTTTGGGTCCTTTGATGTTTATAGTTGAACTCGATGCTGGGTTTAGGGTTTTGTGTCAATGGAATGTGGATTTTGAAAGTTCAGTCACGCGAAGTTTTGAGCAATACTCAGTAATCGTGTTCATTTTTGGTTGGTTGTGAACAGTTGTGCAAAAGCTAAAGAGTAGTTGATAGTCATACGGTTAGATGTACAACGTGCAAGTGAAATTAGGGTTAAGGGGGGGAGTTTTATTATTTAAAGGCGGCGAGGCATAAAGTTTGGAGCGATGTTGGCTATTCAGTCTTGTCTGAATGAAGCTTCCTTAGCTGTCTATTAGATGTTAGATACATAGCGGGTTCGATTCAGAAGAAAACTGGTAGAAAGATTGCGTAGGACTGATATGCTGCTTAGAATATTTACCGGTGAACAAAGATTAAGTACATTACACGTGTCTTTTTTTTACTGACAACAGTAGGAAAACTACTATAAGTTATTGTTGCATGTCATTGTATTTGCTGACCACTAAGGATTCAACTGGCATATTACTCCTATTCTAATGGTTGGACTAGGAGGACGTGGGATTATTTTTAATTTGCTTTGGATAATGGAATTGGAATCTGTTTGAGAGTTATCCTAGTGACATAGTTGGAGATTCCATCCAAGTATTCACTGGATGGTTTGCCAATGTTTAGCCTTTTGTGTTTTTAGAAGGAGGAAGTGGGAAGTTTCTGTTAAATCATCAGCTTAATGGATGTGTTTGTTTGTCTTAAAATAGGAAAAAAAATATTGAACATATCTTTTTTTCCTTGAAATTAAAAGGAAAATGCGTGCATAAGGACCCTTCAAATTGGAGATGCTATGGATCTGGAAACTAATGCATTCAACTACATGAGATTATATTTAAATTGATTAGTAGTTATGGTTGTATGATGGAATTCCAATTGCTTGGCCCTGCTTTGCTGTCCTGAATCATCTATTGAAGATACTGAATGAAATAAAACCTAATAAGTTTGAAAGAAACTAACAAGATTTATGACTCCTCAGGTATGGTGAGCTATCACTCGGTTATATTGGATGTGGTTATTGACCTCTGTGTCGGTGGTTATGCATTAGGAGTTAGACTTGTTTGTTATGTTAACCTTTTTTTTTCCCCGGGTAACAGTCTGCAGTTTGGTTAGTCTTTCATACGTTCTTTTACTTGTATGTTCTAGAAGTATCTAGAAATGTGCATGCATGGCAGTATAAATAGTGGCAAATTACTTATTATTTGATCAGAATATACACTGCAAAAGTCTTAGAAGAACTAGACGAGTTCTTGAGCCTTCATAGCTGGACTGCTGGAGTTGGTGTGATGGTTCCTTTGATAATCAATAAATAGCCTATTGTTTGTCTACGGAACTCTAGGATCACATCAACTGGATCTTGTTAGGTTTTTTTACCACTCTGTCTCTCCTGTTTGAGTGCGTGTGTGCAATGTTGGTGCTACATTATTCCCATAGCTGAGGAATTTGACATACTGCATAAAGTTTATATTTTGAGATTTAATTTTTCAATTTATTCTGACAGAAACATTTGTATGTACATTTAGCTTCTTGGAAGGAGCAGTGGATTTCAAGTTGCGTCAACCCATCGGCCGTGCACTAAAGGTCTCTGGTTGTGGAGTGCCCCATTAAAGAGGAGAGCTCTTGATGGAACTGAGTATAATCTGTTATTATTGGACAGTGAAGGAATTGATGCTTATGATCAAACTGTAAGACTCTGCCCTGATGACTCTTTGTATTTCATCACCTTTTTATTGTTTATTTTTTGTCTTGGGGTGGGAGGGGTGGTATGTGCATAAGTAACTGTGTTTCATATATATTGGTATCTTTTTTTATTTTTATTTTTTGTTTGCAGATTATTACGTTGACTTTGATTTGCACCATTGATGTCATATATTATTATCATATCAATTTTATCTGTTATTATGTTAGATTCATTCTACTTACTGAAAAGTGTAGATTCATTCCTCTTCCAAAGAAAAACTAGATTCAAACTTTACACCACTTGTTGCCATTCTCAAATTTTTTTGCCAACTTACAGGGAACCTACAGTACTCAGATATTCTCCTTGGCTGTCCTACTTTCTAGCATGTTCATCTATAATCAGGTTGGTAACGTTTATCGACATGTTCTCCTTGATTTTGGTATCTTTATATTTCTTGTGGGCAACTTTCCATGAACCGAGGATTCTTGCTGTCATTAAATTTTCCTGTCTTGGTTGTGTTAATCAGATGGGTGGAATTGATGAAGCTGCTCTTGATCGTCTCTCTCTAGTCACTCAGATGACTAAGCATATTCGTGTTAGAGCATCTGGAGGGAAGACCACTGCATCAGAACTAGGGCAATTTTCCCCAATCTTTGTTTGGCTTTTAAGGGTACACTATTTGGATTCAATATTTTATTTATTCTTTTCTTGTATAAAATATTAACTCTGTTTGATTGCTTCTTTCGAACAGCAGCTTTTCATGAAATGAAGAATTCGCATGTTTGGAATGGGACATATTGTGAATTCTCTTTTCACTGGAGTGCTTGTATGATGTGCAGGACTTTTACTTGGATTTAGTAGAAGACAACAGGAGGATAACGCCCCGTGACTACCTGGAGATTGCTTTGAGACCTGTTCAAGGAAGTGGAAGAGATATAGCTGCAAAAAACGAGGTATCTTGTTACAGATTTCCTGCTCTTGGTAACATGTTAGGCTTTGGTTTGAACCTTCTACTGGTCCCAAGATCATCATGAATTGGAATCCTTTATGTTAGTTGATTGTGAAAACACTGCCAGTTAATTAGCCGTTACCAAGTTTTAGCATTTGTTTGGTGAAAAAAAAATCTTAGCATTTATTATTTCAAAGAAGGTGAAACTTTGGAGAGAATTTTTCTATATATTATTTACACGTATAAGCATGTATATATATAGGAGAAGATACAAGATCAAATGTCACAAGAAAAGGAAACTAGATACGAGGTCAAATCTCACAAGAAAAGGAAACTAACTTAATTAGGGAGATTGACCAAATCCCACAAGAAAAGGAAACTATCTTAATTAGGAAGATTGACCAAATCCCACAAGAAAAGGAAACTATCTTAATTAGGGAGATTGACCAAACAAAAAAAAAAAGGAAAAAAAAAATCTACAAAAAGGAAATTATAATAATAAATTACAATAATTTCATTTATTCCAAAAATTCCTGATTTCTAACAGAAGGTTATTTAAATTCGAATGCTGATAATAACACCACCAAAAAAAAAAAGAAAAGAAGAATACTTGGATTTTTTGTCTAGTAGGTTCTTAGGTCCTTGGTGACATTTTTTCACTTCATTTCTTCTTCTTCTTCTTCTAACACCGCAAAAAAATGAGTTCTTGGATTTTTTGTCTAGTAGGTTCTTAGATCCTTGGTGACACTTTCTTACTTCATTTCTTCTTCTTCTTCCCCTTTTTTATTTATTTATTTTTTTTTTTAATAAATTGAATTTTTGTTTTATTGTGACTAATATTTCTTTTCGTCTTTGGTCTTTGGTATTTTAAAACTCTGCAATTTCTAGATCCGGGACTCAATTCGTGCTCTATTTCCAGATAGAGAATGCTTTACACTTGTAAGACCTTTAAATAATGAAAAGGAACTCCAGAGACTCGATCGGATGTCAGTAAGTATTTTGTAATAATTTAATGCACTATATCGGCCTTTTGGTGCATTGTGCTTCTAATTTACTTTTCTTAAACTTTTGATGTAGTTGGACAAATTGAGGCCTGAATTTAGATCTGGTCTTGATGCTTTTACAAAATTTGTTTTCGAGCGTACAAGGCCAAAGCAGGTTGGGACTACTATAATGACTGGTCCTATCCTTGTTGGTATCATGGAATCTTACTTAGATGCTCTCAACAAAGGTGCTGTGCCAACCATCTCATCTTCATGGCAGGTTGGTGTATATAAATGTTATTCCTCTAATTGATTAGCAATTAAGTACTGATGGGTTGATGCTTAAGTAATGCCTGAACTCTTGCTATGATGCTTATGGTCAAAGTATGTTAACATTGGATCTATGTGCACACAGCTGCACTGTTAACTATGGGTATGCACACAGCTGCACTGTTAATTATGGGTATGCATGGTAACATGCTAACTTTCTTGTGGATCTTATTCTTTATATAGCCATATGAAATCGTCACCATTTCTCATCAATTTTGTTAATGCTGATCATATTTCATAATTCAATGTGTTTTGCTGATATTATTTTTTTAAAAGCACTGCTGGGAATTCGTATCAACTGTTAACTCATGGGTGGGCTAACCTCACCTCACACAGACATGCATACAAAACTGACTAATTCAGTGATCACCCATATTTGTGATGTGCATGTTGAGACTTAATTCCATGTCCTTGCTTACACACAGTTTCATCATGACAATCAGGGAGCTCATGGTTCTTAAGCTGTCTTTCCTAATGTTTCAATTTTCACCCCAAAAAAATGACTAATTCAGTGATGCTACCATATTTGTGATGTGCATGCTTAGCAATAATTCCTTATTTTTACTCACACAGAGTTTAATCACCACATTTAAGGAGCTCGTGGTTTTTGAGCTGTCTTTCATAATATTCCAGTTTTGACCCCAAAAATTTTTCATAATGTTCCAATGCTATGCTGAAAGTCACTCTTGTTTCCTCGGATGGTGTTCTCACAAGGAGTTTATGCTTTGAGAATTGTCCTTGTTCTTGTGATTAAAGGTTGTTGCTTATTAAAGATCATGTCTTCTTTGTCATGGTCGTGCTGTCATCTTGAGTTAACTTCTAGTTATTTGTTTTTTGAGATCAGAAGGAAAGCACGTCCAAGGCTAAGTAATGCTTAAATCTGTTCCAAGCATCATTTAAATATGGAACCTTTGCTATTGACTTATGTTTACTTTGTAGAGTGTTGAAGAAGCTGAATGTAGAAAAGCATATGATGCTGCTACAGAGGCTTATATGTCTTCCTTTGACCAGTCAAAGCCACCTGAGGAAGTAAGTGGCGTTGCCTTTAAAAATATATATTATTCACTTTGTTTCCTTTTCTAACGCAAGTATTTGCAGGCTGCATTGAGGGAGGCCTATGAAGAAGCTACACAAAAATCATTATTTGTATTTAATTCTTATGCAGTTGGAGCTGGTTCAGTGAGGAAGAAATACGAGGACCTTCTTCATAAGTTCTTCAGGAAGGCTTTTGAGGTAACATATGTGACCTGCTGAATGATTAGCATACAACTTGTATTGGTAGTAATTTTAAAAATTAGGATGAGGCATTGCCTGTTGGGTCTTGATGAAAGGGCCTTATCTTAAAGAATGAGATCTTGTGTTCAAAACCCTCCATTTAGCACCACTCCTATTTAATTTAATTAGCACACTTGGTTGGCTTAAATCAATGTCTCTACAACATGCCCGTGATAGAGAAATTTATTAGTTGTCTTTTCTAAGACGTTGAATTGCAGGTGTTCTTATGGGATTTCGACAAAGTGATAAAGCATAGCAGCACAGTGAAAGGAAAGATAGTGCTGGTGCAATTCTGATAGTACTTTAGTCATAATTCCTATATTTCACTTAGATTTATTTGGACCTAGAACTTTTTTTGAGAGGCATACAGTTTGTAAGAATAGAGTAATGTCATTAAACTGTTTAAAACCACCATCCGAAAAGTAGTGTTCGGAATTTGAAAATTGCATCAGAGAATTCACTTGAAAATTTCTATATTACTTTCATCATATCCACTTATATAGATATTGGCGTATAATTGAAGAGATTAGAAGTTATAGGAAGAATAATAAATATAGTAATGTTTGTCTATACCATTTTGGTTATATTTATGTGGAAATATAGGTCTTGTACTTGAAAAGATGTTTAAGCCCGTGATGTCCATGAAGACTTTAGACGTACAATTAGTTTTAGTATCTACATCCTTTTGGAACTTACCTACTGTTGATAAAAAAATTGGTGTCATGTGGTGCACAAAAAGCCCATGAATGCCTCCTTAGGATTGCAAGTTCTTTATGTATGCTAACTAAAGCCTTTCTTTCTTACGTTGTACTCATCTGGATGCTAATTTGTTCTGCTTGTTTATTCTCTCGTGTCTAACCTTCTGTCTGACAAATTGTCCTGTGCAGGACTTCAAGAGGACAGCATACATGGAGGCGGATCTTCGATGTTCTACTGCCATTCAAAGTATGGAAAAGAGGCTAAGGGCAGCTTGCCACACTCCTGATGCTAATATGGACAATGCTGTGAAGGTTAGAATCAAGCAGCTTTTCTTTTAATGTCTTATTCTTCATTAACTTTATGATGCTAATAACCTTTTATCTTGGTTTTGACAGTTGATTTATATGCATTCTCTTGTATATTGTAAATTTATTGGTTGATGTTTCTATGCGTGTTATTGTTCGCTCTTTGTTTTGAGAGAGGAGTGGTGCTGCCGAGATTATTCAGTTACCATCAATATATAAATTATCTCTAAAAAGAAATCACACATACATGATTACGTCAGTTTAGGCTTTTCTCTGGATGGTTTAGCTACATCAGGCATCTAAGATTTGGGTATTTAGTTTGTTGTATATATATAACGTGTTTCACCATTTCTTTTGAACTTTATTTAATATAACCAAGTATTATTTACCTTAAACGGAAGGTAGAATTCTTTTCACCTTATGATTAGTGAACAAATTGGGTTTTTGGATCATGCCATGTTGAAGCAGAGAAGAGTGGGAAAGAGATTGTGGAATACTGTTGACATAGCTAGATCCATTTGTTCTTATTTTTTTGCTTGTATAAGCCCAAATGCGTTGTAATTGCCGAATTTCCGACCTTATACCGTTTTTGACTTTTGGTGCTATGTTCGAGTTTTCAGGTCTCTTGTTCTAGTTTTTTGGGGCTTTTTGTTTCAGCTTTTTGATGCTTCCTTCTGTAAAGTTTTCTTTTTATAAAAGTAATGAAAATCTGACCTTTACCCTACGCGCCCCCCCCCTCCCCACCCCAAAAAAAAAAAAAAAAAAAAAGTCCTTGTGCTGCTTTTATAATCTATGGGGGTTGCCAGGGTGTTGCCTAGGTACATCTATGGACTCAAATGGTGGTAAATATTGTGTTTTTTTTATCTGTGAAGGAAGTTGTTCACTTAGGTTGAATATCTTAGTGCTTAGTTTATTATGTTGCATAGTAGTTATGCAATTTCATTTTGTGGTTTGAAATTAACAATGATATAATTTTTATGATAATCTGAATTCAAACTATGCAGGTTTTGGATGCTCTCATAGACGAGTATGAAGCATCTTCTCATGGCCCAGGAAAATGGCAAAAGCTTGCCACATTCTTGCAACAGAGGTTTGTTTTAGTCCTTTCTTGACCAATTTCTCATTCTGTATTTGTACAATTCTAATACATCTGTCTCTTTGAATAGTTTGGAAGGTCCCATTGCAGACCTTGCCAAAAGGCTTGTTGATAAAATTGGGTCTGAAAGGAGTTCGCTGATGTTGAAATGCCGTTCTATTGAAGATAAGATGACTCTAGTTAGCAAGCAGCTCGAAGCTAGTGAAAATTACAAGTCTCAATATCTGAAGCGATTTGAAGATGCTATCAATGACAAAAAGAAGCTTTCTGATGAATACACCAGTCGCATAACAAAACTGCAGAGTAATTGCAGCTCACTGGAAGAGAGGTGTTCCAGCCTGTTAAAGACATTGGACTTGGCAAAGCAAGAATCCTTGGATTGGAAAAGAAAATATGAACATGTTCTGTCCAAGCAGAAAGCTGAAGAAGATCAGGCCACTTCTGAAATTGCCATTCTCAAATCAAGGAGCAGTGCTGCTGAAGCAAGACTTTCTGCTGCAAAGGAGCAAGCTCAATCAGCTCAAGAGGAGGCAGAGGAATGGAAGAGGAAATATGAAATTGCTGTTAGAGAAGCTAAGGCAGCATTGGAGAAGGCAGCAATTGCGCAGGAGCGCACTAATAAAGAGATGCAATTGAGAGAGGATGCCTTGAGGGAAGAA
The DNA here is from genome assembly GCA_024138025.1 of Combretum micranthum. Classification (NCBI taxonomy): domain Eukaryota; kingdom Viridiplantae; phylum Streptophyta; class Magnoliopsida; order Myrtales; family Combretaceae; genus Combretum; species Combretum micranthum. The sequence continues at coordinate 1,412,327 of JAMXBD010000012.1, read as the reverse complement.
TTTTCAAGTGGCTTGTCTGCAAAGGTGGTCTTCATCTCTTTATTGTTGTGTTCATTAATAGATTTCCTATTCCTACTTTGAGAATGTAAAAGATAAACGTAGCTGTTTATTCCTAACATCTTGATGAATGTGTTGAACAGGAGGAAGAAATAAGGGAGAAGACAGCAAAGATTGAATATGCAGAGCAAGGTTTGATGACACTGAAGTCTGAATTGAAGGTGTGGATCTTGGATGCTTTTGTTCATGTGTCTTGCATGGCATATGTACCAGATCTTGTTGCATTTGCTTATAATTTGGCTTGCATAACATGTTGAATCATCTTGCAGGCTGCTCAGTCAAAAATAGATAACTATGATGTGGAAATATCTTCCTATAAGCTTGAGATCAAGGGGTTAAGCGAGAAGTTAGAAACTGCAAATGCTATGGCCCAGTCATTTGAACGAGAAGCTAGGATTGTTGAACAGGAGAAGGTCCATTTGGAGGAAAAGTACTTATCGGAGTTCAAAAGGTTTGAGGAAGTTCAGGAAAGGTGCAGAACTGCTGAAAAGGAAGCTAAAAAAGCTATAGAAACTGCTGATAAGGCACGGGCAGAAGCTGTTGCTGCCCAAAAAGATAAGAACGAGATCCAAAGGCTGGCTATGGAGAGACTGGCCCAAATTGAGAGGTGTGAGAGGCTTATTGAAAATTTGGAGAGGGATAAATCTGACTTGTTGGATCAACTAAGGGAAGTGCGTAGTTCAGAGAGTGAGGCACAGGCCAAGGTTTTGTTATTAGAGGCAAGGGTTGAAGAAAGGGAAAAGGAAATAGAGTCGCTTTTAGACTCCAATAATGAGCAGAGGGCTAATACTGTTAAGGTCCTTGAAGGTCTACTGGATACTGAGCGAAAAGCCCGGGCAGAGGCAAACAGCAGAGCGGAGGACCTGTCTATGAAGCTGCAGTCTGCCCAGGCACGAATTGACGCACTCCAACAGGCTTTGACTTCTGTTCGCCTAACTGAAACCGCATTAGATAGCAAGCTCAAGTCGGCATTCCTCGGGAAACGCATAAGAGTAGATGATGGTGAAGTTGGTGTGGAATCTATTCAAGATATGGATATTGACATAGTCACGAGAGGAAAGAAGAAGTCTCGGAGCACCGCAAGTCCCCTAAAATCCACTCAACCTGAAGATGGTGGATCTATATACATGGGTGAGGAGGATAATCACAGCAACCAAGCTGCCCAGGAGGATTACACCAAATTTACCATACAAAAGCTTAAGCAAGAACTAACGAAGCATAATTTCGGTGCTGAGCTGTTGCAGTTAAAAAATCCCAACAAGAAAGACATTCTTGCACTGTATGAGAAGCATGTTCTTCAGAAGTCATAACGATTGTATGATATGTACAGGCAAGTTATGTAACCTGGCAAGTTCTGACTTCTTAGATTGCGGAGGAGTATAGGGTGAGTTTCATTTAGTGTAGGTATTATGCTGGAACTAATATTAGCATTATTACATTCGTTTTGCTTGGCAAGGGTTTGTTTTCAGTGCCCAGTGATATGTGAGAAGCTTTCCTGTAAGATGCTTTTCTTTCCAGTTTGTTTTTCTTTTTCCCTTTTTTGAGGCTTTTTCTGTGATGGGTATGTGACTTCTTTTTTTTTCTGTTGGGGGTGGGGGTGAGGGCACTTCAGAAAAACCCCATGGATTTGTTTGTTTACTCTGGTGAGGAGAACTAGAGTATGCGGTACAGTTGGTGTGTTCTTGACAAAGTGAGGTCTTAGCTTTCTGATTACAATTGATTTAAGTGTAACTATGGGGATTTTTTCTTTTTTTCATGTTTCTGTAATCTTCTTGTTCATAATATATCTATATACAGACTACAATCCTGTATAATGTTTTTCTACTTGAAGTGAGATCATGAGCTGCATAATTTTTGAGTAGCATGAATGACAGCATTGGCCTGATTTAAATTTATTCCACTGGCTGTTTTAGCCTAAGGGTGTAAAAGGAGTTAAGCTTGTATGTTATTGGAGCTTGCTTTGATCTTTAGTTGTGATTACAAGCTCAAAAGCCTCTAAATATTCAAGTAGAATCGAAATATTTAAGTTGGGTTCGGGGGCAATAAAAGCTAAATTAAAAAGAGTTCTATTGAATTTATTTAATGTTAAGTCCTCACTTTTGTTTGCGTGGATGGACAATGACCGATTCCTGCTGCTGTATGTTTCGGAAGTCATCTACTTGTACTTCCACGCTTTAATTCTATTGCAACAGGTAACATAACGTCTATTAGGACTCCCAAGTCAAAAGCATTATTTAGTTCTGTTTAGAGTTATTGTTAGCACGTTTGGATTGGGTTGGGTTTCTCTATTCACTAGGCGTGATTAAGGTTGTGAATCAAGATGGTACGGTATGGTATGGTATTGAATTCAATTTGAATTCGATTTGATTAAGCTTATCTAGTTTTGTATGTTAAATTATTTATTTATTTTTTATTGCAATAATATTAATTTTTGAACTTCGATTAATATTTATATTTAGGATTGTGCTTATAAATTAATTGAGCTAAAACATATGAAGATCAAACTTGACTTAGCTACCTGAATCGTTTGAGCTTAGAATTGGTTTGATTATTCTCAAATTGAATTTAAGATAAAATTGAGTTAAATTAGTCGTCCGAGAACCGGTTTGCTCTTTTAGAGATTTGGACAGAGCATATAAAGTCCAGAGGGGGGAAATGTCTAGGCTGAAGAACGAAAAATCAAATTAGAAAAGCCACAGGCTGCGTTTAAAATTTAAGGACAACGTAAAAAGAACAAAAAAAAAAAAAAAAAAAAAATTCACTTATGATATGAAATGTTGGAAAGAAGGTAAAATCGAGAGGTAGAGAGAGGCCGACGATTATATAAAGAGCAGGAGAAGGCCTGTCTAGGCTCAACTTAACTGGAAAAATGGGCAAATCTAATGGAAAAAGTACTTGTTAAACTAGCATAGCAAACCTAAGCTTGTTTAACGATAAAAAACTCAATGGCAAAATAAAAGTATTTTGTTCTCTTAAATTTGCTCATTTTATAGATTAATGCTTAAAACTGCTTAAATTTTGGAATTATCCTGTGGCATTATTATATTATAGTGTCTATTTTATTACATCAACGGTATTTAAATGAATAAATCAAAAGAAATCAAGAGATAATAAAACCAGGGCATCATTAAAAAAAAAAAAAAGAGAATTGCTTCTCATGAAATCCTCACACACTCTCTCTCCCCCCATGAATCATAGCTGGTCTAGATTCTATTTGTTTCATCATATTTTGGTTATTTTGGCACTATATTTTTATTGTTTTCAAACAAATGTTTACTAACAAACAGATACTAGTGGGTCTGTTTGGATGGTCTATTTTTCATATATATCTGTATTTTTTTTTAAAATGATATATATAAATATGTTTGATTTACAATTATATTTTATCTATATTTGATCTTTTAATGAAAACTACCAACTTTTTTTTTTTTATTTGCATCTAAATCTTTATAAATAATTTGTTAGACAAAAGTTTGAAAAAAGTGTTCGTATCTGTAATCTGTCAACAAACAAACAGACCCATTGATGAAAAATCGACGGTTTTACCGATAAACAAACAAAACAAATACAATACAAATATGACACGTATAAGTTATAGGTGCAGATTTGATACATATACAATACAGATAGAAATTAGATAATCCAAATAGACCATTTGTTCCACATCATTTTATGTAATTCTTCTCCCTTCTCTTTTCTAGAAGAGATACTTTTCTAATTTTTGAGCATTTTTTTCTCTATTATTATTATAGCTATGCAACCAAATATAATTTGATAATAAAACTAATATGGTAAATTTAGTAGTCTTAAAAGAATTGTTTCTTTCAATTAAAAAAATGGGAGGATACATCAACAAGAAAAATTTTAAGAATCTAAGGTCTGTTTGGATTGGTGAATTTTTATCCGTATCGTATTTATATCAGATCTGCATCAGTATCATATTTGTATTGTATTTATTTGGTTAGTTTGTGAGTAAAATTTTTAATTTTTCATCGGTACGGTATCTGTTTCTTGATAAATATATATTTAAAAATGACAAAAGATATGATGTCAAAATGACCAGAATATGATGAAACAAACAGATATAAATGAAAAACAATGAAAATTTGGTCATTCTCTTCCTCCTACTTTTCTTTAGTTGCATATAAATTTTTAAGTTGTAGTGAATTAGTGATGTTGGGAGCTCCAAGGATTATTCCAAAGTTATGCCACAACAAACTCAACATTTACATCAGAGAAACATAATGAATGGTCTTGGGTGGAAACTAAAAGAAATAAGTTAACCAGAAAAGTTAAATGCGAATTTTCTACTGTAGTTGAATTGAATATGTATTATTTGAGTTTTAGTTCAGTCACTGATACATTCATATAAAGCATTTTTTAAAACTTATTCTTGATAATAGGAAAAAAACCTAAAAACTGAAAGATATCTTATTATCAAGAAAGATTCAGGAAGTGTATGGATATAAGAATTGGACAAAACAAGTAGAATTGGACTAAAGAAGTAAAATTGGATAGTACCATATAAGAAATATTTAATAACTTCTTGTATTGTATTTGAACAAGTACATTATAAGATGTTATATTTTAATAAATGCACCTGGTATTGCTCTTTATTTAATTAATTAATTTTTACATTATTCATTAAGTGCAATTTAAGTCGAGTAAGAGATGATGTTAAGAATTGGATCATTTTTTGCTTCTTCTGTTATGTGAATTAAGGCTTTGTGCAATCATTACATGGTACAATTATAACTGTTGTTTTGTAAAATTTGTTCAATACCTAAAAGGCTAAATGCTTAGTATCAAAACTCATAATAAAAACCAAAAAAAAAAAAAAATGCTTTTTGCTCAGGCAAGTTGCATAGATTTTTATAACCACACACTCCCTCAAAGCATTTAAGACAAACATTTCACTAAAATTGAAAAGTGACTCAGTTCTAAACCATGTCCCTGTTGCACTTGTTGAATTGAATCCTCCAAAAATACAAATTTTGGACTATGATACATGGTCCAAGTCTTAGGCGGAAGAGAAGGACCGAAACATTAATACCTTACTTGTTTGGGAGAATGCTCAATTTGGTACCTGGATTCTATAAAAAATATGAATTAGGCATCTGAACTTTAAAAAGTTTAATTTCATACTCAATTGAATTTTTCGTGTCCTAAATACTATCCCACTTAACACGGTTAAATTGTTGTAGGCAATGAAAGAGAAGTATTAAGTGGGATAATGTTTAGGGATATAAAAAGTTTAATTGATTATAAAATTAAATTTTTTAAAATTAAGCATCTAATTAACTATTTTATCAAAGTTCAAATTTCAAATTAGACATTTTCCCCAGGTTTTACAATTTTCAAAAATTGCGCGAAACAAGCTTTCAGATTGCGCATTTCAAACTTTTTTTTTCAATCTTTTTAGTATTGATCCTACATACTATAAGAAAAAATAAGTATATAATAAAAAGATGAATTTATTCTTCCTTTTTTTTTGTTTTAATTTGATTCCTCAATATCCATCAATATTTTTCTTAAAAAAATCCAGACAACTAATATGTGAAGGTCTATATAAGAAACAATATATAGTTTCAAAAGTAATTAAAAAATATATATATATAATAAAATTTATTTATTTATTTATTTTTTTGTTACAGATTCTAATTAACTAAGATATAAAGGTGCGCCTATTATCATCTAAGGCAAAGGGAAAAAAAGAAAAGAAAAGAAAAGAAAAGAAAAGAAAAGAAAAAGTCTAATTAGGTAATTTTCTATAGAACATTGTTCCTCCTGAAACCCATAGAAGATGGGAAAAATAGAGATGTTAAAAACTTTAAAGCAGAAAAGTAAATGTATTTATCTAAACATATTCATGATTACTCTGCAGTGTTCGAATGTGACTACCACGGTTGTTTCCATACCATGAACTCGTTAAATTGCCACGCTTATTTAGCAAATGTTATGGTGAGCCGACTTAAGTGAAGTTTAGTTGGTTCGCGTCGAGTAGTCAGTTTCCTTGTCAAGTGAGGGTCCATTGAGTGAAGGAAGTGGAAGGATTGAAATTTATAGGATGAAATTTCTTTTGAGGATAAGGATGAAGTATCCTAAATTTTTTGTTAAAATTTTATTTTAAAATAATGATAATAACAATAGCAATATTATGAATGGTTAACGATAATTTAATTTATTCTAAAATTTGATAAGAATTTAATAAGAAAAATAAAATAAAAAAATGAGGAATTAATTAACTAACCAGGATAACTAAACAAAATTAAAATATAAACAAACAAATCATCACATAACTAAAAGATACTAAACATAAGGGCGTGGAGATCATTTCAAGCATAATATGACCATGGTAGTTTAAATAACAAGGAAAAATTGGTTTTTGTAAGCTTAAATACATAATCTACGTTAGAAGCTTCTCCCAAGCACACATTTAAGCCTAGAATTCTCTCTCTTCTCTCATTTGTGCGCCACTTAAACTTCTTAAACAAGTCAAACACTCTCAACAACTTCTTCAAGAAGACAAAACTCTCTCTCTCTCTCTCTAGATCTAATCCTAAGCTTCAACAACAAGGTAATAAGAAAAGAAGGTAAAAATCTAATCCTAAACATTCTTTTCCTTAGATTTATATCACTAATATGATTATTAATTCATACGAACAAAACTTAAGGATCAAAGAGGTTTGAGAAGGGATTAGAAGCATCCTCAACTTGCATTGCCAAAGTAGTGGTAGTAATAATTTGATTGTTGTTATTCATCCACTTAGGTAAGCACTTCGACTTTGTACTCTTTGATATGATTTTATGATTTGAATGCTTGAGAAATTGTGTATGAATTTTGAGATTACATATTTTTCATGTGGACTGATAATGAGATGAATAGAGGATGGATTATAGTTGATTTATGCTTTGACTATAGGGCTAGAATTGATGAAAACACGGAAGATGACGATGATATGATGAATGATTAATTTTGCAAATTAGTAAACCTAAGCTAAATCATTGAATAAGTAAAAGAACATAAAATAAACATGATTTCAATGACAATTGAAGGCTGGAAGTAGATTAAAACAATTAAAGCATGAATTAGGACAAAATAGTGTTTAACCAGTAGCGGTGAGGGTAATGTAAGGGGCACAACTAGTCCACTTTTCTTCTCCTTTGGAGGTGAAAGTATAATAGTTTGAAAGCTTAAGAATTCTATTTCACAATGTTGTAAAGAACTGGCCTCAATTTGGCTAAAACCGATCGATCGTTAAGGTTGTTTCCATGTTCTGACTAGATTTGAGGTTTTTCATTTTTAAACCATAGTAAGCCAATTTAACTGAGTTGAGACAACTTAGAAACGTGTAAAACAATGAGTTAGGAAATTTACATAAAAAATTGGTGTTAAGAATCAGTCTAAACATAGTTGAATGGGTTCGTTGAAGACAAGTTGCTCGCTGAATTTAAACTAGCTTTGAATTGTTAGGAATAAATGGAATCTAATTCTAAGTAAATAAATATGAGTTAAACGTAAATAATATATTATCACATTAAAATATGAATTTTAAGTTGAATAATTAAATAATTTGATTTTAGGAATTTATTTAATAATAATAGGTCTAGATAATGGAATATAATGTAAGTAAACACCTAATAGGAAACCAGTTTTGGATCCTTGGCATACTTTAGTTATGGTTGGACTACTTAAGATATAAATGGACTAACTAAACCTAAAAGTCTATTGGTTTAATTATAAGTGAAATTACTAGAGATATCACTTAAAGGACCTTAACTATATGGTTACTATATGGTAGGTTTGATTAGACTAAGTGTAATATGAACTTAAATGTATGATAAATGACTTAACATCTAGATTTACTTTTGAATTTGATATTAATTATTTTGAATAACACTTAAAAGGAAGTAAGTAAACTTCAATAAGAATATGTGATATGTATATAACTTTGATTTGGTTAGTAATTAATCAATTGTGGATGAATGAATGAATGAATTGACAACTTATATCTTATTTGAGATAATTTCTTAATTCTTGAATATACCTATCATTCGGTTTGTGGCTAGATACCTATTTGAGTTCAGGTTTGTAGTAACTTAGGTGTTGCTTGTTAGGATAGACATCCTAAAATGAATTAATACTTAAAGATGACATAATTAATTACTTGAGTGTGCTTGTGTCGTTTAATCGATTGGGAGAGTGACAACCTTGCGTAGCTGTAATTAGGCCCTTAGGCCACTAGTTGATGCGTGTTAGGCACGGGTTTGAAATTTCCCAAACTCTAAGAATTGATATACGGACCTTGACCCGATGGAATATCCAGAATATAATCACACACGTGACCCTAGATTTAAGACTTCCATGAATCTTGGTATGAATTGATGGAAAAACCTTGACCCTTTGATTGAGTAATCCTAAGAACCTCGATATAGAGTTCTTGACCCTGTACGAAATACCGATCAAGAAACTTGGTATAATGAAGAACTTAACAAGAATATCAAATTCTTGAAGATATCACAAGCTCTCGAAAAAACTCAAAGAGAAGAATTCCTCTTAATTGATTTCAAATCAAAAGTAACCTATTCTTCAAAACTAATAAAAAGGCCCATATCTAATAATACACAGGAAACCCAGAAGTCAAAATAAGAACTACAATTGCCGGCCGGTATAAGCTAGCCACTTAAAGTAGTAAGCTGGCGGCCTTTAAAATTATGATTTTGTACATCTTCAAGGCTGGCGTAAGGCTGGAGGTGTATATAGCTAAAGCCGATGGCGTAACTGGAGAAAGCTGGTAGCGTTGGATGTTGCAGTCTGACTTGTTGAAGGTTGGAGTTTACGTGAAGAAAGCTGATAGTTCTGAATTTAAGGTCAATGGCTTTTAATAGTAGGCTGGTAGCTTTTAAGCCGGCTTTGGTCTGTTCCCACCTATTGTGTTGCATTCTCCTTTTGAGTTGCAAAAACAACAATATATGCCTTCATCTCCGGTTCCAAATCGACGTTGGTGAGCTTTGAGTAATCTTTAATAAACTTCTGCATAATCCTTGGAACTCTTCCTGAAGCTTCTTGTCTTTATTTCGAGTAATGATTCCTTCACGTACTTGAAGTTGTTGTGGTGAGCTTAGTGGGATAGTGCCTTCATCATTCCCTCTCTCTTTGAAAGGATTCATCCTCAAATCAGATTCACCTACATCAAAAGGACTCAAGTAAGAAACGTTAAATATAGCACTCACATTGCACTTACTTGGCAAATCTAATTTGTAGGTGTTGTCGTTTATCTTCTCGACCACTTGAAATGGTTTATCTCCTCGAGGCTCCAACTTTGACTTTCTTTGAGATGGGAATCTTTCCTTCCTTAAGTGCACTCACACGCAATCACCTGGTTCAAATGTGACTTTCTTTCTATCTTTGTTTACTTATTGAATGTAAATCCCCGAAATTTTGGATCCGAATTATAGCCTAAACCCTAATCGGAAGTCAACTGGATTTCCAGAGTCAACAAAACCCTAGTTTACCGTAACTGCTTAAGTCCGGCATTACCGTTTTCCCTAGCCCTAGAAAACGAAGTTTGAATAATTAGTTATTATGGTTTGTAATAGCTATAGGTTATGTAAAAATGCCAGTTTTGCAAAATTCGAGTGTCCTTTGAACCCGATCGGACATAGTTCTTGAAAAACGTGTCCCGGATCCCGGAATAGGAAAAATATTCCGAATATACCGTTAGACTCGTAAAAATATAAGATTTTCAAAAATATCAATTTCGTAATTTTTTGGTAGCTAAAAATATCAGATATCGCATTTATACGCGTATTTTCTTACTACCGGCATTTAATTGTCATGTCTACTTTTACATACACTATTTTCTACTATTCTATACTATTCATCTATCTCTACTTTTTCTTACAACCTACTCTTACAACCCATATATCTATTTCTTACACATTTTCATTTCCAATACAATTTCACATATTTCATTTCTTACTTTTAATTATAAAAAATACAAAAAAATAAAATTTTCTTCCCCATTTCCCCATATGTTGCGCCGGCCCCTCCCTCTTTCTATCTATATTGTTTTGTTTTTCATTTATTTAATTAACACAAATTATCTCCCATATTTTCCTATAAATACTCCCTCATACCTTCACTTCTTTCATATCACTTCTTTACTAAAGTTACTATACTCAAATTTCTCTCCAAATCTCTCCAAGAAAATTCTTCCAAGAAGCTCTCTCTAGTTCATCTCTTTTAGGTAAAAATTCTTCAAGAAATTCCTATGTTCATCTATTTAGTATGAAATTAATGTGTGTTTTCCAAAACCATGAAGGTTAAGATAGCAACAATAGGTTCATACTTTGATTTTGTTCATAATGTCAATTCCTTTATGTTCATAACTATCTAAATATCTATATAGTTATATATATATTATTTAGAGCATATAAGCTCAATGTGTTGCAATTTATTTACCTTCCATGCACTTTATTTACTTCATTGCAATTTATTTAATTTCAAGTTGTTCTTAAGACTAGTCTTTCTAGTCTTAGACTTGTCCTCATCAAGTCAAAACATTTTCTTTTCTTTTCTTTTCGGGACTAGTCTTTTCTTAGTCCCGAGGTACCTTGATGAAGCTAAGGTTCCAATACTTGATTTATTTCGTTATTTGCTTATTCTTATAAGTTATTATGTTCCTCTATATTCCATAATTTCATGATTCATATTCATGCATGAACATAATGTTTTTGTCTCAACAAAAATAAATGAGGAAGTGTTTTCTTAAATTAAAGATTCTTTCTAAAGAAATAGATGTAGAAAATAGATTTCTTAAAAACTCATGAACATGCTTACAAACGATTTTTCTTAAATAAACAAAAGGCTTTATACAAACTTATTTTCCATCAAGTATTAGAAATTCTTTTGGAATCATTACAAGAAACAAGAACATCATTTTATGAAATTGTTATTACTTTTAAAAGTTGTTGGAATCTAAGTATAGAAAATAAAAACCACTCCTTAAGAAATTAAAGTAATTACAAGAGATTAAATTTAGAAAAAGGAATATTTATCTCAAATAACTCAAGACCTTTTCAAAAGTAAAATAAATATTCCAATAAAAATCTCAAAGTTGCTCTATCCGATGCATCAGTGGTTAGCAGATATTCTGAAGAAGATAGCCATGGATGGTGCCTTTGATTAGACTGCGCCACTTGATTGGTTGAAGGGTGCCTCTGGGACTGTTCACTCTATCGGATCTCATAGAATACTATACCGCTGATTCTAGTCCGCTCATTTCATTTAAGATGCGAGATAAAAATCTTTTTTATTTTTATCCTTCCATTCTTGTTTTTTCTATAACCTACCGCCTTCCTTGTACAATCATCTGAGGCCTTTGCTCTATCTGCTTCTTCCTCTTCCCAGGAATGAACAATTGGAAAAAAAAATGCTTATTTTTTTTTTATTTTCTAATAGATATAGAATATTCGAACGAGGGCACTCTACTTATAGGGAGGAGAGCTTTGTGGGTACAAGTTCCCTGGTCAGCTAGTTCAGAATCTCTTAAAACTTTACTTTTTCATAAGTTGAGACAACTTCATTTACTTCATCCATTTGTTATGAGTCAATACATATATGTATATATCTTCCAAAAAGTTTATAAAAATACTTGGAATTGAGTTTTATTTAAAAAGAGGAACTCAAGTTTTTGCAAATTCGTGGGGAATCTGGTCGCTGCTTTTTCGGAACCCAAGTGACTTAGTTTTATGAAAATAAGCTTTGATCTTTTTGAGTAGGTAGAAAACGATATATTATACGCGAAATTCCGAGTTAAAATGAGCAAGTTATGGCCATTTTAAGTTGGAATTTTCTCTTATACGATTTTATCGCGATTTTAAGAAAAAGTTTAGAATCTTCAAGAATAGAAGTTTTATGAAAGACTCATTTTGGGTATTTCATCTTGTTTAGGTGACGAAGGACCCGAGATTGTCTATCCGGAGGACTATTTCGATTAGATCTATCGATATGGAGTGGGTTATTCCTTTTACTAAGTTACATTTCCTTGTTTTGTGCTTGTAATTAGTAGCACTAGCAATTAAGAAAAAGGTAAAATGGATAATTATTGTGTGACTCGATATTATGAATGATTGAATACAAGTTAAGAATATCGGAAGTTGGTTTGATAAATAAATTGTGATTCTTGTTTTGATATGATGAAAATTGTGTTGATCGCCTTTAACTTGAACTAAACATCTATGGTTAAATTTTATATTGAAATCAATTCATGCATATCATTCACATGAGTCACATTTGTTCACTACTATTCTCCGTGTGGGAAAACGAGGAAATAGTAGTGGTGGCTCGTAAGAGCCGAAAAGTCTACATGGTGGCTAGGAGGAGCCGGAAAGTCTACAGGGCAAGCAGGAGCCGGTAATTTGCGAATATTGATGGTCGTATGGGTCTCTAACCTCCCAACCCTTGTCATGGAGGGCGTTAAATCCATGCTACACTTGATTTCCGGTTAATCATGTGTATTTTGCTTGTTCATATGATTTGTGCATTTTCATATGCTTTGATTAAATACTTGTATGAATTATGGAAATGTCTTATAGATGGAATTATCTCACTAAGCTAGTCTTGCTTATACCCTTATAGTTTTCTATTACAGTATGATTATCTATGGTTGGCCCCAAGAAGTCCCGTATGCCAGGTACGAGTGTAAGCTACTAGGAGTTTTTGGAAGAAGTTTATGTAATTTTAGTTTTGAACATAGACTTCTAGGAAAATTTTTATAGTAGGCTTATGTGGTAGTTATGTTTATTTTGTTATAAGTATAGTTGAACAAAGACTTTAAGGCGGGGGAATGCCCCTAAGATGATGTACAAAATTGTTATTAAATGAAGATCTTATTTTTATCTATTTAAGCTGATGCTTGCTTTTGCTATCTATTTAAACGTAATACCCCTATGAGTCTCCTACTATCTTAAAAGTATGCCTTGCATATGATATCGAAGCTCCTGGGTGACTAAGGTTGTTATTCATTTGCTTTAATATTATATGCGGCAGACTGCCACATTTAGGGTACCCTCTGGGGCGTGACATTGAACATATTGCTCATTCTTCTTTTCATTCCGTTATCGCACCTGTTCATGTAATTTCTATATAGTTTCTGCCTTTTTTTTCCATCCAAATTAGTTCTTTCATTAACTGGCAAAGGCAATAAATCTAAAGGCGTTAGTGGATTAAAACTATAAACAACCTCAAATAGTGAAAAACCTAAAATAGAGTGAACAGTGCGATTGTATGCAAATTCAATAAATGGTAAACATTCCTCCCAAGATTTTAAATTCTTTTGAATCACAGCTTGCAACAAAGTCGTCATTATCCTATTCCCATTTTAGTTTGTCCATCAGTTTGTGGATGACAGGCAGTAGAGAATAACAATTGAGTACCTAATTTTCTCCACAAAACTCAGCAAAAATGGCTTAAAAATTTGACATCCCTATCACTAACAATGCTTTTAGGAACGCTACGTAACCTAACAATCTCCTTAAAGAATAAGTCAGCAATATGAGATGCATTGTCGGTTTTATAATAAGCAATAAAGTGTGCCATTTTAGAAAATCTATCTATAACAACAAAAATTGAGTCATAACCCCTTTTTGACCTAGGTAATCCCAAAACAAAATCCATAGAAGTGTCAGTCTATGGTTCACTAGGAACAGGTAAAGGAGTATATAAACCACGAGGTATCACTCTAGATTTGACTTTCTTGTAAGTCACACAACGACTACAAATTCTTTCCACATTCCTTCTCATGTGAGGCCAATGAAAATGTTTAGTTAAAATATCTAAAGCTTTAGTCACACCAAAATACCTCATCAAGCCTCCGTTATGAGATTCTCTAATAAGATATAACTAATAGAGCAGTGAGGCACATACAATTTTTCCTCTCTAAATGAAAATTTATCATTTCTATAAAATTTGTTAAAATATCCTTTATTACAAGTAGCATAAATAGCAGAAAAATCATGATCACTAGCATACAACTCTTTGATATGCTCAAAACATAATAATTTTGCATTAAGAGTTGAGGCAAGGACATACCTAGGCGATAACATAACAACAACTACATTTTCTTTACCTTGCTTGTAGCAGATAACATAAGAGAAAGTCTCAATAAACTCCATCTAGTAGGCATGTTTTCTGTTCAGCTTTCCTTGCCCCTTTAATTGTTTTAGTGATTCATGATCAGTGTGAATCACAAACTCTTTCGGCCATAGATAATGTTATCAAGTCTCTAAAGCTCTCACCATAAGTAGGGTAACTCAAAGGTGATCCATTTGGCTTTTCACTGAAATAGGCAATTGGCTTGCCTTCCTGCATTAATATAGCTCCAATGCCAATGCCAGATGCGTCGCATTCAATCTCAAAGGTCCTGGAAAAATCAGGTAAAGACAACAAAGGCGAAGAACATAATTTCTCCTTAAGTAAATTAAAAGCATTTTCTTGTGCCTCTCCCCATTTAAAGCCAACAGATGTCTTAACAATTTTAGTCAATGGTGTTGCTAGTGTACTAAAATCTTTCACAAAATGTTTATAGAAACTAGCAGGGCCATGAAAACTCCTCACCTCAATTATACTGGTCGGTGTAGGCCAATCCTTTATTACTTTAATTTTCTCCTCATCTACTTCTATGCCTCTAGCACTGACAACATATCCTAAGAAAACAACGCTTTCCAGACAAAAATAACATTTCTTTAAATTAGCATATAAGTGCTCTCTTTTCAACATAGTTAGTATACTCTTCAGATGATTCACATGTTTTTGTTGTAAATCAAAATGTCATCAAAGTACACTACAACAAATTTACCTATAAAAGGATGCATGACATGGTTCATCAACTTCATGAATGTACCAGGTGCATTAGTTTTTCCAAATGGCCTAACTAACTACTCCTAAAGCCCTAATTTAGTTTTAAAAGTAGTTTTCCATTCGTCCCCTTCTTTCATTCGAATATGATGATAACCACTTTTAAGAACAATTTTTGAAAATAGACAGGAACCATGCAGCTCATCAAGTATATCATCTAACCTAAGAATATGATTATACTTTACTGTAATTTTGTTGATAGCTCTGCGATCTACTCACATTCTCCAGGTTCCGTCTTTGTTAGGCACAAATAAAATTAGCACAGCACAAGAGTTCATGCTCTCATGAACAAATCTCTTTGCCAGTAATTCCTTCACTTGCCTTTGTGTCTCCTTGGTCTCTTTAGGACTACTCCTATAGGCAGGTTGGCTCGGGGTAGAAGCTTAAGGGTGAAGTCAGTTTAATGCTCTATACCTTTAATTGGTGGTAAGCCTCCATGAATCTCTTTAGGGAACAGATCCTCATATTCCTGCAAAAGAGATACAATAGAACTAGGAAGAGAAGGGTTAAGACCATTAGTAGAAATCATTACCTCCTTGTACATAAGTATAATTAAAGGACTTTTCTCATTCACTACACTCTTGATCTCACTCTTAGTGGCAAAACAATTCAATTGCTTTTTCTTTTCACTCTCTCCTTTTTCTCACTAGCCACTTTGTTTCTTCTTTCTATCAGTCATGTATCATCCTCACCGGCTTTCCTATTTTCTCTCCTTTTCTCACTGGCTCTTAACATCTCATCTTCCTGTTTCAACTTCTTTTGATCTTCTTGAACTTACTATGGTATCAGAGGCTTCAAATGGAATTTCTTATCATCCTTTCTCACAATAAACCTATTTGAATGCCCTTCATGAATAACATTTTTGTCGAACTGCCACGATCTGCCAAATAAAATATGACATGCATTCATGGGCACTACATCACACATCACCTCATCCTTGTAGTTTCCCAATGCAAACAATAACTTCACCTGCTTATTCACCTTTACCTCTCTAGAATCATTTAGCCATTGTAGCTTATATAGCCTAGGGTGTTTAAGTGTAGGCAGCTTAAGCAATTCTACTAAATTAACACTCACCACATTGGCACAATTGCCACCATCAATAATGAAACTGTAAACTTTGTCTTTCACGACATCTCGAGTATGGAAAATATTCCCCTTTTGTTGCTCAAGTTTGCTCTCATCCACCTGTTGTGTGCTCAAGGTATGTCTAATTACCAATGATAAGTTTGAAGCATCTAGCTCCTCATTATCAATCACATTCTCCAACTCAGGCATATCATCACCATCTTTTTTACTTTCACTAGTTGTCTTATATTCGTCATTGCCTAAGGCGATCATAGCTTTCTTATTAGGACACTGAGAAGCTATGTGTCCAATACCATTACATTTGAAACAACGTAATCCACTCAAACGAGATTGAGATTTAGGCTTACCATTGGTTCTATTAGAAGTCTCCTCCTTTAATATAGCTTGAAATGATTTTCCTTTCTTGTTCTTCTTATTTTCCTTCTTTCCAGTTCTTCTTCCATGAGGTAGGAGAAGTACCTTCATAACTATATTTTCCTTTCCTCTTGAGTTGGCTCTTGAATTTCAATGCCATTTGATACATTTCTTCCAACTCCATATATTGCTGCAATTCTACCTTGTCTGCAATGTCTCTATTTAGACCATTTAAAAATCTAGCCATAGTTGCTTCATCATGCTCCTTTACATCAATCTTCATCATGAGTATCTCCATTTCCATGTAATGTTCTTCTACACTCCTACTTCCTTGAGAGAGTTCCTATAATTGACGATATAATCCTCTATGATAAAGTGAAGGAACAAACCTCTTTCTCATGATTTGCTTCAACTCTCTCCAAGTGCTAATGAACTCCTCTAAATTTCTCCTCCTATTAAGAGTAAGTTGATTTCACTATATGCTGGCATATCCACTAACAGCCAATTTGACTTTTTTCTCCTTCGAATAGTTATGGCAGGTAAAAATCAACTAAATTTTGCTCTCCCATTCCACATAGGCATTGGGGTCACTTCGGCCTTAAAAAGGATGAATCTTGAATTTTATAGAATTCAAGTTAGTATCAATTTTCTCACCTCCTCGATTAGTGCTTTCTCGTGAATTACTCTTGCCTTTGGCCCTGGCAAGCACCTTGTCATCATCAGAATCCGACTCTCCCTTTGATTTTTGTTGTTCAAGGCGGTCCATTCGCACCATCAATCCCTGCAACATCTCTAATATTCGAGCTATATCACTAGTCTCTTATCCTTCATTCTTTGAGGCATTTACCATCTGTGATGTTAGGAGATAACCAAACAAATAATAATCAAAATGGAAAAAGAAACCTCACTACACTCCCTCACATATATCGCTCGCAAGATATGATACTCACCGCTCATGTGTTACTCAAACTCAATAATGCACTTACTATCTTACCTCTTGATCCTTCATCTTATGGTTCTTTATCGAGCTTGCGACCTCAATTCACGAATTTTCGTTCCTGTATTGTTCCTCGCAGTACTTCAATTTGATAGATATATATCAGGATCAAAATACTCCAAGAAATAGACAATAGAGATAAATCACAAATCCACTTATGGCTTTCTTTCTCACAAAACAAATCCTTCAAATTTTTTTTTAACACATATTCTTCTTCTTCTTCTTTTCATATCCCCTTTCTTTTCTTTTTGAGATTCTTTTTCTTTTCTTTTCTTTTCTTTTTTTTAAATAAGAACCCTCATAACAAAGAAATCAATCAAACCACTTAACAAAAGATTCAAATCAATAATAGATTTGAATGATATGAGTTAGGGTTTTGAATTACCGTCCTTAAATCGAATTGAATGGGTGATCCTTAGTAAGCCTTGCTGTGATACTAATTTGATGCGTGTTAGGCATGGATTTGTAATTTCCCAGACTCTAAGAATCGATATACAAACATTGACCAAATGGAATATCCAGAACAGAATCACACACGTGGCCCTAGATATGAGAATTCCACGAACCTTAGTATGGATTGATGGAAAAACCTTGACCCTTTGGTTGAGTAATCCTAAGAGCCTTGACATAAAGATCTCAACCCTATAAGAAATATCGACTAAGAATTGTAGTATAATGAAGAACTCAACAAGAATATCAAATTCTTGAAGATATCACAAGCTCTCGAAATAACTTAAAGAGAATAATTTCTCTCGATTGATTTCAAATCAAAAGTAATCTATTCTTCAAAACTAGTACAAATGCCTATATCTAATAATATAAAGGAAATCCAAAAGTCATAATAAGAATGACAATTGCCGGCCAATATAAGCTGGTGGCCTAAATGAACAAAGCTGGTAGCCTTTAAGGCGACCTTTAAAATTATGATTTTGTACATCTTCAAGGCTGGTGTAAAGCTGGTGGCGTAAGTGGAGAAAGGTGGTGGTGTTGGATGTTGTAGTCCGACTTGTTGAAGGCTGGTGTTTACGTGAAGAAGGCTGGTAGTGCTAAATTTAAGGCCGACAGCTTTTAATGATAGGCTGGTGGGTTTTAGGCCGGCCTTGGTCTAGTCTCGCCTGTTGTGTTGCATTCTCTTTCTAAGTTGCAAAAACAACAATATATGTCTTCGTTTCAGGTTCCAAATTGACATTGGTGAACTTTGAATAATCTTTAATAAACTTCTACACAAATCCTTGGAAATCTTCTTGAAGCTTCTTGGCTTTATTTCGAGTAATCATTCATTCAGGTACTTGAAGTTGTTGTGAAAAGCTTGGTGAGATCATGCCTTTATCACTAGTGGTGGCTTGACTGGTTGTTGATAGGGCGAAGGGTATCGGAGTAACATCTATATGGATTGGAGAGAAGTAATGTGGTATAGTTCATGTTAATGAGATTGGTTGAACAATATTATATTATGGGTTATGATTAGTAGAGATAAGTAATGACTGTGACACCTAGACGATGTTACTTAGAATTTCTTCTAGGGAATATAGATACATGAGTTGCCTATATCAACCTCCTTGATGGTGGTTACTATTTAGGACCCTAGATTCTCACAGTATATTGCTAGAGCATGAGTGTTCTACTATTATTTTGCTACACTTAAATCAAAGATCTAAATAGTTAGTTGTTGCATTTGCATTATAGTAAGTGTGTCTGATCATTTTGTGTGTGCTTGTGTTGTTATCGTATAAGGTTTCAACTCATTCCTTCTTTTTTAGGTTATGAAGATGATTTGGTCCGGATGCTATGATTGCATGGTTTGTGAGTTGGATATTGGTGAGAGATTGGAGGAGCTGAACTGTTAGATACTTTGGATATTGTAATGTTATTTTCTTAGAGTCAATACTTGTATTGTGAGAATTATCTTTATATTGCTAAGAGAGTACTTATCTTTATTTTTCCCTGGAATTCGTTTTGTTATTAACCCTAATTGAGGATTTCTTAATTTAAAAATTGTTAAAAACTCACTTAGTTAAGGATAGTGTTTGCATATAACGCTTAAGTATTATACTTGGCAAAATTCTTGGCACTATGGATCCTATAAATAAGATAGATTAATTAATTAATTAATTTTTTTTTATAGATTCTAATTAACAAATGCATGAAGGTGTACCAATTATGATCTAAGGCAAAGATAAAAAAAAGGAAAAGGCTAATTAAATGATTTTTTTTATAGAATGTTGTTCTTCCTGAAACCCATAGAAGCATAGAGATGTTAAAAACTTAAAATGTATTTATCTAAATCTTGTTCATGATTATTTTGCAGTATTCCAATTGTGACTACGATGGTTATTTCGATACAGTGAACTCTTTAAATTACTACGCTTATTTAGCAAATGTGTATACTTAGAAAAGAAGAACTTCAAAATAAAATTACCTGAAAGTTAAAAAATAAAATTTTAAATTGGTATTTGTACAATTACATTAGTGAGATGAAGAAAAAATTTTGATATATTGAACATATGCTAAGAGATATTATTGGCTAGCTCAAGAAAATATAAAATTAGCAGTTGGATTATTGAATGCTACACCAATTGATGACGCTCAAAATTACTATCATCTTGCTCTTGTGAATTATCCTTATGAAATATTATTTCTCCATTTGATCAACAATCTTCGGTAGTAATAATATTATTGCTACCACATTGTCTAGGGCGTCTAGGTTGTGTTTGGTAAAACACTTTTGAGAGGACAAATTCTCCATCATTTTCTTCTTCAGTTCTGCCAAGATGATATTGGTGCATGATCCAATTTGTCCTCTCAGGGATTTTTCCCCTATTATAATTAGTGTAGAGGACAAAATACTTCTTAAAGCCTTTGGTTGAACCGGATACTGTGATGGGTTGGGTTTTGCCCGTTTTGTGTCGTCGGATCCCGCCCCCATCGCCATCTTCAATGTCCACCTTCCTTCTCTTCCTAGTGCCGGTGGCGTATGCCTTTGATGGCTTATGAAAGAAGTGTATTCCTTCACCATTTTTAAGTACTCCTACCATTATGAAAGGGAATGAGTTATATAATGTGAATATACTTAAACAAGTATATAGTTAAAGAAATAAAATACTGTTCTTGAAATTTTTATTTTAAGATCTATGTTTTCTAGTTGAAAAAATATAAAAAATTAATAAATAAAGGATCTATGTTTTAAGATCATGTGAAGTTACATGAAATGAAGAAGAAGAAGAAGATAAAAGAAGGTAGTTACCTACATGACATGAAGAAGAAGAAGAAGATAAAAGAAGGTAGTTACCTAAAGAAGGTTTTGATAGTAGTATGTGGTTATGGGTTTTTGTTGTATGTAGAAGTTGTTATGGAATTATTTTGAGAGAAGAATTTGAGAGAGTTTTGGTAAGAATTTGTGGGTAGTGAATGTGTGAAAGAAGTGAAAGAGGAGGGGGGTATTTATAGGAAAATGTGGAGTGAATTTTGTGTGATTAAAATAAATGAAAAATTGAAACAAATTGAGGAGATAGAGAGGGGGGAGGGGGGGGCCGCGGCGCACCGGCCACATGATGTAGAGGGGGAAGAGAATTTATTTTTTTTTTGATTTTTGGTAAATAAAAGATGTAATGTGCAAGGTAGATGTGAAATAAAGTTATGGGAAAGGTAAAAAGTTAAGGTTATAGGTTATAGGTTATGGAGTGTTTAAGAATAGGTGTAAGAAAAAGTAGAGATAAAAGAATTGTGTAGAATAGTAATGAATAGTGTAATGTAAAGTAAATATGACTAATAAAGTATCGGTAGTAAGAAAATACGCGTATAATAGCTATATCTGTTATTTTTACTTACCGAAAAATTACGAAACTGATATTTTTGGAAAACTCATATTTTTACGAGTCTAACGGTGTATTCGGAATATTTTTCCTATTCCAAGCTCCCGAACACGCTTTTCGAGAACTGCGTCCGAGCGGGTTCAAAGGACACCCGAAATTCACAAAACTGATATTTTTATAAAACCTATGGTTATTACGAACTATTCTAGCTAATTATCCCAACCTTGTTTTCCAGGGCCAAAGAAAACGGCAATGCCAGATTTAATCGGTTACGGTAAACTAGGGTTTTGTTGACCTTTAGGGTTTTGTTTGACTTCCGGTTTAGGGTTTTATGCTAAATCGATTCCGAAAATTTGGGGGTTTACAATATGTGATGCATCAACCACGTGAGTAAGTAAGACATATGGTTTTTGAAAAACCATATGTTGAATGAATTTACGGCCCTCATTCGGGGTTAGGTATACCGGACAATTACGACAAATCCTTTTATAAATAAAACTTTTATAGATCATACCGGATATTATTCACCAACACAAAATATGTAGGGTATACCAGCCACTACTCGCCAATACAAAACATGTAGATTATACGGACTACTACTCACTAACACGTAGATACTACCGGTTACTCAAGATATGACACTCACCCCTCATGTGTTACTCAAACTCAATAATGCACTTACTACCTTACCTCTCGATCCTTCGTCTTATGGTTCTTTATCGAGCTTGCGACCTCAATTCGCAAATTTTCGTTCCTATATTGTTCTCCGTACTACTTCAATTCTTGATAGATATATATCAGGATCAAAATACTCCAAGAAACAGACGATAAGGATAAATCACAAATCCACTTATGGCTTTCTTTCTCATAGAACAAATCCTTCAAATTTTTTTAACACCTCTTCTTCTTCTTCTTCTTTTCATATCCCCTTTCTTTTCTTTTTGAGATTCTTTTTCTTTTTTTTTTTTAAATAAGAACCCTCATAACAAAGAAATCAATCAAACCACTTAACAAAAGATTCAAATCAATAATAGATTTAAACAATATGAGTTATGGTTTTGAATTACCGTCCTCAAATCAAATTGAATGGGTGATCCTTAGTAAGCCTTGCTGTGATACTAATTTGATGCGTGCTAGGCATGGATTTGTAATTTCCCAGACTCTAAGAATCGATATGCAAACATTGACCAAATGAAATATCCAGAACAGAATCACACAAGTGGCCCTAGATATGAGACTTCCACGAACCTTAGTATGGATTGATGGAAAACCTTGACCCTTTGGTTGAATAATCCTAAGAGCCTTGACATAAAGATCTCAACCCTATAAGAAATATCGACTAAGAATTGTAGTATAATGAAGAACTCAACAAGAATATCAAATTCTTGAAGATATCACAAGCTCTTGAAATAACCCAAAGAGAATAATTTCTCTCGATTGATTTCAAATCAAAAGTAATATATTCTTCAAAACTAATACAAATTCCTATATCTAATAATATAAAGGAAATCTAAAAGTCACAATAATAATGATAATTGCCGACCCATATAAGCTGGTGGCCTAAATGAACAAAGTTGGCTGCCTTTAAGGTGGCCTTTAAAATTATGATTTTGTACATCTTCAACGCTGGTGTAAAGTTGGTGGCGTAAGTGAAGAAAGGTAGTGGTGTTGGATGTTGTAGTCCGACTTGTTGAAGGCTGGTGTTTACGTGAAGAAGGCTGGTAGTGCTAAATTTAAGGCCGGCAGCTTTTAATGATAGGCTGGTGGGTTTTAGGCTAAAATGGCAGAGTTTAAAAAAAAAAAAAATTCTTTTTATATTGTCTAGTCTTGGTCTAGTCTCGCCTGTTGTGTTGCATTCTCCTTTTAAGTTGCAAAAACAACAATATATGTCTTCGTTTCAGGTTCCAAATTGTCGTTGGTGAACTTTGAGTAATCTTCAATAAACTTCTACACAAATCCTTGGAACTCTTCTTGAAGCTTCTTGGCTTTATTTCGAGTAATCATTCATTCAGGTACTTGAAGTTGTTGTGAAAAGCTTGGTGAGATCATGCCTTTATCACTAGTGGTGGCTTGACTGGTTGTTGATAGGGCGAAGGCTATCGAAGTAACATCTATATGGACTGGAGAGAAGTAATGTGGTATAGTTCATGTTAATGAGATTGGCTAAACAATATTATATTATGGGCTATGATTGGTAGAGATAAGTAATGACTGTGACACTTAGATGATGTTACTTAGAATTTCTTCTAGGGAATATAGATACATGAGTTGCCTATATCAACCTCCTTGATAGTGGTTACTATTTAGAACCCTAGATTCTCACAGTATATTGCTAGAGCATGAGTGTTCTACTATTATTTTGCTACACTTAAATCAAAGATCTAAATAGTTAGTTGTTGCATTTGCATTATAGTAAGTGTGTCTGATCATTTTGTGTGTGCCTGTGTTGTTATTGTATGAGGTTTCAACTCATTCTTTCTTTTTTAGGTTATGAAGATGATTTGGTCCGGATGCTATGATTGCATGGTTTGTGAGTTAGATATTGGTGAGAGATTGGACGAGCTGAACTGTTAGATACTTTGGATATTGTAGTGTTATTTTTTTAGAGTTAATACTTGTATTATGAGAAGTTTCTTTGTATTGCTAAGAGAGTATTTATCTTTATTTTTCCCTGCAATTCATTTTCTTATTAACCCTAATTGAGGATTTCTTAATTTAAAAATTGTTAAAAACTCACTTAGTTAAGGATAGTGTTTGCATATAACGCTTAAGTATTATACTTGGCAAAATTCTTGGCACTCTGGATCCTATAAATAAGATAGATTAATTAATTAATTTATTTTTTGTTATAGATTCTAATTAACAAATGCATGAAGGTGTACCAATTATGATCTAAGGCAAAGATAAAAAAAAGGAAAAGGCTAATTAAATGATTTTTTTTATAGAATGTTGTTCTTCCTGAAACCCATAGAAGCATAGAGATGTTAAAAACTTAAAATGTATTTATCTAAATCTTGTTCATGATTTTTTTGCAGTATTCCAATTGTGACTACGATGGTTGTTTCGATACAGTGAACTCTTTAAATTACTACGCTTATTTAGCAAATGTGTATACTTAGAAAAGAAGAACTTCAAAATAAAATTACCTGAAAGTTAAAAAATAAAATTTTAAATTGGTATTTGTACAATTACATTAGTGAGATGAAGACAAAATTTTGATATATTGAACATGTGCTAAGAGATACTATATTATAAATTAACAAATTTACAAAAAAGGAATGGTCTTGTCAATTTTTAATGAAATTAGTCTTGTTGAATATTTAATAGATCAGATTTATATAAATCTGTGATGATGCCATTTGAATACATAATATACTAATTAATATATCTATTTTAATGGTGACTGCATAGGATAGTCATGTTGACGGATTGACAGAAGTTCCTAAAAGACTAAGACATATAAACGCAAAGAGATTTCTTGCTAAAAGATAGTCATCTTGCTCTTGTGAATTATCCTTATGAAATATTATTTCTCCATTTGATCAACAATCTTCGGTAGTAACAATATTATTGCTACTGTTGCTTGTAATACCACATCGTCTAGGGCCTCAAGGTTGTGTTTTGTAAAACACTTTTGAGAGGACAAGTTGTCCATCATTTTCTTCTGCATTACTGCCAAGATGATATTGGTGCATGATCCAATTTGTCCTCTCAGGTTTTTTTCCCCTATTATAATTAGTGTAGAGGACAAAATACTTCTTAAAGCCTTTGGTTGAACCGGATACTTTGATGGGTTGGGTATTGCCCGTTTTGTGCCATCGGATCCCACCCCCATCGCGATCTTCAATTTCCACCTTCCTTCTCTTCCTAGTGCCGGTGGTGTATGCGTTTGATGTCGTATGAAAGAAGTGTCTTCTTTCACCATTTTTAAGTACTTCTGCCATTATGAAAGGGAATGAGTTATATAATGTGAATATACTTAAAGCAAGTACATGTTGGTCCTAGTGGTCGGCAGCGGTTCAGAACCAAAGCAAGGATACCCGGTTTATGGGGATTCGCTGGTTCCCGATCCGATTTCGGAATCAGAGAATAGGAAAATTTTTTCAATTTCTTTTCTGAAAAACTCCAATATCATTGGAGACAAAAAAAAAAAAAAAAAAAGGCAAAAAATAACAAGTTCAGCTTTAATTTGACACAATTGCTCCACAGTCTAGAACTTTAAAATTTCGATTCCTTCATCCATTTTTTTTTTTTTTTGCTGGTATGGTATTCCTTCATCCAACCGCAAATACAACATGTCTTTAATCGTTTGAATGTTATTTTGTTTTCTCTCCCCCCACTCCCGTCTCTCCTTCTCTCCTTTGCTCTCCCTCTCACCTCTCTCCCTCTCGGTCAAGGAATTGGACCAAAGAGCAAAGGGCCTGAAAATGTTTGTTTTGTTTTGTCTTTTTTCCTCTGGAAATTAGGCTGCACATGCAGCCTTTGAATTTTTTATTCTTTTCCTTTTCCTTTGATTTGTCGCTCGCAACATGCATCTAGCAGGTTTTACTTTTTATTTATTTTTTGTTTTTTTAACTAACTAAGAACCTATGCCTGGTTGGTTCAGACGATTTCTATATATTATCATAAACTTATGGCGAGGACCTTCTTGGGGCGGATGAGATTGGTAATCCTAGAGGTCAACGCATGGAAGGTGTTGGCTCCATATCTACTGTGGAAATATACAGCAAGTATTACATGATACCATGCATATTCTATTCTTTTTCAATGTGTTATTCTTAAATTTGTATTGGTAATCTCATTCGTTCTCCAAGTTTTTTGTGTTTGTGTCTGTGCCTATCCAACAAAATAGTTTAACGCACACCAAAGAAAATCGATTCAATTATTAATCAGAAAAAAAGAGAGAGACAGAGAGAGATTAAGATTATTTTTCCTATAATATTACAACCTCAATATTATAACTAATGCATTCATGCTTAGTGAAAATTCATTTGATTAATGCTAACAATTTACCCGGTAATTTTTCTGGATGAGTAAAGCAAATGCCCATTTCTTGTAGGAGTGTTTTAATGGATAAATCAGCCACAACATTAATTTTCTCTTCAGCTACTTTTTTCTCCAAATACTCCAATATTTTTTGATCGCTCGGATAGAATTTCAAATCATCCAATTCTCCAGGCAGGTCATCGTTTATATCCTAACCGATTCAAAAAACAAATATAGATTAAAATAACTAAATAAATAAAAGTATAGATATATAAGTTCATAAAAAATTATTGCATGGTTTTTGCAATTACTAACCTGATCGTATGATTCGTTATAATGGCCACTTGAAGAACCAGCAATGATTGATCCAACGCCACCGCCGGCCGCCGAGCATATCGTATCGGTGATGCCGCCAGGATCTTCACTGCTTTGCATTGTGGTCATGCACTTACAGAGGAATATTTGTACGAGAAAAGCAATCCGTTAGCTGCTTTGGGGACTACAAGGACCATTAATTTATGCACACGGGTTTACTTCAGCTTCAACTTCAAGCTCTTTGACTTTTTTCCGAAAAATATTGACTTACAGCACGTGAAGTCGGCTGCATGCAGGGGACCATTTGGACTTGTCTTCTGCTTCTCCGGCAGCGTTGTTTAGTATACTTAATCATTAAGCCTTTAGATGTGTCACTATTAAATTTTAATTAATGTGGGAAACTCACGCCATCACAATTGTAAAATCTAAAGTACAGGTTCAAATAAAGAATATAAAGCTTTAATAGAAAAAAAAAAAGAAAACAAGTATAAATTTGTTTAAAATATTACAAATAAAGGAGATGGTAATAATATTACTTGTAATAATGAATCACACATCAAGTAATAGTTAATAAATTTATAACACCAGCATATATAATAACGTAGTCTTTATTTACACTAAATTTTAAATAATATTTACTTTTTTTTATATATATTATTAAAACTTGCTAATTCTTTGTTTATTTGAATTTAAATCCAAAAGCAATTCATCTATATTTTAATTTCCTTCATGCACATTAAGGTACGACATGCCGTGTCCTCTAATTCTAGTCCTCTGAAATAGACTTAGACTTAGGTAGCTGTCTTTTTGTTGCCTAGATACGTGTTTTTGGCGGATGTCATGCTGATCCAATACATAAACAACGGAAAAACTGAAATGTTTTTACTTAAATAGCCGAAATATATATGTAAAATTAGATACAGATTAGACACAAACACTAGATAAGATATCATGATATGTTGTAAAAATGTTAGGATAAAAATAGAAGTTGATAATATTTAACAAAATTCTAATAGAGTTCTAAGTGGATTTTATATATTAAAATTATTTTAATTAAAAAGAAATATATATACATTTTAAAAATCAAGTTTAAATCTTTAATGATTGAATTCGAACTCAAATTCGGATTTACAGCTATAGTTGTGAGCTAGCCAAACTATTAACTTGTTTATATAACCTTTCCAATGTACCTAACAACCTTATGGCCCATCTCAAATCGTGCTATTTGTCTTGTAAATATTACATAAATTTGCTCCAGTAGTTTCCTTCTTTTATTTGTTTTTATTCTTTAAATTTATACACCCCAAGCTCACCGCTATGTCAAGAGATTCTCCAGCTTAGCTTCTGTAAGACGAAATTTAGACATACCCGACATTCTTTCATCTTTTACACAACACACACGACCTTCTAGGATCGTGGTCCCTGCTCGTCGCGTCAAGTCACGTCACGAAAACGGTATGGTGTGGTACTTGTAGATACGTAGTCAGTAAAGGCGTCTCACGGAAGGTCCTTGGTCAATCATACACGCCTACAATAATTAAGTCCATTTTTAACGAAAGGTTCTGATGATAATTCCAACGCGTAGGGAGCTCTAAGCTCGCTTCTTCTGCGTTAAACCAAAAGCAAAATATGTATCAAGGTTCTTTGACAATGAACGTTTCTTTACCCATTTAGACCAAAAATTATAAGACAAAAAAACATTAAATAAGATAAGCGAATGACAAAAAAAAAAAAAAAAAAGAAAAAGAAAAAACAACGGTAAGATTCTACAAAATTATAGTTGTTCTGAATTACCATATGGCCATTTTGAATTTTCTTTTTTTCCAATTTTATTCCTTTCTTCTTGTATAAATAAGGGAAATTATGTATGTATTTTCACACCATATTTTTACAACAAAATAGCTTGTCAAAATCTCTTTTAGTTCTAAATTGAAGTAACACATGAATTCTAACAACTCTCAAAATTTACCTCCTTTTGAGCATTCACAAAGCACACAAAATTTTCAAATAGCTCCAAATTTGCAAAGTGGCTTTTATTTTCCATTTAATGTGTTTTTCAAGGTCTTTCAAATTTTTCATATCCCACAAATATTCCAATCATGAACCCAAAACCCACAAAATTTCATTCAACCATATAATTTCAATCACAACCTGAGAAATATGATACCACCATACTTTCATTATGCTCCTCACTTTGCACCAAAAAACATGCAACAATACACTTCAATTGGAACAAATCCTTCGCAACCTTTGTCAAATCAATTATCGCAAACACCGATGAGCACAAGTTCACAATACCTGCCATATTCCACTCGATTAAATTTAGAAGATGAAGATGAAAATATTAATGAACACAATGAAGGTCGTAGGAAAAATTAGGAGCAACATGATGATAAACTTCTTATTCATGTATGGTTGAGGGTTAGTAAAGACCCAATAGTTGGAAATGATTAATTGTTGCGGACTTTTTGGAAACGAGTCTATGAAAGTTTTGAGGAAAGATAAGCTTTTGACAAGGAGAAAAGTCCACAAAAACAAACTTGGCAACAGTGTAAACTCGATGGAGCAAAATCTCAAAAGATGTCATGAAATTGGGATCTTACAATGACCAGATAAAGTGACGATCATAGAGTGGAAAAAATAAGCATGATTACATAAAAGATGCTCATGATCCGTTTAAACAAAATGAAGGAAAACAATACATGGCCGAGTATTGTTGGGTAATATTGCATAACGAACCAAAATGGAGTTCCCAAATTAGCAATGCTGAGAAAAGTCAAAGCAAGCGAACTAAGGTGAGTCAGTCTAGAGTGTATACTAGTACATCCTCAAATAATGATATATCGATAAATGATGACGTTAGTGAACCACTCATTCGTCTACCTAGTAAAGCTGCAAGCAAGAGGAAAGGAAAAGGCAAGATAAGAAAAGGTAAGGAGGTGAAAGAAGTGTTTGAGAAGTTAAAAGACCTGAATAGTGCATATAATGAAAGAGCTGACATCGTATGCAAATATAATGAAATTTGTGAACAAAAGGAACGTCGAAAGCAGTTAGAATGGGATAGATCAATAATGTTTTCCAATACATCGTTAATGGATGAAATACAAAGACATTAGATTGAAGAGATGCGTAAGGAAATTATGGAAAAACAAGAGGGGGACATTAGTCTTATTTTCAACTACTATCATTTAACTTTCTAGTAATGAATTATCATTGTAAGGTTCTATTGATGAAATTATCCATTATAAGACTATATATCAATGAGATTAATTTTTAATAACTTACCACTGGGTGCACCCGTTAATCTAATCAGATTTTTAAAAAGAGTAGTTTTCAAGTATCCATTGGTCAAATCATCTTCTAAAAGTTGCCGTTGTAAAGTAGCATCAATCGTTTCATCTTCTAAAAAGTAGTCGTTGTAAAGTAGCATAAGTCATAACATCCTTTAAAAGTTACCGTTGTAAAAAAGTAGTTGTTATACAGTAGCCTTAAGTATATAAATATAGGCAAGCTAACACATCTTCATCAGCCGCTTTCATTTATCCCATTTCGATTCAAGCTAAACGATTCTTCCCTCACCTAAAAATCATGTCGACAATTAGCTTCGATTTTGATTTAGAGATGGAGAAAAAAAGCCAATAAAGCAGTTGAAGAGCCAATTTAATCAAAGATTACGCAGACAGAACTAATGAATTCTTTCTATCAAATGCTCCTTGAGTTATATGAGAGTTCTTCTACAAGAAGACGTAAGAGAAAGTACATAAATAGAGGTTGTCTTGAAGGTCACAACTGTTTGCATAATGACTACTTCTTAGACAACTTGGTATATAGTGGAACAATTTCAGTGAAGATTCCGAATGAGGAAAGCTATATTTCTTTGCATTATAGAGGCACTATAGGATTATTCTTCCTTTTTTAAACAAAAGAGAAATGCTGTAGGTAAACTTGGTGCCTCACCACTACAAAAGGGCACTGTAGCTATTCGGATGTTGGCATACGAAGTAGCAAGCAATGTTTTAGATGACTATTTGCGAATGGCTAAAGTTACAAAAATTCAATGTGTGAAGAAATCCATTGAGGGTATCATTACTTATTTTGGTAATGAGTATTTACGCAGGCCTAATTCTGTGGATATTCAATGCCTACTTGTTGTTGCTAAGCAACGTGGATTTCCTGGTAGTTATGGAGCATTGGTTGTATGCATTGGGAGTGGAAGAACTATCCAGTTTCATGGCATGGCATGTACACTCAAGGTGATCATGGATGTCCAACAATTATGTTGGAAGCTATTGCCTCATATGATACTTGGATATGGCATACTTTTTTTGGTGTCCCGGGCTCTAACAACGATATTAACATGTTAGAGCACTCCCCCTTATTTGATGATGTTTTAGAGGGACGAGCTCCATCGACTAACTATGCCATTAAATGATATAACAATGGATATTATCTCACTGATGGTATATATCCTAAATAGTCAATGTTAGGCCCCAAAGGGTACCCTCAACTTGGTAGTTTGCTACATACAATATTAAGACTTAAAAATGACTACCTTAGTCATGCGAAACTCTCGATATTATATGTAAGGTGTCTAACATAGTAATAAGAGACACCAGCGGGACATGTGGTTTAAGTAGTAATATAAAGCATACAAGAACTAATAAACATATATCTACCAGATTAATCATGATAAGATCTTTACATAAACTTAAGGGCATTCCCCCAATTAATTTCCAAGGATCCATAGTATAACTTACGTCTTACATACATATGACTTTTTAACTAAAAGATTTTAAGGGAATTTCTATCTAAAGCCTTTGATCAATTTTTCCCAAAAAGCTTTCCAAAAGCATGGTTTAACCCTGATATAAGGAGACCTTGGGTAGATTAAAGGATGTTCTTGTGATAACAAAATCTATGGGAGTGTAAGCTCAACTAGCTTAGTGAGAATATTCTTGGGTTATCATACTTGAATCAAAATATTAAACAAGTTATAATTAGACGAGCATATGTGATGCATCAACCACGTGAGTAAGTAAGACATATGGTTTTTGGAAAACCATATGTTGAATGAATTTACGGCCCTCATTCGGGGTTAGGTATACCGGCTAATTACGACAAATCCTTTTATGAATAAAAGTTTTATAGATCATACCGACTATTATTCACCAACACAAAATATGTAGGTTATACCAACCACTACTCGCTAATACAAAACATGTAGATTATACGGACTACTACTCGCCAACACGTAGATACTACCGGTTATACCAACCAATACTATTATATCCTTGTCCCACCAAGTGTATAATAGTGAATGCAATGTGACTCACTACATGATATGTATGAATCCATTTATTAATTTCTTTTATGTAATTAAAATATCTTAGAGGCGATCATAGAATTTACAACACATCAACATGACAATATATATATATATATATATATATCAAACTTTTGATTAACAACAATTCACGCCTCGATATTCTTAACATAATTTCAACAAACATTATAAGGAACATGCATTTTCTATTTTTATCTTGTCCTACTTCTAGTGCTGCCAACACTACAGGCACAAGCATGAGTACAAAACTTAATGAAAAACTCACTCGGTCATGATGCGGAAAAGCTCATAATCAAAGTAATTTTCGGGATACGAGACTTCTCCTTCCTCATCATCCAGACAAAAGAAATACACATGATAAATATTTCATGGAAGCTTTACTTAAACTTTCTGATTCTATTTTGAAATTCGTGGTAAAACTCAGATTGCGGAAATTCTAACTTAAAATGGCCATAACTTGCTCATTTTAACTTAGAATTTTGCATATAAGATGTCATTTTCTACCTACTTGAAAAGATCTATCTATTTTTAAGGTTATTGTTAGTATTTAAAGTCATTGGGTTCCAAAAAAATATGGTACAGAATAGTTGCAAAATTACCAGTCCTTAAAATACAATTTTCCAAACTTTTCATCAACCAAAAATCTTATAGCAAGTATATAGATATTTATATAGTTGAAAAATCATTTTTATACATATATAAACTCACATTACATATATTATTTAAGTGTTGTTGTCCAAACTATGATTTTTCATAAAACAATCTCCTTTAGAAATTTAAAGATTGGAATCTACAAGTTTCCCTATAAATTATTGAAATGAAAACTAAGATTTTAAGTTTATCTTAAATGAGTACTTTTTATATCACAACTACCATTTCCTTCTTCATAGACTTTATAAAAATAAACTTTTATATTTTTAAAAACTTGTTACTTTAGGTTATTTAACAATATTATTTTTTTAAGTGTTTTCTTGACTAGTGGGTTGATTTTAACTTGATTTAGAAATTCGTCGAGTTCTAAGTGTTTATTAGAGTGTTGGTATGAGTTCTTTTAAATAAGTTTTTAAGAAAAACGTGTATAAAAAAGAATTATCAACATTAAGATTTAATAATAAATTTATTTTGGTGATTTGAAAAAGAAAGCAAAGGAACTACTAAACTATGCCTTGGAAAAACTTTACATAGTATCATTACTTAAAAATCTAGGTTGATCTTATTTAAATTCTTAAAAGGATATTGCTGAATTATAATTTCTAAGGTTTGAATGGAAACATTTCCTAAGTGCCAAAATTATTTTTGTAAAGAGTTTAGTCTTTAATTTTTAACAAAATAAAAAAAGTCCTTTTATTTAGACAACAACATTATTATTGTGCATGAACATAAACATATAATTATATTATAGGAGGAAAAATAACTTACATGAAATATAAGAGATATAATAAATTAGATAAGCAAATGAATACATAAATAAAGTCAAGTATTGAAAG
Organism: Combretum micranthum; assembly: GCA_024138025.1. Classification (NCBI taxonomy): domain Eukaryota; kingdom Viridiplantae; phylum Streptophyta; class Magnoliopsida; order Myrtales; family Combretaceae; genus Combretum; species Combretum micranthum. The sequence goes on along the minus strand of JAMXBD010000012.1, from coordinate 1,378,966 downwards.
TCTTAGCTTGCGTCAAAACTTCTAGACTAGAGATAGACTAGTCCCATAAAGAAAAGAAAGAAAAAAAAAAACGTTTTGACTTGATAAGAACAAGTCTAAAACTAGAAATACTAGTCTTAATAAATTGCATGAAATAAATAGATTGCATGAAATAGATAAATAAATTGCAAGGTCATAAATAAACGTTATGTTAGTGAGTTTATATTCTCTAAATATATATATATATATATACATTAATTATACTTAATAACGTATAGAAGTTAGATTAGGAGCAATAATAAAACATAATAATATAACAACAACAATAATAATACTTGAACATTGTTAAACAAGACATGAACATATTATTACTTCCATATTAATCATGGGCTTAGAAAACATACAGCATAGTCATGTTATGTTAATATGAACACGAAGATAGTTTTAAGAATTTTTACCTAAGATTATTTATGGTGAAAAAGTAATGAAGTATTGGTATGATAGTTTTATGGGAAGAAGAGAGAGTCGGGAAGAGAATTTTTGAGAGAAAAGTTTGAGAGGAGAATTTTGTAGAGTTTTGTTAAGTAAAATGAAAATGTGTGAAGAAGTGGAAGGAAAGGTAATATTTATAGAAAATTACGGAGAAAAATTAGATGTAATAAAATAAACTGAAAAAGAAAATAAATAAAGAGAGGAAGAGGGTAAGTGGCGCTAGTTTCATGGAGGAAGGGAGAGAGAGAGAGATGAAATAAATTAATTTTGATAAAGAAAAGTAATAAAGTGTAAGAAAAGTTATGTAAAAAGTATTATGGGGAAAGTAAATTGTATGTAATAGATATGTGGAATGTAAATAGGTAGTAAGAAAAAGTAGAGACAGATCAATAGTAATGAATAGTAGAAAATTGTACAATGAATATTATACTAGATAATTAAATAACCGATAGTAAAAAAAATACGCATAAATATGCTATATCTGATATTTTTAGATACCAAAAAAATTAAGAAATCGATATTTTATGAATCTTTATTAAATTACGAGTCTAACCATATTTTCGGATAATTTTGATTATCTCGAGCATTAGGACACATTTTTAGAGAACTAATCCCGTTTGGGTCCGAAATGATTAAATTTTTGACGAATCTAATCTTTTAAAGTTATCTTATATTATTCCGAACTATAGTCTACCATTAACTCATTTCTATTGTTCTCAGGTTTCGAGCGTGAGATTGCCGGAGTTAAAACTACTAGTATGCATTGATCTTTGTTGACTTTTGAAGTTCTAGTTTGACTAGGGTTAGGGTTTGCTCTAATTTTATCCTAAAATTGAAGGGTTTACAATCAACATTTGTTAAATCTATATCTTACCCATGTGGTCCAAAAGAGCAATTATTTGCTTAGCACCAAGCAGGGTATAAGAAAGATGTTAAATGAGCTTTCAAAGTGCTATAGTCTCGTTTTCATGTAGTTCTTGGACCTTCTTTTTTTTTTTTGGGATCAAGAGGTTATAGGAAAAATCATGATAGCATGTATAATTCTGCATAATATGATTATTGAGGATGAACGTGATGACTATAACTTTAATTATGAAATTCCGGATTATGAATTAGGTGGCATCAGTGATGCAACACCTCATATCGCTCACAATTATATTGCAAATTATGTAACGTACCTTCAAAACAATCTTCAGCTTTGTGATAGAGTAAAGCATCATCAGTTGCAAGTTGACTTGATTGAACATGTGTGGCAACGATTTGGAACTACTAGTTAATGGTTAGTAGCTAGTGTTTTTCAATTATTGTTAATTATTCATGGTTTTGTTACCTTTTTTTTCATTAGTGTTTTTCCAATTTGTGGCTAAAATTTATTCATAGAGTTAGCATGGCTTATTTTGTGCAACTCTTTCTGATCTATTTCTAAGGAGTTCCTCATGTTATTTTTTATTTGTATCCACTTTAATTTAATTGATTGTTTTCCTAGTTTGGCATATTAATAGTATCATTTGATCAAATAATTAATTTAAATTTTATTAATTATAATTTCCATGGTAATAAATTAAATACTAATAACAATATACGTATATCATTAAATCAAATAATTAATTTAAATTTTCTTAATTATAATTTCTATAATGCCCTAAACTGAAGGTATTACAACCTATTACGTGTCATTCTCTTTATAAGAATACATCAAGGCTACACAATATTATATCACAAATATACAATAACAATACTCTTTAACACTCACATAAAAGGTTTCTGTTCAAAACATTTCATAAGATTTAAAACTCTTTGAACAAACTAGTTGGCTTAAACCAAATCCAACTTCAAAACAACTTAAAACAAAAAAGAAAAGTTCATAACTTGGTTTTAAACTCATAAGACAAGAAGTTTCTCATAAACATAGGAAATTCAATAAGCCTTCAACTTATTCTCAAAGCAGTTCATGTGGTCTAAATATCTACAGGAATGTCCGGTTCACTATCGTCCTTTCTATCATCCACAAATATATCAAAACCAGATAGATCATAATATACCGAATCTGCACCTGTTCCTGAAAAATGAAAGGAATGAGCGAAATCGCTAGTACACCAAACCACATACACATGCATATGTGAACATATCAGGAAAAATCATACATAACCTATTCTAATGCATCAAACACATGATTATTATCTTTTATTTAAAATAAACAAACATAAAAACAAACAATATATAAAAGAAGTAATATAAACATATATGGATGTTGGGTCCTCCCTACAAACTTGGTGCCCTCAATGCACAATCCTAACATATCAGAATCATTTCTATGCACAAGTCCACTAGGGACACTCTCACACATATATCATTGGGTTGCTAGCGTTAGTATCACACTCTGCGTGGTCTCTACTAACAGTAGCCAAGCACAAGAAACAAAAAACATATATTAAAAGCCAGATATAATTAGGTTCATTTATCATATAAATTCCTACAAGCACATATAATAAGCAAGGAATGGTAATACATGTATCAATCTCAAGGAGCAGAACTATGAACTCAAATTCTACAAAATCCTGATCACATAAACAACATAATATCAATACATGTCCTATCCATAAACTAACTTTAATCTATATACCATCTAAAACCCTAGTCTCCAAAGAATTACAAAATCTCACCTTATTCCTTAATTTCAACCCAACAATCCTCCAACAGAATCAATCCACTTAACAAACTGACCAATTCCTAGAATATGATTCGATACCAAAAAAACAAGAATCACTATAAAATTATAACTATAACATGATAAAGGTTAAGGATTTATCAACTTACCTATAATCAAATCCTTAATTTCTCTTGATCCAAAACATAACAATCCTCCAGAATATCTAATCTCCTCAACAGATCTCCAAACCCTAGAACTCATTTCATTCCAAACAAACCAGAAATCAACAAAACTCTTAACTATAACATTGTCAAGATCAAAACATTAATCACTTACCAATACTTGATCTGATTCCAATTGAATCTCCTAATCTCCAAGAAAAACCACAAATTCCTCCAAGTTTTCCTTCAAAACAAATATAAACCGTAAGGAAATCTAATAAACCTATGAAATAGAGGGCAAAGATGATGATTCGATTACCTGATTTGGATATCGAATCCTCTTAGCGGCTATAAATACTCCAGAGATGAACTGCTAGGTTTAGGAGTGTTTTATATATGAAAAACAAATGATAGATATAAGGAAAAACGAGCAACCTTTCATCTCCTTCGTAAACATATGCTGACAGTTTTAAAACGTATGCCGGTAGAGTAGATTGAAGGTCGATAGTGTAAATGGCAAAGCTGGTGGTGTAGAGCTTTCGCGTCATTTTTCTTTCAATGTACACTGGCACATACATCGGTGGTGTAGAACTCAAATTTGATGACATATTTGACTCTTGTCATTTTTCACGAACCAATACCAGCCTTACGCTGCCTATATCAGCCGTGCTAGTTCTTACGTCAGCGGCGTTGAAGCAGGTGTACAATGTAAAATCTTTATCTTCAGTCATGTGTTTGTCACATGATCAAAATACCAATATAATTAGATTTTTGACCGTCTTATTTTATATTACTGGACACTTATACCCTTTTTTACAAATTATTTATTTGTATATTACAATTTCTATGATGACAAATTAAATATTAATAGTATGTGTATATAATATTTGTATTGCAATATTGTTTAATTTTTTTATTATTTACACTAAAATTACTTTTAGTAAAATAATAAGAATATTAGGTAAAAGTAATAGTAGTGTGAGACCTATAAAAAGCTTAAAAAATTGTTAAGAAACTCTCTTGAAGGACCTGAGAATAAAGTGAAGAGTTCCTTAGAGTTAAGAATTCATTAGGATGCTGATATGACATCTAAGGAATCTTAATGGGTATCTTTACATTAAAGATGGCCTTAAGATTTCTTAGTTATCAACACAATATCAGTGTTGTCTTTAGGGGCTTTTATGGCGTTGCATTGCTCTCGAAAATGACAATATCAAAGCTGCTCATGGTTTTTTTTTTTTTAATAAGATGCTTCATAAATATGTTTTCTTACACTAACATGATATCTAAATTTATTACTTGAAGAGTGGTGGAAATGTTGGATTTCCTAAATCTATTTAATAGTCAGTTTTATCCCTATCCATGTGTTTGTATTACTTTGATGCATATGAGTTGACATGGTTTTATTTTGTTCAATTTTCTCTCCGAGTCAAACTAAATCTCAAAGTGTTTTTCTTTTTCTTTTTCTTTTTTAAATTACTTTGATCAATCTATATGGTTCAACTTAAGATTTTTACTTGATAAAAAAATATCTTCTGTTTTCGTTTGGTTAAGTTTATTGATTAAAATGTAACTTATGATCTAAGAAAATTTTCATGTGTAATATGTAATTTTATATCATAAATAATATTGAATACAGTTGTCACCATATAAGATGTAGTGCACGAAGTCAGCAGTTATACCACTAAGGAATTTCAATGTGTATTATATCGACAACTAACTTTATCCATAAAATTAGCATATTGTATAATTTGGGACAATCTATGTATATAGTTTAATATCTTATGATCTATATTTCAGGTACATATATTTTAATAAGCTAAAAGATTATGCAAAAAAAAAAAAAAAAATGTAAATCACAAGTAAATACTTTTCTTCTTTTATATAACGATGGATTTGGTTTGAAATTAATCATATTTTTGACCAAGGAAAATTATCATATTGAATAATAATATTTTTTAGTTTGGTTGTAGGATTTTTCCTCCCTTACAATTACAAGCTTGATAGGATATGTTCACCTAAGCCTTAAAGCATACTAATAATTTGCATCCATCCTTGAAATATGATTATGGCATTTCCTATCAAAGAGAATCTCGGAAGGCCCTCACATTGCGATTTATATTGAAATAGATATAAATATAATAGGATTCGATTTGTACGATTGGACAAACATAAATAATTAAAATATTTTATTTAAAATATATAGGACTTGTATAAATCATGGTACAAACAAGTAGTACTACTTATGACAATATGGAAAACTTAATAAACTTGTTAGTACAAATAAGTGGAACTTTATCCTATTAAAGACTTTTAATGTTATTTTTCACAAATTAGACATAGTAATTAAGATTTATTAGACTATTTTGGGCTTCCTTTTGTCCATTAACACAATTCAGTCGATAACTTTATAGACTAATCGGGTAATATCTTATTTTTGAAAAATATTTAAATACAAATTCACGAAGGTTTTTATTATTAACCTTAAAATATCTTGAAACGTACGAATAACTATTGACAATAGAATCTGACCTAATTTGCTAACTTTTGGAGAATGAGAAAAATGACGAGAGATATATAATTAATTAGACATTGGAAATTTAAGAATTTTAACTTTGATATGTCATTAATTTACTTATGCAACGTGTGTTCAATGTTTAGAATAGCGATACCAACTGATATAAAAGCCCTAACACTCCTAATTAGAAATCTTAATTGAGATGAGTTTGTTAGAATTCTTTAGTGAAATTACTAATTTACTATCATGCCTTACCAGACCTTTTCCTCCTATCAAAAATGCTGAATTGGTTCAACACATTTTAGCAATCAATTTTTTCTCTTCCCGTAAACACATTAGCATCATTGATCATACTAGAGTGGAGAATCCACTGTTGGATCAAATCAATCATACCAAAGTGGAAAGTGCATTTTTCAACCAATTGGATCAGTGTTCTTCTCACACCTAGAGGGTGTCAAATGTAGATGTACCCACCATAATCTCTCGTGTCTTTTTCTTCCCACCTCCGTTGCTGGTTTTTTAACAAGGATGCAACAATACGCCTTTTCACATTTTTCCACACTTCGCACAAAGATGGATCGCAAGGAAGGTTTTTAGGCATATTCCAAGTAGAACATTTCTACTATGGAAATGTTGCTCGAAAAAACTATTATTAAATCTAGTCCACACTGATGTAGCTCAATCATCAAGTCCCTTAATCTGTTGCGAATATATATAAAAATAAGCATGAATTCTATCAGCAAGTGCATTGGGTCAAATCAAATAATATAGTAGAGAGTAGAGTGTTGATCCCAAGAGGATTAATTAAGTATTAAACCTATATAAGATTCTATTATTATTTAAGCAACCGGATGGAGAGAATTAACTAATTAACTACTAATTAACCTAGATTGTCAATAAAAGCAGAAAGAGAATTGCTATGAAAATATATCAATTGAGAGTGGGAAAAACAAAATCCACTCTAGTTTCACTAATCAAATTATCATCATGTTATAATAATTTTTAGCTATGTGGATATTCATATGAAATTGTCAAAGCCTTTAATCCTTTTCCAAATTTTAAAGTTTTAAAATCCAAATTAATTCATTAGCTCTCGCTAGACAAATTAGCAATGGACTCTAATTTACAACCATAAATCTTTTAGTTCTATGATTGACTAATGCCCTAAACTAATCCCTTCTAATTCCTTAGTGAGAAATTAGCCAGTAGCCCTAGGACAATTTCTAATAAGATTGAATAATGCTGCTTCCGCATTTATCATTCAATCTTAATTAAGAATTCCTATTGAACCCTAAATTCCCTTCTGAGTCATCAAGGTCCCTATAAACCTAATTCAATAAAGAAACAATGATTTATAGTATAGGAATTACAATATGAATTTTCCACACACCTACTAACATGGCTACAATGTTCATCTTAGTTATTCTAGGATTTCATCATATTCCCACAAAGAAAGTTTAGAACATCATGGAGTTAATAACACAATTACAAATCAGAGAAGTCATTGCAATAATTCATATTTAGCAATAAAATCAATATATTGAATTGCATAAAAGATTAATAGTTCAAAGATCACTAATTCAATAGAATAATAGTAACCCCTAATATAAGAACTCAGCAATTCCTTCAAGGAGCAATTTTTTCCACGATGATTCACATCAACTCAATTGAGCAATATGTCATCACAGTAACAAATCTGCTTCAAAAGACTCTCCTTAGGTCCTCAATTTAGCTAGGAAGCAAAGAAAAGGTCCCCTAATTGTCAACATAAGGACTATTTATAGGACAAACAAAAGAGGGCTTCCACTTAATTATAGGCTAGCACAAGGCTAGTAGTGTATAAGTAATAGTGTATATTGTAGGCCGGCTTAAGGCTGCGTGGCCTTCATTTAAGATTGGCTTGTTTGCTTTAAATCTTCACTTAGCCGGTCTAAATCATGTTGTTGAAGGTCGGCTTTAAGGCCGGTAACATACATTAAAAATTTCCTTCAATTGTGCAAACTTCTCTAAATTGCTTATATTTTCACTCTAAGTCCTCAAAGACCTAAAATATCATAATAAACATAATTAAGTACAATTTTCTTATAATTTCTATAAATTCAATAATAATTGATCATAATTCGCTCAATAAAATGTGAGTATAATGTGCTCTTATCAGCTTCCCCAAACTTAAACTTTTGCTTGTCCTCAAGCAAAATAAATAAGACCAATGGAGAAATCTATCATTAAGAGTACAAAATTTTTGACTTTCACAAATTCAAGCATCTTTTCTTTTATAGCTCATAACTTGCGATTCTGCTGCCTACTGCTCTACTAAGACTAGTCACATATAATTAGATTACTACAATTAAAATTTGGTAGCTAACTTAGACAAAACAAACTTTAATCCTAGTGTTTTGCAAAAGAATCCTAGTCTAAAAGTAAATAGTCAATTCGGAAAGGAAAAACACCCATTTAAACTTCATTGGCTATTAGTAGGCATATAGTCGTTTTAATCACTTCTCTAAGCAAGGCAACACAGAGTGAAAGCATGCGGTATCTACTCTTTCCCTAGATTTTCTCCCTCTTTATTTTAAGTCTTATTTTCACTTATTGATTTTGCATTCATATTCTTTTGATTCATTCACGCATTTACTCTCTCTCTCTCTCTCTCTCTCTCTACAAAGTTTATATGTTGAACTTTTGCCTTTCCACCCTTTTCGTTATAGTGAGTTTATTGAGTCGGTATATCCCAAGCTCATCACCTAAGTGATCAGGTTTTAAGGGACCCCAATGAACTCTTCCTCACTTTAACATTAAAGATTGGATACTCTTAACTCAGTTACCGAAGTCATTGGAGTAAAGGCTATGCTTGTTTCTTTCTTTTCTTTTGAATGCTACAATAAAGTTAAAACTTTTTTATAAAGGACCACTAAGTAAAAAGTTTCTTCTACCTCTTTTACTATGTGTTGAAATGCTTTCAAAGCAACTCAAAAGAAGATATACAAGCTAAATTTGCCTAGAAGTAAACCTGTTTATTTTTCACTTAAGGACTTGACTCATTCTCAAACCTCCAATTCTAAAGTTAAATACAAGATAAATTTTTTTCTTAAAGATTTTTCTAATTAATTTCTACCAAGTATTCTAATCACAACAGTGGGTGAGTAAGGTACTTAAGCAAGTCAATTTCACATTTTTTTTCTTTCACATATGCTATTAATAATATTTAGTACAATCTCTAGATTCATGAAAATTTTGAAAAAAATTGGGCCTAAAATTTGCCAATTTTCTAGATAATGCTTAAGGACAGATATAAGTTCAAAGTATGGGTAATACATGCTAAGATATCATAGATATGCGATTAATTCAACAATTCAAACATTTGCAATTCATACTCAACTTTATTCTCCATATTTTATTATCCTTTCCCCACACTTAAATCGAATAGTGTCCTCATTGTTCCTAATTCAACTCAAAATAGGAAAGGAATAAAGTTAAAATATAAGAGAAAAGAAAAACTTGTACTTTCCTAGTGTCAAGTCTTTAGCAGCAAAAGTGAATTCCAATCCAGATATCATTTAGAGAGTCATATGGTTTAGATCAGCCTTGTATTTATAAACACAAAGAAAGAAAAAAAAAAAAAAAAAAAAAAAAAATCCTAAGGTACATATCAAAAGTAAATATCAAAAGTTTACCCAATCAAGTGGGTGCTTGATAAAATGCAAATCAATAGCAAAACAAAAATAAACAAAGCAAAAGAATATAGAAAGTGAGTAGTGGCTCTAGTTCTCTGGCTCAATGCTACTAGTGTCCTCACTAGAAGTTTCATAGTGTAGCTTCTCTACAGCTGCTAGATAGAAGCAAGAGATAGCAGATTTCAACATATCAAACAAGGTAGCCCTAAACTTCTTGTTCGTTTTCCACTCATTTTGAATGTCCTCCTTGATTTCCCTAATTTTTGCTCTCAACTGCTCATAAGCACTAGTAGGAGGAGTAGGATAGGATGTAGAAGCTCTTTCAGTAGGGGGAATTTCATGAACTTCCTCATCTTCATCTGGATTAAACCTATTTGCTATCTTAGATAATCCCCAAGTTCTAAACGACCTAGAAGAGATCTTTTTACATTCTATAACTTCATCCCCTTTAGCTTGCTGAAAAATCCTTATCCATTTTAGTAATGCAGTGATATAACCTCCAAAAACTTGTGCTCCATAGTTGCAAAAGTAGTAGCAAGATATTTCGATGGTACAAAGTCATCCCTCTTGGGTTGAATTATCAAGGACTAAAATTTTCAGCATTCATATCATTAGGCCAAGAGTTCGGAAGGTCCACCATAGCCTCTTCATCTTTATAGAGTCCTAAGAAAAATCCAATCTGCTTTAGTTCTATCTCATGAACCTCTCCAAAGGCTTAAAAGGTCATAGTGGAAACCTTCCCATCTTTTTCTATTCTTATAGTGGACAAGAACTCTATTGTAACATTTTTAAAGGAAAGTTCCTTTATCTCAAATAGCCTGAACCAAGTCTTATCTTCTATAATATGCTAGATTCTCTCTTGCATCCCATAGTCCTCTAGAAGCTCCCTGTATAAGTATTGGTGGTTCATGAAACTCATCTTTTGAAGCTTCTTCTTTCTCTCATTGGCATAGTTTTGGTTATAAAGTAAATTTTTGTGCTGAGTTCTTAAAGAAGATGCATCAGTATTCTTTTCCTTCTTTTGCTTTTGCTAGAGCTTTCTGGGTGGCATTTGTACATGATGAAGATACAGTATACTCAATTTTCATTGAACAAACCATGCTTAATATGGATATTATAGAAATCATGATGAATTGATACTTAATTAGCCTTAATTGTGTTATTTTGGGTCTTGAAGGAATTATAATGCAAATTTGAGAAGTTTTATGCATGTTGGATACAAGTAAAAATCAAAACCATCCAAAAGAGGTCTTGCACAACCAACTTTCATTGTCCAACAAAGCAACACTAGTAAATAGAATACCAACAGCGTTGGCTTAAACAATAGATCAACAGTAGACTTCATCAGAGCTATACACCGGCTCCTAGAAGTTCAATGCCGCCAACGTATAACTAGCGTAGACCATGCACAATAGCAAAAACATTAAAGCCACCTCTGCCTTGATTGAACACCGCATGTGTATCCTTCTTGGAAATTAATTCGAACATCAAACACTGACATCTAGAGATTTACGCTACCAACATATGCCCAAAGTTGGTAGTGTAAGTATGAAGGCCGATGGTGATTTGCTCTTGGGAATTTTTGTTTAAACAATGATGGTCGACAATCCAAAAATCAATGCCACCGGTGTTGTTACCAGGGTACAACCTACACCTACAAAATGAAGAAGAACAGTAGCTGCCATCTTGTCTTGGATTTGAAGTTATAATGAACACTTGTAAGGTACGTCGGCAGTGTACATGGTGTAACTACTGCCTGGTATACGTTGTGTTTACTAAAATTGCAGATTTTCTTCTATAAGATTTTGCGACCAAATATTGTAATTATCATCCAATAGACAACTAAAAATCTAGAAAAGAGAGAAGATTGTATGACAATGAGTGGATATGTTCCTAATCTTCTAGCGAAAGGATTGTCGCATGTTCGGTTCTTTAAGGGTTGTGAGATCTAAATGATTTGTTATTGAATCTGCTCTTGTTTTGGATATTTATATATCTTCTACTTGTTTTGATTTTGTTATCTTGTTTGATTGATTCAAATTAAGGCCTGTTTGTTCAATTAACAAGGTGATATATTGTCAATTAGAAAGTTGAATCCATAATTATTCGATTGTTCTGATATTTGTGACACAATAACATAATCAATTATGAGATAGGTAATTGATTTGTGTTATGACGATATATAATCGGGTCTAAATATATCATGCTTTTGATTTGTTGGCTTGAATTAGTGATCTCTCTTGTTATTCATGCTATTGATAGACTAAACCTTAAGAGCTTGCTTAGGATTGTTTAATCAATAAGGGAAATAATCAAAGAGCTTGTTTTGGTTATTGATAAAGTAAGGAGAGATAGGTTGTTAAAGCTTGTTAACAGCCATAACCAGTTCATCCAAGATAAAGAACATAATTCCTTGTATCAATAATCATTTTTATGAATTGGACTGTGATAATATCTTTGGTTAGGAACTCTTTGATTTTAATTCACACTTTGTAATTTGTTTACTTGCTTATAGTATAATTAGTTTTTTTTTTAGATTTCACAAAGCTCCCCTCTTCTCTTTTTCATCTAATTCTTAAATAGAAATAAAATTTACCAATCTCTATAGACACAACCCTGCTTACTGCTATATATAAATTTTTAGAGTAGGATTATATATTTATTGGATTCGACACAAATAAGTCGTCTTAATTACAAAAGGAATACGTAATTCAATGATAACACAAGCAACCATTGGAAATGTATTCAAGTAATGCCTGTATCTATCAACCAGTAGAATAGAACAATTAAGAGCTAGGCATTTAACAAGTTAAAAATCAAGACACAAATCCTTCTCAAGCAAGATCTACATCAAGATAGTCATATGCTTACATCTTTTGTGCCTAAGACATGATATACCATGAAATTGTATAAACCAAAACCATAGGCATGCAATCTATCAAGAACAAAGCATACAGTTTGGATCATATTTCTTACGCTTGTAATTAGAAATTACTGCTAATGGCCTAAGTTAGGCGGCCTAGATTTTAACCAATGTGGGAGACTTATTCAAAATACATGGGAGAGGGAAAATACATATGTTTAAGGTCATGCATATACTCTTAAACACATTAGGAGTATAACCTTGCAAGAGAGTAGCACCAATTTCCTTCTAAACTCATGCAAATCAAAGTTTTAGCAAGAATCACAACTCATGAACCCTACTTTGTGACATTTCTCAATCGAGACACAACAAGTCGAAAGTAACTACATATAATTAACGTAATGGCAATTAATTGGCTCTAAATAAAAGAATCCCAAAATTTTGAACACATGAACAATTTCGGTTACAAGCCCTAAACTCGAGTACAATGTGTATTTTGAAAGAAATCAAGTACAAGTCATGTGTAATCCACATCTATATAAGTATAAAAACAATTTTTACTTCAAAGATCAGCAAATCAACCATACCAACCAACCCTAAAGCACCATTCTCCTAATTATAGAATTCATAGCCAAGAACATTGAAGAATAAATAAATAAATAGGGAAAGAACTCGAGAGAAAGAAGAATAGAGAGAGAGAACCCGAAATATGTCTTATAATAAGACATACGTTGGATCTCTGTAACTATACGTCGGCAGTGTACATAGCCGGCATTGGAAATTGAATTAATTTCCAATACGAAAGGCTGCCCAAAGGTTGACAATGTATACTTTCCATTAGCCGATCTTTATGGTTATGCTAGCTCAAGGTTGGTGGCTTTTAAACCTTTGTTATAGGGCAAAATTCATGGAATATGATAAACCGCCTAAAGGTCGGTAGACTAAATTCTATCGAGTTGCCATAAATTTTGTTTTTTTTTTTTTTAGCAATAAGAAAACATAGCCTTCATAAATGGAACTTACAAGGCTTAAAACCAGCGGCCTAAATTTTTAATTAGCTGGCCCTTGTGTAATGTCTTTCAAATGATTTTTTTTATCTTGAGCATTTGCACTCTCTAATCAAGTTTAAATTAGCCCCAAATAAAAGATTTAGTATTCTACAAAGTTAAAGTACTTACCTTGAATTCCTTGGAGCTGTGGTCAATATGAAGGACTTGCTTCTTTACTTCCCCACACTTAGAAATTGACTTCTCCCTTGTTTATTAAAGTACAAACATGCCTCGGTTGTAATATGTACCATAATACTAATGTTAGATAAATAGTTAAACATAACAAAAATATTTTATACTAGTGTTAAGCATAGGTTACTTCTCATGAAGTGCTTAGTTTATAGTCGCTAGCTTGACTTTCCTGGTTCTTACAACGGATTTCTTAGAGCCACGATAGTGTCATCACTATAAATGTTTTCCCCTTCATAGTAATGCTTGAGAAGATAATCATTTACTTTAAAAGTTTATTTGTCTTTTGTCTTTAGCCGAATTGCATCATAAGTAAAAACATTAGCTATAACAAATGGTTTAGACCATCGAGATCTCAACTTACCTAGGAATAGCTTCAGTCAAGAGTTGTATAATAAGACTTTTTGACCAGGCAAAAACTCTCGCTTTAGGATGTTCCTATCATTCCATTTCTTAGCTTACTCCTTGTATATCCTAGCATTTCACATGCTTCCTCTCTCATCTCAGCCATCTGGTTCAGCCGAAGCCACCTCTTTTTACCTACAACTTGTAAATCAAAATTAAGGTATTTTATGGCCTAATATGCTTTGTGCTCAAGCTCTACCAGTAGGTGACATGATTTATCGTACACAATCTTGTATGGGGCCATTCCTAAAGAGGTTTTGAAAGATGTCCTATAAGCCCACAATGCATCATCAAGTTTTAAACACCAATCTTTCCTAGATGCTTTGACAATTTTCTCTAAGACATGTTTTATTTCCCTATTGGACACCTCTACCTATCCACAAGTTTACGGCTGATAAGGGGTGGTAATTTTATGTGTAACTCCATATTTTGATAACAAATTTTCAAACTTCCGATTGCAAAAGTGTGATTCGCCATCACTTATAATGGCTCTATGTATCCCAAACCTTGAAAAAATGTTCTTTTTCAAATATTTAATTACAACCTTGGCATCATTTGTTTGAAGAGCAATTGCTTCTACCCATTTTCACACGTAATCAATAGCCATAAGTATATATTTATTTGAAAAAGATAAGGGAAAAGGACACATAAAGTCTATTCCCCACACATCAAAAAGCTCAATTACAAGAATGCGGTAATTCATGTCTCCTAGTAATATTGCTAGTCCTTTGGCATTGAGCACAAGACATAATATAATTTGTACAATCACTAAACAGTTTAGCCTAATAAAATCCACAAGATAAGATCTTAGCTGCAATTCTTTCCACACTAAAGTGGCCTCCTGCTTCCTTAGAATGACAGTGCTGTATTATGTTAAGCTGTTTAGTTTCAGACACATAATGTCTAATTACTTGGTTAACATAGCATTTAAACAGATATGGTTCATCCTAAAAATAGTATTTCACATCATGCAAAAGTTTCTTTTTCTGTTAATATGAAAACCATACGGTGTGATTTTGTTGATCAAGCAATTGACTATATCAACATACCAAGGTAATCCTTGGATTTCTACTACATGTAACTACTCATCAGGGAACTTTTCATTAATGGGTGGATCTAAACAATCTGATTCCAAATGGGATAAATGGTCGCCACCACATTTTCAGTTCCCTTTTTATCATTAATTTCTAGGTCAAATTCTTGTAGTGGTAAAATCCAACGAATTAACCTAAGTTTATCATCAACTTTAGCAAACGAATATTTAAAAGCAGCATGGTTTGTATATACTATGATATTAAAACCTATTAGATAAGGCTAAATCTTGTCACATGCAAATCTAACTGCTAAAAAAGCTCTTTTTTTGTTGTGGCATAGTTTCTTTGGGCCTCATTTAAGGTTCTATTGGAATAGTATATTACATGAAATAACTTACATGTCCTTTTCCCAAGTACTGCTCCTACAACATAGTCGCTAGTGTCACACATCAACTCAAATGGAAGCTCCCAATTAGGTGCAATGATCACTAGTGCAGAAGTGAGCTTCTCCTTTACTAAATTGAATGCCTACAAACAGCTATCATTGAAAACAAAAGCATAATCTTTTTCAAGTAAATTACCAAGAAGTTTGGAGATTTTAGAAAGTCCTTGATAAATCTCCTGTAGAAGCCAGCATATCCTAGGAAGCTCCTGACTCTTTTTACTAAAGTGGGTGGTGGCAACTTCTCTATTATCTCCACTTTTGCCCTGTCAACTTCAATCCCTTTCTCTAATACCTTGTGACCTAAGATTATTCCCTCTCTTACCATAAAATGGCATTTCTCCCAATTCAAAAGCAAAATAGTCTCTTTATATCTTTTAAGCACACAACCTAAATTAGTCAGACATGATTCAAATAACTTCTCAAAGATAGAGAAGTCATCCATAAATATTTCTATAAAATTCTCTAACATGTAAGAAATATATAGACATCATGTGCCTTTGGAAAGTGGTAGATGCATTATAGACACTGAAGAGCATTCTCCTAAAGGCAAAAGTGCCATAGGGACAAGTAAAGGTGGTTTTTTTCCTAGTCCTTGGATGCTATATGAATCTGATTATAACAAGGATAACCATCTAGAAAACAGTAATAGTCATGTCCTACAAGTTTTTCTAGCATCTGATCTATAAAGGGGAGGGAAAATGGTCTTTACAGTGGCATCATTCAGTTTCTTGTAGTCTATACAAACTCTCTACCTAGTCACAGTACAAATCGGGATTAACTCGTTGGCCTCATTTTTTAACCATATTTATACCACCCTTTTAAGCACTACCTAAATAGGACTAACCCATTTACTATCTGAGATAAGATAGATAATACCCACATCTAGTAGTTTAAGCACTTCTTTCTTTACTACCTCCTTAAGAGTTAGGTTTTGTCATCTTTGTGGTTGTACCGTGGGTTTACACTCAAACTCCAGAAATATCATGTGAGTGCAAATCAAAGGACTAATCCCTTTGATATCAGTAACGATCCACTTGATGGCCTCTTTATACTCTTTAAGAATGCCTAGGAGCTATTGCTTCTGATCGCTTGCCAAAGAAGAGGAGGTGATTATAGACAAAGTGTCATCTATTCTAAGATAATCATATTTTAAATGACTAGGTGTTATGTCAAACATGGCACTGGCTTCTTCTCACTGGTGCCTCGTTCCTCATAATATTGAGTTCTAATCTTTGACACCTGCTACACAATGTCTTCCTTTGGCTCATCATCATTACTCTAATCATCCAAGTCCTTAAGAATTGATTCCATTGTATCCAATCCTGCTTTCTCTTCCATAGACTCACAGGTAAGCTCATCAATAACATCAATAGTGTAACAGGATTTACAATCATCAAATTTCTTTATAACCTCACAAACATTAAAAGTTATTTGTTCATCCATAACTCTTAAAGTAAGCTTACCTTGCTCCACATCTATTAATGCTTTACATGTCGCAAGGAATGATCTACTGAGGATCATGGGTCCTTCTTTTTCCTCTTCCATTTCCAGGACTATAAAGTCAATTGGAAAGATGAATTTGTCTACCTTCATTAGGACATTCTCCACAATATCCTTTGGGTATTTAACACTCTTGTCAGCAAGTTGCAAGGTAACATGAGTCTCCTTACAGTCTCTAAGTCTCAGTTTCTTGAAAATAGACAGAGGCATTAAATTTATACTTGCACCTGAATTAATAACAACTTTGTCAGAAAATTTTATGTAGTGTAAAGAATAGTAAAACTCCCCTGATCTCTTTGTTTCCTCAGCAAGTTGGATAAGTTTTTCTGTAGGATCATGGGGCACTCCCCTATAAGCATCACAGGTTCATTCCTATCAATCTTCCTCTTCTTGGTGAGTAGCTCCTTCATGAATCTAACATATGAAGGCATCAGCTGAAGTGCCTCTATAAAAGGAATATTGATTTGCAACTTCTTGAAGACTTCTAGAAATTTAGCAAATTGGGCATCTAAATGCTATTGCTTTAGCCTTCCTAGAAAAGGGATAGAAGGAACATAAGGTTTCACCTCTGGTGATTTTTGCTTTGGCTCCTCTACCTTTTGTTTCTTTTTATCTTTCTCTAGATTCTCTTCCTTTCCTTCATCTTGTCTATCAATTGTTTCCACTTCCTTACCACTCCTCAGCATTATAGCATTAACACCCTTGAGGTTCTCCTCAATATTACTAGGTAAAGACCCTGATGGTCTATCACTCAACTGTTGAGAAATCTGACTAATTTGACCCTCTAAGTTTCTAATGATAGCCTGTTGATTTTGCATCATAGTATCAATCTTCTGCATATAGCTCAACATGAGTTCTTCTATTTTAGACTAATGCTGTTGAGGTGGGGCATTTTGAGTAGGATCTTGCTTTTGGAATCTAGGTGGCAGTTTGAGTGCATTATTCTCATTCCTCCATGAGAAATTAGGATGATTACATCATCTTAGATTGTAAGTGTTCGAATAGGGTCACTAATTAGCCCGTTGAAAATTGTTGACATAGTTCACTTGCTCTCCATTAGATGAAGCTATAGGAATTCCCGATAGGCAATCAAGAGTCGAATGTGGTCCTGAGCATAACTCACAAAAAGGAACTTGATTAGCATTAAAAGAATGTGCTGAGGTGAGTTTTCTCACCCAAGTGGTGAGAGTTAAAACGTGGGCTGTTAAATGGGAAATAGTGTCCATGTCATTGACTGATGCCACTCTTGATTTGCCTCTCTCATTCTGCCAATTATATGCACTAGAGGCCATCTTTTCTTTCAATGCACTTGCTTTATCATAACTCTTACCCATCAGTGCACCTCTAGATGCAACATCTATTGAAGACCTCAATGTCTCATCTAGGCTGAGATAGAAAATCTCAATCAGGAGATTATTTGGCAATTCGTGATGTGAGCATTTTCTAATTGCCTCCTTGAATCTCTCCCATGCCTTATAAAGTGATTTACCACTAAACATGGTGAAGTTGGTGACATCGTTCCTTAATCTTGTAGTCCTGGCTGGTGGGAAAAATTTCCTTAGAAATTTAGATGAGAGGTCGGCCCATGTGGTAATGGACTCTTGTGGCAGTGAATTGAACCAAGCTCTAGCTTTATCCCTTAGTGAGAAAGGGAAAAGTTGTAATTTGATGATGTCATTTGTGACGTTATTCATCTTCAACATGTTACAATATTGGAGGAATCCTACAATATGCTCATCAGGACTCTCATTTGGACATCCTCCAAACTTATTTGTTTGAACCATCTAGATGAGTGACAGCTTCAGTTCAAAATTGTTGGACTGAATAGTAGGCCTCCTAATTGCAAAGCCTAATATAGTAGAACCTATATAGTCCGAAAGTGCTCTAGTAGCACACTATATCTGATTGTTGTTCTTATTGTCTGCCATCTCAACTTCTAGCACTTCTTTCCTTTTTTTTTTTTCTCTCTTCACAATTGGCATAAAGTGTGCTCTATCTTAGGATTTATTGATAGAAGTTCAACACTTCTACTCCTGCACATAAAATACCTGAAAAGAGAATAAGGTATAAATACATACCATATAGTGTGCCTAAATTAACAATAGAACTAAGGGTCGTCTAATATTAAGTTAATCCCCCGCAACAACACCAAAAACTTGATCCGTCGTGAATGTATATAAAAATAAGCGTGAATTCTACCAGCAAGTACATTAGGTCATATCAAGTAATATAATAGAGAGTAGATTGTCAATCCCATGGGGTTTAATTAAGTACTAAACCCATATCAGGTTCTATTATTATTTAAGCAATAAAATAGAGAGAATTAACTAATTAACTACTAATTAACCTAAATTGTCACTAAAAGTAGAAAGAGAATTGTTATCAAATTATATCAATTGAAAGTGGAAAAAACAGAATCCATCCTAGTTTCACTAATTAAATTGCCATCATGTTATAATAATTTTTAGCTATGTGGATATTCATATGAAATTGTCAGACCCTTTAATCCTTTTCTAAGTTTTAAAGTCTCAAAACCCCAAGTTAATTCATTAGTTTTTGCTAGACAAATTAATAGTGGACTATAATCTACAACCATAAACCTTCCAATTCTATGATTGACTAATGCCTTGAACTAATCCCTCTTAATTACTTAGCAAGAAATTAACTAGTAGCATTGCATTAGTCCCTAAGACAATTTCTAATAAGAATAAATAATGCTGCTTTCGCATTTATCATTCAATCTTAATTAAGAATTCCTATTGAAACCTAAATTCCCTTTAGAGTCATTAAGGTTCCTATAAACCTAATTCATTAAAGAAACAATGATTTATAGTATAGGAATTACAACATGAATTTTCCATACACCTACTAATCCTATAACGTGGCTACAATCTTCATCTTAGTTATTCTAAAGCTTCATCATATTCCCATAAAGAAAGTTTAGAACATCATGGAATTGATAACACAATTACAAATCAGAGAAGTCATTGCAGTAGAATTCATATTTAGTAATAAAATCAAGATATTGAATTGCATAAAAGATTAATAGTTTATATATCACTAATTCAATAGAATTATAGTAACCTCTAATACAAGAACTCAATGATTCCTTCAAGAAGCATTCTTTTCTACGATGATTCACTTCAACTCAATTTAATAAAATGTTAACATAGTAACAAATCCTCTTTAGAAGACTCTCTTTAGGTCCTCAATTTAGCCAAGAAGCAAATAAAAGATCCCATAATTGTCAACATAAGGACTATTTATAGGACAAATAAGGGAGGGCTTTCGTCTGATTATTGTTCGGCCTAAGGCCGACAGCTTATAAGGACCGGTATAAATTGTAGGCTGGCTCAAGGTCGGCGACCTTCATTTAGGATTAGCTTATTTGCTTTAAATCTTCACTTGGTTGGCCTTAATCATGTTGTTGAAGGTCGACTTTAAGGCCGGCAGCGTACATTAAAGATTTCCTTCAATTGGGTAAACTCATCTAAATTGCTTATATTTTCACTGTAAGTCCTTAAAGATCTGAAATATCACAATAAACATAATTAAGTACCATTTTCTTATAATTTCTATAAAATCAATAATAATTAATCATAATTCGCTCAATAAAATATGAGTATAATGTGCCCTTATCACCCCTTCGTACCTACAAAATACATTCACTCCTTTCCATTAAAATGATGATAAGATAATCTCCTTAAACACTAGAATAGACCGAGGAGGAGGGAAAGATGAATCTAAGTTTGTTTTACATAGGTTAGTCACACGACTTACTTTAGTAAACAACCAAATAATGTAAATATGAATTTTCTGATGAAATACACTAGGTTTGATTCTCCTCTTCAATTATTATAAAGACCTTAACGTATTTGAAATAATTATGAGGAAAACCCAGTCAAACTAAAAGGTACATCCTTTTTTTTTCCCAATAAAGATAATAGATTCATCAAGCATTCACAAATTTGATTGAAAGCTTAACCTAAACATAATTAAGGTGTAATGCTCTAAATTTAGGGATATTTACAACCCGCCAAGTGTTCATATGGGATATGGACACACTAAGGCTCAAAACTAGCTAATATCCATAATAAATATCATAAATGCTTCAAGATCTCTCATACATTAGTGATTATAAATCCTACATGTTTACATGGTTGTAATCACAAACAATCACACAATTATCCTCTTATGATTTTTAAGAGTTTAACTTATATTCGTAAACCAACATTACAAAATTTACGAGTTGATACTAAGAGATAACCTATAATAAATATTAGGTACCTAATATCTTTAAGATCGACGATTCTATTTTTCCTTAATCTTCACATGTTTCTATTCCTCATATGGAGGGTCTTCAATGCTAATGATATTCCTAACCCACACGTAAATATAACAATGTATATATATGATGTTGGGTACTCTCTAATAGCCAAGAGTCCAAAATATGAATATTGGGTACTCCTCAATATTCTCAAAACTAAAGCACTTAGATATACCCAAATCATTTTCATGCGCAACTCCACTCTCGGACAATGCTACACATGGATCATCGGGTTGCCACGATAATGGCGTAGATATTCTCTATCTATTATCAGCAGCCACAAACAAACAACAAGCAAATTTATTTAGCTGAATGAATAATTAATCAATTTAAGATTCTATCCTACAAAAGCACAAGCAACTAGCAATGTATACATGAACTTGAAAGTTGTATCATTCCAAACTAGTTTCTGTTACCTGAATTACATATACAAAAGTTGTTTAGAGACTTCTATATGTCTAACTTAAATTTTCATTATATTTCTAATAGTTTCATTCATACTTTGTTACTATCTACGTTCGTAGGACCTTAAAGTATACTTAAATCATAATGGAAAGAGTTTAATGAACCTTAGTCTTTTTTAGGCAAGAAAATGTTGAATTTAAAGGTGTTATAATGTGTAAAAACTAGTGTACTAGTGGGTATATAGTTGGGTATCACCTAGGTGAAGAAAATAGGTCATAAAAGGTCCATGAGAAGGTATATGAGTAAAACATGGGGGGAACATGACCTCGTGTTTCTCCATGTGTTCTTTTTGAAGTATATTTTTAAATCATAGAGAGGAACACAACTAGAAGCGTGAGGTCATGTATACGTTGTGCTCTTTCTAAGTTTTTTCTTCGTTGAAAACACATAGAGAAACACGATTTGATACACGAGCTAGTTTATTGGTTGTGTTTTTTGTGTGGAAAAACACTATTTTCAACATAGAGAGGTATACAACTTAAAACATGGGGTCGTGTCTTAGTCATGTACTTCTGGAAAACACTATTTTTTTTCCATTTGAGAGGTACATGACTTAGTGCCCGACTGTGTATTAAGCTGTGTATTTCTGTAAATTCTTTTTTTTTTTCATGAAAATTTCCATATTTCAAAACTTAACATCACTTTAAACATCTCCTTGAACACATTATCAACCCCAAAATCATCTTAACACTCATGGTATTCTTCCAAACATATCCAACACTTATGAACAAAATAATATGATGAAAATACATTAATTTTGATTTCCTTCGATGTTCCTCACAAATTCCCAATGGTTAATCCGTGACAACCCTTTCTTCTTGTCGTTCTTCCAGTATTAGCTTGTACTTTGTCGTTCCTATTGTATGAGTAGTCTATCTACATTATCTTCCTAGTATCATCCAGTCTTTCATCCCTCCAAAGCTTTAGTTTTTGCTATTTATTGATTTTCCTGAAAATCTCTTTCCCAAGGCCTTATGTCTTCGTTGTATGGGATTGATATCAATCCAAAATCCTAAGAAATTGGCTATTTAAATTGTTATCTTGTTCGTCGTGGTAAGGAATAGAAGGGAGAATTAATTTGTTGCCATCATCATTTTAAAAAAAACTTCAAAAGTCAATAGGAAGGAATGGAGATTTCTGTAGGGACTAGATGAGGAAGAAAAGAGTTTTTGAGAGTGGTTAAAAATTTATTTGATACTTTATATGTTGGTGAACCAATGCATCTTATGAAGCTTGATGCCCATGAACCATGTTACGCCCATTTACTAAAACTAATTTATATCCTTGCCCTTTCACATGATTTAATTTGATTTGGGGTATTTTATAAAGAAATAACATTCTCTCCCAATAACCAACCTTTATATGGATTTAGTCACGGTGAGCTAAACTCTAGCTCAAAATCTAAGCTTAAGCACAATTTTTAATTGAGGTAGATTAAACTCAATTAAATCCATTTATAACCCAATCCAAAGTTAGATAATCTAAGCAATCGAACACTCAAAAGTAGCTATTTAAGATATATGATGTGAAATAGCTACAATTATTAACTTGCATACACAAAGGAGAAGCTAAACATGTTTATACTCCTTTAAGATACGAATGACCCATAAACAAGTCTCACTCACAAGCTCCATGCATAAACAACTTTTACAAGCAAATTAATTCTTCCATAATAATCTCTTAGTATAATAATCACCTAAACATATTGTCATGACCCTAAATAGGGACTTAGGAGGATTATCCTAGAGTCGTCATATTATGTGTGCACTTATAATATAGGACTGTTCTGCAAGTTAGAATTTGCAAGATTTTAATTACTTATTCTTTCAATATGTTTTACATGTATATATATTTTGAAAAATGGTTTAGGATACTAATATTTCCACAAATCACAAGGACCGCAGACCCTACCAAAAATGAAACAGGGTAAGGCAACTTAGGTTATCTACAATCCATAATCAAAGGAGATTAGAAAAGAAATAAATCAAGTTTTAAGCCCTTTCTCTCAACTAAGTTTAATCCATCCACATTCCAATCCTTGACTCGATCTTTGATACGCTCTGTGCTTCTTTCCTATCCCAATCTTAGCTTTATGAATTTTCTGCAAAAACAAACTATTAGGGAGTAAGCATAACTAGTTTAGTGAGATAGCTCCTTACGCAAACGTACCCATAACAAAATAATCAAGTAAGTCCATTAGCAAGCATATGAAATGCATCATCCATATGATCAAACAAATACATGCGACTATCTGGTGACATATGTAGAATCGATTTGCGCCCTCCGTTCTAGGGGTAGGGAACGATCTGAATGGGTCCAACGACCTTCTTGAAATTTGAGCACTTCTTGGGGTTTCAATTAACTGTACTACTAGTCCCTGGGTTTTTCTTGCTCAAAGTGATCGACCTAGCTCGGCTATACCATGAAGTTGTATTTCCCGAACGTCCTAGTCCCTCAAGCTGTAGCTAGGCATCTTACCTTTTCGGTCCCTCACAGAGGAGTAGTAGCAAAATGCGAATTTGATTCTCTAAATGATATGCATGATCAATTTGTTATAAAAGGTTCCCAATTAGCAATTAATTTCTATTAAGGTGATCAACCGATATTCACACATAAGTCATCATAATAGGAGAACAATTCACTTTAGTTAACCAATCGAGTTTCGATAAGCTTAACATTCATTGATCACATATAATAAATCACATACATAAATCCCATAATATCCCACATGCATACCAATTTTATCTTTTCTTAGAATTTAGCGCTCTACTTTACAAGAACATGCACGAATACGTAAATCGTAAAGAAAAACTCTCTCGTCCTTAGTGCGATCCTTAGTCAAAGTAGTTCTTGGGAAAGGGGTTCTCGTATTCCTCATCACCTAGATAAAAGAAATACTCAGAATGAGATTTCATAAAGGTTCTACTTAAAATTCCAATTCTACCAACTAAATTCATGTTACTTTTCCGGTTGTGGGAATTTCAACTTAAAACGACCATAACTTGCTCATTTCAACTTAGAATTTCACATATTAGTAGTCGTTTTCTAGTTACTCAAAAATATTTATCTATTTCTAAAGTTATTGTAACACACAGAAAACAAAAAAGATACAATGAAGATAAATAGGTCATGGTATATATATAAGCTTATATCAAAGCCACAAACAAGTTAAGTTTGGTTAATCTTGTTTTGGGAAAGAATTGTCAAATTTTAGAATATCTGCAATTTTGACAGATGCAACGCCGACATCTGGAAAGGGAACGCTGCCAGTGTAAAGGTAGTGTAGGTGGTGTACAGTACCAAATTCTTTAATGCCGAAGTTGAACGCCGGTGTGTGTATGTGTGTTTTTGCTGGTGTTGAAGTTGGATTAGAAGCGTTATTGTCTAACGCTGGAGTTGACCATCACCGGTGTTGAGTTAGGTTTTTCCGGCGTTTGATGTTCGAAACGACACAAAGGATTTTATTGCATGTCGAACAGCGTCTCCTAGGGATCCTACATTGCCGGCATAGGTATTTAATTTACCAGCATAGAAGTGAAATTCTATATATACACGAGCAATTAACAGATTTCGATAGATTTCATTTTCTCATTCGTTCTTCCTTTGTTTTGAGTGTTTGGCATCTGATCTTCGTGCTTGGAGTCTTGTGAGGCTTAAGATTGATTCCGGTGAGTATTCTAACCATCTACAACGTGTTTTCTACATATCTAAGCATGATTTCTCTTAAGGTTTTGTTGATTTTTGAAGGATTTATGGGAGAAAAACCCTAGTTTTGGTTGGAATCCAAATTTGTAGATGTGACTCGGGTTTTAGTTATCCAAATCAGTAAGTTTTGTCTTTGCGTTGATGGATTTAAACAATGTGTGGTTAGATGACCTTTATATATTCTTGTTGTCATGTAATATTACGGTATTGGTGTATTATCGATATTGTGGACTTGTTGTGGGTTGTGATCGGAGAAGACGGTGCAAATTTTTGGAGATTTATTATCAGGTTAGAGTTTTAAGAGATTATGATATATTAGGGTTTGTTCCTTTTACCGTGTTCTATACATCTGTTTATGTATGTATGCCGTTGACAGGATAATTGGAGATTTTGGTATTTAATTGTTGGTATTGATCAAGGGGTTGTAGAGATTCTTGTTAGTGTTGTTGTCGTCGATATTAGGTTAGGTGAATTTAGATTAGTATTCCTGAGATTGAAAATGTACGACCAATCCCTGCTTGTTGTTGTTGCTTGCAAGTTTAGTATTACTTGATTGGTTTTTTGAACATAACTTCATAATAAATCTAATTCTATTCAGCTTAATAATTGTCTACTTGGTTGTGTTTAGCTTTGACCAGTAAAGACAGTGACATTGGTGAGGCACCCTGATGCTCTATGTGTGAGGTTGTCCCGAGTGGGCTCATATATAGAGATGATTCTGGTAGAATTAAGGGAAACGGGAATGTTTGGAGAGCACCCACTCATCTATATATGTATATAATTACCTTATTTTCAAAGAGTTGATTGTTTTTCAAGAGGAGTCTGAGTTATTTTGAGTTTGGAACTAGAGTATATATAGTTTTGAACTGTGTTGATTTGCTTATCGTAAAAAGATAATAAACTGATTGCTTGCATTAGACTAGGTGCATTTGATATATATATCTCTGTTACGTGTGCATTTGCATTTTTTTTTTTAAGGATTGGAGTTATCGTACTGGGCTTCGCAGCTCACTATTTAAAATTTCAGGCATAGGTGACGAAGACATTGTATATGATCTTTTGGGATATGATCTGACCTTGGATTAAGGGGATGACGATAATGGACCTGACTACCCAGCTAAGAGTTAGATTTGCAGTTTACAGGTTCATAGAAGAAGAGAAGTATTTTAAATATATTGAAGACTTGAAAATTATCTATTTATGTTTTTATGTTTTATGAACAGTTATTTAAAGACTAAGTGTAAATGAAGGGTTTCTCTTGTAGACAGTTACAGTTTTTATGTTGGATTGTTGGCTTGTGGTTATACCCATTAGGATGTTTATATGCTGAACTGGAATATTATGAAGTATAGTTGTGTTTCCATGTTATACAGGTTGTGTTGAGTATCCTATGAGATACTCCATGTGTTCGTTTACAGGTGATATTTATATATTTGTGGATATTAGAGCCTTAAAGTGTCCGACTCAAGAGAGGACACGTGATGGGTTGTAATGCCTTATTTTCGGGTGTTACAGCTTAATTGGTATCAGAGCCTACGTTTTGAATCATTAGAATTAAGAAATTGACTCTTTAGGATGGTGAGCATTGATGAGTGCAGTAGTACATGTTTAGGATGTTTTCTTTTCTAGTTAAGATGTTGTTGTCTCTTAGATTTTAAGTTTTGATCTTCAAGTTGGATACCCTTTTTGCTTATCTTGTTGTGTTTTGTTGGTGTCAGAATGCCTCCTAGAAGAAGAACAACTGATATAGGTTCCTCCAAAGCGAGAGAGGAGGAAGTGGACAATAGGCAAGAGGAGCAACAGACTTAGAATTAGAATTTACCACCACCACCACCTGTAGGACAGTAGGTTCTAGTTGATGCTGCACAGCTTATGCAAGCTGTGAATGCTTTGTTAGGAGTGGTTGGTCAACAGCAGCAGGATATGAGGAGGGACATGCAAATGGTCCAAGCGAATGCTGAAGCTTGGAGATAGGAGACACAAAGGCTGAATGGGAATGGAGGTAATAGGGCTAGATATGCAGATGTTCTTAGCCTAAAAAAATTTGTGGACATGGTGCCTAAGTTTGAGCCAGTACTAGGAAAACCCTTAGAGGCACTGTTATGGATGGAAGAAGTCGAGAAGACTTTTTCTACTCTAGACATTCCAGAGAACAAGAGAGTTGAGTATGCCTCTTATCTATTGATTGGAAGAGCCAATAACTAGTGGTTGAGCACGAAAAGACACATGGTAGGAGTGGTGACATGGCAAGATTTTCAACAAGCTTTCTTCAAGTTCTTTCCAGATAGTGTCAAATGGAGAATGCTTCAGGAGTATTATACTCTACAGTAAGGGAAATTATCAGTAGAGGAATGTGAGGCTGAATTGCACAGGTTAATGAGGTTTCTACCTGATGCGTTGAAGGAGAGCGAGGAAGCCAAAGTTAGCAGGTTCATTACTAGATTGGAGCCTGAAATCCAGTATCAAGTCAATTTGATGGATTTGAGAAACTATTCAGCAGTTGTGAATAAGGCTAAGACAGTAGAAACATGACCTGAGCAGGATTAAGAGCAGAAAGCCTTAGAGACATCGGATCTTCTTGGGCAAGAGACTAGCAGTTAGTGTACTGGCACAAGATAAAGCCAAGAGGCATGTTACTCAGACTTTCAAGTCAGTGGTGCAGAATTTTTATAAGAGGTGCCCTAAATGCCTTGGGCCACATGACTTGAAGGATTGTAAGTGGGTGGAAAATGATTGCCTCTCTTGTGGGAAGCTTGGACACAAGAGTAGTGTTTGTATAGATAGAGTCCTTCCACGGGTTTTCTACTTTAAGTGTGGGCAAAGAGGACACCGAGCAATAGATTGCAAAGGAGGGCAGTTTGGCAGAGTTTATTCTGGCTAAGGACATTGAGCACCAACAAAGGTATACGCTCTTCAGTGTAGTGAGACATCTAGTGTGGATACTATTGCGAGTATGTTTCCTATACTCCAGCATCGTGCATTCGTATTGTTCGATACTGGTGCTAGCTTTTCTTGTGTTTCTGAATCGTTTGTGAATGTATGTGGTTTATCTGTTGAGCTCATGTCTGATTATGTATCTGTTAGTACACCTTTAGGATGTGGATCTGTGTTGGATAGAGTATGTAGGGATGTGGATATTGAGATAGAGGGTAGGCATCTACTTGTGGATTTGATTATGTTAGACATGTTGGATTTTGATGTGATTTTGGGAGTTGATTGGTTGACAAAGTACCATGTGGTGATAGATTGTCACAATTTAGTTATGGAGTTTAATTTACCTGATGGAGACCAGTTTGCTTATAAGTTGGTAGTACAACGACCTCTAGTTCTACCTACTTATGAACAGTGGGAGAGATTAGTTATGGCTTCTATGATGAAAGAGGATAAATAGGAATTAGTTTTGTCTGATGTATCTGTAATATGTGAATTTCCATAAGTTTTTCGAGAGGATTTGCTTGGATTACCACCTATGAGGGAAGTGGAGTTTAGAATTGATTTGATAACCGATACTACATTGATATCAAAGATCCCTTATAGAATGGCCCCTACAGAACTGACAGAACTTAAAGAGCAGTTAGATGATCTGTTGAAGAAGAAATTCTTTAGACCTAGTGTTTCACCCTGGGAGCTCCAGTTCTGTTTGTTAAGAAGAAAGATGGAAGCATGAGATTATGTATCGACTACAAAGAATTGAATCGGGTGACAGTGAAGAACAAGTATCTATTACCAAGAATTGATGATCTGTTTGATTAGTTGGCAGAAGCTTCGGTGTTCTCAAAGATAGACTTGAGATCTGGATATCATTAGTTGGGAGTGAAAGCCGATGATATTTAGAAGACTGCTTTCACGACAAGGTATGGACATTACGAGTTCATGGTCATGCCTTTTAGACTTAGCAATGTACCAGCAGTGTTTATGGACTTGATGAATCGGGTTTTCAAGGAGTATCTTGATATGTTTGTTGTGGTATTCATTGATGATGTGCTAGTGTATTCGAGGAATAAAGAGGAGCATGAAGAACATTTGAGGTTGGTTCTAAACAGATTGAAGGTGGAGAAGTTGTATGCTAAATTCTCTAAATGTGAATTCTAGTTGGAACAAGTATCTTTCTTAGGGCATGTGGTAAATGGTAGTGGGATATCAGTTTATCCTAAGAAAGTCAAAGCAGTGGTTGAATGGCCAAGACTCAAGACAGTATCAGAGATCAGAAGCTTTTTGGGAATGGCAGGGTGCTATAGGTGATTTATGGAAGATTTTTCTAAGATTGCTACTCCATTGACCAGGTTGCCACAGAAGGGAGTAAAGTATGAGTAGATTGACAAGTGTGAAACCAGTTTCAAGTTATTGAAAGACAAGTTAGTGTCAGCTCCGGTGCTAGCCTTACCTGTGATTGATGAGGAGTATGCAATATACAGCGATGCCTTTATTCAGGGACTAGGATGTGTGCTGATGCAAGGGGGCAGGGTAATTGCATACGTTTCCAGACAATTGAAGTCCTATGAGAGGAATTATCCTACTCATGATCTGGAACTAGCAGCGGTTGTACATGCACTGAAACTATGGAGACACTACCTATACGAGAAAAGGTGTAAAGTGTATACTGACCACAAATGTTTAAAGTATATCTTTACATAAAGAGAGTTAAATATGAGACAACGAAGATGGTTAGAGCTGATAAACGACTACGACATTGATATCCATTATCATCCAGGAAAGACAAATATTGTGGGTAATGCTTTGAGTAGAAAAAGAGTAGAAAATCTTGCGGCCTTGATTACAATTGAACGATGTTTGCTTGATGATATGCGGAAGTTTGAGTTGGAGATAGTCACAAGACAAATAGGTGAACGTTTGGCTAACGTGAGAATTCAACTTACTCTTGTGGATAGAATTAAGACAGCCCAGACAAACGATCAGAGTATCCTAGATATAAAGAGAAGAATGGATATGGTTCGAGCGCCCGAGTTTTTTTTAGATGATGACGGTATTGTTAGATACAAAGGGAGATCATGTGTGCCATTTCAAGGACATCTTAAGAAGGATTTGTTAAAGGAAGTACATTATTCCAGTTACTCCATTCATCTTGGAGGAAACAAAATGTACTAGGACTTGAAGAAGCTATATTGGTGGAATAATATGGAAAAGGAGATAACGGAATATGTATCTAAGTGTCATACATGTCAGATGATAAATATTGAGCATAGGAGACTAGCAGGAGAGTTAAAACCATTGCTTATACCATAGTAGAAGTGGGAACATATTATGATGGACTTTATTTTTGCTTTAACCAAGACAAGAGATAAGTTTGATTCGATTTGGGTCATTGTGGATCGTCTTACAAAAGTAGCTCACTTTATACCTATTAAGGTTGGGTATAAATTAGAGTGTTTAGCATAGTTGTACATTAACGAGATTGTAAGACTGCATGTAGTGCCGGTAACTATCATCTCAGATAGGGATACCAGATTTGCGGGGAGATTTTGGAAAAGTCTACATCAAGCTTTAGGTATAAAGGTTGTCTTCGGTGCAGCTTATCATCCTCAAATAGATGAGAAATCTGAAAGGACTATTCAGACGTTAGAAGATATGTTGAGGGCATGCGTGTTGGATTTCAAAGGAATCTAGGATGAGCATTTGCCATTAGTAGAATCTGCCTATAACAACAGTTATCAAGCATTGATTGGCATGCCTCCGTTTAAAGCGCTTTATGGCAGGAAATGTAGATCACCTATTCATTAGGATGAAGTAGGGGAAAAACAGTTATTGTGACCATAATTGGTTCAGGATGCAATTGACAAGGCCAGTTTGATTAGACAAAGACTATAAGCTGCTCAGAGTCGATAAAAGAGCTATGCAGATAAATGAAGAAGAACCTTAGAATTTCAAGTGGGTGAGCATATTTTGCTAAAGATATCGCTAACAAAGTGAGTTGTCAGATTTAAATTGAGAGGAAAGTTAAATCCTCAGTATGTGGGTCCATATGAGATCTTAGAGAGGATAGGCGACATGGCTTACAGATTGGCTTTACCACTTGATTTGGAGGGAGTGCATAATATGTTCCACGTATCCATGCTTAGGAAATACGTCAGAGATCTAGATGAGATAATAGCTTTTGAACCGCTTGAAGTACAGTCGAATCTTACAACAGTTGAAAAGCTGGTGAAAATTGTTGATACTAAAGAAAAGACTTCGAGAAGCAAAGTGATCAGATATGTAAGAGTACAATGGGCGAATTAGACCGAGCGTGAAGCCACCTGGGAGCTGGAGGAGGGCATGAGATCTAGATATCCTGAGCTTTTCCCATAGTCCAGGCAAACTTTCGAAGACGAAAGTTCTTTTAAGGAGGGAAGAGATGTAACACACAGAAAAAAAAAAATACAATGAAGATAAATGGGTCATGATATATATATATATATATATAAGCTTATATCAAAGCCACAAACAAGTTAAGTTTGGTTAATCTTGTTTTGGGAAAGAATTGTGAAATTTTGGAATGTCTGCAATTTTTGATAGATGCAACGCCAGTATCTAGAAAGGGAATGCCGCTGGCGTAGAGGCGGCGTAGGTGGTGTACAGTACCAAATTCTTTAATGCCGAAGTTAAATGCCGTTGTGTGTGTGTGTGTGTTTTTTTTTACTGGTGTTGAATTTGGATCAGAAGCGTTATTGTCTAATGCCAAAGTTGAACACCGCCAGCGTTAAGTCAGGTTTTGCCGGCGTTTGATGTTTGGAATGATGCGAAAGATTTTATGGCACGCTGAGCGCCGTCTCCTGAGGATCCTACGCCGCCGGCATAGGTACTTAATTTGTTGGCATAGGAGTGAAATTCTATATATACGTGAGTAGTTGACAGATTTCGTTTTCTCGTTCGTTCTTCCTTCATTCTGAGTGTTTGGCATCTGATCTTCGTGCTTGGAGTCTTATGAAGCTTAGGATTGATTCTGGTAAGTATTATAACCATCTACAACGTGTTTTCTACAAATCTAAGCACGATTTCTCTTAGGGTTTTGTTGATTTTTGAAGGATTTGTGGGAGAAAAACCCTAGCTTTGGTTGGAATCCGAATTTATGGATGTGAGTCGGGTTTTGGTGATCCAAATCAGTAAGTTTCGTCTTTGCGTTGATGGATTTAAACGATGTGTGGTTAGATGATCTTTATATATTCTTGTTGTCATGTAATATTAGGGTATTGGTGTATTATCGATATTGTGGACTTGTTGTGGGTTATGATCGGAGAAGACGGTGCAAATTTTTGGAGATTTATTATCAGGTTAGAGTTTTAGGAGATTATGATATATTAGGGTTTGTTCCTTTTTCCGTGTTCTATACATCTGTTTATGTATATATGCTGTTGACAGGATAATTGGAGATATTGGTATTTGATTGTCGGTATTGATCGAGGGCTTGTAGAGATTCTTGTTTGTGTTGTTGTTGTCGATATTAGTTTAGGTGAATTTGGATTAGTATTCCTAAGATTGAAAATGTACGACCAATCCCTGCTTGTTGTGATTGCTTGTAAGTTTAGTATTACTTGATTGGTTGTTTGAACATAACTTCATAATAAACCTAATTCTAGTCAGCTTAATAATTGTTTGCTTGGTTGTGTTTGGCTTTGACCAGTAAAGACCTGGTAGACAGTGATACTGGTGAGGCATCCTGATGATCTGTGTGTGAGGTTGTCCCAAGTAGACTCATGCATAGAGATGATTCCGGTAGAATTAGGGTAAAACGGGGAGGTTTGGAGAGTACCCACTCATCCATATATGTATATAATTACCTTATTTTCAAAGAGTTGGTTGTTTTTCAAGAAGATTCTAAGTTACTTCGAGTTCGGGACTAGAGTATACATAGTTCTGAACTGTGTTGATTTGCTGATCATAAAAAGATAATAAACTGATTGCTTGCATTAGACTAGGCACATTTGATATATATATCTCTGTTACGTATGCATTTGCATTTGTTTTTTTTTTAAGGATTGGAGTTATCGTACTAGGCTTCGCAGCTCACTTTTTAAAATTTCAAGTATAGGTGACGAAGACATTGTATATTATCTTTCGGGGTATGATCTGATCTTTGATCAGGAGGATGGTGATAGTGGACCTGACTACCCAGTTGAGAGTTAGATTTACAGTTTACAGGTTCATAGAAGAAAAGAAGTGTTTAGATATATTGAAGACTTGGGAATTATCTGTTTATGTTTTTATGTTTTATGAATAGTTGTTTAAAGATTAAGTGTAAATGAAGGGTTCCTCTTGTAGACAGTTTCAGTTTTTATGTTAGATTGTTGGCTTGTTTAAAGATTAAGTGTAAATGAAGGGTTCCTCTTGTAGACAGTTTCAGTTTTTATGTTGGATTGTTGGCTTGTAGTTAAGCCAATTAGGATGTTTGTATGCTAAACTAGAATATTATGAAGTATAGTTGTGTTTCCAAGTTATACAGGTTGTGTTGAGTATCCTATGAGATGTCCCATGTGTGCTTTTACAGGTGATATTTATATATTTGTGGATATTAGAGCCTTAGTGTATCCGATTCAAGAGAGGACACGTAGCGGATTGTAATGCCTTATTTTAGGGCGTTACAATTATTTTAACATTTAAAGCCATCTGGGTTTCAAAATGAGTCGGTATAGATTTGACCCGAAAGTTCTAGCCCTTAAATTGAAAATTTCCTATGTTTTACACCATCTAATATTCTATAGCAAACACCAAAATACTTATATAGTTGAAAATGATTTAGTATTAATATAAACTCATATTATATGCATGATTCTAATGATGTTGTCCTATAATGATTTTTCATAATATATTTTACTTTAAAAGTTTAAAAGTGAAGGTTACAAAATCTCCTTTTTGAGCTGTTGAAAGAAAACTTAAAATTTTTAGTTTGTTATAAGTGTGTGTCTAATTATTATAACGATCATTTTCATACTTTCTTAACTTTATGAAAATGAATTTACTTCTTAAAAACTTGATTCCTTAAGTTGTTTACTCATTTTATTTTTCTAAGTAGGTTTTTAACTAGTAAGTTGATTTTAGACTTGATTTGAAAAAATTATTTTGTTCTTAGTATTTATTAACGCATTGGTATAAGCCATATAAATAAGTTTTTAAGAAAAATTTGCATAATAAAGAATTATCAACATTAAAAGCTTATGCTAATATTTATTTTAATATGTTGAAAAGAATGTGGTTGAACCGTTATCTTAAGTTTTAATGAAAATTTCTCTTAAGTATTGAAAATCATTGCCTTTGATGATTTAGTTTCATTTTCATGTAAAAAGAGATATTTCATAATTTTACTTTGAAAACTTTACTAAGACAACATCACTTAATGCCCCTGCATGAATATGAACTTAATAATTATGCTATGAGATAAGTAAATTTATGTAGGAAAAAAAAAAAAAATAGAAAATCAAATGAGCAAATACTAGAAAAAAAATGGAAATCTTAGCTTGTTATTAAGACTTTCTGGAACTTAGAAATAGACAAGTTCCGTGAAGAAATAAGAAAAGCATAATATAAAATATTATGATAGTCTTAGATTAATTTCAATGCTTCTCGAGACTCGAAATAATACTAGTTTCATGAAATAAGCAAGGAAAAAAAAAGAAAATATGGGAGTCTTAGATTTTTATTCAAGACTCCCCGAGACTTAGATTATGGACAAGTTCCCTTTTGTTTTGACTTGATTAAGGATAAGTCTAAAACTAGAGGTTGACTAGTCTTATATTTATTTGCATGAAATAGTTAATAAATCATGTAATAAAGCATTAAATAAAGAGTTAGATTGGTGAGCATTAGGCTCTAAAATATATTTACTACTTATATATACTAGCATATAAAATGTTAAGTTAGCATAAACATGAATATGAAATAGAGCATGACATGAATAATATGTTATTTTTCACATTTCTATTCCCTAGCATATGCTCATGACGATCTCATATGGAAATGGTAATATACATATTTTTCGTGCTATGTTGATATAATCTAAGGAGGGGTTTAGTATTTTATCTAAAAATGGAAGATTGTGTATGAGTGGAAGAAGGAAAGAAAGTTGGAAGAGAAATTTAGAGAGGAAAAGTTTGAGAGAAAATTTGGTAGAATTTTGTTATGGGTAATGAAAAAGTGTTTAAGAAGTGAAGGAGGGAAGGGATATTTATAGGAAAAAATTAAAAAGAATTAAAGTATGAAAAATAAATGAAAAAGAAAATGGAAAATGATAGAAAAACAGAGAGAGGGGGGGGGGGGGGGGGGGGGGGGGGGGGTGTTGGAGAGAGAGAGAGTAAAGAAGAAATTATGTGTAAAGTAAAGTAGATTAGATATGTGTAAAAAAAGTTATGTGGTGGTGTAAAAGTTGTAAAAAAAGTATAAGAAAAAATAGAGATAGATAAATAGTAATGAATAGTAAAAGTAAAATGAAGTGATAAATTAGTCACTGGTAGAGATAAAATACACGTATAATAGTTATAACTGACTTTTTATGAGCTGTAAAAATCGTATATGATATTTTTATGAAACAATAAATCATTAAATGATTTTTCAAAGTTAAATTGATATTATTTATCATTAATTGTTATCTAGTTTCGTTATCTCGATTTGTGTACTAGTGATCGGGTGTAGAAACTGTTTGGTTGATGAAATTTGATTTGAAAATTTAGGTACCATATTATAGAAAATAAATTTTCATTATTCTATTACTAAATATTAATTTAATTATATTATCTTGATTTATGTGTTCGTGATCAGATACAGAAACTGATCCCATAAAGACTTGAAATGATTGAAGTTTTGTCAACTTTGATCATTTTAAGACTTGTAATATATATATGGCTCATAATTTAATTTCATAATATTTTTCTAATTAATTTAGTATTTTATGGTTTTAGAAGCTATCCGATCAAGTCTGGATTTTCTAAGGTTTACGGTTAACTTTGTTTGACTTTAGGTTTTTGGTTCCATTTTTGAGTCTAAGGTTTTACTTATATGATCACCGTAAAATTTTGGGTTTTTTTTTTAATTATAGGAAATTATTTCTTATTATCTTATTAATACGTATTATTTGGATGTACTGCCTCGATTTGCATGTTAAAGATCAAATAGATGATTTGTCTAGCGTAGGGTTTTCGAATTGATTAAGCTTTTAGATCATTTTGTTGGTGATATGTTTTTGCTAAAAAATTTACTTTTAGGGTTCCAGGCTTTATTTAATTCATTTGATAACTTAGGGTTATTGAATCTTTATCTGATCCCGTTTATGGTTTCTAGGGTTTCGAAATTTGGGAATCCAAGTTTAATTTAGTTTATACAGTATTTTAAGATTATAAGATTTATTTAATTTGATATAAGGTTTATGAGATTTTGGTCTGATTAGATACGTTTTAGGATTTTGGTTCTAATGCAAATTTTAATGTTCACGATGTGTTTTATTTATTTTATTAAAATTCTAATTAATCTTTTGATATGGTCTTGGTCTACATTATTTAATTAATATCATGTTATCGTACTTCTTGATTTCATTTATTTGCTTGTTTTCTATTATAATTATCTGATACAATATTCAACGTATCAAATGATTTGTTAGATATATAGTTCGTGTTGATAATTGTAAGCTTTCTTAGGTGATTAGCTCTAGGGTTTTGTTGTGTTATATGTTATTTTGATATGATGATTATGTATATATTATTACTATAATTGTTAAATCATATTAGTGCTTATTGCAATAGTTTACTAATATTACGATATTGGTTATTTATAAATCATATAACATTGTTACAAGTTTGATAAGTTATCAAGATTAAGGTAATATTAGTAATATAATAATTAGGCCTTAATATTGTTAACTTATTAAAATTATCTTAATATTTGGATCAAGATGTACTATTATTTATTATATGACAAAATAATCTGGCTTATTTTTACTACGATATAGTTTTGATCTCATTAATACCACTACTATAAATTGTAATAATAGTTTGTCACATACTTATTATGTATCATGTGCTCAAGATAACCACATGATTAAATTAGTAAGGTAGAATATTTTATGGGTATCAATTTTAAAGCTTTTGTATTTTATTATAATTGCTTGTTTTATATTTTGAATATTTCCATATGTAATAAATTATTCACATGATTTGAGTGACTATCAAGAATTTTTACTTGTTAAAGGAGGTGGAGTTATTAGTTTCTTTAAGGGATTACGATTACTTTTAATTATAAATCTATAAAATAATTATTTATGATTATTTTGGAAATTTACTTGTTACACATTATTTGATTGTACATGTTTGATGAATCTAGAGATATATTTATTTTTATTTATTGAAGTTAAGGTTTTGCTTAGTGATTAATTACGTTATTCCTTATTTGATAATATTTTAGGTATATTTATTGTTTTTCTAATTATTTTTCGAATTTGATTGATAATTCTTTTAAGTTTACTAGAGTTTTAATAATTAATTCTTTAATTTATCATCGCTCATTGATCACAAAAAGGTTAGGGGATATTTTGTTGATAATGATTATAATTTCTTGAACTATAATTAAATTTTTTATATTTTAATATTCTTAAATCACGAAAAATCGAGAGTGATTTTTGATGACTTTTTCAAAAGCTTTTCAAAATTTTATATCATATTATTGTCTATTATCAAAACTAGGTTATGCAAAAATTAGGGGTTTACACATATTGCTTCTATAGGGGACATTAGCTCACTCTGCTTCATCATCTTTTAGGTTGCTAACCCGTTCACATTCATCCATTCATTCAATATATCTACATTGCAACAATTCCTTAGCAAGTCAGCAAGAGAAAAGAGCAACAATAGAATAGTAAAATTCTTTTTGTTATGGGACTTACATGTTCAAAACAACTTGACTCTATGTATATGAATATTTACTTACTTTATGTCTATTCTTTTGAGCAATTCTAACCATATAACTCTTATTTTCACTTATGTTTTTATAATTTATGTGGTTGAATTTCCCTCCTCTTCATATATTATAACCATTTGTTTATGGATGGAAGGTATTTTGAGTGTTTTACTGTAGTCTGGTGTGTGG
Organism: Combretum micranthum; assembly: GCA_024138025.1. NCBI lineage: Eukaryota > Viridiplantae > Streptophyta > Magnoliopsida > Myrtales > Combretaceae > Combretum > Combretum micranthum. The sequence continues at coordinate 1,340,448 of JAMXBD010000012.1, read as the reverse complement.
TTTTCCACCATGAAGTGGGCAATGGGTTGGGATATTATTGTAGAATGATAGAGGGTATAAATTTGATGTTTTTTCATTGTTAAATTTGACAATTGGAGCATATGCATTAAAAGCGCATCTATGAAGACTCTTATAGGAAGGCATATTTACTAAAGTCACCTTTACTAGATATGTTTGTAGTGTAATAAGTCTAGTGAATGCACTTTTTGCAGTTTGAAAATATCACATAGTTAGTACAATGACTCTATGCGTCTTCTTCATATTAGTCAAAGGCAAATGCGTAGAATGAGTTTTTGACACCTACATTTGTAATTATTTTACAAGATACCATATTTTGGAATTTATTTTTTCAAGATACGGTGTAAGCCATATATTCCACAAATTTATTATTTTAAGGCAAATACTATCTTTTGTTAGGTTATATACTGAAAATTACCAATTATAAATTTATTTTCATTTTATTTTTGAATTCATTAACTCTTTCTTTAGTAGTTTTGACAATTTCTAGAGAATCTTGTCATTTTATCTATCTATTCAGCGCATTAAAAACTACAGCAACAGGCAGTTTTTCAATTTAAAATGCCTAATATCAACTGTCACAAAATTCCATAATGCCATGATCCTATATTTTTGTCCAATTAATGCGCAAGTAACCTCCTCTATGAAGCGACTTTTTTTTTTCCTTTAAATTTAATTCCACGTATTCTTCTTGTCAACTTTGACTGCTCTTGTTGCTTCCGTACTGCTCACTATGCTGTTGTTCATGTTCCCTTTGACGCTGCAAGAGGAGGCAGAGGAATGGAATAGGAAATATGAAATTGTTGTTAGAGAAACTAAGGCAACATTGGAGAAGGCAACAACTGCGCAGGATCACATTAATAAAGAGATGCAATTGGAGGGGATGTGATGTGATGGAGACACGATTGCACCAAGTGTGATAATCTCTTGTATATTAAGAGTATATGGGAGGATTATTGTAAATATTTTTATTTATTTTTAATTTTGGTGTTGCTTCCTCATCAATTTTAATGTCTCCTCTTGCCGGAACCACAAAAGCTAATAAAGCTCTTTGTGGGGGTGTGGTACTCTTCTAGATAGAAGCTCTTACTCACCGGTTAACTGTCCATAGTCAATGATATCCTAGTTTACACAAACCCCCACACACACTTTACTGTTGCCTGTACATGAGATATTAATAAAATATTAAGATTGATCGTTAATCGAATATTGCTGCATTAGGCTTGCTTACTACTACTAAGGTAGGACAGTAAGCGTCGCACGGTTCTATTGTGCTAGTGAAAAGCCTAAGACCATGACAGTTGGTATCATAGCTTAGGTTATTCTAGTGTGAACAACCATGACATGACAAGAAGAGTTTGCTTGAAGACTAGATACTTTGGATGCACAAGTAGCGGATATTTCCTGGCATCTTGATGCCTTATTGCCGCTTAATAAGAGGATGACTGATGTTGAGACATCAAGTCAAGAAATCACCACGAGGGTTGGTGAGATAGCTGAAGAATTCAAGATTGCTATTGTCACTCTTCAGGAGGAATCTCAGGTAGTTGTTGAAGGGCTGAGAAACGGGTTGGTGAGATATGCCACTGCAGAGACAGTAGAAGAGTTGAGGCAGGAAGTTGCATTGTTGATGTGAGCTGTTGCAAATGCTCCCGCCCAAGCCCATGCTTAAGCTCCTACTACTCAACCTAAAGTGCCTGAGCCAAAACCATTTACTTGCGTGAGGGATGCCAAAATGTTAGAGAACTTCATCTTCGACATGGAATAGTATTTCACAGCTATGGGACATACTGATGAGGGCACAAAGGTCTCCATAGCCACTATGCTCCTAATAGGTAATGCCAAGTTGTGGTAGCGCACCAAATATGAGCAGATCCAAAATGGTACGACACATGTAGACACATGGACACAATTGAGAACTGAGTTGCGAACTTAATTCTTCCCTGAGAATGTTGAGTATAATGCCAGGAAGAAGCTACGTGAGCTTCGCCGTGGCAATGACATCTGGCAGTATGTCAGAGATTTTTCGGCACTTATGCTTAATATCAAGAGTATGAGTGAAGATGACAAGCTGTTCTATTTCCTGGAGGGATTGAAGCCATATGCCAGGAATCAGTTGCAGAGGTAACGAGTAGAGAATTTGACTTAGATGCAAACAGCCGCTGTGCACTTGACAGACTACACCAATAATTCTAGAGGGAAGGGTGTGTCATCGGGACACGATGGTGGAAAGTCTGGCAAGTCGGGCAAACGGGGAAAAATGGTGCATCAAGCAGTGGCAAGAAGCTAACACTTGCTTGTTTCCTATGTAACGGACCTCACAGGGTAGCAGAATATCTAACTAAGGCTGCACTCAATGCCCTAACGAAGAAGTCAAAGGGTGTTTGTCTAAATGAGGAGCCTGAGGAAGATTGTGAAAAGCAGCCTAGGATGGGAGCTATACACATGTTGTCAGCCGTTGGGAAGGCCTCCACAGAGCCTAGTAAAGCCAAGACTGACAATGAACTGATGTTTGTTTAGTTGCACATCAATGGCAAGATTGCCAGTGCAATGATTGATTTGAGAGCCACACACAATTTCATTGATGTGCCCGAAGCACAGAGATTGGGGCTAGTGTTGTCTGATGATTCTAGCTAAATTAAAGCTATAAACTCCAAAGCCTGTCCGGTTCAGGGAGTTGCAAAGAGTGTGAAGGTGAATGTTGGAGATTGGAGCGGAAATCTCAACTTCACTGTTGTCCCTTTAGATGACTTCAGAATAGTCCCGAGGATAGAATTTCTGAGAAGTGCTCGAGTTTCTTCCTTGCCAGCAGCTGATTGCCTAGTGTTTATGGGTGAGAAGCTGTGTTATGTGCCCTTTCAGAGGAGAAAAGCTGGTAGTCGGAGTAACAATGGTAAGAATATTGGGGCAATGATGCTTTTAGCGCTCCAGCACCAGGAGCCAACATTCTTTGCCCTCTTGACAGAGAAAGAGGATGGAGGGAATGCTGAGATTCTGGGGTTAATTCAGAATGTCTTGAAGGATTATGGTTCCATTATGCCTGACAAGCTCTCGAAGGAGTTACCTCCAAGAAGGCCCATGGATCATGAAATTGAGTTGATCCCAAGGGTCAAGCCACCTGTCAAGTCTCCATATAGAATGTCGCCTCCAGAACTAACTGAATTGAGAAAGCAGCTTGATGAGTTGTTAGAGGCAGGTTTCATTTGTCCATCGAAAGCACCATATGGGGCTCCTATCTTATTTCAAAAGAGGCATGATGGGAGTTTGAGATTGTGTATTGATTATTGGGCTCTCAATAAACTTACTGTGAGAAATCATTATCCCATTCCTCTTATAGTTGATTTGTTTGATCAACTGAGTGGTGCCAAATTCTTCACCAAATTAGATCTTCTCTCAAGTTATCATCAAGTCCGCATTGCTGAAGGAGATGAGCCAAAAACTACTTGTGTAACCCATTATGGGGCTTATGAATTCCTCGTGATGGCATTCGGTCTCACTAATGCTCTTGCAACTTTTTGTACTTTAATAAATAATGTTTTTCTTGATTGTCTGGATAAATTTGTTGTTGTCTATCTAGATGACATTGTTGTGTATAGTAGGATGTTGGAGGACCATGTGAAACATTATAGATGGTATTTCAGAAGTTGAGGGAAAATCATTTATATGTGAAGCATGAAAAACGTGCCTTTGCCCAGAGGTGCATCAACTTTCTTGGGCATGTGATTGAAGAAGGGCTGATCAGGATGGATGGAGCCAAGGTAGATGCTATTCGAGAGTGGCCTATTTTAAGAAGTGTCACTGAGTTACGCTCATTTCTTGGACTTTCCAATTATTATCAACGGTTTGTAGAAGGATATTCTAGGAGGATTGCTCCCCTTACAGATCTTTTGAAGAAGGACCGGGTATGGTCTTGGAATGAGGAATGTCAAGCTACCTTCGAAGAGTTGAAGCGGGTTGTGACAGAAGAGCAGGTCCTCGCCCTATCTGACATCTCCAAACCTTTTGAAGTCCACATGGATGCCTCTGATATCGCCTTAGGTGGGCTATTGATCTAGGAGGGCCATCTAATGACATACGAGAGTCGGAAGCTGAACCCCACTGAGCGCAGATGCTTAGAACAGGAGAAGGAGTTGCTAGCTATTGTGCACTGCCTCAGAACGTGGAAGTATTACTTATTGGGTTTGAAGTTCTTTGTGAGAATTGATAATTTTTTCTGCCAGCCATATCCTTACTCAACAGAAACTATCAGCCAAGCAGGCGAGATGGTAGGAATTCCTTGTAGAGTTTGATATGAAGATTGTGTATCGCAGTGGGCGTATAAATCAGGTGGCAGATGCTTTGAGTAGAAGAGCAGATTTAACCTATTTGGTCGAGATAGCCCAATAGTTTGCTAATCGAGTTGCTGGTACTATTCGAGAACAGATTAAAGAACACTTAGGCTAAGACCTATTGGCTAAGAACTTGAAGCAGTTGATTGAGGAGTGTAAGACTCGCAGATTTTGGGTTGAAGGTGATTTGATGTACACCAAAGGTCGACGCCTGTATGTTCCCAAGGTAGGGAATTTGAGGAAGGCACTCATGAGGGAGTGCCATGATACATTATGGGCTGGTCATCCCGGATGGCAGAGGATGATGAGCTTGTTGAAGCAGGGTTATTATTGGTTGGCTATGAAGGAAGATGTAATGAACTACACCAGAACGTACTTAACTTGTCAGCAGAATAAGATCGAGAGGTAGAAACCTGCAAGGTTGTTGGAACCCTTTCTAGTGCCTTCTCGCCCATGGGAGAGTGTCTCCATGGATTTCATCACTTGCCTACCTAAAGTGGGCGAACTCTCATCCATCTTGGTTGTGGTAGACAGATTTTCAAAGTATGTCACCTTCATTCCAACCACAAAAAGTTTGAATGCTACAGAGACTGCCCAGCTTTTCTTCAAGCATGTTGTGAAGTTTTGGGGTGTGCCTCAAAACATTGAGAGTGATCAGGATGCCAGATTCACAGGGAAGTTCTGGACCGACTTGTTCAACATTTTAGGGTCCGAACTCAGTATGTCCTCCAGCCACCATCCTCAGGGTGACGGACAAACAAAGTGGTTTAATAGGACGTTGGAGGGGTATTTGCGGCACTTTGTTGGTGCCAACCAGACAAATTGGGTGGATTTGCTGGATATTGCCTAGTTCTGTTTCAACATTCAGCGGAGCTCTTCCTTTAATAAGAGCCCTATGGAAATTGTTATGGTTTAGCAACCATTGTTGCCCCACACTGTGGCAGCACCGTATACTAGGAAATGCCTAAAGGCTTATATGTTTGCAAATGATTGGAAGCAGAAATCTGAAGTTGCCAAGGCCTATCTTGAAAGAGCTTCCAGACGCATGAAGAAATGGGCAGATGAGAAGCGTAGACCCAGAGAATTCAATGTTGGAGATCAAGTCCTCATCAGGCTTTTTCCAGACCAGATCAGATCGTTGAAGCATAAAAACAAAAGACTTATGCAGAAGTATGTCGGTCCAGTTCCCATTATTACCAAGATTGGAAAAGCCGCCTACAAAGTGGAGCCACCTAAATGGTTGGAATTCCATCCTATTTTTTATGTAAGTTTTTGAAGCCATACTACCCTGACATGGAAGAACCAAAGCGCAATGAGTCAAAGTGGCCAAATATCAAGTTCAACTTCAATGTCAAAGAAGCCGTTGAAGACATCTTTGCTGAACGAAGCATCAAAGATCCAACTACTAGGGTAATACATACTGAATACTTAGTGAAGTGGAAAGATTGTGGAGAAGAAGATAACAGTTGGGAGATAGAAGAAGATCTTATGCCTCATGATGAGAGGAGAGTCGTTAAAGCAAGGAAGATTCAAGCCTTAGGATCAAGCTCCAGCACACCTTGCCGAGGACGTCCATAGATTAAGTGGGGAAGGGTGTGACGATCTCTTGTATATTGGGAGTATATGGGAGGATTATTGTAAATATTTTTATTTATTTTTAATTTTGGTGTTGCCTCCTCACCAATTTTAATGTCTCCTCTTGCCGGAACCACAAAAGCTAATAAAGCTCTTTGTGGGGGTGTGAGTACTCTTCTGGATAGATGCTGTTACTCACCGGTTGACTGCCCATAGTCAATGATATCCCAGTTTACATAAACCCCAACACACGCTTTACTATTGTCTGTACATGAGATATTAATAAAATATTAAGATTGATTGTTAACCAAATATTGCTGCGTTAGGCTTACTTACTACTACTAAGGTAGGACAGTAAGCGCCGCACAGCTCCATTGTGCTGGCGAAAAGCCTAGGATCGTGACACCAAGCTCGCCTCAACAAGTTCAAATACTTGAAGGAATGATTACTTGAAATAGAGCCAATAAACTTCAAGAAGGGTTCTAAGGATTTGTACAAAAGTATATTGAAGATTACTTAAAGTTCACCAACATTGATTTGGAACTAGAAATGAAGGCATTTATTGTTATTTATGCAACTTAGAAGGAGAGTGCAACATGATAGGTGGAACCAGATTAAGCCCGGCTCAAAGCCGCTAGCTTAAGAATTAACATGCCGGCCTTCCACCAGCTTTCAATATTCATAATTTCGGATTTTACTGCCTTCGAATTCTGCCGACGTTCTCTCTCAATGCCATCGATGTTGAAATTTAAGTCGCTAGTCTATTGCCAGTGTACAGAGTCCACAGATTCAAAAGTTCTAAGGCCACCTCGAAGGCTGCCCACTTTTGTATTTAGGCTGCTAGCTTTGTTTAGCCGACAAACTTGTTTTATTTTGTGTTTTTTGGTTTTCCTTTGTATTATTACATACAGACTTTTGTATTGATTATGAAAGACAGATCACTTTTGATATTGAGACCAAATTGAGAGAAATTCTTCTCTTTGAGTTCTTTTGAGAGCTTGTGAATTGTAATGCCTTAACCTGATGGCTTTACAACCTGCTACGTGTCATTAACGTAAATGGATACGCTAAGGCTATGAAACACTAATTCACAAATGATAAAAAACATATATCTTAAATACTCACATAAAAATGATACCTGTTTAAAACATCTCATAGAAATAAAACTCCTGAATAATCTTGTTAGCATAAACCAAAACCAACTTTAAAATAAATTTAAAACATAAAAGGAAATCTCCTAAAACATTCTTAAATTCATAAAACATGTAAATTTCATAAAGTCTTCAACTTAGTCTAATTCCAATCCATATGGCCTAAGCATCGGTAGGGAAGTTTGGTCCACTATCATCCTTCCCATAGTCCACAAAAACATCAAATCTAGATAAGTCATAATATACTTGATCTTCACCTGTTCTTGAAAAGGATAAAAGAATGAGCAAATATTGCCTAATACGCCAAACGACAAACATAAGCACATGAGCACACATCATACATAATCATATACAACCTATTCTGGTGCAATAAATACATGTTATTATCTTTTTAAATAGCCCATAAATAGGACAGTCTAGAACCATCTGCAGTCTAGTTTTAAACCTGGAGTTACTCATGACTCCATAAAAACAAGCAGTATAGAAAATAGATAATATATATACATATATGGATGTTGAGTACTCCCCACACACCCAGTGCCATCAATACATAATCCTAAACTACCAGAATCATTTCTATGCATAAGTTCACTTGGGACACCCTCACACATAGATCATCGGGTGCCAGCATTATTATCACGATTTGTCTGATATTTACTAATAGTAGTCAAACACAAACAACAAGCAAATTTAATTACAAGCCAAATAGATTTAGGTCAATTATCAATTTTAGCCTACAAGCATATACAACAAGCAAGGTAAGATCGTACCTGTATCAATTTCAAGGTATAGAACTTTAAATCACCAAAATCATGATCACATAAAAAAAAAATTGATTTCAATACATATCTTTTACCAAGTAAATCTAATCCAAACATCACCTAAAACCCTAATCCCAATATAATTATAATCCCACACCTTTCTCCTTGATTGAAATATAGAAATTTTCCAAAAGTATAAATCTCCTTAATAATCCTTCTAAACCCTAGAATTCCATTTAATATAAATCAAACTAAAAATCAATAAAAATAATCTCTATAATATCAAAAAGGTTAAGAACATATCAAATTACGTAAAATTTGATCCTTAATCCTTCTTGATCACAAAAAATCCAAATCTCCAATCAAAACAGGGGTTTTCTTCAATTCCTCCTTCAAAACAACAGAAACCCTAGGGAATTTGATAGATCTTTTAAATCCTAAAGAAAAGAAATAGGTTCAATTACCTTGATCTAGACTTCTGGATCTCCTTAGATGCTATGATCACTCACACAGAGGATTTTCTAGGTTTAGGAGTGTTTTTGAGAAGACAGCATAAGGCTAGGTTATAAGGAAAAATGTAAAACTCTTAAGCTAGCAGCCTAAATAACACGGATAAATTTTCTTCAAATCCAACACTACTTCTACGCTGCCGAAGCCACATAACATACGTTGACAATGTTGAATTCTACACTGGTGATGTACTAGCCGGCTTACAATTGTCAAATTCCATCTATCCTCATGTGTCTACCATATGGTTAAAACGTAAATATACTTAGATTTTTATCATATAACTTTCTTATTTCATATCAAATGACACTTTTGCTCTTCTTTATTAATTATTTATTTGTATATTACATGAATTCTTCAAGAATTGAAATTCTTGTTGCGTTCTTAGTTATACCAAAGTTCTTGGTCAGTATTTCCTAAAGGGTCAAGATCTCTATATCAAAGTTCTTAGGATTATGATAAGTACAAAATACCCTAATTATTCACATGGTTTTAGTATGATATTATAGTGATTTTTATGTGAATAATTGTATAAAAGGATACTGATTTGAGTAATATGTTAATTTCAGGATTAAGAGGAGATAATAAGCATTATGGAGATGTTTTGGTGAATTGCAACAAGTTTTGATGAAGAAAGTGCAAAGTGAAGAATTTCAGCATACATGAGATTTCAACACAAGCTGTGTTGAATGCTGGTGTTGGCCTTGAAAAATGTACAGCAAGCTATTGTAAAGAACATAAGGAAGCAACACGAGCTATGTTGGATGCTTATATTAGAGATAAGAAATGGACAGAATGCTTTATGGAACATACACGACTTCGCAACACAAGCTGTGATCGGGCTTGTGTAGGACTCCAAATCGTGACAAATCCGAGGAAATAGCCGACATGAGGAAGCAACACGGCCCCGAACACGTCCTGTGTAGAATGCCCGTGTAGAAGACAAATCCATTTTCTTATAAATAGCTCCAACCACTCTTTGTTGGACATAGAATATAGAGGAGAAGAAACCCTAGGAGAAAAGACGTGCGAGAAGAGGAAGAACTCCTAACAATTTTCCATCACAAGACTTGTTGGTTAAAGGGTGTAATCATCATGTTTTATGTTTATTCTTCCATGGTTTATAATTGTAATTATTTTACAATGGAAGCTTAGATCTATATGCCCTAGATTTTGAGAAACCTTAACCCTAATGTGGATTGAATTGATTTGTTGAATGAAGTTCTTGTTCTTGAATCTATTCATGTTGTTTGATTGTCTTAATCTAGTATATGCGCAATATTAGATTATTGTATGATTCTTGTTAATTGAATCGACGGATTAATTAATATGAAAGATCTAGCATGAGTAGAAGGGTTTGAATGTAAATCTAGAGATAGATTACATGAATCTTTTGCATCAAGAATTTATCTTTATGAGGAATTGTGATCATTAATGCAACCTTTATATGCATCTAGTGAGGAAGAGATTTCCGTTAGACATATAGGGTTAGGATTTAATTATCTTGAGAGAGAGATTAATGAAATTAGGGTTCCTGCAATTCAAGAACACGTGCTGCATTGACGAATGTTATTAATAAGATTGATAGGGTTAGCGGTGTATCAAGATCTAGGGTATTGTTTTGTGATTGTTGAATTATTAAGGTTGTGAATATACATTGATTGCGAATTAATTAGTTAAATAGTGAATCATAGTTGTTAGTAATAATGGCATTTAATTAAGATTGCTAAATAGTGGAAAACCGGTTAATTCTAGTAATTGTCTCAAAGATCCTTGTGGATGATATCCGTTGACCTTATACAATTATAGATAGGTACACTGCCTAACTAGGTCGTAAGAGTTAATTGGAATTATAAATTTAAGAGTTGATACGATCTACATCAGATTACTTAACCAATGGGTCAAGGTTATTCCATCAATTCACACCAAGGTTCGTGAGATTCTCAGATTTAGGGTCAAGTTAATTATACTTTTGATTCTTTTCTGGATATTTTATCGGGTCAAGGTCCGCTATCGATTCTTAGAGTCCGAGAAAGTGCAAGTTTTGTGCTTAGCACGCATTAGGATGCCTTAAGGGAAGAATTTTCAAGTGGCTTGTCTACAATGGTAGTCTTCATCTCTCAACTGCTGTGTGCAATAATAATTAGATCCCTTATTTCTACTTCAAGAATGTAGAAGATAAACATAGGTGTTAAGTCCTAATATCTTGGTGAATGTGCTGGGCGAGAGGAAGAAGTAAGGGAGAAGATAACAAAGATTGAATATGCGAAGCAATGTTTGATGACCCCAAAGTCTAAATTGAAGGTATGGATCTTGGATGCTTTTGTTAATATATCTTACATGGCATCTTACATGACAGATGTACTAGATCTTGTTACATTTGCATATAATTAACATGATGAATCATCTGATAAGCTACGTAGTAAAAAATAGATAACAAGAGTGGGGTAATGATTCAGCTTAGTTATTGAGTGGGGACTTAGAAAACTGTCATTACGGGGAGGACGAGTAAGAAACACGACGTACATGGATGTTTACTTATTATATGTCTATTCTTATGAATAATTCTAACCTAATAACTTTAAGATTCATTTATGTATTTATGATTTATGTGGTTGAATTTCTCCCCTCTTAATATATTATAAATTTGTTTATGAATTGGAGAGACTTGGAGTGTTTTACTGCAATATGATGTTTAATTTGCAAACTGGACAATGCGTTGATATTGAATTGTAGATTGATGCAATGTATAAATTTGGTGTTTTTTTAACTGTTAAACTTGACAATTGTAGGAAATGCACTAAAGGCGCTAGATGTGCCTATAATGTAATAAGTATTTTCACTAAAGCCCCATCTACTTAATGCGTCTTCTATAGAGTGAAGATATCGTATAGAAGGTGCAATCACCTAATGCTCTTTCTTAATATTGGTCAAGGTGCATGCATTGAATGTGTCTTTGACACCTACATTTGTAATTTTTTTACAAAATACTGTATTATGTATTTATTTTTTCAAAGTACGATTTAACCATATATTGCACAAATTTATTATTATCAAGTAAATACTATCATTTGTTGGATTCTACACTCTAATTAGCAATTACTCATTCATTTTTATTTTATTTACTCTTTTTATTAACTCTTTCTTTAGTATATTAGCAATTTGTAATGAGAATTTTTGTCATTTTATTTATTTATTTAACACATTTAAAACTACAACTATAGACATTTTTAAAATTTTAAATGCATAATATCTACTTCCACTAACTTCTATAATAAAATAATCCTTTATTTTTCTCCAATTAACATCCGAGTAACCCCCTCTATCATGTGGCTTTTTTTTCCCTTTTTATCTTTATAAAATAAAAGAAATTAAGTAATTTGTTTGACTTAATCAATTATATTTTTGTTAGGAAAAGTTCAACGAGCTGTAATAACAAAGTGATTTTTCCTCTTGCCTAGAGCAATAACAAGAATAATAATTGAAAAACGAACAATAAAAAGGAACATCAGGATTTAATATGGAAAACCCTAATTGGGGAGAAACCATGGGACTACGGTGCAAATAATTCTTCCACTATCAACAATAATGGGATTACACAGTTTTTCTTCATTAGATAACACTAGTGAATCACAAATCTTCACCATTACGGTGGATTTCAACAATAGGAACAAGCCTCTATTTCTCTCTCTCTCTCTCTTTCTAGAGCTTCTCTCTAGGTTTTCTAGATAGCCAAAGTGATGCCCTAATTTTTTTTTAATAAAATAGGTAGAAGCCCTTAATCAGTTAGGCTGGCACATCCTTAGCACCCTCATCATGTAAAAGGACTTCTAAAAATTTATTTAAAAAAAAAAGAAAACAAACTGTTAAATACAAAACAACCCTTAAAGGGCTATAAAACCAAAACTAAAACTAACTAAATCTATATCTTTCCTTTCCAAAAACATCATTGGCTATAAAAGAAGAGCAAGATACTGGCAAAGTATTCCACTAAACTATAGAGCCTATATTAATAGCCTTGACTGCTAGATGATCAGCAGTTGAGTTTCCTTCTCTATAAATATGACTAATGTGAACCTGAAAATGTCTAAGCGTATTTAGACATTTAATCCATTCATTTCCAAACTTCCATGGTACCTCCAAGCTTCTATGCTGTAAAAGATTAGCTGCATAACTGGAATCACTTTCTATCCAAATTGGAGCTGGATAGAAAAGATGAATTCTTGACACAGCAAGAATGATAGCTGATAATTCTGCTTCAAAAGCAAATCCAACTCCTAAAGGAGCCATAAAATAAGACAATACCATCCCTTCATGATTTTGAAAAATACCACCAGCACCAGATAAACCAGGAGATCCTCTGCTGCACCATCAGTATTAATCTTCATCCATCCCATTGGAGGTTTGATCCATATGACTTTAATGATATTAGGAGCTTTCCTAATTAAAGGAGAAACATGTAATTTGCGAAGTGTCATAAGATCCTACTATGAATTCTTCATATGTCCAATCTTGAACCATTATGTAGCTTTTATGGAATAAAATATGCGCCTTATTGTAGATGACACTAATATGTGAATGTCATGAAAAGTGGCTTGATTTCTTACTAGCCATATATAATATATAGCAAATAGAAAACCCACTTTCCAGTAAGGCTCAATCTGAGAAGAAAATTTCAATTTTCATACTTTGTTGAAAAATTCAACAATGGAAGAAGGAATGTTAATTTTAATATCAAACAAATATTCAAGAGATTTCCATACTTCAATAGCATATTGACAAGTAAGAAAAATATGGTTGATACTTTCAGTTTCCAAATGACATAATCTACACTTAGAAGCAAACTGAAATCCATTTTTCATAAGAAGATCATCTGTGGGAATCTTATTATGTAAAACCCTCCATAATAAAAAAGATTTCATTGGTAGAAGAAAATGTCTCCGAAGTGATTTACCCCAAGCAACTTTTGGCTGACGAGTTCTAATTAAATCATAAGCAACTTTGCAAGAAAATTTACCATCATTTGAAGGTTTGAAAATGAAATTATCATGTTGCATAAATGATGGTGAAAGTCTCTCAATATCATCACAAATATTAGGAAATTTAGATCTAAAATCCATTGTGAAGTGCCATTTTCCATTTCGAAAAAAATCTGATACTTTTCCTGTCAGATTCTTGCTGATTGAAGACGAAATACCAATCTGATGTGCTATTGCATATCCTAACCAATTATCATTCCAGAAGCTTAGGTTAGAATCAGAACCAATACTCCATTGTCCATTGGAATGGATGAAAGCATCAGAATATCTAATTGAAGTCCAGATTGAAGAAGATAAATAAGATTTCGGCTGTGTTGGTGATTTATAAAACCGCTGTCTAAAAAATTTGAAAACAAAAGAATCATGACAACATACCTTCCAAGCCAATTTACTTAATAAAGATAAGTTCATGGCATGAAGGCGTTTAATTCCTATGCCACCTTCCTCCTTCGGATTGCAACAAATTTCCCACTTAACAGCTATCATTTTGTATGTATAGATCCAGTCCAGATAAAATTCTTATTGCCTTTCCATCTTTTTAATCAACACAGTCGGCCATTTATATATTGAAAAAGAGTGCAAGAAAGAACCAAGAATGATAGAGTTAACTAAAGCAAGTCTACTGCCATAGATAAAGACTTTCCTTTCCAATTATCAAATTTAGAAATAATCTTGTCAGCAATAGGTTGTAACCAAGATCTTTTAGGAGCACCCGAAAACAGAGGAACTCCAAGATAATTAAAAGGAAGAGCTCCCAGCTTCATGTTCAGATTAGTTCTGAGTGTTTCCATTTGTCTATAGGGGATATGCTTACTAAAAAAAACTTCTGATTTGTGCCAATTTACCATCTACCCATAAATTGAGCCATAAAGATAAAAAACTGATTTTATGACTCTAATATTTTTCCTTATGGCTTGACAAAAAATTATAACATCATCAGCATACAAAAGATGTGATGGACAAGCCAATTTCCTTGTTGAATACATTGGAACTAAAATTCGTGTCTCACAAAGAGATGTTAATTTCCTATTCAAATAATCTTTTGCCAGACCAAAAAGTAAAGGAGACAATGGATCTCCTTGTCTAACTCCTCTAGAACAAGCAAAGAATCCTTTAGGAGTTCCATTGATCTGAATAGAAATTTTTGCTGAATGTAAAATGTTTTGTATCCAGCATCTGAATTTGGATGAAAAGCCAAAGCTTTCAAGAACCACATCAATGAAATCTCACTCCAAAGTGTCAAATGCTTTTTTAATATCAATCTTTATTCCCATTTTGTTTCCATAATTTCTGTTATTTAGGATGTTGATATTTTTAGAAGCAGCTGCAATACAATCTTGTATATGCCATCCATATAAGAAGCCAAATTGATGCGAATCAATGACTTCAGAAGCAACAATAGATAATTTGTCTGCAAGAATTTTACTGATAATCTTGTACGAAAAATTTCCCAACACAATAGGTCTAAATTTATCAATTGTTATAGCCCCCACTGTTTTGGGAATTAGAATCAAATTATTGGAATTGAGTCCATCAATAATTTTTCCTGTTTGAAAAAAACTTCTTATATCACTACAAACATCTTTTCCAATAATTTCCCAGCAATGTTTGTAGAACAATCCTGTAAAACCATCGAGACTAGGGGAGCTATTTTGATCTATTGAAAAAACCGTGTGTTCGATATCCATATCAGAAGGAATGCAACAAAGGAATTCATTCTGCATATCCGTGACAATTCTTGGTACCACAATAGCAACATCAAAAAAATCATTACTATGAGAAGAATTAGCTGAAAATGAGTCAGAATAAAAATTAATGATGTCATTCTTAATTTCCACCAAATCATGGATAAGATTCCCATTGATTTCCAGGCAATTTAAACCAGATTGAGGACGTCTTCTAGCAAGAAGGGCATGATAGAATTTTGAGTTCCTATCACTAGATTCTAACCAATCAACCCGGCATTTTTCTTTTAACATACATTCTTTATTTTTAAGATGAAAATTTAAAGTAGAATGTGTTTCCATTTCTGCAAGGAACAACTCATCCGAATAACCATCAGTATCTATTTGAGCTTGAATCCGTAACAGGTCTCGTTTTGCAGCCATAATCATCAACTCAACATGGCCGAAAACATTTTTGTTCCAGGTTCTTCTATAACACCAACATAGGATGTCCATGAAATTGAAAGGAATTCCAAACCGTTTCAACCTCCTCTTTGAACTGTTTATGATTAATCCACATCGACATAAATTTGAAAGGCATTGGGCTAGTAAGACAACAATTGCTACACAAAAGTAGCAAAGGATTATGATATGAATGATGTCTTGGTAAAGCCATACATTCAATGTTGTTTCAACTTTGTAAAGAAATTTCATTAACAAAAACTCTATCCAATCTTATATCAACTCTGTTTGCACAACGTTTGTTATTTGACCATGTATATTTAGTTCCTTTCATATCCAAACAAGTTAGTTGACAAGCATTTGTATCATTAATAAAACATTACATGATCTAGAAGATGGAGGTCGTCCAATCTTTTCATGTGCTTCAAAACAAGCATTAAAGTCTCCCAACACATACCAATTCTGGGTACAAATCAAAGAATCTCGATATAAATCTTCCCAAAGCTGTCTCCTGCCCAATGATAACACACAAGCATAAACACTACAAGAAAACAGGCCTTTAGAGACAGAAAATTTGCGACGGAAATTAGAAAATGTAGTTATAATTTGATAAATAAAATTTGCGACGATGATTTTTGCGACTGAAATTTACGTTTAGAGACAGAATTTTTGTCTTTAAAGCCCAGTTTTCTTGTAGTGAAACACCAGAAATGTAGTGAATTGAATTATTCATGTTTATGGAAATTGTAACATGTTGATCAGATCTTGAAATCATATTGATTTGACTGAAGAAATGTTAGAGGAGACCATAATCCATAAAGATGGAATGTTCAAACCATTATCATCCACAAGGTAATAACCTAAAGAATTTCAAAATGTATTAGGAATATTATGAAAAGGAACTTTTGGTTTAGCTAAACATAATATTTGTGGTTTGTGGGAAAAACAAAAATTATGCAGAGTTCTTTGTGTTCCCACATTCATAAGAACTCTGCAATTCCAAAACATTAAATTCATGATTTAATTTTGAGAGAAGCCCTGGTATTAGGGCGATTCCCAACAAGCTTGAGTTGTTTTGGAGACTTTCTTTTTGTTTTTTTTCCTAGATACTTTTTGCTAATGACCTTCTTAATCAGTGTGTGTCTTTTCAGAAATTTGACATATCATATTCATTTCTTTTTCTGATTCTTCATTAACAATCTCATTGTCAATAGGAATATTCAAAAGCTCCATTTGATCTGTTTCCTTAGAAGCATTCCCCTGAACACAATCATCTTGTTGAATATTATTTTCTGTAGTCGCATCAAGCCTAGGAGAGTTGCTCTACTCATTATCAAACGTCTGTTCTGCTGTATCAGAAATTTTATGTTCACTTTCATCAATGGGCTTTTTCCTGCACATCTTGTTTTCTTTTCCCTTCCTTTCTTGATCGAGAACAACCTCTATTATTTTCCTTTGATATTTCCTCCGATGAAGCAATCTTTGGTTTAAAATTCCCCTTGTAGTCAGATGGAGTATGGCCAATAGATTGACATATATTATAGAAAAATGGAGGATTTTCGTAGGTAACATCTATATCAAACAGATTTCCCTTGCATTCCATGATAATTTGATATTGTACATTTTTAGCCAAATCCACATCAACAAGAACCCTTGTATAATGTCCAAATTCACCTTCCAGAATATTTTTATCAATGCACAAAGGAGTTCCAATCACACGAGCAATGTCTGAAAGAGTATAAGCATCCCAAAATTCCAATGGCAATCTGTAAAATCTGATCCACAATTGAGTTTTGGTTGATTTTACCTTTTGAGGATCGAAACCCGGATTCCATTATTGTAATCTCAGAATACCAGGATTAAGGTTGATAGGTCCTTATCCCCAAATCAAATCCTTATCTTGTTTAGAGGAAAGCAAGATCTGGTAAAATCCTTTTCTAAGAGAAATAAATTTCCAATTGGAAATTTTCTAAATAGATGATAATTTTTCCTTTAGTTTTAAGAACGACCATGGCTGATCACCTTTCATGAAAATCACTCTGGCAATCAAAGAATGTTGACATAAATTTAATCTCTGTCTATAAATCTTTGAATTTATTTTCACAGCTTGGTAAGATCTAGCAATTGTTTGAGCCCTTGAAACATTAGTATTCGATGGACAAGAAAAATCTAGAATCTGTGAACCCATCTGTAAAACATGTTGAATATCAGAACCATGTTTCAAAACCGATGCATATGTTGATTTTTATTTTCTATCTCGGCTGAATGTTTTCCAAAAGATTTTATGGAAAATAGATCTGAATGTCCTACAACAATCGAATGTGTCCATGAATTATTTTCTAGATGAGAACCCATCTGTCGATCTTGTTGAAAATTAGAACCGAACTGCAACAATGCTGCGTACGTTGATGTTTTTTCGTCGGATGTTAGCCCTATTGTGTGTTTTCCAAAAGCTTTTGTAGAAAACAAATCTAAATGTCCTACATAATCTTCAACACATGTTGATGATTTCCTTAAAGATTGTGATGAAGAAGGCAAACCTCTAGGGTTAGGATGATGAATCTGTTCTCCCATCATAAACTTCTTTTCAGATCTGAATGTCCTCCATAATCTCTATTTTTTAAATACTAAATGACCTTAAAATTTTTTTTGCCTTAAAAAATAAAACAAAGAGTATTTATATGAAAACAAAGGGAGGATTGAATGGCACAAAAGGTGGCCATACGTCGGCGGCCTTTATGGCTTATGTACGTTGAAGGCGACTCAACACTGACGGCTTTCATGCTGGTATTGAGAGTGTTGTTTAAAGCTACATTTATGTTGTTGAAGGTCGGTAGCCTTGATCTAACTATGGTCAGCATACAATTATTTCAAGCTCCTTTGTTGCACAAATCTCCTTATTTTCCAAGTCTTCGTCTAAATATATGTATAATATATTTAGGATTTCCTCTGTTCACTATTAGAAAATTGGCTTTTAGAGACAGAAATTTTGTGATGGAATATGGGTAAAACACGTTGTATTCTACAAATAAAATTAGTGATGATTTTTTTGCGATGAAAATTTGTGTTTAGAGATAGAATTTTCATCTCAAAAGCCTAATTTTCTCGTAGTGGTTATATGTCACAGACCCATATGAGTAGGATCAATAACCCAACAAACTTCCCCTCCAACTCCTATGGCGGGTTCCGTCACATCGACTATCTATCTGCAACAAAAAATTTGTCTTTGGGTAGAGCTTTAGTCATCATATCTGAACCATTTTCATCAGTATGGATCTTCTCCAGCTTCAAAAGCTTTAATTCCAATACATCTTGAATCCAATGATATCTACCATCAATGTTTTTGGATCTGAAATGGAGAGTTGGATTCTTACTAAGATGTATAGCATTCTAGCTATCACAAAACAGCCTCAAATCTTCTTACTCTTGATCCAGTTCTTCTAAAAATTTCTTCATCCATAAGACTTCATTATAGGCTTTAGTCACAATGATATATTCTACTTAAGTGGTAGATAGTGCAACACACTTCTATAATTTTGATTGCGAAGACACTACTCTCCTTGCATAAGTAATCAGATAACTTGAAAGTGGACATCTTAGATTCAAGATCTCTAGCCATATTAGCATCTTAAACCCTTCCAATACAGGCCTACTACCACTAAACTGCAAACATTATTTTGAAGTGCCCTTGAGATACTTGAAAATCCATTTAGCTGCAGTTCAATGTTCTTTACTTGGATTCCAGAGATAACAACTAACCATACTAACAACATGACTAATATTCAGTCTAATCAACACCATAGCATACATTAGATTACCAACTGCAGAGGCATAAGGAATTTTTTTCATGTCTTCTTTGTTTGCTTCACTTTTAGGATACTGTAGAGAATTGAGTTTAAAGTGACTTACAAGTGGAGAACAAACAGGTTTTGCCTTGCTCATGTTGAATCTCTCCAATACCCTTTCTAGGTATCTCTCCTATGATAACCATAATTTCTGGCTCTTCCTATCATGAACAATTCTCATACCAAGAATTTGGCGTACGGGTTCTAAGTCTTTCATGGCAAAGGACTTACTTAATTCAGTTTTTAGATCTTGTATCTTCTTGGCATCATAGCCTATAATTAGCATATCATCTACATATAATAGGAGAATAATGAGTTCACTAATGCCAAATCTCTTTATAAAGACACAACGATCTGATGTAGTCTTAGAATATCCCTGATTAATCACGAAGAAGTCAAATTTCTTATACCATTGCTTTAGAGCTTGTTTCAACCCATACAAGCTCTTCTTCAATTTGCAAACAAGATGCTTCTTCCTCTTGACCTTAAAACCCCTCAGGTTCTCTATATAGATTTCTTCCTCCAAGTCATCATGAAGGAATGTTGTCTTCACATCCATTTGCTCAATGTCCAGATTCAAATAGGCAACAATACCGAGTACAACCTGAATGGTAGACATCTTCACTACTGTTGAGAAAATTTCATCAAAATCAATACCTTTCTTCTGACCGAAACCCTTCACAACCAATCTTGCCTTGTACCTTAGTTGTGAGCTATTTTCTTCAGTCTTCAATCTATATACCCATTTATTCTTCAATGATCGATTGACCTTGACAGTTTCATTAAATCATATGTCTTGTTCTCATGCAAGGATTTCATCTCATCTTGCATGGCTTTAACCCATTCCTTTTTCTACTCATGTAACATGGCGTCTTGATAATATTCAGGTTCTCCCCCGTCTGTCAACATCACATACTCATTTGAGTTATATCTAACTGATGGTCTTCGCTCTTTGGAAGATCTTCTCAACTCAATTTGTTGATGAGGGGCTTAGGGCTCTTCAATTGAATCTTCCACATCTTCCCTATCATTATTAGAATCTTCAAGTGATGGCACTGGATCTACATTTGTAGGGATCTTGCTTGAGGATTTCGACTTTTCTAGCCTCTCAATATCTTCTGCAAGCCCCTATGATTATGCTTAAACCCTAAACTAGAAGTCAATCGGAAACCCTAGTAGATTTAGATTCAACAATCCCACGCTCTTAACCTCTAAACAATGGAATTGAGATAATTATGGATAATAGTCTATAATAATATAAGGAAGATTAAAAATGTTAGATTCGTTAATTTTTTAGTATATTTTGGATCCGAATGGGATCAGCTTTAGAAAACCACCCCCTGGTATAATAGACTGTTAAAATATTTTGATAACACCGTTAAATTCATAAAATACAAGGATTTTAAAAATATTAGTTTTATAATTTTTTAGATATAGCTTAATTACGCATATTTTTTTACTACCGATATTAATTTGTCTTATCTACTATTTATAGTACTATTCTACACTATTCATTACTAATAATCTATTTCCACTTTTTCTACACCAATTTTTACACTCTATCATACCTATTTCGTACTTTTTACTTTTCCCATACATCATTAATCACATCATACCTTATAAATTATTACTTTTAATTAATAAAAATACAAAAAAAAACATCTCTCCCTCTTTCAAACCAGCGTCTCTCTCTCTCTCTATTACATCTATTTATTTTTTTTCATTTTATTTTAATCACACAATTTTCCCTCCATAAAACCCTATAAATACCCCATCTCCCTCCATTTTTCTTTCACACACTCATTTACATTAACAAAACTCTCTCAAAATCACTCCTCAAATCCTCTCTCAAAAATTCTCTTTTCACTTTTCCAATTTTCCCATATTTCTTCTACCTACATACTACTAAAATCTTTCTTTAACTACCATCCATATTTCTATCCTAGGTAAATTTCATACCTATTTTTTCTTAGCATGTCATATGACTTAACATAACTATGGTGTATGTTTCCTAAACATTTAAATGATATGGAAGCAACACTATGTTCATGTTTTGTTTTTATTCATGAACAAATCTTATTTTATTATTATGTTGTTTTATTATTGTTATTATGTTACATGCTATTATTACTATTCTAATCTGACTCCTATATTATATTATCTATATTTATGTATCTATATATATTTCTTAGAACATATAAGCTCACTAACATAACCGTTATTTATTTATTATGCTATGCAATTTATTTATTTATTTCATGCTTTAATATTAAGACTAGTCTTTCTAGTCTTAGACTTGTCCTTATCAAGTCAAAACAATTTTCTTATTTCTTTTGTTTTTTTTTTTTGGGAATTGCCCATGATTAAATCCAGAAGCCTTGAAATCAAGCTAAGACTTTCAATACTTGATATTTATTTTTTGCTCATCCTTATATTTTCCCATTTTTTTCTATTATTATTATTGTTATATTACTAGCTACATACTCATTGTTCATGCATGATCATATTGATTGTTGCCTTAATAGAAATAAAAAGTTCTTTCTTAAAACAAAAGAAAACAAGCTCAAATCACTTTGAAAATGTAGTTTCACCATTTAAAGAAAAGTTTCATTAAGATTTAGAATTTTATTTCAATCAAATACTTTGCAAAGGACTTTTGACAAAAATCATCATATATTCTAGTGTTGTTAACACACAAGACCTTTACAAAAAGTAACTAAGGAACTCTTTATTTTTTTTTCAAACTATCATCAAAGACGTTAAAGTTGATAATACTTTTCTATAAAAAATTTTCTAAAAAACTTGATTATAATATCCTTACTAACATTTTTAGTAAGTACGAAGACAAAAACAAGCTTTTCAAAATACGTTAAAAATCAACCCACCAAGTAAAGTATACTTAGGGAATAAAATTTGAGAATAACTTAGAAAGACTAAAGTTTTTGAATAAAAAAAATTATCTTTTAGGAATTAAGGAAAATAATTTATATCACATATTTAATGACTTACAAATCTTTAGTTTTATTTCCAAATAACTTAGCATAATTTTGTCAAACTTCACTTTTTCAACTACTAAGACAATATTATTTTATGAGAAATCATTGGTTAAGACAAAATCATTAGAATCATGTGTATAATATGAGTTGTATATGTATTAAAAGGATTTTTCAACTATATATCTATTTATATGATTTTTATGTGATTTTTGATTGGTGCAAAATTAGAAAAATCATGTTTTAAATGCTGAAATTTTCGTATTGATTATATACTGTATATTTTAGAGAACCAAATGACCTTTTATGAAGAAAATAACCTTAGAAATAGATAGATCTTTTTGAGTAGGTAGAAAACGATATATAATATGCAAAATTCCGAGTTAAAATAAGCAAGTTATGGCCGTTTAAGTTGGAATTTCACTTTACACAATTTTTAATGAACTTAGTGAAATATAATTACAAGTTTAAGTAGAACTTCCAAGAAATACTCATTTTGAACATTTTTTTTATTTAGGTGACGTGGAGTCCAAGCTTCCCTACCTAAAGGATTATTTTGACTAGGAGCTTCTACTGCCATGGCTGTGTGAGTTTAAATTCTTACATTTATGTACTTATGTTTTTACTAGTTTAGTGGCACTAAAACTAGGAAAAGGTAAAAGCATGATAGTGCATGTGCCTTATTTATATGATTGAAATATATTAAGTATATCGAAGCATGAATTGTTAACTAATCATTGTATGATTTAGTATAGAAATGATTTGTTTGTGAACTCTATGATCACTTTTAAAATATCTAATATTATGCCATGATTATATAAATAAAATGATTCATGCATAACACGTAGTGAGTCACATTGCATTCATTACTATACTCTTTGTAGGACAAGGGAATAGTAACGTAGCTTGTAGAACCTGAAATTCTACTCTATGGCAATGATCGCTGGTAATAAAATGGTAGGTGGACACACGGAATAACTACATTTTAGTGGCTACCAGTAGCTCGTATAAAAACTAAAAAAACTTCATTTGGAGAACCATGGCCTTGTTGCCCGAAACACCTAACCCCGAATGGAAGGGTAAATCCATTAAACATATGATTCTTAGAAAAATCATATGTATTGTTTGCTCACGTGTTTGATTGCATCTCATATGCTTATTGAAATAACTTGTTTGAATATTGATTGTCCAAGTACTTTATTTTTGGAATTAATTCTCACTAAGCAAGAAGCTTATCCCCTTATAGATATCTATTTTAGCACCCCTGCATATGGTTGACACCCCAAGGATATTTCTCTTAGGTACTATTCTTTGGACTAAGGAGTTTTTGGATGAAGTCAAATACTAGTTGTAGACTTAGAATTCTAAGTAAATCTCCAATGTATTTATTTTGAATAGACTCTATGGGACTTTATCTTTTGATAGAGGAATGCCCCTTTTAATATTTTGTAAGACCTTTATATTCCTATATTTAAGATGTTTATGTTATGATTTCTATTCTTAATTACTATATGAATGTCTTTTTAAACTAATTGTTTCTAAGTTGGTCCTCTCTGATTGTGAATGTATGCCTTACACCCGATATCAAACTTTTTGAGATGACTAAGGTTATCATACTTAAGCTTTAATATTGACTGTGGTGGACTATTGTGTTTATGGTACCCTTTGGGGCATGACACCTTCAGTGGTTTGGTCTTCAAGAAAGACCACATCTTTGATCCTAACAATCTTCTGTTTTGCTAGATCCTACAATCTGTAATCAT
This sequence comes from Combretum micranthum, assembly GCA_024138025.1. Taxonomy (NCBI): domain Eukaryota; kingdom Viridiplantae; phylum Streptophyta; class Magnoliopsida; order Myrtales; family Combretaceae; genus Combretum; species Combretum micranthum. Next base: position 1,316,342 of record JAMXBD010000012.1, on the reverse strand, counting down.
ACTCATCTTGTGCAACCCATAAAAATACACTACTTTGAATTTGATCAAGTTTCGCTCTCTCATCCCTGGGAATATGCATAAATTCCCTATAACTAAAGACACGTAAGTGTTCGTAAGAAATATCTTTACCTATCCATATTCTCTTTGGGATATCCATTCAGAGCATATGAGGGGGATAGATTAATTAGGTCGACAATTGTCTTCATTGCTTGACCCTAAAATGATTTTGGCAACTTGACATGTGATAGCATATACTTCACTCACTTTATGATGGTGCGGTTCATTTTCTTTGCAATGTCGTTTTGTTGTGGGGTCTTTAGAACTATCTTCTCTAGTTTAATTCCATATTCTTTGCAATATTCCTAAAAAACATCCTCTGTATTCACCACCATTATCTGCTGTAACACATATCAATTGTCTTCTTGTTTTTCTTTCAACTCTAATGTGGAATTGCTTAAACACATCCAACACTTGATCTTTGGACTTCAAAGCAAAAGTCTACAACTTCGTAGAGTGATCATCAATGATTGTTACAAAATAAAGAGCGCAACTTACTGACCTTTCTTTCATATAACATACATCTATGTTAACTAAATCCAATATACGAGATTTCCTAGTAGGTGGATTTCTCTAAAATACAACTCTATGTTGTTTACTAGCAAGACAATCAATGCAAGTTTTTAGGGGAGTACCTTTACATCAAGCAGAAGTTGTCTCTTGATAAGCATTTGGAGCCCTTTCTCACTCATGTGACCAAGCCGCTTATGCTAAAGCTCCATAAATGTGTCATCAGTCAAATTCACATATCCTTTACTCAGTTTTATTGACATTAAGTAAAGGGTATTACTTTTCTTTCCTTTTACTACTATGAGAGAACCATTGGTGCGTTTCTACTTACCTTCACCAAAGTGACTAATATAGCCTTCTTCATCAAGTTTCCTTGTACATATAAGGTTTAGGTAGATATCTGAAACGTGTTTAACATCTCTGGGAATGAGCTTGCAACCAATGTTAGTCTCTAAAACAACATTTCTAATGCCAACAATATTAGATGTCTTATTGTTTCCCATCCTAATGTTGCCATAATCACTGGTAGTATAGGTTGAGAAGAAATCACCATGTGATGCCACATGGAAGGAGGCATAGAATCAATAACCCAGTCACTATCATGACATGCAAGACTAACACAATCCTCATCTTAGGCAACAACAATCTCACCACCTGTTGTTGCAGCAATTGTGTCTTCATTTTTTTTTCTTTACCTTTACCTTTACCTTTAGCCCTCTCTTTCTTCCACAATCTACATTCTCTCTTAAAATGACTTGGCTTTTCATGGTAATATCATTTAATATTCTTCGTTCTTGATTTAGATCTTCTCCTGGATTAATCAGATCTATCAAATTTATCAGATGGGCCTTTGTTCATGCTTCTACCATGTCTTTTTGGCTTATCTGTAATAAGTGCTCGAACCTTAGAACTCGTGCTAAGATCTTTTCTTTTGGCTTCTTCATTCATCAGGCTATCTTTCACCATTACAATTGTGAGCTTTCCTTCTGAAGCAGAATTTTTAACAGATACCATAAGTGTCTCCTAGCTATCAGGCAGTGAACTCAACAATAAAAGTGCTTATATCTCATCATCAAGCACAAGCTTCTTAGCAATCAATTGACTCACAAAACCTTGAAAATCATTCAAGTGCTCTATCATATTGGATCCATCTTTATACTTGAGATTCACCACTCTCCTAATCAATTAAGTTTTATTCAAGGTAGTCTACCTCTTATACATGGATTCCAATTTCTTCCATAAAACATTAGCTTTGGTTTCTTGAGTAACATGATGATAAATGCTATGATCGGCCCATTGTCGGATATATCCGACAATTTTTCTATGCATAATCATCCAATCTTCATTAGACTTATCTTTTGGCTTTGCATTATCACTGCTCAAAAGTATATATAGATCTTTATAGCATAACATATCTTCCACCATCAACTTCTAGACAAAATATTTTAATGAATTCAATTTTATTATCGTACTCAAGGATTCAACCATGCTTGCAATCCCCTAAAAAACAAAAAACCTTTTTTTTTTCAACCCTGGGCTCTAATACCACTTGTTAGAAAAAATTTAATGACTTGTAATAACAAAGTGATTTTTCCTTTTGCCCATAGCGATAACAAGAATAATAATTGAAAAATAAACATTGAAAAAGAATATCGGGATTTAATGTGTAAAACCCCAATTGGGGAAAAATCACGGGACCGTAGCGCAAATAATTCTTCCACTATCAACAATAATGGGTTACATAGTTTTTCTTCACTTGATAACACTAGTGGATCACGAATCTTCACCGCAATGATGGATGTCAACAACAGGAACAAGCCTCTCTCTCTCTCCTCTCTAGGTTTTCTAGACAGCCAAAGTGATGTCCTAAAAGACAAAGTAAGGAGTATTTATATGAAAACAAAGGGAGGGTCAAATTAAACAAAAGGTGGCTATACGTTGGTGGACTTTATGGCCGGCATATGTTGAAGGTCGGCACAATGCCGACGGCCTTCATGTTGGCATTGAGAGTGTTGTTGAAAGCCAACATTTATGTTATTAAAGGTCGAAGGCCTTGATCCTCCTATGGTCAGCGTACAATTATTTCAAGCTCCTTTATTGCACAAATGTCCTTATTTTGTAAGTCTTTTTCTAAAAATATGTATAATATATTTAGAATTTCCTTTGTTATAAGTTATAGACCCATATCAGTAGGATCCATAACCTAACAATTTTAGCACACGTGTAGTGGGTGCATGACTTGCTAGTACATATATCTATACATCAATTATTATTAAGCGAGAAATCCATCACTTGAGTTTGCATATTCTTTTGCAACTTTTTAATCCCTAATAGAAACTCATGTTCTCATGTTCTTTTATTCAATTTCCTTTTTTCATAGTGTTGGTCAACTATTCCTCAGCTAACTTCTAATGGTACTTAAATAATCTACTAATGACTTAAAAATCTTTCATGACATTTCATTGGCATAAAGGAAGTGGACCCTTTTATAACTTTAACCCTCAATTGATGTAATTAAATACAACTAAGAGAAAGAACCTATCAACTTCGGTTCCTATTATTGCTCCCCTGTTGCTTATTGTGTTGCTCCCATTCCCCCTATAACTGCAATTCTCTTCTAGTTGCTCCTCTTCCTTTGGCAACTGTGGCCCCTATTTAATTCTATGATCTACAACAGTTATTTAATTTTGTAAGAAAGTTGCCGATGTGGAACAGTTGTAATAAGCTCAATACTATAGTGATGACTACCAAAAGAGCTTCTACTCCATTATTCCTATATTCATCTTTTAGATCCTTTATACTTGCAGTGCTTGTTAGTGATGTTGAGAGAAAAAAGAGGCCAAGCCCTAAAGTCAACCCATTCGGGTCAGCTAATGAATAGGAAATGAACATAATAGATATTTGTTCCATTTATTTTTGCTTTATGAATATACTAGGAAAAAACTTAGAACGTGCAACATAACACAATTTCAATTTTGTATTCCATTCCAAAATATACCTCTTCCTTTCCAAGAGATGAATGATTTTTGGCTTTTCCATACATGTAAGAATGTTGTCAAATAAATGGCACATTTACAATGAGATATAAGTTCAAAATAAACTAATTGTAAATCTAGACAAAAAATAGAAGTTAAAAATAAGCTAATTGTAAATCTAGACAAAAATCTCGAGTAGCTTATAAGAGTCTAGTAAACTGCAATGCAATTTGATCAACCAATTAAGCATATCATTACTACCAACCCTCTCATAAATTCCCCTTTTCTTGTGTAGCAATTAAATTTCATTTAAATTATAGATACGTGATAGAATTAAATAACATAGTTTATGAAAATAATTGCAATAATTATTGAAGTTTAGTAATAGCATAAATATAATATCACATTGAATTCTTTATTTGAAAAATGTTAGAACCAAGAGCAACAACATACAACCAAAATAAGTAATGTCCATAACAAGTTAGACAAATCAAAATGTTAGATAGAAAAATTTATTAGTGTCAAAATACTATATTAGAGAAACTAAGATCAGTAGTTTAAAACATTTATTGGTGTCAAAATACTATTTCCTTTTACATCACATGCACATTCAGGTGGGAGTAGACATCGTCACGGTTCGATTCGGGTCTAGAATCGGACCCAAACCTGAACCACCGGTTCTCAGTTCCAAAAGTGGTGGAACCGGAACCGGACCCGTGGGAGCCGGTCCGGTTCCCGGTTCTTAAGAACTGCCGGTTCTCACGGTTTGGTTTCGGTTCTAGAGAAACCGGGAACCATGAAAAAAAAAATAAAAAATCAATTAAATAATTTACTTAATTTAACTAAGAAAAAATGCAGAATAAATTTTTAACTTGAAATAACATTGAACCTAACAATAATTGTTCATAGCATTAGTTAAAAGAAATTCTATAATTATGTATTTATTTATATATAATCACTTGCACTTTTTTAGTTGTTATATTAGCAATGTCACACTATAAAATATTCAAAGATAGAAATAATTCTCAATAACAAAAAACGAATCACACATTGTTAAAAAAGAAAGTCTACTTTGATTAGAAGTCTACATAAATTTAACAATATATGATTTCAAATGTATTTATTACTTGTGTTGTTAATAATAACACATTCAATATTGTGAATAGGAAATAAATTTTTATTATTTATGCAAAAATAGTTTTAAATATTTATTTTATAATTACAATTTTTTATAATTTTATTTTCTTTTTTTCTTACTTTTTTTTTATAATTGTTATGGTGTAGAACCGCCAGTTCTGCCGGTTCTTGAATCGACGGTTCCAAAACCACTGGGTCATGCGGTTTTTAGGGATGGAACCGTAAGGACCCGTCAGAACCAACGGGTCCTTTACCGGTTTAGACCCACCATTGCCGGGCCGGTTCCCGGTTCAGGAACCGCCGGTGAAGGGTCAAGTCGGTTCTCGGTTCGGAACCGACCTGTGATGATATCTAGGTGGGAGCAGGGTTTTATAGCATCTTAATTTTAATTTTTCCTCACTTCTGAAGAAGACAAGAAGTGTATATGCAATATTTTATCTTCTTTAAACACCTCCTATAGGAAAAAGATGTTAAATTATACAAATACGGTTGAGCTCCAAAGAGTATCGTTTCACAAGAGACTACAGCTCTCCTCGATTGGTCAAAAAGTACAATTAATTTTTGAGGAAATGCAAAATTAGGGATGACGACTTGAAACCGCACAACGAAAACAAGAATTGGACTATAAAGGAAAAAACAAATTAGATTTGAATGGTTAGTTTTCTGGTTGGCTTTCAGTGTGAACATTTAGATAAATTTCGATTTCAAATTGAAAGGAAGAATAAGAAAGGGGGAAAAGAAAATGAATGAAGAGGAAATCTATTCCATTTTTTTTCCCTTTATATATATAAATCTAGGGAAAGCTTGCATGTAACAAAGTTTCAGTTTTGTATCCCAATCCTAAACATAATTCTTCCTTTAGAAGAGGTGAATGGTTTTTAGCTTCTCTATACATGTGAAAATGATGTTAATAAGAAAGATGTGAAAAACAAACTATTTGTAAATCTCCACAAAATTCTCAAGCATCTTATATGAGTCTAGCAAATCTGCAACGCAATTAAGCATATTATAACTACTGACCCTCCTAGAAATTCCCCCTTTCTTGTGTTGCCCATCAAATTTTTATCTCAAGTATAGATACGTCATCGCATTAAATAACATAGTTTATGAAAATAATTGCATTAATTATTGTAGTTTAATAATAGCATATATGTAATATCACATCATAGTCTTTACTCGAACAATATTAGAAACAAGAGCAATAGCATACAACCAAAATATATCCAATATGATCTTGCATGTTTCTTGAAATATAGTTTCTCTATCCCATTGTCAACCTTAGACATGAAAGCATACCTAGTGCTCCCATAACCAAGTTTCGTTATTTTCTAATTTCATGCTATGCTATATGGGCAAGTAAAAAAAAAAAAAAAAAAAAAAAAAGAAGAGAGAGAGAGAGAGAGAGAGAACAACTTTGCTGATGAATTGACCAATTTAAGGAATGCTTCTTTTATCAATAGCCACTTGATCATATTAGGATTCACAATAGCATCACTGCCATTGATTACAACACTTTTGCCTTGTTGCCAATAGCCAAAGCCAAGACATACATTTGTAATTATTTTACAAAATACTGTATTTTAAAAATTATTTTTATTAATATGGTATAACTATACATTCCACTAATTTAATATTATAAAGCAAGCACTATCTTTTGTTGGACTCTACACTTTTAATTACCAATTACCCATTCAGTTTTTTTTTTTTTTTTGTTCACATAATTATTAACTCTTTTAGTAATTTTGGCAATTTCTAACAAGGTTTTTTGTCATTTTTTCTTTTGATTCAACACATTAAAAGCTCCAATTATAGATACTTTTTTCAAATGCATAATATCTATTACCATGTTAATGACCTTATAGCCTAGTGACATCTCTCATGATCTTTCAAGTGAGTATACCAAATAATATCCATGTAACCCCTTATATCAAGTGTTTTTTTCCCCTTCAAATTTAATTCAACATATTTTTCTTATCAACTTCGACTCCTCTTGTTGCTCTCCTACTACTAACTACGTTGCTCCTCTTGCTCCGGATGCTGTCTTCCTATTGCTGTGGCCTAAAAAATTGTGCAATCTCATGCAAAAACCACTAATGTGGAAAAGCTGCAATAAGCTCATTGCTTTGGTGATGGCCCATAGAATAACTTCTACCCCATACTTAGTTTCCCCGTACTTGCAGTGCTTGTTAGTCATGTGGAGTGAAAGTAGTGGTCAATCCCTAAAGTTAACCAATTCGTGTAAGCTAATGTTAGAAAGCATTGTCTATGGTCAAATGTGCATGCACAAAATGCACACCTACATTTGTAATTGTTTTACAAAATACCTTATTTTAGGAATTATTTTTTTTACAAATTTAGTGTAAGTGTACGTTCCCTAAATTTATTATTATAAAGGAAACACTACCTTTTATTGAACTCTACACTCTAAGTTACCGATTATCCATTCATTTTCATTTTATTTACCGATTTGTTAACTCTTGCTTTAATAATTTTTGCAATTTCAAATGAGAAATTTTGTCATTTTATCTATTTATTTAACACATAAAAAACTCCAACTAGAGCAATTTTCTAATTTCAAACGCATAATATCTACTACCATTAACTGCCATAATACCATGATCCCACTTAACATCTAAGTAACCTCCTGTATCAGGTGGGGTTTTTTTTTTTTTCTTCTTCAGTTTTATTCCTCATATTTTTCCTGTCAACTCCAACTCCTCTTGTTGCTCCCCTATTGCTTATCATGTCGCTACTCTTATTCCCAACCCCACACCCCCACGCCCCCCCCTCTTTTAGTTGCTCCCCTTTCTTTGCCTGCTGTGGCTCCTATTGTTGTGGCCTACATCAGTTATGTAATCTCGTTTAAAAGTCATTGACATGGAACAACTATAACAAGCTCATTGTTATAGTGACAACTAATAAAATAACTTCTACCCCATTATTCCTATTTTTTATCTTTCAGTTCCTTTATATTTGCAGTGCTTGTTAGTAATGTGGAGAGAAAGAAAGGAACAAGCTCATAAGTTGACCCATTTGGTTAAGCTAAAGTCAAAAAGTACTATCCTATCATAGATAACAATTGAAGGAACTCGTAGAAATCCTTGATGTCAAAGAAATATAAGAGGATGCAACTTAAAACTAACTCGGTTATTAGAAAGATTGTATACATACACAATCTACTAGCACAGGATGCCTCAGCCCTCTATATGCCATAGGATGTGAAAACAATCATGAGAATTTGAAAAAATATACAACCAAGTGAACTAAACCATTTTTTTCTTATGTTTTTCTGTTTTAAGGTGTTACATAAAAAAGAATCTAAATTCTAGGGTTACTATTTCGTGCAAGTGCTACGAGGACACAAAACTCTATCACCAAGGCAACCAAAAGGAAGATCATGGAATTGGATTAAAAATTACACAATTGTGTAAGCAAAGGAGGAGTTGGATTAGTGTTATGTGACTAGGAAGGTAATAATGGGGAGGCTAAGGATTGGGATTAGGAGGGGTTTGAGGAGGAGGGTTAGGATGACTGGGGTTAGGGGATGGTTGAGTAGTGGGTTTAGGAGGTGGACAATAAAAATAGTGATGAAAAAGCGTTCAACTTTGATGATCAAGGAGTGTGGTTGTTAGTTAGATGAGGCAAGCGATCAAAACAGGGTGGAGAGAGTGTACTGTCCATTTTTGAAAAAAAAAAAAAATGAGAGAAGGAAGATGGTTCATGGAATCATCTACAACTACCACTTGCAGGAGAGGAAGTGATTAAACGTGGCACTTGATTTTGTAATGGTTCCCTTACTACTTGTAGCGCAAGATGTGGAAGAAATATGATAGGACACAACATAGGACTAACTAGATTGTTAGAAAGATCATAGGGTAAATTATATCAAAATTAACGTTTGAGGACAAGTTCATTTAAGGTATCAATATTGCAAGTGCTTAAAAAGAGGAATCAATATTTGGGATAAATTCATTTAAGGTATTAATATTTCATCTGATCAAAAAGAGGTATCAACATTTTGCAAAGTAAATCAAACAAGGTATTAATAATTGACCATTAATAAAAACTTATGAAACTTAATTGAAAACTAATAGAAACATTGATACATTAAATAAACTTTGCAAAAGATTGATACCTCATTTGGTTCTTGTTCCCTCTTTTTAACCACTTGAAATATTAATACTTTAAGTGAATTTACCCTTAAACATTGATATCTTCTAGTGTAATTTATGTGAAGATAATATGCATAAAGAATCTTCTATGGCCGAATACCTCATCCTTCTCGATACTGTAAATTGTGAAAACAATGGTACGAATTTGATTGAGTATATAAGCAAACTAAAGGATCTTATTGTTATGTTTTTGTTTTTGAAGACATGACATATTAATGGAATTGAGATTCCAGGCTTCCTATCACATGCAAGAGTTGTGAGGATATAAATGGTACTGCAGTATTTACACACCTATTATACTCTAAAGAATTTAGATTCAAACACACGTGTAATACTTAATCGGTCAGCAAAATCATCAGGTGCAATGCAGTATTTTCTGGAAAGTCGAGGTCGTGTCCACAGAGAGCTAATGGCGAATTAGTAGCAACTGAATTCTACCCTAGTCTAAGCAATTGAAAGTTCAGATTTGTGATTAATCTATGAGAATTTAACTAAAAATTGGCTACAAATGGTTGTGAAGGACTAAAACCGTATGTTCTAGCAACAACAACGAGAGATATGGGTTTAGGAGATGCAGGTAATATATGAATAATGCATTTATATTCTCATTTGAAATGATTCATGCTTCAAGTTGATATACAAAATTGATTACTTGGGATTTAATCAAATTCACTAAGAATTGCTCATCTCTCGGAGTAGCAAAATCTTTCATAGTATAAACTATCCTACCAAGGTAATTTATCCATGATTAACAATTTAATGGTAATTTGCTCTCACAAAAATTACTATTCTAGTTAAAACTACAAAATAAGTACCGCCAAGTGACCTAAATTTGCAATCCTAACCGCATAAAGATTAGTGAAATCTTAAGTCTCATCACAGGCTTACATATCTCTATGACAAATCTTATTAAAAAACCTAAGTTTTACTTGTGTGAATCATTGAATTCCTCCAGGGTATCTCTAATCCTATTCATCTAATCTATGTTGATCAGGTACAAATTAAATAGATTACAAGTAAAGATAATTAAATTCCCAAGTAATCAATTTCAATATCAATATGATTCATATATCATTCCATCAAATCCATTCATGCATATTCATAAAGATCATTGAAGAACAACATCTCAATGTACAATTAAGCAATAAAAATGATAAAACAGAGATTGAAAACACTTTAAAAATGATGTCTTTCCATAAACCGGAGTTTCCAAATCCATAATCCCAAAAATGTGGGCACTGCTTGATTGTAGCTAAACCTTAATCGCCTCTAAGTTGCTAGAACATTAGGGTTTTAGTGCCCTAAGGGAAAAACAAACACAAACATGATCAAACTCTCTTTTTCTTACTGTTCTGATGATTTTCCTCTCCCTTTCATCTTCATAGGAGCATTATTTTATAAAGAAATTTCGTAAAGAATGTGAAATGCCAGAGCCGTATGCTAGCGACGTTGCATTAGATATGGCTGGTATTTGTTGTTAGGATCCTGCCTCTTGAACTTATGCCGGACTTATGTTGGCAGTGTTGAAGTGGATCTAGCCAGCGTTCGAATTCACTTGAGATTATCCGAGAGTTACATGGCTTGAAACACAGGCATATTATATTCCTTGCTTTGTTCTACACTGGCACGTACGCCGACGGCTTTGATTCCCAGAAAGCCGGCATACAATGTAGAAATTTAGCACTTGTGAGTTCTTCATCCTTATGCTGGCTATGTGGATCCTAGCATTAAGAATTTGCATTTTGTATGACATGTAGGCCGGACCAACGCCTGCGGCATACAAGTAGGATTAGTCGACGTTGATTAAAATTGTAGAAGCTGTCATCTTTATTGTCTCACACTGGCAGTGTTGAAGGCTACCTTAAGGATTTGTCCACTGTGCCCATGCTACATCGCCACTACGTAGGTGGTGTAGATTGTCCTTATGCCGGCGTTGCGTTATTTTCTGCTCAAACTATATGCAACTTCATCCAATTGTTCTGGAATTTGTTTGTTAAGTCCTTATTTAATCCGATTTCACAAAATTTACACAAAGAAGTACAAATTCCACTTGATTTCTACAAAATCTATGACAAATTGATCCGAAAAACATGTGTAAAATATGAGTTCATCAATAAACCATCATCACTAAAGATGACACTGAAATGAAGTTCTTGGCAATGAAACAAAATATATACAATTGTATACTCAAAGGAGGGGTCTGATTGGTGTTATGTGGTTGAGGAGGGTAGTTATGAAGAGGGGAAGTATTGGAATTGACCAGCAATTGGGGAGTTAGCTTAGAATGATTTAAGATAGAAAGCGACTAAGGATTTGGAAATCTTTTATCAAGGGGAGAAGGAGCAGAAAAATTAGAATAGCTTGACATGGTATGTATGAATGTTTACTTGTGGTATGTCTATTTTTACGAACAATTCTAACCAAATAGCATTTGGTTATAACCATTTGTGTGTTTGTGAATAATGTGGTTGAATTTGCTCCTTCTTGATGGATTATAATCATTTGTCTATGAACTAGATAAACTTCAAGTCTTCTGTTGCAATCCAATGTTTGATTTTCCACTATCAAGTGAACACTGGGTTTGGATAGTATTGTAGGTAAAAGAAAGATATAAATTTGGCATTTTTTTTCACTCCTAGATTTAATAGTTGTAGGGTATGCACTAAACGTGCATCTGGTGAAGGCACCTTAGCTAGATGCGCTTATAGTGTAATATGTATTTTCAGCAAAGCGCGAAGCTACATCTAGTGAGTTCATCTACTATGAAGTGAGAATATTACTTAATTAGTTCAATAATCCAATATGTCTTCATATTGTTTAAAGGTGCTCGCATAGAACGCACCTTTGAAACCTACATTTGCAGTTATTTTACAAAATGTCATATTTTGAGATTTGTTTTTATCAAAATACGGTATAATTGTATATTCCCTAGATTTATTATTATAAAGCAAAAACTTTCTTTTGTTAGATTTCACACTCTAAATTACTAGTTACTTCTTCATTGTTATTTTTTCTACTCATTTATTCTCTTTCTTTAGCAATTTCGATAATTTCTTAAAGAGAATTTTTGTCATTCTATCTATCCATTTGACATATTAAAAAATCTAATTACGTACATGTTTTTTGTAAATGCATAATGTGCATTCCCATTAACTTCCATATTACCATGATCCTTTATATATTCTTTAAATCAAGATCTAATTAAACCTCCTTACAGAGAGGGTTTTACATTTATTATTGGATTAATATCAAATTTGGTACTTGAACTTTACCGAAAAATATAATTAGGTACCTGGACTTTCAAAAGTTTAATTTTAGTACCTAATTGAACTTTTCGAGACTATTTTTAGCATCTCACTTAACACTGTTAAACTCTATTGTTAACATCGATTATCTAACCAATTATAACATGACAGGTGTCAAATGGATTAGAAAAAACCAATTAGTAAAAGAAAAGACAAGGATTTCCACTTCATCGGGCTCCCAGAACTGAGCTCTCACTCTTCTTCATCTCTTACCTTTCTTCTTCCTCTCTTATGAATCTCTCTCTCTCTAGGTCCCCCTCCCTCTACACTCTTAGATAACCTAGACAAACCAAAACCAACACAAATACAACACTATCTCTATTTCAACCAAACTTGACACCACCTTAACCACATGCTGGACAAACCAAACCCGAATTTGTAGATGTTAACTACAACACAACGACAAGCACCAACACACATACCACCCAAAATACAAGCCAAACAACATCCTACACCACCACTTTTCACCAAAACACTGTGGCTAATACATCAAACACACTACTGCCAACACGATCATCTAACATGAAATTAAAATCCGTCGTTGGAGCACCTATAATAAACACCACCAACATCGATAACCTCTAAAACTTCATCAAACACCATCTCACAATAAGGCAAGTCTGGGTTTCAGTCTTTCTCAACTAGGCCTCTGTCCTCTCATCCCTTTTTTTTTTTTCTGTTATTATCATCAGATACTGGATTTTTATCCCATATCTAATATATACATCTCTTTCTATTACTTTAAAATGGGAAACCCTAAGTTTTCATAAATTTTCAATCTTTTTGTTTTTTAGATTTTTGCCTGAATCCTTTATGTGTTTGTTACTTGTAATATACAGAATAAAGATGAGAATATAATGAATTAAAAATCATGAGATGATGTAGGATGAAATTAAGGTCAAAACAAGTAAGTTGTAAAGGTTTAAGTTTGATTATAGAATGAATATTAAAGTTCGGATTTCTGCAATTTTTGACAGATTGTACGCCGCCTCTTGGAGAATCTACGCTGCCGGAGTAGAGATGGCATAGGAAGGGAATAGTAGCGTTTTCTTAACATTGGGTGGAACGCTGCTGGTGTACACTAGGGTTTCTTTTAACGCCGGCTGGGAACGCCAGCTGGGAACGCCGCCGGCATAGGGCATGGATTTGCCGGCGTATGTAGTAGAATCGATGTTCTGGGAATTCAAAGCCCTGATGAACGCTGCCAGTGCTCGTGTAAATTTTGTCAGCGTAGGGTATACACCGGCAAAATTTAAACATACATCGCCGGCCTATGACCAAATTTCTATAAATACGAGACGCGAGAAATAATTTCGACAAAAATTCTTTTATCATTTTCTTCTTGCGTCAAAGAGGGTTTTGGAGTGTTCTTAGAGATCTAGGCTTGGGGAATCATCATGAGGGTGTTTTTGATCCAAAGTAAGTGATTTTAACCTTCTCCCATGGATTAAATACAAATTTGTATGAGTTTGCTTAGGGTTTTGTTGTGTTCTTGAAGGAAAAATGTAGGAAAGATTTAGATCTTGGATTTAATCTGTCTTGGTTGGATAAGAAGTGAGTGTTGTGATTAAAACAAGTAAGTATAATGTTCACATATCAGATTTATACGAATTTCATTCAAATTCTAAGGATATTGTGATTTGTTTGCATGAAGGGAACCCTAGATTGGTTGGGATCCAAATTTATGGATGTAAGTTGGATTTTGGTGATCCAAATAAGTAAGTTTCGTCTTTTCTTTGATGGAGTTGAATAATGTGTGATTAGATGATCATTATGTGTTCTTGTTGTCATATAATATTAGGGTTTTGAAGGATTATCGAATTCTATAGATTGTTATGGAAGATTGATCGGGTTAGACAGTGCAACTTGGTGATTTTCTTTGTTAGGTTAGGATTTCGAGAGTTATAGTACATTAGGATTTGTTTATATTGTGTTCTTATTTATTTCATATATATTTATGTTGTTGATAGGAATTTGGAGATTTGGGTTTGTTGTTGTATTGTTAATATTGATTAAAGTATTGTGGAGATTTAGGAGATTTGGTTATGTTGAGTGTTGTCGATAAAGGATTTTTAGGAGATTCTGATTGGAATTTCTTGAAATTGACAAAGATACGACCAATCCTTGCTTGTTGTATTTACTTGTAAGTTTAGTATTGATTGAATGGTTGTAGGAACAGAATTTGTTAATAAACCTAATCATTACTCGGTTTAATAATTATATGTTTTGTTGTGCTTGGCTTTGACCAGTAAAGACCTGGCAGACAGTGATACTGGTGAGACATCCTAATGATCTTGGTATGAGGTTGTCCCTAGTGGACTCGTGCCTTGATATGATTCCGGTAGAATTAGGTGTTCTGGATTCGGGGTGTTTGGGGAGTACCCACTCATCCATATATGTATATGATTATTATTTTCAAAAAATTGTTTGATTTTCAATGAGGTCTGAGTAACTCCGAGTTCAGGATTAGAGTATACCTAATACTGAACTGTGTTGTTTTGTTGGCTTAAGAAAGATAATAATATAACTGTTTGCATTAGTTTAAGTTGCATGAATTATATGCCTTTTGTATGTGCATCTGCATTTGTTTTTGGATTAGAGTTATCGTACTGGGTGTCGCTGCTCATTCTTTTAAATTTCAGGTACAGGTGAAGAAGATATAGTGTATGACCTTTTTGGATATGACTTATTCTTTGATAGCGGGGATGGCGATAGTGGACCTGACTACCTAGCTGAGAATTATGTTTCATATATCAAGTTTCTAAGAAAAGACATGTTTTGATCATTTGGAATTATAGTTGGATTCATTGTTGGTTTTAAATGAAAAGATTTTAATGTAAACAATTTTTAGTTTATGTTGAATTTGTTGACTATGATGTCAACTTGGATTTTATGCTTGTACCAGGAGTTTATGTTTCATGAAGTATGAATTTTTAATTTTAACAGGTTTCATATCCTATGAGTTACCCTATGAGTGTTTACATGTGATGATTGTATTATTGTGGATAATAGAGCCTTTGCGTGTCCTATATAAGAGGGGATATATGGTAGGCTGTAATGCCTTATTTTAGGGCGTTACATTACTTTTGCTAATACTTTTATAAAATACATCAAGTTTCCTATTAAAATCAATGAGAAATTGGTTTTGTTATGAACTTTTAGGAGCCTATTGTTCAACTTCTTCTTCATCTTTTCTTTCTATTTTTTCCTAACATATCTTCCTTCTCTCTCTTAATTTTTTTTTCCTGTTTTATATACATGTCAAGTGATAATTTTTTAGTGTGTCCACATAGATAAATGGAGTTAATGGTGTTAAGTGAGGTACTTAATTTAGCCTCAAAAAGTTTAATTAGGTACTAAAGTTGAACTTTTTAAAGTTCACGTACCTAATTGCATTTTTGGGCAAAGTTCAGGATCCAAATTCAAGATTTACCCTTTATTATTATTAAGTAAGATATCCACTATTTGACTCTATATATTCTTTTGTAAGTTTTTTTAATCCTTAACTACCATTTTTGTGATTTTTGAAAAAAAAACTGAAAGTTTACATTTATAGTAAATCACATGTCAAAGATTTGATTTTACTTTCCATTTATAGAGATTTTTCAATATACTAAAGTTTAAAAATCACTTGTTATTTATTAAAAGCAAATTTATATATCTTAGATATGGTTTTACATTGTTATGTTCATAATTAAAATGATGTTATTTGTACTTTAGTAATTTACTTTTTGTACAGCTGGTAGACCTATGTTACACCTAACATAACTTTTCTTTAATATTAACAATTATATCAACTACGTATCTTGACCATGCCAATCCCATCTTAATTTCTTACAATGAAGATTACAGGTTGTTGTAGGAAGTCTAAGTGCTGAGGTCATCGCTTTTCTTTCCCTACTTGGTAGTGAGTGAATTCAGCCATTGCTATCACTTTTGGATGGAATATTCATTGTGTTGAATGTGTGATTTAAATTCTCTCAGAGTTGGCAACCTTGAAGGATATACCGCTGGCTTATATCCTGTACACTGCCGGCCTTTGTACCAGCTCTAAAAATTTCAAATCTATGAATGTTGAAAGCCGACTCAAAGCCGTCGACCTTCTTCCTAAAGCCATCGTCCTTTGGAAAGCATTAGTTCAGAACAGTGACCTTTCAGCTGCTGACCTTTGTGTCAGCTTACACGACATATTTATATGTTTGCGTGTTGTTTTTAGGGTTGAGAGGAATTTGAGATTTGTTATATCACTTGTATACACATTCTCTTGTACTTCCTCAACACTAGTGAATTCCTCTCTTATCTGCCCGTGGTTTTTCCTACAAGGGTTTTGTTACACCCTAAAGGGTATCCTAAATGTAGCAGTTCGCCACATACGATATTAAAGTTTAAGAATGACTTCCCGAAATCATATGAAAGCTTTGACGCCATATATAAGGTGTCCATCACAGCAATAAGAGACTCATGTGGGATGTGTAGTTTGAGAAAGTAAATATAGCATACAAGAATCTAAATAAACAATTATCTTCGAAATCATAGAAATAAGGTCTTTACATCATCTTAAGGGCATTCTCCTGATAAATCTCCAATACTCAAAACATGGTCTTGGTCTTACATATAACAATAATTAAAGCCAAAAGATTTTAAAGGAAATCTATTCTAAATTCTTCAAAAGGATTTCCTTCAAAAGCTTCACAAAAGCGTAATCTTACCTGGACAAATGGAGACCTTGGGTATAAGAGATACTGGTCCTGAATTAATAAAATCGATTAGGGTGTAAGCTCAACTAGCTTAGTAAGAATATTCTCGAATTAGCGTATTTATATCAAGAAAATCAAGAAAATCAAACAAGTTATTAAATAGACATATGAAATGCATCAAACACCTGAGTAAACAATACTTATGATCAACTAAAAATCATATGTTTGAATGGATTTACGCCTTGATTCGAGGTTAGGTGTTTCGAGCTCTTTAATACCCCGCTTCATAATCCTATTATATAGTTCTTTTAGCTTCTATTTGCTCTATTCTGAAATAGTTCTTTCAAGCTCCTATTTACCATCCCTAAATAGTTTTTTCGGGCTCCTATTCACCCATCCTTACAAACTTGCGGGTCCCTACAAATCCCACTACTATACTCTTGTCCCGTTAAGAGCATTATAGCTAATGTAATGTGACTCACTTCGTGATATATATGAATCAATTAATATAATTCTTGACATGTGATTAAGGTAATTTAAAGGTGATTGTGGAATTTACAGACACTCCATCATTATAATAGAACACGATTTCAATTAACAACAATTCAGGTCTTGATATGCTTAGTATTCTTTCAACCAACATTATTATGCATATTCCATTTTCATCTCTTTCTACTTCTAGTGCCTCTAGCTACAAGTACAAACAAGTAGGAGATAAACCCACTCAACCATCCTTGCAAAAAGTTCTTCACTCGTAATAGTCATCTAATTATGGATCCTCCAAAGCTTCATTACCTAAATGAAAGAAATACTCGAAATGAGTATTTCATGGAAGTTTTACTTAAAATTTCTAAGTCTATTTTAGTATTTTCATCAAAATTCGGATGAATGAAAATTTCAACTTAAAACAGTTATAACTTGCTGAATTTCAACTCGGAATTTCACATTTTAAATGTCTTTTTTACTTACTCGAAAAGATCTATCTATTTCTAAAGTTATTTTTAACATAAAAAGCCATTTGGGTTTCGGAATTGATTAGTACAGAAAAGACACAAAAATCCCAGGCCTTAAATTGTAAACTTTCAAACTTTTACTTTATCCAAGAGATCTATAACAAGTACGCAGATATTTGTATAATTGAAAAATCTCTTAATATATGTATATACTCATATTATATGAACGATTCTAGTGATGTTGCCTTAACAATGATTTTTCATAAAACAATTTATTTTAGAAGTTGGAAAATGAAGTTCACAAAGTCTTTCTTCAAGTTATTGGAAGAAAATTAAGATTTTGAGTTTGTTACTAATGAATGCCTACTCATTTAAAACCATCATTTATTTTTTATATTTTCTTAACTATAGAAAGATAGATTTATTCCTTAAAAACTTGGTTTTATAAGTGGTTTAACAATTTTTATTTTCCTAAGTAAATGTTAGACTAGTGATTTGGATTTAATCTTGACTTAGAAAAACTTACTTTGCTCTTGGTATTTTTCAAGATGTTGATGTATGCTTTATAAATAAGTTTTTAAGAAAACATTGTATAGTAAAGAATTATCAAAATTAAAAATTTATGAAAAGATTTATTTTAATAGTTTGAAAAGGATAATAGTTGAACCATTTCCTAAGTCTTAATGAAAGTTTCTCCTAAGTGTTAAAAATCACTTTTCTTTAGAGTTTTGTTCTATTTGTTATATGAAAGAAAATAATTCCTTTTGTTGTCTTGAAGATTTTTTTTAAGATAACAACATCATCTTATGATCATGCATAAATATGAACTTGTAGTTATATTGTAAGATAAAAAAAAACTCATATAGAAAATAAAGACATAGAGAATCAAATAAGTATATATATATAATATATATATATATATATAAGAACAAAAGGAAAAGCATGAGAAAGCTTAAGGAAAAGGAAAAAAATAAAAGAAAAATTGTGGAAGTCTTAGGTTTTTATTTAAGTTTTCTTGGGACTTAGAGATTGACAAATCCCATAAAAAAAAACAAGAAAATAATAAGAAAAACATGGGAGTCTTAGATTCATATCAAGGCTCTTTGGGACTTAGATTATGGACAAGTCTCAAAACATTTTAACTTGATGTAGACAAGTTTAAGACTAGAAGATGACTGGTCTTATTTATTAAGCATGAAATAGATAAATTGCAAGAACATAGAAGCGTAAATAAAAGTTAGATTAGTGGGCATTTAGGCTCTAAGAAATATAAATACATATATATACATAATAACATCTATAAAGAGTTAAGTTAGGATCATGAACATAATACAACATGAATACATTGTGAAGATAAACAATACATAAACAACATGTTGTTTTTATGATTCCATTTCCCTAGCATTAGCATCATGGGGAGTTATATAGAACCAAAACACACATATTGTTCATGTCATGTTACATGAACAAAAGAGAGGGTTTTAGAATTTTTACTTTAGTTGATGGAGGTTTGAAGATGGAAGAAACAATTGGATGGTGTGTTTATTTATTTATTTATTTATTTTTTACTAACGAAGGAAAGATGGAAGAAGGTTTTTGAAAGGGAATTTTTAGAGAGAAAAGTTGTGAAGAGATTTTGATATGTGAAATGAGATAAGTGGAAGAAATGGAAGGAGAGATGGTATTTATAGAGAATTGTGGAGGAAAATTAGATGTAATAAAAAAAATTAAAAAAGAAAAGAAATTGAGGAAGAGATAGAGGGATTAGAGCCTGCCTTTGAGAGAGAAAAGGGGGAGTGTGATAAAAAAATTGATTTTGGCAAAGAAAAGTAATAATGTGTAAGAGAAGTTATGGAAAATGTTGTATTACAAATGTAAAAATGTAAGATATAGGTGTGTAAGGTATAAGAAATAAGTTGTAAGAAAAAGTAGAGATAGAGGAATAGTAGAAATAGTATAATGAATAGTAAACAAGACAAATAAATTATCGGTAGTAAAGAAAATACGCGTAAAAATGCTTTATCTGATATTTTTAAATATTGAAAAATTATGAAACTAATATTTTGTGAATCCTTATGAAAATACAAATCTATATTGATTTTTGGAATATTTTTACTATTCTGAGAACCGAGATATGTTTTTGGAGAACTGATTCCGTTCGGGTTTGAAACGATCAAATTTTTGATAAATATGATCTTTTAGGTTATCTTATATCATTTAGAACTGTAATTCACCATTAACTCATTTCTAGTGTTCTTAGGTTTCGAGCGCGAGATTACTGGAGTTGAAACTGCTAGTATATGTTGATCATTGTTGACTTTTGAAGTTCTAGTTTGACTAGGATAGGATTTGCTCGAAATTTATCCTAAAATTGAGGGGCTTACATGTTTCCACGCAAATCTTGTGTGTTCTTTACTTTGTTTTTGCTTTCATTTTCCCTTTGCCATTTTTTGTCATATCCGTTTATAACAAATTGGTATCAAAGCCTAAAGTTTGGTTTTGTTTTCTCTATAATGATAATAGTGAAGTATGATATCTCATTGTTGGATCATAACATAAGATTTTCACTTTGGCAGGTCAAGCTATGAGAGATTCTCACACAGATGGATTTGGATAATGCTCTGTTAGGGTTTAAGAAAATGCCTGCATCATGGTCACTAGAAGAAAAACAACGTAAGGATCAAAAAAGACCTTTCTTAAATTCATATTCATTTATCAAATAAGATATTGTAGGATGTGTTGAAGGAGAAGATAACTGTTGGGTTATGGTTGAAATTGGAGTAATTGTGTATGACAAAGAGTTTGACCAGTAAATTGCATTTGAAGCAGAGACTATATTCACATTGTTTGACTGAATGTGGGTCTCTAGAAGATCACTTAACCATCTTTAAATAAATTGTTTCTGATTTTGAAACTTTAGAAGCTAAGTATGATGAAGAGGATTTAGTTTTAATTTTATTGCATTTGCTACCTTCTTTTTATTCTAGTTTTAGAGACACAATTTTATATTGTTGTGATTCTCTTACCATGGAGGAAGTTTATGATGCTTTAGCTTTTTTTGAGAAGATGAAATATTTAGTGATTGGATTAGAGACTCGGGTAGAGGCTCTCGTTACTCGTGATAGGAGTCAAGATCGCAATTTTGGTGGTAATTCAGGAGGAAGGTCAGAATTAGCAAATAGGGATAAGATCTGTAGGTATTGCAAGAAGAATGGATACATCAAATCTGAATGCTATAAGTTGTAGAATAAAAATAAGAGCGCTGTTGAAAATTAAAAGGCGAAATAGCTAGAATAATCTGCTAAAGCTGATGTAGTTGAAGACTACTATGGTGAGGAACTTCTTGTTGCTTCTAATGATGATCCTCAGACTAGTGAGGAGTGGATTCTTTAGTCTGGTTGTACTTTTCATATGTGTCCTAATTAGAATTGGTTTTTAACATATGAAAAGATATCTAAGGGTGTTGTCCTATTAGGTAATAGCACTTCTTATAAGGTTGCAAGTATTGGTGCCATCAAAATCAAATTGTTTGATAGTATTGTCAGGACTCTTGGTGTTGTGAGACATGTGCCTGACTTGAAAAGAAATTTAATTTCTTTAAGTACTCTTGATATAAAAAGGTACAAATATATTGGTGAAGGTAGGGTTCTAAAGATCAATAAAGGATCTCTTGTGGTGATGAAGGAGCTAAAAAAGAATGCTAACTTATACGTTTTATAGGATTCTGTTGTTTCAGGTGATGCAACCATCACTTCTTCTTCTTTGTTAGATGAAGATGCTACTAGACTCTGGAATATGCGTCTAAGGCATATGAGTGAAGCCAATATAGCTAAATTGAGTAAAAGAGGACTTCTTAATGGGCAGGGCATTAGCAAATTGAAGTTTTGTGAATACTGCGTCTTTGGGAAGCAAAAGAGAGTCAGATTCACCACAAGTAATCATAATACAAAGGTTACTCTTGAATATATCTATTTTGATCTTTGGGGGCCTTCTAGAGTGCCTTCAAGTGGAGGTGCTATTTACATGCTGACCATCATTGATGATTTCTCCAGAAGAGTCTGGGTATTTTTCATCAAGCAGAAGAGTCATGTTTTACTCAAGTTTACAGATTGGGAAATAGGTAAAGCATCTTCGTACTAATAACAGTTTAGAGTTCTGTTTTAGTGATTCTAATGTTCCTGTGCAAGTCAAAGGGAATTTTGAGGCATCTAATATTACCTAGTACACCTCAACAAAACAATGTAGCAAAAAGGATGAATAGAACTATTATAGAGAAAGTTAGGTGTATGCTTTCTAATGCTCAGTTATCGAAGTCATTCTGGGCTAAAGTAGCTTCTACAGCATGTTATTTGATTAACATGTGTCCATCAACTGCAATTGAGAAGAAGACTCCACGAGAGGTATGATTTGGTACTCTTGCTAATTATTTTGAGTTAAAGATTTTTAGATGCCGTGCATAGGCTCGTGTTGATAATGGGAAACTTAAGCTTAGATCTTCAAAATGTATATTCATTGGTTTTAAGCTTGGTGTCAAGGGATATAAGTAGTGGTATCCTGAATTGAAGAAAGTCATTGTTAGTAAATATGTGATTTTTGATTAACTATGTTATATGACTTGTCCTCTAATACTTCATTTGATAAAACACAGCAGAAATTAAGTATGTAGGTGGAGTTTGAGATTGGTTCAGGTTCTATACCAAAGGCTACTTCTCAGCCTGGTACTACACCACCACAGCCATTGTACTCTATTACTAAAGATAGATCCGGAAGAAAAGTTAGGCCTCCTTAGAGATATGTAGAGGCTGATTTGGGAGCTTATACTCTAAATGTAGTAGAGGACATATATTCTAATCTAGAGCCATCTACTTACTTAGAGTCTTTTAATTGTGATGATTCTGGTAAGTGGATGATTGCTACACAAGAGGAGATAGAATCCCTTCAAAAGAATTGTACATGAGATTTAGTGAATCTTCTTAAAGGGAAGAAGACTATTCGATGTAAATGGTTATTTAAGAAGAAAGAAGAAACACCAAGAGTTGAAGAACCTAGATACAAAGCAAGACTTGTTGGAAAGGGCTACAGTTAGATACCAGGTATTGATTTTACTAATGTGTTCTCTCCTATTGTAAAACATAACTCGATTAGAAGATGTCATGCCCTAAAGTGTACCCTAAATACGCAGTCTGCCACACTCAATATTAATGCTTAAGTATGACAACCTTAGTCATCCTAAAAACTTCGATACGGGGTATAAGACATACCTACACAACCATAGAGGATCATGTTTTGAAACAAGTTGTTTAAGAAGATATACATAATAGCAATTAAGAATGAAAATCATAACATTAAAGCTTAATCATAATATAAGGAGTTTTATAGATATCAAAGTGGCATTCCTTTAACAAAAATATACTTAGTCCATCAGAGTCTAACTTTCAAAAAAAATAAATACATCGGAGTTTTACTTAAAAGTCTAAGTCTACTTCTAGTCCTTGACTTCTTTGCAAAAGCTCTTAAATCCAAAAGATGGTACCTAAGAGAAATAGCCCCTTGGCTTCAAGCATAAGTTAGGGTTCTGCAAAATGTATCTAAGAGAATGTAAGCTTACTTGCTTAGTGAGAAATATTTCCACAATAAAGTACTCGTACAACTAATAATCAAACAAGTTAATTAATCAAACGTATAAAATGTAGTAAGCACGTGAGCAAACAATACATATGATTTATCGAGAATTATATGTTGAGTGGATTTACACTCTCCATTCAGGGTTAGATGTTCCGAGCCCTATAGAACATTATTCGAAAATATGATTTTTGTAGTTCATTCAAGCAACTACTAGTTGCTAGTTCATTTAGGTTACTATGTGTTGTTCAATTAATTTGGGCGATCATTCGCTATTATGCAGAGTTTCAGATCTTGCTGACCTCACTACTATGCTTTTGTCCCACTAAATGTATAGTAATGAATGCAATGTGACTCACTTCGTGTTATGCATTAATCAATTTAATTAAGTACTCATAGCATGGCAGTAGATAATTTAAAGGTGATCATACAATTAGTAGACATATCAATACTATACTAACTCAATCACTTAATTATAAACAATTCTCACCTCGATATTTTTAAAATTTATTCAACCATGTATATAAAGCACATGCATTTTCCCTTTTTATCTTTTCCTAATTCTAATGCTACTATTTTACAAGCAAAAACATAAATATCACATGTAAGAAACAAACTCACTTAGCCATGGTACGGTAATCCTCTAGTCATAATAGTCGTCCAGATTAGGGAACTCGTTCTCCATATCATCTAAACAAGAGAAATATCCCAAATAAGTATTTCATGGAAGGCCTACTTAAATTTTCTAATTCTATTTTACTAAGTTCGTTAAAAATCAGATGGAGTGAAATTTCAACTTAAAATGACCATAACTTGCTCATTTTAACTTAGAATTTCGCATATTATATGTTGTTTTCTACATAGTCGAAAAGATTTATCTATTTCTAAGGTTATTTTTATCATAAAAGGTCATTTAAGTCATAAAATGGTTTGGTACAAAATAGTTACGAACTTCCCAACCCTTAAAAATACAAATTTTCAAGCTTTTCATCAACCAAAAATCCCATAGCAAGCATATAGATATTTATACAGTTGAAAAATCCTTTTTATACATATATAAGCTCACATTATATGCATGGTTCAAGTGTTTATCCCAAATATGATTTCTCATAAAACAATCTCCTTTAGGAATATAAAGATTGGAATCTACTAATTTGCTTTGTAAATTTATTTAGATAAAAACTAAGATTTTTAGTTTATTCTAAATGAGTTCTTTTTATATCTTAACTACCATTTCCTACTTTGTATACTTTATAAAAATAATCTTTTATATTTTTGAAACTTGTTACTTTAGGTTGTTTTAATGATATTACTTTTCTAAGTGTTTTCTTAACTAGTGAGTTTATTTTAACTTAACTTAGAAATTTGTCTAGTTTTTATTCTTTATTAGAGTGTTGGTATGGGTTCTTTTAAATAAGTTTTTAAGAAAAACTTGTATAACAAAGAATTATCAACATTAAGATTTAATAATAAATTTATTTTAGTGTTTTGCCAAAAAAAAAAAAAAAGAGAGTAAAGGAAATACTTAACTATGCCTTGGAAATTTTTTTACAAAATATCATCACTTTAAAATCTAGGTTGAACTTATTTAAATTTTTAAAAAGATATTGTTGAAATATAGTTTCTAAGTTTTAAATGGAAACTTTTCCTAAGTGCCAAAATTATTTTTGTAAAGAGTTTAGTCTTTAATTTTTACAAAAAAAAAAAAAAAGAACTCCTTTTATTTAGATAACAACATTATGATTATGCGTGAACATGAACATATAATTATGTTATATGAAGAAAAATGACTCATATGGAATATAAGAAATATAGCAATTGAGATAAACAAATGAACATATAAATAAGGTCAAGTATTAGAAGTCTTAGCTTGCATCAAAGCTTCCGGACTAGAGATATACTAGGGTCTGTTTCTTTTGGCTTCTTTCCGGCAGATACAGACACTTTTTCAAACTTTTTGCTAACAAATTATTTATCAAGAAATAGATATAGATAAAAAAAAAGTTGACAATTCTCATCAAAAGATCAAATAGAATAAATATAGATAAAATTTAGATGCAAATCAGATATATTTACACATATCATTTTAAAAAAGATACAGATACAGATGAAAAACAGACAATCCAAACAGACCCCTAATCCCATAAAAGAAAAGAAAAGAAAAGAAAATTGTTTTAATTTGATAAGGACAAGTCTAAGACTAGAAAGACTAGTCTTAATAAAATTGCATAAAATAAACAAATTGCAAGAAATATAAGAGCATAAATAAAAAGTTATGTTAGTGAGCTTATATACTCCAAGAATATATATATATATATACATAAACATACTTAGTAATATGTAAAATTTAGTGTAGGAGTAATAATAAAACATAGTAATATAACAACAATAATAATAACGCTTGAACATTATTAAACAAGACATGAATATATTGTTGCTTTCATAATATCCATAGGTTTAGAAAACACATAATATGGTCATGTTATTTTAACATGAACATGAAGATGGATCTAGGAATTTTTACCTAAGGTTATTGTTGGTTGAAGAAGAAATGAAGAGTTGGTAATTGTATGTGGATGAAGAGAATATGGAGAGGGATTTTATAGAGGGAATTTGAGGGAGTTTTAGTATGTTAATAAAGTATATGAAAGAAATGGAAGGAGATGAGGTATTTACGGATAAATATGGAGAAAAATTTGTTATAATTAAATAAAATGAAAAAGAAAAAAATAGATAGTGAAGGAGAGAGAGGGGCACCGGTTTGAGTGCGGGAGGGAAGGGGGAGTTGATTGTTTTGTATTTTTTTGTAATGAAAGTAATAATATATAAGATACGATGCGAATAAAGTTTTATGAGGAATGAAAATTGTAAGAAATAAGCATGATAGAGTGTAAAAATAAGTAGTAAAAAAAAAGTAGAGATAGAGGAATAGTAATTAATAGTAACTAATAGTAACTTAAATAGTAGGCATGACAAATTAATATCAGTAGTAAAAAAATTGTGTAAACAAGATATACCTAATATTTTTAGTTACCAAAAGGTTTTAAAACTAATATTTTTGGAATCCTCATATTATTACGAGTCTAATGGTGGTATCAAAATATTTTTACCATTTCGTGTGTCCAGACCCGATTTGGAAAACTGATCTCGATTGAGTCCTAAACAAACTAAATTTTGACGAATCTGATCTTTTTAGGCTTTATTATATTATTGGACTATAATATATGATTATCTCAATTTTATTATTTAAGGGTTTAGAGTACGAGATTATCGAATCTAGATTTATTAGGGTTTGTTATAAACTTGTTCACTTTAGGGTTTCTGGTTGACTTCCGATTCTAAGGTTTAATCATAAAACTTAGCATAAAATCTAGGGGTTTACAGAATATTGTTGGGTATTGTAACATTGCAAGAACTTGAGGTTGAACAGTTAAATGTGAAGACATCTTTCCCATATGGAGAGCTTGGTGAAGATATCTACATGCAACAGCCATAGTGCTTTGTGGTCTTAGGAAAGAAGGACCATGTTTGCATGTTAAAGTAGTCTCTTTATGGCTTGAAGCAGTCGCCAAGACAATGGTACTAGAGGTTTGGCTCATTTATGAATTCTTATGATCTTAGGAGAAGCAATTTTGATAGTTGTGTCTAATTTAAGAAATGTGATGATGGGTCTTTTGTATATCTACTCTTGTACACTGATGCCATGTTGATAGCAGCCAATGATAGAGGAGAGATTGAAAAGATTAAACTTCAATTGAGTAAAGCGTTTGAAATGAAAGACTTGGAAGCTACGAAAAAGATACTTAGAATGGAAATTATAAGAGATAGAAAAGCAGGTTTGTTGCAATTAATTCAAAAGGGGTATATTGATAAAATCCTTCGCAGGTTTAATATGAAGAATGCTAAGCTCATTAATACTCCTTTAGTAGCTTATTTCATATTTTCATGTGCTTTGTCTCCATATTCAGATGATGTGATTGACTTTATGTCAAGGGTTCCATATTCCAGTGATATAGGATCTCTCATGTATGATATGGTCTGTACATGCCTTGATTTGTTATATGCTGTGGTAGGGTTGTGGAAAAAAAAATCGACCGAATTATAAACTGAACCGGACCGAATTGAATCGAAATTTCGATTTTTTTTCGAAACAGTTTGGTTCGCTGTTCGGTTCAGGACCATGAACCGAATCGTATGGTTCGAACCGAATCATATGGTTCGAACCGAACCTAACCGTTTTGTACATTAAAAAACAATAAACATATTATTTTTACCCTTGATTGTTTTTAAAATTTATAACTTAGATATGTGTTATTCATTACAATAAAATTAGACTTTTTATAATATGTTTTAATTGTTATGTTGTCTATAAGTAAGATATGTTTTAGATTTTAGCCTCTAGTATTCTAACTCCTGCATATTTTTTTTCCATTTGTCTTATTAATTAATCTACTTCTATTATTTAGTTACTTATTGATTTA
This sequence comes from Combretum micranthum, assembly GCA_024138025.1. Classification (NCBI taxonomy): domain Eukaryota; kingdom Viridiplantae; phylum Streptophyta; class Magnoliopsida; order Myrtales; family Combretaceae; genus Combretum; species Combretum micranthum. Next base: position 1,288,433 of record JAMXBD010000012.1, on the reverse strand, counting down.
ATAATTGTTAATATGTTAGTTAGAAGCATACAACATATTAAATTTTATGTCTTATATTGAGATAAAGTCTATTATACCATTATAGTTCAAGATAATTCAAAAAAATGATATTAATCATAATTATAATTTTATAATAGACGAAATCTTTTTCTTCCTATAAGTTTTACATGTTTATTTAGTAAATGATTAATTTAAAATATTGTTTTTTCCATTTGCATTAGTGATAAGAAATATGTAGTAAAAGTTTTTTGATATAATATATTTTTTATTTTACGAAAAAAACAGTTCGAACAGCAAACCAAACAGTACCAAACCGTTTTTATTTTGGTTCGAAAAAATTACGAACCGAACCATATAGTTAGGTTTGAATTTAAAAGAAAAATTAAACTATAAAATATGGTGCGGTTCGGTTCATACCGTACTATGCACACCTCTAGCTGTGAATGTTGTTGGTAGATATATGGCAAATCCTAGTAGGGAACACTAGAGAGCTGTTAAGTGGATTTTTAGATACTTAAAAGGTGCTATTAATGTTTATTAACTATTTGGTAGAGCTAGAGATGGAATTTGGGTTTGTTGATTATGATTTTGCAGGAGATTCAGATAAGAGAAGATCTCTCACAAGGTATATTTTTACTCTTTATGGTTTTGCTATTAGTTGGAAAGCCACATTGCAAGCTACAGTTGCTCTATCCACTACTAAAGTTGAATATATGGCTATTATAGAGGCTTTTAAAGAAGCTGTTTGGTTAAAAGGGTAATTTGGTGAACTCAGTGATGCTGGAAGACCACTACAGTTTATTATGATAGTTAGAGTGCAATCTATCTCATTAAGGATCAGATGTATCATGAGAGGACAAAACACATTGACGTCAGGTATCACTTTGTCGTGATGTGATTGCTAATGGTGATATTGCAGTGAGCAAAGTCAGTACTCATGATAACCTTGCTAATATGATGACCAATATACTTCCTTTGGTTAGTGTTTGTTACTGACTGATTCCCTTTGGGGTTTGTGGAAGAGGAGGAGAATGTTTTGTTTTTGTGTTGAAGATTAGAGTTTTGTGTGTTTTTGCTCCTGAATTTGTGTCAAGGTGGAGATTGTTGGATGTGTAACTCAAATTCTCTCAAAGCTGGCAACCTTAGAGGATATACTTCTAGCTTATATCCTGCATACCGCTGGCCTTTGTGCCAACTCTAAAAATTTTTGGCCTTTGAATGTTGAAGGCTGGCTCAAAGCCGCCAGCCTTTATCCCAATGCCGTTTGGCTTCATACTAACACCATCGATGTTCCCATTCAAAGCTACCGGCCTTTGGCCGACGTTAGTTTAGAACAATGACCTTTCAGCTACCGATGTTTTGTCGGCTTACATGACACATTTATATGTTTGTATGTTGTTTTTAGGGTTGAATGAGATTTGAGATCTATTGTATCACTTGTATACACATCCTCTTGTACTCGTTCTTTAACATTGGTGAATTCTTCTCTCCTCTACCTGTTGTTTTTCTCATAAGGGTCTTTACGTAAATCTTGTGTGTTTTACTTTGTTTTTGCTTTTTGTTTTCTTTTTGTCATTCTTTGTCATATTCGTTTATAACACATTGCTTGAGGTTAAAGATGAATAGAGATTCTCACAAAAAGCAATTGTTTGGCAATAAAATTGGTATAGAGAAAATGTTATGTTACTAAAGAGGGATCAAATATAATGACATACTCAAATAATCACTGGCCAAAAGTTCTCATACGCTAAAGTGAGTAGATTGATGGTGTTATTCAAGGGGACTACTTGTGGAAGAATATGATGAAGCAGAATTTGATTGTTGTCTTGCAAATGACCCACTACACTTAAGAAAAGTTGAATCAAGAGTTGATGACAAGGTGAATATAAATGAAGATCAGAGTTGTGCTTCTAAAATGAAGAAAAGAGCTTCCCTTTTAAATAATGAATTTGATTTCTCTTAACACACAGTATCTGGTTAAAGCACATGGGTGACTTATATTGTGAGCAATCAGAAGCACACATATATGTTGGATGTAGCTAGGGTGTATTATCCTATTCACACAGAAGTATATAGACTCATACTTTCATAAATTTAATGGGAGAAATTACTTTGTCCTTGGAGGTTGTGCAAGTGTTTTTGCATCTTCATGATTTTGCATTGATGGACATTACCAAAGGATGCGGTTGTGGATGCAAGTAATTAGCCATACTTTACCTTATCATTCTTGTTTTTGTCACTTTGTTTGCATAAATTTTAGACTTGAATTGTACATTCGTTTTAAAAATACGAGCTATCAGCCTTCATTGCTTACTAGTAGTCACTGTACATATTTCTTAGTGGTTGCAAGGAAGAAGTTTGCTCGGGGTTTTTAGTTTGGACATTCATATTGCTTGTGGTAAAATGCTTTGCTCTTTAACTCTTTTATCTAGGTTCTTTAGATTGGAATTATACTGTGAGCTTAAGTACATTTGAAGGGATGTTACACTGTGGTGTCACATGCAATGTAGTGTTGCTACAATTATTCATTTGTGAGCACTAAAAAAAGTGTGTTAATCTTCTGGCTCATTACCCTAAGCATCTAAAAGCAATAAAATGACTTCTATTGGTCATTTTATTGATAAATATTATGAATTTTTATTTATCAATTAAAATTATTAATTTATACTTTTAGGTTTTTAAAGGAGATATTTTATACAAAGAAAGCAAATCGAGTAAAAAATGCAAAATTTGGATGCAAAAAGTGGTCAACATAACAAGGACGTACCATGTCTTTCAATCATGTTGAGTAAAAGCACAATCGAAGGCTAAATCTTAAGTTTTAAAGAGACATGACCACAGCATGACTTGTCATAAAGCATGTTAATATAGGAATTTAACTTTGCAAGGGACATAACTGTGACATTATGTCATGCCCCAACGGGTACCCTAAACGTGACACCCGCCATATGCAATATTAAAACTTAATAATGACTACCTGAGTCACTCGAAGGCTTCCTTATCGGTACAAGGCGTACATTCACATCAAAGGAAGACCGGTTGAGTAATGCATTTTAAGATATCGGCAGCAGAACATGCAAAATAACACTTAATATATTTCATTGAAATACAAAGTCTTATAACTTTTAAGGGGCATTCCCCCGATAATTTCCATAATAACAAAAGCTAGAAGATTTTAGAAGAAATCTACTCTAAGACTTCAAAACAGAATTCCTTTAAAAGCTTCCCAAAATAAAGATTCTACCCGGGTGATCAAGATGGTCTCGGGTGCAAAAAGATAATCCTGCAATATCAAAAGTCTATAGGGGTATAAGCATAACTAGCTTAGTGAGATGTTCCTTACGCAAAAGTACTCATAACGGACAATCAACCAAGTTTATTAATCAAGTATATAAAATGTAACAATCATATGATCGAACAGTACATACAACTATGTGGTTTCATATGTATGATGGATTTACCTCTCCATCGGTGGTTAGGGAATGATTTGAACTGGGCCTTGAACGACCTCTTTATAAGTTGCGCGCGTCTTGGGGTTCCAACGAACCGTACTATTAGTCTTCAGGCCTCCCTTACCCAAAGCGATCGATCCGGCTCGGCTATAACTTGAGGTCGTATTCCCCGAACGTCCTAAATCCTCAAGATGTAGCTAGGCAGCTTACCTTTCCGGTCCGACGCTGAGGAATAGTCGCAAATTTTCGAAATGGTATTCTAAGTGATATGCATGAGTAATTTATTATATGTGAATTCCAATATGACATTAATTCATTTAATGTGATCAAGCAATAATTGCACACATAGCAATACATACATAGAAACATTTATATCAATCACAGATGGGATTCCAATATACTTATTATCCATTGATCACACACAACAATTCACATACCTAATTCTCATTATAACCACATGCACATCAATTTTATATTTTCCTAACATCTAATGCTCTATTCTATAAGCACATGCGTGAATACATAAACATAAAGGAAACTCACTCGTCCATAGCGATCTTCTATGAGTCGGAGTAATCCTCGGGGAAGAGAAGATCTTGGTCCTCGACACCTAAACAAAAAAAATACCCAAAATGAGTATTTCATCCAAGATTTATTCAAAATCTCTAATTCTATCTTATTGAATTCGTCAAAATCGCATGAAGGGAAATCCAACTTACAATGGTCATAACTTGCTCATTTTAACTCGAAATTTCGTATATTATATACCGATTTCTACCTACTCGAAAAGATATATCTATTTCTAAGGTTATTTTTATCAAAAGAAGTCATTTGGGTCTCCGAATAGTGATGTACAAAATTGATACGAAAATTCAAGATTTCAAAACTAGATTTTTCAAACTTTTCTTCATTCAAGAGCTCTTGTACAAAATATAGATATTTTGTATGGTTGAAAAATCCTTTGAATATATATATATATATATATATAGACTCAAACTATATGCATGAATTTAGTGGTGTTGTCTCAACAATGATTTTATAAAATAATGTGTCTGAAAAGTGAGAAAAGCTAAAACTTGAAAATCTCCTTTTTAGTTTTGTTTAGAAAATTTCCTAAATTATCATAGGTGAGTATTTCCTTCTTTTAACTCTATTTCTTAGTTATTGAGAATAATTAAATTTCAAAAAGTAATTTTAATCTTTTAAAATTCCTACAACTTTATTTCTAATGGCTAGAAAATGTAGTTTTCTAAATATTTCTTAGTTATATGTTCTAAAGTTTTTCTAAAGTTAGATCCACTTTAAAAGAATAATATCAATGATCTTTATTTATTATTTTTTTTTATTTCCTAAGTAAAGCTTATCCTTAGAAAGGTTATTCTTTGATAATTTTGTAAAACTTATCTAAACCTTAGTTTGTTGATGAAAACATTACATATGAGTTTAAGAAAACTTTTGGTTAAACAAAGAATTAAGTTTAAAGAATCTTTCTTATTTTATTGGTTTAAAAAGAGAGTTTGTGATAACTTTATTTTATGTATTCATTGATAAAATCACATATATTATTATTACTAAAACTTGAGCTAAACTTATCTTACTTATTTGTTAAGATAAAACTTTAATTTTTTATAGAAAAATCATTCCTTATGTAACAAAATTTATTTTTAAGGAGAGTTCTTTTTTTTATTACTTAAGAAAACTCATTTTCATTATGGTTGAGACAATATCAACATGTTCATGCATGAATAAGAATATGTAACTATGAGAAATATAATAAAAACAACATAATAGTTAAATGTAATAAGAGCATAAAGGTAAAGTCAAGTATTGGGAACCTTAGCTTCATCAAGATATCTCGGGAATAAGAATAGACTAGTCCCAAAAGAAAAGAAAAGTAAAGAAAGAAAATTGTTTTAACTTGTTAAGAACAAGTCTAAGACTAGAAAGACTAGTCTTAATAATTTGCATAAAACAAGTAAATAAATAAATTGCAAGGCATAGAAATAAATAAATAACAAGTGAGCTTATATGCTTTAAAGAAATATATATACATAATATACATAACACTATATAGAAGTTAGATTAGAAACAATAATAATAACAATAATAACAACAACGAAATAATAACATAAAGAAAAATAGGAACATGAACAAAAATAAAACATAAACATATTGTTGCTTCTTTAACGCTCATAAGTCTAAGAAACATACACTAAGCTCATGCTAAGTTCTATGAACATGATGAGTGAATAAGAGAAATTTTTACCTAAGGTTTATGTGTTTGTTGAAGAGGAATAGAATAAGTTGTAGCAATATGTGGGAAAGGGTTTTATGGAGAGAAAGGAGAACATGGAAGAGAATTTGAGAGAAGGATTTTATGGAGTGATTTTGGTAGAGTTTTAGTAGGAAATGAGTTGTGTGAAAGAATGAAGGAGGAATGAGGTATTTATAGACTTTTTGGAGTGGAAATTAGATGTAATTAAATATATTTAAAAAAATAAATTGAGATTGATGAAGAGAGAAGGGGCACCGGTTCTACATGTAGAGGGGGAGGAAAATTGATTTATTTTGTTGTTTTGTAATAAAAAGAAGTGATATGTAAAGTATGATGTGATTAAAGTTATATGGGAAAGATAAATTGTAAGATATAGGTATGATAGTGTGTAACAATAGAGTATAAGAAAAAGTAGAGATAAATGAATTGTAATGAACAGTAAAAAAGTACTATGAATAGTAGACTAGACAATTAAATTACAGGTAGTAAAGAAAATACGTGTAAATAAGTTATATATGATATTTTTAGTTACTAAAATATTATAAAATTGAAAAATTTTAAATCCTTATATTTTTACGAGTCTATTGATGTTGTTGGAATATTTTCACTATCTGGTATACCGGGGCACGGTTTTTGAAAATTGATCCCGTTCGGATCCGAAAGACACTAGAAAGTTGCGAATCTGATATTTTTAAGCTTTCCCATATTATTATGAATCATTTTCCACAATTATCTCAATTTCGTTTTCTAGGGTTCAAGAACACGGGGTTGCCGGATTTAGATTCACTAGACTAAACATAGAACTAGGTTAACTTTAGGTTTCCAGTTTGAATTCCGGTTCTTAGGGTTTACTTATATTTATCGAAAAATCTAGAGGCTTACACATGACCTATTGCTAGTCATATCATTTTCAGGAATGAACTATAGCTTGTTACATGACCTCGGGACAAGCTATGTCCCAAGCATGTCGATGAAGAGAAAAGGATCACAGCTTGTGACACGACTATAGGACAAGCAATGTCTCTGTCATGTCAATTCTCACGTTAAGGAAAAAGGCCGGGCATGCTCTTTCACACGACCTGTCACCAACTATGTCGATATGACAGTACATTATTTTTAAGAAACGACTTTGTAATGGAAAAAGTAGCCTCCTAGTTATTAAAGAAACATATATTGGACATTAAAGGAGATTTCCTTTCGAAAGCTAAGAGACTCGTATCGTCCCATTTCCAATATTGGACATTTATTTGAAGATCATTATAAAAGGAAGATGGAGGGAAGAATCAAAAGCAAGAAGAGAGAAAGAAGAAGATTTAAGAGTACTTGAAAAATTCGTAGGTATCTAGCAAGTCATTTTTGAAGAAAGTTTCTAATTGTAATTGTGGTTGTAATTGATGAAGACTTCTCCTATGGAAAAGTAAACTCTTGTGTTTGGATTTTGATGAACCATTAATTTAATCATGTGATGTGCTCTTATTTGATTTTGATATTATTACTTGAGTTCTTGAATTCAATTATGTTATACTTCATTTTCTTGAATTGATAGTTTGAATATCATTTCTTATTCTGATTTTCATGCAAATTAATAGAAATATTATTTGTATGATTAGATTTGCAAAATTAAAAGGACTTGAATGAGATTCTAGAAATAGATTGACATGACTATTTGGGATTAGGGTGAAACCTAATAAGGGAATTCTAGAACGATAAAGCTATCTAAGGGGTTTTAATTAGAAAGAAATTCCAGTTAATCAACCAAGGATAAGGTTCTAATAATCTCGATAGAGATATTAGAATACTTTAGGAGTTCTCACCGTTCAAGAAAATTGGCAATAATATTGAAATTATCTTTTGTAAATTCACATATCAACTAGTGAGGATTCAAAGTCTAAACAGCTTTTGCAATCAGATTGTCTCTTTCCTTCTTGTTCTATTTTGTTTTATATTAAAATCACTATCATTTGCAAGTTGAACAATAGAAGAATGGTAAATATTAGTACTTATTAGTCCTTGTGGGAATGACACTTGTGCTCTAGATCTATACTACTGTCAGCAATAGGTATACTTGCCTTAAATACAATCATAGCATATTTAGAGTATAAGTTTTAATTTTTTGGCTATTAGATCGATACTAAGTTCTTCGTGTCGTTGCCGTGGACTAGTGATATTAAGAAAACAACTATTTTATTGATTCAACCATTCTGTACTTCCTTCTTATTCTTTCTAACCATTTTCTTACTCCTCTTATTGGTTGATGTTGCTTCTAAATTGGGATTTAAAGACTTTGTTTATTTATTTCTTACAATGGCTATTAAAAGATGGAGTGCGAATTGTGGAATCATGATGTTTGCTATTGGAGTGCACCCTATAGTATATAAGGACCCGTCTCCATGACTTTTGTAGATTTGATATGTTGGTATTGTGGAAATCCACCTTCATGTGTGTGCATACATCCTTATTATTTTGATTTCCCCCCATGTATTGTATTGCCTCCGTTAAGTGTAGATGAGCCACCATGTGATAAATATTATTAAAAACTATGGATGAATTAGTCTAAGAACATTGGGATAAATATGAAAGTTTTGATGTAAATACTTTTCTTCCTATCCCTATATCACCTCATGTATCATACCACTCTTGCACTTTTGATGTAAAGGTGGACTGTAATAGCCACTCAATTGAAGTAAAATCGAATGAAAGTGAAGAGCTAATTGGTTCTCAAGATATGCAATTGCTTCAGGAAGAAAAAAGCAAAATTCTTTAATCCCAAGTAAGGAGAATGAAGAGGTTGACAATCAATTGTACATATATAATTTAGAGCCCTCTTTGAATTTTGTTGAGGAGTGTGAGACAGAAGGAACACATTTTGTGTTAGAGTACCTAGAATTTCTAGGATATATACTTGAGTTTGAGCAGACACATAATTTATAAATTTCTTTTTATGTTATATTTGTCTTTGGGAGCTTTACAGGAATCATCATACAATTAGTTTGATATTTGCTACTAATGAAGCAACTCTCATGTGTTTTGGAGATCTGGAAGTGGATACATTTCCTTGGAATCCAGACAGAAAAGCAACACCAACGTCAAGCTAACGGCGATAACCAAAAGTACTTCATGGAAGGCAACCCATATCTAACTTTCTTTTTATTTTTATTTTTCTTTTTCTTTTTGAACTCATGATCCAATCATTCTTTGATACTTGCTAATAACTAAAGTGTGATTTTTAAGTGTAGAGTGGAAATTCAAAAGGAAACAAGGCAAAAAAAGGCGAAGGTAAGTTGCTGAAAAATTGACACAATTGAGACATGACTTGTCATAAGTCGTCTCTTTCTCTAATCTTATGTTTTTCATGAGTTTTGGAATCACATGGCTGGGACATAACCTAACCTTAAGCCGTGTAACTCACTGTGGAGGAAGTTTTAGGTCGACATGCTTAGGACATGGCTTGTCCCTTAGCCTGTCTCTTGTTTGTCAAAGCATCATGCGTCTCCAGGTCGACACGCCTAGGACATGGCTTGTCCTTTAGCTATGTAAATTACTGTGCTTAAGGACTCCATTTCGACACTCTTGGGACATTGATTTGTCCCTTGGGCGTGTAACTTACTGCCTATTCCTTTTAAAAATGACATGAATGAGACAAGCCATGTCTCTTTCTCATGTCGAATGCACTATATAAGCATAAATCCTTTTTTTCAAACATTAGGGCTTTTCCTTTTAACACTTTCAAATGCTCTAAAAATTGAACATGTACTCATCCACTTCGTCTACGCCATTTTGACAAAAACATCTAAGGAATCTAAGTAAGTTTGTCGATCTTTTTCTCTTTTCTTCCCTTTCTCTCTTGTTTTCACAGTTTGTGTGCTTCCATGAAAACATTGATGATTAATTTTTAGGATGAGGCAAAAACACACTACAAGGAGGCAGTCAACAACTTAGAGACAAGTTTTGAGAAATACCCTAGATCCACAAAGGCCAACTCAACCCATGTAGAGAGCTGAACAAGAAAGATATAATGTGTTTTTGGCAAAACAGCTAGCAGGAAATATGTTATTTAACTAGAAAGGATTGGTTAAATATAACAAGGATAATGAGATCCGTTCTTTGATTAGCCACAATGGTTTGGATAGATGGTTTAAAGTAAATGAAAAAGTGTATCATTAGATTACACTTGAGTTCCTCTCAATCTTCAAAATTGCCAGTTAAGCAAAACAATCAGTAATCAATAATAGCATCACTTTCAGAGTCCATGGCCAAGAGAGAACTGTGACTATTCATGAAATTTGCAAGGCAATGGGATTCTATTCAGATGAATTTTTGGCAACAGAAGAATTTATACGCCTTCTAGTGGATTGGCCACAAGAGGAATTCGGTTACCTATATTGGGGAAAGCTTAGTCCTGCTACTCCTTACAAAGTAAAGGACGCCAAGGCATCTACCTTTATAGATATCAACCATAGGATAATTCATTAGATTATGACACATTCAGTCAATGGTAAAGGAAAGAGTACTGGTGTAGTAGGAACTTATGAACTTCTATATTTGCATAGTATTATTGAGAAACATCTTCTAAATCTAGAAGTGATGCTTGCATTGTTTTTCTACCCGCAAGCCAAGACTAACAAAGCCAAGGGCATCATCTATTGTGGAGCCTACATTACCCGCTTATTGAAGGGTTTACAGATCTTTCCTACTGAATAGCCTAAGGATGTGGTTGCTTGTTCCCATATCATAGCAACATCTACTTTTAGAAAATGGTTTGGCAAGCTGGGACATTCCACATCATAGTTATCTCCTCCCAGTCAGTCTCTTTATCAAGTGTTGGAAAAGAAAATTGAAAAGAACCACCATATTTTGCAAAAGATGAAATCATTGTTAAAGGCTCTCATTCGCGCAACAAAGCATCCAACTCATCACCAAGAGGCCATATCTTCTTGTCTGAAGGGAATTGCAGCACATAACAATGTGGAGTTTTCTCCACTACAGGGTAGTCCTCCAAAAAGTTTCCCATCATCACCAGATGATGTTCAGGTAGATTCTTTACATACTCTTTTAGAGGATAGAGATGATGAAGAAGTAAATGCTCAGAAACGTGCTTCCAAGGAGAATGTCATTGATGAAGCATATGAGGAGGAAGAAGATGAAGATGAGGATGACGATGGAGATGATGAAGAGGAGGAAGCCAAAGAAACACTAGCTCCCACACCTTCCACTAGCAAGAAAAATACAACCAGAAAGGATGATGATGATGACCACCCCAACTATAGGGGAGATTGATTTTTGATTGATTTTATGATTCACTAGATGACTGTATTATTGAGCTCCCAAACTTGGGTAGACTCTTTAGGGCTTTTTGATAGGATCATGAGTGCTGACTTTTGCTTTGATTTCTTCTTTTATTTTGTTTTGTCTTTTGTTTTTGTTTTGTTTTGCATCCCTGATGCACTCATATATTGACTTGACTAGTTGTCAGCACAGTTGCTTCTTTTTGTTGAACCTTATCACTCTTTTGCATCTGAATTTTGTACTTAAAAGGGAAGTCCAATTCTTCTTCTTTTACCTTTCCTCACTTTTTGCATATACGTTTTGACGTTGGGGACAATGCATTAATTAAATGTGAGTGAGGGATAGTTTTGAAAGGAACAATTGGTTTTTTATATGTTCTTCATGATCATATTATTCTGAATTTGACTTTGAATTTGATTAAAAAAAATTTCCCCATATTTAGTTTGCAAATGTACTTTAATTGAATAAATCTTGAAAATATACTCTTTTATTTATTAGCATTCATATTGAAGTAAAAACGACTTATAAAATACCTTTTTTTTTGGGCTAAAAACTTATACAGTACCTTACTCATCTATTTTGTGATTAGTATACTTAATTGAAATTGTAGGATGAAATCAAAGTGGGGTAAACTTACTTGCTATTTAGTAATGGAATCTAGAGTCAAGAAATAGAGTGATGTCCTTAGTTGAAATATAAATGGTTATATTTCTAAGGTTGTTAGCTTGTATATTCTTCTTTCAAATATTTTAAGAGCTTACTTAATCTCTAGTGAAAGGGCATATGATGTTTTTCACTTGGTGATTCTTTTAGAAAAATCTCTTTAAAATTTTATGTGCTAAATTATTATTAAGAAGTTGAGTTGACATTGGCAGGCTTTGGTGCCTTAGAAGAGTGAAGTCTGACCCTGCTATTGACTTAACAACCTCTTATTCAATTATGCCTTAAAAAAAATCGAGCCGAAAAGAAGCGGGCAAAAACCAGTCTAGAGGAAAAAAAGAAAAGATGGAGGCTAAAACCTCTCCCTCTAAAGGCTAGAAAAATTTTGAAGGGATATAAACCAAAGGAGAAAATCCAGGAGAAAGATTAGTCTAAAATACTTTCACTCCAAATTATTACGCTTAGAGAAGTGGTTGAAGGGCTCATATGCTCGTTAATAGGTGGCGAAGTTTAACCGAGTCTATTTTACTTATAAACCCCATAAATTTTTCACGATAATGCACGACTCTAGAATAGAAAGAATGAACTAGTTAATAAACCTAGAATTTAAAAACCTAAGAGTAGATCCATATTTTAAATTTGGCTGAGTTAGGATCTATGAACCGAATAAAGAACTTCTTTGACCCTAATTGATACAAAAAACGAGATTTCGTATTTTGAACTAATAATTCAAGATATTATTAAAGGAAACTCAAATTTTCAAACTCGAATCTTGTCATACAAATAGATTAAATAGAAAAATATAAATATAATAATTAAATGACTACTATTGCACTCGATAAAGACCCGAGACTAGAACAATGAGTAGTAATGAACCTATACCTGGATTTAAATCCTAAAATTCTAGATTCTTAGATAGTAATAAACACTACTGATAAGATTTCATAGTGGGTATCCAAACCTAAAATATATAGATAATTTAGCTTCCATATCAGAGGCGATATTAAGTAGTTGATTAACTACGTTTATAGTTGGGAAATGACAACCTTAAGATAAACCGTTAGAATTATAAATACACAACAAAAATATAAACTGATGTATAACTCAAGTTCTAAACTTCAAATGAATATTTAAATCATACCATTGTTCAAATTAGGGTTTTCTTAAGCCCTTGGAGCCTAAAACAAAAACTGACCTAATAAGCTTAGAAAACCTTAATCGCGGGAGATAAAATTTCATAAATAATTAATCGCGTAAAATTAAAACTTAAATTTGTATTGTTTGATAAACAAAATATTTTGTAGGACTCAATAAAAATATTTTTGTGTAAAAACTCTCAAATATTAGCTAATTTACACCCGATTAATGTAATAAACTTCCCGAAAATATAGCTGTTTATTATCTAAATATTATAATATATATATATATATATATATATACTTGCAGGATATAGTTGGATTGCTTATATGTAGGGTTTAGATGTTCTTGAAAAAGGAGAACCGAAATTTTCTCAAATAATGCACTTTAGGTCAACAAAATCAACTCTAGAAGCTAATCCAACCTTGCCAAATCAACTCCACATTAATGACAATAAGAACAATTGATAAAACAGTAACAAAGTGGAGGAAATTCCGATCAAAATGTCATAGGAAATACTACAGCAAACTCTTTCTTTTTCTTTTATATATATATATATATATATGTTTAAGGCTCTTGATGAATATGCAAACAAACACAACCTCCTCTCAAATTTTCCAGATCAAATCTACTCGTAATCAATAGCTAAAACAGCCTGAAAACAGAAATTAAACCACTCATATTATTCTAGTTCGAATTAGAGGAAAAATAACACGGAAAAACGCTTGAAATGAGCTTGAGGTGAGTTGATGTGATTCGAGTTGTTTTCTTTTAAAACTAAGGATTGGAACTGACTTTTGATAATCATAGGAACATAACCAACATGGAAAAAAGCTTTGAATTTCATCAGATTGGCTCGACGAAGGTGATTTTCGAAAACCCTAGTTTTACTTTGATGATATGAAAATCAGGAAACATGTTGTTATTTTGATGTTTTGATTTGATATTTAGATAGTAAAATGTTATTAGGAACTCATAGGAGCTGAAAAATGGACCTTGGAACGTCAGGAATCAGACGAGCCCATCGGGGAAGATAATGAATAGTGTCTTCCCTGATGAGTACGGGAGGAACACGGGCGTGTTCCACCCTATGTACCTCTCGACTCTCTATTTTTAAATTTTTTTTTTAAAATGAAGTTAATTAGATTAAATTATATAATATTTAATGTTATAAGTAATTTTAGGACTGTTATTATTTATTTATTCATTTTTCTGTATATATTATAAGTGATATTGCTATTTAGTAATATCAAAATTTTTGAAAAATTGGGTTTAAAAATGAAATATTTTTCGGTATTAATAAACATATAATATTTAAGTATTATATAATGAGAATATTAACATTAACGAGAGAAGATTATTAGTAATATAAATCATTATTGTTAATTTAATCCAGGTTCATTATGTTTTACAACTATCATTGTTAATATTTCTAATATTATTAAAAATTCTTAAATTAATAAAGTTTTTGAAATTATCATTTCTTTAATAATCTTATATGTAATATCTATAATAAAAACTCAAAAGCTAAGGCTAAAGCTGTTTTAGTAATATTATTACTAATTTTTAACTTTAATGGTAAGAATTTATAAATTAGTATTGACTAAATTATAAGACAAATATTACAAGTATTGTTATTGTGAAAAACATTTATTTATTTTATTTTATTTTTATTTTCTTTTTTCGTAATTATTATTATTATTATTAATGTTGTCATCGCAATTATTATTATTATTTTTTTTTTTGCCAACAAGAATTTTTCGAAAGTAACTTTATTTAAGTTAGCAAATCTTTATGTTAATAAATTTATTGTCATTAGGGTTGTATTTAATTAGTTTACAAGAAAAATTACAAGTTTAGTAATTACTAAGTATTTATCTAAATGAATAATTGTAAATAATTAGATAATAATGAAAATTTAAATAATCTAAATTCGTGAATATAGGAATATCTATATTTTACGAGAAAAATTTATCAAGTAAATCAAAAGAAAATCGATAGTTCTAAACAATAAAAATTGTAAAAGTGAATTAACTAAATTGTCAAAATTCTTGAAAACCGGTTTAATAGATTTAAGTATCAAACAAAGTCAAATCAAGCAACTTGAAACTAAAAGTGGATTAATACTTAATTATCGTAAGATCTCCAAAGAATTAATATAATAATAGAATGAAAAACCCAACAGCACGATAGGACACTTAGACATTCATAGGAGTTGAGTCATATAGTTTTTGTGTCATTGATGAATATATTAATCATCTCAATAGGTGACTTGGGTACTTGTGAGGACTTTCCTGACAATTACTACGACTGAGCAACATGAACAGATGAGTAATTCAGTCTTATTACATTGGCTGTGCTTGTAAATCTAGCGAACCTTAAATAAAAGATAATAATTTGGGTGTACTGTATGGTTTATGGGAACTGTGTATTGTATTGATTGCCAAGTCACTCTAATAAAAGTGACAACAGAATTATGTATGACTATATTGCTTATGTAGCATGATTGAATGTCTGTAATGCTTGATTGCCTTCAAACTAATTAAAAACTACTGGTACCATAATGGAAATTGTACATGCATTGCATATTTTGCATAAGATAGCATTTGAGTAAGTGGTAGCCTACTAGGTGTTAGTATTTCAGATCTCTGGTAATGCTTGGGTTATCTAGGCAAGAAAGCTATTAGTTAATCGCAAGATTAACTTTCTTCTGTTGATAACATAGGAACTAAATGGTAAATGAAGGACGCCGCTTATGGTGTTACATGGAAATAACTAACACTTAGTGGAGTTTCTAAAGCTAAAGCAGGAAATGAATGATAAGACATAATAAGTTCAAAGAGATAATTAAATTGAGTATTACTATTTCCTGAAAGCTTAGTCTCTCCTAGGTAGGTAGGTCATAGATTGTGGTCCTTCAACCTTGATGAGAGGACGCAAATCTTCATCTTGTTTGGATTACGGGTTATCCAGGCTTGTATTTGTACGTATGTTTGAGTGATACATTGCATATGATCGTGAAATAACTTGTATGTGTTATGTGACAAGTTCTGGTTATTCACTGAGCTTGTGGTTTAGCTCACACTCCAACAGTCCTTTCAGGTTCACTCTGCGACCTTGGCTCATTATTATTAGGAGCATGGTCCCGGTAAGAAATTAGTAGCAGGAAGCTTAAGGAATAGTATAGGATAAGAATATATATTTCTATTTTTAGTTGCAAGTATCTTACATTAGAATCTTTAGCTATGCATTTGCAGGAATTTATGGAAATGATATGGTATATGTTATTTTCTTGTTATTTACAAACTTAGTGTGACAGTTATTTACTAATTTATGTCTTATTATATATATTTGATCATCTTATTTAAGCAACTAAAAGATCCTATTTATTGAAAATATGTCATCCTCAGAAAGTAAACTAGTAATGGTAATGAAGTGTATCTTGTTTACTGTTACTAGGATACCCTCGGGGCGTGACATTACTATTGTTTGACTTTGGTTTTATTTTGTGACTTTGGAATCTACTATTGAATGGTAAGGATAAAGTTTAACTTACTTGGAGCCTTAGAATTTTGACTCTAGTTTGCTAATTGCATTTACATGATGGGTTTGAGTAATAGGTACAAAGCAAGTTGCTATGATCTAAAATGATTAATGAATGCTATGGTATAATTTGTAGAAAATTTTGAGTATATTTTATGATATATTTTCATTGTCTTTAGTTGATTGCTTGAGGACAAGCAAGTGTTTAAGTGTGGGGAAATTTGACAAACCAAATTTATTCTTATTTTGTGAATGTTAAAATGGACTTCCATTGGTCATTTTATTGATAAATATTATGAATTCAGCACTTAAAATTATTAATTTATACTTTCAGGTCTTTAAAAGAGATATTTTATAAAAAGAAAGCAAAATGGGTAAAAAATGCAAAGTTTGGATGCAAAAAGTAGTCAACATAACAAGGACGTGCCATGTCTTTCAACCATGTTGAGTAAAAGCACAATCGAAGGCTAAATCTTAAGTTTTGAAGAGACATGACCATGACATGAATTGTAGTAAAGCATGTCAATTTAGGAATTTAACTTTGTAAGGGACATAACTGTGGCATGACTTGTTGCGAGTCATGTCGTTTCTAGGAATGAACTGCACCTTGTTACACGACCCTAGGACAAGCCATGTCTCAGTCGTGTCAATTCTCACGTTAAGGAAAAAGGTCGGACATACTCTGTGATACGACCTGTCACTAACCATGTCGATCTCACAGTACATTATTTTTAAGAAACGGCTTTGTAATGGAAAAGTAATCTCCTATTTATTAAAGAAACGTCTATTGAGCATTAAAGGAGCTTTACTTTGGAAAGCGAAGAAACCTATATCTTCCCATTTTCAATAATGGACATTTATTTGAAGATCATTATAAAAGGAAGATGGAGGGAAGAATCAAAAGCAAGAAGAGAGAAAGAAGAAGATCTGAGAGTACTTGAAAAATTCGTAGGTATCTAGTAAGTCATTTTTTAAGAAAGTTTTTTATTGTAATTCCAGGTTGTAAATGATGAAGACTTCTCCTATGGAGGAGTAAACTCTTTTGTTTGAATTTTGATGAACCATTAGTTTGATTATGTGATGTATTCTTATTTGATTTTGATATTATTGCTTGACTTCTTGAATTCAATTATGTTATGCTTCATTTTCGTGAATTGATAGTCCAGAATATTAGTTCTTGTTATGATTTTCATGCAAATTAATAGAAATATTATTTGTATGATTAGATTTGTATAATTGAAAGGAGTTGAATAAGATTCTAGAAATAGATCGGCATGATTCTTTAGGATTAGGGTGAAACCTAATAAGGGAATTCTAGAATCATAAAGCTATCTAAGGGGTTTTAATTAGGAAGAAAATCCAATTAATCAACCAAGAATAAGGTTCTAATAATCTCGATAGAAATATTGGAATACTTTAGGAGTTCTCACTGTTCAAGAAAAATTGGCAATAATATTGAAATTATCTTTTGCAAATTCACATATCAACTAGTGGGGGTTCAAAGTCTAAATAGATTTTGCAATAAGATATTCTCTTTTCTTCTTGTGCTATTTTGTTTTACATTAAAATCACTATCATTTGTAGGTTGAACGATAGAAGAATGGTAAGTATTAATACTCATTAGTACCAGTGGGAACGACACTTGTACTGAAATTCTATGCTACTGTCAACGATAGGTATATTTGTCTTAAATACGATCATAGCAGATTTTGAGTATAAGTTTTAATTTGTTGGCTATTAGATCAATACCAATAAGCCTTAATGTAAAGTTGTACAAGTTGTGGTCATAGGGCTTGAGATTCCTTTTGAGGTTGGGAGCCATTTTCTTGTACATGTTGTTAAATAATAAATATAATGCCGACACTGCTTTCTGTGTCTATCATTTCTTTCTTCACATTGAACATGATAATCTATCTGAAATGATGATGGCCCTTGATAGGGGATTTGAACTCCTTTGAGATCATCATTGGAGAATGATATGGAGGTGGAAATCTTTTGCTTCTTGGTGTGTAAGTTGAGGATTTGCTTGCCCTTTGAGTTGCTGGTCGAGTCAGGGCGACCATTTGCACTTCTCTTGTGTGGCCCTCTTACTATCGTGTTCGCACAACGCCACTGGAGGCCCTATCCTAAGTGTGTTAATAGTAGGTTGATCTATCTATTTGTGTTGTCTATGCCTTTTCTCTTGCATTGTGCACGTCACCACATAACATTGTTCGTACTGACGACATATTCTTTTAAATGTCATGTTAGATTGCATCTTGAAGGGCACATTTCAGTCGGTGGCATTTGTCGACCTTATGAATATAGTCTCCATGATAGTCATGAATTTTTTTGAATTCCATTGATTTAGGTTGGCCCTTATCTTCGGTGGTCGATGGAGGATGACCCTATGGCACACTTCTAGGAAGACCACTTCCTTGCTTAGGGTGGTAAATTCCGAGTAGCATGGAAACGACCTCTTTCGCTCATTAATTTCCTATTATGGAAAAAGTCTTGACTCTTGTTACTGCAAGCCGGTCCTTTTTCAAGCTCCTGTCTCTTTTATTCTTCTTGTTCTAATAACTCTCATTACTCACTCTAGAAATAGCACTTAAAAAATAACTTAGCTACATGGTTTCACAAAAATCATTTTTAAAATAAATAAAAACCGGCAAGTGCACCGAATGGTGATAGCAGTATAGTGGCTAGTCATGATTGTATTTCTTAGGGAGCTTTGTGCTAAGTACTAAATATTGATTTTTTCCCTAATTTAAGCAATTGAGAATTGGTTTAATTTTAAACTAAGATAATGAACTAAGTGAACGCTTCAACAAAATGTATTAGCAACACTATTGAGGTTTCTGGAGTTAGACGATGCTGAAATAGATTGGGAATTGCAATTATATTCTCATTTGAATTAACGCGATGCCTTAGATCGATATTTGAAGTTGATTAATTAAGATTTAACTAAACTCACCAAAACTTACTCACCTCTCAAAGTGGCAAAATTCTAATTATAGCATAAATCATCTTGCTAAGATAATTTGTATTTATCTATATTTATCATCTAAATAGTAATTCATTCACACAAAATTACTACTATAATTGGAATTATGGACCGAGTACTGCCAAGTTACCCAAACTCATATTTCCTACTGTATAAAATGCATGAGTTTGTGAGTTTTGTCAAAACAACTGCATATCCCTATAGTAAAATTCTTCGACAAACCTAAGATGAGGTTACGTAGATTATCCAATCTCTCCTAGGTATCTCTGATTCTATCTATCAAATTAGTGTTGGTTAGGCACAAAATAGATAGATTACAAGCAACAATAGCAAACTATTCAATAAATGATAAATGAACATCGAAACAAGTCATTAATCATTAGTTTCATCTAATCCATCGCTACAATACCCACGAATATATTAATCATAGCTTCATTATAATACAATCAAGCAATTACATGATAGAGTAAGGCTTAGAAAATGTCCAAATGAAAATTGGCATTGCTTGATTGCATTAAACTTGGAAATCACCTCAACAATGTGCTTGGACAAAGGGTTTTAATGCCTTTTGATTAGACTATACATACTGATTTATACAAGGAAATTCGTAATAAGCCTCAAATGCTACTGTTCTCACCTATTTTGCACATGTTGCTGCTATCTTATTCCGTATTGGCCTATTGTAACATTTGTGGAGTGGATGGCTGCAAAAATGGTTTAAAGAACAGTAGCGGGTATCATTCTACTCATGTCAACACACTCATTCCAACTCATCAGATTGATCTACTTTTACTTTAAATTCCAATTCTCTCAAGTTCAGAATTAATCCTTTGACTTGAAGCTTATCTCAATCATCTTAACAGCAAGACATAATTACAAGCAGTCAAATATCCAAAACTCAAAAGGTCAAGTACTTTTCATGAAGAACTTACTCATTGATCCATTTTCTTCACTTGTTATGCAATATCTAGATGTTAGAAATTGAGTCGTTTGGTGGAGATAAATGTGTTGTGCTTTTACACATTTATCACCTAATCACCTTTAGGACATTCCGCCCCTTACCTAACTCTATTGGTGTCATCGTTAATATAGTACGTTTTAACTTTCTCTCTAATCTACTCTAAAGTTTATGATTTATTATTTATTTGGAACCTAGAGAAGTCGCTGAACGGGTTTACCCTTTATGTTATGATTTGCTGTGCAGCCCCTTGATCAAAATTAAGGATTTGAAGTACAGCTTTATTGAACCTCAATATGTGATCTTGGAAGGGCTCGTCTTTTCCTTGCTCGATTCTCGATTTAGAAAAGAAACATGGTTTTTTTTTTTTTTTTTGTCAGTTTGTTTGCGATGAAGTGAATTTTCAACATTTTAGCAAAGTCCTTAAAATTGCTCATAATTTTAGGGGTGACTTGATTAAACCAGATGCTCACGCCCTTGTGAAAAGTTCTTGGGAAAGCTTTGCAAAGGATGATGATAAGGATCAATTTGTGATTGATCAAAATTGTTCTGCACCAAGAAGATATAGCAAACGAAGTAAATGAGTCAACAGTTGAAGATCGATGTTGCCGCATTTGAAAGCTGACTTTTTGTATTGTACGTCGCCTCCAAGACTGTTGGCCTTCTTTTAAAAGCTGGCAACATTAACCTAAAGACTGGCAGTGTTCAACTCATCACGGGCATGATAGATAGCATGGTATCCTTTGATCATCTCCAAATCTTGTACCTCGCTTCAAAGGCCAGCAGCGTTTCTTCCGGCGACGACATTTCTTTTGGTTATTCATCATTTATTTTATTGCTACTATAAATACTTTCTTATAAGGAGTTTTGGTCAGACTTTGATATTTTGAAAACCTTAGTTTGAGAATTTTCTCTTAATTTAGCTATTATCGATCAAATTGTGATTGTGGCAAGTTTCTATTCTTATCAATCATTTAGATTGTGGTGAGCAAACCACTTCATCGTGTTTGTACGTAATATCAATCGAGAGAGTGTGTAGTTTGGTTTGATCTTGGAGTGTCATATCCATTGTCAGCGCCTCATATGCTTTTCTTTTCATTGCATCCAAATAGATAAACCATACAAATATAATCTTTTTAGAATCTAAACAAATCATCATCCTGGCACATCATATTTTGGTATCAAAGTAAATCATCATTCTTGGCACATCATATTTTGGTATCAGAGCTTAGTTGCGACAAGGGGATATTTGGTAAGCACTAGATCTCATCTTTTGTGTTATTATGTATTGTGCAAAGGTTCGAATTAGGGTTTGTGGTGATTGTGATATTTGTTGTATTGGTGGTATTATTACGGGATTCTGCTAAGATTGAGACTTAGGCTTTATGTGTGTTGAAAGCGAATTGAAAGTGTGTGAGATTAAATTGGAGAATTGAGTTGTGGTTGTCTTGTAGTATGAGGTGTATTATGTGTGAGATTGGAAGGGTTGGTATATTATATCGTGATTTGAAGGATAGAATTGGTTCTACACATCAAGTGTTTGATACATTGCTTAAGCCACCTTTTTGAATGGTAGATTGTGATGACTAAAATTCTAGGGTTTTCTTTGGATTTACATGTTTGTTGATAATTATACTGATTAAAATCTTGGGTTGATAGGGATGAGAAATTATGAAGATTCTATTGATCAACAATTACAAAAGCTTCGGTCCATAATCAATCGTTGGTCTTCACAGCCGTTTGATGATATTGTTGAGGAGAAGGCATCTCAATCCATTGAGATTGATGACGACGATTGGAAATTGGAGTGTAAAAGATGCTTAGGTCGTAGACATCTTGAATATCAATATCTAAATGAATATGGGTGAAGCTTGTTGATGAAGTTCCTATACTTATTATGTAAGATGAAGTTGAGAGAAAAATGGAATAGTGGGAAACTTCTTTGGTTGTTTAAGAAAATACCACTATAGATATGAATGAGAATAAGGGGCAAAGGTATTTTATGGAGAAAGGTCTAAAGGACGTTGATATGGAAGAGATTGATGTCATAAATACTATGCAAAGTGAAATTGAGTTATAGTTGTCTTTTGATATTTGTGTACTTGATTTGGAACCACTTTCACTCACACTTGGAGCTATGGGCATGACACGTATCTTTATACTGACCTTCCAATTATTCATCCATTACATTATGATGCATTGATGGGGTTACCTAAAGTTGAAGATTGGTGTAATTCTATTGTCCCTATAAAATCATATGAGCTGATTGTTAATAGCCATTGAAGTCTTATGGCTGGTTATATATATTGTCGAAGTATTCGATTTGTTATGGTGGCATATCAGTGCATATAATATTTTATGTGTGGCCTATTAGTGAATTAGCTATTGGAGGAAGAGATGTTGATGCTTCACTAAATAGTTGTGCTCTATCTTGTTTTCATGGTTCCAAAGCAATGTTATTGGATTATCTTATTGTTGAATTGCATGATGGCAAGCGTTTGAAACAATAGATATTGAAGCTACAGGAGATGTGTTTGTCGAATACTTTTCATAGTGTTCATGAATTTTGGATTGGTTGAGTTCATGATGAATGGTATGAGTTATTGCGGAAATCTTTGATTATGGACATAGCCATTGATTGTGAATGGTTAAGAGTGCTTGACGAAGATGAAAAGATGCTTTGGGAGTTGTTATTTCAGAGAGGATTTGTGGAACAAGTATTATAAGCTATTCATGAGCCAAGTGTGGTTGGAAATTTTTATTTAATTATGTTTGAGTTATGTAAGTTTGTCTTTAATCCAAGCCTATGCGAAATCAAGATTTGAGGGCAAATCTTCAATGAGTTCGGGAGGATGATGAGGATCAATTTGCGATTGATCAAATGTGTTCTACACAAAGAAGATATAGCAAACGAAGTAAATGAGTCAATAGTTGAAGATCAGCATTGCAGCATTTGAAAGCTGACGTTTTATATTGTATGCCGCCTCCAAGTTGGTGGCCTTCTTTTAAAAACTGGTGGCGTTCAACTCATTATGGGCATGATAGATAGCGTGGTATCCTTTGATCATCTCCGAATCTTGTAAGCCGCCTCAAAAGCTGGCGGCCTTCTTTTCAAGGCCGGCGGCGTACTCATTAAAGGCAGACGACCTTTCTTCTAGCAACGATATTTCTTTTAGTTTTTCATCCTTTTTTTTATTGCTACTATAAATACTCTCTTGTAAGGAGTTTTGGTTAGAATTTGATATTTTGAAAACCTTAGTTTGATAATTTTCTCTTAATTTTACTATTATAAATCAAATTGTGGTTGTGGCGAGTTTCTATTCTTATCAATGATTTAGATTGTGGTGAACAAACCACTTCATCTTGTTTGTGCATAATATCAAACAAGAGAGAGTATAGTTTGGTTTGATCTTGGTTTGTCATATTTATTGTCAATGCCGTTCATATCATTTTCTTTTCATTGTATCCAAATAGATAAACCATAAAAAGATAATCTTTTAGAATCTGAACTAATCATCATCCTTGGCACATCATATTTTGGTATAAGAGCAAATCATCATTCTTGGCACATCAGATGGTGTCACCAAAGCCCTTCAAAATAAAACAAGTATTGAAATGTGTAACATGGTCCCATGGATTGATAATAACCCCATGACTATCTAGGGAAAGGAGATGAAGTTTCGAAGGGAAAAACTCCTCCTAGATCACCTTAGAGAAAGGAATAGTAGTATTCGTGGTTACTATGGTTTGTTCCCATTTTCTGTTTCTTAGTACTTAAGATCCGTTGTTACTATATCCTTAACGGTATGTTTGGTTCAATGGAATCGAATTGATATTCCATCTTTATTATCATGGAATATCTATTCCTTTATTTTATTTACAAAAAATTTCTATCAAAAGAATATATATTTCATCTAATATGGAATAGATTAGGAATTCTCGTTCATTCCCTTTATTGGAAGAATGGCTATTTTTGATCAAAAAATAGATTTGATTCCAAAAATACCCCTAAGGATGAAATAAGGAATTGCAATTACTTTCTAGCCTCATCCAGTTTCAATAAACCAAATGTGCCATTAAAGTTTAGTGTCAGTCGTCTCCTTGAATGGCTTTACCTTTGCAGTAGGGGTATTGGGTTGCGTACGTTGAGGTTGAGAATTGCACGTAGTTGGACTTCTTGTTTGCCAAAATCTGGAAAAAGGTTGCCAGGCTTTTTTTTTTTTTTTCCTTTCCTTTTCTTTTTTTTTTTTTTTTTTTTGGCCATGTTACCAGGCTATTGTTAAGCAGGACAACTCGGCATAAACTCCTTCACCTTTCTGGAGGCCGGTCCATGTTATAGTAGTTTGGCCTAAGCCTAATGAGTTAGTCCATATCTTGGAGATGTTGAATTAGACTTAAGAAGTTAATGGCCAAAATTAACCATCAACAGTAACAAATTCAAGTTAAAATTCAATTAAAAAATTCAAAATTTGAGCTTGACTAGAAACAGTATCAAACAAACTTGACTTAATCTATTGCATTTATTTAAGGTCTATTTATTTATTTATTTTTCAGATTATAATATATAAATATCAAGACTGATTTTAGATTTCATTAGCGTAAAAACTTAACTTGAAATTGATTAAACTTGCAAGCTGATTAACCTAAATATTATGAAGTTTGAATTTGACTCGTTAAATTATTCATGTAGACTTGAGTTTGAGCTCTATAATTTTTGGATTGGTATATCAATTGAATTTAAGTAACTTACAAATAATTTGACTATATGTGGATGGATAAGTTCCGCCATTGTACACACGTTAGCCTTTTGTATGATGACAAATGTGATGAAACAAGTGTTTAAATAATAAATCTAAATTGGCCGAAAAAAAATTAAAAAATCATATAGTTAAAAGAGTAGAATACGATAGTTGCTTATTTGCTTGTTATGGAGGATTAACATTATTAATAAATGCTCACGAATATTTTTCTCAATATTTGTGGGCATCTTTCTATATGCATCCTGTATATTTGAGATATTTTTATTGTATTTATTTGTTTCGCTTAATGAATTAAATTTTGTAATGATATAATGAAATAATAGAAAACTATTTAAACTGCATTCAAATTATAATCATGGTCAGGACCACGAGATTCTTGGTATATAGCTCTGAAAGCTGTTTGCAATCTTTTTTCGGGCGAAAAGGATTTAAGTTCGATTGTGATCAAGCTATAGACATGTACACCGATGTCCATCTTATCGCACCAATATTTATCTATACCCATATTATATTATTTAGAAGTGAAAAGATTTATTATAACATATACAATTATCAAATTATCTCCTTCTAGCTTAAGAAAATAAGTTAACTGCCGGATAATTATTCATATATTTTAATTTGGATCTCTAATGTTTTATTTTATTTTATAATTAATATTAATCAATATTATATTGCTTTTAAATAATGAAAAAAAAAAAGATCGAGCTCAATTATCTAAAGAATAATACTATTGGCTTTGGCTCAACTAAAATAAAATTAATATCCGAATTCATCTTAAATTTGATCATGAATTAATTGAGTTAAACATTATAAAGCAACATTGACAGTTAGCTTTTTTTTTTTTTTTCGGCTCTAAGTTAAACAATTAATTGAGGGACTTTAGCTTAACTCAAATCAAGAAAATATTGAGGTGAACCTGAATACTTGCAAGGTAGACTTGTCTCATAAATTCACGTTTACAATATGAAACAAGGACCACACCAAAAATATCATGTGCGACTCTCTGACGAGACCAGTTTTTTCTGGCCGTTCAAAAGCCCAAAACAATTATGCGTAAAAGCTTCGACATGTACGTACAATCTATTTGGCCCTAGTCTACCTAAATTATTCAAATAGTCTGTCAAATAGAATTTATATTTAAGTTATGTTGATGCTATTTGGTCAGAGTCTATTGGATACAACACAAGCCCAATAAGCTAACAAGCCTATGAAAGGCCCTCTAAGAACTTTAGTCTAGATAGTCTTTGGCCCCTGAAGGACCATGCCCTTGGTCTCTCCCATGAACGCTCTAGCTCTAGCAATGCAAGGACCTCAATCCATGCCCGTGGTTCATGAGGACCTCAATCCCCAACCTGGTGCTCGTGCTCCATGAGAACATCTATCTCTATAAGGACTGAGGTCTCACCTGGCCTTAGTTGCAACTCTACACATGCAGGCTCATGGCAACCTGTCCAATGCTCTCATCTTCTTAGAAGAATGAAGACTAGACTGACAATCCTAAATGCTCAACATCGTTACCCCTTTTGAGTCCCAGTCAGCTAATAGACTTGGGGATCTGCCACATAGGATGCAATATTCAATGATCCCCTAATTCCGCTATTACCACCTCCTATATATAGGTGCTTACACCAAAAGTATGAAGGTAACTAATCGATAGAATCTATTATCAATTCTTTACTATCTTGTTTCATCTCTTTCAGAACCCAAAACTAACTTAAGCATTGGAATGGCAGCACTAGACTACCTCCAGTGCATTACTAATTGTGTTCTTGTGTTTGTAGGTCTATCGTGCTCCTCCACCTAACTCTACCAACGGATTGACACCTACAGTAAGTTGGGTTTGCAGTAATTCTTTTTTGAATAAATAAGCTTAAATGAGTTTAATTGAATTTAAGTTTTCACTTGTTGAAAGCCACCTTTTAAGTTTGATTGAACCTAGTTCGATTTTAGTGGATATAATCCCACAATTGTAGTTTTTTAATCTCACATTTTACATCTACTTAATGCTTCAATCTTATTGCAATAAGTAACTTACCATTCGTTAGAGATTCCAAGTCAAGGGCTTTATTCCATAGTTTTATTCTTTGAAGTTATGATAGCACATTTAGATTTGATGAGACTTGGTAATTGAGAAAGTACTTGTTAAATTTCCTCCTTATTGTTATTTTTTTTGTGACATCCTCGTTATTTTATAAATTAAAATTGAAATTACTCAAATTATTAAATTATGTGATATTATTATAATATCATCTTTTTACTTATAATTCTAATCATTGATTATACATAAAAACATCTTAAATAGGAAAATCAAGAAAAACCATATGATAGATGAATAAAGTATCCCTCTTTGAAATGGAAAGAGTAAAAAAAAATTTCAAATCCTCACACATACCCTCTTTACCCCTCCATCTCTCCATCCAGCATGAATTTGAATCTTAGGTGGTCTATTAATACCAGGTTTAGGGATGCAACCGGGGCGGATCATTATAGAATACCCGGCCAGCTTGAACTGTTAAAAACCCTATAGGGTCAGACCCTATAGAATTGCGGGACAGGTTTGAAAAATTACTTGCTGACCCTATAGGGTTTCGGGACTGGTTCGGGTCATTACAAAAACCCGATGGGTAACCCGAACCCGTCATAATATAAGTAATTTAAAAAATTAAATCTGAAATTTTAAAATCACAGTTATGTAATATATTTTTATTATTTCTTGACTTTTAACATCTTGATCTGCACCTCAATTGTATTTAAGATATAAAAGCCCTTACGAATTTTCTTGTTGAGCTAACACAGTAAACACATTACATACTGATCTTGTTGCTTCTTCATTTTCCCTCTCACTATCAACATTTTTGAAAACATGTTTTTCTATTCTTGAGTCTTCACAAGGCACGGTTCCTACATATATATTATGTATATTTATGTAAATGAAATAATGTCTTTTCATCTACATTTGAAAATATTCTTATGATAGTTTTAAACCTTTATATTTCTTAATAAAGTTGTGGCATATCTTATAAAATTCATTCAAGCATAGTTGTAACTAACTATTATGCTCCTATAGGATAAACTTATCGTTCAATTTTGTAATTTAACTAAGTGTTGAGAAGAGGAAAAAAAAATTAAGCGGGTCGCGGGACGGGACGGGTCAGGATTAAAATCCTACAGGGGCAGGTTTGGGTATTGAATAGAAAATCCTGTAGGGTCGCGGGGCGGGTTTGGGAAACTCTATTGGGAAGCGGGGCGGGTTCAGGTCTTATATGACCCGACCCAAACCGGCCCCAGTTGCATCCCTAATTAGGTTGTCTTGTTTGGCGTCATTCCATAGAAATGTATAAATTTTATCAAACTATTGACATAAAAAAAATTTATCAATTTCTCTACATCACTAATCATAACATTGCTTGAATCTTTTTCTTCCAAATTCTAGACAGAAGGGCTAGGACCAGATTGTTTAGGTCTCACAAATGTCGTATTAATAATAAAACAAAAACTACTTTATTTTTGCAATTTTTCATACGTAGTAAGGCATTCGAGTTGACCTTTTAAACCGTGAAACATTTTCGAATTTCAATTTTTTTTTTCTATTTTGACATTTCTAACATTGATCCTACACTATATATATATATATATAATCTCAGTTCAGAAGCTTTTTCTTTTATTTTATTGTTATTTGAATCCTTAACATCCATTGATAAAAAGCGGACAAAACTTATGTGAAGTGAAGGTCCAAATAAGAAACTTCATATATTTTCGAAAGTAGTTGAAAATTTTGACAACATAAATGCAGGAAAAATTGTGATTATATTGAAAGTCTATTCAAATGTCTCAGCACGTTCAACAAACATATGAACACAATAGAGACAAGAGCGGAAGCGAAAAATAGATCGAGTACATACCTCCAGCCATTGCAATTAAGTGTAAGAGATACTTGAACCGAGACTCAATTTTTGATTTTTCCTTATTTTTCTTCTCGGATTTTCCTTTAATTTCTGTTGGATGCTTCTAAACCTTTACTCCTTCTATACGATGGTGTATTTTAGAATATGAGTAGGCTTAGGGACCAACCGAAGATGCACCATTCGCTTTATATGCTCTGTCCATCAAAGAGCAAAAACTGGATGTGCATGAGGGGCTAAAAACGTGGGTGGTTGATGCAATCCCACTTCCTGAGATGATGGAATCTGTTGGACCATATTTTGGCCAATCCATTCGGTTATTTCCGAGATTTTAGGAGAAAAAACAACATTCTCCCACTTGGTCCATACATTCCATCAATTACCTTAATGAGAAACAAAATACATGAATCATGGCGATAGGTTCTCTAAAAGCGAGTATTATCTTCCATGTATTACAATGCATTATGCTTCTCAAGCCCATACGACTTAATGAATAAACCCAATGTTCATTCGAGGTCCAAACTTAATAATATTTCTCAAGATAAATGAATAAACAAATGTGTACACAAAACCAAATGAGAAAGCATTAACTGAATAAGAGTTTCATTGAACATCAAATGCATGTACAATAAAAAATTACATTATGGAACCAAGTCCCATTCTTATTACTTGATCCTTAAAATTCTTTGGTGGCATGCCTTTAGTTAAAGGATCAGCTATCATCAACTTAGTGCTAATGTGCTCGATGACCACTTTCTTTTCCTTAACACGTTCTCTTATGGCTAAGTATTTGATGTCGATATGCTTACTTCGACTACCACTTTTGTTGTTCTTAGCCATAAATACAGCAGCTGAGTTATCACAGTACAATCTCAATGGCCTGGAAACAGAATCTATAATTCTAAGCCCAGACATAAAACTCTTCAACCATACACCATGTGAGGTAGCCTCAAAGCAAGATACGAACTCGGCTTCCATAGTGGAAGTAGCAGTCAAGGTTTGCTTCGTACTCCTCCAAGACACAGCTCCACCGGCAAGCATGAAAATATAACCAGATGTTGATTTGCGTGAATCAACACAGCCAGCAAAGTCCGCATCGGAGTATCCTACAACCTCCAGATTATCAGTCCGTCTATACATAAGCATGTAATCCTTTGTCCCTTGAAGGTATCTCATCACCTTCTTTGCAGCTCTCCAGTGGTCAACACCTGGATTACTCTGATATCTCCCTAGCATCCCAACAACAAATGCAATGTCAGGTGTGGTGCAGACCTGAGCATACATTAAGCTTCCAACGGCTGAAGCATATGGGATATTTTTCATTTGTTCCCTTTCAAGCTCATTTTTGGGGCATTGATTTAAGCTGAATTTGTCACCCTTCACAATGGGTGCCACACTTGGTGAACAATCTTTCATTCGAAATTTCTCTAAAACTTTGTTGATATAGGTCTCTTGAGACAAACCTAAAATGCCTCGAGATCTTTCCCTATGGATCTTAATGCCAATGACATAAGATGCCTCACCCATATCCTTCATCAAAGTTCTTCGAGAGGAATTGTTTCACTTCATATAGCAAACCCTTATCATTGGTTGCAAGCAAAATGTCATCCACATATAACACAAGAAAACAAACCTTACTCCCACTGACCTTCTGGTATATACATTGATCCATAATGTTCTCTTCAAAACCAAATGAAGCGATGACATTATGAAATTTCAAATACCATTGTCGGGAGGCTTGTTTTAATCCATATATGGATTTATTAAGCTTACAGACCAAATGCTCACCATTACTAGTGGAGAATCCTTCAGGTTGTTTCATGTAAACCTCTTCCTTAGGTCACCATTAAGGAAAGCCGTTTTCACATCCATTTGGTGCAACTCTAAATCAAAATGTGCAACCAATGCCATAATTATACGAAGGGAATCTTTCTTAGATACAGGAGAAAAAGTCTCTGTATAGTCAATTCCTTCCCTTTGAGTGAATCCTTTAGCAACGAGTCTTGCCTTATGTCTTTCAATATTGCCTTGTGAGTCTTTCTTTGTTTTGAATACCCACTTGCATCCAATGGCTTTTACACCATCAGGCAACTTGACAAGATTCCAGACTCTATTAGATGCCATCGAGTCCATCTCTTCTTTCATGGCATTGTGCCATAAGTTCGAATCCTTAGAACTCATGGCCTGTGAAAACGTCTCAGGATCATTTTCGGCACCAACATTGTAGTCAGACTCTTGTAGATACACAACATAGTCACCAGGAATTGTTGATTTCCTTACTCTAGTAGATCTCCTTAATGCTGCATCAACATTCTCTTGAGAAATTGGATCATGTTGTTCAGCTGGTTGTTCAACATCTTCAGAAATTTGTTGAACTTCAGCATCTATTAGATCAGAATCAACAGTTTGTGGTACCTCTTGGACTGGTTCTTCAACACACCTTTGAATTGGAGGAGTGTTGTTAACAATAACGATCAGTCCGTTACTTGAAGTGGTACATTGAGTATCTGTATGATCTTTCTCAAAACCAATGCTCTGAGATTGATCGCTCCCACTAATCAAGTCATTTTCAAGAAATTTTGCATTTCTTGACTCCACAAACCTAATGCTATGAGATGGACAATAAAATCTATATCCCTTGGACTTTTCAGCATATCCAATGAAATATCCACTAATAGTCCTTGGGTTTAACTTCTTCTCTTGTGGATTATAAATTCTTACTTCAGACGGACATCCCCAAACGCGTATATGTCGCAAACTCGGTTTCCAACCCTTAAATAACTCAAATGGCGTCTTATTGACAGCCTTAGTTGGAACTCGATTCAATATATACGCTGCCGTTTTAAGAGCCTCAGTCCACAATGAGTTAGGAAGCT
The DNA here is from genome assembly GCA_024138025.1 of Combretum micranthum. Lineage (NCBI taxonomy): Eukaryota > Viridiplantae > Streptophyta > Magnoliopsida > Myrtales > Combretaceae > Combretum > Combretum micranthum. Next base: position 1,256,598 of record JAMXBD010000012.1, on the reverse strand, counting down.
TGGAGCTTGCAAGCATGCTCCGTACCATGTCCAATAGTGTTCGGTTTCTTCTTTCAGCTACTCCATTTTGATCTGGAGAACCAGGTAAACTGTATTGGGCAACAATCCCATTTTCTTGAAGAAACCTTGCAAATGGACCAGTCGCTTGTCCACTCTCTGTGTATCTACCATAATATTCTCCGCCTCTATCGGATCTCACATTTTAATTTGTTTTCCACATTGTTTCTCTACTTCAGCTTTAAATACCTTAAAAGCATCTAGTGCTTCATTCTTGTTGTTAAGCAAGTAGAGATACATATACCGTGAGTAATCATCTATGAAAGAGACAAAGTATTTATTACGATACGCATCCATGTCTGGACTACAGATGTCTGTATGTATGATTTCCAATAATTCAGAACTCCTCTTAGCACCTTTCTTTGACTTGTTAGTCTGTTTACCCTTAATACACAGCTTATACAAGTCTCAAAATCAGTGAAATCTAAAGTACTAAGTACTCCATCATTCACCAACCTTTTAATTCTATCAATGGAGATATGTCCTAATCTCCGATGCCACAACATAGAGGATTCTTCATTCACAACACATCGTTTAGTGCCAACCTTTTCATGAACATGCATAATTGTATGGTTATCATCATTTCGCAAATTAAGAAGAAAAAGACCATCAGACAAAGTACCATATCCAATAACATCAGATTTATAAAATAAATTAAATCCGGAGTCTAAAAAGTTAAAGGAATAACCATCTGATACAAGTCTGGAAACTGAAATTAAATTCCTGGAAAAACCAGGAACATAAAAAGTCCTTTTCAAATTTAAAATGTAACCACTACTTAAAACTAAACTGCACGTCCCAACAGCCTCCACATGTGAGGACATCTTATTGCCTGAATAGATGCTACGCTCACTTCCCACTGGCTTCCGCAGGTCTACTAAATCCTGCAATGAATTGGTCACATGAATTGTAGAACCGGAATCAATCCACCATGTGTTATGATTAACATCAATCATATTGGATTCATAACAAACAAGTGAAAGTTGAGTACCTTTCTTATCAAGCCACTGCATGAACTTGGAGCATTGTTTCTTCATGCCCCTTCTTTTTACAGAAGAAGCATACAGACTCCTTCTTTATGTCCTTTATGGGAGGGATTTTCCCCTTCCCTTTATCTTTGGCCTGATCTTTTTCTTGCTCTTCCCATAAGTAGTCAAGTTCACCCTTTCCTTTTCCTCCATAAGTAGTCTGCCCTCTTCTTGAACACACATGGTCAATAACTCATTGATTGACCATTTATCCTTATGTGTGTTATAAGATATCTTAAACGGGCCATACTGCTGAGGTAAAGTGCAAAGAATGTAGTGAACTAGGAAGGATTCTGATAACTCAACTTCCAATGCCTTCAGTTGTGCCGCAATGTCCCTCATGCGCATGATATGATCACGCACACCCTTAATGCCGGTGAGCTTCAGAGTCGAAAGCTCTATAATTAGGGTGCTGGCCATTGCTTTGTCTGAAGTAGCAAATTGCTCATCAATGGCCTTCAACAAATCTCGGACCTTTTGATATTGCTCGACGGAGCCCCTTATACCAGCAGAAATTTTAGTCTTTATGAACATAACTGATAAGCGATTAGATCGCTCCCATTTTTCATAAAGATTTATTTCATCTGGAGTGCTGGTTTCAGTTACTGCAGGGGGCTCCTCCTTCCTTATGGCATAATCAATGTCCCATCCCAAATGAAGGAGAATTCTCTCCTTCCAAACTTTATAGTTATCCCCTTTGAGTTCAGGAACATCACATCTCATATCAGAGTAATTGACAGGTTGAATTGCTGCAATAATTAAACATACATGCTTATGTTACAAAATTTTGAGACTAATTAACATATAAGACGTTTTACCAATGCAAAATCATGCTTAAATAAATATGAATCTGGTGACATAAAACTTGCCTGTGGGCTAAAGTTCTAATTCAATTAGATTCATCTTAAGTTTTACGATAAAACTATCAAATTATGTTCTTTTTCCTAATCCCTGTGGGTAAATTAGAAAATATAATTTGATATTTTATCCTAATTAATTATACACAACATAATAAAAATTCCTGTGGGATAAGATCTATTAAATTGCATATAATTAATCACAATTAATGTTTATTTTTCATATGTGATCTTAAATCAATCTTAATATATAATTTTTAATTAATTAAAGATGCTGTGGCTACTCTTCAATTAATCTAAATTACATGGATCACTTAAACATTAACTAAATTCTTAGGCTTAATTATTACATAAGACTATAAGCAATATTTTATGATTTCAATTATAATACGCTTATATCATATAATCAACATTTCATGTATAATGCTAACCACAAATTATACATAGAAACAAATAAATAATATAAGCATGTATCATTAAATTCATAGAAATCCACAAATTAATTTTAATGTGTTAATTACTTGACTAAAAGCTATATTCGCAACGAGTAAAATTTAATATAGGTTGCGTACAGAATGTTTCCTTTGAGAAAAAAAAAATAATAATAACAACAATAAAGCCAGCGAGAATTCAAAGCCTTTTCCTCCAGTCGCAAGGCAAAATAGAAAACATTGATTTTATAAAAAGAAAAGAAAGGCACTAGACTATATGGAAAAATTGCAGCTACGTACAAATTAATTAAATAACCCATTTCGTGAGTAGTGCAATGAAGGACAACAGGCTTCAGAATCATACATATAAGTGTGGGACCTGGATCTGAGCATATCATTTAATTGAAGAGATCAAACGTTCTCGAGACCATGCCTTGTCATTTCATTTCTGACTTTCAATATATTCACACACACACACATATATATATACACATATACACGCCATCTTCAACCTTATGACCCCTTTCATCCTCGACTGTTTCACTATACATCCAAACAGCGATACAGAACCCACGACCCAGAAAAAAAGAAAAATAAATAAATAAATAAAATAATAATAATAATTAACTAATGATTTCCAGTCTTTATATATACCGGAAGAATCAAACAACACTTTCAATATACAGAAAATGGGTAACTAGGATTGAAATGCCAAAACTCAATCATCTAGAAATAAAGCAAGGCAGAGGCATTAATACATGTGGCTCTGATACCAAATGAAATTCTATTCAAATGTCTCAACACGGTCAACAAACATACGAACACAATAGAGACAAGAGCGAAAGCGAAAAATAGATCGAGTACATACCTCCAGCCATTGCAATTAAGTGTAAGAGATACTTGAACCGAGACTCAATTTCTGATTTTTCCTTATTTTTCTTCTCGGATTTTCCTTTAATTTCTGTTGGATGCTTCTAAACCTTTACTCCTTCTATACGATGGTGTATTTTAGAATATGAGTAGGCTTAGGGACCAACCGAAGATGCATCATTCGCTTTATATGCTCTGTCCATCAAAGAGCAAAAACTGGATGTGCATGAGGGGCTAAAAACGTGGGTGGTTGATGCAATCCCACTTCCTGAGATGATGGAATCTGTTGGACCATATTTTGGCCAATCCATTCGGTTATTTCCGAGATTTTAGGAGAAAAAACAACATATATATATATATATATATGATTTTAGAGTCTGATTAACATATTAAAAAATGTGATAGGTTTGTTTGTATCATCTGATTTTATCTGTATTTGTTCTATGTCTATTTTTTATTTGTATTTTATTTATATCTAATCTATTTAATTCTTGTATGAGTAAAAATATTTGTTTTTAATTTTTTCTATTCCTTGATAAATATCTATTTAAAAATGATAGCATGGTAAAACAGTCAAAAAAGTTGACGTCTTGTGGTGCACAAAAATCCCATGAAGGCCTCCTTAGGATTGCAAGTTCTTTATGTATGCTAACTAAAGTATGGAAAAGAGGACAGCATACATGGAGGCGGATCTTCGATGTTCTACTGCCATTCAAAGTATGGAAAAGAGGCCAACGGCAGCTTGCCATATGGACAATGTTGTGAAGGTTAGAATCAAGCGGCTTTTCTTTTAATCTCTTATTCTTCATTAACTTTATGATGCTAATAACCTTTTATCTTGGTTTTGACAGTTGATTTATATGGATTCTCTTGTATATTGTAAACTTATTGGTCGATGTTTCTATACGTGTTACTGCTCACTCTGTTTAGAGGGAGGACTGGTGCTGCTGAGATCATTCAGTAAACATTAATATATTAATTACCTCTAAAAAGAAATCACACATCCATGATTCTATTGTTGTTTGTATTACACCAGTTTAGGCTGTTCTCTGGATGGTTCAGCTCATCAGGCATCTAAGATTTGGGTATATAGTTCGTTATATATATAACATGTTTCACCATTTCTTTTGAACTTTATTTAATATAACCAAGTATTATTTACCTTAAACAGATGGTAGAATTCTTTGCACCTTATGATTAGCGAACAAACTGGGTTTTTGGATCATGCCATGTTAAAGTCCTTGTGCTGCTTTTATAATCTATGGGGGTTCAGAGGGTGTTGCCTAGGTACATCTATGGGCCTCAAATGGTGGTAAATATTGTGTTTTTTATCTGTGAAGGAAGTTGTTCACTTAGGTTGAATATCTTAGTGCTTAGTTTATTATGTTGCATGGTAGATATGCAATTTTCATTTTGTGGTTTAAAAGTAACAATGATATACTTTTTATGATAATCTGAATTCAAATTATGCAGGTTTTGGATGCTCTCATAGAAGAGTATGAAGCATCTTCTCATGGCCCACGAAAATGGCAAAAGCTTGCCACATTCTTGCAACAGAGTTTTGTTTTAGTCCTTTCTTGACCAATTTCTCATTCTGTATTTGCACAATTCTAATACATCTGTCTCTTTGAATAGTTTGGAAGGTCCCATTGCAGACCTTGCCAAAAGGCTTGTTGATAAAATTGGATCTGAGAGGAGTTCGCTGATGTTGAAATGCCGTTCTATTGAAGATAAGATGACTCCTGTTAGCAAGCAGCTCGAAGCTAGTGAAAATTACAAGTCTCAATATCTGAAATGATTTGAAGATGCTATCAATGACAAAAAGAAGCTTTCTGACGAATACAGGAGTCGCATAACAAAACTGCAGAGTAATTGCAGCTCTCTGGAAGAGAGGTGTTCCAGCCTGTTAAAGGCATTGGACTCGGCAAAGTAAGAATCGTTGGTGTTATGATGGAATAAAACAAACAGTCACAAAAAACAATAAAGCACGCACACAGATTTACGTGGAAAACCCAAATCTGGAAAAACCACGGGCAGAAGAGAGAGAATTCACTATATATCGAAATAGGAGTACAAGAGTGACATTACAACAAACTGGTTCACTCTCACTCACAAACCCCAACAAAACACACACATATATATATATATGTGTGTATAAAGATGGCCAACATAAATGGTCTAAATTATAATCCTTAAATGTATAATGAATGAATAATAAATGCATAATTAAATATTTATTCATTAACATGTAACTACAAAAAACGGTTATAGAAATTGGGTCACAAACTCCAACACTTGGATTGTAAAAGAAAGTATGAGCATGTTCTTTCCAAGCAGAAAGCTGAAGAAGATCAGGCCACTTCTGAAATTGCCATACTCAAATTGAGGAGCAATGTTTATTCCTAACATCTTGATGAATGTGTTGGACAGTAGGAAGAAACAAGGAAGAAGACAGCAAAGATTGAATATGCAGAGCAGTGTTTAATGATTCTGAAGTCTGAATTGAAGGTGTGGATCTTGGATGCTTTTTGTTCATATGACTTACATGGCATATTTACCAGATCTTGTTGCATTTGCTTATAATTTGGCATGCATAACGTGTTGAATCATCTTGCAGGCTTCTCAGTCAAAAATAGATAACTATAATGTGGAAATATCTTCCTTTAAGCTTGAGATCGAGGTGTTAAGGGAGAAGTTAGAAAGTGCAAATGCTATGGCCCAGTCATTTGAACGAGAAGCTAGGATTGTTGAACAGGAGAAGGTCCATTTGTAGGAAAAGTACTTATCTGAGCTCAAAAGGTTTGAGGAAGTTCAGGAAAGGTGTATTTGAGGAAGTTCAGGAAAGGTGTAGAACTGCTGAAAAGGAAGCTAAAAGAGCTACGGAAACTGCTGATAAGGCGCGGGCAGAAGCTGTTGCTGCCCAAAAAGATACGAACGAGATCCAAAGGCTGGCTACGGAGAGACTGGACCAAATTGAGAGGTGTGAGAGGCTTATTGAAAATTTGGAGAGGGATAAATCCGACTTGTTGGATCAACTAAGGGAAGTGCGTAGTTCAGAGAGTGAGGCACAGTCCAAGGTTTTGTCATTAGAGGCAAGGGTTAAAGAAAGGGAAAAGGAAATAGAGTCGCTATTAGACTCCAAAAATGAGCAGCGGGCTAGTGCTGTTAAGGTCCTTGAAGGTCTACTGGATACTGAGAGAGAAGCCCGGGCAGAGGGAAACAGCAGAGCGGAGGACCTGTCTATCAAGCTGCAGTCTACCCAGGCACGAATTGAAACCGCATTAGATAACAAGCTCAAGTCGGCATCCCTCGGGAAACGTGTAAAAGTAGATGATGGTGAAATTGGTGTGGAATCTATTCAAGATATGGATATTGACATAGTCACTAGAGGAAAGAAGAAGTCTCGGAGCACCGCAAGTCCCCTAAAATCCACTCAACCTGAAGATGGTGGATCTACATACATGGGTGAGGAGGATAATCACGGCAACCAAGCTGTCCAGGAGGATTACACCAAATTTACCATACAAAAGCTTAAGCAAGAACTAATGAAGCATAATTTCAGTGTAAAATGAGTTAAGCGCATACATTGTTGGAGTTTGCTTTGATCTTTAGTTGTGATTGCAAGCTCAAAAGCCTCAAAATATTCAAGTAGACTCGATCGGATATCAGTAAGTACTTTGTAATAATTTAATGCACTCTATCGGCCTTTTTGTGCATTGTGCTTCTAATCTACTTTTCTTAAACTTTTGATGCAGTTGGACAAATTGAGGCCTGAATTGAGATCTGGTCTTGATGCATTTACAAAATTTGTTTTCTAGCATACAAGGCCAAAGCAGGTTGGGACTACTATAATGACTGGACCTATTCTTGTTGGTATCGTGGAATCTTACTTAGATGCTCTCAACAAAGGTGCCATGCCAACCATCTCATCTTCATGGCAGGTTGGTGTATATATATGTTATTCCTCTAATTGATTAGCAATTAAGTACTGATGGCTTGATGCTTAAGCTATGCCTGAACTCTTGCTATGATGCTTATGTTCAAAGTATGATAACATTGGATCTATATGCACACGGCTGCACTGTTAACTATGGGTATGCACACAGCTGCATTGTTCATTATGGGCATGCATGGTAACATGCTAACTTTCTTGTGGATCTTATTCTCTATATAACCATATGAAATTGTCACCATTTCTCATCAATTTTGTTAATACTGATCATATTTCATAATTCAATGTGTTTTGATGATATTATTTTTTTAAAAGCACTGCTGGGAATTCGTATCAACTGTTAACTCATGGGTGGGCTAGCCTCACCTCACACAGACATACATACAAAACTGACTAATTAAGTGATCACCCATATTTGTGATATTTGTGAGTTAACAGTTGATATGAATTACCAGCAGTGCTTTTAAAAAAATAATATCAGCAAAACACATTGAATTATGAAATATGATCAGCATTAACAAAATTGATGAGAAATGGTGACTATTTCATATGGTTATATAGAGAATAAGATCCACAAGAAAGTTAGCATGTTACCATGCATACCCATAATTAACAGTGCAGCTGTGTGCATACCCATAGTTAACAGTGCAGCTGTGTGCATATAGATCCAATGTTATCATACTTTGAACATAAGCATCATAGCAAGAGTTCAGGCATAGCTTAAGCATCAAGCCATCAGTACTTAATTGCTAATCAATTAGAGGAATAACATTTATATACACCAACCTGCCATGAAGATGAGATGGTTGGCATGGCACCTTTGTTGAGAGCATCTAAGATTCCACGATACCAACAAGAATAGGTCCAGTCTAGTAGTCCCAACCTGCTTTGGCCTTTTATGCTCGAAAAAAAATTTTGTAAATGCATCAAGACCAGATCTCAATTCAGGCCTCAATTTGTCCAACTGCATCAAAAGTTTAAGAAAAGTAGATTAGAAGCACAATGCACAAAAAGGCCGATATAGTGCATTAAATTATTACAAAGTACTTACTGATATCCGATCGAGTCTACTTGACCCCAAAAATTTTTCATAATGTTCCAATGATATGCTGAAAGTCACTCTTGTTTCCTCTGATCGTGTTCTCAAGAGGAGTATACGCTTTGAGAATTGTCCTTGTTCTTGTGATTGAAGGTTGTTGTTTATTAAAAATTGAGTATCTCTTCTTTTCATGGCTGTGCTGTCATCTTGAGTTAACTTCTATTTATTTGTTTTTTGAGATCAGAAGGAAAGCATGTCCAAGGCTAAATAATGCTTAAATCTGTTCCAAGCATCATTTAAATATGGAACCTTTGCTATTGACTGACGTTTACTTTGTAGAGTGTTGAAGAAGCTGAATGTAGAAAAGCATATGATGCTGCTACAGAGGCTTATATGTCTTCCTTCGACCAGTCAAAGCCACCTGAGGAAGTAAGTGGCATTGCCTTTAAATATATATATTATTCACTTTGTTTCCTTTTCTAACGCAAGTATTTGCAGGCTGCATTGAGGGAGGCCTATGAAGAAGCTACACAAAAATCATTAGCTGTATTTAATTCTTATGCAGTTGGAGCAAATATGAGGACCTTCTTCATAAGTTCTTCAGGAAGGCTTTTGAGGTAACATATGTGACCTGTTGAATGATTAGCATACAACTTGTATTGGTAGTAATTATAAGGTTATGATGAGGCATTGCCTGTTGGGTCTTGATGAAAGGGCCTTGTCTTAAAGGATGAGATCTTGGGTTCAAAAACCTCCACTTAGCATCACTCCTATTTAATTGAATTAGCACACTTGGTTTGCTTAAATCAATGTCTCTACAACATGCCCGTGACAGAGAAATTTATTAGTTGTCTTTTCTAAGACGTTGAATTGCAGGTGTTCTTATGGGATTTCGACAAAATGATAAAGCATAACAGCACACTGAAAGGAAAGATAGTGCTGGTGCAATTCTGAAAGTACTTAGTCATAATTCCTCTATTTCACTTAGATTTATTTGGACCTGGAACATTTTTTGAGAGGCATACAGTTTGTAAAAATAGAGTAATGTCATTAAGCTGTTTAAAATCACCATCCGAAAAGTAGTGTTTGGAATTTGAAAATTGGATCAGAGAATTCACTTGAAAATTTCTATATTACTTTGATCATATCCACCTATATAGATATTAGCATATAATTGAAGAGATTAGAAGTTATAGGAAGGATAATAAATATAGTAATGTTTGTCTAGACCATTTTGGTTATATTATGTGGAAATATAGGTCTTGTACTTGAAAAGATGTTTAAGCCCGTGATGTCCATGAAAACTTTAAACGTACAATTAGTTTTAGCATCTACATCTTTTTGGAACTTGCCTACTGTTGATAAAAAAATTGACGTCTTGTGGTGCACAAAAAGCCTATGAAGGCCTCCTTAGGATTGCAAGTTCTGTATGTATGCTAACTAAAGCCTTTCTTTCTTACGTTGTACTCATCTGGATGCAAATTTGTTCTGCTTGTTTATTCTCTCGCGTCTAACCTTCTGTCTGTCAAATTGTCCTGTGCAGGACTTCAAGAGGACAGCACACATGGAGGTGGATCTTCCATGTTCTACTGCCATTCAAAGTATGGAAAAGAGGCTAAGGGCAGCTTGCCACACTCCTGATGCTAATATGGACAACGCTGTGAAGGTTAGAATCAAGCAGCTTTTCTTTTAATCTCTTATTCTTCATTTAAATTTATGATGCTAATAACCTTTTATCTTGGTTTTGACAGTTGATTTATATCATTATATGCATTCTCTTGTATATTGTAAATTTATTGGTCGATGTTTCTATGCGTGTTATTGTTCACTCTTCGTTTTGAGAGAGGAGCGGTGCCGCTGAGATTATTCAGTAACCATTAATATATAAATTATCCTCTAAAAAGTAACAATGGTATAATTTTTATGATAATCTGAATTCAACCTATGAAGGTCTTGGATCCTCTCATAGAAGAGTATGAAGCATCTTCTCATGGCCCACGAAAATGGCAAAAGCTTGCCACATTCTTGCAACAGAGTTTTGTTTTAGTCCTTTCTTGACCAATTTCTCATTCTGTATTTGCACAATTCTAATACATCTGTCTCTTTGAATAGTTTGGAAGGTCCCATTGCAGACCTTGCTAAAAGGCTTGTTGATAAAATTGGAACTGAGAGGAGTTCGCTGATGTTGAAATGCCGTTCTATTGAAGATAAGATGACTCTAGTTAGCAAGCAGCTCGAAGCTAGTGAATATTATAAGTCTCAATATCTGAAGCGATTTGAAGATGCTATCAATGACAAAAAGAAGCTTTCTGACAAATACATGAGTCGCATAACAAAACTGCAGAGTAATTGCAGCTCTCTGGAAGAGAGGTGTTCCAGCCTGTTAAAGACATTGGACTCGGCAAAGCAAGAATCCTTGGATTGGAAAAGAAAATATGAACATGTTCTGTCCAAGCAGAAAGCTGAAGAAGATCAGGCCACTTCTGAAATTGCCATTCTCAAATCGAGGAGCAGTGCTGCTGAAGCGAGACTTGCTGCTGCAAAGGAACAAGCTCAATCAGCTCAAGAGGAGTCAGAGGAATGGAAGAGGAAATATGAAATTGCTGTTAGAGAAGCTAAGGCAGCATTGGAGAAGGCAGCAATTGTGCAGGAGAGCACTAATAAAGAGATGGAATTGAGAGAAGATGCCTTGGGGGAAGAATTTTCTAGTGGCTTGTCTGCAAAGGTGGTCTTCATCTCTTTATTGTTGTGTAATGTAAAAGATAAATGTAGCTGTTTATTCCTAACATCTTGATGAATGTGTTGGACAGGAGGAAGAAATAAGGGAGAAGACAGCAAAGATTGAATATGCAGAGCAAGGTTTGATGACTCTGAAGTCTGAATTGAAGGTGTGGATCTTGGATGCTTTTGTTCATATGTCTTACATGGCATAGGTACCAGATCTTGTTGCATTTGCTTATAATTTGGCATGCATAACATGTTGAATCATCTTGCAGGCTGCTCAGTCAAAAATAGATAACTATGATGTGGAAATATCTTCCTCTAAGCTTGAGATCAAGGGGTTAAGCGAGAAGTTAGAAACTGCAAATGCTATGGCCCAGTCATTTGAACGAGAAGCTAGGATTGTTGAACAGGAGAAAGTCCATTTGGAGGAAAAGTACTTATCCGAGTTCAAAAGGTTTGAGGAAGTTCAGGAAAGGTGTAGAACTGCTGAAAAGGAAGCTAAAAGAGCTACAGAAACTGCTGGTAAGGCACGGGCAGAAGCTGTTGCTGCCCAAAAAGATAAGAACGAGATACAAAGGCTGGCTATGGAGAGTTGAGAGGTGTGAGAGGCTTATTGACAAATTTGGAGGGGGATAAATCCGACTTGTTGGATCAACTAAGTGAAGTGCGTAGTTCAGAGAGTGAGGCACAGTCGAAGGTTTTGTTATTAGAGGCAAGGGTTAAAGAAAGGGAAAAGGAAATAGAGTCGCCATTAGACTCCAACAACGAGCAGTGGGCTAATGCTGTTAAGATCCTTGAAGGTCTACTGGATACTGAGAGAAAAGCCCGGGCAGAGGCAAACTGCAGTCTGCCCAGGCACGAATTGACTCACTCCAACAGGCTTTGACTTCTGTTCGCCTAAATGAAACCTCATTAGATAACAATCTCAAGTCGGCATCCCTCGGGAAACGTGTAAGAGTAGATGATGGTGAAATTGGTGCGGAATCTATATAAGATATGGATATTGACATAGTCATTAGAGGAAAGAAGAAGTCTCGGAGCACCGCAAGTCCCCTAAAGTCCACTCAACCTGAAGACGGTGGATCTATGTACATGGGTGAGGATGATAATCACAGCAACCAAGCTGTCCAGGAGGATTACACCAAATTTACCATACAAAAGCTTAAGCAAGAGCTAACGAAGTATAATTTTGGTGCTGAGCTGTTGTAGTTTATAGATGTGACGTTCTCAATGATAGTGATTACGCATCGCATGGATCTCGCGCCTGGCACGTGACTTCGGAGTGTTGCTGAGGAAAGGATACTTGATGACAGGATGGCTTGGAGAGAATGATAGGGGGAGGAGGACAATGCAGTTTCAGTGTCTCAAATGCACAAGTGAGAGGTAAGGGAGTTTGAGTAGACGTTGCATGTCAACCTTACAGTTTTTGAGCAGTTGGAGTAGAAATCACTTGAGCTGTTTTGTTTGATCTTCTTGAATAGAACCTTTTTTACATATTGTTGTTTGTCTTCTCTCTCCAAAAGCTGTAAATGAAGAAGAATGACTAAGTATTTATAGGCACTTGGTGTGGATGACGACCGTCGGATCACCTTAGTGATTGACGGATGAGATGGAGTAAGCTCAATTCATGTTTATTCTGAATGAGCTTCTTATGGGTCAAGGCTAATAGTCATCTCCTGTGTGTGCATGAGCCTACTTGAAAAAGGTTTGATGCGACGGACCAGTCTAACAATCCCTGTTCCAAGCCCACTAAGCCAGATCTCCTCAGGCTATCTCAGTATAATTGAGCCGGACTTACTGGGCCCTGTCACTCAGCCCGCAAGTCAAGCTCAATAAATAAATAATAATATTTATACTTTAAAGCCCAATTATATTTTGCCCCATGACCCAAATTCTTGGACAAAGTTTAAGTATTTTGAGCATCGCTTGCATTTGTGCATAGCTTGGTCAATACTCGATGCATAATGCTGCCTTTTATAGAGTTAAAACTTCATCTATTATAGACGAGCCAACTCACTCTATTGCATATGTAGTGTGCAAACTTGCTACACCACTTCAATTGTGCGCATCACCTTGTTTTTGCATGAATGATATTGCCCCCATGAAGCCATCTGATATTTATATTAGGTCCTCCATTTCTTTCATATGTATAAATGATTTGATGATTCCTTCCGTAAGTGTCCAGTCAAATACATGCATCATAAATTTGCAATGACAATGTTAATCATACTTTTCGGATAGATTTTTTCTTTTTTCTATCTTATTAAATCTTCAAATATCTTGTCAAATCTCCACAATATCTTATTAAATCTTCAAATATCTTATCAAATCTCCATGTTATCTTGTCAAATTTTCAAATATCTTGTCAAAATTTCACAGTGTCTTGTCAAATCTTCAAATATCTTATCAAATCTTCGCACTATCTTGTCAAATCTCCACATTGTCTTGTCAAATCTTTAAATATCTTGTCAAATCTCCACATTATCTTGTCAAATCTTCAAATATCTTAATGCATATCTTCTCTGTATTGGATAATTTTCACAATATCTTTCAATATCTATCTCTTTGGTTCATCATGTTAGCTATTTATATGCACATACATTTGCCTTTTCTTCTTGCTTTCATCAAGCAATCTCAAGCATAAAACAAAGGTATGGTTCATCATTCATCTTCTTCCATTAACTTTTCTTCTTTCTTTTTTCTTTTTTTAAATATCATCTTCTTTTTTTTTTCACCTTCCTCTTAGCATTGCATGTTGTCCCATACATCTTTCTTTGTAGTATCTTAGGATATATGTTTAGTATTGGTGTTCTTCCTTGATGCTTTGTAGGTTGCGACGACTCTGATGATATCCATTGCCTCATGGAGTCAAGTCACAATACTTGATTCATGACTTTCTTATCCGGTCATCCTTGAGGTAGTCTTGCACTCTATAAACCTTATTATTTGTCATGCTTGCTTCTCGTTAACCGACATTTGAATATATATACATACATACATATATATTGCTTTTAACATGATATAGAGATAAAAGACAAATCACAGACACATTCCCTTCCCCCTTTTTCTTACTTTGTTTGTTTTCATCAAGATATTGAAGACGTATATTTAAGCAGTACTACACTTATTTTACGTTTGAACTATCAATTACAATATATTAGATTTGCTCCACCAATCCCATTGAACCATCCACAATCGGTAAATCCAATTTACCTAGAGCATTTTTTTTTAATTCTTGGTTACTGTTAATCAACAAATAATTAACATCACTGCAAGAATATCAATAACATGAAATCTTTTGGGATATTTCTTTTGATCTTTTCCGTTCGTCACAATTGAATATATCTTTCCTTAATAATATCTCAATACGAGATATACTCGTATATATATTTCTATAATATCATCAAATCCATACATAACTTTAACAATAAGACCACTTCTCACTTTCACTACTCCTTTGAACACTTTAATGTTGTTGCAGCATAAACAAAGTACTCTAACTGTTAGGACTGCATAATTGTTTCATCCATGATATGAGTGCTAGTGCTATGCCCTAGGCCATATTGATATTATTTAATTATCTTTTAATCTTAATAAGATTAAAATTAATAAATAATTATTAATTACAATCATTTCTTTTAAGAAGTGTGTCGTTTGGAATTCCTAATAATTTATATGTATCTTTTGGAATTCTCAATAACCTTGGAAATCCCTAATAAGATTAGGGCAGTTGATTATGGTACAGTTTCTTATAAATAGAACACAATAATCTCTCCTAGGCTTTTCAAGAGATGCTTGCCGTCACATTAGAATTACAGAGTTTCTTTGTAACTCAATAGTGAGAAACCCCACTTAAAGAGATTCCCAATAATTAGGAATTGTTCTTACGTGCTAGCACACACAGAGATCCGATTGAAAATTCACTCGTGTGGATACAGTAGGGGGTGTTCGCATTTGCAACATCTCAGATACGAATTTCCAGTATTTTAAAGCATCAAAAGGGTAATTCTATCCGTTTTAATTTGATTGAATCCCATGGATCCGCAATTGAGAATTTAGGGTTCGTTTATTTGAAAACGAAAATATATTTCCGCGACATATTGATCCCTAAATTCCCAATAGTGGTATTAGAGCCACTTGCGTTTTCAATCAAATTCTTTTTTGCATGATATATATGTTGGTATGTATGATCTGTGGAAGAAGATCTGAGTATGTTTACATGTTCGTTTTATGAAATCATACGAATTGGATTTGTTTGTGTGGCGTGAATCAAAGAAAATCTGCTTGTCCAATTCGCTTCAATATCATATGTGAAGAAGACGTGTTATTTTTTTTAAGAAAAAAATAAAAAGCATGATTTTTGAATCAAAACATATGCAGATCTACAGAATTGATGGTGCGTCAGAATTGATGGTGCATTAGTTTTGGAAAAACTGTGGAACAGTTTTTATGTATTTGATATCAGCTGTTTCAAATCCAAATAGATGCAGATCCGTTTGTATGGATCTGATATATTTTTGTGTTGCAATTTGCAAACTATTCAAAATTGTGTACGGATTGGATCTTTGTCTGATATTGGTACGTCTGATGTCTTGTTCAAAAAGACTGTTTGGAATTGTAAACGAACACTTTGTGAATGGATTGGATCCGTCCAAAACAGTAGCAAAATTTCCACACGCGCAAACATATTAAATCTGTCTTGTTCTTTTGATTTGCGTTTAATAAATATATATATATATATATATCGTACAGTAGATTCTTGGAGTCTTTTACTTAAAACAAATTATTCAATTGTTGAACAATTTTTGAGTTTAAAGAAAGAATTTCATGGAAGTTTCGAAAACAATTTTAAAAGGTTTTGAAAAGGGACTTTCAATTTTTTAAAACGATTTCCCTTGCCTAGATGTACTTTTTTTGTCTAGGTTTTAGTGGTGTTGCCCCTGAAACCCCGCAGGGATGCTGTCCCCTTAACCCTTGCCTGCTAACCGATTAACGGGACCACCGCAAGGGGTCTCTGTCCCCTTAACCCTTGCAAAGGGTGCTGCCCCTTGACCCCGCAAGGGGATGTTGTCCCTTTGACCCCTGTAAAGTGCATGTCTTAACTCTATAAGCACTAATTAATGATACTTAACATAAAACATGCTTTTGAAATGTTTATAAGTTTTATGTAGCATGGCCCTAAGACCTATGTGATTGGCAGGTTTTATTTATTTTCTTTTAATGGGTTGTAATTTTGTAAATACGGCCTGCGTGTCGTTTTTATTTTATTGTAATTTAGTTTTTTGCTAAGTGGTAGTAGGTAAGGGTGGGCACGAATCGGTTTGGTTCGGTTTTTCCTAAAACCAAACCAAACCATAATTTACGATTTGGTTTTTGCTCCATCCCAAACCAAACCATTAAATAATGGTTTGGGTCGGATTAGAAATTTTTTAAACCATTAAATAATGGTTTGGTTCGGTTTGGATTACGAATTAAATAAAAAATTTAACTGAAATTTTTTTTTTGTTCTAGTTTTTTTACATCTGTGTAGATACTTAAATATTTATATAATTTTATAGAGTTTATATTATAAACCACAATAAAATACTTTATGAATTCGTTAAACTTTTAATCTATTGTTCTCTATAAAATCAGTTGTCCACCAGTAAAATACTTTCATTAACTAATACATAGTAAGTCATAATTTATAATTTTTAATAGAACCATCTAGTCAATTATTTATCAATAAATTTAGCTAAAATAAAAAATTATCTACCAACAAAATTCATCAATGAGTAAAATGATCCGCTGAAAAAATATATTAAACAAAATTTCATACTTTGTAAAGTTAAAAACTATTAAAAATAAACAATAGTTTATCATCAACAAAAAATACATATCATGAGCCTAAAAAAAGTTAAAAATGAACAAGTTAATTTTAATCAATATTCACCAAATAATAAATATCAAATGAAATCATATGAACATATAGTAAAATATTATTATATTTTTCGAAAACGGATTGGTTTGGTTTTACGGATTGGTTTGGTTTACCTTTCAAACCAAACCATAAATTTATAGATTGGTTCGGATTAAAATTTTTTTAAACCAAACCATTAAAAAAACCATATTTTCGATTTGGATTGGTTCGGTTCGGTTGGTTTTTTTTCCCACCCCTAGTAGTAGGAATCTCTTTGTATCTTTTCATTATTGTAATAAAGACATGAAGATGTCATGAAGACTTTTCTTAATCCATGGAGATGGAAGAATGAAGACCATCATGAAGATACAAGGAATTTTACAACCCAGATCCATGCTGATGGATCTTCACCTTAGGTTTGGACCATTGATCTTCATATTGGCTTATGAAGATCGATATAGATTAAGGGCCCTACTATGACACAATTTTATTTTCTTATAAGCAGGTTATATCATATATGATGATATGTGTAAATGTATGTGACACCATGTTTACAACCTAACATGCTTATTATCAATCAAATATGAAAGCAATATGACATATCGCCTTTTAAAATCTCTCACATAATATTAAGTCATAAGATGCCTTTCATGGTTCGACACTTGTCAAGGCTTAGATCGTCCAACTGTAAGTTCTGTTAAAGCAGGGTGCAATAGACTATCCTAGTCAGATAGGGTGAATAATAGTGCTATTCACATGTCATAATGGTTAGACTAAAATAGGCTATCAAAACGGTTTTGGGCCTATGGTATTGAATGGGATTAGTAGGTTAGGACATGTGATGTCAATCCAATAATAAGAGTTACATACGATGTAATTGGAAAGGGTTTTCTACCTAAATAACTAAATTTTGAGCGTCTTATCACAACTGACTCAATATTTGATGAAATATGGATCTTATTCCACTAAAAAAAAAAAAAGACTTTGTTATTAAAATGATTTCCAAATTAATATTTGAGGGTTATTAATTTGATAAAATAGTGCAAGCATGTAAAATGGCTTATATAAGGATAATTAACTTTGTATACCTCTGTATATAGATTATGGCAACAAATAATACAACCTTGCGATCAATTCTTGAAAAAGAAAAATTGAATACCACAAACTTCTTTGATTGGCACAAAAACTTAAGAATTGTTCTTAAGCATGAAAGGAAGTTATATGTTATTGATGAACCAATCCCTAATGAACCTGTTGTTGATGCTCCAAGAGTTGAAAATAATGCATATAATAAGCATAAAGAAACTCTTTGGATGTGATTTGCATCATCTTTGCCACCATGCATCCTGAGCTTCAGAAGCAAATGGAAGACATGAAGGCGTATGATATGATCGTACACCTTAAAGAAATGGTTCAAAAGGGATAGGGCAAAAAGCAGAAAGCCAATGGTAGGGGAAAGGGTTAAGCAAAAGGTCATACCAAAGCTAAAAGGCCCAAAACTGAGCCTAAGCCTAAACCACCAAACGAAGGGTAACAGGTCAATTTATCTACTTCTACATCATTGGTATTAGATATCAGGTGTAGCTCTCACATTTTTGTAAATGTGTAGGGTCTCAAGCAAAGTAGAAAATTTAAAAAAAATGCAAAGTGGACCTACGTGTGGCTAATGGAGCAAAAGTTGTTGCATTAGCTGTAGGAAATTTTGAATTAATTTTTCCTTGTGGACTTATTTTAATTTTAAGTAACTGTTACCATGTGCTTGCTATGAGCAGCAATATTATTTCTATTTCATGTTTGGACAAGGATGGTTTTAGATTTGTTATTGAGAATAATACAATCTCTATCCATCATGGAGACATCTTTTATGGATTTGCTCATTTAATGAATGGTCTCTATGTTCTAAACTTTGATGAATCTTATAATAAGTCCATTTATAATATAAATATCAAAAGATTCAAATCAAACAATTTGAATCCGACTTTCTTTTGACATTGTTGTTTGGGACACATTAACGAGAAATGCATATCAAAGCTTCATCAAGATGAGTTTTTAGATTCATTTGATTTTGAATCATACGAATCATGCGAATTTTCTTTGATGGGTAAGATGACGAAGGCTCCTTTTAGTGGACAAAGTGAGAGATCTACTGACTTGTTGAGCCTTATACATACAGATGTATGTGGACCATTGAGTTCACCTGCTAAAGGAGGTTATTTGTACTTCATTATTTTTACTGATGACTTTAGTGGGTATGGATATATGTACCTAATGAAGTATAAATCTGAATCTTTTGAAAAGTTCAAAATATTAAAAAATGAAGTACAAAATCAACTTGGTAAAAATATTAAAGCACTTCGATCAGGTCAAGTGGTGAATATTTAAGCCAAGATTTTTCTGACTATCTTAGGGATTGTGGGATGATCTCACAACTAACTCAGGAACACCATAATGGAATGGCATTTTTGAACCGATAAATCAAGCCTTAATAGATATGGTTTGATCAATGATGAGTCAGATAGATCTTCCAATATCCTTCTGGGAGTATGCCCTAGAAATTGCTGGGTTAATATTGAACAGGGTTCCATTAAAATCAGTTGAAAAGACACCATATGAGTTATGGAATGGGAAACGTCCTAATTTGTCTTTTCTAAAGATATGGTACTGTGATGCATATGTCAAATGTCAAGTGTCTAACAAGTTGGCACCTAAATTTGATAAATGCTTGTTTGTGGGATATCCAAAAGAAACAAAAGGATATTACATCTACAACCGATCTGAGAACAAAGTGTTTGTTGCGTGTAATGATCTCTTTTTAGAAAGAGAGTTTGTCTCTAAAGGGAACAACGAAGTAAAATACAACTCGAAGAAGTTCGAGAACCACAAACTGATACAACACCTATGATGGATGTTCAATCAGACTCACAAATAGTTGCTGAGCTTGAACCATTAGCTGAAGGGCTGCGTAGGTCTGGTAGGATTTGTCATGAGCCTAAAAGATATGGATTTCTCATCACTAACAATCGTTATGTAATACTCATAGATCAAGATGAGCCCACATCTTACCAGGAAGCAATAAAGGGCCCCTGAATCTAAGAAATGGTTAACAGCCATGAAAGCAAAAACGCAATCCATGTATGATAATCAAGTTTGGATTTTGATTGATCCACCTGATGAAGTCAAAACCATTGGGTGTAAATGGGTTTTTAAGAAGAAAACTGACATGGATGGCAATTTGCATATCTATAAAGCACGACTAGTTGCCAAAGGTTTTAAATAAACTCATGGTATAGACTATGACGAACCTTTTCACCTGTAGTCATGCTTAAGTCTATGAGAATTCTTTTTGCTATAGCTGCGTATGATGACTTCAAATATGGCAAATGGATGTCAAAACTGCCTTTTTGAATGGAAACCTCATTGAGGTTATGTAGATGACATAACCTGAGGGTTTTGACAGTCTGGGGAATTCACATAAGGTTTGTAACCTTTAGAGATCCATTTATGGACTGAAGTAAGGATCTCGGAGTTAGAATCTTTGTTTTGATGAAGTAATTAAATAGTTTGATTACTTCAAGAATGAAGATGAACCTTGAGCTTACAAAAAGGGTTAGTTGGAGCGCAATAGTTTTCTTGATGGACTTTATGTAAACAACATACTTTTAATTGGAAACGATATTCCTACATTACAAAATGTCAAAACATGGTTAGGAAATTGTATCACAATGAATGACTTAGGTGAAGCTACCTATATCCTAGACATCAGGATCTATAGAGATAGATCTAAAAGGACCATTAGCTTCAGTTAGAGTGCATACATTGACAAAGTACTAGAAAGATTTAGTATGAAAAATTTTAAGCAAGGATTTCTTCCAATATCGCATGGAATTAAATTGAGTAAGACTCAATGTCCTACTTCGAAGGAAAAATGGGAACGCATGGGTAGGATTCCATATGCTTTTGCTATTGGTTCCATCATGTATGCTATGTTATGCACTCGACAAGATGTCACTTATGCATTAAGCATCACTAGTAGGTATCAGTTAGATTTATATGAGAGTCACTGGATAGCAGTAAAAAACATTCTAAAGTACTTGAGAAAGACTAAGGATGTCTTTTTAACATATGGAAGACATGAAACTGATCTTATGGTAAATGGTTACATAGATGCTTATTTCCAGTTAGATTCAGATGATTTTCGATTACAATCAGGTTATGTTTTTTGTTTGAATGGAGGTGTTGTAAGTTGGAAGAGTTCCAAAAAGGACACCATTGCAAATTCTATCACAGAGGCAGAGTATATAGCAGCATTGGATGCAGCTAAGGAAGTGATTTGGATCAAGAAGTTCATTACTTCTTTGGGAGTTGTTCCTAGCATTTCAGATCTAGTAGACCTATATTATGACAAAAATGGGGTTATTGCATAGGTTAAGGAACCAAGATCACACCAGCGATTCAAACACATACTCAGACGTTATCATCTCATTCGAGAAATCATCGATAGAGGAGATGTTATGATATGCAGAGTACATATGGATGACAATGTAGCTGATCCATTGACTAAGCTTCTTCCTAGTTTAAGCATGATAGTCATACTAGAGTATTAGGGTTTAAACTTATGTTTAACTAGGCCATATGGATTCTATGTCATTTGAATGATTATTATCTTTATAATACAAGTCATTTTCTTTATCAAAGTTGTTATTGGCCTTTTTGCTTTGATAAAGTATTATTCCTTGAATAAATTTGTTATTCCTTATGTCATTAAAGTATGTGACTTTAATAGTAAAACCATAAGGTGAGAAATAACTTTATTCTAAATTATCCCTAGTCTTTTATTATATGGAATAATAATGAATTAAGACTAGTATGTTGGCTAGATGGGGATCATGTTTTACTGATCATGGATATGAGATATCAATTCAGCACATTAATACATGTAAGATTACATTGTATTGAAATGACCAAATATGAGAATGCTATATGGATCAATGCGATAAGTAATTCTCATTTGCAGTGTTATTTTAGTCCTTAGACCTGAGATCACCATGGATTCCAATATGAGGAATATTGTGTTTTGACTTAATCAAACGTTATCTTTAACCGGATAATTATAAAGGTTGAGATTGGACATAATGTAAATCATGTAGAGGAAGTTAAGTGATTACGATGGGATTTGTTTCTCTCATTAATTTGAGAGAGATAACTTTTGGGCCTCTTGATGAGTAAGACTGAGAAATGCATGGCCATGCTCGAATGAATTAATAAGGAGTTATCAATATCATTTTTTTAAGTCAGTCATACTCTACAATCAAGAAATATGTGATTAAACAATATAAGAGTGTATTGATCCACACCTTATGTTTAATTATAAGATATCGTGTAACAAAAGGATTAAATAACTAACAGCCAATAGGATAAGTTGGATCACTAATATTCACTTAATTTGGGTAGGTATAATGTCTTGCTAGAAACCAATTATGTCTTATGAGTCTAAAAAGGTGTTTTAGGCCTACTGCCAATATTAAGTGAACCTACATGGTCACACATAAAGAATGAATTAATCGGATGATGTATTATTTTAATAAGCCCATAGGGAATTATCTAGGCCTAGTGCAAGTGGGAGATTGCTAGTGATATGCCCTAGACGATATGGATACTATTTAATTATCTATTAATCTTAATAAATAATTATTAATTATAATCATTTCTTTTAAGAAGTGTGTCATTTGAAATTCCTAATAACTTATGGGTATCTTTTGGAATTCCTAATAACCTTTGCAATCCCTAATAAGATTAAGATAGTTGACTATGGCACAGTTTCTTATAAATAGAACACAATGATCTCTCCTAGGGTTTTTAAGAGACGCTTGCCATCACATTAGAATTACAGAGAAACTCTGTAACTCAAAAGTGAGAAACCCTATCGAGAAAGATTCCCAATAATTAGGAATTGTTACTACGTGCTAGTACACATAGAGATCCATTTGGAAATTCATTCGTGTGGATACAGTAGATGGTTTTCGCTTTTGCAACATCCCAGATCTAAATTTTCAGTATTTTAAAGCATCAAAAAGGTAATTCTATCCGTTTTAATTTGATTGAAACGCATGGATCCACAATTAAGAGTTTAGGGTTTATTTTTATTTAAAAACGAAAATATATTTCCCCTACGTATTGATCCCTAAATTCCCAACAAGGAGAAAGAACAAGTTATCTTTTTTCAACAATTGGAGCCATTTTTTATGCTCGATTTAATCAATTATGAATGTTTGGACTTCTTTGCTAATATTAAATTGGTTTTCCTTTCCTTTGTAGGCATCATCTCTTACTCAGTATTGTTGAAATTACCAATCCAAAGGGGAAAAAGAGTAACCAAGTTACCATTACTCAAATTACTAGAGGTGATCAAACTTGAAGTGCAGAAACATCAGGCAAAAGGAGATGAAGCATGGTCAAGTTCAAAAGGCCAAAGCTTTTATGCAGAAGGAGACCAAAGGCAAGTATGTCGAAGTGATCAAGCAAAGGGACTTGCTAGTGTGCTAAAACGGTAATCTGCCACAAATCCAACTTTCGCGACACTAGTGGATAGGCGACACAATTTTTAAAGATACGTTTTAGGACAAGGCTTCTCGCCCCAAGTTGTGTGGAACTTCTCCTATTGATGGTGACTTCCGATTATTTGCTTGAATGGTAGGAGCAGTGGTAGGCTAGAATAAGGAGGGGCGCTTTACTGCGCAACTAGGGTGGGGCCTGGTAAGGCTGCACCTTGGAGTGCATCAGCATTAGTAGCCATCCCTGATATGAGACAGGTGAGTATAGTCAAGAACTGGTTTAGAGCCCTAGTGTTCTCTTGAATGGTTTGTGTCATCTCTGCATTGCTTTCTTATATAGCATGTATGACTTGTGCATTGTCAACAATGATGTCTTGCATGCCAGCAGCAGCATTGGCATTGACATTAGGATTGACATCTTCCAATGCTAGCATGTCTGGATCAATGGTATTGGGGTTAAGGTTACTAACATCTTGATTCACGTCATCGTCAGTTTTACTTGGCTTTATTCTTGGAGGTGCCATAACGATTCTGTCAAAATCCTTAGTCTCTAGTGGAGTTGCCAAAATATAGATGTGGGGTTCTCGATGATAGCTGTTACGTACGCATCGTGTGGATCTTGTGCCTAGCACGTGACTTTGGAGTATTGTTGAGAAAAGGACACTTGATGATCGAATGACTTGACGAGAATGATAGGAGAGGAGGATTAGGCAGTCTTAGTGTCTCAAATACATAAGTGACAGGTAAGGGAGCTTGAGTAGACCTCGTGCGTTGACCTTATAGTTCTTAAGTAGTTGGAGTAGAAATCACTCGAGTTGCCTTGTTTGATTTTCTTGAATAGAACCTTTTTTACAGATTATTGTTTGTCTTCTCTCTCCAAAAGTTGTAAATAAGGAAGAACGATTGAGTATTTGTAAGCGCTTTGCGAGGATGACGACCATCGGATCACATCAGTGATTGATGGATGAGATGAAGTAAGCTCAATTCATATTTATCTTGAATAAGCTCTTCATGGGCCAAGGCTAATAGTTATCTCTTGTGTGTGCATGAGCTTGTCTGAGAAAGGTTGGATGTGGCGGACCGGTCTAACAATCCATGTTCCAAGCCCACCAAACCAAATCTCTCCAAGTCATCCCAGTATGATTGAATCGGACTCACTAGGCCCTGTCACTCAACTCGTAAGTCAAGCTCAATAAATAAATAATAATATTTATACTTTAAAGCCCCATTACACAGTTAAAAAATCCTAACAAGAAAGACATTCTTGCCCTATATGAGAAGCATGTTCTTCAGAAGTCATAACGATTGTATGATATGTACAGGCAAGTTATGCTGGAACTAATATTAGCATTTTTACATTCGTATTGTTTGGCAAGGGTTTATTTTCAGTACCTGGTGATATGTGAGAAGCTTTCCTGTAAGATGCTTTTCTTTCCAGTTTGTTTTTCTTTTTCCTTTTTTTTGAGGCTTTTTCCGTGATGGCTATGTAACTGTTTTGAGGGGACTTCAAAAAACCCCATGGATTTGTTTGTTCACTTTGGTGAGGAGACCTAGAGTACGCGGTACAGTTGGTGTGTTCTTGACAAAGTGAGGTCTCAGCTTTCCGATTACAGTTGATTCAAGTGCAACTATGGGGATTTTTTTTTTGTTTTTTTGTTTTTATATTTCTGTAATCTTCTTGTTCATAATATATCTATATATGGACTGCAATCCTGTCTAATGTTTGTCTACTTGAATTGAGATCACGAGCTGCATAAATTTTTAGCAGCATAAGTCAACATTGGCCTGATTTAAATTTATTCAACTGGCTCTTTTAGCCTTTCGGTGTAAAATGAGTTAAGCGCGTACGTTGTTGGAGCTTGCTCTGATCTTTAGTTGTGATTGCAAGCTCAAAAGCCTCGAAATATTTAAGTTGGGTTCGAGGCAATAAAGCTAATTAAAAAGAGTTCCACTGAGAATTTATTGAATGTTGAGTCCTCACTTCACTTCTGTTTACGTCAGTGGACAATCACCGATTCCTGCTACTTTACCTTTCGGAAGTCATCTACTTGTACTTCCATGCTTTAATTCTTTTGCAAAAGGTAACATAATGAGGAAGTGAGTTAGCGTGGATAGAACGAGAATATTCAACGAGTGAATCTCAAACACACAATAATTACACTCAATGCAATAATTAGAGAAAATTCTCTGAAGATTAGGATTTCAATTTAAAAATATGATATGAGTTTTCTACAAAATATGAGTCTTAGGCCTATTTATACTATTATATAAAAATTATAAAAAGGAAAAATCTTAAAAAGTAAAATAATAAATACAATATTGACTAATAATAAAAACAAATAATAAATGCAAATAAATAGTGTTGACTAGTATTGACAAAGCCAACGGTGTAGAAGTTTAGGCTGACGGTGTAACTCCTAGTTTGTCTGAATCATTCTCCTCCACTTGAAAAAAACTCGTCCTTGAGTTTAGAATTGAACCTGGTTATAGAGTTTCTTCATCATCGGGACAATGGAGATACATCTTGATTCACAAATATACTCCAAGATCAAATATGACCCTCTTTTGCAGATACACTTGTACTCCCTCTAAAAATTTCTCCATCATAAAGGACACTATCTCAAAGTCCCATGATGTGATACAGAGAAGATGGTATGATGGAGAAAAAATTTGAAAGAAGTTCTTTTCTGGGAAAACAATTCGAACCTTATATCTAGTATCAACGCTTTTCACTGCCAAAGTTCTAATCACATCATCAACTTCAGCACCTGACACCACAATGACTTTGATAGACATAATCTTTCCATTTAAGGGGCCATTACTAGCAGAAGCAAAACATTGAAAATTTGTTCCTCTAGAGAATTGATGCCCTTGCACCCAATTCAAAACAAAAGTACTAGTATTTGTGATATCTGAAACCTTTCCTCTACAATCACTCAAATGCCATTAACTATGTCTATTATCATCTAGTCCCATGAAATCCTTTTCATAAACCTTAACTCTAGTCCCTTTAGTTGCCTCACTTCCATAAATATTCTCAAACAAACAGTCTCGAAACTTATCCTAAACGATTTATAATCCTCTCCACTCATGAACTTCAAAATCCAAACACCGTGAGTTACAACATCAATCCTCTACTTATCACCAAAATACTTAAGTTGCATCTCATCCCCAGCCTTAAACTTAACTTTAGACCCAACTTTCAAAACCCACCAACATTCATCCCCAATTCAATCTTCCTCATTCCCCTTTTCAGTGATGCTCCTGTCGTGATATATTTTAAAGCTTCTCACACATTCATAAGAAGAAAGCCTTTTGGTGGCTACCCATTTGGCTTTAAGAAAGTTTCCACCGATATGAATGTAAGGTTTCAATGGGTTCTTGTAATTAGGGTTGTGGGTACTTATGTTTGTTGGATATAGATCTGTGTTTATGGAATATAAATCAATGGTAGTGATGAGTGGTGGATCGGTGGTAGTAATTGGATATGATTCAGTGGTGATAGTGGGTGTAACTGAGTTATCATTACTAGGTGTGTTAATTAAGTGTGAAGGCGGGTTCGATTTATCTTGCAACTCTATTTGTGTATGGGTGCTTTCTTGTAATTCATCTTGCTTAATTTTTTTTTTTTTCTAAAGGTATCTAACGGAAAAGTCAATTTAGGTAAACTTACTTTTGATTGGGGTAGCAATGCCACATTTAGCAGTTCGTGTTGTTGAAACATGATCTCCTCATAATCAAGAGGAAGAAATTTATCTTTCAATAATTACTTTATCCTAAACCATGTTCTAACAAGTGCTTTCCCTT
Organism: Combretum micranthum; assembly: GCA_024138025.1. Classification (NCBI taxonomy): domain Eukaryota; kingdom Viridiplantae; phylum Streptophyta; class Magnoliopsida; order Myrtales; family Combretaceae; genus Combretum; species Combretum micranthum. The sequence goes on along the minus strand of JAMXBD010000012.1, from coordinate 1,229,383 downwards.
TATAACTTCTTATTTTCTACAATCTCTCCCACCAAGTAGAAGCTCTTCCCTTTAACCTACAAGCCACCAACTACATCAGACGCTCATCCGAAATTTCTATATAATCAAAGAACCTATCCACCTCAGCTAGCAAATCTATAAATTCTTCAATATTTAAATTATCATCAAAGCTAGGAATATCTACCGTTAGGCGAAAATCGCCACCATCGCCTAGGTCGTATCCATAGTAATCTCGTCGATATCTACCTCCACCTTCATTGCCTCTCCTTCGCGGCTGTCTATTTTCATACAAGATCTCATCCTCCTCAATAGGGATGCAAGTGGGGCGGGTCATTATAGGGTACCCAACCGCCCAACCAGCTAAAAACCTTATAGGGTCAAACCCTATAGGGTTTTGGGATTAAAAAATAAAACCCGATAAGTTATCGGGTCGGGTTTTGGGTTTATTATGTAACCCGTTGGGAAAACCCGACCCGACATGACATAGATTAAAAATATTAAGTTATTAAAGCAAGGAAACCATTTATATTCTATGTATGTGAAAGTTAGTGGAAATGAAGTGTTTGCATCATTTTATATGATATTATTATCTAAAATTCATTCTTTAAATATAAGTGTTCGTATCCTTAATAACTTAAAACAAAATTCTTTCTTTTTCTTTTTTTTAATAAGAAAAAAAATTGAAAATGTTGTAGTCGAGTCGGGTCGGGTTATGGGTTCCTTAAAACCCTAGCGGGTCGGGTTTTGAGAATGATAAAAAAAACCCGATAGGGTTTTTCTCGGGTTCTGGGACACCCATTAAAACTCGAGTTGGGTTTGGGTTTCAAAAAACCCTTTTCGAAACCGGCCCGGTTGCATCCTTACTCCTCAACAGAGTCTCCATATGAAATTTGAGTCCATCGATTTGCAGCAACAGATTTGACAATAGGATTGTTGCAAGCATACTTTGCCTTTGTTTGTCTCCCATAACCATTCCTGTTCCTATCGGTATCTAGTCCTATTGCACTGAAACGCTCAAAAAAGTTATCAAAGCGCTGTTCACAACGTTGAAATCACTGATCTATGTCACCCAACGCCACCTCTCGAGCCTGCACTTCAGCTTGTAGGGCTTTCACATTACTAACAACGTCTGGAACGTGACCGACTCCTGAACTACCGTCTCTTGACATCTCCACAATAAATTTTCCTACTCTGATACCAATATGACTCAGTGGTTGGTGTGGATAGAACGAGAACAGTCAACGAATGCAATAGTTAAAGCAAACGCTCTCAAGACTAGGGTTCCAATTTGAAAATATGATATGAGTTTTTTACAAATACGAGTCTTAGGCCTATTTATACTATTACATAAAAATCCTAAAAAGGAAAAATCCTAAAAGTTAAAATAATAAATACAATATTGACTAATAATAAAGACAAAGAATAAGTGCAAATAAATAGTGTTGACTAGTGTTGACAAAGCCGACAGTGTAACTCCTAACTCGCCCACATCACATAATGTCTATTAGGACTCTAAGTCAAAAGAATTATTTAGTTCTATTAAGAGTTATTTTAGCACATCTGGATTGGATTGGATTTTCTATTCACTAGGCATGATTAAGGTTGTGAATTAAGATGGTATGTATTGAATTCAATTTGAATTCGACTCCCTCAAGCTTATCTAACTTGATTTGTTAAATTATTTATTTATTTTTATTAAAATTATATTAATATTTGAACTTTGATTGATATTTATATTTGGAATTGGGCTTATGAATTAATTGAGCTAAAACATATGAAGAGCAAATTCGGCTAAGTAAACTACTCTAATCGTTTGAGCTTAGAATTGACTTGATTATTCTCAAAATCAAATTTAAGTTAAAATTGAGTTAAATTGGAGTAGTCTGTGAACTGTTTGCTCTTTTTATAATATGTTTGGTTCAATTGAAAGAATCGGTATTTCAGCTTTACTACCGTAGAATATCTATTCCTTTATTTGGTTAGCAAAAAAATTTATCAAAAGAATCTCTATTCTATATAATGCAAAATAGATAATGAATCCCCATTCCTTCCTTTTACTGGGGAAATGACCATTCCTGACTAAAAGTATGTTTTGTTCTAAAAATACCTCTAATTATAATGTAAGGAATTACTATTTATTTCTAGTCTTATTCCATTCCAGTAAAACAAACATATCGTTAGAGTCTTGGACAAAGCATATATATAAAAGGTCAGGAAGGGAAAAAGTCATGGCTGAAGAATGAAAAATCGAACTAGAAAAGCCAGAGGCTGCATTTAAAATTTGAGGACAATGTGAAAAAAAAAATTCACATATGATATGAAATGTTGGAAAGAAGGTAAAATCGCAAAGTAGAGAGAGGCCGAAGATTATATAGAAGCATGAGAAGGCCTCTTTAGGCTCAACTTAACTGGAAAAAGGGGCAAATCTAATGGAGAAACTGCTTGTTAAACTAGCCTAGCAAGCCTAAGCATGTTTAACGATAAAATGCTCAATGGCAAAACAGAAGTATTTTGATCTCTTAAATTTGCTCATTTTATAGGTTAATGCTTGAAACTGCTTAAATTTTAAAATATCCGTGGCATTACTATATTATAGTGTTTATTTTCTTACTTCAACGGTATTTAAATAAATAAATCAAAAGAAATCAGGAGATAATAAAACGACGGCATCATTAAAAAAAAAAAAGGAAAATTGCCTGAATTTGGTGCTTTTCTCATGAAATCCTCACGCTCTCTCTATTTCCCTCTCTCTCTCATGAATCTTAACTGGTTTAGATTCTGTTTGTTTTATCATATTCTAATTATTTTAGTATCATATTTTTATCATTTTCAAACAGATATTTGTCAAGAAACAGATACTGATGAAAAACTGACAGCTTTACTTATAAATAGAGTAAATAAATACAATATAAATATATATATAAGTTTTAGATGTAGATTTGATACAGATATGATACTAGATAAAAATTAGATAATTCAAATAGACCATTTGTTCCATATCTCTCTGTGTAATTCTTCTCTCTCCTCTTTTCTAGAAGAGAGACTTTTCTAATTTTTGAGCATTTTTAATCTATTATTATTACAGCTATGCAACCAAATATAATTTGATAATAAAAATAATATAGTAAGGAAAGAAATTTTAAGTTAAAAATCACGTAGAAATAAGGACATGGCATTTCACATTATTTAATACAAAATTTAGTAGTCTTAAAAGAATTGTTTCTTTCATTTTGAAAAATGGGAGGATACATCTAAGGTCTGTTTGGATTGGCATATCTATATCAGATTTTCATCTGTATCATATTTGTTTTATATCTATTTGATTAATTTATGAGTAAAACTATCAGTTTTTAATTGGTATATATTTCTTGATAAACATCTGTTCGAAAATGACAAAAAATATGATGCCAAAATGACCATAATATATTGAAACAAATAGATATAAATTAAAAAAAATAAAAATTTGGTCATTCTCTTCTTCCTACTTTTCTTGAGTCGCATATAAATTTTTAAGTTGTAGTGAATTAGTGATGTTGGGAGCTCCAAGGATTATTCCAAAGCTAAACCACAACAAACTCAACATTTACATTAGAGAAACATAATGAATGGACTCTGGTGGAAACTAAAAGAAATAGTTAAACAGAAAAGTTAAATGCCAATTTTCTATTGTAGTTGAATTGAATATGTATAATTTGAGTTTCCGTTCATTTAATGGTACTTTTGTATAAAGCCTTTTTTTTCACTTATTCTCGATAATAGAAAAAAAATGAAAGATATCTTATTATCAAGAAAGATTCAGGTAGTGTATTAAAATAAGAATTGGACTAAATAAGTAAAATAGGACAGTATAATATAATAAATATTTAATAACTTCTTGTATCGTATTTGAATAAGTACATTATAAGATGTTATATTTTAGTAATTACAGCTTGCATTGCTCTTTATTTAATTAATTAATTTTTTTACATTATTCATTAAGTGCAATTTAAGTCGAGTAAGAGATGATGTTAAGAGTTGGATCTTTTTTTGCTTCTGTTATGTGAATTAAGGTTTTGTGCAATCATTACATGGTACAATTGTAACTGTTGTTTTTTTAAAATTTGTTCAATACCTAAAAGGCTAAATGCTCAGTATCAAAACTCATAATAAAGACCAAAAAAAAAAAAAATGATTTTTTCTCAGGCAAGTTGCATAAATTTTTTTAAACCACACACTCCCTCAAAGCATTTAAGACAAACATTTCACGAAAATTGAAAAAGTCACTTGGTTCTAAACCATGTCCCTGTTGCACTTGTTGAATTGAATGCTCTAAAAATACAAAATTTGGACTATGATACATGGTCCAAATCTTAGGCGGAAGAGAAGGACCGAAACATTAATACACTAACATTTGATGTAATAGTAAAACAAAAAACAAACAGCTTACTTGTTTGGGAGAATGCTTAATTTGATACCTGAATTTTATGAAAAATTGTTAATTAGACACCCGAACTTTAAAAAGTCTAATTTTATATTCAATTAAACTTTTGTGCACTTAAATACCATCTCATTTAACATGATTAAATTGTTGCATTCAAATAGGCAATGAAAGGAGAGTGTTAAGTAGGATAATGTTTTGAGATATGAAAAGTTTAATTGGATATAAAATTATACTTTTTAAAATTAAGTATCTAATTGATCATTTTATCAAAGTTCAGATATCAAATTGATATTTTCCCTACTTGGTTTTACAATTTTCAAAAATTGCGCAAGACATTTGGAACAAAGCTTTCAGATTGCGTATTTCCATTTTTTTAAAAATCTTTTTAGTATTGGTCCTACATATTATAAGAAAAAATAAGTATATAAAAAGATGAATTTATTCTTCCTTTTTTTTCTTTCCGTTTTTAATTTGATTCCTCAATATCCATCGATATTTTTTTGAAAAATCCAGACAACTAATATGTGAAGGTCTATATAAGAAACAAGATATATTTTCAAAAGTAATTAAAGGAAATATATATAATAAATTTATTTATTTATTTTTTTATAGATTCTAATTAACAAATATACGAAGGTGCACCTATTATCATCCAAGTCGTGTTGGAGACACTCAGGTATATGATTAGGAGCATCTTGAGGGTCCTATTACTGCTACAAACACTTCAATGAACATCTTATAGTTCTAAGATGGACATGCTAAAGCTATTATTTCACTAATCCACAAATTTAAATACCACATAACATGAATATCTCATATCCTAGAGTACTTTTAAATCATTATGTTATAACAAAACTTCTGAACAACTAGTTGGCATAATCCAAAAATCAACTTACATCAAACTTAAAAATATCATAAGAAAAGGTCTTATAAAAATTTCAGAATCATAAAACTATTAAAATTGCATTTAGTCTTCAACTCTAGCTCTCCAAACCAAAATATCTAAAAATCAGCTGGAAAGTCGAATCCACCATCGTCCTCCCCATAATCCACAAACACATCATAGCTTGATAAATTGAACATTATTGGGTCATCATCTGTACCTGAAAGATAAAAGAGTGAGCACAAAGACCTAGTATGTCATACCATAATCAAATGCACATGAGCAGACAACATACAAATCCACATACCTCATAATATCATATGTAACAAACACAGGTTATTATCTTTAATTAGCTAAGCAACTAACACACTTTAGAACCATTTGCAACTAGTCCTAAACCTAGAATAACTCATGACTTCATGAGAACAAATACGTATAAAATACTTATATACATATATTGGTGTTGGGTACTCCCCAACACATCCTGGGTATTGTACTCGTACTACTTCTAAACTATTAGAATAATCTCTGTGCATAACTTCACTTAGGACAACGCCACACATAAATCATTAAGGTACCATCCTAGTAACACGGTACTCTTGATTACTAAACCTAGCCAAACACAAACAACAAATTAATTAAAGCCGGATAGCATTAAGTCAATTTACATATACTAAGCCTACAATCACAAACAATAACTAAGGTAAGGTTGTATTTGAAACAACTCTTGGAATAGAAAACCTAACTTCATTAAAAACAGCTGAATATGATCAAATACTCATTCAAAACTTGTTTTCACAAAATGAACATTATTGTATTATAATCTAAACCCTAAACTAAAAAGAACTACATTTACTCTAGGTTCATATGCACATTCCTTCTTTTGATTATAGAATCACAAAATCTTCAACCACCAAAATGAGAATTTCTCCAAAATCTCTCCAAGAACTTTTGACTCAGTTCAATAACAACATGAAATTTAGAAAAGATCACTCTTTTAAATTACCAAAAGGATTGAAAAGGTCAATATACCTGTTTCTTGATTCTTCTTCCTCCTCGAAGCAAGATCACTGGTTAGAGAGGATTATTTTTTTTGGATTTTCTACAGCTTAGGAAAGGTTTTGAGAAAATGAAAGATAAGCTAGGGCTATATATAGAACATGGAAAACATTAAGAATCTGCATTTGAACACTAGCAAGAAGGCTGGTCGCCAAGATTATACAGTGGTGGCTAAAAACTCAAAAGACAAATATGGGAACATGAAGGCTGATAACCAAGGCCAGTGGCGTAAGATCTAAGGCCGACGTCCTTGAGGTGATGTATAGCTACATCTTCTTGTCTTCAATCATGTGTTTGTCATTTTACATAAAATACATTTTCATATTAGGATAGACCATAAAACCTTTTTTTTTTTCTTCAATATATGACACTTTTTCCCTTCATTATAATTTATTTTATCTTTATATTACATCTATTCCCCCCAAAAGAAATTTTCGTTCTTGAAAGTTATCTGGATCATCGAAAAGTTTGGGATATTTTATTCTCATCTCCTCCTTTAGCTCCCTTGTAGCTTCCCATTCAGCTTGATTCGTCCATTGCACCTTCACATATTTGATCATTCGCCTTCTCAAAATTTTCTCTTCGGTGTCAACAATTCTTATTGGCTTTTTAACTGTGGTGAGATTCAATTATACTTCCAACGGTTCCAAAGCTACTATCTGCTCAAGATTTTTCACATACTTTCTTAACATAGATACATGGAACACATTGTGTACTCCATCCAAACTAGGCGGTAAAGCTAATCTACAAGTCATATCGCCTATCCGTTTCAAAACTTCAAAGGTCTTAGATATTTAGGCTTTAACTTGCCTCTCAAACCAAATCTGATAACACTCTTAGTTAGTGAAATCTTAAGTAGAATATGGTCTCCTATTTGAAATTCCAAAGGTTTCCTCCTCTTATCTGCATAGCTTTTCTAACGGCTTTGAGCTACTTGTAATTTCTATTTGATTGTTTTAACTATATCAATAGCATCCTATACCAGCTTTAGTCCCAAAATCTGTCTGTCACCTACTTAATCCCAATGAATCAACAACCTACACTTTTTACCATACGAGACTTCGTATGGTAGCTTCCTAAGCGATGCTTGAGACCATTATTGTGTGTAAACTCAACCAAAGGTAAGTGCTCATCACAGCTACTTTTAAAATCTAAAGCACATTCTCTCAACATGTCTCTCAGAATCTAGATGGTCCGCTTATATTGCCCATCTGTTTAAGGATGATAGGCGGTACTAAAAAATACTTTAGTACCCAAATCTTTATGCAGTCTTTTCTAGAATCTTCTAGCAAATTTGGTATCTCTATCAGATACAATGGTCACTAGTATTCTATGCAACTGATCCGCTACAAATGTATATATAAAAATAAAAATAAATTCTTCCAGCAAGTATAATAGGTTAGATCAAGTAATATAATGATGAATAGAGTATTGATCCTACGAGGATTACTTAATTACTAAATACATATTAGCTTATATTATTATTCAAGCAATCGATTTACATAATTTACTAATTAACTACTACTAAAACTAGATTATAATTATCACTAAGAGCAGAGAGAGTGTTTGAGAAAGATATATTGATTGAGTGTGAGAAAAACAGAGTCCATCCTAATTTCACTAATCAGATTGCTATCATGTTATGATAACTATTAGTTATGTGGATATTCATTTGAAATTATCAAAGACCTTAATCTTTCTCCAAGTTTTAAAATTTTTAAAACCACAAATTAATCCATTAGCTTCCACTACACAAATTAACAGTGAAACCTAGTTCACAATCATGAATCTTTCAATTCTATGATTGACTAATGCCTTAAATCAATTTCTACTAATTCTTTAGTGGGAAACTAATCCAAAACATTGTGTGGAATTCTTAGGATAATTTCTAAATCAGATTAAATATCACCACTTCTGCAATTGTTATTCAACCTAAATTTAAGAATTCCTTATGAACCCTAATTTCTTTTCAGAGGTATCAAAATTCCTATAAACCTAGTTCAAACGAGAAACACGATTTATAGTAGGAATTATAACATGAATATTCCACATATCTAATAATTTTATAACATAATTACAATCATCCTATTAGTAATCCTAGGGTTTCATCATATTTCCACAATAAAAACTTAGAAAAACATGGAGAAGAAATCACAAATCGTAAGAGTTATTGCAAAGGAATTCATATTAAACACTAAAATCAAAGATGTGGATTGGATAAATAATAGAAAGGTTCATAGATCACCAATCCAATTGACAAAATTATGAAAATCCTTAGTTGCAAAAGCTTCACAAAATTCAATCTTCAATCATCCAATTCGATTATAGGGCTTCACATTTAATAACTATAAATCTAGACCAACTCTCTCTCAAATCTATTTTAGGATCTATATTCTACTTTAGATTTGATGGGAATTTGATAGAATTTTGTATGTTTTTTCTATGCAACAACCCTAGGAATTTTATAAGCAAATTCAAAGGAATGTCATCTGCTATAATGTATATTGGATTGTACGCAGGTGATGTAAGAATAAGTCGGCTGAAACTCTGGCAGTATTGAAGCCCGATTTAAAGAATTGGAATCTGTGGATGAGCAATGTCGGTCCAAGGTAGGTGGCATAGGTTTCCCATTAGTTTTGTTGAAAGATGTCTCTGTTTACATTAAAAGCCAGTGGCCTACTTGATGAAATGGTCGGCCTTGATCAATTTTTTTCTTCAAATTTAGATAAAACTTATCTATATTCCATAAATTCCATTCTAAGTACTTTAAGACCCAAAATATCAAATAAACACACTTAAGACCAACAAATTTCTAGAAATCTAACAAAAAAACATTAAATAACAATGAAATGTATAAAATATGATTTTGTCAACTCCCCCCACACTTGAACTTTGTCCTCAGTAAAATAAATAAAAACACATTAGAAATCTGTCATAAAAAGTACAAGACATTTAACTTTCACAATTTCAAGCATCTCTTATAGATCATGACTTGCAATTCTGGTGCCTACTGCTCTAACCAAACTGAGTACTTGTAACTAGATTACTACCATCAAAATTTAGTAGCTAATCTAGATAAAACAAACTTTAATCCTAGTATTCAGCAAAAGAACCTTTTGTCCAAAAGTAAATACACAATCTAGCAAGGAAAAACAATCATTTAAACTTTACTAGACTTTAGTAAGTATATAGCCTTAGCAATATAGAATGAAAACATGTGGTATCTACTCTTTCCCTATAATTTCTCTCTCTTTATTATAAGTCTTATTTCATTTGATGCTTTTGCATTCACTTTCTTTTTATTTTATGCAAGCATTTATTTTCTCCTTTTCTTCTTCTTCTTCTTCTTCTTTTTTTTCCAAAGTTCAAGTGTTAAACTTTTGTCTTTCCTCCTTCTCGTTATAGTAAGTTCATTGAGTTGGCACATCCCGGGCTCATCACCCCAGTGATTGGGTTTTAAAGGGATCCCTAAGAACTCTTCCTCACTCTAAAATTCAAATTTGGATACTCTTAACTAAATTACCCGAGTTAGTGGAGTAGAGGCTATGCTTGTTTCTTTTATTTTCTTTTGAATGGACACAAATTTAAAGACCTTTTTAAAGGATTACTCAGTAAAGAATTTCTTCTACCTCTTTCACTAAGTGTTGAAAAGTTATCAAACGAACACAAAAGAGTATATATAAGCTAATTTTTTCCTAGAAATACGCCTATTTATTTTTCACTTAAGGACTCGACCTACTTTCAAACTTCCAATTCTAAAGCTAAATACAAGGTAAATTTTTCATTAAAGATTTCACTACATAATTTTAACTGAGTATTCTAATTACAACAGTATGTGAGTAAGACACCTAAGCAAGTCAATTAAAATTTTTGAAAAAATTTTGGCTTAAAATTACCATATAATGCTCTAGGATAAAATTGAGTTCAAAGTATGGGTTAACAATTCAAGTTCAGATATCATAGATATTCAATTAAAATAACAATTTAGACATTAGCAGCCATATTCAACTCTATTCTCATATGACAATATTTTTTCCACCATACTTAAATTAAATAGTATCCTCACTATTCCTAATTCAGTTCAAATAGGAAAGAAATAAAAAATAGAGATATGAGAGAAAAAGAAAACTTGTACTTCCCTGATAACAATTTTTCAGAGTCAAGAATGAAATCTAATCAGTTCATCATATAGAGAGAGTTATCTACTTAATTCAACCCTTTATTTAAAACACAAAGAAAAACATAAAGCAAAAAGAAAAATCAAAATAGAAAGAAAAATCTATCTATAGGTATAGATTAGTAGCAAGTATTAGAAGTCTACCCAAATAAATTGGGTGCTTAAATAAGTACAGACCAGCATTTAAGCAAAAATAAATGAAAAGAAAACCAAATAGAAAGCTAGCAGAGGCTTTAGCTTTCTGGCTCTATATTGTTGGATTCATCACTAGATGTCTCATAATTCATCCCTTTTGCAGCTGGTGGATGAAAACAGGATACAACAAATTTTAGCGTTTTGAAAATTGTAGCTCTGAACTTCTTATTTTTCTTCCTCTCTTGTCTTGCTTCCTTTTTGAGTTCTCTAATTTCTTGTCTTAACTCATCATAGCCACTTACGGGAGGAGGAGGATGTGAAGTAGAAGCTCTCACTATAGGGGGAATTTCCTGTACTTCTGCTTCTTCATGTGTCAATGGATCAACTATGTTGATTACTTTAGATAACCCTTAAATTCTAAATGGCCCTGCAGAAATTCTGTTACACTTGATTCCCTTATCCCCTATTAGTTGCTGAAATATCTGCATTCCTTTTAGTAATGCAATGATGTATCCACCAAAGAGTATCATCTTTGTCTTTGTATTAGTTATCTGACTATCTATAAAATTGCCACTTCCATACCAATATCAATTCTGTATCCAGAAATCATGCTATACAAATAAAACATGTCAAAACTAGTCATGTTGCCATGACTAGTCTTTTTATTGCATATAGTGTGAGCAATAATGTGGTGAAACAGCTTGTGCTCCACTACAACAAAAGCAGTGGACGAAGATTTAGAAGTGACAAAATCATTTGTCCTTGGGTGAATTAGCTGAAAACAATAATTTTCAGCATTCTTATCACCAGGCCAGTTATGGGTAAGTTATCTACTTCCTCTTCAGTATCATATAGGCCTAAGAAAAATCCAACCTGTTTAAGCTTTATGACATAAACCTCCATAAATGCCTAAAATTCCATAGTAGGCACATTTTCTTCATTTTTGGTCGTTACTATGGACAAGAATTCTATGGTCATATCTCTGTACATTGGTTCATTGATAACAAACAGTCTGAGCCAAGCTTTATCTTTAAGTAACTGTTGAATCCTTTCATTCATTCCATATTCCTCCAAAAGATGTCAGTTTAGATACTGGTGATTCATGAAGTTCATTTTCACTAACTTTTTCTTTCTTTCATTGGCATACTCTTCAGTAGAGAGCAAGTTTCTCTAGGGAGTACTAGAAGTTGATGCTTCGGTGGTCTTTTGCCTTTTCTATCTTGGCTAAAGTTTCTTGGGTGGCAATTCAACACAGTTAGTTTAAGTTAATCACAATAGGAATGCATAATTTCAACAATAAGATAACAGCCATTAGAATTGTGTTTTTAACAATTGACTATGTCTATGAACTATTATTGAACAATTAAGAAGAAGGCCTTCAACCATTAAGAATTCAACACAAATCTAATTCAAACAAGACCATATCAATTGGGTTCTATGCGTTACATCTTTTTGCCTAATCATGCTATAACATGGAATTGAGGAAACTAATACCCTAGGCATATTAATAAATTAAGAATAATTTGTCATGCTTTTACACTTGCAACTTGAATTCAAAGCTAGCAGCTTAAATTTTAATCGTTGAGTGAGATCCATTCAAAATACACAAGAGAAAGAATTAAACACATTCAGGTCGTGCATATTGGCTCAAAACGATTATGAATTATAACCAAACCAAATAAAGAACATCAACTCCTTTCTAAACTTAAGAGAACAAAAAATTTCGCAAGAATCTCACTTATGAACCCTAACTTGTTAAATTTCTCAATCGGGGCACTACAACATAACTCAACTGCATATAATCAATATTATAGTAGTCGGTTTGCTTTAAAACACAAAAGCCCTAAATTTCAGAACACATGAACGGTTTTGGTTCATTAGCAAATTAAAAAAATGCAATATGGATTATTAAACGAAATCATCATAAACATCTATTAAATCCACATGCATGCAAGTATCAGGGTTACCCAACTCCAAAAATATGCACAACAACCAAACAAACCAATCCTAGAACCCGATCTCCAAATTTCAGAAATTTGTAGCCAAGAACAATAATGAAATAGAGCATGAGAGAAAGAGAAATATATGGAGGAAAACACTTACTTGATGAACTTCAAAATGCGTATGATGGCTGAGAGATACGCTGTGAGTGAGTGATTGAGAGTGAAAGTGTTCGAGCGTAAGAAGAAAATGAAAGTGAGAGTGGAAGGGAAAGAATGAGAGTATGAGTTTGGTGAGGAAGTGAATGAGAGAAGGAAAGAAAAACTGACTAGTTTTTGTTCATGATAGGACATACACCGGCAAATCTTTCTTATACGTCGGTGGCGTATATGCCAACATTGAATTTTAAAAATTCTTGTTGAGGCGAAATGGTTGGTGGCCTTCATATTTACACTGCTGGCCTAAGTGGCTAGTGGTTTTGAAGTTCCAGAAGTCGGCCTTTGTTCATTTTATAAAATCCTTAGAATGTTTACACCGCCTTCAAAGCTGGCAGCCTTCAATGCTGTCGAGCTAGCCTTTGTTTTATCGAGGCCTAAATGACCTACATTGGCATAAAGCCAGAGGCCTATATTGTCTAGAGGTCGGCTTTGAGTGATCTTTCTCTCAGATGATTTTTTTTTTCAATGTTGCAATTCTAAACTTTTCTCCAAGCAAAATTAGATCAACCTCAAACTAAAGAATTAATACTCTATAATGTTAGAGTAATCACCTTAAATTCCTTGAAGCTATGATTAATATAATCGAATCAATTCCTTGTTTCTCCACACTCAAGATTTGATTTCTCCCTTGTCTAGTGAAAATACAACACTCAGCTGCTGTTATCTATACCATAAAAACTAAGTTAGAAAATAAAAAAAAAAATTAATTTCCAAAAGTTAAATATGGGCTGCCTCCCATGGAGCACTTAATTTAAAGTCGCTTAGCCCGACTTTCTTTGTTTCTCATGATTATAAAGGCTCAAAAAGCCTAGATTCCCTAGGTTTAACTTTAGGATTTCCTATAAGCTCAAATCCTGCCTAAAATACACTAGCTTTTTCACCATTAATTGCTCTCAGAAGTTGGTCGAGTGAGACATCACTGGAAATATTAATTCTTTCTTGCTCTTTACATTTCCTGACATACAGGATATTTTTCCTTATCCCCTATTCTTTGCACAATTCTTTGTCCTCTCACATTAATGAGAGCTCCAGTTGTAGGCAAAAATGGTTGGCCAAGGATAAGGGGTATGTGATCATCATCTCTCATGTCAATCACCATAAACTTAGTGGGAACTTTATATTTATTGATATGTATAATCACATCCTCACATATGCCTTTAGAAGTCTTAAGAGTTCAATCTTCCATACTAAGGATCATATTTGAGCTCCTCATCATACTCCTCAACTTCAATTTGTCCATTAAATTAAAAGAAATGATGTTAACTGCAGCACTTAAATCACAATAAGCATTTTCAATAAACTTACCAGCGATGGTGCAAGAAATTGTTATCTTTCCCAGATCATCTAATTTAGGGGGCATGTGTTCAACTTTCAAGTCTTCCTTATCATGGTCTGACAAGATCATTTGATTCATATGATCCTGTGGTATCTCATTTCTCCTTATATTTGATGTCTCACTTGAATCCTCTTTTGTCATCTTTATCACCTCACTTTCAACTTTTTCTATCTTAGAAATCTTGTCTTGCTCATCCCCAGTATTAAGCAATTCATCATAATCATTTTCATTATCAATCCAATCTTCAGCTAACATTAGTTTTGCATTTCCAAATCATCATGATCTTTCTCCACAATTTCCATTTGAACCTGTTTTTCACTATGAACCTCCTCTTCAATTTCTTGCATTGCTTCACAACCACCTTTTATTGAATCTCTCATGATGAAATCCTATGTGCTAAGTTCATAATCTTCAAATGCTCCATCTACAAGATGCATCTTAAGATTCCCATTTTCTTCATCCTTAATCGTGTTAACCTCCTTTTCAATTACATTTGATGGTCCAACATGATTCATGGGATTCTTTTTAGCGTTGCTGTGTAAAGACCCTAATGGTCTATTACTTAATTGTTAAGAGATTTGACCAATTTGCCCCTATAAGTCTCTGATGGTGGCTTATTGATTTTGTATTGCTGTTTCAGTCTTCTGTATAAAAGCTCAACATGAGTTCTTCCATTCTAGACTCATTCTGCTAAGGTGGGGGATTTTGAGCAAGAACTTGCTTTTGGAATCCAGATGGTCTAAATGCATTGTTCTCATTTTTGTATGAGAAATTTAAATGATTACGCCACCCTGGATTGTAAGTATTTGAATAAGGTCCCTAATTACCCCATTGAAAATTATTGATGTAATTGACTTGCTTTCCATGAAATGAAGGTGAGGGATTTCTAGATAGGCATTGAAGTGTCGAATGAGGTCTTGAACGCAGCTCACAACAAGCAACTTGATTAGCATTAAGAGAATGTACTGAAGTGAGTTTACTTATCTGGGTAGTGAGAGCTGAAATTTGGGCTATCAATTGAGAAAAAGTGTCACTATCTTAGACCGATGCCACTTTTAATCAGGTTCTTTCACAAATCTAGTTATGTGCACTAGAGGCCATTTCTTCTATCAAAGAAGTTGTCTCATCATAACTTTTTCCCATGAGTGCACCTCTAGATGCAGCATCAACTAAAGATCTTAAAGTCTCATCCAGGCTGAGATAAAAGATCTCAATCAAGAGATTATCTGGCAATCCATGATGTGAGCATTTTCTGATTGCCTCCTTATATCTTACCCACGCATCATATAATGATTCACCATGTAATTTTGTGAAATTGGTGATCTCATTTCTTAACCTAGTAGTTCTAGCAGGTGGGAAGAATCTCTTTAGAAACTTGGTTGGCAGATTAGCCCAATTGGTGATGGATTCTTTTGGTAGTGAGTTGAACCAAGACAATGCTTTATCCCTTAGAAAGAAGGCAAAAAGTTGCAATATAATGGCATCATCAATAACGCCAATCATCTTTATAACATTGTAGTATTGGAGGAATTTTGCTATATATTCATCTGGAGTCTCATTTGGGTATCATCCAAACTATTGTGCTTTAACCATCTGTATTAGTGTTGGTTTTATCTCAAAATTGTTAGCCTATACAGTTGGTATTCTGATTGAAGAACCCATGACAATGGGTATTGTGTAGTCTCAAAATGCTTTGGTGGTAACAGCCTGTATCTGATTGTTGTTGTTATTACCATCGTCTACCATTTGTGAAATGCACCTAAATTAATAATATAACTAAGGTAGTTTAATATTAAGATAATCTTTAGCAAAGACACCAACAGCTTGATCCACCACAAATATAATATATATAAGCGAATTCTTCCAACAAGTATACTGGATTAGATCAAGTAATGTGATGATGAATAGAGTGTCGATCCCACGAGGTTTACTTAACTACTAAATATGTATTAGCTTCTACTATTATTCAGGCAATCGATTTAAAGAATTTACTAACTAACTACTACTAAACCTAGATTATAATTATCACTAAGAGCAGAGAGAGTGTTTGACAAAGATATATTGATTGGGGTTGGGTAAAATAGAATCTACCTTAGTTTCACTAATCATATTGCTATCATGTTATAATAACTATTAGCTATGTGGATATTCATATGAAATTATTAAATACCTTAATCTTCTTCCAAGTTTTAAAATCTTTAAAACCACAAATTAATCCATTAGCTTCCACTACACAAATTAATAGTGGAATCTAATTCATAATCATGAATTTTCTAATTCTATGATTGACTAATGCCTTAAATCAATTTCTCCTAATTCTTTAGTGGGAAACTAATCCAAAACATTGCATGGAACTCTTAAGATAATTTCTAAATCAGATTAAATATCGCCGCTTCTGCAATTGTTATTTAACCTAAATTTAAGAATTCCTTATGAACCCTAATTTCCTTTCAAAGATATGAAGATCCCTATAAACCCAGTTCAAATAAGAAACATGATTTATAATAGGAATTATAACATGAATATTCCACAAATCTAATAATTCTATAACATAATTACAATCATCCTATTAGTAATCCTAGGGTTTCATCATATTTCCACAATAAAAACTTAGAACAACACAAATCAAAAGAGTTATTACAAAGGAATTCATATTAAACACTAAAATCAAAGAATTGGATTGCATAAACAATAGAAAGGTTCAAAGATCACCAATCCAATTAACATAAGTACGAAGACCCTTAGTTGCCAAAACTTCACAAAAGTTTAATCTTCAATCCTCCAAGTCGATTATAGGGCTTCAAAATCAAAAACTTTAAATCCGGAACAACTCTCTTACAGATCTAATCTAGGATCTATATTCTACTTTAGATCTAATGGAAATATGATAGAAATTCGTATGTTCTTTCTATGCAACACCCCTATGAATTTTATAAGCAAATTCAAAGAAATGTCATCCATTACAATGGACACTAGTGGTTTCACATTGTAAGCTGGTGGCATACCTAGGCGGTGTAGGAATAAGCTGGTTGAAACTCTGACAGCATTGAAGCATGCTTTAATGAATTGGATTAAGTGGATAAGCAATGCCGGTCTAAGGCTGGCAGCATAGATTTCCCAGTAGCCGACATACATTCAAAATACGAAGGCTAGTGAAAATTTGCAATGAAAGCTAGCGGCCTTTTTTGTTCTGTTGAAAGCTGCCTCTATTTACAATGAAGGTCTGTAGCCTAATTAATGAAATGGTCGGCTTTGATAATTTTTTTTCTTCAAATTAGCATAAAACTCCTCTGTATTCCATATAATTCCATTCTAATTACTTCAAGACCTGAAATACCAAATTAAGTAGACTTAAGCACCAATTTCTAAAGATTTTTGTAAAATCAATAACAATTTATCATAAATTTTTCAATGTAAAGTGTATAAAATATAACTTTATTAGCAACCTCACTATCTCTTTGATATATAACTTTGCTAACCGTTCCATGGTATACCTAGTTTTAATTGGTATAAAGTAGGCTATCTTAGTAAGCCTATCTATAATCACCATACCGAACTAAACCTTTCTCTGGTTCTAGGTAGAGCTGAAACAAAATCCATGGTTATGTGCTTCCACTTCCATTGAGATATAGATAATTCACTTGCTGGTCTTCTATGCTCAATATTGATCAACTGGCATGTATAACACTTAGATACATATTTCGCAACCCCTTTCTTCATATTATTCCACCAATACATCTTCTTCAGATCATGACACATCTTGTTACTTCTCGGATGAATTGAATAACTTGAGCAATGTGCCTCTTTTAGTAACTCCTTCTTAAGTTCTCCTTACTCTAGCTAGCATAACTTTCCTTTATATCTCATGACACCTTCACTATTAATGTGAAACTTAGTTGCTTTGCCTACTTCCATCCTCTTCTTTACCTCCTGTATACTTAGATTATCCACTTATGTTGCTTTGATTCTTTCTATAATAGTAGGCCGAATCTGCAAGTTTGACATTCTTGTGCCCACTTGTTTGGTCACTACCTCATATCCTCTATCAATTGACGTTTAGAGATGATCAAAGCTGCTAAATTATGAACTCGCTTTTCTACTCAAGGTGTCTACAACTACATTCGCCTTTCTAGGATGGTATTGATTATCCACATATAGTCCATGATTAGCTCCAATCATCTTCTCTATCTCAAATTCAGCTCTCCCTGGGTAAAGATGTAATTCATACTTTTATGGCCCATATATAATTGTAGACACCCAATTTTTGCCCAATTAATTAAGGCTTAAAATTTAATTAAACTCATTTTTTTAAAAAGCCTTAAGTATTGATGAAGTTGGCTAAGTGATCAAGGCACAGGCCAAATGGCCTGTTGGTTAAATGCATTGACCCTAACACACACTCAAGCTCAAGGACACAAGTTCAAACCCTAGCAAAGGCAAATTTTTGCCTTTTTATCATTTTTGCCTTTTCAAAGTGACTTTTTGCCTTACTTTGCATCGGTTTTTAACTGACAAGACAACATTGATTGTCAAAATTGATGATGGAATTGCAAAGTGGTTATAGAACATGAAAGATTAGTGCAAAAACAACCCAAAAGTCACAAAATTCGTATAAAAAAAAATTGGAAAAAAATGCAATTTGTGAGCATTCAATTGCATTCAATTGAGGAGTTACAAGAATTGGAAAGATTGGACAATTAATCTACATACATTAGATGGATCTGACATGGAATGTGAAAACAATCATCAATTCATCAGTTATAAGATTGAATCAAACCCAAATTATTAATTAAATTCGTGGAAAAATCAAGGGGCAAAAATTGATTCATTTTTGAAACTGTTCGAAACTGAAAATTGAGCTTGCAACCTATAAATAGGAGGTCCTAGAAGCAAAAGGCACAAGTCAATTTCAAGAAAACACATACATAGCAAAGCTAATTCGAAATTCTTGAATTTAGGGTATAGAATTCGAATTTTTCAAATTCGAATTGATTAGATCAGATTTAATCTAAATTGAGTGTTGTAACAATGTTAGAAACTTGATTTGGATGATTTAGTGTGCTTAGATTTGTTCGAATTAATCGGATTTCTCTCTGAAAATTTTTTTTAATTTTGTTCTTCAACGCCGCCGTACAACCACCGCCGGAACCGCCGCTTGCCGCCGTTCTGAGTGAATGCCACCACCACCAAAGGACGCGCCGTCGCAACAGGAGTCGGGCCGACAAGCTTCCAGCCACCGAGGACCACCGGAGCCGCCGGAATCCGCCCCGAAAAGTCGCGTCATCGTCTTCTTCACCCGCCGGAGCTCCGAGATCCGACCCGAAGATCCGAATCCAACCCGGTCGGTCATCGGTCAACGGTCGTCGGTCATCGGTCAACGGTCAACTCAGATCGGACAGTCCAGATTCAATCAAGCATATCAGACGGTCCAGATTCCATCAAGCAGATCAGCGGCTCAGATTTAATCAAGCAAATCAGACGGTCCAGATTCAATCACGCAGATCAGCGGCTCAGATTCAATCAAGCAGATTAGTGGCTCATATTTAATCAAGTAGATCAGACGGCCCAGATTTCATCAAGCGATCAGACAGCTCAGATCGAGTCAACAAGATCAGACGATCCAGATTGGTCAGCGAGATCGACGCTCCAAATTTCGTCCGCTTCATCCGACGGTCCAGGTTAATCCGCATTATTTTATTAATAGTTTATTATATAATTAATTTCAGAAAATACTAAAAAATAGCAAAAAATAGTAAAAAATTCATAAAAATTCATAAAAAATACAGAAAAATCCAGAAAAATATAAATAATTATTTTTTATATAAATTTATTTTTTTGATATTTTTTTGAATATTTTTAATATGTGTTTATACATAAATTGCTTTAGAAAATGCCTATTTAACGCATGAAAAATGATTTTAATATTTTTTAATATATTCTGAATATGTTGTGAATTTATGTGATGATTTTTTTTTAAAAAAAATATATATATATATAATAAATAAAAATAAAAATAATGATAATAAATAAAAAAATAAATAAAAATAATAAAATTGGATTTTCCAAAGAACAAAATTTCTAAAAAAAAAATGATTTTCGGACTTAGAAAAATATGTTTTCATAAAATAAAAAATCAATTGATTAGATCATAGGATTATCAAAAATAATTTTTTTATAAAAACTTGAAAATTTAATGAACTTAAAGTGAAAAGAGTTCAAAAATATAAAATTGATCAACAAATTAAGTTCTTTTTTAAAAGAACTACGTTTTGTCTGATCTCGATTAGCGAGTACGTAGGCACCTGCGGGACGACATTAAAAAAAAAATGTTTTTGTTTTTTAAATATTGTGAATAACTATTTCGTAAATATAAGTTTTTTTTTTAAAAAAAGGAAATATATTTGTTAATATTGGTATTCTAAAAAAAAAAAAATGAAGAAAAGCATATAAAAAAATAAAAAAATGAATGATTTGACTTATAAACATCTGTGCTATAATGTTTTATTTGAATTTTTGAGCATATAAAGGATAGATTATAAATTTAAAATTCCAAAAGTGGTAACCGATTTGATTTTAATAGTTTAGCCCCCGAATCCATGATATCTGGTTTTAAAAGTTTGTTTTTTTTTCAAATCAAATTTTCGCAGACTATTAGCTAAGTTAGGATCAACCGACCCATTGATCCTAGCTTTTATTTTTTCCCGATTTATATCGGGTGGCGACTCTAAAAAATTTTCAAAAATTTCTTTTAACCCCTAGTCGAGGATTCATGTTAAATGGGTTCGGGTTTAATGTGAATCGGGTTATGAGAAATGAACCAGATCAGATTTAGTGGAAAAAATCCAGGCTCGACAGCTTGGCGACTCCACTGGGGAGTAAAATTTTTTTTTTAAAAAAAGAGGGCTAGCCACTTAGGAATTTAAATTTTAAATTTATCCTTGCTCAATTTTTGTGAATATATGATTCTTTATATTATCTTGAATAATTGTTTTGTAAATATATACTAGCCTTGCAAATATGAAAAATAGAAAACAAAAGTTTGATTTCTTTGTTTGCATTTGCATTTGCATTAGCATGAATGTGTGCTAGATACGGTCGTACCAGGGCCGTCTTAAGAGCCTAAGCGAGGAGGACGAAGTAAGGTCCGGGAGCTGTGGCTTTCCACCCTCTAGATCAAGAAATGTCCTCCCACTCCGGTTTAGTACTACTAAATCGGGGAACCTATAGAACCCTACCAAATCATGCATTCATTAGCATGGGATATGACCAACTTTTTCTAAAAAAATGAAGTTGAAATATAAATGTACATATGTAAATACTTAAAAAAAAAGAAAATTCAAAAAAATATAAAAGCTGTCAAAAAATTAAAAAATCTTGTAAATATTAGCTTATACCTTTTAAAAAAATTTTCAGAAAATGATGTCTTCAACCGACAGTAGCGATAGCTTATGGGCTCGCCTTATTAGAGAAAATCGAGTGGAACCTTTCAAGGATCCGATGCTCCTACTGGACCGATGGTTTGTCAGTTTTACTCCAGTCCAAAAGTCATTCATTGAGGATAGGTTAGGCCTGATCCTCAACCTACCAAAGATCCATGTTCCATTCACCATGTTCCGAGCCCTCACTCATCTATGGGAACCTGAAGAAGCTGTCTTCCGTTTGGGTCAGCATATACTTAGCCCGACCATTGAGGAATATACTAGGCTACTCTAAGCACCTCCTACCTCTGAAGGAATCTATGTTCCGAACTTCAAACATAGCCCGGTCCGTGTTATATCAGAATTTTTGGGGATCAAGAGGGGACCAATAATTGAAGCCATCAAAGATTGTAATGAATATTGCATCCGGCTAAACACACTGATGGACTGGTTTGGAACTCCTGAATACTTTAAAAGCAACCGATCCACTTTTAGTATACCACTTGAAGTTTGGGAAGAAAACCAGGTTAATGCCTTCATAGTAGCTGCTTTTGCAACTATTCTCTTCCCTAATGGCAATTTGTTCATCCACTTTCGGGTCATAGAGCTGGTTTCTCAATATTTAGCTGGAAAATCCTATGTTCCCGCTCTTCTAGCCGAACAAGTCCATAGTCTGACTCACATCAAGTCTAAAGGACAAGGCAAGTTCAAAGCAAGCATGCATTTACTGATAATTTGGTTTGCTAGCCACATTAAGCACTACGGAAAAGACTTGGCTAATGGATCCCTCATCAGTCTGAAATATGATCTCATCCAATCCTTTGCTGAAAGGGTCCACATGGAAGATGATCATCCGCTATGGGATATAATTGCCATTCTTGAAGACATGCCACCTGAAGACATGATGTGGCAAGCTCGCTGGTTCAAAAGCCCTGCAGCCATCCTAAGTTGCAAGGAATATATGGCAGTACCCCTAATTGGACTCACCGGCTGTACTGTTTATTATCCCTCAAGTGTTATCAGACAGTATGGTATGCTGCAAGATATTACTGTCAAGCCTAATTTGGAGCAAGTCACTCTAGATTATCTGGATCCAACCAAGATACTACCAGCTAAAGAATTCAAGCTAAATCAAATCCGAGCTATATGGGAAAATAGAGAGGTGAAGCCGATTTTTGAAGTCGAGCCAGAAAATAAGGAAACAACGAAGTATAGAGCAACCAGGTGGTATGTGGCTAGCCAAATGAAGAAGAATAAGGATATTCGATATGAAGCTCCCGATATCCTTCAACCAGCACCATCGAACCTGACCCTGAAACAACTGCTTACATGGAAGCTGTTTCGGCTCGCCTGGAAGTATGTCACCGAGATTTCCAAGAAAGAGAGAGGGAAATGGTGGATCGTCTGCAAAGTGCTGGAAGCAGAATTTCATTCTTAGAGGCTGAGTTGAAGGCAGCTCAAAAAAATTCTAGCCCTGGAAGACAAGATTGTTTGCCCTACTAAGACAAGAAGACTGGTTTAGTTGGTTTAGGTTTAGTCCTTAGGAATCAAGGTTCTTTGAAACCATTAGAAAGTAGTTTTAATTCAGTCACTAGGAAATAAGGTTTCTAAACCATTAGAAATTTTTTTATGTTAAACATTATCTTTAATACAAATGTTTTTTTTTAAATCATTGGTCAATATCCCCATTTGCATCTATGATAGCATATCTACATTCTTGCATATGTATATTAATTCATTTATTCTTTTAAAAAAAAATATTAATAAATGATAAATGTCCAGTCTAGCAAATTCGAGTTTAGTCAAAAACTTGAAAGATAGCGTCCAAGCCGTTAGAAGCCCTATTGTACCAGATCCCGAGCTAAGATGTCTAACACCGGAGCAACCCTACAGACCAGACCAATGAGCAAAGACTCAACACCGTGGAACAAACCCTCCTTAATCGCTGAACAGATGCAGGCTTAACACAGTCTTGCACAACTTAAGACCCCCACTTCTGAAGAATCTTCAAGGCACAGAAAGGAAAGAAATTGAAGGACAGCTTATTCAGCAAGAGGAGTCACCAAATGAGTTTAATGCGGCTGAGTTGAAGAAGAAACTGGAAGCTCAGGCTAAAGAAATGGAAGAAACTGTTTGAGAAAATGAAGACGTTCGATGGTTTTGATCAACCGCAATCTGAATCTGCCTCAATATGAGAAGGTGCCTTCCCTGAGAAATTAAGGCACCAAATTTGAAAAATATGACGGGACAGGTTGCCCTAATGCATACCAGATTGTATGTACGACGAATGGGGCAATACGCAAAGTTTGACAAGCTGATGGTGCAAACCTTCCAGGACAGTCTTACTGGTGCTGCTTTGGCCTGGTACGCCCAATTAGACCACCAAGAAATTGATACTTGGGACAAGTTGGCTAGGGCATTTTTAATCAGTATAAGTTTAACATTGAATGGCGCCCTCGTATGGGATTTAAGCAATCTGAAGAAGAAGAAAGAAGAACTTTCAAGAATATGCTCAGCGCTGGAAGCATTGCTGCAATCACCACCCCATGCCTGAAAAGACCTCACTTTCACTTTTATCAACACACAAGGAACCTTTCTTTTCCCATCTATTGGGCATGCATCAGCAAGTTCTCAAGTGGTGATAGCTGGTGCAGATTGAGAATGCAATTTCGCAGAAAATTGCAACAAGAAAAGAAATATACTGCACCGGAGAAATGTCCCATACAAAGGAAAGATTCAACCGTCAGCATGTCAATACTTCGATGCAACTGGCCCTACTAATCATTCGTGTTGTCAACAAATCAGAATCAAATCAGAATAAGGATCAACTCAACAAAGTGCAATCCCAAATCAACAATCAAGGTTCAACAGGCGAACTTCACTCGAATTCCGTTCCCTTAGCCAATATTAGCTAAATTAAGGGCCGATAATCTATCAATCTTGAAGTTCCTAGGGAAGACTTAAAGCCTAGAAATTACAATCCTGAGCTGAAGTGTGAATATCACATGGGCAAATCGGCATTCACACAGATGCTGGAGGCTTAGCATAAAATCCAAGATCTTATTGATGCAAAAGTCATCCATTGGATTTCATTGAACTCCAAACGTCTCTACTAACCCACTGCCAAGCCATGGACCATCATCAATATGATCACCGCTGAAGTGCCGATCAAGAAACAATCTGGATGAGTTGCCAATCACCATAGAACAAGTATTGAACCTTCGAAGGGTCATTTGCTCATATGAATTAAGAGACCGCACCAAAACCACCTGCTATTTACAAGCTACTACAAGAAGAACTATTAAAAAAAGAAGATTCTAAAATGTTGATCCCGAAACCAAGGATCGAGCACACAGCTGAGTTATGGAAAGTATCAGGCTGAGATCCAACCATTGGAACCCGGAATGAAAATACCAGTATTTAATGATTACTGTTTGAGCCCCGTGTCTATGCTGACGCTCCTCCACTGGAAGGGTCCGAATTTGAAGAGAAGATAAGAAGCAAAAGAAGACGAGTTTGTGGTATGATCGAAGGTGACCTAGAACCATCAAAATCGAAATAGGCAAAGGTAATGAAGATGATCAACTTCATCAAAGCCTAGGAACTATACCTTTCAGATACCCCTTGCTGTGATGATTAAAGCCGCTCCATTTGATTATAAAGCGTAAATCATGCTTCAATGGCCATTGGTGCCTTACTCGCTCAGAAAGTTTATGAGTCGACCGGAAAAATGCAACTGTGAATATGCCACAGCAGCAAAATGAAGAAGAAGAAAGATGAAGAAAAGTCAGCATTGGCAAAACTGATGAAGCAAGTGAATACAAGTTGTCGAGCATTGCCAAAATACCTGCCCAAATATCGCTCATGAGTCTGCTGATTACTCTAATGTACACCGTGAGGCTCTTTCAAACCTTAAAAAGTGAAAGTTCCAGAAGTGTACAAACCTTCAGATCATCAACTCAATCTTTGCAAATAGCAAATCATTTTCATCTGAAGAACTGGAGAGAGAAGGGATCAACATAACAAGGCCCTCTTCATCGTAGTCAAAAGCTGTGGAAAGATCGCTCTCGAGTATTAGTGACAATGGATCCTCTTTGAATGTGTGCCCCTTAGCCACTTTGAGCCTATTGGAATTGAACCGTCAGACATCAAACCAAGCTCTACTTGTGTTCGTGCTTTTGATGGTCAAAAAGAGATATAATAGGTGAAGTGAGTTAAAGTCACCATCGGGCCTCAAATTTCATTATTCCTTTCCAAGTGATTGATATCCCCAGAACATTCAATCTGCTGTTGGAAGACCATGGATCCATGCTGCCAAGCAATACCTCAAGCCTGCACCAGAAGGTTAATTATAGCCAATGGTCAACTCATCACTGTTATGGGAGAACAGGATTATGCCATTTACAAGAGACAGCTGTCCCTTACATTGGAAAAGAAGAGAAGAAGACTTCGGCTTCAAATGTTTGAAAGTCTGTATGATGAATGATGAAAAGAAACTCAGGTGGGAACCTTTGACTGGTTATTCCCCACTTGGCTGAAGTGGCAAAATGAAAAACCAAATGAAAGGAGAAGCTCGACAAGAAGTATGATCCAATCATCAAAATTCCTCACATCAGCCATTCCTTTCCAAAGCCACATCATATCCACAGCCAGATGACAAAGAAGATGCTTCATCCAAAAAATGATCTTGAAAATTGGTTCTGCCTTGCGCTAGTATTAAGTCTTTTAAGTAAGAACTTATCTAAGACTAATTTGTGTTTTGTGTTTTCAGTATTATGTGATGCTCAAATAATGTACTTAAACACCGTCCCAGTTTAATGAAATTTATTTCCAGTACATATTCTCATACATTCCTCATTCATATCAACCAATCCGACAATTGTGATGAAGTTCAGGATATCTCACGTATAATTAATGAAAATATCAATATCACCTCTAACTCTACTTGGTTAACGTTGAAGATGTATTGATTATCAATTTAGAACACAAGAAATTTGGCAAAATTTGAACAAGAAATTGAAATTCCCGAAACCATTGAAGTGATTAATTTGGGAACAAGTGAAAACCCTAGGAATAGATAGGGAAATTGCCTAAGCACGGCACAAGATTTAACCAAGTTACTAGCCGAATACTTGGATGTTTTGCATGGTCGTATAGCGATATGCCCGGTTTAGACCCATCCATTGTGGTTCACAAATTGCCAACAAAGGAGAATTTTAAACCTATAAAGCAAAAATTAAGGCGATTTAGGCCGGATTTACTCCTCCAAATCAAGGATGAAGTAAAAAAGTTGCTTGAAGTAGGATTCATTGAGGTTTCTGATTATTCGATTGGGTATCAAATATAGTACCAGTACTTAAGAAAAACGGGAAAGTAAATCTGTGTGGATTTCAGAGATCTAAACAAAGCAACCCGAAAGATAATTTCCCATTGCCTCACATCGATGTTTTAGTAGACAATACCGCTGAAATCATCTATTTTCATTCATGGATGGATTTTCAGGGTATAAGATATTAATGGCCGAAGAAGATAAGGTCAAAACACATTCGTTACAGCCTGGGGAACTTTTGTTACAAAGTCATGCCTTTTGTCTCAAGAATGCCGGCAACTTATCAACGACAATGCTTGCTATACTTCATGATATGATGCACAAAGAGGTGAAGTATATGTAGATGATATCGCCAAACAAAGGAAGGAGATGATCATGTAGTGGTGAAGAAGCTTTTGAAAGATTAAGGAAGTTTCAGTTGAAATTGAATCCAGAAAAATGCACTTTCGAGTGACATCTGGAAAATTATTAGGATTCATGTTAGCCAAAAGGGATAGAAATCCTGCCTAAAGTCAAGGCATTCCGATTTGCCTCCACCAAAAACATTAAAGAAATCAGCCTTTGGGAATTGAATTACATTGCTCGATTCATATCACAATTGACTGATAAGTGCCAACCGCTGTTTAAACTGCTGAAGAAGAATGCCCTAATTGAATGGAATGACGAATGTGAAAAAGCCTTTAATCGATAAAGCAATCTGACGAATCCACCATACTGGTTACTCCAAAACCGGGAAACCGTTGTTCTTGTACTTGACAATTCTTACCTGAATCCATGGGTGTGTACTTGCAAAAAGATGAGAAGGAAAAGAAAGAGCTGTTTACTACTTAGTAAGAAATTCTCAAATGGAAACAAAATATTCAGAGATAGAAAAAACCTGCTGTGCATTAGTATGGGTTATGCACAGACTTAGACAGTAAACGCTCTTCTACTCGAGAGTTGATTACGAAGCATGATCCATTGCGATACTTAGCACGAAACCGGCTTTGGTTCGAATCTCGAATGGCAGATGCTACTTCTGAATTTGATATCACTTATGTAAGTCAAAGTTCATCAAAGGACAAGTTTAGCTGATCAACTCGCAAAACCCAGTTGATGACGAAGAATTGAAGAACAAGATCAGTTTCCAGATGAAGGTATCAAGAAGCAAAACAGAAGCCAAAACAACATTGGAAGTTGTATTTCGATGGAGCAGCCAACGTATACGGGTGGAATAGGGCAGTCCTTATCTCACCAAAAGAAGAACATTCCCGGCATCAGCCAGATTAATGTTTCCTTACACAAATAACTGTAGCGGAATACGAGCATGCATCATATGAGAAATGGCAATTCAAATGAATATCGAGGAGCTCGAAGTGTTTGGAGATTCATCACTTATCATTTTCCAAACTCGAGGCGAGTTCAAAACTAAGGATCCCAAGTTGATTCCTTATCATAATCACTTGCTGAGTTAGCAGAATTCAAAGAAATTTCCTTCACTTATGTGCCGAAACTCAGAATCAATTTGCTGATGCATTGGCTACTCTGGCCTCTTTGATCCAATTCACTGAAGGAGTAAAATACAACCTTTGCAAGTCCGAATAAGAAGTGAACCCGCGTTCTGTGTGATTGAATCAAGGAACCATGGTTTCAAGATATCAAAATTTTCTTGCAAACAGGTAGCTATCCTGAGTGTGCTACAAAAAAGGATCAGAAATCATTGAGCGTCTGGCAAGTCATTTTTTTGTTAAGCGAGATACCCTATACAGAAGCATCATTCGATACAACCCTGTTGAGATGTTAATGAAAAAGACCCAAAATTAATGGAAGAAGTTCATGAGAGTATGCCCATATGAATGGATATATGCTAGCCATAAAAGATTATGAGCTAGATACTTTGGTTAACCATGGAATCAGACTGTAATCAAACATGTGAGATCTTGTCATTATGTCAAATTTATGCAACGAGATAAATGCTCCTCCGAAGGAATTACAGTTAATGTCGACAACGTGGGTTGAAGCTTCAAATGTGGGGGAATAGACGTAATTGGGCCAATTTCGCCAAAAGCTTCAAATGGTCATCGGTTCATACTAGTTGCAATCGATTACTTCACCAAGTGGGTTGAAGCTGCTTCATACGCCAGTGTGACAAAAGCCGTTGTGGTGCGATTCATCAAAAGAGATATCATTGCTCGATATGGAACTCCAGAAAGTATCATTACCGATAATGGTACAAATCTGAACAATAATGCAATGACTGATCTATGTCAGCAATTCAAGATTAAACACCGGAATTCCACTCCATATCGCCCACAGATGAATGGAGCAGTAGAAGCCGCCAACAAAAACATCAAGAGAATCATTGAGAAGATGACGATTGCATACAAAGATTGGCATGAAATGCTCCCATTAGCATTAATGGCGTATCGAACCTCTATAAGAGTGCCAACTGGGGCAACGCCCTATTCCTTGGTATATGGAACTGAAGCTATTTTACCAGTATAAATTGAGATTCCTTCGCTTCGAGTATTGGCTGAAACAGAGCTCGAAGAAGCTGAATGGGTTAGACAAAGAGTTGAACAGCTAAATCTTTTAGATGAAAAAAGATTGACTGCTATGTGTCATGGACAATTACATCAACAAAGGATGGCTAGAGCATTTAATAAGAAGGTTAAGCCAAGAAATTTCCAAGAAGGTGATTTGGTTCTGAGAAAAATGCTGCCAAATGTGCAAGATTCCAGAGGAAAATTCACACCAAATTATGAAGGACCATATATAGTGAAGAAGGTCTTATCGGGAGGAGCATTAATCCTTTCCCAAATGGATGGACTCAATTTAAAGGATCCTGTGAACTCAGATGCTGTAAAGTTGTATTATCCTTGATCAATAAAATTTGTCATTTCAAGTGATCAATTGATTTTATGTTGATTAATTATAAACAAAGTTGATATCCTTGAAATTCTCTGAAGTCGAATCAAAACCCTGAAATTCTTTAAAGTCAAATCAAAGCCTAACCCACAAAATTCTTCTGAATAAATTTCCAGTCAAACACCATTTGAATCATCAGAAAAAAAATTTGAGCATCTTATAAATGCTGAATGAATGCGTTTATACATTTTGGTCTGTTGATTGTTCTTATTTTTAAAAGAAAATTACTGCAAGAAATAACTAATTTTTATAGAAAATTGAAGCATTTTTAAAAAAAAAAAAAGAGAGGAAAGAAAGAAAAAGAAAAAGAAAAAAAAATAAAAAAAGAAAGAAAAAAAAAAAGAAAAAAAAGAAAAAGAAAAAGAAAAAAGAAGAAACCCCCCAGTGGATTGAAAAATCACAAATACCCCTCAGTCTAGACAAGATAGTCTAGTACTACCCAAACTCAAAATCCATCCTTTCGAGATGATGACCCAAAATCCATCCTTTAGAGATGGTGATCCAAAATGCATCCTTTCGAGATGATGACAGAATTCAGAAATTCATTCACTCAAGAAAGTGATCAAGCCAGAATTCAGAAATTCATTCACTCAAAGAGTGATAAAGACAGAATTCAGAAACACATCTACTCAGATAGTGAACAAGACAAAATTCAGAAATCTATCCAAGATGGATCGACAGAAGAAGTCAAAATCCAAACCAAAGCCCATAGGTCCGGCAAATGATCTAACCAAAGCCCATAGGTCCGGCAAATGACCTAAAACCAAAGCCCATTGGTCCGGCAAATGACCAAACCAAAGCCCATTGGTCCGGCAAATGACCAAACCAAAGCCCATTGGTCCGGCAAATGACCTAACCGAATCTCAAAGTCTAAAGGAGAAGCTAAGCAAAAATTGGTTATCTTTTTGTCTTTGTGGCAAAGGTTTTGTTCAAACTTTACCACAAAGAGGGGCAGCTGTAGACACCCAATTTTTGCCCAATTAATTAAGGCTTAAAATTTAATTAAACTCATTTTTTTTAAAAGCCTTATGTATTGATGAAGTTGGCTAAGTGATCAAGGCACAGGCCAAATGGCCTGTTAGTTAAATGCATTGACCCTAACACACACTCAAGCTCAAGGACACAAGTTCAAACCCTAGCAAAGGCAAATTTTTGCATTTTTATCATTTTTGCCTTTTCAAAGTGACTTTTTGCCTTACTTTGCATCGGTTTTTAACTGACAAAACAACATTGATTGTCAAAATTGATGATGGAATTGCAAAGTGGTTATAGAACATGAAAGATTAGTGCAAAAACAACCCAAAAGTCACAAAATTCGTATAAAAAAAAATTGGAAAAAAATGCAATTTGTGAGCATTCAATTGAGGAGTTACAAGAATTGGAAAGATTGGACAATTAATCTACATACATTAGATGGATCTGACATGGAATGTGAAAACAATCATCAATTCATCAGTCATAAGATTGAATCAAACCCAAATTATTAATTAAATTCGTGGAAAAATCAAGGGGCAAAAATTGATTCATTTTTGAAACTGTTCGAAACTGAAAATTGAGCTTGCAACCTATAAATAGGAGGTCCTAGAAGCAAAAGGCACAAGTCAATTTCAAGAAAACACATACATAGCAAAGCCAATTCGAAATTCTTGAATTTAGGGTATAGAATTCGAATTTTTCAAATTCGAATTGATTAGATCAGATTTAATCCAAATTGAGTGTTGTAACAATGTTAGAAACTTGATTTGGATGATTTAGTGTGCTTAGATTTGTTCGAATTAATCGGATTTCTCTCTGAAATTTTTTTTTTAATTTTGTTCTTCAACGCCGCCGTACAACCACCGCCGGAACCGCCGCTTGCCGCCGTTCTGAGTCAACGCCACCACCACCAAAGGACGCGCCGTCGCAACAGGAGTCGGGCCGACAAGCTTCCAGCCACCGAGGACCACCGGAGCCGCCGAAATCTGCCCCGAAAAGTCGCGTCATCGTCTTCTTCACCTGCGGAGCTCCGAGATCCGACTCGAAGATCCGAATCCAACCCGGTCGGTCATCGGTCAACGGTCGTCGGTCATCGATCAACGGTCAACTCAGATTGGACGGTCCAGATTCAATCAAGCAGATCAGCGGCTCAGATTTAATCAAGCAGATCAGACGGCCCAGATTCAATCACGCAAATCAGCGGCTCAGATTCAATCAAGCAGATCAGCGGCTCAGATTTAATCAAGCAGATCAGTGGCTCAGATTTAATCAAGCAGATCAGACGGCCCAGATTTCATCAAGCGATCAGACGGCTCAGATCGAGTCAACAAGATCAGACGATCCACATTGGTCAGCGAGATCGACGCTCCAGATTTCGTCCGCTTCATCCGACGGTCCAGGTTAATCCGCATTATTTTATTAATAGTTTATTATATAATTAATTTCAGAAAATACTAAAAAATAGCAAAAAATAGTAAAAAATTCATAAAAATTCATAAAAAACAGAAAAATCCAGAAAATATAAATAATTATTTTATATAAAATTTTTTTTGATATTTTTGATATTTTTTTTAATATTTTTAATATGTTTTATACATAAATTGCTTTAGAAACCTATTTAATGCATGAAAAATGATTTTAATATTTTTTAATATATTCTGAATATGTTGTGAATTTATGTGATGATTTTTTTAAAATATATATATATATATAATAAATAAAAAAAAAATGATAATAAATAAAAAAATAAATAAAAATAATAAAATTGGATTTTCCAAAGAACAAAATTTCTAAAAAAAAAAAATGATTTTCGGACTTAGAAAAATATGTTTTCATAAAATAAAAAATCAATTGATTAGATCATAGGATTATCAAAAATAATTTTTTTATAAAAACTTGAAAATTTAATGAACTTAAAGTGAAAAGAGTTCAAAAATATAAAATTGATCAACAAATTAAGTTCTTTTTTAAAAGAACTACGTTTTGTCTGATCTCGATTAGCGAGTACGTAGGCACCTGCAGGGCGACATTAAAAAAAAATGTTTTTGTTTTTTAAATATTGTGAATAACTATTTCGTAAATATAAGTTTTTTTTTTAAAAAAAGGAAATATATTTGTTAATATTGATATTCTAAAAAAAAAAAATGAAGAAAAGCATATAAAAAATAAAAAAATGAATGATTTGACTTATAAACATCTGTGCTATAATGTTTTATTTGAATTTTTGAGCATATAAAGGATAGATTATAAATTTAAAATTCCAAAAGTGGTAACCGATTTGGTTTTAATAGGTTAGCCCCCGAATCCATGATATCTGGTTTTAAAAGTTTGTTTTTTTTTTTTTCAAATCAAATTTTCGCAGACT
Organism: Combretum micranthum; assembly: GCA_024138025.1. NCBI lineage: Eukaryota > Viridiplantae > Streptophyta > Magnoliopsida > Myrtales > Combretaceae > Combretum > Combretum micranthum. Next base: position 1,196,220 of record JAMXBD010000012.1, on the reverse strand, counting down.
AGTAGCTAAGTTAGGATCAACCGACCCATTGATCCTAGCTTTTATTTTTTCCCTATTTATATCAGGTGGCGACTCTAAAAAATTTTCAAAAATTTCTTTTAACCCCTAGTCGAGGATTCATGTTAAATGGGTTCGGGTTTAATGTGAATCGGGTTATGAGAAATGAACCAAATCAGATTTAGTGGAAAAAATCCAGGCTCGACAATAATTTACATCTCTCCCTATACATATAGTGTCTCCATAACTTCAAGGTATATACCACTGCTACTAGTTCCAGATCATGTGCAGTATAATTCTTTTCATAAGGCTTCAGCTGTCTAGAGGCATAGGCTATCACCCTACCTCCCTGCATTAATACACAACCTAATCCTTATATAGAGGCATCAATATATATAACATACTCCTCACCACTCACTGGTAAGGTTAACACTTGTGCAGATACTAGCTTTTCCTTTAACTACTAAAAGCAGCTCTCATAGTTCTCATCCCATTCATACTTCACCCCTTTCTGTCTCAGTTTAGTCAGAGGACTTGCTATCTTATAAAAACCCTCTACAAATCTTCTCCTATCATTCCAAAATAACTTCTAATTTCTAACATACTTTTAGGAGTTGCCTATTCTACTACTGCCTTCACTTTCTCAGGATCTATTACTATCCCATATTCATCAATAATATGTCTCAAGAAAGATACTTGCTCTAACCAGAACTCACACTTTGTGAACTTAACATATAACTTCTCATCTTGTAATCTTTGCAGAACTTACCTCAGATGCTCTTCACTGGTTTTAAAATATACCAAAATATCATCTATAAAGACCACTACAAATAGATCTAAATAATCTCTAAAGAATTTGTTCAGAAGATCCATAAAGATGGCTGGTGCATCTGTAAGACCAAATGGCATGACCACAAACTCATAATGCCTCGTATTTGGTCTTGAAGACTGTCTTCTATATATCCTCTAATCTAACCTATGGCTGTTGATATCCTGATCTAAGATCAATCTTTGAAAACACTTTTGCTCCTATCAATTGGTCAAACAGATAATCTATCCTTGGCAAAGGATATTTATTCTTGATAGTCACCTGGTTCAACTCTCTGTAGTTTATACATAGCCTCATGCTGCCATCCTTTTTGTTTGCAAATAGAACTGGAGCTTCCTAGGATGACACACTAGGTCTGATAAAATTCTTCTTAAGTAGATCTTCCAACTGAACCTTTAGCTCTGTGAGTTTTGTTGGAGCCATACGATATAGTGTTTTAGATATAGGCAAAGTACTTGGCACCAAATAATGTAGAACTTTATTTTTCTCTCTGGTGGTAACCCTAGTAAATCTTTTGGAAAAACATCAGGGTATTCACATATAACTGGTATCTATGCAAGGTTTGTCTTTTGTTTATCTTCTATCATCATAGCTGCGATAGCTAAAGCTAACTTTCCCTATAACATGTATATAGGTAGAGTTGGGGGTATTTGCACTTTAAGATTGTGTACAAACTAGTCTTCACCTGGCAGACGAAAGTCCACTACCAGGTTATGACAATCAATCACTACATGATACTTTACCAACCAGTCTACTCCCAAGAGTATATCAAAGTCTATTATGTCCAAGATTACTAGGTTTACAAGTAGATGCCTACTTTCTCTCTCTATATCCACATTCCTACAAATCCTATTTAGTAGAGCTCCACTACCCAAAGGTATGCTTATAGACAAATATTTAGTCATATACTTGACACATACATCACATACAGATACAGGCGATTTTGAGATGCATGAAAAACATGCACTAGTATTAAATAATACATAAGCACTATGTAGGAGTATAGAGAACGTACTTACAATAGCATCCACACTAGATGTATCTTGGTACTGGAGGGAATAAACGTTAGCTGGTGCTTTTTGTCCTTGGCCACTACTTTGAGGTCAGCTTATTTGAACTCCTGGAACTATTTCTCTTCCGAACTCCTTACATTCTTTGTCCTTGAGACAGAATACCTGTGGGATAAGTGGTAGGCCTCTTCCCCCTATCTTGGTTAAGAACACTAGTGGCTGGTCACTTTCCTATAAAGATTTGACCTCTCTATGTCTCACGACCTTTTGTTTTATTGAGCCTTACTCAACAATCTTCACTTTATTGACCATAGTTGAGTAATTGATGGTATTGAATCTCAGGCTCTAATCCTATAATAAACCTGCTCACCTTGGCATCCTCACTCTTCGTCAGACGATTTGGCAGAAACCCTCATCAACCTGTTCAATTCAGCCTCATGCTCCTCAATAGTTATTCGATACTACTGTAGAGTATAGTACTCTTGTAGCACCTGATATTTGACACTTTCAAGTAAAAACTTCCTATAGAAAGCTTATTGGAATCTATCTTAGGTAATTACTCTAGCCATATGTCTCTTGGTGCTCAACCACCAATTATTTGCTCTATTAATCAATAAATGAGAAGCAAACTCTACCTTCTTATTCTTAGGAATATCCAGAGCAGCAAAGGTCTTTTCTACTTCTTCCATCCATGATTGAGCATCAAGCTGCCTCCCAGGCTTTGGCTCAAACTTGTACAATAAATCCACAAATTTATTCAAATTCAACACATTAGTATGTTTGGTACCATTACCATCATTGTCATTTTATCTTTATGTGTCCTATCTTTAGGCCTTAGCATTAGCCTGTATCACCTATACATCTTGATGCATAGTTTGTTATTGTTGTGTAACTACCCCTTAAAAAGTGTATTCACAGCTTGCATAAGCTGAACAACATCAAATAATACCTGCTGACCTACAGTTGGGGGCGATGGTGGTGGTAGATCTTGACGTCATCGATTCAAAGGTGGCTAGTCCAAAGGGGATTGTCTTCCATTAACTTCGTCCTCACAAGTTTTGGAGGAACTATTATAAGGTGCTCTTCTTCTAGGTGGCATTCTAATAATGATAAAAACATAAAACATGAGAAAAGAGAGATAACAGATTAAGAGGAATAAAACTATAGAAAACTACTAAATAACAATTCTAACTAGACAAATTGCTCCAAGTATTGGTTACCCTGCTCATCATTGCTCACGATCTTAAAGAGTTTGCAACCTAGATCTAGTAAGATTCACAACCTATACTTTGATACCACTTAAGCTATAACGCTATAAACTAAAAGTATTATCAGCCCACCACGTGTCCTCACTAGAGATAGACACGCTAAGGCTATTATTCCACTAATCCACAAATTTAAATAACACACAAAATCAATATCTCACATCCTAGAGTACTTTTAAAACATTATGTAATAAAAAAACTTTTGAACAACTAGTTGACGTAATCCAAAAACCAATTTACATCAAACTTAAAAATATCATGAGAAAAGGTCTCATAAAAATTTCAGAATCATAAAAAATATTAGAATTGCATTTGGTCTTCAACTCTAGCTCTCCAAACCAAAATATCTTAAAATCAACTGGAAAGTCAAATCCACTATCGTTCTCCTTATAATCCACGAATATACCATAGCCTGTTAAATTGAACATTTTTAGGTCATCACCTGTACCTAGAAAATAAAAGAGTGAGCATAAAGGCTTAGTACACCATACTATACTCACATGCGCATGAGCAAACAACATACAAATCCACATGCCTCATAATATCATATGCAACAAACACAGGTTATTATCTTTAATTAGCTAAGTAACCAACACAGTTTAGAACTATTAGCAATTAGTTCTAAATCCAGAATAACTCATGACTCTATGAAAACAAATACATATAAAATACTTATATACATATATTGGTGTTTAGTACTCTCCACACATCATGGGTACTGTACTCGTACCAATTCTAAACTATTGGAATCATCTCTGTGCACAACTCCACTTGGGATAACGCCACATACAAATCATCACGGTGCCATCCTAGTAACACAGTACTCCTGGTCTACTAGACATAGCCAAACACAAACAACAAATCAATTAAAGCTGGATAACATTAATTCAATTTATATATACTAAGCCTACAGTCACAAACAACAGCCAAGATAAGGTCATTCCTGAAACAACTCTTGGAACAGAAAACCTAACTTTAGCAAAAACACTTGAATGTGATCAAATACTCGTTCAAAACTTACCGTCACAAAATAAACATAATTTTGTTATCGTCTAAACCTTAAAACAAAAAAGAACTACATTTACCTTAGGTTCATATGCACCTTCCTTCTTTTGATTGTAGAATCACAGAATCTCCAACCACCAAAATGAGGGTTTCTCCAAAATCTCTCAAAGAACTTTTGACTCCCTTCAATACTAACATGAAATTCAGAAAAGATCACTCTTTTAGACCACCAAAAGGATTTAAAAGAATTAAATTACCTATTTCTTGATTCTTCTTGCTCTTCGAAGCAAGATCACAATTTAGAAAGGCTTTTTTAGGGATTTTTACAGCTTAGGAAAGGTTTTGAGAAAAGGAAAGATAAGTTAGGGCTATATATAGAACATGGAAATCATAAAAAATTCGCATTTGAACACTGGCAAGAAAGTTGGCAGTGTAGGAACATAGGTGATAGGTTAGCAGCCAAGATTATATATTGACGGCTAAAAACACAAAAAATGAATCTAGGAGCATGAAGGCCAGTGGTGTAAGATTGAAGGCTGTTGGCTTGCATGTCAAGGCCGGTAGCCTTAAGGCGATGTACAACTGTGTCTTCTTGTCCTCAATCACGTATTTTCCATTTGATATAAAATAAATTTTCATATCAGGGCAGACTATAAAACCCTTTTATTTTTCAACATATAACACTTTTGCCCTTCATTATAATTTATTTTAATTTTATATTACAATATACCTTTGCTGCCTTTTGATTAAGGGCAATCTACCAATCACTATTGCCTATCCATGAAGCATCAAAAGATTGCTATTATATTGGATATATCGTAGTAGATTATATGAACATTAAATTTGAATAAAAGAAGAAGAAAACTATTTACCATGACTTTTCTTAGTCCTATCTCTCAAATTGTGTGATCCAATGGATACCATGCCTTCTTCCCCTTATTATGAGCATTCAATGGCACGTCCTATTGTATAACAAATTGCATTTGACCTGCTAGCCAATTTATATGTTTTTTTATCTACAATTTTCCCATCATTAACATTCACCAACATGAGCTTGAGATACTTTTTATGTTTTCGAAAATATTGCTCAATTTTATCCCTTTAGAATGGGCCATGAGACTTATGTTTCTTAACATTCCCATTAGTAACATGAAGCTCCTCATTGAATGCATTTGTATTAGAATTTCCTTGCAACAATATTCTAATCAAGATTAAATTCAAAAAATAAAAAGAAAATTACATAATAAAAACATAAATTTGAAGCAACACTTACTTGCTCACCATCTAAATGACTATCTTACTCGTGATGCTCCTCATCATGTTCATCGAGGCCCCAATCCTACTTTTGAGCCTCAAGCCCTAAATGTAGCATATTTGAACATCCACATGTCTATCATACAACAATATTTTTATCATAGTTAGTTAATTACATAAGTATAAATGTATATGTACATATGTGATCATAGTATTAACTGTAATATAAAAAATAATGTAAATGTCTCTTAATCGTCATCATCATCTGCTATGTCCTCATCATCATTAGTTAGGCCTACATTTTCTTCGATGTTAGGATGTCGTACCAAATTTCCCAAATCTATGAAAACACAGCTAATAGGTATTGTCCAAGGTATACTTATGTCTTGATGTAGTGCTTCTTGAAACTATGGTTGATCAGTTATCTCATTATTAATAATACCATTTGATTGAAATAGCCTTCGGTCATACAAATGTTGATGATTGACTTTTTGAACTACTCTCCAGTCTCTACTATGCTTTTTAGGGTCTTTTAAGTAAAAACTTGCTGGTACATGTAAGCAAGTATGTACGGATCATTGTCAAGCATGTTCTACTTATTCTTATACTTATCATGTCTTCGTTTATGATGTCTCGTTTGTTACGGTGTATGTCAAACCACTTGCACTCGATGATGTCCAAGATACTTCAATTGTATAATATCAGTTAATAACCCATACAAAAAGACTTAGTTTCCATTATGCTCTCTAGTGACGGAAACCCTACTATTTTGAGTTTTTAAACTAACCTCTCAGGATATAGTAATAAACTTGACTCTATTCATTACTCACCCATTGTAAACCTTTCTATGATTGGTGGGACCTCAAGACGAGGCCTCTAAATCATTTGATATGTGTGTCCCACCATATGCTTTGAGATGCATTATCCACATACAATTGCATCATACAATGACCAGATAATATTTGTCACCTTAAAAGCATAAAAACTTTAGAACTGTACTATATGCTCACCTTATGTTTGAACCAACTCAAAAAACATGTCGTAAGGATTTGACTAACAGCTTAAATAACATGAGAAATCATATCTTGTTCAAATTGACTATTTATCAAGGTACATGGTTAGAATTGTCAACAAAGATGATTGGAAGGTGAAAGATGTAAATAAAAAAAAATACCTGATATATAGTTGAACCTCTTCACAATTGTTTAACATGGTCCAATGCATCTTATTCATTTCTCCACCTATCTTGATATAGGTAAACACACCCATAGGCTGTATTTGTTGTGTAAATATTCACATATTAAAATCTAAAGATACCTCTAGACCATCCTAGCACCTAGGAGGCCTATTTAATCTGGTTTCTATATTATCAAAATACATAAAGCAAAAATAGTGCACTTTCTCGAACAATATAGGTTTTTGTTATGGAGCCTTCTAGCATGGCCCTATTCTTGAATGCCCTTTCAAAATGCCAAGGTATCTCTCTACAGGGTACATCCACCTATATTGTTTTGGGCCACAAATACATGCCTCTCTTGGTATGTGAATTGTTAAATGAATCATGATATCAAAAAAGGCTATTGGAAATATCTTTTCCAGCTTACATAATGTTATGACTATGCTACGCTCCAAAGAGTTCACGGCATCAACTAGTACTTCCTTTGCACACAATTCGTTGAAAAAATGACACACTTCACATACTGTATCGTATATCTTATCATGAAGATACCCATGTAAAATCACTGGAAGAAGGCATTGTAGTAATACATGACAATCGTAACTCTTTAGACCCTTAAGTGTTGCTTCTGACCGACCCAAACACGATAATATGTTAGAAGCATACCATTTAGAAGTTTCATATCCTTTATTAAGTGGCATACCTCCTTTACATGATCATATTGCAATGTATATCGTGCAGGTGGCTTCATAGTGCGACCCCCTCTGGTAGTGAGATGCAGCTCCAATCATATTCTTGTTTCTTGTAATTTCATTCTAGCCTTATCGATGTCTTTGGACTTACCCTTGATGTTGAACAATGTTCCTACTAAATTATCACATATGTTTTTTTTTTCTATATGCATCACATCAAGGTCATGTCTCACTTTTAACTATCACCAATATAGCAATTGCCAAAGGATGCTTTTCTTGCTCCAGTTGGTACCAGCATCATTTCTATGTTAGCAAGTGAATTTCTGAGAACTACATCTTCGTAATCAGACAATTGCATTAAAATTTCATCGGCTGATAATATTCAAGGTACTGCTCTCCTTTCGACTTCCCCATTAAAATCCTTAGCTTCATGATGCATGGCTTGTCTCATCGGTAAGAATCACCTATGTCCTAGAAGTGGAATTTACCTTGACTATGTCCATTGGGCATGTCAACATTACATATAAGACATACTTTATACCCTTTTGTAGTCCATCTCGAAACATCACCATATGCTGGAAAATCATGAATTGTCTAAAGTAATGCAGCTCGCATATGAAAAGAATGCGCTGCTACAACATCATACGTGCAAACCCCGTATATCCATAATTCTATCTACTCATCAATGAGAGGTTGAAATAAAACATTGATGTCTTTGCCCAGTGATCTTGGCCTTGGAATTAGCAATGGCATAAACAAATATGGCTCTTCCATACATTTCTACGGTAAAACATTATAAGGAAATACAATTATTGGCCACAAACTATAGGTTTTACTTAAATTGCTAAACGGATGGAAACCATCGAGTGCAAGACCTAATCATGCATTTCGAGCCTCCATTCCAAATTCATGGAACTTGCTATCTAAGTGTTTCCATTCTTTAGAATTGGATGGATGCCTTAAAATGTTTTCCTCAAGAACATGTCTCTCTTTATGCTATCTCATTTCTAGAGTTGTCTTTCAACACATAAACAGGCGTTAGAGACATGGTATCAATGGAAAATGCCTTAAAATCTTTACTGCAACCTTCCTCTTATGTCTACCAATACTTTCTTTCCATCATGGCTCATTACATTTTGGGCAAGAATTTAGATCTTTAAGCTCCTTTCCAAAGAGAACACAATCATTTCTACATGTGTCAATTAAGTTTGCATCCATTCCAAGTCTTTTTAACATACGTCGACAATCATAGTAAGAAGAAGGCAAGTCTTCATCCTTAGGTAAGATGTTTTTTACAAATGATAACCAACTATTGAAACTCTTTATTGATTGTCGACCATCAACCTTTAGATTCATCATCTGAATAATTGTTGATAGAAGAGAAAACTGTGAACACCTAGGATATACCTCATGTTGTGCATCATCAAGCATACTAGGCCAATCATTTGGATCATTTTCCTTTACATCTTCCCTATTTCAATCATCTTCTTCACCATTTGTATGATTGCGAGCCATGTCTTCCAACATATTGTTATCTACTTCATCCTCAAACACGTGACTATTATTGCCTACATCTTGCTCAAAGATACCTTCCTCATGTTGAATCAACTCAGATGGGTATGTTAGCTTTTTACCGCAATAAATCCATGTATTATAACACCAAGCCATACCTTTACAATATAAGTGACGCTCAACAAGCCATAAAGGGTGCCACTCCATGTTTAATTAACCCCGACAATGACACCTAACACAACCATCAACCTAAACAAATTGAGATGCCACTTCAAAATATCCATTAACCCTTTAATGTATTCTTTAGTTGAACGATCATCGGTGTGGTGCCATACTCTCTCAAACATCCTATTAAGTGCTAAACTATTATTACTTTATTACTTAATTACAATCAATGTAATAGTAAAGACATGTCAATAATTCTTAAATTATAAATTTTACCATCTATGTATAGAATAATTAAAAAGAATCATCGTTTAGATGTTATGTTATGTATTATTGCTTTTCATGCCTTTTCAAACTTAGAAGTTATTAACTAAAAATTGGCTAAAGAAAATAACTTATTACCTAGAGGATAAGTTACACCAAAATCTTTTGCCTTAATATATTTGCTATAATTATTTGAGTCCCTTTTCTAAAATATCAATGTTTTGATTTAACTATAAATATTATAAATTTTGTTTATATCATCATAATCATAATAATAATGTATCATAATCATAATAATAATGTACCACCTTAATAAAATATAAATGTCATTATTTTACATGCTTAATTGTGTTAGAATATAATAACTTGTAATTATGTTCTTAACCATAAAAATTCTAAAAAGAATGCAAAGTAATTTAGATGCTTTAATAAGGTTATCAAAGCCGATTTGACCATCGTTATGGATGCTTGAAAACTTTTTGATGTGAATTAAAAAAGCATATCAAATTTTCTTATGCATCTTGAACAAGAATAATCAGTAGCAATTACAAAATATTATTGTTTATTTGCTGAAAAATCTATACATGTACAAGAACTACTAGCTGAAATTGATTGATAAATTACAATATTGCTTCAGATGGAATATGAATAATTAAAAACTATAATTGAAAAAAAAGAAGTAAAGCAAAAAAATCTAAAAATAAGGTGGAAAATGTTTGATTACAAATCTTTGCCGCAACTTGGTGCCTTATATGAGCATGAAATTAGTAACAATTACAAAATATCATTGTCTATTTGCTGAAAAATCTATACATGCACAAGAATTATTAGTTGAAATTGATTGATAAATTACAATTCTATTTCAGATGGAATATGAATCAATAAAACCTATAATTGAAAAAAAAAGGAAGTAAAGGAAAAAAAAAATCTACAAATAAGGTAGAAAATATTTTATTACAAATTTTTGATACAACATGGTGTCTTATATGAGCTTGTAATTTTTATCGTTAACAAAACCAATATTTTATAAAATCGATTATTCAAAAAATGCATTCTATTTCCAGTTAAAAAATTAATTAATATACACTACACTATTTATTAAATGCAGGAAAACACAATGTCGTATGATGTAATTATATGAACTAAGATATTTTAGACTAGACGAAATTTTTCACCAATTTAAAAACAAAAAGCAGAGTAAATTCAAAATGCATGGTGCAAATTCATTAATTGAAGCCACTGTGTTTTGTTTAGCAACCAAAATCATTAAGGATTATTAAATTCATTTATGGTTTTGAGTTCATAGGACATGCTCTTGAAGTCATATGTTAAGAAGATAAAATTATCATTTGCTTTTGGGTCTATTTATTTCAAGTTTGTCCCAGAGGTGGTTTTTGTATCAAATAGATTCGTAGTTTCTTTGCTACTTGCTCACTTCTCATTTGCCAAAAAAACCAGATTTAAAGTTGTTATAAAAAATCATTTCATTTCATTTATATGAGTGATAAAAAAAATTAGGAAAAAGAGCGAAAAAAAAAGCATAATTTTGTCTCACTACACTTACACATTACAACATTATACTATTACATTTATCTGATAAAAAAACTATGTCTTATAGACACATAACAACAACGTGTATAACAAAGAAATAAAAAAAATCTCTTAAATGCATAAAAAATTAATATTTATTAAATAAAAGTCAATATTATTAACAAATAAAGAAAATGTTACCTCTTTATAAGAAAATATGAGAAATATAAACCTGTAAAAATATATAAACAGACAAAGGAATATTAAAAAAAAAGAAGACATTATTCATCATCTCTTAAATATGATTCATGACAAACAAAAAAGTAAAAAAAAAAAAAAAGTAAATAAATAAAGAGAAAGCCATGGAGAACCTATAGTGTCGGGACAAACCTAGAGAAAGGATGAATGAGTTGAGAGACGTGGGATAGAGTAAGGTAAAGCTAGGTGTTTCTTATAATGAATGTGTATAATATTATTTTTTTTTAATTTCTTTTCAAGCATGATGTGACATATGGTTGAACTAAACAAGCAATCTGCTTGATATGTCTAAAAGAACAAGTAAGAAACCTAACCATTTGAAGGATTATGTTTGAACATAGTCCATATGGCGGGAACATAATACATGCAAATAGATATGAAATTCTAAACTGAATTAATAAAAATAGTTGTAGCTCTCAACTACTATAACAAGAATAAGAACTCAAACATAAATAAGGAGCATCAAGCCAGAAGAGATCATGCCTGACACTTGAACTCAATCTTGAGTCTTGGAGTTTTCTAGCCCTCGAAGTCCAGTAAAAGGCCTTTCATTTTCACACACAAATAAACAATACATTTTATAGTTCTTATAATACTAAGTATAGATTCAGTAGGGAAATAAATCCTAATAACATACCTATTGTTCTTTTTAGAGAACTGAGTTCAAGAATTAATTCAATTACGTAGAAGGGATTGGAATAGTTACTTACACCTTAGATGTCAAGATGGAGTTGATTGATCTTCTTGTGTCGACAATAATTTATGGTGTCAGCGAGTTTCTTTGATCAAAGTTCTCTTTTGAATTTTAAGGTTTGTGAATCGAGTTTCTTTGGAGAAGATATTAGTAAAGTGAAAGAGTAAGGTTTCACTGATTTGTGTTGTCATACAATTGATGTGTGAGACTTTAAGGAAAGTGGTTCTATCCAAACAAACCCAATTGTATTGGACAATTGTTGTAATTGGCTTTAATTGCAATTCCATAGGCTTTTATTTAGGCTGATCATAGTATAGTCCTATTACTGCCACTTTTAATTTTCTCACCTTCACTTCACTTGCTTTTCCATTTGAAAATATCCACTTTACTATTTTATTTTTTAATTGGCCTATTACAAGCATGATGTTCCTTCACTACATGATATAAAGTAGTGACATATGTTGAAGTGATGCTTTCCCTGCCATGACTAATTATTTTTTAAAATAAAAAAATTGACAATGCACTCTTATGCTTTAAATGAATGGTAAAATTTTTTACTAGGAATAATTTTTTTAAATAAATCTGTTGTAGGGATGCTATCCCTATAATTATTACTATTTTTTAAAAAAATTAAGTTAGCTTCCTAAAGCTCCATTGCTGTGATAACTTGGTTACAATAGATCAATTTTTTTTTTTTTTGTAGTGATATATTTTTGAAAGTAGTTAAAAAATTTGACAGCATAAATGCAAGAAAAATGTGATTTATTTATATATATAATTTTAGATTTTGATTAACATATTAACATATGTAATGGGTCTGTTTAGATTGTCTGATTTTATTTAGATATGATCTGTTTCTCTTTTTCATCTGTATTTGATTTGTATTTTATTTATATATGATTTATTTAATCTTTTTATGAGTAAAAATGTCTATTTTTAATATGTATCTATTTCTTGACAAATATTTATTTGAAAACGATAGAAATAAGATGACAAATAACAAAAAAAGATGAGGAGGGGAGAAAGGCAAATTAGATTATTTTCATGTACAAAATTGCTCTTCTTGAAATCGGAGATGGTAAGAATAAAGTAGGAAAATAGACGTATTTGTCTAAACCTAGTTTCATGATTATTTTGTAGTATTTGATCTGTTATAGTCATATTTACTAAAATAATGAGGAAAAAAGTTATATATTCAAAATATGCCGACAAGTACCATATATAAATATATAATTTCACAAAAAAGAAAAAAAAATTAAAGTATCTAAACACGAAAAGGTGCTTATACATACTATAATACATGCATTTATAAAAGTATGCCTAATTAATAATCTTTGTTCTTCTCGTGAAGATAAATAAAAATTTTCAATTTCTTAATAAAAAAGAGTTGCCACATCTACAATGAAACATCTTCAAATTATCTTAATTAACAATCTTTAATCCTGTATTAATTAACAAATTCTATGCCAAACTAATTAATAACGCAACAATCTCTTTATTTTTTACCTAAAAATACCAGTCTCCAACTCAATTTTTCTTTCCAATTTTTCTTTGTGGTGCACCCATCGCAAATGGAATCAATCTTGAATCACTATCGCCTTGCTAGCTAGCTCAATAAGAAACAAAATTAATAGGTGGATTATTGAAGTGCTCCACTAGTTGATGATGGTTAAAATTACTATTATCATCCTGTTGTGAATATAGCTTATGAATTATTATTTCTCCATTTGAGGAAAAATCTTTGGTAGTACTAATATTGTTGCTGATGATGCTACTTATACCACATTGTCTAGGCTGTGTTTGGTAAAACACTTTTGAGAGGACAAGTTCTCCATCCCTTTCTTCTTCATTATTGCCAAGATGGTATTGGTGCATGATCCAATTTGTCTTCTCAGGTTTTTTTTGCTTACCATAATTAGTATAAAGGGCTAAAATCTTCTTGAAGCCTTTGATTGAACCAAACATGATGATGGGTCGGGTTTTACCCATCTTGTGCCATCAAGTTTCACTGCCATTGGTGTCATCAATGTGTACCTTCCTTCTCTTCCTAGTGCCGGTGTTGTATGCCTTCGAAGGCCTGTGAATGAAGTGGTGCATTTGGCCGTCTTTATGTACTCCTACCATCTTTGGAATGAGCAAGTTATAACATGATCAAAATAGGTAAATAGTTAAGAAGCAAGCATTTATATAGTCGAAAAAATTTTCATTTTATGATGTATGTTTTCTAAAACAACAAACTAAAAAGGATCTCATCCATCTTGTAGAAAAATTTGTTAGTCATAGAAGTTATATTCAAACACGGATACGTAGTATACAATGTGTATTCTTTTATAAGATCACTAAAATTGCTCATGTAGCATATGATGTTGAATGGCTAATGTTTGACGCAATGTTAGACAAGTTTTTTTTTTCCTTTTTTTTTTCTTTTCTACTTGTGAATTATTTTTATATTAAATAAATGCTAAGGAACTTCTTATAAAAAACTTAGTAATAAAATAAAAAAATTATTTAATGAAAGGGTTTTTAAGATACCATATCAACATCTAAAAACTATAAGACATCACTGAAATAGCTTTATAACCATATCGATTTTCTAAACAACTTATCAATAAAGATAGTTTTATAAGACATCACTGAAGTAGCCAATGTTGTAAATGAAAAGTGACACTATATTAGAAACTTTATCATTTTTTATGAGGAGGCTATGGGATATATATTTTTTATTATAGAAAATATAGATTTGAAAAAAATAAACACTCTAAACGAAACCCTAATAGGATGTATTAACAAACATATGAGTATTTATATAGTATATATACCCCAACAAAGATATATACAAATCAAGTTGCTGACTAAGCTCTGTGCTTACTTCTAAAAAAAAAAAGCCTAAATCATCTATTCTTGTGCTTATGCATATGCTGTTCTTCATCATCAAAATTGTGCAACATGGCCTAAATATGAGAACACACATATTATTTCCAATTTAATACTTCAACTTTCGCTTTATAATATGAAGTCCTATAGACTCTTTGAAACATGGATAAGTAACCAAAATATAGATGAATGAATAGCTGAATTATCTTTAAGGAAATATAATATCATATGTCTAAAGCCTAAACAAACTATATGGGTCAGCTTATTTATGTCATTTTGGCATTGTATTTTTGTTGTTTTCAATTAGATTATTTGTCAAGAAATAGATATAAATGAAAAACAAACATTTTTACTCATAAATAGATCAAACAAACCAAACACATATTAGATACCTATAAGATATAGATAAGATACAGATACATATTAGATACATATAAGATACAAATGAAAACCAAATGATCAAAATAGACCTTAATTTAAATTTTTAGACTAGATTGAGCTAATTCCAATATGTGTATGTGTGTGTGTGTGTGTGTAAATATAGGTAGATAGATAGATAGATAAGGAAAGTCTTGAGTTTAATTTCATAAAATGCTTCTTTGTTTGATTACTTACCATGTTTTCTTAACCTGATCTCTCACCATGTTCCTCTGATAAAATTTCCTAAACGAACCAGAGCTAATCCAAGTTGATCTCATAAAAGATTCAATTCTACTGATTTTAATAGTATATCGACTAGTGATATTGTGTGAAATAACTAAAAATCTAAAATACTAAACTAATTTGCTTTTATGCATTTATAGTTAAGTTAATATAATTTAATTTGATGATATGACAAATTCTTTGTATAAGAAATTTTTGTCATTAAAGTATATGTGTGTTAGTAAGATTATATATATATATATATATATATATGTTTGTAGAATTTTATTAAATTAGGTGTATGTGTATCTTGATACATGGTTTAACAGATTTTTGGAGCCTAAACTCTAAGTCTAAGACCAATTAAATTAATAAATCAAGCCTACACATGTAAAACCCAAGCCCATGAATAAAGCACCTTCTAAAGAGTTCCACAGTGCCTAAAAGTCAACAAAATAGCCAAAATATCACTAAAAAAAAAAAAAAAAAAACCTCTCTCTCTTTCTTCTATCTCTCAAGCCAACAAACCCAAATTTTCTCCATTAGGATTCCTTTTAGGCCATCACAAATTAGATCCAAGATGAGGAAGTAAGATGAAAGAGTAAAAGAAGTGAGAATCAAGCTAAGGAAGTAGGGAAAAACAACTTGATCTCTAGAGATATCTCTAAAAGTAAGTAAAAATTGATTTGTTGTTTGTTTTGTCTATTCATGATTTTGATTGGTATTAGTGTTAGATAGGAGTGGAACTTTGATGTTTTATGTGAATTAAATGCATGTTATTGTGTACGTTGAACTAAGTGTGCAAATAGGTATATGTACCCTAATTGTTTGATAAAATGATATATGGAGCTTATGATGAGTTGATGCATGTATTAATGTTAATAGTGAGATATGAGTAAGACCGGAATAATTAGAGTAATAATAGAGGTCAACAAGTATAGATGATGAGATTGTGTTTTTAGGTTAAGTTTGTTGTGTATATATATGTGAAATGGATTCATGTGAGTAAGTGGACTAAATGATACTTAATGTTGTGTTCATAAACTAATTAGTGTGTTTTTACAAATGCAAATAGGCTTAGTAAAGAGTTAGAGGATATAAGACCTTAAAAATTTCAAAACAAGTACCATAGGGTAAATGCCCTGTTCATCATCGGCGTAATTGCGGTCGTTATCCTCTTGGAGTTAAAATTTCTTGTTTATCACAGCCGTTATTGAGGTCGTTTCTTGGCGAATGAAATTTCAAAGGTTGATCACAGCCGTTAGAAAGCCGGTGATCTCCTCTGAGTGTTGTCAAAAGCTTGATTACCATCATAATAAGGCCCGTTATCTTCTCGGATTCCTTTTGGAAAGATTCTTTCAAAGTTAACTCGGGTGTAATGGATATCACAGTCTATATCACAACCATAATAGGAGGTGTGATCTTTTAATATAGGCATGACAAGGCCAATTATGCGTATTGCAGCCTAAGCTCATAGGCATGATGATGCCCGTAATCCTTATCACGGCCTAGGTCACAGGCATGACAGACCTTCTAGTACTGTTCATATAAAAATAAAAATAAAAAAAATATGAAATAAATAAATCCTTGATGATGATAGATAGATGATTAATAAGATATGAAATGTGTATTTGTGTTTAAAAGAATAAAATGTGAGATAATTAGAGTCTTGTTTTAGTATAATGATTATTTAATGAGTTAATATGTTGTTATAAATAATAAGTTTAATATGAAATGATTTTCTTGACAGACACCCACTCTCAGTTTGATTTGAGCACAGGTCTATGATATGAAAGATCAAATTATTCAGGTACGTAATAGTTTGTTTGATTATTGTTAAGTTAGGCAGACTTTAAATGGACTTAACCAAAGATGAACTCAAATGGTTTGAAATTGTTTGTGGTTTTCGTAGTTGAATCTGGTTCGAGGAGCGACATCCTTATCATGATATAATGACACAGTAGTTAGGCGCTTAGACCACATTATCATGATGCAATGACTTTTCTTTTACCATGATGCAATAGTGATTTATGAATGGCTAAGTGGGTAATCGATAGGGCAGGTAGTATCGTGTAACATTTGCTTATTCTTAAAAGGAAATAATATGATTTAGTTCACGTTTATGGGATCGGTTGAACTAGATGATCTTATGGATTAAGTTAAGTAAAGTTGTGTAACGGCTATTAACCTTAGATGAGATTAGTACTTTGTTTTTGTAGGTATAGGAGTTATAGGTCTTCGGAAAGCTTATAAGAACTTCTTGAGCAGTTGCTGTTACTCAGGACCCTTAAACTCCTAAGATTGTAATTGGAGTTTGAATACTTTAATAATGATTGACCTATTTAATCAAAGATAATCAAATTGTTGTTTGCTGCATTACATTTAGCCTAGGTGTGTTTGACATTTCGTATTTGTTTGTGTTATTGCATGCTGGGCCTTTGGCTCATGATATTACCTTGCAAGTGATAATGATGATGATTGCTATGATGATATGAGTTACAGGACCGATTAGGAAGACTTATTGGATGAATGGGACAGTTAGGAAACCTAGATGCAAACCAAGATGTTTTGTTTAAATTACCTTAAAGACTTTTACAAAGAAATGTATTTTGTTATAGGCTTGTTGCTAAAAATCTTAGTGTGTAAAATAGGATTTTAAGTTTGTTTCTTATGCTTTAATTATAAGAAAGTCATATATTTTTGTAGTGTTATTGGTTTGGCACTAAAATTATTCTAAGTTTATAAGGTTAACCTACTCATTTAATGAGTAGTATTATGTTTATGCTATATGATGTTATCGCAGGATTAAACAAACAGTCAATACATTCATCTTCTTTGTGGAAAGCTTTACATATATTACTTGAGTATTTTATAATACTTGAATATAATGTGTGGTTGGAGGATTTGACATGCCTAATAGTGGTATTAGGTAGGTTGGGTCCTTACATTGTGTAGCCTTAATTCTTGTTGGAGGGGACGACAAGGACCACAAGTTTAAAGGGCCAAAAGTGAAACTTAATGTCTTAAGTCTAGTGCAACATCTATGTATTTGATCAATTTGCTCTATTCATCTTGTAATAGAGGTTATGAAGATCTTGGGCCTTTGGGGTGGTATAAGCTAATCGAGACATTTCAGTAATGTTAACATGCAGGTGAGAGTGGAGAATCTACATGTTAGTGTAGGACAACACAAGACAAGACATATAATTGTAATACCAAAACTAGATAAAATGAGATTTGGGTCTTAAAGCTATGCCTTTCTTCTACTTCATTCTCCTCGCAAAGATGGAATGATATGTATGACACAATCATGGAACATCCTAGGTAAAAATGTATGGTTGACCTAAATAGTTCCTAAAGGACAATAGTTTTGTGTACTAATGATATTAATAGTAGTCTCTTCTCAATGGAGATAAAACATGTTTGAATATTGCCTCCCTTTCACATCATAGTAGGACAAAAAAAAAAGGATTTTTTTTCTTTTTTATTTTATTTTTTGCCAGTAGCTCTTATGATTTCTTAAGGTGAAGTGTACTAGAGGAAAAAAACAATATTCCATAAAACATAACTAGTACCTACATACCACTTATAGATATACAAACATATTATGATGAATAACAAATCTGTTCTTTCTTACTAATGAGATTACACTCCTCTTCCATGGTCAACAAGGACACAATTAACGTGGTAGAGATAATAATTAAGCAGTCATACAACTAAGATCAACTTTTTGACCCCTGCAGACATATTGGATCAATATTTTGAGATAGTGAGATGATGCTCGAAACCACTTTTCTTTCATGCTCAAAATGAAAAAAATCTCATGCTTGTATTTTCCTATGACATGATAACTACCTTCTCTGATTTATAAATCATATTTTAAAACATGGAAGAGATAGTCGATAGCTTATAAAATAACTACCATCTTTGATTTATAATTAGGTTACGTGTCAAAAACTACTTAGTACTTACTTACCATGTGTATATTAAATGTAATGTATAATACCCATTAAAATCTTTCTCACAAATTTGGCAAGTGGCATACACATGTTTACACGTGTTTGTGCACTTAAACAATGAACACACAAATATAGGTACATATTGACATATACATATATTCACTCATATGCAAATATTGTTGTGATAATTTAAAGGATGCATAATCACCTAATTTTTGCCTAGTTTTTATTTCTTTCACTTTTTTTTCTTTTTATAATTTTGATACCAATCTAAACAAAGCAAGCATTCATTGAATTAGTTTATCGTTAGGAGCTATGTTGTCAGAGTCAGACTTGACTTGGACATTCTAGAGGATCAAGGTCAAGGGATGGAACCGGATTGAACTGAGGGTTGAACCAAACCATTCATATGACCGAGTTAGGCTCAATAGGGTAGTTGAACCCAATTTTGACTACTGTAATTCGCAATTGTATCTTGTTATGCTTGAGCCTTTAAAGTTTTTGAAAATGTTGGTTTAATCGGATTAATGAACATTAACATATAACATTATATTTTGAGAGAGATAGGGACGGAATGAAGATGTTTGAAAAAAAAATGAGAAAAATATAAGTTTCCTATTTAAATAAGAAAAAAAAGTTAGAAAAAAAAATTGGTAAAATAGTTTCTTCTATTTTTTTTTATTGAAAATAACATAAATGTTTCTATATCTGAAAAATAAATACTTTAGCTTTGAGGGTGAACTTATCGTTTTGTTTGAATTCTATCCTTCCAATTCTCCCCGGGAAAATCGTTTTGGTTTGGCTCAAAACCACAAGCTTATTTTCCCAAATTCATTTCCTTCCATTTTCCGTTCCTTATTTTGATGGGCAAATGCCAATAGTTAAGATATCCACGAACACAGAATAGGAGATGGGGCATTTTCACATAAGTGCAGGCATTTCTTTTTATTTTTAATTTCAAATTCCTCCTCTCCCCTTACTTCAATCCAATCACAGTGTGAATGACCAAGACAACAATAATAGCAATGCACACTATCAATGATACAGTAAAAGGAAAAAATACATCAAATAAAAATTAGGAAAAATGATTTCCTCTTTCAAAAAGTAAATTCTTTAAAAGCTTTTATTGACATTTCTAATTATTTCACTGATCAAAGTCGACAAATGTAATTTGTTGTCTTCAGCTCCATGTTAATTGTATCAGCCATTATAATTGCAACATTTTAATATTACTACTAAAATTTTTGACAATTCTAGAACTTTAATTATAGAAAATGACTAAAAAATCATTCAAATATCTTTTCTGCAAAAAAGAAGCACACTTTCAATTATATAATACCATCCATTTTTAGTATTATTCTTAGATTTTTACTGGTAACATCCTAAAAAACATAATACACCTCAAAAATTTGCTTGACAAATTATTTCTGACTTATTTTGTATAAAAATTAGGACTACTTCAGTATGTAAAAACATTTTCGTTTTTGTGCATGTATTCACCATATATATTTATATATAATATGTATATTTCGGAAAATAAGACAAACAAATACCGATAAAAGAGTATTATATGCGTTTTTGCTAAAAACTTCTTGTAAAAGCAAGCTTAACTAATTAATGCGTCTGTTCTTGTAAGCGAAGAAACCGAGTAAGCAAAAGCATCCAAAATATGGAATATATATTTTAAATAAGTAAAATTTTCCATGGAATATATATATATATATCTCTATATGGATGAAACACGTATCTATTAACTTTGCAAAAAAAATTATACAAATACAAATTATGTACATATAATTACAGAAATACTGATGAAAAATCATATATAGAACAAGCGTTTTTCAAATTTACAAAATAGTTACCCTTTGAAAATGTGATTCATTAAAAAATCATGCAGTATTGAATCACATCTTTAAAAGGTATTTTACTTTTTTTTTTTTAAGATGAATCGTATCTTTGAAAGGCGATTTACGTATTTTGTACATGAATCGCTTCTTTAATAGACACTTCATATTTGTATATGAATTATGTCTACAAGATGCGATTCATGTACAAATTTGTGAATCGCTCGTTGAAGACGCGGTCTTACTCGGTAGTTTGATAATTAATATTATATAATTTTTATTTGAGTTGATAATTACACAATTTTCTATATATATATATATATATAGTTCGGTAAAATAAGAAAGTGGATTCAATTATCAATCACTAATATATATATATATATATATATTTTCCTATATATCAATCTCAATTATAACTAATTTATTTATACTTAGTTAAAATTCATTTAATTATCGCTAACAATTTACCAGGTAAACTTCCGAGTGAGTAGAGCAAATTCCATTTTCTCCATCAAGTGTTGGAATAAATTCATCAATCAGGGGATGGATTTTACGTACATCTCCACCAACTTTTGCTTCTAAATGCTCCAGTATTTCTTGATCCGTCGGATCGAATTTCACACCGGCCGGTAATCCCGGCAAGTCATTAATCCTAGCTTATCCGATTTAAAAATAATAAATAAATAAGATCCAAATTAAAAAAAAAAAAAAAGAAGAAGAAATTTGGCATAATCGTGTATAGATAGAGATTCCTATTGGAAAAACGTACCGTTTCGTAATTACTAATTACCTGATCGTACAGTTCGATATAATGGCCACTCGAAGGACATGTAATAGATCTAACACCACAACCACAATCCCCACCGCTAGCGGAGGAGATCGTGTCGATGATGCTGCAGGTGCCGGTGCCGGGATCTTTACTTGTCGGTTTGATCATAATCCTTGCTGCTCCTGCTGCTGCTTCTTCTTTTTCATTTAGGTCATTATTACTGCTACACCAAGTGATTGCTTGCATTTTATTCATGCACATACTATACAGATGGAATAAAAGAGAATATTATTTGGTACGAGAAAGCAATAACTATACTATGAATCGATTGTTTATTTAATTGTCTTCTGCTATTGATGTTTGCGAATTTTATTCTTCTACGCAACGCCTTCTTTTCCTTCTTAGCTTTTTCATTTTTTTTTTATTTTATTTTCACTGAACAGTTCAACTACATAGGACTATTACAACATGTTAATACGGAAAGCCGAACTCGATATCTCAAGGATTAGGACTTAAACCAAATGTCACTAGACCACAAGATCATAAGCTGTTATGTATTTGTATCTTATTTGTATTTAATTTGTATAGTCTGTTTATAAGTAAATATGTCTTTTTTTTTTTTTACCTATTTTTGATAAATAATTTAATTTAAAATTAATATGAAATAGATGTCAACCCCAGAAGAACAAACCTGCACCCTAAGAATTTATATTGAAAAATTATTAGATCCAGCCAATTAGTACATATATATTAACTTTTTTCTTTTCTTAAGTGGGTTAAGGCTGTGATTTTACAGAAAAGATAAAATTTCCAAAATAAGAAAGTAACGAGAAATAAACAAATGGAAGAATTATAAAGAACAACTCTGATTTTATTCTTTCTTATTCTTTCTAAGACGTTTCAACCTCTTTTATTAAACTTGTATGCTGTCCTACAAACATAGAGAGCTGCAGAGTCTCAATCTAGCTAGATTTCTAGAGTGTCTTTAAAGCTATGCCTTTACGTGCAAGAACATGGTGATCGATTATTTAAATAGAGGGCCCTAAATCGGGTGGGTAGTACTAGTTGATAAAGAATTAAATGTGAATTTGATTGGATTTGGGATTTTGAGTTTCTATGTTAATTCCCGGTAATACTCAATAAACTTGATCTTAATTTCATTAGACAAGATTAGATTCTACTTGTGAAGATATAGATTAGTGTAATTACAATTAATGCAACAATAAATATAATTTATTGTATAATAGTTATTAGCTTTTATTAGGAGGAATTTTTGTTTACTAAAATATCTGAATAAATCTTATATATATATATATATATATTCTCTTTTTTGTATATTAAAAATAACAATAAAGTTATTCTTTTTTTTTTTCCCACATGGTATGAACCTGGGAAGTCCGAGAAGATAAGGCTGGCTCGCCATCCAGATTAGCAACAAATGATGATATGAGAGATGCTTGAGCGCCGCACGGGAACTCTTTGAGGGATGAAACTCCTGTCCCGTGACAAATGGTATCAGAGTCCTACATTCTCATAAGGAGCGCCCTCTTGACTTTGCCACGATCCTCCATGTGTTTGGGAGGTTCAACTATATCAATTGGTTTCGGCCTGCCTTGGCCTTATCAGGAGAGTGGTATTTACTCCGAACCAGTTTGTTCACTGGAGGCTAGACCCGCCTTCAGAGATAACCCACACCACGAACAAACCTTATGCTGATGCCACTCATAACTCAATATACTCGAGTTAAACACCCCCATAAAATCCTCAACTCTCGGACCGTGACACCGAGCTCATAAGCTTGAGATACATGACATGTTATGGATAAGGATTTAATGCAAGATTTTTGTCAAGAATTTATGCGAATGATGAAAGAAGATAAGCAACATTCAATAGAGGAGTTAGTTGTTAATTTGATGCATTATGCAAGTAATGCGCATGCTACGTTCGTCTTCTAGATGGCACATTAAAATCTGTCCATCTCATTGCTTCAATTTCTCTTATTGACAAGCTAATGTTATCAAATGTTTTTTACATCCTACAATTTACTTATAATCTTTTGTCCATTCATAAGGTTCTTGTTGGAAATCCTTATGTTGTTGTCATTTATTCATCTTCTCTTGTTTTTCAAGACTAGAAAACTAAAGAAATTATTGTCAAGGTTGAATCAAATATTGGACTATATGTCATTAAGTATTCTGTTAATAGGAGCTTTATGTTTCTACATGATTATGCACATCACTAATCTTTTTCTTCTGTCAATTTGCCTTGTAATAAAATAGATTTCTTATGCTTGTTTCATGCAAGACTATGTCATACTTCATGTTACAAGCTTCAACATGTCGATGCTTGTAAGTCCTTTGTTGTAAAAGATTTTGTTTGTGATGTTTGTGATGAAGCTAAGGTTCATTGTCTTCCTTTTGAACGGAGTGATAGCACTTCTTTAGCTAGATTTCATTTGTTGCACTTGGATATTTGGGGTCCTTATCATATATCTTCCATTTCTGGTGCCAAGTATTTTCTTACTATTCTTGATGATTATACTAGAAGTACTTAGACTTATTTGCTTCATAATAAGTCTCAAGCACCAGTTATTATATCCAAGTTTTTGCACTATGTTTCTAATCATATTTTTGCTATACTGAAGGTTATTCGTATTGATAATGGAGCTGAGTTTCTTTCTCATGCATGTTTAAACCTTTATGATAACTTGGGAATTACACATCATCGCACTATAGCTTATACACCACAACAGAATGAGAGGGTTGAGTGTAAACACCATCATTAACTTGACACGGCTATGAGCTCTATGTTTAAATGCCAATATTCCAAAAGAGTTTTGGGGAGAGTATGTTCTTATTGCAACTTACCTTATAAACCAAATGCATATTTCTTCTTTTGATTGGAAAACACCTTATGAGTTTGTGTTTGACGAACCACCCTCCTATGATCATTTACGCGTAATGGGTTGTTTATGTTTTGCTAATAAACCTTCACACATGAGAGATAAATTGGATAGTCATGTTGATAGATGTGTTTTCCTTGGTTATATTGCTAGGTAAAAGGGCTATAAACTGTATAATCTTCACATTAAAATGTCTTTGTTAGTCGTGCTGTAATTTTTCATGAGCAGGTGTTTCCTTTTCTATCTCCTTATCTTTCTGTTGAATCTAATAAAATTAGTTTTGATTCTAATTCAACTGCATCTCCTGTTGATGTCTTTGAGTTTGATGAAGATGTTTTTACTAATTCAAACTTTAATCCTTTGTCTGTTACTTCAACTAATGCTCTTGTTTCTGTTTCGAATGAACCCGATAATGATGTCACTAATGCTCCTCTTTCTATTTCGAATGAACCCGATATTGATTTCTCTGTTCCTGAAAATGACATTTTTGTGGTTCTCTGGTTCAGATGTGCATGTAGGTCATCTAGGACACATAAGACTCCCAATTGGCTCCAAGACTTTGTTCATTCCGTTCATACTAGTTCCACTTGTTTTGTTTCTTCCCATCAACGTTATCCTTTATTTTCCCTTGATGATTTTTCTTCTTACCCTTTAGATTATGTTGCTTCGTCAGCACAAGTTTTAACTACTAAAGGACCATATTGTTATTTGCATGCATCACAAGATCCTAATTGGGTATTAGCTATGCATAAAGAATTGGAGGTTTTAGAGCTTAATGACACATGGGATATAATTGATTTGCCTTAAGGAAAATGAGCTATAGGTTGTAAATGGGTTTTTAAAATAACGTATAATCCCAATGGTTCTATTGAATGTTATAAAGTGCATCTAGTTGATAAGGTTATACTCAAATAGAGAGAGAGGATTATCATAACACTTTTTCACTTGTAGCACATTTGGGGATTGTTCGCACATTGCTTGCTGTAGCGGTTGCTAGAGGATGGCCTTTATATCAGTTAGATATTAATAATACTTTTTTGCACGATTTTCTTAATGAAATGATTTACATGAGCTCACCTGATGGATATACGTAAGCATTGCCTAGTCAAGTTTGTAAGCTAAAAAAATCTCTTTAGGGCCTTAAACAAGCTTCTAGGCAATGGAACATTGATATTTGTCACTTTTTGCTAAGGCAAGGATTTGTTCAATCTCGTGCAAATTATTCTCTCTTCACTAGGCAAATTGGGAATGAGTTTACTGTTGTTTTGTTGTATGTGGATGATCTACTTGTTACAGAAGCACTTTGGCTGCAATTTCCTTATTGAAATCACAACTTGATGATACATTTACAATAAGGATCTTGGCTTCGCTCGCTTCTTTCTTGGGTTTGAATTATGTCGTACTTCTCAAGGATTGCTTATTCATTAACATAAGTTTCTTTAAGATTTATTGGTTGATCTTGGATTTTCAGGCTGTAAATAAGTTTCCCAAACATTGTTTATTGGTTTTAAACTAGATTTTGATGTAGGGGATCCCCTTTCTTCACTAGCTAAATATAGAAGACTTGCTGGACGTCTTCTTTATCTTGCTATAACTCGTCCAGACATTTCCTATGCCATTTAAGTTCTTTCTCAATTTATGTCTTGGTTATATTCTTTGCATTTGCAAGCTGCTAATCATGTCTTACGTTATCTTAAAGGTTCTCCCTCACTTAGTCTTTTTTTGCTACTTTTAATTCTTTGGAATTGCTACATTTCACAGATGCTGATTGGGGGTGGTCTATGGTTGATCGGCACACTTTAATTGGCTATTGTGTCATGTTGGGTTCGGCCTTGGTTTCTTGGAAAACCAAGAAACAAAGCACTGTTAGTACATCTACCATAGAGGCAGAGTATCGGAGTCTTGCAGCTACTGTAAAAGAAGTTTTATGGGTTTCTTTTATTCTTCATGATCTTCATGTTACTCTTCCTCATCTTATTCCTTTAATGTGTGATAATAAATCAGCTATTCAGATTATTACAAATCCTTGTTTGCATGATAGGACAAAACATATTGATGTTGATATTCATTTCATTCAAGATCATGTGGCAAGTGGTTTTTTGCAGCCTCGTTATATTTCTACTCATCATCAACCTGTTGAAATGTTTACTATGGTGATTTCTGCAGCTTGGCTTTGTTTGTTTCTTTCCAAGTTGGGCCTTGTAGTGGCTTTAACTCGATGGAGGGTGATAAAGATATAGATTAGTGTAATTACAATTAAATTAGTGTAATTACAATTAATGCAACAATTAATGTAATTTATTGCATAGGAGCTTTTACTTGGATTTTTAGTTTACTAAAATATCTGAATAAGTCTTATATATACATATATATTCCTTTTTTGTATATGAAAAATAACAATAAAGTTATTTTTTTTCTACACTACTTATTAAAAAAATTATATTTTTCTTTTGACTAAAAATCATATTGATATCAAACTTGATTTAAACTTTTTTAACCTTCAAACTTGAAATAAATTAAATCGAACTTATGAATTACTCAGAGTCAAATATTATGAAACTTGTGCTTAATTGATAAATAACTTAATTAAACAAAACTCAAACTCATCTGTTAAATCAAATTTAAATGAATATCGAGTTGAAGCCATATTGCATAGCAAATAGTTTTCTACCAAGATGTTTGCTAGGAAGAGAAGTCCAACTTGTTCATTACAATAAAAAGGAAAAACCATTATAAAGAAAATCATATTTTAATATTTTTCTAAACAAGTGGATTGACAAATACAAGTGCTTCTTCGCTTTATATATTGATACTACAATAGTTTTGACATAATTCAAAATAAATATAGTGTCATGTATATGTGGCATAAAAATTACGGCACATAAATAATAATAATAATAATACAAACTGCTAATCCTCTATTTCAAGTTCATTTCTTCGTCTATAAGAATGTGAGTGCTAAGTATCTGTCCTTAAAATATGTGTAAATTGAGAGAAAAACCTATGTACGTAGCTTGTTTCCTTAATTAATAATGTCACGACCAACCATGCTAGGCTTCACCGCAGTAGAGAGGGTGCCCCTAGGCTCTCAGGTCACCCTGGGCAGGGGTCGTGATGCTAGGAATACTGGCCCTCCCAGCGTACCCTCAAGCATAACCAGGATACCAGATATATTGTGTAATGACTCTGAATTCTACCCACCGAGATATTATCTACTTTGACCACACGCCTTATGGTTTTTCCCTTTTGGTGTCAATGCTTCCTAGGGGAGTCACCCATCCTAGGATTGCTCTACCCAGTACATACTTAACTTTGGAGTTCTGACAAACTCCAAGCCATTACTGTAAGGACCCGCTATCACCCCTATAATTAAAAGAGGCGATAACAGTTTCCCAACCACATATAACCTACAAATTTATATGTAAGGTTGTCCAAAAAGAAGTGTTTGAGGAATTGTTTGTCTAATTTCACATAATTAACAAAATTGAAACCATAGTTTCTCAAAACTTTTAGCAAAACATAACTACTCCTTCCATATCAACTTTCACAAAAGAAATATACCAAAGTCATGCATAGCTAAGTACGTATATATATATATATAGCATATTACAACCAAAGGCTTCTTACAAGCCTTAACAAAATTACAATTATAATTCAACTAGAACTTTAAATACTATCACAAAAGCTATCATAACTAGTCTATTACAAAATATGGATCCCATCAAGTCTAAGGTCATCTCTAGTCCTCCAAATCATCAAGAAAATCCTTGAAATCGGTTCCATACCCTATACTCGTATAAAACTCATCGGATTCATCACCTAAAATGGTTAAAATATGAGCCAAAGGCCAGTACGCAAGTAACGAATACAAATGCAAAGTGATTCACACATACTCAAGCTAAATGCAAAATGCAAAATGCAATCACCAATAATTTATTATTCAATCTTTAGCTATTCATACATCATGAGAGTATTCAAACTTCGGGCAACAGGGATTTCTAGGGGAACCTAAGTAATAATCACGATGCTTAGGGGGTTGATATAAGTAGCTCGGATATTTATACCATCCTAGATAAATTTATCCATAAAGATTAAGTAATCTCATTTAGGGTTTCTAGTCGTTTCTCGACTTTACTTAACTCAATCCATAATATCACTTAATTCAAGTGTTCCCATAAATATTGAATTAAATCACATTACATCCTTTCAAGAATAAGAAAATGTTATACCGATACCAAATTCCCTATCGATTACCCGCTGAACCACTTATGAAAGTCATATCAAAATGACAAGGGTGGTCTAAGCGCCTAAAACTACCATGCCCCAAATCTGAGCAAGGTTACCGCTCTCCAAACCAGATTTAATGATATAAAAGACACTCAATGAACAATTATTAAATTTAATTTAGGGTAACTTGAAATAATGTTTATCCTAGCAAAGAAACAAGCAAGTCACCGCATACCTGTATTAGCTCGGGAACTAATGGGGTTGACCAAGTAAGGATCTATCACTGTACAAGATAATATTGAATTCCTCACTTAGTTCAAGCATTAATTAACTAATTAAAGAAATTCAAATAGATTATTACACAGTCATAACATAGCATTTAAACATCATATCATATTATACAATACTCAACAAATATTCAATTGATCATATATCAAGCTTTGGGAAATATTAGAGAAATTTTTTGAAAATGAAAACTACAGGTGACATGCCGGCCTTCAACACCGGCAGCATTGAACCGGTGTACAATGTACTAAAATTCAACGCTTGCCATCATTGGCAGCGTTTAAAGATACGCGTGGGATACTACATCGGTAGCTTTAAGCTTGGTGTTAAAACTTATGATTCTGTTCGCATTCCACATCGCCTCTAAGCTGGCGGCGTTGGAACTCTAATAGCTGGCGTACGTTTTGGAAAATAAACACTAGCCAATTTTCCTTACAAAAGCCTGCAGCATTTTAAGCAGTTTTTAGAAAATAGGTTCTAATCACCTTCAACACTGCCTTTATGTCGGCGACGTTGAAGTACCAGATGCCGGCGTACACTCAAAAACAGGCCTATTCGAAAATGTTTTACTTTCCCTGTTTTCTTTACAACATTTTGTAAACTTTTACACTTTCAAATCTTCTTTAAACTCATCCAAAAACTTGTTATATGTTCTAAACACCATTCAAACAACACAAACTCTGCTTCTAATCATCAAATACCCAACTACAATATCAAACACCAAGTACACTTCAATTCCACATGCCCTTACACTACTCAACCCTTAAGCCATCCCAACACAATCATCTCCACATATCAAAATTCATATAAAACATACACTATAACTCCTCTAGCAATATAATTCTACTTAAATTACATAAATACACAAAATCATTTTATCACCAGTTGACACATAAACCCTATTCTAACAAAAGCTCAACTTAAATACAAACAAGGCAAGAAGAATACACTAACCATATGGACTTAGAGCCTTGATTTAATAATCTTGTTGC
The DNA here is from genome assembly GCA_024138025.1 of Combretum micranthum. NCBI lineage: Eukaryota > Viridiplantae > Streptophyta > Magnoliopsida > Myrtales > Combretaceae > Combretum > Combretum micranthum. The sequence goes on along the minus strand of JAMXBD010000012.1, from coordinate 1,166,074 downwards.
AAGCCTTTGTGGGTTTAAGTTGTAGAAAATGAAGGGTTCAGTTGTGCATGAACATGAGAGAGCTTTTGAAGGAGTAGAAATGAGGTTTTGAAACTTTTTGGCATGTGTAAAGGTGGTTTGAAATTTTTGAACGAATTTTGCACTTCAAAAGTTGATATTTATCTCTTTGGTTGACTTTAGTGGCTGCCCTAATTAAGTCCTTTAATTGGCTTGGATTTGGCTAATTAATGAAGCTTACTTTTTAGCTAATTAAATGTGGTCTTTGGCTTTATTTGTGACAAAATTTTCTGCTATACATTGATCTAATTATATGCATAATCTAACTTATTCTAATCATATTTCATACATTCTAATACACTTAAAAAAATTATGAACTCAATATTTAATCATTCTAAATTATTTAATTATTTTAAAACAACAACTCAACTCATTATTCATGTATCAACATAATTCACATATATTATATTTCAAAATCATATATAATTTCAATAACACATTTATAAAATGTAAATTAGGAAATTCATGGCTATTTCAATTACACTGAAAAGGCACCTCTGTGATTAAAGTTTTAGAGCTCATATTTGAGAGGTATTATATACTCCCCCACTTATAATCATCAGTGAGGATGAAACAGAATCAAACCCAGATTCCTCATAATCGTAATTCAAACTTTTAGAAATCATCTAAACATAGAAATGAGAATGAAACCGGAATCATGAGTTCATTCTTGTATATTAAATGTGATAAGCATTAAAGTGATCTTGAGATTCTATATCTTATTATGTATTAACTCTTTAATTTATCAAGTAAGTTTCATCGATGGTATTCTAACTTTTTAATTTATAAGAGTTTGATACCTAAAAAAAAATTGTATCAAAATGATACCTAAATTTTTAAAAATGTTTATTGAATGTACATTTGGCCAGTTTTCGACCATTTCTCCAACCATAATCTAACTTGCAAACAAAATTCATTAAAAATTATTTTCCTCTCTCCTTGTCAGTATGTTCTATTATTTTTTCAATTCTTTATTTCCTCCCTCTCTCTTCCCTCTCTTCTTCTTCTTCCTCCTTCTCCTCTTTACCTTCAAATTAAAAAAAAAAAAAAAATCATCTACAATCAAAATCCCAAGAACCATTATTTTGTTCTTTCTCTTTCCCCCCTTTTTGTTGTGCCTTTTGCTTCTTCTTCATTTGAAATTGAACAAATAAATTAATTTTTTAATGAATTTCATTGGCCATGTTAGATTCCGACTGGAGAAATGGCTGAAAACTAGCCAAATGCACCTTCGGTGAAAAATTTAAAAAATTTAGGTATCATCTTAGTATAAAAATTTTTTTAGGCATCAAATTGTTAGAAACAAAATAGTTGAAGTACCATTGATGAAGCTTACTCGTCTTTTTATTTAGCTTTTTCTAGCAAATACAGACACTTTTTTAAAACTTTTTTCTAACAAATTATTTATTAAAACATAGATACAAATAAAAAAAAAGTTGGCAGTTCTTATGAAAAGATCAAATATAAATAAAATATAGATACAAATTGGATATATTTACATATATTGTTTCGATACAAATATATATACAGATAAAAAACAGACCATCCAAACAGACTCTTAATTATCAAAAGAGCTTTACAAGGTTAGAAAAGAATATATTGTATATAAAATACACAATGGAAATATATGAAAAGATTTTAGGTAAGAAAAGGCTGACAAGACAATCGTTATTCGAGAACATCTAAATATGTTACTCAAAATATGGAAGGACCTTGATTTTGATTCCTTTTTTTTTTTTTTTTTTGGTCAATTGACTTTCATTTTTCACATTTACATATTGTTGGTTATAAGAAAAAGAAAATTACCTAGGATCGATGTTCTTACCCGCTATAATGTATGAAATTAATAATAATTCAAAAAAAAAAAAAAAGAAATCCTTGTGATACCCCTAAAAAGAGGTTTGAAAGCTGTAGATTACTCTATGTTTGTATTAAAATTAGTGGAACCTTCGATGTATTTATTGATTTGTTTTTTTAATAACTTGGATCCATTGAAAGACTTATATTCGTATTACTTAATCGCAATGGTCCTTAGCTAATTCTGTTAAACAAATACTATCTTCTATGACTTTGAAGGAGGGGAATTCAAATCTCAAAATATTTTCTTTCTTTCTTGTTTTCTAATGAATTTGTCCATAAATTATAGGACATTATAAAAGAAAGACTTTGCATTAGGGAAAAAATGAAAGAAAAAATAAAAAACTTTCGTTGCCATTGCTTGTGGATTATTCTAGTGTCAAAATTTTAGTATTTATACAATCCAAGATGTATCAAATTATGACCATAAAAGATGTATGCAAATATGACCATAAAAGATATGGTAAACTGAAAATAACAATAATTAAATAAATATAACTTAAATATAGATTGGAACTGAAATGGCAGTGCAACCATTCTAAAATGGTTTCGTTTGGCTCTTCAAATTGCCAAAAGCATTTTGGTTCGAGCGAAAATATGAACCGAGCAGTGCTTTTCCAACAACTCCAATATCTCTTTTCAACCAAGGAATAAAACATGAACGTTTCATGATATTTATTTATTATAGCGCAGGACTGCTTTTTCTAAGAATGGTGTATTGTAGGGTCTGTTTTTGTTGATTGTTTTCGTATCGTTCTTGGTATTTTATTTTTATTATTTAAATAAATTGTTTGTCCAAAACAGTTACATATAAAAGATATATATTTTTATTTATAAATAAATTAAATATATTAGATACAGATAAGATACATATGTAAATCATATAATCCGACCTTCATCTCCTTTAGCAATATTTTTGTTATATATATATTATTATATATATGAGTTAATATAAATGAAAAATCCCTCATGATTTCCCCTTTTTTTATTTTTTCACTTTTTTTTTTTGTAAAAACACCAAAAAAAAATACTACTCATACTAATAATAAACAAATACAATCTAGAAGAGAAAACACACCATGAGAAACAAGCAAAAAACAAAATTAAAGAACCTCCCCAAAACTATTACTTATAGACTTCTTATATTGCTAACAACTATATTCACATTTTGATCCCATGCACAAGTGTGAATTTTCAAATAAACATCTTGGTAGATACTATAGACTATATAGTTAATATTAATATTTTCATTCTTGAATATCTTCAAATTTCTGGCTTTCCAAATGTAGTAAACAGCTACATTTAACATTAGTCTTCTTATCCCAACTAGTTTACTCTTTTCTTTAGCTTTATTGCTAAACCAACTGATTAATCTTCGAAAATTCTAAATGTTGGTATGAATAGCACAAGTAGGAAGAAGAATTGTCCATACTCGTCTACTAGCCCCACAGTTATAAAAACAATGATCGATTGTTTCTGTTCTACTATTATAGAAAATGCAACAATCATCATCAATGATTTCTTATTTTTTAAGTCTCTCCCTGATTTTCAGTCTTCTTTTCAGTACAAGCCAGAGGATGACATTATGTTTGGGTATTCTTCTACCTCTCCATATGAGATTTGTCCAACTAATATGATCAAAGGAAGTCCTCAAACGTTTGTATGCATTAGAGATAGTGAACCGACTAGAATTTGATCCTTTCCACTTGATAATGTATTCCTAAGCATCAATTGTATTAGCATCAATGGGGTTAGGGAAGCACTAAGTGTCATTTCTCCAAAACTCAGACTTTAGTCTTCTTAGAAATTTCAGAATCTTTGATCGAAACATTAGGAAACTTAGCACTGGCTGATTGCCCTTCTATCCAAGGGTCATACCAGAATCATAAAGTTCTAGCATTGCCAATCTTGTAGTAAAAAAACTACCTGATTTTATTCCTGAGTTTTAAAATCCCAATCCAGATCCAACTAGTGTCAGCAATTTTAGAATTCCCCTAGAAGCTAGATTGTTTAATTTTACCAGTACTGCACCATTGAGTCCAAAGAGATTGCTGACCATTTGTGAGCTTCCAAATATGCTTGCTTAAGGTAGCTTCATTCCAACAGGTAATGTTCTTAATGCCTAAATCTCCAGTGGTCTTGGGTTTGCATACATCATTCCAAGAGATAGCACTATAGTGTTTGGAATTCATATTTCCTGCCCATAAAAACCTTCTGCAATACTTTTCAATATCACTAACAACTTTTCTAGGCAAAAGAAGAATTGAGGACCAACATTAATTATTTGAAAGCTAGATCTAACTTTTTTTTTACTTTTTTCTTACAAGTGTTTGATATGTTATGTGAAAGCTTGAGCTTGACCTAACTTCCTTACGAAAGCTGCAGCTAATTAAATGGAATGAAAGGTAATAGATGGTTTATCCCATACGAAAACCATTCACTCGTTTATATGGAGGTGTCCAAAATAAAGTGATTATTCTCTATGGCCGTGGATGACAATAATGTATAGACATACTAAAATTGAGCGCGCTGAGTCTTGACGTCATTAGTTAATTAGACATACTAATTAGTGCCCGATTGTTCTCAAAACATTATCTTAACATCTTATTTGGTTTTTTTCCGAATAGAATCATCATTCTACCTCATTATTTAAAATTTGTAAAAGTTATTTCACATACGGCTCAATCATTTTGTTAAATGAATAAAATTATAATAGAAATTGATCATCATTAATTAGCAATGAATTAAATAAAGTTATTTTCATTTGTTATTATTATTTTTAAAGTGAAGATAGTGTAGGAAAAAAATCAATTCTAACGTCAAATTGTTATTAATATGTTTGGGTAATTAAAAAATGTATTAATAGTCAATATTTTTTATAACAGAAATTAAATTTCTTATTGAATTATGATTAAATGCTATGATGGCTCTTCATAAGAAATAAGACTGTATTAAAATAGCAAAGTGAATGAACAGGTAATATCTATTCTATATATATTATAATTAAAAATATATAATATAAAAAGAAAAAAATATCAATATTTTTTTCATTTAAAAAACAACATTAGACTACCTTTATTGTGGGCAACCACCCAGATATGGGGTAACTCACAACCTTTGGGGTTGTGCAACGCTTTATTATAATGGATGGTTATTGACTACCTCTTTTTACTAAAAAGATGAAAAAAAATTAAAATATGATCTCCTCACAGTTGATTGTAAGACTTGACTTGACCTTTCTTTTTTTTAATACTTTTCCTTTTTTAAAAAAAATATTGTAAGGTAGGGATCCTCTAGGGATGTGGCTTAAATGACCCTCAAAATTAAGTGGTTTACGACTCATCTGTTACATTTTGGCCATGAGATGTAAAGGTGGGCAAGTGGGTTAAACGGGCCAACTCGGCCCGGCCCACTTTGGCCCGTGGGTTAAACGAGCCAAAAAATTTTGGCCCACTTTAAAAACGGGCCAAAATTGCCTGACCCTAACCCAATCCACTTTAGCCCGTGGGTTAAACGGGCCAACCCACTTTTTGACCCTTTTAACCCACTTACATATTTTGTGAGTTAAATGGGCCAAGTTGACCCATTTAACTTATTTATACTAATTAAATAAGATATATATATATAATAAAAAAGAGAGTTTTATAAGGTTATATATATTAATGATTAATTTCATTATTATTTTAATTACTTTTTATATAAAAATAAGTTTTCTAAAATAACTTATTAGATAATATATTTCATTTAAAACAATAATAATATATTTTATAAAATTTATGGTACATGTGCATCAATTTGTCATTCTTTGTTATAATTAACACATAAATTTAATCTTAAGTATAAAAAATCTCAAGAATAACCTTCATTAATACATATTTATCCTATAATTATTTATTTTATTTTTATAAAAGTGGGTTGGTGGGTCAACCCACTTAACCCACGGGGTAGCCCACTTTGGGCCGTGGGTTAAGTGGGTTGGGTAAAATTAACCCACTTTTAAACGGGCTAAAAAAAGTTGATCCTAACCAGTTTTTGAAGTGGGTTAAACGGGCTGGTCCGCGGGCCATAGCCCATTTGTCCAGCTCTAATGAGATGGTTGATTTTTTTTTTTTGTTATTATTATGCACTTTTTTCACAGCCTTTTTACAATTTTTTTCTTATTTAATTTCCTTATTCTATTTATTTTTTACAAGTTTTTTTTTCTTAATTTTAATTTTCTACAATATTTTTACTCTTATGGACTTTTCAATTTTATTTTTACACTTTTTTAATTTTCTTATTTCTTAACTATTATATATATTTGACTAAGTAATGTGCTATGTTAGCATTTTTTTAACATCATCATAATCAAGCTGCTAGTAGTCCTTTTTTTTCTTTCTTTTGACTCACTTAACATTATTGTAAAGATATTTATATGTTATTTTATGTACTTACACGTGTCATAGTTTAATGTACTCATATAGATATTATGTTAGTATAAATAGCTTTACTGATGTACTTGGTGGATATTGAAAACAGTAATAACAGAATAAGTTTTCCTTTAGTTTTTACACAAGTTTTACACCTTTGCGTCTTCTCTGAGTATTTCATGGATGTTCAGTGAGTGTGCTTTGTGTTTAACGATTTCAAATTTTTACATGGTATTAGAGCAATCATGGTATAATTCTTAACTGTTTCTTTTTCTTCTTCAATATATCATGAGTTCATATAGTATTCATTTTAGTTCAATAATATTGGATTTGACTATTTCTGATCCATTCTATATATTTGAATCAGATAACCCTAATATGGTTATAGAAAATCTGATTTTCAATGGTACTAATTATCTAGGGTGGATTAGGTCAATAAAATTAGGTTTAGGAGCCAAAAAGAGGTTAGGTTTTGTGGATGGAATCATTATCAAACTAGTAGATACTTCACCTGACCTGGTACAATGGAAAAGAGCTTATTACATGGTTAGATGTTGGATACTTACTTCAATGGTTCTAAAATTATGACACGGATTTCTATATACTCAATTTACTAAGCAATTATGGAATGAAATAAAAGAACAATATGGAATTTCAAATGGACCTTTGATTTTTCAATTGCAATATGAGATTTGCTATTTGAAGCAACAAAATCAATCTATTGGAGTTTATTATAATAAACTAAAAAGATAATGGGATGAATTATTCCAACTTCATGCTAACCCGCAGAGTTCATGTGGTCGACTAGAGTATTGTACTTACAAATTGAAAGAGCACATGAGTGAATATTAGACGAACAAAAAATTGATGCAATTTTTTATGGGGCTTAGTGAAGTATATAAGGATGTTTGTAATCAAATATTGTAAATGGATCCTATGCCTTTGATTAATAAAGACTGCTGTCTAGTCCAACAAATTGAGAAACATTTAGTCAACTAATATGGTCGCTTTAAATGTGAGAGGGAAGAATTTTAGTGTTAATAAGAGAAAGAATAAATCAAGGTTAATATGCCACCATTGTAAAGGAGAAGGTCATTTGATTGAGAGCAGATTTCAGTTGATAGGATACATCGAATGGTTTAAAGGTAAACATGTTATAAAAGTGAGCAAGAATGCTAGTGCTAACAATGTTTTCTCTATGAAGACAAGGGAATCTGCTATTCTGAAATATAATACACCTTTTAAGCAAGCTGAGGAAGCAAATTAGTTGCTTGATCATTCAATAGGAGATGCGGATATAGATCATCTTTTGTTGCAAAATCTTTGCATGGAAGTGATGTGCATGATAAAATCTAAAGGGGTACAAGTTAAAGCGAAAGCAAATAGTGTTGTGGCCTTTGCTAATATGCATTTTGCAAGTAACAACACTCTTAACCTTAATGCTTTAGGCAATAATGAGTTTTCTTGGATTTTGGACACTGGAGCTATAAATCATATGACACTAATGTTCAAACTCTTGAGCAACCTATAAATGTCCGAATGCCCAATGGCTTAATTAGCCCTGTTACTAAAGTTGGGTCGGTTCATTTAACTGATCAACTATACCTTGATAATGTTCGTTATGTCTCTTGTTTTACACACAACTTGCTCTTTGTTCATACCCTGGTTGTTAAACATAGTCTTGTTGCTATTTTTAATGGCTCTTCTTGTCATTTACAGGATCAGAACAGTGGCAGCGTGGGTGATGCAGTGGAAAAGATAGCAAATAACTATTTGGAAAGTGGCATAGAATTTGACGATGGTAGTTTCGTAATTTTGGAGGGTTATGGATTTTGATCGAGTGGGACTATATTCTGAAGGGAATCAAGCCAACGAGTAAAACTCACCAATTTCGCTCATGAGGCATGCCAGTTTTCGGCCAAATTCCTTTGTTTAGGTCATTAAAACCACGTTTTTACTATTTTTAGTAATTTTTTTTATGTCATATCTTTTAATAGGATACTTTTTTTATATGCCGTTTGTGGCATTAATCCCATCCGTTTATTTATTTTTGCCCTAGGTATTTATTAAATAGGTTTCCTTTTTTGGTAAAAAAAACATATTATATATATTCTAGTTTATAGTAGGCGCATGACAGATTATTTTGAATGAAATTTCTTTGAGAGTGTTCTTTCTATTCCAAATTTCGTCATATTTGTGTAGATTTCGATTTTTTATGCCAAATATCTAGGTATTCTTAGAATCAATTGATATTTGAATATCACAAGCTGGGTATTCGTGCACGAATCAACGTCTTGTGATAAACCTATCGTACAACCGCTGCGTCAGTGGGGCTTTTGCTAGTGTAATGAATGGACTATATGTGCTATGGCCACAAGGAGTATCTTATAATCATCCATGCAAGGTTGTCAAAATTGCAAGTCAATTCGTAAAATTATGCAAGTTTACGTTTCTAGATGGCGTTCCTTAGTCAACTTAGTAACAGAAACGTTCTCTATCAAAATCGCAGTAGATTCATAGAATTGAGATTGAGCGTTCGTTTCTACGAAGTCTATCGCTAAGTCTATTTTTACAAGCTAGTCCAAGTAAAACAATTAAAACATTTCTCTTATCAAATGAGTAATATACTTATTGCCGGTGTCTATTGTATATTTGATCGCTATCAGTAGAGGAAAGCCTAGCATTAATTTTTTTTTCATTCTGCAAACTAAACTGAATTGAGTAATAAATTAACATAAAAATAAGCTTCAATTTCGTTACTTCTATTTTTTAATATTAGTAAGTACGTGACAGGAAATTTATGCCATACCCATATCTTCTTATGCATATTCATTTGCCTGACACATGATGGAAATAAATGATAATTACAATAAATTATATCCATCTTCTCATAGTTTCTCAATCAAAACGACTTTGTTGGAAGACCTTTTCTCTACATAAGAGTTAGAAACTAGAATCATTCATCATTTTCTTGACATTTTTAAACTTTTTTTCGGTTCTCTTCTCTATGTCTTGTTGCATTAGAAGTTCTATACCCACGTTTCTAGTTTATCCAGACAGTTTTATAAGCATAAAATTCTACGCATGAGCAAAAATACAGGTTTTAGTTTGCCAGTATATGTACATTATAAAAATTTCATTTATAATGTAATCATCTAATGTATTTTGTATCTTTTTTTCTTTTGGCCAATTAATCTATTGTGTATTAAAAATCGGTGTTTGATTGCTTTACATAAGAAATTTTCTATGTATAATTTTTTTTTGTGTCAAACTTTTCCAAGTACCCTAAAATATTCAATGGGAAACATCCTTGTTGTTTTTAAGTTTTAATAGAAGAAAATTAGAAAAGCAATTCTACAACTAAAGCCTTTTGACTATGATTGGAGAGATTGATCTTTGCATCATGTGTTTAAGATTGTAAGTTAATATGATTTTTCAATGGCTTGTTGAGTGTTAGCTAGGTAAATGAAAAGGATTTAGTTAATAGAGTACAAGGACTTGTGTTTCTGATGCGAATTCGAGATAACCGAAGACCCAACAATCAATAATGGAAGAGAACCCTAGGATCGTCTTGAAACAAGTGAAAAGGAACTTGACCCTAACCAAACCCATCAATTGGAACCAAAGTTATCAGGTCGATCTCCCCAAGTTTTATATTGAAGAAATCAGATTTAGTTCTTTCACACAAGAACTAAGAGAAAGCTCTCACAATGGGAAATACTCTCAAGAAATATATTCATTCATTTATGTCTTTCAAAAGCCCCATACATTAGGTTTATACAGACTAACATAATTAGCCTTAAAAGAAAGCAACAAAACAACGAAAAACATAAAAATTTGAAAACATAAAACCCTAGGCTATGAACGCTGGTGGCTATCAAATCAAGGCTAGCAGTGTACATGTTTGAAGGGCGGCGGCATAGAAAACTTCATGGATGGCGTAGAAAGCTCCAAGCTCGTTGGTGCACAAATCTAAGTCGGTGGTATAGAACTCCGTGATGCTTTAATCTTTCCCGTTCAAGGCTATATTATCTCCACTTCTTTGCAAAACATTAATTAGCTTAGGAGATGTGTTGGAACCTTGCTGAATAGCCTCTTTCTCTTGAATCTGCATAATTAATCCATGTAAGGCTTCCTTCACTCGCTTGGTTTGTGCTCTTGTCATTGGTCCTTCAATACCTTATAATGGGTTGTTGGACTTGGTTGCCTCTTTCAAATTTAATGCCATTTGATCTCCATCATTCCCTTCTTCATCGTAAAGATAAATCAACAACATTAAAAGTAACGCTAGCATTACCATAATGACTAGGCAAATTAAGCTTATAAGCATTGTCATATTAGTTTCTATGATATGACTATTAACTCTATGGTTTTCTTGTGACATATGAATAATATGTATGTTGATTTTTCATGTTTCTATTACTTATTTAAAGTTGTTTAAGATTAATGTAGCCAAATCTATAGTGTTTGAAAATTATTTTATATGGGTTGTAGAAACTTACTTTCTACATTTCGATTCTACGTTTCAATTCTACCAACCCCCCAATGATTCTAAGTAGAATCATGAGTTTGACAACCATGCATCCATGTCTTTTCCCCTCAGTTCATGGTTTGTAACAGACACTTCTCATATAGAATTTTCTTTTCTCTTTAATGTAAATCTACATTTTTGTTGCATGCCTATCATATATAGTTCAATTTCCAAACTTCGTCATTTGGATATGTGTAAATCCTATGACTTTAAACACTTTCTTTGTAATGTGTGTGAAGAGGCCAAATTTCATAGGCTTCCTTTTAATGAACATTTAGGTACTTCTATTTCTATATTTGAGGTACTTCATGTTGATGTTTAGGGACCTTATGGTATTAGTTGAGTCAATTATTGGTGCAAACTATTTCTTGACCTTTGTTGAAGAATATTCTAAATCAACTTGGAATTTTCTTCATTTTCATAAAAGTCAAGTGTTTCAAGTTCTTAAACACTTCTTTTCTTATGTGCGAAATCATTTTGGATGTACTCCCAAATTTGTGAGAACAGATAATGGACTAGAGTTCTTGTCTAAGAATAGTTAGTCTTTTTGCTAATCATGGAATTATACACAAAGGACTATGTTTTACACTCCTTAACAAAATGGGTGAGAGGAGAGGAAACGTAGACATTTATTGGATACTTCACATGCTTTAAGAATATAAGCTAATTTGCCAAAGGAATTTTGGAGTGAACTCTTGTTGACAGCAACTTACTTGATCAATAGAATGCCAACTAGAAGTTTAGGATGGAAGCCTCCTTATGAATTGTTGTTTGGTAAGCATCTAAGCTATGATCGCTTGAGGATAGCTGGTTGTTTATGTTATATTGCTAAGCATCTAGTTCCTAGTGACAAGTTTAAAGCATGAGGAATTAAATGTATCTTACTTGGGCATGCAAATGGAAAGAAAGGCTATAAGGTGTTTGATTTAGCTTGATGTTGTATTGTTGAACCACTTGATATTGTTCTCTATGAAAGTGTGTCCCTTATCATGCTAATACACAGTTGATTTTGCAAGATATTATTCCTGACCACCCTTCTATCTCCTTTGAGTCTTTTCTAAGAGTTGGGTCCATTACACCTCATTTATTATCTCATTCTTCTACTGAGATTCTTCCTCATGAGTGTTGGTCTTAAACTAAAGATCATATCTGTATTAATTCTTCTCAGGATGATACAGTTGTTAATCATTAGCTTAAGCGTTCCGCTTGTACAAGAAGGATTCCTCAATGGCTGACTAACTTTATACATGTAGTTCAACGTTCCACTGCTGAAAAACACTAAGATAAGTTCCTCTTCTTCCTCTTCCTTATATCCATCACTTGATGTTTCTTCCTTTGCTTATTTTCCCATTGAATTTGTAGCTTCGTTGGCCGATGTTTTACAAACTCAAGAACCTCAAGATTACTTAGAGGCATCTAGTAGTCAAGAGTGGATTGCTGCTATGCAAAGGGAGTTGGATGCTCTTGAGTCCAATGAGACATGCTAGTTAACATATTTGCCACAAAAGAAGAGGGCTATTGGTTGCAAATGGGGCTATAAAATTAAGTATAGACCTGATGCATCCATTGAACGCTATAAAACAAGATTAGTGGCAAAGGGTTTTGCTCAAGTTGAAGGGATAGATTTTGCATGACACTTTCTCCCCTATAGCAAAGTTAGGGACTGTTCGTGTGTTGTTGTAATTAGTTGTTGCTTGTCAATGGCCATTACATTAGATATACGCCAATAATGCTTTCCTACATGATCAGTTAGATGAAGAAGTCTATATGTTGCCTTCCCAAGGGTATACAAAAGCCTTGCTTTAAGACAATGGAACATAGAAATTTCAAAGTTCATTGTTTCACTTGTCTTCACTCAATCCACCCATGATCATTCTTTTTCTATGCATCATAGTTCGGTTGGTTATGTTTTTATATTGATTTATGTTGATGACATATTAATCACTGGTTTATATTCAAATTTTATTTCACATGTCAAGTGTTAACTAGATTTTAAATTTACTATAAAAGATTTAGGTTTGGCTCGTTTTTTCCTTGGTCTTGAGTTGTGTGGGACTGATGATGGCATATGGGTTAGCCAGAGAAAATTTATTATTGATGTTCTCAAGGATGTTGGGTTGTCTGCTTCAAAGCCGACTTTGTTCCCTTTGCCACAACATACTATTTTGGATCATGTAACTGGCTCTTTGCTTTCTGATCCCTCATTTTTATAGCAGATTACTTGGTCGTTTACTCTATGTCACATTAACATGGTCTGATATCACATATGCAGTGCATAAGCTTAGTCAATTTTTGTTTAATTCTCGTTCAACACGTCTATAGCTTTGTTCCATCTCCTAAAGAACTTGAAAGGAACATTAGGGCTTGGTTCATTTTATTTAGCTGCTAACAACCTTACTTTGATGGGTTATTCAGATTTTGAATGGGCCTCTAGTAATGTGGATCACAAGTTAGTTTTAGGTATTGTATTTTCTTACGGAATGCTTTAATTTCATGGAAATCTAAGCGCCAACCTATTGTCTCAACTTCAACTATTAAGGCAAAGTATCGTGCCTTAGCTTTAGCTACTAAAGAAATGCTATGGTTGTCTTATATTGTGTGCGATCTTCAACTTCCTGTTTCACTTCTAGTGTAGTTTTTTTGTAATAATAAGTCCACCTTTTTTATTGCTCACAATTCTTGTCTTCATGGTGTACCAAGTATATCGACATTGATGTACACTTTGTTGGTGATCACGTTGCTTCTAGTTTTCTTTAGCCTTTCTTTGTTTCCTCCGTTGCTCAACTTGCTATGTATTTACAAAACTTTTGGGCACTATTCGACAGGTTTTTGGGTGATTTTGGGACGAATTTTGAAAATAAATCCGGAAAAAGGGTTGTTGTGAAAGATATTACAAAAGTATGTTATCAAAGGCGCTGTTTGTAATAGCGCCTTTGAATTTGTACTAAAGGCGCTGTTACAAACAGGCCTTCTTCACAAAACTTTATTTCCCTTGAAGGCGCTATTACAAACAGCGCCTTCAGTACAAATCAATTTTTTTTTTTTATTGATGAGGCTAATATGACCCAATATAATCAATACAAATAATAAACCTAGATTCAATTTCAACAATTCCTAAAGTGAACACAACTTCAACTAATCTTTTTGACGTTACAGTATCAAGCAAATAAAAGTAGATCAAGTATAGTATTTAAAAACTTAAAAAGCTTAATTATAAAATTGAAAAAAATAATTAAAGCATTTTTATGTAACCCATTAAAATTAAAAAAAAATAATAAATTTTGATTTAATTTCAAAATTTGTAAAGTTGAACACAAGTTCAATCAATTTTTTCATTATCAAATTATAAAGTAAAAAAATATAATTTTAAAAAAATCAAAAATTAGAATTTTTAGAAAACGATTTGAAATATGTTGTACTAAAAAATTCCTAAAGTGAACTTTTAAAAATTCAATTTAAAAAAAATTGTTATTTCTTTTTATTTGATATTATTTTTATCTCAATGATATTTTCATAATTGTTTTAAAATATTGTTATTTATTTCCTTTTTCCTAAATTACGAGAGTAAAAACATATAAATATATTTCAAAAGCATAAATATATATTATCAAATTATATTTAAGCATCATAGTTATTTCTTTTTATTTGATTTCTTGATAAATCAAAATTTATTATTTGTTTTAATTTTAATGGTTACAAAAAAAAACGCTTTAGTTATTTTTTTCTAATTTTATAACAGAAGCTTCTTAATTTTTTAAATGCCATACTTGATCTTACTTTTGTTTGCTTGATACTATAACATCAAAAAGATTAGTTGAAGTTGCGCTCACTTTAAGAATTTTGAAATTGAATTTAGGTTTATTATTTGTTTTGATAATATTGGGTCACATTACCATTGTCAATAATTTTTTAAATTTTTTTAAATTTCAATTTTTTTAAAAATTGAAATTTTTGTAAGGACGCTTTAGGAATTTTTTAGTACAATATATTTCAAATCGTTTTCTAGAAATTCTAATTTTTGACTTTTTTTTTAAATTGTATTTTTCTTTTACTTGATAATGTGATAATGAAAAAATTGATTGAACTTGTTTTCAACTCTACGAATTTTGAAATTAAATCAAAATTTATTATTTGTTTTAATTTTAATGGGTTACATAAAAATGCTTTAATTATTTTTTTTTCAATTTTATAATTAAGCTTTTTAAGTTTTTAAATACTATACTTGATCTACTTTTATTTGCTTGATACTGTAACGTCAAAAAGATTAGTTGAAGTTGTGTTCACTTTAGGAATTTTGAAAGTGAATTTAGGTTTATTATTTGTTTTGATAATATTGGGTCACATTACCATTGTCAATAATTTTTAAAATTTTTTAAGTTTCAATTTTTTAAAAAATTGAAATTTTTGTAAGGTCGCTTTAGGAATTTTTTCGTACAATATATTTCAAATCGTTTTCTAAAAATTCTAATTTTTGATTTTTTTTTAAATTGTATTTTTCTTTTACTTGATAATGTGATAATGAAAAAATTAATTGAACTTGTGTTCAACTTTACGAATTTTGAAATTAAATCAAAATTTATTATTTGTTTTAATTTTAATGGGTTACATAAAAATGCTGTAATTATTTTTTTTCGATTTTATAATTAAGCTTTTTAAGTTTTTAAATATTATACTTGATCTACTTTTATTTGCTTGATACTGTAACGTCAAAAAGATTAATTGAAGTTGTGTTCACTTTAGGAATTTTGAAATTGAATCTAGGTTTATTATTTGTATTGATTATATTGGATCATATTAGCCTCACTAATAAAAAAGAAAAAAGTTTTTGGTTTGTACTGAAGGCGCTGTTTGTAACAGCGCCTTCAAAGAAATAAAGTTTTGTGAAGAAGGCGCTGTTACAGTACAAATTCAAAGGCGCTATTACAAACAGTGCTTTTGATAACCTACTTTTGTAATATCTTTCACAACAATCCTTTTTCTGGATTTATTTTCAAAATTCGTCCCAAAATCACCCAAAAACCCTACTCGACATTGTGATCTTTGTGTCCATTTGGGCTTACAAGAGGCTCCAACTAATGGGGGATGTAAAGATAATTGTATGTCATTTTCTGTACTTACACGGGTCACAGTTTACTGTACTCATATAGATATTATGTTAGTATAAATAGCTTTAGTGATATACTTGGTGGATATTGAAAACAGATTAGACTTTCTTTAGTTTTTCCACAAGTTTTTCACCTCTGCACCATCTCTAGGTACTTCATGGACGTTCAGTGTGTTTGCTTTATATTTTACAATTTCTAATTTTTCACAATTATATTTATTCTATTTTTTAAATCATTCCAAATATTAATACTTTATTTGAACTTATTTCAAATATTATGTCTTTTGATGTAATTTTTTCTTATAAATCCAAGATAATAATGAAATAATATACTGCTGAAATGATGTGTAAGTAAAAATGAAGGCTGTTTCTTTCGCAGGATGTGCCGACGTGACTCTTTTTGAAAGGTGTGGAAAATTCTAAAAGCAATAATATGGAAGGATCACATCAGCCGACATTGTCTTTGCATGGAATTTGGTCGCGTCTTCTCCTTCTTAAGGAAGCCTTGATTCATAAACTTAAGTATTAAGCTTCTGGATGTATAACACTATCGAATTTTAACCAGGGAAAGCGACCATTGTAGTTCTGGAGTACAAATTCAAATAACGAACAGAAAATTCTAATAGTGGTAAAAATTAGAAGATAAGTGTTATTAAAAATATTAGAAATATTATTGATATGATATTGCAAATACTAAATGAGATGATAAATATTATTTATAATCACATCAGTAATATTTAATGAAGTTATGGCATCATCTTAATGATACAGCCATCATTTCCACTTATTTTGATAATGTAAATCCAAACGCGATTCATCTTTGCATCTAAATTGGAATAACGTACTACTTTCCTGCCAACACTTGCAAGGATTTCCGATCTCTTGCACCTCAAGGCACTTCGAGCCGCGTCCTGGTCCTCTGGATATAGACTTAGACTAAGTAGGTGTCTTTTTCTTGCCTGGATTCGATGTTTTGGAGGACGTGATGATCCCAATAAATAAACAATGGAAAAACCGGCAAGAGTGAGCAAAAGTCGATACATTGTTATATAAATAGACTGCGGTTCAACGAGGACTGTCGGCATTATCATATAGATATAATGATGTGAGTATAAAAATATAAATGAATTACTAAAATGATATTATCATCTTGAAAATATTTAACTCAATAATAATAAGTAATCCTAATCGAGTTTAAGTCGAATTCAAATATCAAGATTATTTTAATCAAAAGAAAGAAAAATATATCTCCAGAAAACGCAGGCTAGGTGGAGTTCAAATTTTTAATATGTTGATTCAAACTTAAATTAGAGTTTAGAATCATCTAGTTTTGAACTAGATCCTTATCTTGTTTTATAACCTTAAAACCACCGGAAGCAATTCAATAGGTAGTACACATAATATATCAATATGTGTTTTGTAGATATTACCACATATTACATGAATTTGCATTTCCTTCGAGTAGTTTTTTTTTATTATTATTATTTTTTCATTTTTCTGTTTTTACACCTCAAGTACACTTTCTACATCGAGTCTTTGGCTTAGTTTCTGTTAGATGATATTTAGAATCGTTGCAAAAGATACATGTGAGGATACTTCTTCGTTTTTACGTTTTCCTCTTATTTTAGGCCCCCACACGATCGTTCTAGGATCATGACCCCGGTTCGTCAAGGATACTTATGAAAGATCACTGAAGAAGGTAGCAAACCTCCCTTTTTTAAAAAAAAAGACATTGGTAGAGTAGAAAGATCCGCACGATTCCAACGCTGAATTGCAGAACTGGAACTATTAGTTTCGAGTCTTGAAAATGAGGAGTTCACATTGTGGGGATGGTTCCAGTCCGATTCTATGGAACTAACAGTTCCCTGTTTTGCTTTTAGAACCACGTAACCGTTTTTTTAAGTAAAACAATAAATTTTATGTTTTAATAAAATCAACTTTAAACTCAAAATAATTAATTATTGGATCTAAAAGTATTAAATTATTTAGTAAAAAATTTATTTAGAATGTGCATTTACTTATATACAAACATAACTAATATCAATTATAGTTAGTAATATGATATTGCAAAATACTCTAGAGGATAACAAGAAAATTATAATACAAAAAAATAGTCTCATGTTATTAAGGAATAAATTTTACTTTTAGGAAAAGTTTATATAAACTAAATTATATATAATTTTAAATTATGTTTATTTTTATTATTGATAATAAAAAAATAAATATTGTAAATCGGTAATAAATTTTGCTATTTATATAAAATAGCTTAAACAATAATACTTATGTTTAATATAATTTTTTTATCTAATTTTTTTCATTTTTTTTTTTTTGAGTGGAATCAGTTAGAGCAATTGATTTCACCTTGTTCTGGATTGTACTACTGTCTAAGAATCGAAAAATCAATAATTCTTTAGCATGTTTTAGAACTGATCAATCAGTTCAATTTCGATTCTAAAATTGATGACAACTCTAATTTAGTTTTTTATTTCAAACAGAACCATTACTATGGAATATACTGACTTTTGGGGCGCCCGGATCTTTAGGATAATAATCATTGTGTACTTTTAACAGTCAATTTGTGGATGTAAGCATGTCTCTCAGCCTGGTGGATCCCAAGACGTTCTTTTGGTCTGGTCTTGAGGGATCATCATTGTAAGTCGGGAAAGGATATTTAATAAATAATACATGTTATTTTTATATATATATGACGTATAATAATCAATTATGAGTTAACATTTGGACAATACAATGAGTAGTTTTTGAAGTTATCACATATATATACATTAAACATGCTGTGTATAAACGGTTGATCAGGTAATTGACCAAGATGGATTGATTGGTTCAATTAAGAACCAATTGCTAGCTAGTTTTATAAAAAAATCTTAATCTATTCAACTAATTTATTAGGTTTTCCATTATGTTATTTAGTTTAATTTTTGTTTTCATTATTTATGAGTGTTTTTGGTTAGTTCTTTTATAGCAGATACAATCATTTTTTTAAAACTTTTTGTAATAAATTATTTATCAAGAAATAGATACAGATAAAAAAAAAGTCACTAATTCTCATGGAAACATCAAATATAAATAAAATATAAATTGAATATATTTATATATATCATTTTGATACAGATAAAAATACAGATGAAAAACAAACTATTCAGACAAATCCTATAAGGAATGCTTTCTATATTTTCAGATTTCACATTTATGCATTTGCATACTCAATAAGATATCTTTTCATTTTTGTGTTTTATTTATTTATTTATTTTTTTTGTTTTGGCCAATTTCATTTTTGTTATTTACTTTTATAGTTATTTCAAGTTTTTTCTTTAGCTCTTATATTAGCATCAAATGAACAAAACATTAATATTAAATGGAATTTAACTTTGACTTACTTTAACCCTTATGCTATAATGGGTTTGAAAGAGATGGATAGGTCTCCTACTTCATGTGTATTAAGCGATTTATCCTTTTTATTCAACCCAATATGTTTAAGTTGTAGTAAACTATTTTTCTAGGTCTCGTTGGCAATTATTTAAAGGATATCCTAAATAGTTTTATCCATGGCGCATCATGTTTATCGTAGATTCAATTTGAAGCTAGTTCAGTTTTAATATTGGTGTGTCATAACATCTCATATTGAATATGTGTGAAATCATATCAATTTTTATTATTTTTCAATATTGAAAACCTTATATCAAAAATCACAGCAATTTGATATCAATGCAAGCTAAATAATATAAGATGGTGAAATGACGAAATGTATCTAAAACTAGGGTGCTTATTTCATGGACAAGGGTTTTAAATGAGGGAGAGAATGAACTAGGGTTTACTATGGTTGAAGACACAATGAAGAAGATGATAGAACCTAAGTCAAGCACAAAGTGGTTGATTGATGAAGAAAAAAACAAGTTATGAGTTGGAGTTTTGTTAAAGTGGAGGATAGGGATTAGGCTAATATAATGGATCAGGTAGCCTTATTTGTGATGGACTATGAAGACAAAGATTGGCAACAAGTCAAATTATCTAATAATAAATTTGCTTAATATTAGTCCTACTTAATATTTTACCATAAGAACTAAATTATGTAGGATTCCATGAAGATATCATGTGACTAATTTTTTATGAGATAGCAATTGTGGCACATACCCTCATCTACTAGAATATTATCTAGGGGCAATTAGTTATCATACAAAAAATCATGTATTGCATTAATATATATATGTATGTACTAGGTGTAATACAAAATATCATAAAATCAAATACAAAAATATTTTCCCTAGCTTCTTGTATCCAAGCAATTCGTCCATTAGTTTCATTTCATTCCTTGTGTGATTGTTATATTTAGCTACTCATATTTGAGTAAATCATACATCATCATTTTACATATTCAACCTTGCTATAGTTCTTCAAGTATTAAATTGATCAATTTTGAAGTTCAGATACCTAATTATATATTTTAGCCAAAGTCAAATACCATTTGTGACATTATCTCTTTGTTTCAAAGGGATAATTTGTTGGAAAGTCGGGGTTAATTAGATCAACTCCCTCCAAACTATAATGAAAAAAAAAATATTGTATAACTACATGATGCAATAACTTTCACTCTTTCAAGAATAAAGAAATTCATTTACTAAATTAGAAGATGGCATATAAAGCTCCATTTCATCAACAATTTTAGTTGTAATAATATTTTTGTTACGTCTTGTGCCATATTGTTTAGACTATGTTTGGTAAAACACTTTTGAGAGGACAAGTTATGCATCCCTTTCTTCTTCATTATTGCCAAGATGGTATTGGTGCATGATCCAATTTGTCTTCTCAGGTTTTCTTTGCCTATCGTAATTAGTGTAGAAGACTAAAATCTTCTTGAAGTCTTTGATTGAACCAAATACGTACAATGATAGGTCAAGTTTTTCCCGTTTTGTGCGATAGGGTCTCGCTCACATCGTTGTCTTCAGTGTGCACCTTCCTTCTCTTCCTAGGGTCGATAGTGTATGCCCTGGATGGCCTGTGGAGGAAATGGCTCATTTGGCCATTTTTATGTACTCTTGCCATTATGAAAGGGAATGAGTGATAATATTAATATGATCAAATAAGGTATATTGTTAAAAGAAATGAAAGACTTCCTAGTTTTATGTTCTTCAAATTTTTATTTTAAGATTTATGTTTTCTGTTAGAATATATATATATATATATATATATATAGACAAGTAAAGATTTTCACCCATCTTACTAGAAAACAATATGAAAGTCACAAAACTAATGCTCAAACACTGTCAATATGAGAGGTCTAGGTTCAAATCCCCCTCCCCCATGTAACTGTCAATTTGATGAGCCAAAATCAACTAATTAATGCATCAAATCCAGTAGACAAAAGCATCCAAAAAGAAGACCAAAATAAACTTAGATGATATATATAATATATATATTAAATAAAATTTATTTTTTCATGCTATATATATGTGTACATATGTTATTCACATTAAAAAGAAAAAAGAATTTAATGAAGAAAAAAATTTCAAAATTAAAAATATGAAATTTTCTTTTAATGATAGAGGGGGGAAATCGATTCAATTAATAATAAAAAACTAATTTTGATTTTGATGCTTGTTTTAGGCCTGGCTCAGCTTGACTTATTTAATTAAATAAGCTGAACTCAAGCTCCAAGTTAGGCTTGTTTATCTAAAAGAGTCAAATGCCATCTTTTTTTTTTTTTAGGCTTGCAGCAGACTCATGAATATACTTGTGAACATGTCTATTTAATATATTAATGTAAAATTAAATTAATGTATTATTATAAGTATAATTATTTGTAAATTATTTACGTAGATGAATCAAGTTCAGATTTATGAATTCTTAATGGGCTTGAACTTGAATCTGTATATTTGAAATTCGTTAAAAATCTAACTCGATTCAAACTTATTAATTTGTTAAATGAGACGAAGTCGAGTGTCCAAATCCTAGCTCGGCCTAGGATAAGTTTGTCATAGTCATATGACTATCTTACGATTACAGCGGAAAAATATCGGGAAAGAAGTAGTGTAAAGAACAAGCTATTTTTACTCTTTCTAAGACGTGTCGACGTTTTCCGTAAGTGTATCCTGTTCCACGAACATAGAGAGCCGCTTGGTCTCAATCCAGATTTGTAGAATGTCTTTATAATCTATGTGTATACGTACAAGAACATGGTGATCGATAAGCATGTGATTGCAAATAAGGATTCGACGAGGTGGAACCAAACGGGACATTAACTCTTTTATAAATAAACGACGTGTCTTTTTGTTTTTTTTATAAATACTTGCGTTTCTTCACTTTATATGAAAGTCTTGACTCAATTACAAGATAACTATGATGATAAATGTGATATAAGAATTAAGAAACATGTAAATAATGATAATTTATGCCTAACGATTTCATTTCTTCATCTATAAGCATGTTATTGCAAAGTATCTGCCCTTAAAAATATGTATAAACTGAGAGAAAACCTATGTAGGTTGTTTACTCAAATAATAAGATTCGAACTTTAAAAAAAAAAATCTAAAGTTTAACTGATGTTTTAACTAATTAACTACTTAAATTTCGGGATTATTAATTTTCGTATTCAATCAGACATCTTAAAGTTTCTCATATGTCTAAATCCAATTACCCAATGGACTTTTTGATCAATCATAAAATGCCACGTGCCCCAAGAATATATATATTTCGTTTAAACTATTTGATATTTAGATAATTACGAACTGCTATCTATGCTGACTCCATGTAATAAGATGTCGTTCATTATCCATAGGTGTTTTAATTGAAATATTTCCATCAAAATAATCTCTTGAGATATGTGTTTATCTATAATTGGTTAGAAAAGTAAATTATAAAGAGTTATATGTGAAATTTACATAAGTAGTATCATCAACTTCGAAAAGTCAAATTAGTTATTAAAATTTATAATTCCAAAATTCAAGTATTCAATTGAAAAATTAGTGATTTGAAGATAACGGGTTGAACACATGTTTAGGGTTGATTTGAAAAAAAAATACATAAATATAAATTATACAAAAGAAATTACCAAAATAGTGTTCCTATATCATATCTTGAAGTGAATATACAAGTATTATCTTCGATAGAGATATAGCAACCTAGTCAAAAAAAGAAAAAAATTAGGTGTTTGAGTATCGCATGTTAGTTATGTGATACTCGTCTGATCCTGTATTACATAACTAACGAGCGATCAACATATATTTATATGTGTGTCACTTGTTGCATCATGCGATACACATGTAAGTGTATCGCACAACCAATATGCGATACGTTTATAATTTTTAAAAAATCTATATCGCATCACCAAGATGCGATACAATAATACTACTTTTGTAATTTTTATTTTATAATTTTTTTATGGAATTTTTTTAAAGTACATGGTACATATAATTTCCTCAGTTTTTGTAGCATATCTTGAAATTCCTATTGTAAAAGTTTATTAAAGTAAAATTTTGACGAAAGATTCAATAAGCGTACTATGTCATCTATCTGAGTGAGTGACAAACAAGTATTAATATATTTTTGGCAAGCGATGGAAACAATAGATAACTTTTATAAAATTATTCATATAAAAAAATTTTACTAATAATTATATACAGCTACTTATTCAAAATAAAAACTTTACCTCAGTAGCTGTGGCTCGTTGTCTTTTTTTTTTTTTTTCCTTTCTTGGCCATAAAAAGCCTCTTGCTTCTATCTACAACAACAGCACCAACACCGGCCACACGTTGGACAAGAGACAGATGACAAATTTTTAGCACATGAAGCGTATTGAGCACTCTTCTATGTGAAAGTTGTGTATCAGTTGATAATCAACCTAGCTAGTGATGCATTTAAGTTGTCGATTTAGCTTATTAAGGCGGATTTTATCAATTTATGTTTTCCATATCAGTAAGTAAAACTTTAAGCAACCTTTCCTAATCATATTAATTTTGTACCATTAGGGTCCCTTTGGATTATCTAATTTTTATTTATATCGTATCTATATGATATCTGTATCTATAATTTATTTATATATATATATTATATCTATATCGTATCTATTTTGCCTGTTTATAATTAAAACTGTTAATTTTTTATCGATATTTGTTTTTCAATAAATATCTATTTGAAAATAATAAAAATATGAGATCTAATTAACTAGAATATGATGAATCAAACATACTCAAAAGAGTCCGCTACTTTACTGAAACAGTGTTTAAGCGAAATTGAATGGTGCTTCTTTCAGCAGGATGTGTCGAGATGACACTTTTTGAAAGGTATGAAAAAATTCTAGAAAGAGTAATATAGATTGATTGGCAGCAAATACATAGCCGACATTTTAATTTGCTGCATGCATGGGCTTGGTTGTGTCTTCTCCATCTCGCGGAAGTCTTTAATTGGTAAGCTCAAGTATTTAAGCTTTTAGATGTGTCACTATTAAATTTAAATTGATGTGGCAAAGTCACACCATCACAACTCTAAAATCTAAAGTACAGATTCAAATAAAGAGTATAAAGCTTTAATAGTGGGAAAAAAAGAAAAAGAAAACAAGTACATATTATTTAAAATATTACAAATATACACTAGTAAAATTTTTCCTACACCAGCAAGAGGGAGAGACGTTTTTCGCCTCTTAAAACAAATGAGGCAAAAATCACCTTAGCCATGCAAATTCAGGCAAAAGTCACCTCATGCATGCAGATTGAGGTGACAATAGCCTCAAAGCACGTGGGTCACACCACAGACAATAATTAGCAAACCGGTGAGTTAACAGAAAAAAATTGAGGTGATTCATGCCTCAAGTTCCCCCTATATATATCTCCATGTGCTCATATTCTCTCCTACTC
This sequence comes from Combretum micranthum, assembly GCA_024138025.1. NCBI lineage: Eukaryota > Viridiplantae > Streptophyta > Magnoliopsida > Myrtales > Combretaceae > Combretum > Combretum micranthum. The sequence continues at coordinate 1,141,252 of JAMXBD010000012.1, read as the reverse complement.
TAGTCTATTTCTTTCGAGTACGATGTCTACGTTCTCCTTCTTCACTCTATGTCTCTCTCTTTTTTTAATGTCTAATTATTTTTGTTTATCATTGTAGATATTTGAAGTTAAAGCATTAAAGGCCAAAAAAAAAAATTGAAATGTGGAATCATCTTTATTAGGTTAGTAATTTATTTTTAAAGTTTTAAATTTTATCTTATTATATATAGCTTTTTTATAAAATATTAGTATATATTTTAAATGTCTATTGAAATGATATATTTATATTATTATGGTGGTTAATAGTTTAGAAAATATTTACTTAGCTATTAAAAAAGTATATATGTTGCATATATAAATAAATATCTTGTGAAGTATATTTTTAAAATATTTGTTAAAATGATGTTTATGTTGTTTTGTTAGTTAATAGTTTAATAAATTATTATTTAGGTATTAATAAGTTATATATGTTGCATGTATGAATAAATACACTGTGATTATATTAGCTCTTGTAAGTTGTACATGGTATTTTTTTATATGTACATGTGTGTATATATCCTATAAAAATTGCATGTGTAAAAGATTTAAATTTATTATGGAAAACTAGTATGTAGATTTAATGTGTTAAATGGTTGTATGTAATAAATGTTTGCATTGTCAAAAAAATTGAAAACATAGATGGGTAGAAAATATTTCAAAATAACTTATAAAATAGGAATATCATTTCTTAAATATTAGGATAAGATGTCTAAACGAACTTGGAACATAATGCATGATCTAAAAACGAAGGAATATAGAAATGCGGTTGTGAGTTTTTACGAGCAGTGGTAAACCACAAAAGGATAGATTCACTGATAAGATACTTGTGTAAGGACTGTCTAAATGCATTGTGGTACTCTATTTATATTATTGAACATCATCTTATGTTGAGAGGAATGGCTTGGTCATACTCGTGGTAGATTTATCACGATCAGGAGTCTGTTGGAATGGACGATGAAGATGAGTTGCATAATGAAGATGGTAAAGGGAACATTCTCAATGCGTATCAACCATTCAAAAATCAAGTTGATCATTGGTTTATAGAGAAATTGGTCACTAATATGAGCGATTCTAAGGGGAATGACATAGACAGAAAGGATGAAAGCAATGTTGGTGATTTTAATCGATGGATGAGGATGTTTGAAAGTAGTGTTTCAAATGATAAATATGAAAGTCAAAGGCAAATAACGTGAAATCTTTCAACAATTATCTCACCTTCATAAAGAGTTTGTAACCAGACAGTAATACGTTATCGTCATCATACTACGAAGTGTGGAAAATGCTTAGGCAATTAGGTATGGATGCAAACACCATTCCTTCCTGCATTAATGACTGCGTGTTGTTCCATAAAGAGTTTGAAAACCTTAATAGCTATCTGGTTTGTTGTAAAGGGAGATGGAAACCTCATTATAAGAAAAATAAGACTATATCGGTTAAGGTTCTCTTTTATTCATGTGTAAGCAGATGGCATCGGAGATAAGATGGCATAAGGAAAAGCATTTCAATCATGAAGGCATGCTAAGGCACCCTATGGACTCTAATAAGTGGAAAAGACTGGATGCTAAATCTCCTTGGTTTAACGCAGATCCTCGGAGTGTAAGAATGAGATTTTCCACTAATGGGTTTAATCCTTGTGATAACATGAGCACGACATATAGCATATGGCCAGTTCTTTTTATTTATTTATTATTTTTTTTTTTTTTGCATACAATTTTCCATCAGAAAGGTGTATGAAGGATCTATATCTAATAATGTCGCTTTTAGGGCTTGTTTGGATTGTTGTTTAGGTATGGTATTCAAACCGAACTGATGTTGATATGATATCTACAAAAAACTAATAATTTTACTCATAAATTAACCAAATTGAACTAATACCGAACCAATAGTGACTCGATACAGATTCGATATAGCTAAAAATCTAATAATCCAAACAAGCCAAGGACCTAGATCACTTGGAAAAGATATTGATGTTTACTTGCAACCTCTTGTGGATGAGTTGGAAGAACTGTGGACAAAAGGTATGAGAACGTTGGACGTGGTGGATAGTTGAACATTCCAACTGCATGTCGTGCTCTTGTGGACAATTAATGATTTGTCGACATATGGTGATATTTTCGGTTGGATGACCAAAGAGTATAAGGCATGCCCAATATGCAATGTAGATTACATAGGTGAACATGTAAATAGTAAGTTCCATTATATGGGCCATTGATGGTTTTTTCCATCAAGGCACCATTGGCACCATGATAGCAAAAGTTTTAATAGTACTATGGAGATGAGGCATCTACCGAGAGATTTCACAGACAATGACATTATGTTACAATTGAGTCAGTACGATCACATTCAGCTTGAGAAGGTACAAGAAAGGCTTGGTAGGTGCCTAGGCAGCGAAATAAAGATGGTATAAACTGGTGTAAAAAAAGTATGCTTTTTAGATTGTCATATTGGCATGAACTTCATAGCCACCACAGTCTCGATGTGATGCACATCAAGTAGAACACAGGTGACAATCTAGTTGGAACTATATTTGGCCTAAAGGGTAAGTTAAAAGACACAAAAAGGTGAGACTGACCCTCTAAGCAATGGGTGTTTGCCCAGAGTTGCATTTACAATATCGGGGTGGCTGGACTTTTAAGCCACCTGTTACGTATATATTGTCATCTCAGTAGATGAGGGAGGTATGCAATGTGATGAAAGATGTGAAATAGCTAAATGGATATGCTTTGAATATATCATCTTATCTGGGTGCAGACAAAGCAAGTTTAAGGGGTTTGAAGAGCTACGATAGTCATGTTTTGCTTTAATGGATTTTACTAAATGTCATTCATGGTTTCATCAACTGCCAATTTCACGATGTGGTTTGTGATGTGTCGTGCTTTTTTAAGGAATCGAATGCTAAGGAACTTTAGGTGGATTTTTTAGAATCATTAGAGAAAAACAATAATTCTAACATAGTGTAAGTTTGAGATGATATCCCTACCTACATTCTTTGACGTCATGATCCACCTAATTGTATATTTGCTAAGGGAAACCCTTAGGTGTGGACCGGTTTAGTATCGTTGGATGTATCCGGTGGAGAGGTACCTGGAAGTGCTTAATGAAAATATTAGGAATAGCATAAGACCAGAGGGTTCTACCACCGAATCATATGATGGATGAGGGAACATTCAATTTTGTTTATTGTACTTCTAGAACATGGAATCAAGAATAAATAGATCTAATCGACCGTGGACTGAACCATTAGATGAAGTTTTGGTCTCATTGTTTGGCATACCTGCACAACCCATTCAATCAATGGGTGCATTGACCCTTATAAGGTCAAACGTTAAAGTTAACAAAATGCATTAGAGTGTGCTGAACAATTGTGAGGAAGTCCAGCCATATCTCAGGTACGGTACCTCGATTACATCAGTCGATGTACCATGACATTGCAGTTTAGTTGTTATATTTGTTGTTAACCAATCTGTATGCAAAGAGTTTAAGTACGAACTTAATGCACGTGGAGCATGGAATGTAGGAGCACTCGCGAGCAAGCATTTCACAGAGTGGCTTAAGACTAAGGTTGTCTCTCAACCAATTACTAACAAAGAAGCTCAAATGAGGGAAATTCACTAACAGCTCCTTTCGAGCTTTTTGTAGATTATACAACTCAGGACTACTCATGTGACACAAGTGTTTGAAGATCTGAAAGCACTAACATAGGCCTTGGATGTTCACTAATATAATTTTAAAACTTATGTCATCAACAGAGTCCACTATAACACTGAGCTTAGAGAAATGTCCTTGAGATCATAAAAATAGTGATGTGTGCATGCTCAGTGCACATAACGGACAAATGATAACTTTCTATGGGATTATCATTGAAGTTATCCAGTTAAATTACATGTGGTGTAGGCATGTGTTCTCGTTCAAGTGCAAGTGGTTTGTTACCAATCAGGACAAACCAGAAAGCATTAATGGAGACAACATCTCAATTAATACATGAAGGTTATGGAACATCAATGATCCGTACATTCTTGCAAACCATGCACAACAAGTATTTTACATTAAAGACCCTAACAAACGTTCTAGCGACTGAAAAGTTGTCCAAAAAGTACACCACTGATATATATTCAATCAACGACTTTTCTAAACTGAACCCATTGATGAGCGTGATCTAGAGAAGCAAGCTGAAATCGATGAACCTCTCCAATAGATAGTTTCAAGGCCTTGGTTAACACCAGTCGATCACATTTCTATTGACTTAGGAAACCTAACACACTTACCCAACCTTAGCAAGGGCATCAATAGTGTAGGCTGCAACCAAAAAGTTCACAACCCCTCACACGATAATAACGATGAATAAAGAAGAATGTGGTGTCAATTTTAGTATTGAATATATTATTGAATTTATAGTAATCTAGATATACTATATTTGTAACATTTAAATTTTGTTTGTATAGGATAAACCTGAATGAACCTAACTTTCTTAAGGCAATCATGCAAGATGCTAATGGATGAACCGAGTAGTACGCTAGTAATATCGTTGGTTACACTTACCCATTTACCTTATTTATGTACTTATACGATCGATGTATTAATAGAAGTACTTGTTTATGTAGGAAGATCATTCACTACGTTACTCACGGATGCAGGTCGGGAAAGGGGATGATTTGATTTTGACTCCGATGCACTAGAGGGATAGCCTACACAAGCGTAGGGTGTGGATGATTTATCAATTGGAGATGATGTCCAGTGTGACAAGATTCCTATCCTAGATCGCATTAGACCTGAGAACCCATGAGCCATCGTAGTTAAGCAGGAAGAGATTACTCGATATGTCGCTCGTGAGGAGTTTGATCTTAAGACACTGCCTAGAAAATGAGGCATGTATAAGGAGAGGTGAGTAGGGTAGTATTACAGGAAGTACGGCCAAATGCTCGTACTTAGCATGCTAGATGGGTACAAGGGCATGTGCAAGCCCACTAGGATGCTTAGGATAGAGTTTCTACTCCATTACAGGGCCTTGACGAAGCTGTTTGTGGATGGTGCCAAAAGCAAAGCTTGGTCAGCATTCCCAAAGTCACATCAGCATGGAATTATCTGAAGAGTTATGGTAAGTTCATTTTATATTTGGTAAACGTTTTCGTCAATTATCTATTATTTCATCTATTTATTCACACATTATATTTTTGTCAATATACAGCAAAAGTTGATGGAATCACCTATTTGGAGGAAAATAGCAAAGTAGTGGAAGGTTGTAAATTTTTCGAAAAGTAAATCACACAGTCAAAATTGTTATTTGCTCAAGTAGTATGTAATCTCAAAGGGTTGAGGTGAGGTAGCTATAAGCAACCGTCTACAAGGATATGAGCACATGAGGGATAAACAGAGGGATTTTGTCTACTTTGTGGAGAAAGATCCAGATTATAGGGTACTTATGTTTTTCAAACGATAGATTAAATGCTACCGTTCCTAATCAATCCAACAAAATATCTTATTATTTCTTTATTTCTACAAAATCAAACCACGGTTAACATAGGTAGCCGAAAGGAGCAGAGGGTCTTGCACACAGGAGGACTAACCCCATGATGTTCCATATGTTTACCAACATGAGTTGATAATGTCCACTACAAACTTCATTTCAAAATAACGTCATATTGTATGATTTTAAGTTATATATGTGTTTTCACCTGCATCTTGTTTTATATTTTAGGAATTTGCACCCATAAAGAACTACTGGTGGACTTATTAAACTGAATCATCCTATATGTGCTTTTGATAACAGCAAATGTTATATAAAGTTACTGTAAACACACTTCACTTGAATAAGATTAATAATTTATAAGTAAAAACATATATCAAGAAATATGTGTTGTGTGTATATGTGCTTTGTTTTTGTGCTTACAAGAATTGCACCCATGAGTTGGTTCAGTACAAGATAGCATAGTTGTGATAAAGTCCAAAATACAAGGCACAAAGAGGCTAAATTCAAGGCGTGACAAGATGCAAAATTTGGACTGGTAAGTAGGTAGGAGCTTGCATTGGCAAATTAGTGGGCTTTTAAATTGACTTTTGCGAGTATTTAACGTTGTCATTTGTTAGACGTTATCACCAATAAACTTTTTCATTTTTGAAGACAATAAACACATGTTCTTTTAGAGATTCAGATAATTTTTTAAAAGAGCTTTCATTTGCAAACAAATATTTTATTTTTTGAGTATTGTAACTTGTGTACAGCTCAATTTTGAGCCTTTGAATTTGAGATCAATAAAGTGTGTGAAGTCTTTTGTTAGAGATGACCATGGGATCATGGAGAGATATGAAGCAAGCCGAACTCCATGTTAAATTTAGGCTTGATGTCTCCTTCCCTATCTCTTTTACTTTCCTTCTTGTACCTTTTTATTACTAAATTAGCTGTTATCAAAGTTTAATTTAATTAATAGTTTGAAAAATTATTTTATTATGAATTTTAGTAGAATATTCAATTCATCCCCACCCTCTTCCCCCCCCCCCCCCTCCCCCCCCCCCCCGAGTATTTTTTAGTACGTTTTTATTTGGTATCAGAGTCTCGTCTCTAATTTTCTATGCTTAATAGCATATATAGTAAATATTATGGCATCAAATGCATTAAGGTTTTTAAAAGGTCAAGCTATTAATAGGTTGCCTCTTCTAATTGGGAGTAATTACCCATATTGGAATGTAGAATGAAAATCTTTCTAAAAGCTCAAAATAAGTTAATATGGAATGTAATAGAAAAATGGCCTTTCACTATAGAAGGAAAAGAAGAAAGAGATTACAATGAAGAAGATTGAAAAAGATTAAATTTGAATGAAATAGTTATGAACATATTGCATTTTGGGTTAAATGAAAGTGATTTCAATAGAATCTATACATGTAAATCTATTAAAGATATATGGGATGAACTGGAAAAGACTTAGGAAGGAACTTCAAGAGTCAGAGATACAAAAGTAAATCTTTTGTATGGATAGTTTGAAATTTTCAAAATGCTTCCAAATGAATCTATAGATGAGATGCATAATAGATTCATCAACATCATAAATCCTTTGATTGTGCTTGAAAAGAATTTCACTAATGTGGAAATAAATTCTAAACTACTCAGATCTCTACCTAATGATTGGGAAGTAAAGAGAACTGCTATTGAAAAAGCATGAGATTTAAGTGCTATGAGTAAAGAGGAACTCCTTGGAGCACTCAAAACACATGAGCTTATGAAGAAGTAAAGACAAGAATCAAACAAAAATGTCATTGCTTTAAAAGCTTCAAATCATGATTCCAGTGAAGATGATGATGATGATGATGATGATCATGATAAGGAACTTACCTTGATGGCCAAAAGGTTCAAGAAGTTCATGAAATTCAACAATAAGACAAAAAGAATGGATGATGACAGTCGTTCATCAAGATACAAAAAGGAAAAGAAGGATGTGATATCCTGCTACAAATGTCACAAACTATAACACATCTAACAATACTATCTAATGTTCAACAAAGCATTCAAGGGATCCAAAAAAGAAGCTCTCATTACCACTAGGAGTGATGATGACTCAAGTGACTCAGACAAAAACATGTGCTTCATGGCATTGGATGATGAGGTAATTCTCTATCTTCCCCTTCTTATGATGAAATGTGTGAATTACATGATAAAGTGTGCAATAAACTAATAAAAATGAAGAAAAAGAACAGCATGCTCAAAACCTTAACGATAGAACTAGGAGAAGAGTTGGATAAATTTAGAATTAAGCATGAGAAGATTAAAATAGAAAATAAAAATATGCGTTAAGAAATAAATATTTTACAATTAGAAAATGATAAGATGAATAATAAATGTGAGAAGCTAAAAAGCAAGAATGATGAATTAAGTAAAATCAATGAAAAATTAATAATTGAAAATGATTTGCTTGATCTTAAAGTTAAAACTATAAATAACAATGATAATGTTGCATGTGCTGGTAGCAATAATGATATTTAAAGGAGCTAAAGGAACTAAGAAATGAAAATACTATATTGAAAGTTATCTTAGATGATTCAAAAGCAACTATAGCCAAGTTCACCAAAGGGAAAAAGAACTTGAACACACTTCTTGAAAATCAAAGATGTGATTCAGACAAATATGAAATTGGCTATAACAAAGAAAGTAGTTACAAGTCTCATAAAACTCAATTTGTAAAAGCCACTCATAGGACATGTAATTACTATGACAAAACCGGTCATATTGCACACATGAGAACCATGTATTTGAATCATAAAAGCAAGCTAATTTGGGTTCCTAAAAAAGAAATTCTTGTTACACCTAACTAAAAAGGATCGAAACTCAAATGAGTACTAAAGAAATAATATTCTATTTTGTAGGAATCTTCAACTGGAAACAACAAGTGGTACTTGGACAGTAGCTGCTCTAGACAAATGATTGAAGATGCATCTAATTCACAACTTTAGACTTGAAAGATCAAAGAAATGTCACATTCGAAGGCAAGCGTAAATTAATTGTTCTTGGTGAAGGTAACATTCTAGTAAACAAAGCTTTAATTATTAAGAACGTGCTTTTAATTAATGGTTTAAAACACAATTTGTGTAGTGTAAGTCAATTGTATGATAATGGTTTTAGAGTAACTTTTCTTCTCAATAAATGTAATATTTAAATAATTAACAATAATCAAGCTTAATTTGAAGGGTGTAGATAAAGAAATATTTACAAAATCTATCTAGATGATTTCAAATCAACAAATAAAACTTGTCTTTACTCTCAAAGTGATAACAGTTGGCTATGACATAGAAAATTAGGACATGTTAGCATAGATGCAATTTCAAAACTTGTTAAAAAGAATCCTGTTAAAATCTTACCAAAAATAAATTTTCAAAAGGACACATTTATCAAGTATATCAATAAGGAAAGCAACCTAAGATTTCTTTTAAGTCAAAGGATGCTATTTTCACCTCTAGGCTATTATAACTATTGCATGTGGACTTATTTAGTTATACTCAAACTTTGAGTTTGAGAGGCAAAAAACATACCTTGTTTATTGTTGGTGATTTCACTAGATACACATGGATTTTCTTCCTAACATCTAAAGATGAAGCAAACAATGTCTTTTTTAGATATTGCAAGAAAATCGAAAATGAAAAAAGGTTTTAATATTGTAATTATTTAAAGTGACAATGGGGGAGAATTTGAAAATTATAAAATGGACTATTTTTGCAGTAAATATGGAATTGGACATACTTTTTCAACACCTAGAACTCCACAACAAAATGAGGTATCTTAAAGGAAAAATAGAACTTTAATTGAAATGACTAGAACTATGTTGTGTGGAAAAAAATTACCTAAATATTTTTCGGCTGAAGCTATTAACATTATATGCTATATATGTGATGGAATTTTCATGAGACCAATTCTTAAAAAAAACCTCCTATGAGCTTTGGAAAGGAAAAAGACCTAACATTTCTTATTTTCATCCTTTTAGCACTAAATGTTACATCTTGAACAATGGAAAAGAACAAATAGCTAAGTTTGATGCTAAGAAGGATGATGACATTTTTCTAGGTTACCTTTTAACTAGTAAAGCATATAGAGTGTTTAATAAGAGAACCTAAGTTGCAGAAGAACATATTCATGTTGCTTTTGATAATTAGTTGCCTCATTTATGTTTAAGTGATTATGTGGATAATATTGGTGCTGATTTAGATAAGCTTTCTCTTGAAAATAATAATAAAGAAGGAGATGAATATAAAAAGGATGTCAAGAATGAATCCATTAACAATGATCTTCTTAAAGAATGCAAATATACAAGGTCACACCCAAAAGATCTAATAGTAGGTAAACCTTCTAATAAGATACAAACAATATGATCCCTAAGAAATATGAGTAATCTAATCTTCTTATCCCAAACCGAGCATAAAAACACGAAAGAAGCTTTAAAAGATGAGTTTTTGATACAAGCTATGCAATAAGAACTAAACTAATTCACAAGGAATGAAGTTTGGAACTTGGTTCCTAGACCTAATAGTAGACCAATTAGTGGAACCAAATGGGTTTATAGAAACAAACTTGATGAAGCTAGAATAATAACTAGAAATAAAGCTCGATAGTAGCTAAAAGATATAACCAAGAAGAAAGCATAGATTTTGATGATACGTTTGCCTCGATCGCTAGACTAAAAGCTATTAGAATGCTTTTACAATTTGCTGCCTTAAAAAACTTTACTCTTTTTCAAATGGATATCAAAAGTGCTTTCTTAAATGGTTTTATAAAAGAAGAAGTCTATGTAAAGCAACCACCGGGTTTTGAAAATAATGAATTCTATGATCATGTTTACAAATTAAATAAAGTCTTTATGGTCTTAAGCAAGCTTCTAGAGCTTGGTATGAAAGACTCAGTAGCTTCCTCTTAAATAAAGGATTCTCTAGAGGAAAAATTTATACAACTCTATTTATCAAAAATCACAAGTCAAACACATTGATTATGCAAATCTATGTAGGTGAAATTGTATTTAGAGCTACAAATATGAGTCTTATAAATGAATTTGTCAAGTCTATGGAAAATGAATTTGAAACAAGCATGATGAGAGAACTCATTTATTTTCTAGGTTTTTAAATAAAGCAATCTGCAAATGGAACCTTCATCAATCAATCTAAATGTAACAAAGAATTCTTAAAAAGATTCAAAATGGATAATTGTAAAACAAGACCCATACCTATGACCACAAGTGTAAAACATGACAAAGATGAAAAATGGAAAAAATGTTTGTGAAAAAACTCTATAGAGGCATGATAGATAGTTTGTTATATGTAACAACTTCAAGATCTGATATCATGTTCTCGGTGTATGTATGTGCATGATTTCAATCTTGCCCAAAAGAATCACACTTAAGTGTACTAAAATGAATACTCAAGTATCTTCCAAGCACTATTGAAATTGGCTCATGGTATCCAAAATTTAACTTCCTATTAAACAAAAGATTTTCTAGAGGAAAAATTGATACAACTCTATTATCAAAAATCACAAGTCAACACATTGGTTGTGCAAATCTATGTGGATGATATTGTATTTAGAGTTACAAATATAAGTTTTATAAATGAATTTGTTAAGTCCATGAAAAACGAATTTGAAACGATCATGATGGGAGCACTCAATTATTTTCTAGGTCTCGAACTCAAGCAATATATAAATAAAACCTTAATCAATCAATCTAAATATACCAAAGAACTCTTGAAAAGATTCACAATTGATAATTGTAATACAAGACCTACACCTATGACCATAAGTATAAAACTTGAGAAAGATAAAAATGGGAAAAATGTTTGTGAAAAGCTCTATAGAGGCATGACAGGTAGTTTGTTATATCTAATAGCTTCAAGACTTGATATCATGTTATCGATATGTGTATGTGCACAATTTCAATCTTACCCAAAAGAAGCACACTTGAATGTAGTAAAATGCATACTTAAGTATCTTGTAGGTATTATTGAAATTGGCTTATGGTATCCAAAATTTACTCTCTCTTTTTTTATCTAGTTAGATACTCCAATGTTGATTTTGTTGGGTGCAAAGTTGATTGGAAAAGCACAAGCGACATATGCCTCTTTCTTGGAAACTCCATAATATCTTGTTACTCAAAGAAGCAAAATTCGGTTCTACTTTCAACTGCAGAAGTTGAGTATATAGTTGTGAGTAGCTGTTTGTGCACAAGTTTTATAGGTAAAACAAACTTTGCTAGAATATGGATTGAAGTATGAAAATGTTCCAATTCGATGTGATAATACAAGTGCTATAAATTAAAAAAAAAAACTGATCCAACACTTAAGAACCAAGCATATCAAAATTAAATATTATTTCATTAGAGATCATATTCTAAATAGAGATATCAGCTTAGAATTTGTTGATACAAACAATCAAATTGGCGATATTTTTACAAACTCTTGAGTAAGGATCGTTTTTGCACTGTAGATAGAGAATTGGGCATGATAAAGAATGATGAGTACTAAATATCATAGAATCAAGTTAATCTAGAACTTGTGTTTAAGTTGAACAAGTTGTTAAATATCACACATGCATATATATGATCTATCTTTGGGATGACTTGTTTTTGTCTGTTGTATGTCTGCTAAAGAAATTGGCTCACCAGTCTCTCAATCACTAGCATCAAGAGCTCGACTTGACACTCGCTAGCCTCTGTTTTTCCCTAAGCTTGCATCAGCTTGCCAATCTATCCCTCAAAGGCTTGATCTAAGCCTCGATTGTCTCTGGCCAAATTTTATTTTAAATCTCTTCATACCGACTAGCCAATATACCATGCACCATCTTGCTGGTACTTGTTTTTCAACATGCATATATATATGTTCTTATGCTCTCTCATCTCTCATTTCTGTCTTTTCTTCCTTTCCTTTCTCTCTCTTCTGTGCTCTCTTTCACCCACCTCTCTCTAAAAGCTCCCAGCATCATCTCTCCACCTCTACTATCATGCTCCATCTCTCTCCCCACCACCTCCCTACCATCTCTTAGCACCCATTCTTTCTATCTCTCTCTCTCTACGGCCTCTCCTTCTCTCTCCTCTATTCCTTTCATAGTGCATCCACGAATTGCCTATAGCTGTGCACCACTTGCTTTTGGTGGATTTCTATTCCCATCTAGGAAGCATTATGATAGATATGTCTTATTCAAAGATCTTCCCATAATTGTAAGCAGGAATTATAATGCAGACATGTTACCATTCTTTCATATTCCTCAAATATCTGGAGTGGCTCTAAATAATATTGTGAATATAATGTCGGTTCTTGCATAAGCTAATGAGGAGACTATTAAGTTGTTTTATTGTAATATGACTGATTATTTAGAGGATGATGGTAGTATGAGTGTTGGGATGGAAATTGGTTTTAATAGTTCAAGTTTTATTAGACCTTAATTGTATTCATATCTCTATAGTAGAAAACTTGAATTATCACATCATGATATTTGTAGTCTGATAGATGTTGATGATTCTGGGGTTTGAATGCCAAGTTCTTTAGATAGAGCTCAAAATTATGAGGAGTTATTTACTATATCTGATATGGGTCCAAATTTGCACGAACCGTGCAATCTATATTTTTCCCATTTGTCTCTTAGGTGTTGAGTTTTTCACCAATTCTTGATAGGTAATTATGTTTCACGCAAGGGACAAAAAACTATAGTGACTCAACATGATTTATGGCTTATGGTTCATATCTTAAGAGGGGATAAGATTCATTTCTTTGATCTAATGTATAAGACATTTAAGAATGTAACTAATAAGTCTACTTGAGCTATTCTAAGAGGAAGTTGGTTGATCACACATATGTTAATCATATTATTAGTTCAAGGACTTGGAAAAGTTAAGATGGGAGATGGGTACGTAAGAAGCCTTTAGAGTCTTTGGTTGGTGGTGGTGTTCAGCTTTTCTGTTCAGGTTTAGATACAGATTCTGATGATGATGAGCCTCCAGCTCCACCTTCTGGTTCTTCAGCTCCTAGTTGCTCTATTTTCCCTCTTCAGGAGCTTTGATATCATATGGGCTCTAGATTTGATACCATAGAATACTAGATTTCCAATCTCTACTTTGTTTCAGCTTTAACATTCGAGGATTCATGGATCACTTCTACTGAATTCATCCTCATCCTCCTCCACCTGATGATCCTCTTGCCTGATCATCCTATTTGTTCTAGTTTTCTTATTTGCATATTTATGTTTGTTTTGTGCTTGGAATTCTATGTTTGGACATCTTTGTAACTTTTTGTATGACTAATATGTCTCCTTTTTGCTTATCATCTTGTATAAATCATTTTGATGAGGTCAAAGGGGGAGAAATAAGGTATGATTAATCTTATGTTTTTTTAAGTACTCTTAATCCTCTCTTATTACAAAATTATGCAGAAGCATTTATTGATGGGGAGTAAATAACAAATAGCTTTTACATAACTATTTGCCCTCATCAAAATAAGGGAGATTGTTAAACTAAATTATCCTATATGTAATTTTGACAGGAGCAAATGTTATGTAAAGCTATTGTAAACACACTTCACTTGAATAAGATTAATAATTTATGAGGAAAAACATATACCAAGAAATCTGTGTTATGTGTGCAATGTGCTTTGTTTTTGTGCTTACAGGAATTACACCAACGAGCCGATTCAGTAAAAGAAAGTACAGCTGTGATCAAGTCCAAATACAAGGCACGAAGAGGAAAAATTCAAGGCATAAAATTTGGACTGGTAAGCCAGTGGGAGCTTGCATTAGTGAGTTAGTAGGCTTTTAAATCGACCGTTGTGCGTACTTAATGTTGTCATTTGTCAAACTTTATCATCAACAGACCTTTTCACTTTTGAAGACTATAAATACATGCTCCTTTGAAGATTCAGATAATTTTTTAAAAGAACTTTCATTTGCAAACAAATAAATCAAGAATCCTCTAATTATTATTTTCTTGTTTGTTACTTTGCAAATTCTAAGTAAGAAAGAAAAAATAAATTTTAGTGCTTTATTTTTATTTTGTAACTTTATAAGAGAGCACTACAAAAAGAAAAGGAAATATTTTATTTCTTGAGTGTTGTAACTTGTGTACTTGTTGGTCCCACTTTAATAATCAAGAAGGGGGGTTAAATTGATTATTAATAAAAATAGTAAATTTTGCATTTTAAAAATTATTCCCCTTTCGGTTTTAAATATGAGAACAATATAAACAATTAAACAAATATAACAATTAAATTGTGGAAATTAAAAAGATAGAGTATAGAAAATCAGGCAACGATTTATAGTGGTTTTGCCTTGTGCGTCAATCCACTCTTCCAGGTCCGAGTTGGAGACCCCATTATCCTACGGGTTTATTTCCACTATATCCAATAAGTTCAAATTACAAGCTTGTGCAATTCTCTCGGCTCGTTCTCACAGCTATCATCTAGCTACAACCGATCTACATAGTCTAAACTTGTAACTTAACTATCAAAAGAGAAGGCAACAACAAGTTCCTTCTATACAAAGAGAAAAGAAAATTTCGAGATCAAAAAGCGAAAAAAAAATTGCAAAGAGATCAGCTCGCTTCTTGAAACGTAAGAAGAAATTATGAATATTCTAGGCAAAATGAAACTTTTGGGTTTTATCTCAGCACTCTAACCATGTTCAATGTTAAAACGTGCTCAAACATGAATCATCTTAGTCATTTCCCTTATTTGCAAATTCGAAACTTTAGACACAATCTCTTTGATCTAAGAACATGAAAATATGAGTTTTTTATTTCTACATTTACTTAAACCAATAGCCCTAATTTTCGAAATGTCATGAACCCTAGACACATGAATAATCAAGAACATTCACAATCCCACTCATGCAATTAACACATACAAATACATGCATTCCCCAATTAATTAGTTTCGAACTTCACCTTCACTTCACAACATCATTCAAACATCCATATGCCTCAAAAAACATATTTAATCCATAATGCAATTCCCTTCCTCCAAATCAAAACCCTAGAATTTCTAAATCATCTCTTATACAGTAAAATTTTGCAAGAGAATGGATTAAATGAAAGATGAAGGCTAGAATCATACCTTACTTCGCTGGGGTAATGGATTGGATCCGATCCAAGCAAGTGATTAAAAAAATTTTGATTTGAGTATATGAAGAGGAATGAGAGAAAACGAGAGAGAGTTTGAGAGGAAATGTGAGTGAAATGAAATAGAGAGAGAAATGGGACCTAATTAAATGTGAATTGCAGGTCCAATGCTGGCAATTTCAAAAGTACGCTGGTGGCATATATTACTTTTTTGCCAGCATTAAGGAATTCACCTTCTGATCTCATGAACACTTGGAGAAATGCCGGTGGCGTTTGGTCCTCAATTGCCGGCGTTAAAGAACTCCCTATTGATCTCGTGAATGCTTGGAGAAATGCCAGTGGCGTATGTTCCTCAATTGCCGGTGTTAAAGAACTTTAAACTATCTTTCTAAACCCCTTCTTCAATGCCGGCGTTGTTCATTTTACTAGACACCGATGTTCAATTTTTTTAAAAAAATTCCTAAAGTCTTTACACTGCCAAAATTTGGCAGTGTTTAATTTTTCATTTCTAGCGTTAAGGAATTCGCATCTAGTATCTTCAACACTGGCTTGAACACCGGCAGTGTTCAACATACAAAAGCCAGCGTTTAACTTCTCCTGCTACTGCTACAGCAATGATCTAAGTCTATATGTACCCACAACTTTAAATAGCCACATGACTAGATTTATACATACAAATTACAAACACAACACACAACCAAGCAAACACACTTATATATACAAACTGACACCAATTTAGTTACCTAACTCATGGGTTGCCTCCCATGTAGCGCTTAGTTTTATAGTTGCTTAGCCCGACTTCTTTCACTACTTCACTAATTCTTGTTCCTCATGATAGTGGTCTTACTATCATTAGCTCTCCTTCATAGTAGTGTTTGAGTAAATGATCATTAACTTTAAACGTTCGGCCATTAGTGGTTTTTAACTCAACAACACCATAAGGAAAAACTTGTGTTATGCAAATGATCCAGACCACCTTGACCTTAACTTCCCTGGAAACAACTTGAGACGAGCATTGTATAATAAAACATTTTGTCCCGGTACAAATTCTTGTTTCAAGATGTTTCTGTCATGCCATTTCTTTGCTTGCTCTTTGTAAATGTGAGCACTTTCATATGCTTCATTCCTCCACTCCTCCATTTGATTCAACTAAAGCATTCTTTTCTCCTCTGCAGCTTTTCCATCAAAATTGAGAAATTTTATTACCCAATATGCCTCGTGCTTAAGTGCTACTGGGAGATGACAAGATTTATCATAAATCAACTTATATGGAGACATTCCAATAGGTGTTTTAAAAGCCGGTCTATATGCCCATAATGGATCATTAAGCTTCAGGGACCAATCCTTTCTCGATGCATTAATTGTTTTTTCTAAAATCCTTTTAATTTCCCTATTAGAGATCTGAACTTGCCTACTTGTTTGGGGATGATAAGGGGTAGCAACCTTATGTAAAACTCCATATTTAGACAAAAGTTTGTCAAATTGCTTATTACAATAATGCGTACCCCTATCACTTATAATTGCTCTTGGTACCCCAAATCTTGTGAAAATGTTCTTTTTCAAAAACTTTACAACTACTCGAGCATCATTGGTTTGCAAAGCAACGGCTTCGACCTATTTAGAAACATAATCTACTGCCACGAGTATATATTTGTTAGAAAAAGATGAAGGGAAAGGACCCATAAAGTCAATCCCCCATACATCAAAAAGTTCTATCACTAGAATGTTGTTTAAAGGTAATTCATGTCTCCTAGATATATTGCCTGATATCTGACATTGAGCACAAGTCATAATGAAATTTTTACAATCATTAAACAATTTGGGCCAATAAAATCTACAAGCCAAAACCTTAGCTATAGTCCTCTTTACTCCATAATGTCCACCTACCTCTCTTGCATGACAATGTTCAATTATGCTACTTGTTCAGTCTCAAGCACACATCGCCTTATTATTTGGTCAGCACATTATTTAAACAGATATGGTTCGTCCCAGAAATAATATTTCACATCATGGAAAAACTTATTTCGTTGTTGGTAGGACAAACCATATGGTATAATTTTACTAACCAAATAATTGACTATGTCAGCATACCAAGGTAGTCCTTGGATTTTTATTGCATGCAATTGCTCATCTGGCAACTTTTCATTAATTGGAAAATTTGATAAATCATTTTCCAAACGTGATAAGTGGTCAGCGACCACATTATCTATTCCCTTTTTATCTTTTATTTTAAGATCAAACTCTTGCAACAACAAAATTCAACGAATCAACCTAGGTTCAGCATCAAATTTAGCAAACAAATATCTTAAAGCAGTATGATCCGTATAAACTATGACTTTAGAACCAATTAAGTAAGCCTAAATTTATCACATGCAAAAATCACTGCTAAAAGCTCTTTCTCAGTAGTTGCATAATTTCTTTGGGCCTCATTCAGTGTTCTACTTGCATAGTAAATTACATGAAAGATCTTACCTCGCCTTTGTCCCAACACTACTCCTACCGCATGATCACTAGCATTGCACATCAACCCAAAAGGAAGCTCCCAATCTGGTGCTACAATCACTGGTGCTGAACCGAGCCTCTCTTTCAAAACATTAAAAGCCTGCACACATTTCTCATCAAACATAAAGATAGAATCCTTTTCTAAAAGATTGCACAAATGTCGGGAAATCTTAGAGAAATCCTTAATGAATCTTCTATAAAAGCCAGTGTGTCCTAGAAAACTTCTGACACCTTTTATAGTTGTTGGTGGTGGCAATTTCTCTATGACCTCTACCTTGGATTTATCAACTTCAATCCCTTTTTCAGAAATTTTATGCCCCAAGACTATTCCCTCTTTGACCATGAAATGGCACTTTTCCCAATTTAAAACCAAGTTGGTCTATTTGCATCTTTTTAAAACATTAGCTGAGTTTTCTAAACATGATTCAAAAGATTTCCCAAAAACTGAAAAACCATCCATAAAAATCTCAATGAAATTCTCAAGCATATCTGAAAAAATAGCTATCATGCACCTCTGAAAAGTGGCAGGTGCATTACAGAGACCAAAAGGCATTCTTCTAAAAGCAAAAGTGCCATATGGACATGTAAAAGTGGTTTTTTCTTGATCAGCTAGTGCAATCAAGATTTGATTGTAACCTGAATATCCGTCAAGAAAATAGTAATATGAATGTCCTGAAAGTTTTTTAACCATTTGGTCTATGAATGGAAGAGGGAAATGGTATTTCCTGGTGGCATCATTTAATTTCCTATAATCAATACACACTCTCCATCCAGTAACTGTTCTGGTAAGGATTAATTCATTCGATTCATTCTTCACTATGGTCACTCCACCCTTCTTAGGTATAACATGTACAGGACTTACCCACTTACTATCTGAAATAGGGTAGATAATTCCAACATCTAAAAGTTTAAGTACCTCTTTCTTCACTACTTCTTAAGAGTAGGATTCGATCTCCTTTATTGTTGCACTGTAGGTTTGCACTCATCCTCCATCAAAATCTTATGAGTACAAATCAAAGGACTAATTCCTTTACTATCAGCAATCGTCCAACCAATTGCTTCCTTATGTTCTCTCAACACTTCCAATAGGTTTTTCTCCTGTTCACCTGACAAATATGATGAAACAATAACTGGTAAAGTTTCTTCATTCCCTAGATAAGCATACCTTAAATGGTCAGGCAATGGTTTTAACTCTAGAGTTGTAGGTTTTGTCAAAGATGGAATTGGTTTCATTTCACTAGTTCCTAGCTCCTCATACATTCTCAATATGATTTCAGAAACTTCCTCTAATCTAACCTCTTCCTCCTCATCCTCACTCCACTCATCTTAGTTTTTCAAAACTGATTCCATTGTGTCAATACCTCCTTCTTCCTCTAGAGACTTAAACACAAGCTTATCTATTATATCTATTGTAAAACAGGTTATATTGTCATCAAATTTCTTCATAGCATCATAAACATTAAAAGTAACCTGTTCATTCATAACCCATAAAGTGAGCTTACCTTGCTCCACATCTATCAAAGCTTTAGCTGTAGCCAAGAATGGCCTGCCTAAAATCATGGGTACCTCTCTATCTTCCTCCATTTCCAGGACTATAAAGTCCACTGGGAATATAAACTTTTCGACCTTCATTAGGACATTCTCCACTATACCCTTAGGGTATTTGACACTCCGATCAGCCAATTGCAAGGTAACATGTGTTTCCTTGCATTCTCCTAGTCCCAGTCTCCTGAAAATAGAATAAGGCATTAAATTTATACTTGCACCAGAATCTACTAAGACTATCAAAATGAATATTACCAATAGTGCAAGGTACAGTAAAACTTCCCTGATCTCTTTGTTTTTCAGGTAAGCTTGACAGATTCTTCTAAAGTATAATGGAGCATTGTCCTGTCAATACAATCGGTTCACTTCCATCTATCCTCCTCTTCTTAGATAACAATTCCTTAATGAACTTGGCATATGACGGAATCTCTTGAATGGCCTCCAAGAAAGGAATATTTATTTGAAGATTTTTGAACACATCCAAAAATTTGGCAAACTACTCATCTAGCTTTTGTTGCTTTAACCTTCCTGGAAATGGAACTGGAGGATCATATTGTTTCACAAACTGTGATCCTTGAGCTGGTTCCTCTAATTTCCATTTCCCTTTGTCTTTAGCTAGAACCTCTTCCTTTTCTTCAACCATTATATCAGGAATTTCCACCTCCTTTACACTTCTTAGAGTGATGGCATTCACTCCCTTAGGATTCTCCTCAGCCTTACTAGGTAAGGATCCTAATGGTCTACCGCTGATTTGTTGAGAAATCTGCCTTATCTATCCTTGAAGATCTCTAATGGTGGCTTGCTGATTATTAATCAACGTCTTTGTCTCTTGCGTGAAGTTCTTCATGAGATCTTTAATTGAAGAATGGTTTGCTGTTGATGTTGAGGTGGTGATGGTAGGGCATTCCTCACAGGGCCTTGTCTTTGAAATCCAGGTGGTGGTGGTCTATAAACATTAAACATTATTCTCATTTCTCCATGAGAAATTCGAGTGATTAGCCCATCCTGGATTATAAGTGTTTGAGAAAGGTCCTTGGTTGCCTCTTTGGAATTTCCCAACATAGTTCATCTACTCCCCACTTGATGGAATTGGTGAGTTTGTTTGAGGACATTCATTGAACAGACGTAGACCTGAACAAACTTCACATCATAAAACGTGGCTAGGAGAAATAGAAGTAGAAGTAGTTAGTTTACTCACCTGAGTTGTCAAAGCTGAAATCTAATTGGTAAGTTGAGACTTTGCCTCGTTATCATGCACAGTTGCTACTTTTAACTTAGTTCTTTCACAACTCCAATTGTGAGCACTGGATGCCATTTCTTCTATCAATGAACTAGCTTCATCATAGCTCTTTCCCATCAATGTACCCCCCCCCCCCCCCCCCCCCCGCCGTGATGCAGCATCAACTAATGATCTTAAAGTCTTATCTAAGCTCAAATAAACAATCTCTATGAGGAGATTGTCAGGTAATCCATGATGAGGACACTTCCTGATTGCCTCCTTATATCTCTTCCATGCTTCATACAAGGATTCACCATGAAACTTGGTGAAATTGGTTATTTCGTTTCTCAACCTAGCTGTCCTTGCTGGTGGGAAAAATCTCCTTAGAAATTTACTTGACAAATTTGCCCAATTCACAATTGACTCCTGTGGAAGCAAGTTAAACCAAGCCAAAGCTTTATCCATCAATAAAAAAAGGAAAAAGCTGCAAATGAATTGCATCATCAGTTACACCATTCATCTTAATGGTGTTGCAATACTGGAGGAATTTTGCAAGGTAATCATCCGGTGTCTTATTTGGATATCCCCCAAACTGATGAGCTTTGACCATTTGAATTAGTCCAGGTTTAATCTCGAAATTGTTAGCTTGCACTACTGGTCTTCTTATAGGGAATCTTGACATTGTTGGTACAGTATAATCTCTCAATGCTCTAGCAGGAGCATGAATTTGATTGTTATGATTGCCACCTTCTGCCATTGCTTCTGCTTGTTCTTGCTCTATTAATCTGTTTGCTCTCCTCAGTAAACGCAAAGCGCGTTCAATTTCAGGATCAATAAGTAGAAGTTCCTGACTTCTACTCCTGTGTATAAAAGCTGAAAAGAAAACAGAATACACACCAACCGTAAGTGTGCCTAAATTACTAATAGAACCAAAATTGGTTTAATATTAATCTTTCCTCGACAATGGCACCAAAAACTTGATCCACTATAAGTGATGATAAATTTCAAAAGTGAATTTTTCCAGCAAGTGTACTGAATCGAATCAAGTAGTAAAAGGACGAGTGAGTATCGTTCCCACGAGGAAAGTTTAAGTATTAAACTATTATTAATTCGATTTAATAAATAGGTAAAAGAATTCAGATAGATTGTTTAAGAACATTACTTTATCTACTACCAAAATATACTTAATCTACTTAAATATTCCTTATCTCAGAAACTTATATGACACTAGAGTGGAAACTAAGATCAAATCCGAGCTTTTTGCTAAATAAGTTGAAAACAAGTTATATTGACTATTAGATCTCTTGCAAATTCAAGTGGAACTATCAAAATTAAAACCTCCTCGTGAAGTTCTAAAAAATTTCTTTTTAACCTTACAACAATCCCGTAACTTCCGCCACTTGAATTATCAAAGGAATCAAATTTACAACAAAGAATCTCCCAATTCATTAATTGCCTAATGCCTTAAATTGTGTTTCTCCTAATTCCTTAGCGAGAATCCAACTAAATTACATTGCATTTTTCACAAAGACAGTTCCTAAATCTAGTATAATATCTCAGCTTCCGCCTCTTGTTATTATATCCACATTTATGAAATTCAGTAAAATCATATTTCTCTCCCGAGCAATCTCAATTTCTTATTAACCAAGATACTTCCACATACAAGGTTAATTATAGGAAAATCAACATGAATATTACAAAGTTCTAACAGTCATATAACATATCCCAATAGTCGTTTTGTTAAATCTCGGATTAAATCACATTCCTACTGTTAAAGTTTAGCCAATCATTAAAATGTGTACAAAGAATAATTCAATCACATAAACTAAACTTATTATGAACACAAGAAAAGACATTCAGATCATATAAACATAGAAACTTGAATTGAGAAGACAATCTCACCGTACAGATCAATCTAAAACGATGATACACGACAATTCTGACAAATTTGGAACAATTAATAACAAAGATACATTCTAGATCTAAGATTTTTGTCTAAAGCTCAATCTAAAATGATGGAACTTTCCCTTTTAAAACAACACAGCATTTATGACATCTGGTAACATCCAAATCTAACGCCTGCAATTTCAAATTCTACACTGGCGGGGTAGAAGTAGGCGTTAAATATTTTTGGACTGTGGATTCAAACTCTGGTGTAAATGCCGGAGGCGTTGACTGATAATTGGCCGGCGTTGCTTGGCTTTTCGCACTCCTTGATTTAGCATTGCAACGCTGGTGGTGTAGCTCTTGAATTTGCCAGCGTTTGATGATTTATGCTCTGTTTGCTTTGATTTAACACCTATTCCAAGCTCAAAGTTTATTTCCTTCAATGATTGATTCTCCAAGTCCCTATAACCTGAATTAGCCAAATTGCCACATCAAAATACCAATTTTTCACATTTCCTCAAGCATAAACACAATTAACTCTCAAATAAGAGATGAAAAGTGTATAAATTATGAGTCTATCAAAAGCTACTCCTTTGGTACTACTTTATGCTCCTTGAGTGGTCTTTTTGTGAGATTCATAAGCCATTAACTTTTCCATTAGTTGGCTAAGAGAAAGTTTGTTGAGATCATGTGCTTCTTCTATGGCGGTTTTCTTTGCATCCAAAGAAGGTGGTAGAATTCTCAACATTTTCCTCACAAGATCAGGATTAGCAAGCCTTTTCCCAAGTGATGCAAGTCATTTGTTATTGCTGTAAACCTGTTAAAAACATCCACGATAGATTCATCAGTTTTAAATTTAAATAGTTCATATTGTTAAAGTAAAGCATTTATTTTGGTTTCTCTAATTGTATTAATTCCTTCATATATCTCACACAATCTGTCCTAGATTTCTTTAGCACATCCACATGATGATATTAGATAAAATTCTGATGGAGCAATAGTGGTCAACAACAGATTTTTTACTTTGTTGTTCTTCTCAATGAACTTCTTTTTAGAGTCTAATAGGACTAAATTTCCATTCAAAGTAATTACATTGTCTCTCATGGAATTAACTTGCTATGAATCATAATCATTAGCTTTAATGTAAGTTTGCATTCACATTTTCTAATAAGAAAAATTCGAACCATCAAAGAAAGGAGCACGATTAATTGCAACATTATTCTCAACCATTTTGTTTAGATCACTCAATTTAATAAAAAGAGCCTACTTGGTATCAGGATTTTAAAACAAATACTCTTTTAAAAATTAAGCTTGGCTCTGATACCAATTGTTGATCTCACTTTAATAATCAAGAAGGGGAGTTAATAAAAATAGTAAATTTAGCCTTTTTTTAAATTATTCCCCTTTCGGTTTTAAATATGAGAACAATATAAACAATTAAACAAATATAACAATTAAATTGTGAAAATAAAAAAGATAGAGTATAGAAAATCATGCAGCGATTTACAGTGGTTCCGCCTTATGCGTCAATCCACTTTTTCAGCTCTGAGCCGAGGACCCCATTATCCTACAGGTTTTGTTCCACTATATCCAATAAGTTCAAATTACAAGCTTGTGCAATTCTCTCTGCTTGATTCTCACAGCTATAACCGATCTACAGAGTCTAAACTTGTAACTTAACTATCAAAAGAGAAGGCAATAACAAGTTCCTTTTATACAAAAAGAAAAGAAATTTTCGAAATCAAAAAGTAAAAAAAAAATTGCAAAGAGATCAGCTCGTTTCTTGAAATGTAAGAAGAAATTATGAATATTCTAGGCAAAATGAAACTTCTGGGTTTTGTTTTGTATATACTTGGTAAGAAAAAAGAGTTTCTTTTTTGTATGTGAATAGTATCAGCTCCCTTTTTTTTACTTCGATCTTCTTCCTTTTCTCTTTGTCTTTTGCATAATATATTCCTTCTTCTCCTTAACGTTCCAAAATCTGTTTGGAAGATGGATAAGCTTTCCTAAAAATCTCGGTTAAAAATCTTTTGTTCCTTATCTCTTTTTCAAATTTGAATTCTTTCGTTTCTTCAATTGGGTAGAAGATAAGACGAGATATGTTTCTTCTAGATATTGTGGTGATATTTATCTTGATTTGAAATTTGAAAACTGAAACTGATTCACCATAATTTGATCTTCTTCTTCTTTATCTAAACCAAAAATAGATAACG
Organism: Combretum micranthum; assembly: GCA_024138025.1. Lineage (NCBI taxonomy): Eukaryota > Viridiplantae > Streptophyta > Magnoliopsida > Myrtales > Combretaceae > Combretum > Combretum micranthum. The sequence goes on along the minus strand of JAMXBD010000012.1, from coordinate 1,116,305 downwards.
TTCATTTTTTAAACTCACACATGAATCCCATAAAATTAGGTAAGTGATGGACTTATCTTTGTCTTGAAATATTGTAGATATTGATATTTCACTTGTCTTGAAGGAGAAAAATGTGTAGAATCTGTCCAAACAAGGTTTGGTACTATTCATGGAGATTTCCATCGTTGATGAGAGAGAAACTTTGATAAAAACATTATATCCCCTTGGATTAAACCAACTTAGGTGGAACAAATGAGTATATTGCCAAAATAAACTCATTTACTTGGAGCTAGGTCTTCAAGATTCATTTTTGTACTGAACTGTAATGATTTGCATCAAGTTGGAGAAGATGAACGGTGAAATCACGTGATATAGAGCTACTATCAAAAGTACAGTGAAAGGTTATGTAACAGGTTCTGGATTTCTAGGAAAATTCTTTATCCTTAAAGCAACCTTCTGGAAAATATTCTGAATTTCGAATACTCTTCATCATTTTTCTTCTTTCTCTTTAACCTGATACTACACACTTAATAAACTCATTAGTAATCATTTTTACTCTTTTGTTATCATCAAAACTTATTTTAAGAGAATCTAACAGTACTGCTCAATTTTGAGCCTTTGAATTTGAGATCAATAAAGTGTGTGAAGTCTTTTGTTAGAGGCAATTGTGAGATCATGGAGAGTAAGAAGCGGGTCGAACTCCATATTAAATCTGGGCTTAATTTCTCCTTCCTCATCTCTTTTACTTTCCTTCTTGTACCTTATTATTACTAAATTAGCTGTTATCAAAGTTTAATTTACTTAATCATTTGAAAAATATTTTATTGCGAATTTAGGTCAAATACTCAATTCATCCCCCTCCCCACTTGTGTATTTTTTAGTGCGTTTTGAAGAAAGAAGAATGGGATGCCCACAAGTGAGTGGTAGTCACCAGAGGTCGTCGCTAATTACGTAAGTCTGTATAATAATTACTTATTCAATAATATTTTTTTCTAGTATCTTCATACACTAACATAATTACTTTTCATTTTTTGAAATTAGGCATGAATGGAGGAGCATAAAGCCCATGAGGATGCTATTGTTGAAGCGATAGTTCAAGACCCTATGAGTAATATTACTATCATGGAAAAAGTCTTGTGCCACAAATCTAGCTATCATGGGATACTATGCTTTATTCTCTAAGGAGATGCGGTCTTACTTTGAATAGCCTCAGGATAAGACTCTTGTGAATTAAATAGGGACGTTGACACGCTAAGGTGTAAGGTCAAACTTATAAAGCGTTTGTAGGAGATACATATAAGCCGACCTCCGATTTGATCGTATGAGCAGTATACATCATACTTTCAACCCACACCCACATGAGTGGCCCTGCTGGAGGGCCTAACCTTGACTAACTAAGCCAGTGATTCGCACCTTTCACCCTAGCAGCTCTACCTCCAAAGTCGTATAATGGCTAGCACGAGATGTCTAGCTAGCCACTTGGTCAGCATGGGATACCGATTCAGCACTCTATCGGATAGTAAGGTACTACTGGTAGCTTTAGATAGTAGCAGGGGCATCCTCATGCATCAGGCTTCGTATCCTGGTCATCATCAGGGTCAGAATTCCATTATACTTCACAACATCCCTAGTATGGTTCTTGCCCATTCCCCAGTACGACTCCACCATCAAGTGCTGGATCAAGTCAGTGGTATTACCCACCACCCTATAGATACCACCAGACACCACTTTCTACAGCTTCTACCTTTGTACCTTAGATAGCGTGTGGTACTAGATTGACTCAAGTCCAACAGCGTTAGTCGAATAAAGGGTGCTGGACTTTTGGTAGGTTGTGTTATGTTTCTTTTTGTGCCATGTTGACTTTACTGTTTTTTATTCATAGATTTGCACTATTTGCATTATGTAGATTGATCAATCGAGATCTTTAGTTTGAACTATTGTTTGTATGTTGGGACTGGTTAATTATATATATATATATATGTGTGTGTGTGTGTGTGTGTGTGTGTGTGTGTGTCTTTCCATATTTCCATCATACATTTAATGTAATTTGAAAAATATAATTTGTTCCACATATTGTTATGAGATTAAATAATCAAATGCTTAAAACCGTGAAAACTAATAATAAAAGATATATCTAATTTACTATAATATAGTGATAGAAAAACATGTACATAGGTATGTATTTTGTTAAATATTAATATATATAATTTTTAATATTTTTTAACAAAAAATAAATATTATTTATACATAGAATTTATTTTCTCGGTGTGATATATATAATTTGAAAATTATGAATAAAAAAATACATCTACTATAATATATTATGTATTTTGTTAAATATTAATACATAAAAATTGAATATTTGTCAATAAAAAAGTAAAAATTACTTATTTAAATAATTTATTCTATGTGTATATATAATAATTTTTAAAATAATCATTTTTTATCTAGGGGAATTTTGCCTCAAGTTTGAATATGAGGCAAAATTCCCCTCAATGGAAAAAAAAAAGAATTTTAAATATGCCGTGAAAAAACAAAGGCTTGGTGAGTTTTAATTTTGATTGAGATGGATTTCATCTCAATTTAGACAATATACAGGTCACCTTCACCTCTATTCTTCCTTATATATTCGTTACCCATGTCTCTGTTTTTTTTTATCCGCGTTTCAAATTTTTATTCATCGTTCTCTATAATTCCTCTCCATCTCAGGTGCAAATTTTTCCTTCTACAAAATTCGTTTCATCGTTTTTCTTGCTATTATTTAAGTTTATGATGTATATTAATCTTGTGTTTTATGTGATCTTTTAGGCATTGAGTGACATATGATCAATATATTACTATATCTTAATGGTAAGAATATATTATTTCTATTGTAATCTTCATTTCATATTATTTATATCATAAATAATTTCTATCACTAGTATTAATAATTCCGTGTTATTTTGATAGGTAGTGGAATAAAAACATGGAATTACTATATGTTATCTGTATTATGATTAATAATTATTTGATAATAATTTTATTATAAAATTTTGATTATTTTATACAAAATTAAAAAAAATTAACCATTATAATTTGGTATTTTTTTAATAAAATTTAAACCAATAATATCACAAAGAAAAACAACCTTTCAATATAATTAAACCAAATGCCAAAAAAAATGTAGGCGAACTTGGCTTGAATATGGAAATTTAAAAAAAAAATAATTACTTTGATGTCAAAATTGCCTCAATAGGCAAAATTAAAAGAAAAAAATTTTGTTTTGAGGCCGAAATAGCCTCAATTGGAAAATTTTAAAAGAAAAATTTTTCCTTTTGAGGCCAAAATTGCCTTTATTGGGAAATTAAAAAAAAATGAAAATTTCCTTCTAAGGCCAAAATCACCTCAAACTAGCAAAATTAGGGACACAAAAAAAAAAAGAAAATGGTGCCGTAAAATTGAGTTTTGATTTAGGAGGTGAACGTCCCCTCAAATTTCAAGGTGAGGTGATATTCGTCTCAATTTTATATGAGGCAAAGTTCGCCCCTGATATGCTATATCAGACGACTTTTATCTCTATTTTTCAGATATGGCAAGGTTTTCCAAGAGAAAAAATTAAAGCAATTGAATCGCCTGAATACTACTAAGACAAATAAAATCACCTCAAAACCTATATCCATACCAAGGAAATGAGATGCTACTAATAATATTACTTGTAATAATTTAATCACACATCAAGTAATAGTTAATAAAGTTATAACATCAGCATATGTAATAACAGAGTCTTTATTTCCACTAATTTTTTAAATAATATTTGCTTATTTTTTTTAGATATTATTAAAACTTTCTCACTCTTTATTTATTTGAATTTATATCCAAAAGCCATTCATCGATATTTTTGTTTCCTTCATGCACATTCACGTTCTCCGTGCTGTCTCCTCTAGTTCTAGTTCTTCTGAAAATAGACTTAGATTAGGTAGCTATCTTCTTCTTGCCAAGATTCGATGTTTTGGAGGAAGTCATCATGATCCACGGCATAAGCAATGGAAAAACCGAGAAGAGTGAGCAAAAGACGATATATGCATAGACGGTGGTTCAACCATAATGGTCAGACAATTGTCCATCAAAAATTAGATGCAAATAAAAAATAAATATTTTTATTCATAAATAAATTAAACAAAATATAAATAGATCAGATACAGATACATGTTAGATACAAATTAGGCATAAATACAGGCAAGATGTCATGATATGCGTATGTTGTAAAAATGCTACACTGAGTGTTAAGAAAAAATCCCACATTTTCCTCTTGCCAATGTGATTAACAATGAACAAAATATAAATCAAAATGCGAAACTGAAATAACACCAGGATTTAAATGGAAAACCCCAAATCGAGGAAAAACTATGAGACCAACAACGCTCAAACCTTCCACTATAAATAATAATGGGATTACAACAAGTTTTCTTTACTAGATCTCACTAGTGGATTTCTCAATTCTTCACCACAATTGATGGGTCACAATAGAAGCAAGATTTCCTTTATTTAGAGTTTCTCACTTTAAGGTTTCCTCACTTTTCTCTCTTTCTCTCTCTAGAACTTTCTATCTAGGCTTGAGAACAGACACACACTTGTTCCATACTAAACTCTAGGACAATAACATAAATATATATGCAACACAAAGGGAATACAAATATACACTCAAGGTTGTCGACATTTAATTAAAGGCTGGCGGTTTTGGATTTGGATGCTGATCTTTGGCATTCTGGAGCAATCAATGCCGATTTATGATTCAATGAAGGCTGGTGGCCTTGTCCTCTTAGTTGCTAGCGTACGCAACAATTTCATCCTTTGTTTGCACAAACAATTCCTTATCTTCAAGTCTTCTTCTAATTATATCATATATACTTAGGATATCTTGATTTAAAATCCTCTAAATATATATAACCATATATTTAGGATTTCCTTGTTCAAAGCACACTAGTCCATTTTTACTTTGATTCCAAAGTCTTCTAAATATATATCTGACACATATATTTAGACTACCTTTGATTATAGACCCATATGATTTGGATCTATAACCCTAATAGTAAGAATAGAGGTTGAAGTTGAGGATATTTAACGAAATTCTAATTGAGTTCAAAGCGAAGATTATACATTAACAGTATTTTAATTAAAAGAAAAAAATATGTTTTAAAAATCAAGTTTATCTTTAATGATTTAATTCGAACTCAATTTCGGATTTGCTGCTATAGTTGTGAGCTAGCCAAACCATTAACTTGTTTATATAGCCCTCCCAATGTACCTAACAACCTTATGGCCCATCTCAAATCGTGTTATTTATCTTATAAATATTACATAAATTTGCTTCATTGTAGTTTCCTTCCTTTATTTGTTTTTTTATTTTTTAAATTTATATGCCTCAAGCTCACTGTCTAGACATAGGCATGATTCAATTCTGAACCGAGAAGGTTTTATAACCAGCTATGGAACCGTCGATTTCATGGTCCCTAGATAGTTCTTTAGCCTACAATCAGTGGAACCAGCGGTTCCACCCGATTTCATTGAAAAATAAACAAATAAATAATATTAAATATATAATTATTTATATTTAAATTATTTCATTTAAATAGTAAAATTTATTATTTATTCACAATATTTAATATGTTATTATCAACAACACAAATAAACATAGCTTAAAATCATATATAATTAGTTTAAGTAAACTTCTCCTAAAAGAAAAATTCATTTTCTTAATAGTGTGAGACTATTTTTTGTATTGTAATTTTTTTTTTATCTTCTAGAGTATTTTATAATATCATAATACTAACTATAATTGATATTAAATGTGTTTATATGTATATAAATATGCATTCTAAATAAATTTTTTAAAATTATGGTTAAATAATTTAATACTTTTAGATCCAAAAATTATTTTGATTTTAAAATTTATTTTATTAAAATTTAAAATTTATTCTTTTAAAAATATGGTTCCGTGATTCCAAAACCAAAATTAGGAATTGATAGTTCTATAATACTGGACCGAAACTATAGAAGATGGTTTCGGTTTCGATTTCTTAATTTCAAGATACAAAACCAATAATTCCGATTCTGACTCAATTTGATTCTGGAACTGTAACGATTTGTATTACCGTCTCTATCAAGAGAGTCTCCAGTTCTGTAGGATGAAATTTACCCATAGTCGAGATTCTTTTAGCATTTTTTCTATGTTCGTGTCCTCTTATAGAGGTTCCGACACCACGCGCACGGCCATTCCGGTCGCGTCAAGTCAAGTCACACCACGCGCACTTATATAACATCTGGTAAGAAATATAAATATATATATATATATATATTATGTATAACTATTAATGATATTCTCATATAAATAATAATTATTTTAAAAATATTTATCATCTTATTCATATATTAAAGTATAATAAAAAATTATGTATACATACAAGTGGTGTATATTAAGGGTGGGTACAGATCGGTTTGAGTTGGTTTTTCCTAAAATCAAACTAATTCATAATTTCGGTTTGATTTTGTTTTTCATCCCAAACTAAACCTTAAATCATGGTTTAGTTCGAATTAAAAAATTTTCAAACTATTAAATAACGATTTGGTTCAGTTTGGATTATGGATTAAATCAAAATTTTAACTAAAAATTTTCTTTGTTCTAGTTTTTTTTTACATTTGTATAGATACTTCAATATTTATATCATTTTACAAAGTTTATATTATAAACCAAGACAAAATACTTTATGAATTCATCATACTTTTAACCTATAGTTTTTTATAAAATCAGTTATCTACCAATAAAATACATTCATCAACCAATACATAGTAAGTCATAATTTATAATTTTAATAGAACCATTAAGTCAATTATCTACTAATAAATTTAGCTAAAATAAAAAATCATCTATCAATAAAATTCATCAATGAATAAAATAATCCACTGACAAAATATATTAAATAATTAATACATAATAAGAGTTTATAACTGAATAAATAAATTTCATACTTTATAAAGTCAAAAACTATTAAAAAAACAATAGTTCATCATTAACAAAACAAAAAATACATATCATGAGTCTAAAAAAAATTAAAAATGAAGAAGTTGATTTTAATCAATATTTACCAAATAATAAATATTAAATGAAATCATATGAACATATAGTAAAATATTATTATATTTTTCTAAAACAGTTTGGTTTGGTTTTACGGATTGGTTTGGTTTACCTTCCAAATTAAACCATAAATTTACGGATTGGTTTGAATTGAAAAAATTTTAAACCAAACCATAAAAAAAAAATGATATTTTTGGTTTGGATTAATTCGGTTTTGGCTTGATTCGATTCGTTTGGTTTTTTTATCCATCGTTAATATATACTACCTGTTGAATAATTTTTCACTATATGCACGGTCGTTCTAGGATAATGGTCCCTACTCGTCGCGTCGCGTCACGTCACGTGCGTTTATGAAGGATCTCTGAAGAGAACAGCAAAGTTTCTTCTCTGGAAGAAGTCTTCATGGATTAATGATGATAGTGACAAAATTTTATGATTCTTCCCTTCCAAGGGGATAAGAAAAAAGTAATATATGGTAGATATGAAGTCAGTAAAGGCGCCTCATGCATTGTCCTTGGTCAATCATATATATGCGTATACATCTTAAAAGACAACATTAAAGATTTTGTGTCGATAATTAAGAAAGCCTAAGAGGAGTGTTGTCTTGAGGGGCTGCTATGGTGTTGCATTGTTCCCAAAAATAACAATGTTAAAGATGCTTATGGGTTTTTTTTCAAATAAGATGCCTCGTAAAAATGTTTCTTCGACTAACATGATATCTAAATTTATTACTTAAAAGAGGGGTGGAAATGTTGGATGTCCTAAATCTATTCAGTAGCAGTTTTACCCCATCAATGTGTTTGTAATAATTTACCGTATAAGAGTTGACATGGTTTTATTTTGTTTAATTTTCACTTTGAATCAAACTAAATCTCAAAAATGTGTTTTTTCTTTCTTTCATTCATTCATTCATTTTTTTTAATTACTTTGACCCATTAATATCTTTTTCTTTTATTTCTTTTTGTTTTTGTTTTTTGTTTGTTTCTTTGATATGTGCCTTATTGTGCATATAAGAGAAAATTAGAAGCTAAAGAGCATAATTGTAAATAACAAGAGGATGGACGTACAAAAAGGACATAACTGATAACTTCTCAATTATTGTGATCCATCAGTTGTGGATTTCTCAATTCTTCACCACAACTGATGGATCACAATAGGAGCAAGATTTCCTTTATCTAGAATTTATCACTCTAGCGTTTCCTAACTTTTCTCTCTTTCTCTCTCTAGAACTCTCTATCCAGACTTAAGAAGAGGCACACACTTGTCCCATACCAAACCCTAGGACAATAAAATAAATATATATGCAACACAAAGGAAATACAAACATACACTCAAGGTTGTCGACATTTAATTAAAGGCTGGCCATTTTGGATATGGGTGCTGACCTTTGGCATTCTTGAGCAATCAATGTCGACTTCTGATTCAATGAAGGCCGGCGGCCTTGTCCTCTCAGTTGCTAGCGTATACAACAATTTCATCATTTGTTTGCACAAACAACTCCTTATCTTCAAGTCCTCTTCTAATTATATCATATATATACTTAGGATATCTTGATTTAAAGTCCTCTAAATATATATAATCATATATTTAGGATTTTCTTGTTCGAAGCACACTAGTCCATTCTTACTTTGATTCCAAAGTCTTCTAAATATATATCCGACATATATATTTAGACTCACTTTGATTATAGACCCATATGAGTTGGATCTATAACCCCAATAGTAAGAATATAAGATGAAGTCGAGGATATTTAACGAAATTCTAATTGAGTTCAAAGTGAAGATTATACATTAACATTATTTTAATTAAAAGAAAAAAAATATGTTTTAAAAATCAAGTTTATCTTTAGTGATTTAATTCGAACTCAAATTCTTTACTGTCTAGACATAAGCATGGTTCGATTCTGAACCGAGAAGGTTTTATAACCAGCTATGGAGCCGTCGATTTCACGGTCCCTAGGTAGTTCTTTGGCCTAGTTCCACCCAGTTTCGTTGAAAATAAATAAATAAATAATATTAAATATATAATTATTAATATTTAAATTACTTCATTTAAATAGTAAAATTTATTACTTATTCACAATATTTAATATGTTATTATCAATAATATAAATAAACATATCTTAAAATCATATATAATTAGTTTAAATAAATTTCTTCTAAAAGAAAAATTCATTTTCTTAATAGTGTAAGACTAATTTTTTGCATTGTAATTTTCTTTTTATCTTCTAGATTATTTTAGAATATTATAATACTAACTATAATTGATATATTAAATGTGTTTATATGCATATAAATATGTATTCTAAATAAATTTTTAAAAATTATGGTTAAATAATTTAATATTTTTAAATTCAAAAATTATTTTGATTTTAAAATTTATTTTATTAAAAATTAAAATTTATTCTTTTAAAAAATATGGTATCATGATTTCAAAACCGAAATCAGGAATCAGCAGTTCTATGAAACTAGACCGAAACCATGGAAGATGATTTCAATTTCGATTCCTTAATTTCAAGATTCAAAATTGATAATTCTGATTCCGGTTCGATTTGGTTCTTACCGTATCGATATCTATTACCGTCTCTATCAAGAGAGTCTCCAGTTCTGTAGGATGAAATTTAGACATAGTCGAGATTCTTTTTGCATTTTTTCTATGTTCGTGTCCTCTTATTTAGGCTCCGACACCACGCGCACGGCCATTCTGGTATCATGGTACATGCCGCTCCCGTCACGTCAAGTCACATCACGTGCACTTATAAAACATCTCGTAAGAAATATAAATATATCTATATATATTATGTATAACTACTAATGATGTATAAATAATGATTATTTTAAAATTATTCATCACCTTATTTATATATTAAAGTATAATAAAAAAATTATTTGTCATGTATATATACAAGTAGTATATACTAAGAGTGGGTATGGATTGGTTTGATTTGGTTTTTCCTAAAATCAAAGGAAACCATAATTTACAGTTTTATTTTTTTTTTTTTCATTCCAAACCAAACCTTAAGTAACGGTTTGGTTCGAATTTGAAAATTTTCAAACCGTTAAATAGCGATTTGGTTTGGTTTGGATTACGGATTAAATCAAAATTCTAACTAAGATTTTTTTTATTCTATTTTTTTTTTTTTTTACATTTGTATAGATACTGAAATATTTATATCATTTTACAAAGTTTATATTATAAACCACGACAAAATACTTTATGGATTCATCATACTTTTAATCTATAGTTTTCTATAAAATCAGTTATCCATCAATAAAATACATTCACTAACCAATACATAGTAAGTCATAATTTATAATTTTAATAGAACCATTAAGTCAATTATCTACTAATAAATTTAGCTAAAATAAAAAATCATCTATCAGCAAAATTCATCAATGAATAAAATGATCCACTGACAAAATATATTAAACAATTAATACATAATAAGAGTTTATAACTGAATAAATAAATTTCATACTTTATAAAGTTAAAAAACTATTAAAAAAACAATAGTTCATCATTAACAAAAAATAAATACATATCATGAGTCTAAAAAAAAAATTCTAAAATGAACAAGTTGATTTTAATCAATATTTACCAAATAATAAATATCAAATAAAATCATATGAATATATAGTAAAATATTATTATATTTTTCTAAAACAGTTTGATTCGATTTTACAGATTGGTTTAGTTTATCTTCCAAACTAAATCATAAATTTACGGATTGGTTCAAATTAAAAAAATTTTAAACCAAACCATTAAAAAAGAAAACATATTTTCGATTTGAATTGGTTCGGTTACAACTCGGTCCGATTCGTTTGGTTTTTTTATCCACCCTTAATATATACTACCTGTTGAATATTTTTCACTATATGCACGGTCGTCCTAGGATCATGGCCTCTGCTCGTCGCGTCGCGCCCCGTCACGTGCAGTTATGAAAGATCTCCGAAGTAAATAGCAAACTTTCTCCTTTGGAAGAAGTCTTCATGGGCTAATGATGATAGTGACAAAATTTTATGATTCTTCCTTTCCAAGGAAATAAGAAAAAAGTAACGTAGTAGATACGAAGTCAGTAAAAACTAAAGACGACTCGTGCGATGTCCTTGGCCAGCCATATATGCGAATAATCAAGGAGACCGTTTGAGCCAACGGTCAGGTACCACACCGGAATTAATTAATGATGGAAAAAAAAGTAAAAAATCTCGAGAAGAGAATAATCCTATTTGATTCCAATGCTAACATGAGGAAATGAAATAATAGGAAATCCCAAGTAAGTGGTCAAGCCACTAAAGTAGAACCAGAATTCTAATTTTATGTCTGGATCTACAGGTCAAGGAAGAATCTTAGATCTATAAGCAGTTTTTATACGGCATAGGTCGCTCAAAAGGTAACTTAAATGACTGCATTAATGATGGTTTCCTTCTTTTATTTGCTATTATTTTTTAAATTTATACACCTCAAGCTCACCGTCCACATCAAGAGAGTCTCCAGCTTAGCTTCTGTAAGACGAAATTTAGACATACTCGAGATTCCTTTTGCTTTTTCCTATGTTTGTGGCCTCTTATTTAGTATCATGGCCCCAGCTCGTCGCATCAAGTTTCCTAAGAAATATATATGGACGTGATATATAATTATAATATTCTAATACATGTACATATAAATAATTGTTATTCTAAATATTATCAATTATCTTATTCATATATTAAAATATAACAAATAATTATTATACATGTGTGCATACTTGATACTACCCGTCCAATATTTTTTCACAAAACACGCGGTCGTTCTAGGATCATGGTCCCTGCTCGTCGAGTCGCGTCACGTCACGTGCGTTTATGAAGGATCTCCGAAGAGAACAGCAAACTTTCTTCTCTGGAAGAAGTCTTCATGGGTTAATGATGATAGTGACAAAATTTTATGATTCTTCCCTTCCAAGGGGATAAGAAAAAAGTAATATATGGTAGATATGAAGTCAGTAAAGGCGCCTCATGCATTGTCCTTGGTCAATCATATATATACGTGTACATCTTAAAAGATAACATTAAAGATTTTGTGTCGATAATTAAGAAAGCCTAAGAGGAGTGTTGTCTTGAGGGGCTGCTATGGTGTTGCATTGTTCTCAAAAATAACAATGTTAAATATGCTTATGGGTTTTTTTTAATAAGATGCCTCGCAAAAATGTTTCTTAGACTAACGTGATATCTAAATTTATTACTTAAAAGAGGGGTGGAAATGTTGGATGTCCTAAATCTATTCAGTAGTCAGTTTTACCCCATCAATGTGTTTGTAATACTTTGCCGTATGAGAGTTGACATGGTTTTATTTTGTTTAATTTTCACTTTGAATCAAACTAAATCTCGAAAATGTGTTTTTTCTTTCATTCATTCATTCTTTTTTTTTTTTAAATTACTTTGACCAATTAATATCTTTTTCTTTTATTTCTTTTTGTTTTTTTTTTTTTGTTTGTTTCTTTGATATGTATCTTATTGTGCATATAAGAGAAAATTAGGAGCTAAAGAGCATAATTGTAAACAACAAGAGGATGGACGTACAAAAAGGACATAATTGATGACTTCTCTATTATTGTATCGGTTGGAACTCAAACTAGCATCGATTTTTCAAAATCAGGAAAGTAGTGTTATTTCTTTTATCTTTATATTTATTTCTTTCCTTTTCTAAGATGACTGAGGAACAATGAGACACTATTTAATTTAAGTGTGGAGGAAAAGATATTGTGATATGGAGAATGGAATTGTGAAAATGACTGCTAATGTTTGAATTGTTGAGTTGATTTGAATTTTTATCTATGACATCTAAACTTGAATTGTATTGTACTCACTTTGAACTCATATTTGTTCTAAAGCATTATATGGCAATTTTAGGCCAAAATTTTTTCAAAAATATTTCATGAAATCTGGAGATTGTCTTGAAAGTTGTTGATAGCATCTATGAATACTATAATGAAATTGACTTGCTAAGTGTCTTATTCACCTGCTGTTGTAATTAGAATACTTAGTTAAAATTAAGTAGTGAAATGTTTAAGGAGCAAAGATAAAATATGGAGGCCATTCTCATGAGGATTCATTTATGACAAAAGTAAGTGGGGAATGATCAGTCCAATTTGATGGATCATCTAGAAGTAGTGGATATGGAGTTGGAATTGTGCTAACATCCCCGAATGGCCAAGAAATTGCCTTAGCATTCGAATTTTACTTTCATTGTATGAACAATGAAGCTGAGTGTGAAGCTCTCTTACTTAGATTGCTATTGATAAAGTCATATTTTACTCACTTTTCATTGAAGAAATTATGTTTAACTATTATAGATTTTATAGAAATCATAAGGAAATGGTACTTAAGTATGCTTAATTTGTTATTTCAAGTTATGAAGGACTTATAATATAGATACAAGCATATTAGAGGAGTTTAGCACAACTTTGGAGAATTGAGCCATCAACACTGGCCAAAACAAAAAGAAAGCCATCGGGCTACATTGGAAAAGGAATCAACACTGGCCAAGAATACAACTAATGTTACCAGCCTTAAGCAAAGATCAAATAGCCTACAATTTTTAACTGTATGTTGGCAACATCAAGTCCTATGATGTCGGCTTTATGTCAGTGTAGAAACAAAGTTGCTTAAACATGGCCAGCTTTTAGGCAGTGTAAACCATTATGTGCATTTTTAAGTTTGAACGAACACCGACTATTGGAGATTTACGCCATTGGTGTTAGAGCTGGTGTACCTTCACAGCAGCTTTAGGAAACCAATTTTTCAATACATGGCCAACTGATACAAAATGTATACTACCGGTGTACATGGCCAGTGTATTCCCCTGGTACTTTTCATATTTAAGCATCTCTTGTTGGATCATTTGTGGATAAAGAAACCCTTGGCATGAAATTAGCTTCTTTTTCCTTTACTCCTAGATCTAAATTAGGGCTTACAGACTAAAAAAATTTGTTTTTATTTTGATTAAGGATTGCACACCAAGATCAAGTGGAAGACATCATTTGAATTTGAATTTAAGAACAGGATTTCGTTGACAGGGTAATTTTGTTCTTTTTCTTATATTCATATTTTGGATGGCGTTGAAAGCTTATTTCTCTTATGCTTAATTTGATTTTGAGTTGTTGATCTAAATTATTCAATCGATGATCTCTGCTATTGATTGAACTATTGTTTGGATTCATGTTGTTGATGCTAATTCACCATTCATGTATTTTGGATTAAATCTGGAATTCATGATAGATTAGAATTGCAATTAGAAAATTCATTTCTAATCGTCTTTTGTGAATAGCTAATCAAGATTACTGATCACATAGACATATAGATTTGAATTCGATTAAGGTTTGGTAATTATAAAAATTAGTCAATTGATCACTTTCCCAGGAATAGGGAATATTGATTGGTTAATTTAGGGTAATTGCTCACTTGGGAAAAAGAAGTTGTTGCCTGGTGCTTGATTGCTTGAAAAACTAAACTCATTAATAATTTGGATTTGCAATTGCATTTCTAGTTGATAACATATATTTGATTGATTGTTTAGATCTGTTGGCTCTTAACTTAATCAATTTATAGGTGTTAGAAATCTTAGTTCTTTGTAGTTTAGTTATATTGAAAGAAAATCCAAAAAGAGAAACCAATTTGATTTGCCTAGCTATAATTAGGATTAATATAGTTGATAGCTAGTCCTCACTCCCTGTGGATATGACTCGGTATCCAATGATATATTATTACTGCATACGCACCTGGTGTCACGGTCTTAGACTTTTCGCAGCACTATGGAACCGTACGGTGCTTACTGTCCTACCTCAGTAGTAGCAAGTAAGCCTAACACAGCAATATTCGGTTAATGATCAACCTTAATATCTGGAAGCAACACATGAAGGAAACAGTAAATAACCAATAATAAGTAAAAAGGGACGTGGGCACGAATCAATCTGAAAATGTATTACACTTTATTAATATCTCATATACAGGCAACAGTAAAGTGTGTGTGGAGGTTTGTATAAACTGGGATATCATTGACTATGGGTGGTCAACCGGTAAGTAAGAGTTTCTATCCAAAAGATGACTCACATCCCCATAAAGAGCTTTATTAGCTTTTGTGGTTCCGGTAGGAGGAGACATTAAAATTGGTGAGGAGGCAAATACCAAAAATAAAATAAGTAAATAAAATATTTACAATAATTCCCCCCGTCTACTCCTAATATACAAGAGATCGTCACACCCTCCCCCACTTAATCTATTGACGTCCTTGGCAATGTGTGCTGGAGCTTGATCCTAATGCTTGAGTCTTCCTTACTTTAACTGCTCTCCTCTCAGCATGAGGCATAAGATCTTCTTCTATCTCCCAGCTGTTATCTTCTTCTCCACTATCTTTCCACTTCACTAAGTATTCAGTATGTACTGCTCCAGTAGTTGGATCTTTGATACTTCGTTCAACAAGGATGTCTTCGACAGCTTCTCTGACGTTAAAGTTGAACTTGATATTCGGCCACTTTAACTCATTACGCTTTAGGTCTTCCATGTCAAGGTAATATGGCTTCAAAACACTTACATGAAAGACAGGATGGAATTTCAACCCTTTAGGTGGCTCCACTTTGTAGGCGGCTTTTCTAATCTTGGCAATGATGGGAACTAACCAACATACTTCTGCATAAGTCTTTTATCTTTATGCTTCAACAATCTGATCTGGTCTGGAAAAAGCCTGATGAGGACTTGATCTTCAACATTCAATTCTCTGGGTCTTCGCTTCTCATCTGCCCATTTCTTCATGAGTTTGGAAGCTCTTTCAAGATAGGCTTTAGCAACTTCAGATTTCGGCTTCCAATCCTTTGCAAACATATAAGCCTTTAGGCATTTCCTAGTATACGGCACTGCCACTGTTTGAGGCAACAGTGGTTGCTGACCCATAACAATTTCCATAGGGCTCTTGTTGGAGGAAGAGCTCCGCTGGATGTTGAAACAGAACTGGGCAATATCTAGCAAATTCACCCAATTTGTCTGGTTGGCACCAACAAAGTGCCGCAAATACTCCTCCAGCATCCTATTAAACCGCTCTATCTATCCATCACTCTGAGAATGGTAGCTGGAGGACATACTAAGTTCGAACCCTAAAATACTGAATAATTCGGTCCAGAACATCCCTATGAATCTGGCATCTCGATCACTCACAATGTTTTGAGGTACACCTTAAAACTTCACAACATGCTTGAAGAAAAGATGGGCAGTCTCTGTAGCATTCGAACTTTTCGGTGTTGGAATGAAGGTGGCATACTTTGAAAATTTTTCTATCACAACCAAGATGGATGAGAGTTCGCCCAATTTAGGAAGGTAAGTGATGAAATCCATGGAGACACTCTCCCATGGGCGAGAAGGCACAGGAAGAGGTTCCAACAACCCTGCAAGTTTCTGCCTCTCAATCTTGTCCTGCTGACAAGTTAAGCACGTTTTGGTGTAGTTCATCACATCTTCCTTCATATTCGGCCAGTAATAACCCTGCTTCAACAAGCTCATCATCCTCTGCCATCCGGGATGACTAGCCTACAATGTATCGTGGCACTCCCTCATGAGCGCCTTCCTCAAGTTCCCCACCTTGGGAACATACAGGCGTCGACCTTTGGTGTAGATTAGATCACCTTCAACCTAAAATTTGGTAGTCTTGCCCTCCTCAATCAACTGCTTCAAGTTCTTGGCCAACAGGTCTTGGCCTAAGTGTTCTTTAATCTATTCTCGGATAGTACCAACAACTCAACTAATAGACTGTTGGGCTATCTCGGCCAAATAGGCCAAATCTGCTCTTCTACTCAAAGCATCTGCCACTTGATTTGTACACCCACTGCGATACACAATTTCCATATCAAACTCTGCAAGGAATTCCTGCCATATCGCCTGCTTGGCTGATAGTTTCGGTTGAGTAAGAATATGGCTGGCAGCAGAATTATCAGTCCTCACAAGGAACTTCGACCCCAATAAGTAATGCTTCCACATTCTGAGGTGGTGCACAATAGCTAGCAGCTCCTTCTCCTATGCTGAGTATCTGCGCTCAATGGGGTTCAACTTCCGACTCTCATATGCCACTGGATGACCCTCCTGGATCAACACTCCACCTAAGGTGATATCAGTGGAATCCGTGTGGACTTCAAAAGGTTTAGAGATGTCAGGTAGGGCAAGGACCGGCTCCTCTATCACAACCCGCTTCAACTCTTCGAAGGCAGCCTGACACTCCTCATTCCAAGACCATACTCGGTCCTTCTTCAAAAGATCTGTAAGGGGAGCAACCCTCCTGGAATACCCCTCTAAAAACCGCCTATAATAATTGGCAAGTCCAAGAAACAAGCGTAACTCGGTGACACTTCTTGGAACATGCCACTCTGGAATAGCATCTACCTTGGCCCCACCTATCCGGATCCGCCCTTCTTTAATCACATGCCCAAGAAAGTTGATACACTTCTGGGCAAAGGCACATTTTTCGTGCTTCACGCATAAATGATTTTCCCTCAACTTCTGAAATACCATCTACAAGTGTTTCACATGGTCCTCCAATGTCCTGCTATACACAACAATGTCGTCTAGATAGACAACAACAAATTTATCTAGATAATCACGAAAAACATTATTCATTAAAGTAAAAAAAGTTGCAGGAGCATTAGTGAGACCAAATGGCATCACAAGGAATTTGTAAGCCCCATAGCGAGTTACACAAGTAGTTTTGGGCTCATATCCCTCAGCAATGCGGACTCGATGATAGCCTAAGTGAAGATCTAATTTGGTGAAGTATTTGGCACCACTCAGTTGATCAAACAAATCAGCAATAAGATGAATGTGATAATGGTTTCTCATTGTAAGTTTGTTAAGAGCCCAATAATCAATACACAATCTCAAACTCCCATCATGCTTCTTTTGAAATAAGACAGGAGCCCCGTATGGTGCTTTCGATGGAGGAATAAAACCTGCCTCTAACAACTCATCAAGCTGCTTTCTCAATTCTACTAGTTATGGACGCGACATTCTATATGGAGCCTTGGCAGGTGGCTTGGCCGTTGGGATCAGCTCAATTTCATGATCCAATGGCCTTCTTGGAGATAACTCCTTTAGGAGCTTGTCAAGTATAATGGAGCCATACTCCTTCAGGACACTCTGAATTACCCCCGAAATCTCAGCATTCCCTCCATCCTCCTTCTTTGTCAAGACGGTAAGGAATGTTAGCTCTTGGTGCTGGAGCCCTCGCTTTAATTGGAGCGCCGAAAGCATCATTGCCCTAATGGTCGTACCATTGCTATTCCCATTACCAGCTTTCCTCCTCTGAGCAGGCACATAACATGGCTTCTCACCCACAAACACTAGGCAATCAACTGCTGGCAAGGAAGCAACTCGAGTACTTCTCAAAAATTCTATCCTCAGGACTATTCTGAAGTAATCTAAAGAGATAACAGTGAAGTTAAGATTCCCGCTCCAATCTCCAACCTTCACCTTCACACTTTTTGCAACTCCCTAAACCGGATAGGCATTGGAGTTTATAGCTTTAATTTGGCAAGAATCATCAGACAACACTAGCCCCAATCTCTGTGCTTTAGGCACATCAATAAAATTATGTGTGGCTCCCGAATCAATCATTGCACTGGCAATCTTGCCGTTGATATGTAACTAAACAAACATCAATTCATTGTCAATCTTGGCTTTGTTGGGCTCTGTAGAGGCCTTCCCAACGGCTGACAACATGTTTAAAGTTCCCATCCTAGGCTGCTCTTCACAATCTTCCTCAGATTCCTCATTCAAACATGCACCTTCTGCCTTCTTCATTAAGGCATTGAGTGCAGCCTTAGTTGGATATTCTACTACCCTGTGAGGTCCGTTACACAGGAAACAAGCGAGTGTAGGCTTTTTGCCACTTCTTGATGCACCATTTTTCCCCGTCTATCGAGAGCCATAAAATTTCTTCTGACCCCCTCCATTACCGTGATTGTTAGAATTCAAGGCTCCCCCACTTTTGAGTTTGCCCGACTTGCCAGACTTTCCACCATCATGTCCCGATGACATACCCTTCCCTCTGGAATCATTGGTATAGTCTGTTAAGCGCTCAGCGCTGTTTGCGCCTGAGTCAAATTCTCTACTCGTTGCCTCTGCAACTCATTCCTGGAATATGGCTTCAATCCCTCTAGGAAATAGAACAACTTGTCATCTTCACTCATACTTTTGATATCAAGCATAAGTGCTGAAAAATCTCTGACATACTGCCGGATGTCATCGCCATGGTGAAGCTCACGTAGCTTCTTCTTGGCATTACACTCAACATTCTTGGGGAAGAATTGAGTTCATAACTCAGTCCTCAACTGTGCCCATCTATCTACATGTGCCGTACCATTCTAGATCTGCTCATATTTGATGCGCCACCACAGCTTGGCATCACCTATTAGGAACATAGTGGCTATGGAGACCTTTGTGCCCTCATCATTATGTCCCATAGCTGTGAAAAACTGTTCCATGTCGAAGATGAAGTTCTCCAACATTTTGGCATCCCTCACGCCAGTGAATGGTTTCGGCTCAGGCACTTTAGGTTGAGTAACAGGAGCTTGAGCATGGGCTTAGGCGGGCGCATTTGCAATAGCTCGCATCAACAATGTGATATGTTGCCTCAACTCTTCTACTGTCTCTACAGTCGCATATCTCATCAACCCATTTCTCAGCCCTTCAACAACTACCTAAGATTCCTCTCGAAGAGTGGTAATAGCAACCCTGAATTCTTCAACCATCTCACCAATCCTCGTGGTGATTTCTTGACTTGATGTCTCTACATCAGTCGTCCTCTTATTAAGCAGCAGTAAGGAGTCAAGACGCCGAGAAACATCCGTTACCTGCACATTCAAAGCATCTAGACTTCGAGCAAACTCTTCTTATCGTGTCATGGTTGTTCCGACTGGAATAACCTAAGCTCTTATACCAACTCTCACGGTCCTAGACTTTTCGCAGCACAATAAAACCGTGCGGTGCTTACTGTCCTACCTCAGTAGTAGTAAGCAAGCCTAACGCAACAATATTCGGTCAATTATCAACCTTAATATCTGTAAGTAACACACGAAGGCAACAGTGAATAACCAACAATAAGTAAAAAGGGACATAGGCACGAATCAATATGAAAATGTATCACACTTTCTTAATATCTCATGTACAGGCAATAGCAAAGTGTATGTGGGGATTTGTGTAAACTGGGATATTATTGACTGTGGGCAGTTAATCGATGAGTAAGAGCTTCTATCTAGAAGAGTACTCACACTCCCACAAAGAGCTTTATTAGCTTTTGTAGTTTCGACAGGACGAGACATTAAAATTGGTGAGGAGGCAACACCAAAAATAAAATAAGTAAATAAAATATTTACAATAATTCCCCACATCTACTCCTAATATACAAGAGATCATCACACCTAGTGCACTGACCGGTTAATATCTACTTGTTTAGAGAAATTTAAAAAGAGACTAAAAGAGTTTTTAAAAGGGCATATAAAAAAAAGCGTGATCAGATATCTACTTGACAAGCAGGCACAACTCAGATATGCATCAAAGGCGACTCAAACCTTATCATTAAGCAGGTTAATGGAGAGTTTGGCATAAAAAAGTCTGCATTGGTCCCTTATAGAACTACTGTACAATCTTTTATCAATAAGTTTAATTCTGTAAGATATGAGCGTACCAGACATTCAACTAATAGATATGCTAATGCACTGGCAACGTTAGCATCCAAAATCCCAATGCGTGAGTTTAATGCCGAGATGAGTGTCCAGATCACTAGAAGAATCATGTCTTGTACTACTTTGAGATTAATTGAAGAGGATATAGTGTTGCAAAACAATTGGTATACGATTATTAAGGTACAATTGGCATATCCTAAAACAAATCTTTGAAAAGGGATGTCACTAGCCAACTATGGAAGATGATGCCTCCAAATATGCAAAGAAGTGTGTCCCATGCTAACTTCACGGTAAGGCAATCCACACCCCAGCAATAGAGCTTCATAGTTTGACGACTCCTTAGCCATTTCACACTTGGGCATTTGACTTGATCGGGCTAATACATCCGCTATCTAAAGAATGTATATGGATCTTAGTGGGCACTAAGTGTTTCACAAAATGGGTAGAAGTCATACCCTTGAAAAAGGCAACTAAACTAGTAGAAGAGAATGTCATATGTAGATTTGGCATACCAAAATGCATATTGATAGATAATGGAACTCCATTCATCAATGTGCATGTTCGATGACTGTTGGAATCATATGGTATCAATCACAGTCCAAACAAGAAGGAATGGCATGACAAATTGCCTCTAGTATTATGGGCCTACTGTACATCCAAACAAATACCTACACGAGCAACACCTATCTCTTTGGTTTATGGAGCAAAGGCTATATTTCCGGTAAAGGTTTCTTATACCATTAGCACGATTGGCTTTAAATGTTGAGTTAAAGCTTGATACACTTTGCATGTTAGGCTTAGAGGCATTGGAAAAAAGATGCAATATGCCTAAACACGAATTAGCCAATTATCTTCAAAGGCTTAGTATTTCATATGAACAGCTGGTGAGAAAACGTTCTTTCAAAGAAGGTCATGTTGTCCTTCGAGCAGTAGAGCACAAAAGGAAGGGGATACAAGCTCCGAAATTCACTCCGAAGTGGGAAGATCCATTTATCATAGAAGAAGTTCACTATAGCTAATATTGCAAGTTGCAAAATCCGAAGACAAATGCGATCACTGCTTCCATTAATTTTTAGTACATTAAAAGATTTCACTTATTCTTTTATCTTTTATACATGTCTCTTCTTATCTTTACAGTTTATTTTGTTTCTTTTTTTTATCATTTGAATTCATGTAATTGTACCTTTTTTAATGGGGTTGAAGTGATCCCAACTATGATGGATCGAAGCTATCCCACAGTACGGTAGACAACCGTAATGCCTTAACATAGGATCCGAGGTCAAAGCGACCTCTGTAGTGAAAGATCCAAGAGATCTTATCACTATAGTTATGGTAGCTTGGTAAAAGCTCTACTCTTAAGCACACGACTCCTACACCAATTAAATATGAGATTGAAGTAATGTCAGCTATCTCGGGTTGAAGCAACCCTACAACAAGTTTAGCAGCCATAACGCCTTTGTTTGTAGATAATAAGGTTGAAGCAACCTCATCCATAATGATCGAAGCAATCGTGGAAGCTACCTTTACTTACTACGAGTACTTACTCTTTTTTAGCACATGGCGGGTAAAAATACCCTTTTCTGTAGCACATGTTCATGAGGTTGAAACAATCTCAACTGTGAAGAGTTGAAGCAATTCTGCAATAGGCTTGGCAGTCATAACACCAACTTAATATTACTCGTAAACATTCAATAGGAAATAAAACAACATAGTAATATGAATAAAAAAAAAAAAGGAGTGACACTGATGAGTTAAAGTAATTCCTATCCAAATGATACAATAATAGTGAAAAGAAAAATACATGCAAGAGGAAAGAGAGGAATGAATGTATTACTTTTTCATTAAATATAAGCAAAGTTGGTTACATCAACAAGGCAAATGTTGCTTTCCGCTCATACTAACATCAGTATCTCTGCGCATCTCACTCATTTTGGCATTCAACATCTCTTTTTTATCTTGACAAACCTTCAACTCTGCTTCCTTCTTCTCTATCTCCCTATCTACTAACTTTGAGGCCTTACCTAGTTAGTGACATGAAATTAGCTCATGAGCAGTTGAAGCCATCGATTCCAGGCTAGGGATAGAAAATTCTAATCACAATGCTCCCTCATAAGCATGAATGACTGACTTAAAATCTTTTTTCATAAGTCCTAAGGGCAAGTAATTAACAACATCACCTCGCCCAACATAGTCATCACACATGCACCAAGTAGGGTACGGGCGAAAGAAGAGTTTGCCTAAAATTCTTCATCTAATGTATAGAGACATTGTAATGGCGCTATGGGATGAGAAGGTACATCAAAACCATAGAAATCTTTCTCAGCTCCTATACTTATATCTAAAAGGGGAGTCATTGACCTGTCTTGATAAGACATGATAGTGACTAAGGGAGAAGGTTGTGCAACAGGTGCAATAATTGTCGTAGCATAAGGACATATTTCTAATCGATGAAGAGGAACAACTTTGTCATGGACACTCATGTGAAGTAGAAAATCAGCATGACTCTCAGTATTTGCAACTGATTGAGGCACTTGAACCCCTATTGGATGTATAGAGTCTCCATCTATCTCAACATTTACATTTTTATCAACTGAAGGTGCTTACACATCAGTTGTAACATCCTCATCAATTTGAACACCCTCAGTAGGATCTTCTGCAATAGAAATAACATCATCGTCATTAATGAGATTGACAAACTCATCCTCGACATCTTGAGGTACATAATATGTATCCTCATCATCAGTTTCATTGCCATGTTTAGGAGAATTATCGTAATGTCTAAGCAAGTGTATAACTCCGAAATCTCTTCATGCAACTTACTCGGTATAACAACCATTTGGAGTAAGCTACCCTATGGCGCTTCTATGAAGGAACATATCTCTCACTAGGTGTCAAATATATATCCTTGAAATCTGTCGATGATATGAGTGCACAACAAGACCTAAATTCTATTGTAGTGTAGTGTGTATGTCTTCTGGTATAGCCTGGTCATACCCAAATTGGTATGCCATCCTATGAGGAGAGTAAATCATAACTTCTAAATCCAATGTGTTTTCCTTTTGACCTTTGACATAAAGGATAAAAGGTAAGCTCTAAGGGATACACCATTAAAGGAGATTGACATTATTAAATGACACATTTTTCTAATCCCTCAGTAGAAGCATATCACATGCCTCAGTAGGATAATATCTACTATAAGTTTGATATCCAGTGATTTTCTCTACATATGGGTGGAAGGTGAACGCAAAGTAGTTATTTATCGTTGCTAATAAGGAACGTACAAAACCTCGCCTATTTCCAGACCATGCCCATGCATGGGGATGGTTCAAACTGGAATTTTCAGATGCGATTGGTGGAGAGAAATTCCTTATGAGCCTCTCATAAAAGAAGATATGAAGGAAAACAATATCCACATAACAACAAATGACAAAACGACCTATAGACCTAGTCAAGGCTTGGTGGTATAAATCGAGGCAACAATAGAGTGAGCCTAAATAAAAGGGTGTAAAAGCAAACTCCCGCCTCTAGGCTAGGCATTTCACCAATGGGAATAGTCGAGAGACACCCCTTCTCGGGGCCTTTCAGGGAAGGCAAACATAAATAGCCACAAGGCAATGAATGCTATAAGCTCGAAGCTGTATAAAATATATATATATATATATATATCTTGAGTCAGTATCATAGATAGAATAAGCATGATATGTATTTAGAGAATAGAATAAAAAAAATAAGCAAACTCACTCGCTATCATACCTAGGTCCCTTGGTAGTGCATTACTTCCCTGGCTTACATTTGAAGAAGTAACTGGTACATGATGAGAAACTATTTTTCTTTTATTTTCTTGATGTCATGGTAACCTTCCATCAGACTATCATGTACTCTTGTGTGCTCAAGTGAGTGTAAGGTAGTAACAATGTATGTACTTCCAAGCTTCAGTAGGAGGAAAACATCCTCTAATGTTGGGGTAAATTAACCCATGATGCTATGAAAGTGTGAGTTTAAGTACTCCACCTAGACACTATTGTGCTCCACTTTGTTAGACCCTCCATATTCCTAAAGGTATACCACATAGACACAATGATGGCACTATGGATGTTAGCTTGCTTCAATAGTGATGCATGATCTTAATTCATACTAATGTGTGATACCCATGAGGACCATTCAGTGACGACAAGCCTAGGGAAATTGAAGTGAGTATTTGATAAAGGCAACTCTTTACCTTCATTCCTAAAGCGTAGTATAGAAGTAGCGTTGATGAAATTATTCGACTCTAGAGAAGCCTCCAGAGTGATGAAGCGGTGTCTGCCTACAAATGTAAGCACATGCGACCTTTTGGTGCTTACATTCATCTAGAAAGAATCACCATTTATCACACTATCAATCCAACTAGCATATGGAGATGGGATTGTAGGTATATATCCTCTTTGGTGAGCCAGTAGATCTTTCCCATGGATTGGGCCAGTTGATTGAGAAGGATTCATTGTGAAGATAAGGCCTAATATGAATGGGCTTAAGGGTCTACAGGCCCATACCAAGGTTAGAAGAGGTCGGGTGCCATAACATATAAGTCCACTCGTGGCCTGTACTAGGGGTCAATGCCTAAGCACACAAGTTTATTTGCGGAAGCATGCCAAGTCTAACAAAGAACGAGAGTTTTAAGATGACAAATAAGCCTACCATGAGGCCTAGTATAAATAGGCTTAAAGATCTTCAGGCCTGAATCAAGGCTAGAAGAGGCTAGGTGCTAAAATAACACAAGTCCACTTATGAGCCCGCACCAAGGTTCAGGTACTAGAGTGACACAAGTCTATTCATAGGCTCATGCGAAGCCTAGCAGAGAATGGGAGAGCTTAGAAAACAGAGAAGCCTAATACAAAACCCATAAACACAATATGCATTTTTGTCAACTTGAAGGAAGATCAAAACATATTAGAAAAAAATAAAAAAAAAAGGGAAAATCACATATCTATGACCACATAACACAACAAGTGATATATGTTGAAATTTCTATGAGAAAACATCAATTCACATGAATAAACAATGTGAGGATTCAATGAAAACAACAACCATTAGCAATATTTGGAGGCCATTGGTGCTTATAAGTATTAGATATAAGGAGAATAACACATTGTACACAGCATGAATCAAACTCCATAATGGTTTTAGAGAATAATAAATAAAAACACATGATGAACAACTTATCAAAGGATTATGAATCGTATAAAAAAAAGAGAGATATAGTGAACCAAAAAAAAATATTAGAGAGAAAGAAGAAAGTAATAAGGATTCAAAGGCGTTTGAACCTTTTGGATGATCTCAAATTGGAGTTTCATTTAGGCCAATGGCGATTTAACAGTCAATATCCAGGTTGTATTGTGAATAGTTTTTTTTTAAGAAGATAGGAATTAAAAAAAAAAATGAAGAGGAGAGAGAGATTCAATATAGAATAACCTAGTAATCTAGTATACTAGGCAAAAAGGGATGGTGCTTATTTAGCGAGTAAAGATATCATTGATTGTGGGTAATTAACGACAACAAAGAAAACGTTATAGAAGATATGAAAAGTCTACTAGACTAAAATAGGAAGGTTGATTGAAAGTCTTTTTTTTTTTTTTTAACTTTCCAATATAAGTGCAATTATGTCTTCATCGAGGCAAGATATGAAGTCAAGTTAATTCATACCATTAAAAAAAAAGTAAAAAACTTGCCACTTGCCTAATAAAGTCATGATCATATTAGTTGAAAAAAAAACATGTGAATAAATGTGAAGTAGGGGGAAATTTACAATATTACCTTTAGTTACTCGACAGCATTTGCCCATTTATTGCTATGCTTTTAAGCTTAATTTAATGCTTTTATTTAATTATTAAGCATTAAAAAAAAAAAAAGAAACAAGATGACCATCATAAAAAAGATGTGACATGGAATAATGCAAGGAAATGAATCTCTCAGTAGTGGTTCAAAAAAAGTATAAGACATATTGGTCTACTTAGTATTGATACGTCAATGTAATAGACAATTTGAGGTCAATTGTAACTTCTTATAAATGTTCTATAACAAATTTAAAGATCACATCCGCTTAATGAAATGCCTAAATCCCCCTTTATGACTTTGTTAAAGGAGCTTTTGGCCAGGAGGTAAAATATAAATGATCATTTCGGTAAATAGGCTTTTGGCCTAATTTAATGCCATAAGCCGATCTTCTAGGCAAATGATAAGGCTTAGAAGACCGACTCTAGTAAGGGATATCGTACAGAGATTCAGCTTGGTAGGCTTAGAACATAGATTGTTAGACCGGTTCATTTTGCTGTTCACCTAATTCGATTTTCTCGTACGTGAAAAGTATACTCAAAAATGTCTTTCTGGGTTAATTTGGGCTTCATTTAACTAAATTAAGGCTTATGTGGAATAAAATAAGCCTTAAGTTAATTTCAAACATAAAATGGGCTATTATAATTATAATGGGATTCTCTTTATAATATAAATAAAGCCCTTTAACCCATTCACAAAGCTAAGCCCAACCCATCATTAAAAAAAGAAGGCTTCAATGATGATCGTTAGATTGTTTGGATATAATCTAACGGTGATAAGCCATACTTAATCTCGTGTGTGGAATCAAGAATTATCTAATGTCTAACATTACCCTCCACCATCTATAACTAAGTGACTTCTCTTCTCTTTCGAGGCCATTTTGCATATTGCTAAGATTGAGAGTATCGTGGAAACTTTGCAGAAACATCTTCAAAAAAGATCAAATCACTTATTCTATAAAGAACAAAACAAGAATGATCAAATTTATCAGGTTTGATCTTCTATCACACTCATATACTTGAGAAACCGGGTTTACTTATTCCTCCTCTCATGCCTTTATCTGTGACTTCCTACACGTGTCATCTGTTCAAGGTTTCTCTCAGGTTGACCACGCCTATCACACATGATTAGCCAGTTGCAGTAACCCCACAACACATTTTCAAAAGTAGTTAAAAAATTTTACAACATAAATGCAAGAAAAATGTGATTTATTATATATATATATATATATATATATTTTTAAATTTTGATTTACATATCAACATATGTAAGGGGCCTATTTAAATTGTTTGATTTTTATCTATATCTAATTTTCATCTGTACGTCATCTGTACTTTATTTATATGTGATTTGTTTGATCTTTTATGAGTAGAAATGTATGTTTTTAATTTGTATTTATTTTTTAACAAACTTCTATTTGAAAACAATAGAAATAAGATGACAAAACAACCAAAAAAGATGAAACAAACAGATAGTGCACATCATTTAGGGGGGAAAAAGGCAAATTAAATTATTTTCATGTACAAAATTGCTCTTCCTAAAAGCCGCAAGAGATGGGAAAAATATAGATGCTAAAGTAAGAAAATAGATGTATTTGTCTAAACCTAGTTTCATGATTATTCTACAGTGTTTGATCTGTTATAATTATATTATTGGAATAATGGGAAAAAAATTATATACTCAACATATGCCAACAAGTACTATATATAAATATATAATTTCACAAAAAAGTAAAAAAGGTTAAAGTATCTAAACACGAAAAGGTTCTTATACATACTACAATACATGCATTTATAAAAGCACACCCAATTAATAATCTTTGTTCTTCCTATGAAGACAAAAATTTTCAATTGCTCAAAAAATAAGAATTCCTACATCTGTAACGAAACATCTTCTAATTTTCCTAATTAACAATCCTTAACTTGTATCAGTTGACAAAATCTATGCAAAACTAATTAATAACACAATAATCTCTTTATTTTTTACCTAGCAACACCAATCTCCTACTCAATTTTTCCTTCCAATTTTTCTTTGTGCCACGAATGGAATCAATCTCGAATCACCATCGCCTTGCTGGATAGCTCGATAAGAAACAAAATTAACAGCTGGATAATTGAAGTACTCCATTAGTTGATGATGGTTAAAATTACTATAATCTTCCTCTTGTGAATATAGCTTATGAATTCTTATTTCTTCATTTGAGGAACAATCATTAGTAGTAATATTATTGTTGCTACTGGTGCTGCTTGTACCACATTGTCTAGGCTGTGTTTGATAAAAAACTTTTGAGAGGACAAGTTCTCCATCCCTTTCTTCTTCATTATTGCCAAGATGGTATTGGTGCATGATCCAATTTGTCTTCTCAGGTTTTTTTTTCCTACCATAATTAGTGTAGAGGACTAAAATCTTCTTGAAGCCTTTGATTGAACCAGATATGACAAGGGGTCGGGTTTTACCCGTCTTGTGCCATCGGGTTTCACTCCCATCGATGCCATCGGTATGTACCTTCCTTCTCTTCCTAGTGCCAGTAGTGTATGCCTTCGATGGCCTATGAAAGAAGTGGCGCATTTGGCCATCTTTATGTGCTCCTGCCATGTTTGGAATGAGCGAATTATGACATAATCAAAACAAGTAAATAGCTAAGAAGCAAGTGTTTCTATAGTAAAAAAAAAAAACAGAAAATTCATTTTAGGATGTATGTTTTCTAAAATGACAAACCAAAAAGGATTTCATCCATCTTGTAGAAAAATTTGTTAGTCATAGAAGTCATCTTCAAACATGGCATATAGTCTGCTATGCAGTCTATCCTTTTATAAATTCACTAAAATTGCTCATGTGGCATATGATGTTGAATGGATGATTTTTGACACAATGCGAAACAGGGTTTTTTTTTTTTTTTCCTTTTTTTACCTATTCTACTTGTGATTATTTTTTATATTAAATAAATGTTAAGAAACTTCTTATAAAAAACTTAGTAATAAAATAAAAAAAATTATTTAATAAGAGGGTTTTTAAGATACCATATCAACATCTAAAAACTTTCTAAACAACTTATCAACAAAGATAGTTTTATAAGAAATCAGTAAAATAGTTAATGTGGTAAATGACATGTGGTACTATATTGGCAACTTTATCATTTTTTTTATGAGGAGGAGGATGGAATATATATATTTTTTATTATAGAAAATATAGATTCGAAAAAAAAAACCCAACGAAACCCTAATAGGAAGTATTAGCAAACATATGAGTACTTATAAAGTATATATACCCAAACAAAGATATATACAAATCAAGTTGCTAACCAAGCTATGTGCTTCTCAAAAAAATAAGCCTAAATCATCTACCTCTTGTGCTTATGCATATGTTGTTCTTCATCATTAGAATTATGTAACATGGCCTAAATCTAAGAATATATTTATATATATACATATATTATTTCCAATCTAGTACTTAAACTTTCACTTTATAATATAAGGTCCTATAGACTCTTTGAATACATGGATAAGTAACCCAAATATACATGAATGAATAGCTGAATTATCTTTAACAAAGGAAATACAGTATCATACGTTTAAAGCCTAAATAAATTACATGGTTCATCTCATTTCTTTCATTTTGGTATTGTATTTTTTTTTCATTTTTAAATAGACTATTTGTTAAGAAATAAATACAGATAAAAAAATAGACATTTTTACTCATAAATAGATCAAATATCAATCAAATATAAATAAGATACAAATAAAAACAAGATGATCAAAACATACCCTAATTTAAACTTTTAGACTAGATTGAGATAATTCCAATATGTGTGTGTGTGTGCGCGCGCGCGCGCGTGTGTGTAGAGAAAGAGAGAGAGAGAGAGAGATAAGGAAAGTCCTGAGTTCAATTTCCCCTTTAGTTACTTACATATGACATGTCTTAATCAATGCAAAGTCAAATATAAGAAAATGTGAAGGTACAAATTATAAGTTAAATCCAAATATGAAATTAAATTTTTAGATTAAATGGTTATAAGAATATTTCAAACCATAAAAACCATTTTAGCCCTAACTCTCATACATACTCCTATTGTGTTTTATTTCATTATCATTAATCTATGCCTTTTTAATTTCTATATTACCAGAAGAGTTTTAGTAATAAGAAACAACACATGAGAGAAACACGTTGTACTTATGCAAATGACACATAGAAGCCAGGATTTCCCATATATAAAAATCAATCCCTTGTTCGTTTGAAATTTTGCTTGAAAGATAATCTTTCCTATGGCTGAGATAAAGCTTCAATCATGAGTTCGAAATTTCCTTAACCTAATCACTTACCATGTTCCTCTAATCAAATTTCCTAAACAAACTAGAGCTAATCCAAATTGATCTCGTAAGAGATCCATTTCTAGTGATTTCAATAGTATATTGACTAATGATATTGTGAAGACTTCATTCTTGTTGGAGGGAACGACAAAGGCTGCTAGTTTAAAGGGTTGGAAGTGCAACTTATTGTCTTTAAGTCCAGTGCAACATCTATGCATTTGATCAATTCGCTCTATTCATCTTGCAATAGAGGTTATGAAGATCTTGGGCCTTGGGAGCGGTATAAGCTAATTGAGACATTTCAGTAATGCTAACAAGCAAGTGAGAATGAAGGATCTACATGCCAATATATATAGGACAAAACATGTACTTGTAATACCAAAACAGATAAAAAGAGATTTGGGTCTTAAAGCTATGCCATTCTTTTACTTCATTCTCCTTACAAAGATGGAATGATACGTATCACACAATCATGGAACATTCTAGGTAAAAATGTATGGTTTTGTAACCTAAATAGCTCCTACAAGCCAATAGCTTTGTATCCTAATGACATTAATACTAGTCTTTTCTTAGTGGAGATAAAACATGTTTGAATATTGCCTCCGCCTTCCATCTTATTGGGACAAAAAAAGGATCTTTTTTTCCTTTTTATTTTATTTTATTTTTTTGCCAGTAGCTCTTATGATTTCTTAAGGTGAAGTATATTAGAGGGAAAAACAATATTCCATAAAAACATAACTTAGACCTACATGGCACTTATATATATATAACGCATTACAGTAAATAAATATGTTCTTTCTTGCTAATGAGATTCACTCCTCTTCCATGGTCGATAAGGACACAGTCGCCATAGTAGAGTTAATAATTGAGCCAATCATACAAATAAGATAAACTTTTGACCTCAGCAGACATATTGGATCAGTATTTTAAAATAGTGAGATGATACTCGAAACCACTTTCCTTTCATGCTCAAAATGGAAAAATTTCATGCTTCTAATTTCCTCCAACACGACATAATGATGAAATATGCCTAAAAGTGGGAAAAATATTCGATAGCTACATTCTCTTATTTATAAATCATATTTTGTAATTTGGAAGAGATAGTGGGTAGTTTATAAAATAATTATCATCTCTAATTTATAAATACAATTATGTGTTAAAAATTAATTAATGCTTACTCATCACGTATATATTAAATGTAATGTATAATACCCATTAAAACCTTTCTCACAAATATGGCAAGTGGTATACACATGTTTACATGTGTTTGTGTGCTTAAACAATGAACACACAAACATAGGTACATATTGACATATACATATATTCGCTCATATGCAAATATTGTTGTGATGATTCAAAGGATGCGGAATCACCTAATTTTCACCTAGTTTTTATTTCCTTGACTTTTTCTTTTCCTTTTATAACTCTGATACCAATCTAAACAAAGTAAGCACTCATTGAATTAGTTTATCATTAAGAGCAATGTTGTCAAAGTTAGACCTGACCCAAACATACTAGAGGACTAAGGTCAATGGATGAAGCTGGATTGAATCGAACTACTCCTATGATCGAGCTAGGTTCAATAAGGTAGGCAAACCGGATTTTGACTAATCTAATTAGTAGTTGTATCTTGTTATATTTAAACCTTTAAAGTTTTTGAAAATGTTAGTTTGATCCGATTAATGAACATTAAAATATAACATTATATTTTGAGAGAGAGAGGGATGGGATGAAGACATTTGACAAAAAATGAAAAAAAAAATCTAATTTAAATAAGAAAGAAAAAAGTTGAAAAAAACTTGGTAATATAGTTTCTTCTATATTTTATTGAAATTACCATAAATGTTTCTATATCTAAAAAATAAATACTTTAGCTTTGAGGGTAAACTTATCATTTTGTTTAAATTCTATCCTTAAAATTGTTTTGGTTTGGCTCAAAACGAAAAGCTTATTATTATTAAAACAAAATCACATCCTTTGGTGTCTTTAGTGCAAATATTTTTAGTGTAAATGTTTTTAATATAATGTTTTTAACATATGGGCATAAAATATTTTTTCGTATCCTTGGAATCATGAAAATTAAATAAGATTTAAAAATAATTAAATAAGGATTGAATTGACATAGTCTTTTCCTTTTTTTTTTTTTTAGCATATGGGCATAAAATATTTTTGGTATCCCTAAATCATGAAAGTTAAATAGGGGTTGAATGGACAATCTTTTTCGCGTAAAATATTTTTGATATCCCTAAAATCATTAAATTAAATATGGTTTGAATATAATTAAATAGGGGTTGAATAGACATAGTCTTTTCCTTTTTATCATATGACATAACATATTTCTGATATCCCTAAAATCATAAAATTAAATAGGATTTGAATAAAATTAAATAGAGGTTGAATAGACACATTTTTTTTTCTTTTTTTGGTATAAGCATATATCTTTATATACCAATCTAAAGCTTTGATACCATATTTATGCATGTCAATTACTCAACATGGAGAAATTGTATATGGAAAATATAATTATAATTATGATTTGTAATTAATTTCCTAATTTCTAAGACTGATTAAGAGTGTCCTCTTCTAACCTGTCAAAACAATATATCTATTTAATTTATATATGTTTGGTTGTTTTATTTACACAGACATCACAAACGCATCATCTGCTTGTTTTCTGAAATTCATTTCCTTTCATTTTCCCTTCCTTAGGGACGAAACACCCCACCACCCACCGCCACCGCCACCACCACAAACCCATACTCCAACCCACCCCCCCCCCCCAAACTAAATCCAATGACGGTGGGAATGACGAAGACAACAACAGCAGCAATGCACACCATCAATGATACCTTAAAAAATAAAAGAATAAAATAAAATCTAATAAAAATTAGGAAAAATGGTTTCCTCTTTGTAAAAGTAAATCTTTTAAAAGCTTTTATTGACATTTTTAATTATGTCACTGACCAAAGTCGACAAATGTAATTTGTTGTCCTCACCTCCATGTTAATTATATCAGCCATTATAATTGCAACATATTAATATTACTACTAAAAGTTTTGACAATTCTAGAACTTTGATTATAGCAAATGACTAAAAAATCCTTCAAATATTTTTTCTGCAAATTAGAAGCACACTTTTAATTATATGACACCATCCATTTTCAGTATTATTCTTAGATTTTTATTGGTAACATCTTAAAAAACATAATAAACATAAAAAATTTGCTTGACAAACTTATTTTCGACTAATTTTGTATAAAAATTAGGACCACTGCAGTATGTAAAAACATTTTCGTTTTGTGCCGGTATTCACAATATATATTTATATATAATATGTATATTTCTAAAAAATAAGACAAACAAATACCGATAAAAGAGTATTATATGCGTTTTTGCTAAAAACTTCTTGTAAAAGCATGCTTAACTAATTAATGCGTCAATTCTCGTAAGCGAAGGAACCGAGTAAGCGAAAGCATCCAAAATATGGGATATAAATTTTAATTAAGTAAAATTTTTCATGCAATATATATATCTACCAACTTTATTTAAAAAATTACATAAATACAAATTATACAAAAATACAGATGCAAAATTATATATATATAACAAACGTTTTACAAATTTACAAGACAATCACCTTTTGAAGACGCGGTTCAAAAAAAGTTATACAGTTTTGAATCGCATAACATCTGTAAAAGGTGATTTATGGATTTTATATATGAATCGCATCTTTAACAGGCACTTCATATTTGTATATGAATTGTTTCTATAAGATGTGATTCATATACAAATTAATGAATATAGCTTGTTGAAGACACAATTTTGCATCGATTTTTTGATAATTAATTAATTTTGTATAATTTTTTTATTTGAGGGGTTAGAAATCACACAATTTCCCCTCTCTCTCTATATATATAGTTCACAAATATATATGGTAAAATAATAAATTCGATTCAATTATCAATCTCAAATATATATATATATATATATTTTACGATATATCAATCTCAATTATAATTAATTTATTTATGCTTAGTGAAAATTCATTTAAATTATTGCTAACAATTTACCTGGTAAATTTTCCGGGTGAGTAGAGCAAATTCCATTTTCTCCATCAAGTGTTGGAATAAATTCATTAATCAGAGGATGGATTTTACGTACATCTCCACCTATTTTTGCTTCTAAATGCTCCAGTATTTCTTGATCTGTCGGATCGAATTTCACTCCAGCCGGTAATCCTGGTAATTCATTAATCCTAGCCTAATCGATTTAAAAAAAAATCATATACAAATAAGATAAAGAAAAAATATGCTATAATCCTGTATGGATAAAGATTTTTATAGAAAAACCTATGGTTTTGTAATTACCTGATCGTACAGTTCGATATAATGACCACACGAAGGACACGTAATAGATCTAACACCAACACCACAATCCCCACCGGCAGTGGAGGAGATCGTGTCGATGATGCTGCCGGTGCCCGTCCCGGGATCTCTACTTGCCGCTTTGATCATATTCCTTACTGCTGCTGATGCTGCTTCTTCTTCTTCTCCGGTTAGGTCATTATTACTGCTACACCAAGTGATCGCTTGCATTTTATTCATGCACATACCATTCAGATGAAAAGAGAATATTGTTTAGTACGAGAAGGCAATAACAGTACTATGAATCGATTGTTTGTTTAATTGTCTTCTGCAATTGATGTTTGGGAATTTTATTCTTCTACGCAATGCCTTCTTTCCCTTCTGAGCCCTTTTATTTATTTATTTATTTGTTCCCTCAATAGTTCATGTAGACGTAAGCGGAGAGCGAGAAAAAAAGTTCCAGATATATAAAAAAGGTTACTTGGAGGTCAAGTCTAACGTTTTTTTGGATTACATAATTATTTTCACAAGCCGACATTCTCCCTTCTGCTTCGTCCAACCAGCGAGCAACGCTGGTCTGTTTTTTATTTTTTTATTATTTGTATTCATATTGTATTTATACGTGATTTATATTATTTATTTATGAGTAAAAATATCTATTTTTTATAAATAATATAATTAAAATAGATATAAAATAGACGTAAACCCAAAGTTAAAAGAACAAATCAAACACATCCTAAGAATTTATACTGAAAAATTATTAGATCCAGCCAATTAGTACATATATTTTTTAAACTTTTTTCTTTTCTTAAATGGGTTAAGGTTGTGAGTTTACGGAAAAGATAATTTTCCAAAATAAGAAAGTGAAGCAGAAATAAATAACTAGAAGAATTATAAAGAACGACTCTTAAGTTTATTCTTCTTTATTCTTTCTAAGACGTTTCAACCTCTTTTATTAACCGTGTATGATGTCCCACAAACATAGAGAGCTGCAGCGTCTCCATCTAGATTTCTAGTGTGTCTTTAAAGCTATGCTTTTATGTGCACCAACATGCATGGTGATCCACTACTTATGTTTGCTTCGGAAGAGAAGTCCCAACTTGTTCAATGCAATGAAAAGGAAAAATTATTAAAAAGAAAATCATATTTTAATATTTTTATAAACCAGTGGATTGACAAATACAAGTCCTTCTTCGCTTTAAGTTGTGACATAAAAATTGCGGCACGTATATATAATAATAATAATACCAGCCGCTAATCCTATAATTCGATTTCATTTCTTCATCTATAAGCATGTGAGTGCTTAAGTATCTGCCCTTAAAATACGTGTAAATCGAGACAAAAATCTATGTACGTAGCTTGTTTCCTTAATCAATAAGATTGCTAGTTTTTATTTTTCTTTTTCAATAGTAAAAAGATGTATAAATATGGAAATACTTAATTTTAAGGAATTTTTTCGTTTTTTGGTAACATTTTCTTTTATCATTTTAACCTGAATTCTCCATCAACCTTCTCATAAGTCATATAAATTTAGATTTATATGATGGAACAAAACTAACAAATATCACATATATGCATACGCACACACCAATATAAATTACGCATGAAGGTGTTAAAAGAATAAGTAAGATGTTATATTTTGTTATCAGAACTTTTTTAATCAATTACCTATATTTTGAGAATGTTAGTTTCAGTATTAAATTCCACTCTTAAAGTATTGATAGTACCTTTTTAAGCACTGTTTAATTCTATCTATCCAATAGGCTTTTTTTTTTTTTAATCAATTGTGAAACCTCACATGTCTGGGAATATATTTTATTTAAAATACCTTATATTTTGATAACAATGTGTTGAATCCAGCTTTTAACTATAGAGGAAAGTTAAAATGGAGCGCTGATGGTGATTTTGGGTAACAATAATTTTTTTTCAGAAGAATAATTCCTTTTTTGTTTCCCCAATTTCTATTTTATATATATATATATATATATATATATCTTCTAACGCTGCTTTTCATTTAAAATATATTAGTTTTTATAACATATTTTGATTAAAAAGCATGTGTAAAAACGTTCGGAGAATGTTCTATGCAGAACAAAAAAGGGAGTCCGTCGTCTCTGTCGTTTCTAACTTTGCAATTAATTATTATTTGTCAATGACAGTAAAGCACCAGCAAGGCACATGGAGATGACAAATATCCGACACATGAAGCGTGTGGAGCACTCCTCCATCTGAAAACTACACCTCTATAGAAGTTATCGCTAGAACTAATATCACCGTTCATATGTCGGAATTGGTTTCGAATGAAATAAATTAGAAAAGGCGAAATAGAATAGAATAGAAAAAAAATTGGAGTAGTTGAATGATAAATATATTATTTTGTTTGGATACATGAAAAAGAATAATATTATATTTATTAAAAATATCATTAGTAATAAATATGGATAATAAAAACATAATTCAAATGATAAACAATAATAAAAATGAAACGGAATTAAAATCGAATTCATTCCAGCTTTTATAATCATCTAAACATAAAAATAAAAATGAAATTCGAAATCGTATGAATTCATACCTGTATATTAAATATGACAAGCTTTAAATATAATGGACTAAAAATTTTATATCTAATTATGTTTTAACACTTTAATTTATTTTATTTCCTCCCTCTCTTCTTCTTCTTCTTCTTCTTCTTCTTACACCTCTCCTCCTCCTCCTCCTAATCCCCAAATTCAAAAAAAAAAAAAAAAAAAAAAAAAAAACCTAGAATTAAAATCCCAAAACCATTATTTTCTTTTTAGTTTCTCTCTCTCCTCTTGTCGCACCTTCTTCTTCTTCTTCTTCTTCCTCTTAAAAGAAACTCCTCTCACTAAAAACCTCCATGGAAGAACAATATCGTTGCTCTCTCCAAATCTTCTACACCAGGCCCAACAACTTGTCCAAATCCAAGTTTTTAGACCAAAACCCACCACATCAAACCAAGGAACTCAGGGACTAAACCCATCTTCCTTATCACTACTACTGCGAACTAGCCATCTAACCTAAACACCAACCTCAACAAACACCGTAACCTGCCATAGACGACCATTGCATCTTCATCCTTCATTGCCACCAACCAGCAAAGTCACCAAAACACCATACTGCAATAAAGTTCAAATCTTTTTGTTGCTTTTTGGCACAAAATGGGTATGTCATTATTAACTAGGTTTCTAAGATTTTAGGTTTTTTTATTTTTTTATTTTGCTTGAAGAAGAAGACGAAAAAGGAGGAGGATGGCGGTGGGAGAGAAAAAGGGAGAGCAGAGAGAAAGTGGGGGAAAATAAAAAAAAAAAAAAAATCATATTTAATTAGGTTTCTAGTGTTTTAGTTTTTTATTTTTTATTTAAAGAAGAAGATGAAAGTGGAGGCAAATGTATCCTTGTGAAATTAATAATATTTGCAAATTAATAATATTTTAAAAAATGAAATCCTTGTGATAGTCCTAAAAGGAGGTTTGAAAGCTGTGGAGTACTTTATGTTTGTATTAAAAGTAGTGGAACCTTCGATGTACTTGTTGATTTTTTTTAATAACTTGGAATGGATCCACTGAAATACTTACATTTACATTGCTTAATTGCAATTGTCCTTGGCTAATTCTGTTAAACAAATACTATCTACTATAACCTTGAAGGAGGGGAATTAAAATCTCTAAACATTTTTTGTCTTTCTTGTTTTCTAATGAATTTGTCCATAAATTATTGGACATTATAAAAGAAAGACTTTGCTTTAAGGAAAAAAAAATGAAAAATAAAAATTTTTCGTTGTCATTGATTGTGGATTATTCTAATGTCAAAATTTTTAATATTTATACAATCCAAGATGTATCAAACTATGACCATAAAAGATGTATGCAAATATGACCATGAAGTTGGAACTGAAATGGAACCATCCTAAAATGGTTTCGTTTGGCTCTTTGAATTGCCAAAAGTATTTTGGTTCAAGCGAAACTATGAACCGAGCAGTGCTTTTTCCATTAGCTCCAATACCTCTTTATTTATTTATTTTAGCACAGGACTGCTTTTTCTAAGAATAGGGTATTGTAGGGCCTCTCTTGTTCGTTGTTTACGGATCGTTTTAGTATTTTATTATTATTATTTTTAAATAGATTATTTATCAAAATTTTTTTTATAAATTATTATTATATATATATATAAGTTAATATCGACGAAAAATCCCTCATGATTTCCCCTTTTTTTATTTTTTACTTTTTTTCTACAAGTATTTGATATATCATGTGAAAGCTTGAGCTTGACCTAACTTCTTTACGAAAGCTGCAGCTAACTAAATGGAATGAACGGTAATAGATGGCTTATCCCACACGAAAACCATGCTCTCGTTAATATGGAGGTGTGCATTCATCTTTGTATTGATAGCATATAGGCGCTTCTAAATAGAGACTGTTTGTTAAGAAATATACATATAATAATTTTATTTATAAAAAAAATTAAATATAAATTATATATAAATAAAATATAAATATAAAATAAGTAAAATATATGTAAAGACCCGACATGCTCAATTCTCAAATTAAGCACGCCAAGTCCCCAACCACGTATAACTCTTACGAATTATACGTAAGGTTGTCTTAAAAGAAGGTGTTTATGTTGAACATTGCTAAACCAATTTTAGAATTTATGAAATCGTTTAGTTAAATTTCTAAATAACTGGATTTGGCAGCGGAAAATCAAATTTTATAAAAACAACTTATAAACTTCTACTCCCTACAGAGCAAACCAGTTTTCTAAGAAATTAATTTTATAAAAACACTTTATGATCTACTCTTAAGGGTAGATAATCATTTACAATCAATTGAGCATTAACAAGCCCTTAAAAGAAAATACAACTTATAAATAAATCCAGTCTTCATAAAACAAAGCAAAGAAGAAACAAAATACAAGTAATATCTCGATCCTATCACACTTCACTCATTCTCCCATATCGCTCAAAACCCGGGACAAACATCATCACATCAATCATCATCACCATCACCATCCTCATCAACAACAATAATAAGAACAACAACATCAACAACCTCCACATCATCATCAAGTCATCATCTCATCATCCATCATCAACAACAATAATACCTGTAAAAATAACAACAACAATAATGAGCCGGAGCCCAGTACACAGTAATACAATCACACACGGAGTGGCACACGAGCTTAACTAAATGTAATGCATCAATCCACAAGTTATTATCTTTTCATTAAAATAAACAAATCAACAATGGAGCACTCACACTCCGAAACAAGCCAATGGGAATCTGGGGATCCTGAGTAACTCTCATGATGCTCAGGGGGTTGATATAAGTAGCCCGAATACTTATATCTCCTAGATAACGTTACACTGAAAAAGAAACAGTAATCTCATCCAGGACTCATAGTCGCTACTTAACTTCACTTAACTTAATCCATAATATAATTTAATTCACATGCTCCCATAAACATTGAATTAAATCACATTACTTCCTCTCAAGATTAAGAAAACGTTACGCAGTTACCACATTCCTTATCGATTACTCGCCGAGCCTAGTCATTGCATCATGACTATTGGCCTAAGCGCCTATTATACTATTGTCATTGCATCATGACAATCCGCCGAGCCAAATCATTG
The DNA here is from genome assembly GCA_024138025.1 of Combretum micranthum. Taxonomy (NCBI): domain Eukaryota; kingdom Viridiplantae; phylum Streptophyta; class Magnoliopsida; order Myrtales; family Combretaceae; genus Combretum; species Combretum micranthum. The sequence continues at coordinate 1,075,389 of JAMXBD010000012.1, read as the reverse complement.
CATCATGATAAGTGGCCTAAGCGTTTATTCTAACATTGTCATTGCATCATGACAAGTTGTCGCTCCTCGGACCCGATTCAACGACTTAAAGCACAATCAACACTCATCAATTATTAAGCCGAGTTTAAGTCTTAATCAGTTTAGGATGCCTATCCTAGCATTCAACACGCAAGTTATTGCGTACCTTTAAATAAAATCCCCAAACAAAGCCTTAGAAGGTTGATCAAAGCCAATCCAAAAGAATCAGAACCCAAAACCAAAACCAAACATCTGTTTCAAGAAATTGAACTCACATAAGAACTTAAGCTAGCACTCATTCATATTAAATATAAACCATATCACAACCTATTATTCATATATCAATATATATATACAAAACAACATATATATATTCATATAACAACAAGTTACTCCCATAACAATATATATATATATTATATAGATACAAAACAACATACTCCTCATGTTATTCAAAGATCACCCTAACACATTCATTTAACTCTATTATTTTACTAACCCATTTTAGCTTAACCTTAGTCAAATTGATTAGAATTAGTCATTTAAGTCATTTACCAAGTCAAATTGATTAATCTTAGCCATTTAATTCAAAAGCCAAGCCGAGTGGATTAAGCTTAAGAAATCTAATTCATTTTAGTTCAATTGAGTTCATTAAGTCAAACTCATTAGAATTAATCATTTAATCTAATTACTAAGCCAAAGTAATTAAACTAACTCAAGCTAATTTATTTTAACTCATTCAAGTTCATTTAGTCAAGTTGAACTTAGATTAAGTGACTAGATTCATTTTATGTAAAACTCGCATATTGAACTCAATTATTCATTAAATCTATAAATCTATCTAAGTCATGTTTAATTATATCACTAAATCATCATTACACATCAAATATTATTTATTTATCTCATTTTAGGTCAAAAAGATCCATTTACACTTAACAATAACATTTAGAAATCAAAAACAAGTTTTTATTTTTTTTAGGAAAACACAACAGCTGGAAAGATTCAAAATTTAAGCACTGATACGTTTCGAATTTGTAAAAACTCAAAACATGAAAGTTGTAGATCTCTTTCTTGTCTTTCCAAAGCAACTTGAATCACCTCAATCGGAGGTCGGATGAAAAAGTTATGGCTAAAATACGAAAAGACGGCGAAACTGGGAAAAAGTTGCAAAACGAACGCCGGTGTTCAACGCCGGCGGCGTAAATTGAAAATTTGCCAGCGTTAGAGGTCGACGATTCTGGTCCCCGAGTGCATCTTCAACACCGGCAAATTTTCCAACGTACACCGGCAGCGTAGGATTCAACACCGGCAGCGTTGAATGCCGGCGTACATGCATTACGCTGCTGTCAAATTTTCCCCTATTTTCATTTTGTAAAAACCATTTGTTTCAATTGTTTCAAACTCCTCCAAATTCATTTCAAACTTCTTAAAACTTGTTATTTGATCTTACTACAATCTAATAAGCACAAACTCCCACTTCAATCCATCAAACATCACTATAATCATCATAAACAACTTCAAACCCCAATTTCACTATTCATCTTCTTCCTCAATAAACCAACTCCATCAACCATAAAATTTACAAATACAAACTCAAACAACACTTCTCAACTCAATTCAACATCAATTCATCAATTAGAAATGTAAATAACAAGTAAAAACAAAGAGAAATAGAAATAGAAAACTTAGCTTTTAGAAAAGAACACAAGTTGAACTTCTTCCTCTAGCTCGGTTTCCTCCATCTAGTTCATCTCCTAGCTTTGATTCATACTCTAGTTGGCTTTGGTCTTGAGATCAAGTCTTGAATTTGGTGAAAGAAAGAAAGAAAGAAAGAAGAAGAAGAAGAAGAAGAAGAAGAAGAAGAAAAAGGAAAACGTAAAACAGAACAAAGGAGAAACAAATGGCAGCAAAGGAAAAATAAAAAGAAAAGAAAAGGATAAAGTCAAATTTGGCTAAAATAGAAATAGGGTATAGGTTTAGAACTATCAGATCAATATCTATAGTTCCAAGAGTATTTAAAATTTTGTTTCTGAACCGATATGTTAAAAATTAAGAACTTGCAATAAGAACTTAATTTAAGAATTTATTTTAGATAAAAGATATTTAATTTGAGTTCGGGTTTAAGAACTGATATTTTTATTCAAGCAAATAAACTCAAATTTTACTGAGATTTAGGAATTAGTGTTTAGGCTAAGAATCAATGATTTAGGATTTCTCTAAACACTTTGATGACATGTTTAGGGAATTTGAAACTCAAATCTCAATTAATAGCTAATTAAATTATACCAACTTGTCTAATTAAATCCTATAATTCATTTTAGTCATTTAATCTATCTAAACTCAATTTCTTATCTTGGTGAAGATTTGGGATATTTCAATATAAATACAAATAAAATACTGAATATCCAACCAGAACATAAAGTGATTATTCTCCGACAATAATATATATAGACATATTAAAATTGAGTGCGCTGAGTCTAAACGTCCATTAGTTAAGTAAAGGAGATCTATTAAATATATGCTAATTAGCGCCCGATTGTTATATGGTTTTTTAGAATAGAATCATCGTTATACCCTCATTATATAAAAAATTTTATGTAAAAATTATTTCACGTAATACTTATTCACTTTGTGAAATGAATAAGATTAATAAAATTTTATTATCATTAATTGGTAACGAATGAAATAAAAATATTTTTATTTTTTTTATTTTTATTTAAATGAGAATATCTTGAGAAAAAATCAAGTATAACTTTAAATTGTTATTAATATGTTTGAGTAATAAAAAATAATTACTATTCAATATTTTTTATAATAAAAATTAAATTTCTTATTAAATTATAATTACATGCTATAATAGCTCTTCATAAGAAATAAGAATGTATTGAAATTGTTATTATAACAAAGTGAACAAATAGATAATATCTATTTCATATATATTATAGTTAAAACCTAAAATAAATTCAAAAAGAAAAAAATATCAATTCTTTCTCTTTATAAATCAACACAAACTACCTTTTATCATGATTTTTTTTTTTTTTTTTTTTTGGTTGGGGGGAAACCAGACATAGGGTTGGGAAAAAAATACTTGCTGAACCAAACCAATTCGTAATTGAACCGAACTGAAAATATGGTTTTTTAAACAATTTGGTTTAGAAAATTATCAATCCGAACCAATTCATAAATTTATGGTTAGTTTGAAGTGGTAAACTAAACCAATATGTAAAACCAAGCCAAACTGTTTTGGATAAATATAAAAATGTTTTACTTGTATTTATAAACTTTATTATGTTGATTCACTAAAGATCATATATGTTCTTATAATTTTATTATGATATTTATTATATGATAAATATTTGTTAATGATAACTAATTCTTTTTGTTTAAAATTTTTTTTGGGGTTCAATATATATCCCTTCATTGGTAACTTCATGTTGTTTTTTATTAATTATTTAAACTTTGTAGAGTATGAATTTTGTTATTTAGTTATATATTTTATTATGTATTAATTAAATACAAATTGTATATTTTATTAACATATCACTTTTATTCATATATGACTTTTATTAACAGATGATTTTTTTAAAACAAATTTGTTGATAGATGATTGACTAAATTATTTTTTAGAGGACTATAGATTACATTTTACTATGTATTAGTTAGTAAACGTATTGTGTTAGTGAATTTTATAGTGTAATTTCAATATTTGAATATTCGTATAAATGTAAAATATTAGAACTAAGTTTTTTTTATTAGAATTTTGATATTACCAATGATCCAAACCGAACCAAACCATTATTTAAGATTTGAAAATTTTTTAATCTATACCAAATCGTTATTTAATTGTTTGGATTATAAAGGAGAAAAATCAAATTGTAAATTAGGTTTGGTTTGATTTTTTATGAAAACTGGAACAAGCCAATCCACATCTACCTCACCCAAACATGGGTAACTCATGATGGGTGGTTACTTGCTGCCTTTTTTACTAAGAAGATAAAAGACTTGAAATATGATCTCCTTATGATTGATTGTAAGACTTGATTACATTTTTCTCTAACACTTTCCCTTTTTGAAAAAAATATTGTAAGGTAGGGATCCTCAAGGATTGTGGCTTAAATGACCGTCAAAATCAAATGGTTTACGACTCATCTGTTACATTGTGGCCTTAAGGTGGTTAATTTCGTTTTTTTTTTTTTTGTTTTATTATGCACTTTTTTCATAGTCTTTTTACAATTTTTTTTCTTATTTAATTTCCTTATTCTATTTATTTTTGACAATTTTTCGTTTTTTTAATTTTAATTTTGTACAATATTTTTATTTTTATGGACTTTTTAAATTATTTTTACACTTTTAAATTTTCTTATTTCTTAACTATTATATATATTTGATTAAATAATATGCTATGTTAGCATTTTTTTTAACAACATCATAACCAAGCTGTTTGTAGTCTTTTTTTTTTTTTCCCTCTTTTTGACTCACTTAATATCATTATAAAGATATTTGTATGTTATTTTTTACTTACACGTGTCATAGTTTACTGTACTCATATAGATATTATGCTAGTATAAATAGCTTTACTGATGTACTTGGTGGATATTGAAAACAGTTATAACTAGGGATGCAACCGGAGCGGGTTCGGGATGGGTCATATAAAACCCGAACCCGCCCCGCTTCCCAATAGGGTTTCTCAAACCCGTCCCGCGGTCCTACAGGGTTTTCTATTCAATACTCAAACCCGCCCCTGTAGGGTTTTGACCCTGACCCACCCCGTCCCGCGACCCACTTAATTTTTTTTTCCTCTTCTCAATACTTAGTTAAATTACAAAATTTAACGATAATTTTATCCTATAGGAGCATAATAGTTAGTTATGACTATGCTTGAATGAATTTTACAAGATATGCCATAACTTTATTAAGAAATATAAAGGATTAAAACTATCATAAGAAGATTTTCAAATGTAGAAGAAAAGGCATTACTTCACTTATATAAATATACATAATACATATGTAGGAACCATGCCTTGTGAAGACTCAAGAATAGAAAAATATGTTTTCAAAAATATCAATAGTGAGAGGGAAAGCGAAGAAGTAACAAGGTCAGTGTGTAATGTGTTTACTGTGTTAGCTCAATGAGAAAATTCGTAAGAGCTTTTATATCTTAAATACAATGGAGATGTTGATCAAGATGTTAAAAGTCAAGAAATAATAAAAATATATTACATAATTGTGATTTTAAAATTTCAGATTTAATTTTTTAAATTATTTATATTATGACGGTTCGGGTTACCCATCGGGTTTTTTTTTTATGATCCGAACCCGCCCCGAAACCCTGTAGGGTTAGCAAGTAATTTTCCAAACCCGTCCCGTGACCCTATAGGGTCAGATCTTATAGGGTTTTTAACGGTTCGGGCAGGCTGGGTATCCTATAGTGACCCGCCCCGGTTGCTTCCCTAGTTATAACAGGATTAGATTTCCATCAGTTTTTACACATGTTTTTCACCTCTACGTCTTCTCTAAGTAATTCATGGATGTTCGGTGAGTTTGCCTTATATTTTACAATTTCTGATTTTCACATTGTATCAGAGCGATCACTATACGATTCTTGACTATTTCTTTTTCTTCTTCAATATGGATTTATTTAGATGGTCTATTTTTTATCTGTATTTATATCTATATTAAAATAATATGTGTAAATATGTCAGATTTGTACCTATATTTGATCTATTTGATCTTTCCATGAGAACTAGCAACTTTTTTTATTTGTATTTATTTTTTCATAAATAATTTATGAAAAAAATTTTGAAAAAGGTTTCTGTATTTGAGGAAAAAGCCAGCCAAACAGACCCTATATCATGAGTTTGAATATTGTTCGTTCTAGTTCGATAATAGTGAATTCAACTATTTCTAATCCATTTTATATATCCAGATTGGATAACCTTAATATGGTGATAGACAATATGATTTTCAATGGTATTAACTGCCTAAGGTGGATTACGTCGATAAAATGAGATTTGGGAGCCAAAATGAAGTTAGGTTTTATGGACGGTTCCATTATCAAACCAGTAGATACTTCAATTGATCTTGTACGATGAAAAAAGCCAATTACATGGTTAGATGTTGCATACTTACATCAATGGTTCTAGAATTATCACATGGATTTCTATATACTCAATGTGCTCAGCAACTATGGAATGAAATAAAAGAACAATACAGAATTTCGAATGGAACTTTGGTTTTTCAATTGCAATATGAGATTTGTAATTTGAAGCAACAAAATCAATTTGTTAGAGTATATTATAATAAATTGAAAAGACATTGTGAGGAATTATGCCAACTTCATGCTTACCTGCAGTATTCAGGTGGCCAACTAGAGTATTGTACTTGCGAATTGAAAGAGCGCATGAATAAGTATGAGCCAATCACAAAATTGATGCAATTTTTTATAGGGCTTATTGAAGTATACGAGGGTATTTGTAATCAATTATTGTTAATGGATCCTATGCCTTTGGTTAATAAAGCCTTCTAACTAGTCCAATAAATAGTAAAATAGCGTCAAGTTACTTCTTTAGTCAATACCGAGATTGATATGGCTGCTTTCATTGTGAGAGGGAAGATCTTTGGTGTTGATAAGAGACAGAACAAATCAAGGTTGATATGTCACCATTGTAAAGTAGAACATCATCAGTTGAGAGTTGTTTTCAATTGATAGGATACCTTGAATGGTTTAAAAGTAAACGTGTTATAAAAGGGAGCAAGAATGCTAGTGCTAACAATGTTTACTCTGTGAAGACAGGGGAATCTATTGTTCTGAAATATAATACACCTTTTGAATGAGCTGAGGAAGCAAATCTATTACTGGATCATTCAATAAGAGATGCAGATATAGATCATCATATGTTGCAAAATTTTTGCATGGAAGTGATGCTCATGATGAAATCTAAAAGGATACAAAGTAAAAGAGCTAGCAAATAGTGTGGTGGCATTTGTTAATATGCATTTTGCCGGTAACAACACTCTTAATCATAACAATGAGTGTTCTTGGATATTAGACACTGAGCTACAAATCATATGACCCATCATTACACAATTTCAACTAATGTTCAAACTCTTAAATAACCTATAAATGTTCAAATACCAAATGGCTTAATCATTCCTTTTATTGAAGTTGGGTTAGTTCATCTAACTAATCAACTATACTTTAGTTATTAAACATTATCTTGTTGCTATTTTTAATGGCTCTTCCTATCATTGACAAAATCAAAATAAAGGCAACGTGGTCGCTTTGGCTAGTGTAATGAATGGACTATATGTGCTACGATCACAAGAAGCATCTTGTAATCATCCACATATGGGTGTTAGAATTGCGAGTCAACATGCAAAATCATGCAGGCTTACATTTCTAGATGGCATTCCCTATTCAACTCAGTAACAAAATCAGTTCTCCATCAGTCACAGTAGAATCGCAATTTCAAGTGATAGAATCGTAGAATTGCGATTTAGCATACGTTTCTACCGAATCTACCGCTTTGTCTATTTTTACAAGGTAGTCCAAACAAAATAATTAAAACACTTCCCTGATCAAAAGAGCAATATACTTATTGCCAGTGTCTGTCGTATATTTGATTGCTATTTGTAGAATAAAAGCTGGCATTAATTTTTTTTTTTTTTTTCATTCTACAAACTGAATTGAATTGAGTAATAAATTAACACAACAATAAGCTTCAATTTCACTACTTCTTCCTTTTTTTTTAAGTATTAGCAAGTACGTGATAGGAAATTTATGGCCATACCCATATCTTCTTATGCGTATTCATTTGCCTGACACACGATGGAAATAAACGATATCGATAATTACAATCAATTATATCTATTTTCTCGTAGTTTCTTAATTGAAACAACTTTGCTGAGAGACCTTTTCCCTACATAAGACCTAGAAACTAGAATTATTCATCATTTTCATGACATTTTTAAACTTTTCTTTTTGTTCTTTTCTCTATGTCTTGTTGCATTAGAAGTTATATATACATGTTTCTAGTCTATCCTGACAGTTTTATAAATATAAAATTCCATGCATGAGTAAAAATACAAGTTTTCGTTTGTCAGTCTATATATATGTACATTATAAAAATTTTCATTTAAAATGTATTCATCTAATATATTTTGTATCTTTTTTCTTTTGGCCAATTAATATATTTTGTATAAAAAAATCGGTATTTGATCGCTTTACATAAGAAATTGTTTTTGTATAATTTTTCTTCATGTCAAACTTTTTCAAGTATCTTAAAATATTGAATTGGAAACATCCTTTTGTTTTTAAGTTTTGATAGAAGAAAATTAAAAAAAATTCTAAAACTAAAGCCTTTCAACTATGACTAGACAGATTGATCTTTGCATCATGTGTTTAAGATTGTAAGTTAATATGATTTTTCAATGGCTTGCTGAGTGTCAGCTAGGTAAATGAATAGAATCTAGTTAATAGAGTATAACGATTTGTGTTTCTATGATATGACTATTGACTCTATGAGTTTTCTTATGACATATGATTAATATGCATGTTGATTTTTCATGTTTTTATTACTTATTTGAAGTTGTTTAAGATTAATGCAAGCAAATCTCCCGTGTATATTACATAGGACGTTGAAACTTATATTTCTACATTTCGATTTTATGTTTCAATTCTACAAACCCTAATGATTCTAATCACTGTAGAATCGCAAGTTTGACAACCATACATTAATGTCTTTTCCCATCAGTTCACAGTTTGTAACAAACACTTCTCATACAAAATTTTCTTTTCTCTTTGATATAAATCTACATTTGTTGGATGCTCGTCTTGGGCATTTATCTTATGTACTTACACATGTCATAGTTTATTGTACTCATTCGATATTATGTTAGTATAAATAGCTTTACTGATGCACTTGGTGGATATTGAAAACAGTTATAACAGGATTAGATTGCGTTCGGTCTTTACTCAAGTTTTTCACCTCTGCATCTTCTCTAAGTACTTCATGGATATGTTCAGTGAGTTTGCATCATATTTTGCAATTTCTGATTTTCACAATTATAGTTATTCCCTTTTTAAAATCATTTAAAATGTTAATACTTTGTTTAAACTTATTTTAAATATTATATATATCAATATAACTTTATCTTATAAATCCAAGATAAAAATGAAATAATATACCACTGAAATAGTGTGTAAGTAAAAATGAAGGCTGTTTCTTCCGCGGGATGTGCCAACGTGACTTTCTTTGAAATGTGTGGAAAATTCTAAAAGTACTAATATAGAATGACCACATCTGCCGACATTGTCTTTGCATGGAATGGTCGCGTCTTCTCCTTCTTAAGGAAGCCTTGATTCATAAACGTAAGTGTTAAGTTTCTGGATGTATCGCTATCGAATTTTGATTAGGGAAAGCGATCATCGCAGTTTCGGAGTACAAATTCAAATAAAGATCAGAAATTCTAATAGTGGTAAAATTAGAAGATAAGGATTATTAAAAATGTTAGAAACATTATTGATATGATATTGCAAGTACTAAATGAGACGATAAATATTATTTATAATCACATCAGTAATATTAAAAATGTTAGACCCTATGGGTCTGTTTGGATTGTCTGTTTTTCATCTATATCTGTATCTTTTTTAAAATGATATGTGTAAATATATCCGATTTGCATCTAAATTTTATTTATATTTGTTCTATTTGATCTTTTGATGAGAACTGTCAACTTTTTTTTATCTATATCTATTTCTTGATAAATAATTTGTTAGCAAAAAATTTGAAAAAGTATCAGTATCTATCGAAAAAAAACCAAAACAAACAGACCCATAGTCTTCATTTCCGCTCATTTTAATAATTTAAATCCATCTTTGCATCTACATTGAAATAACGTACTACTTTCCTGCTAAGTCATTTAAAACCTAGTGAAAAGATTTTTGGGGAAAAAAAAGAAAAGAAAAAACAGATCCTTGCACCTTAAGGCACTCGGTGCCTCGTCCTGGTCCTCTGGCTATAGACTTAGACTAAGTAGCCGTCTTTCTCTTGCCTAGATTCGATGTTTCGGAGGACGTCATGATCCCCATAAATAAACAACGGAAAAACCGACAAGAGTGAGCAAAAGTCGATACGTAGCTATATACATAGACTAAATATAATGATGTGCGTGTATAAAAACATAAATGAATTACTGAAATGATATTATCAACTTGAAAATATTTAACTCAATAATAATAAGTAATCCTAATTGAGTTTAAGTCGAATTCAAATATCAAGACTCAAATATCAAGATTATTTTAATTAAAAGAAAGAAAATATATCTCTAAAAAACGTAAGCTAAGTGGAATGCGAATTTTTAAGATGTTAATTCAAACTTAAATTACAGTTTAGAATTATTTAGTTTTAAACCAGATCATTATCTTGTGTTATAACCTTACTACTTAAAGAAGTAATTCAATAGAAAGTACGTACAACATATCAATATGTGTTTTTTAAATATTACTATATTAAATGAATTTGCATTTGCTTCTAGTAGTTATTATTATTATAATTATTATTCTGTTTTTACACCTCAAGTGCACTCTCTTCGTCGAGTTTTTGGCTTAGTTTCTGTTAGATGATATTTAGGATCCTTGCAAAAGATATATGTGAAGATATACTTTATCCTTTTTACGTTTCCCTCTTAATTTAGGCCCCCACACCACCGTTCTAGGATAATGACCCCCGCCCGTCACGTATACTTATGAAAGATCACCGAAGAAGATAGCAAACGTCCTTTTTCAAAGAAAAAAAAGTCTTCAGTGGCTTACACGCGCCACTTCTTTTGAGGCATCACGCATTAATGGAGTATACTATGATTGACTTTTTGGAGCGCCCGAATCTTCAGGACAATAATCTTTGTGTACTTAAGCCTTCTCTCAGCCTGGTGGGATCCCATGACGGGCGTTTTGGATTGATCTCCGGGGATCATAATTATTAGTGGGAAAAATATTAAATAGGTAATACGAGCTATATATATATTATATATATATATATGTACATATATGATGTATAATTACTAATTATGAATTAAGATTTAAAAAATATAATGAATAATTTTTAAAGTATCATTACGTGTATATTAAATTTAGCATGTATAAGAAGTTGATGAAGTCATTGATTAAGATATATATATTTATTATATATATATATTTTTTTTTTTGGCCAAACAAATGACCAAGATAGATTGATTGGTCGAATTGACTACTAGTTGCTAGCTAGTTCTATAAAAAAGATCTTACCCTATTCAGCTAATTTATTAAGTTTTTCATTATGTTATTTAGTTTAATTTTTTTATCATTTGTAAGGAATGCTTTTTATATTTTTAGATTTAATATTTATGCGTTTCCTTACTCAATAAGATATCTTTTCATTTTAGTTATTTCCTTTTATAGTTATTTAAAGTTTTATTCTGATCCCTCATATAAGCATCATGAACAAAACATTAATATTAAATGGAATTCAACTTTGAATTGCTTTAAGCCTTACGCTGAAATGGGTTTGAAAGAGATGGATAGGTCTCCTACTTCATGTGTATTAAGTGATTTATCCTTTTTATTCAACTCAATATGTTTAAGTTGTAGCAAGATAGTTTTCTAGGTCTCGTGTGTTATGTTGGCAGTTATTTAAAGAATACCCTAAATAGTTTTATCTATGGTGCACCATGTTTATCATAGATTCAATTTGAAACTAGTTCGGTTTTAATATTGATGTGTCATAACATCCCATATTGAATCTATGTGAAATCATATCAATTTTATTATTTTTCAATATTGAAAACCTTATATCTAAAATCATAGCAATTTGATATCAAAGTAAGCCAAAAGTTAAATTATAAATTCAATTTAGAATTGTCATCTTTACTTTCATATGGTCCTATCTACACATGTCACTTTTCATATATGGTATTTGCATTAGGGTTAACGATATTTAACATGTCATGATAATACAGATACAAATATAATACGAATACAAAGACAAGAACAAACTTGTCATGATATAGAATATAATAAATATGATTATGATATAGCCAAATTATTTGTGATTGTTATATAATTTAATGTATTTTTGTTAACTATATAGGAAATAAGACACCGATACTCTAATTTTGATGCATCTAAAATCATATCAAGTGTATTATTTTTCCATAGCAAAAACCTTGTATCTAAAATAATATCAATTTGTATAAGATTAAGCCAAAACTTAAATCATAAACTCAACCCAAAATCATCACTAATAATTTCATATGGTCTTATTTACACACGTTACTTTTTTGATATGGTATTTGCGTTAGTGTTAACGATGTCTAACATGACACTAAGGTTGTAAGCGAGATAAGACAGCTCACGAGCTATTCGAGTTCGATTCGGTGAAAGCTCAAATTCGACTTGTTTACAATCAAGTCCAGCTCAAGTTCGAGCTACTTGAGTAGTTATCGAGCTCGAGTTCAAGTTTCGAAATACTTGACTCGATGGGCTTGCAAGCTTAATTGAGTTTAAACAAATATTAAATTGAGACGAGTCGAATTCAAGTTTATCGAATATTAAATACTCTATATAGTTAAATCAATATTTAAAAATAATAATAATTGAGCTCAATCGAGTCTAGTTTGAGTTCATCGAGTGTTAAATCGAGTGGAGTTCGAGTTTAAAAATCAAAACTCGATTAAATTCGAGTTCGAGTTTCAAGTTTTTTATTCCAATCGAGTTCGAGCTTGCTACTGTATCGACTCGACTCAACTCGACACGTTTACAGCCCTACATTGCACAATAGTACAAATACATATATGACATTAGTATGAAGATAAATACAAACTTGAGATATAAAATACAATAAACATGATAATAATATAGACAAATTATTTGCGATCATTATATAATTTAATGCATCTTTGTTAACATGTGAACACATTAGATCAATAATATGTGCATGTCATCCCTATTTGATCATAGTATAGGTGATATTTATGTGCCGCAATTATGATGGATCATCTATATATATATATATATATATATATGTAATAACGTAAGTGAGGATTTGCAATAGACAGACAAACACACTATAATTGACTTTGACTCCTAGCATTGCGATTTTGCTATGTCACCCTTGAAGCAGGTTGGTTTGGCAGGCTTTGAGGTCCTTTTGATTTGGAGATAATAGGTTAAAACATTATTTTGTCAACGTCACTGGGCATAATGATGATCGTGACAGGGTTTAAGATTCTTCCTTTCTAAGGGGGTAAGAAAAAAAGTGCAATAGCTAATACATACACTGAAAAGTTATCTCATATGCTTTGTCCTTGCTGATAGTATTTGAGTATATATCTTAGATATTAACGGCATATGCCACAATTGAATTGATAGACCAAGTATTCATTTTATAAAATAGTATATCTTTTATAACTATAAGACATCGCATATAAAAAATTATTAATACGTATTTTATATTTTTTTACTCATAGATGGTAGCATGTTATTAAAATTTCGGGATAAAAGATTTTCTATTCTTGATTGATAAATATTTAAAAAAATAAATTGGAACTAGATATTTCTTTTATATCTGTTCATTTATATTAGGATTAATGACAAAAATCGTACTTGAACTTTCGTAAAATATTCAATTAGGTATCTGAAATTTTATTTTGATCAATTTGATACATGAACAAAATTTTCATAGACTTTTTTTATGCCTGAAGATTGGTCTTGATAATTTTTATACTCGAATTAAGTTTTTGCGTATTTTTTTTATACCTGAAGCAGGTTTAATTATATATGAAAAAAGTTTCCGAAAACTTTGTTCAAGGATCAAAATTATCAAAATCAAACTTCAAGTAGGAAAAAATCCATAAAAATTTGCTTCAGGTACCAACTTGTTTGAAACCAAACTTTAAATACCTAATCGAACTTTTTGTGAAAGTCCAGCCACCATTTTTGATATTATCCCACCTATATTATTAAAATGGGTCAACCCATTTTTAGTGTGTTCCATGTTGTTATTTTTTTTTTTTTCAATATTTCTTAAATGCATCCTGTATGCATATTTTATAGAGTTTTTTTTTTTTTGTTTTTACATTAGGGTTTGTTTGTTTCACTGGTATAGAGATGACACATGAATACAGATAAAAAATAGATATTTTTACTCATAAATAGATCAAACTAAATAGATATGTATAAAATACATATAAGATATATAATTATACAAATAAAATAGATATACAAGTGAAATTCAGACAATCGAAGCCAACCCTAAGTCATTGACAGTAGAAGTTATCAATATTCACCCACTAAGTTACCAACCTGCAAAAGTGGAAAGTATATACACCGAAACGGGAAATTACGTGTAGTTTTCGGTAGTGTAATTGGAATGATAATTCCTCTCATTACTTTTACACTTATAATGTAATTGCATTGTCAATTAGTATATATTAAATTTGATACACCAAAAATACGAATACTTGAAATATATAAAATAATCGTATATATTTTTTGTTACAAATTTTTTGGAATACTTTAAGTTATGAATTATATTCATATACATAAACTTTCAACATTATTTTTTGAAATTCAAATTATAGAATAGATATTCTATAACTAGTTTATGCAATAACTTTCTCTCCTTCAGAAATAAAGGAATCCCTTTAGTGAATTAGCATATTACACATGAAGCTCTATTTCTCCATCTTAAATGATAAAGATATTCGGTAACCGCTAGGATGAATTCGAAGAAATTTCCGTCCTAGTTATTTCAACGTCATGATGTAATATTATTGGTCCTCCACGGGAACACAATCAAAGAATTGAAATCTTTGAACAAAAAATTTGCCTTTCATAAAAGTTTTTGTCTTCAGGTTTGTTATTTGAAGGGTTAATATCAAAAATGGTGTTTGAACTTTAACAAAAATATAATTAGATATATAAAATTTAAAATTTAAGTAATTCCAAAAACTTTTTATGCATACTAACAGTACATCTATTAAGTTCTTTTAGGTACTAAATTGATTAATTTAAAATTTTTAAACTAGGGTTTACTCTGGTCGAAGACACAATGAAGAAGACAATAAATCCTAAGTCAGTAACGGGGTGTTTGACTGATAAATAAAAAACAAGTTTTTAGTTGGAGTTTTTTTAAAGTGGAAGATAGGGATTGGACTAAGATAATGGACCAGGTAGCCTTATTTATGATGAACTGTGAAGATAAAGATGGGCTACAATCCAATTACCCAATAAAAAATCTACTTAATATTAGACCTACTTAACATTTTACGGCTAGAATTAAATTACACAAAATTCTATGAAGATATCATGTGACTAAATATTCTGTAGGGGTAGTTAGTTATCATAGAATATTTTGTAGGGGTAGTTAGTTATCATACAAAAATCATGCATTGCACTAATATATATATGGACTAGGTGTTATACAAAATATCACAACATCAAATATAAATATATTTTCCTTAGTTGCTTGTATTCGAGCAATTCCGTCCATTAGTTTTATTTCATTCCTTATGTGATTGTTGTATTCGGCTGCTCATATTCAAGTAAATCATACATCATCATTTTACATATTTAACCTTGTTGCATTTGGTATTAGAGTCGCTAGATGGCTATAGAAACATGGGATTTTAAGAGATTAGAGGAAGCATTGAGAGCAGTTCCTAGTGAACACGTTGAACGCCATGAAAATTGGGTTAAAATGTTTTCCACGACACTACAAAAGCAACAAACCATGTTAGAAACCCAAAATCAAATAATCAATGATCTTAAACAACAGTTAAATGGGAAACTTATTACTAGAAAGGCTCCAATGATGTCTCCTATGAGTGCTCAAGATGCCTTGCCTTTGGTGGTATTGTCGAGAACATTAGGTGAGAATTCTGCTAGTTACCAATTCCTAACTAGGAGCACTAAAGCTAAATTTCCCATTTTTAATGGGGAAGATTATAAGAATTAGGTAGTGAGAGCAGAACAGTTCTTTGCGATTGATGAAAATCCTGAACATTACAAGGTCAAGTTAGCCACTATGCATTAAGATGCTAAACCCTATGAGTGGTGAAATGCTTACCTTAAGACTTGAAGTGATGTGGAACCAATGACTTAGGAAGAATTAACGAAGGTACTTAACACACAGTTCAATAACAAGGGTTATGAAGATCCAATGTTTAATTTGACTTGAAGGAGCTATAGCAAACTAGTCTATTGCAACAGTAGATAGATGAATTCTTTCACCTATTAGCACAAGTACAACTTCTTGAAACTCATCTTGTGAGTTGTTTCCTAAGTGGTTTGAAACCAGAGATCTACTATCATATTAGAATGTTCCAACCTAAAACACTAACCCAAGGTTATACTCAAGCCAAACTCCAAGAATCCACAATTCTTTCATCTGAGGCTAACCTCAAAACCACTAAATCCACAAACACTTACATTTATTCCAGCAGCCCAATTAGCACAAAACAAATTAACCAAACATTAAACCTTAACACTACCCTTAACCAAAAACACTCAACAGTTTACACCACTCCAACTAAAGCAAACATTTATAGCCGAAAGAATTAGAAGAAAAAAGGAGAAAACAATTGTGTTTTTAGTGTGCTAAGACATTTGGTTCAAGTCATTGTTGTAAAAGTAAGAAGTTAAATATTCTAGTAATGGAAAATGAAGATGGTTATGTTGAGGAGGAGGTGGTGGAAACTGTTGTAGAAGCATTGGAGACTGATTTATCTCGGCTAATACTTAATGCTTCAGGAAGGGATCACATGATGAATGAGCATTGTATGAGGGTTAAGGTTAATTATACGAAAAGGACATTGGATATTTTGATTAATATGAGAAGTTCCTTTAACTTCATAGCCGAAAGATTGGCTAGAGGATTGGGTTGTGAATTGATTGGAGTAGAACATGTGCCAGTAGTTATGGCCAATGGCTCTAAGCTACATAGCTCTTTTAGCATCCCAAATTTACATTGGAAAATGCATGGTTTCAAATTTAGTGCTGGCTTTTATACTTTACCCTTGAATACTTGTGACTTGATGATGGGTATTCCCTAGTTAATTTTAGTAGGCGCTATTTGTTGGAATTTCCAATCACTTAAGATGAAATTTATGTGGCAAGGGAAACAATGTGTGTTATGGGGTGAGAAGGAACAACTCAAGGCCATAACAAGTAGTTCTTTATCTAAAATTTTATGAACTTCCAATCATTCTTTAGAAGCTTAATGTTGGATGGTTATCATGTTGAGTCTGAAAGGGCTAAAATAAAGATCAGATTGCACCTAAGAATTATTTATCTATTGGAAGAATTTCATGAGTTGTTTAACAAGCCTAATTCACTTCCACCATATAGGAAGTGTAACCACCAAATTCATTTGAAGGAAGGATCTAGTCTAGTAAACGTAAGGCCATACCACTATGCATCAATTCAAAAATCACTATTAGGGGAGATGATCAAGGATATGTTGAAAAGTGGAATTATTAAGCATAGTCATAGCCCTTTCGCCTCTTTGATGGTATTAGTTAAAAAGAAGGATCATTCATGGCGAATGTGTGTTGATTATAGGGATCTTAACAAACATACCATCAAGGATCAATTTCCCATTTGCCTTATAAAAGATTTGTTCGATAAATTGCATGAAGCTAAATATTTCAGCGAACTTGATTTAACATCTAGATACCATCAAGTCTTAATGCATCTTAATGATGTGTATAAGATGGCCTTTCGAACGCATAAAGGCTATTATGAATTTTTAGTCATGTTATTTAGCTTGACTAATGCTCCCTCTACTTTCCAAAGGCTTATGAATGAAGTTTTCAAAGCATACCTAAGAAAATTCATGCTAGTTTTCTTTGATGGCATCCTCATCTATAATACTAGCTTGGATTAACATGAAGAGCATTTGGAGAAAGTGTTTGAAATTCTCAAAACTAAATAGCTCTACTTAAAGAGGAGTAAGAGTGTATTTGGAGTTACCGAAATTGATTATTTAGGTCATATTATCAAAAGAGATGAGCTAACAGTGAATCCAAGGAAGGTAGAATCAATTGGAAGTTGGCTAATACTGAAGAATCTACGACAATTGAGAGGATTCTTGGGGTTAGCTGGTTATTATAGAAGATTCATTAACGGTTTTGGAGCTATTGCATGTCTTCTTACCTTTCTACTAAAAAAAGACCAGTTTGGTTTAGGACCCAAAGCACAACATGCCTTTGAGCAATTGAGGGAAGCTTTAATGTACTCGCTGGTGCGAAGCCTACGAGATTATTCCAAGACTTTTGTTATTGAGACTGATGCAAATGGAGATGGAATTAGGGCTATCTTGATGTAAGACCAACACTTAATTGCTTTCATTAGCAAATCCTTAGCTTGAAAGCACCATGCACTTTCTGTTTATGAGAAGGAGCTATTAGCATTAGTATATGACATTGACAAATGGCAACACTACTTGTTAGCAAGACATTTCATCATCAGGATGGATCATCACAGTCTCAAGTACTTATTTGAGCAAAGGTTGGTGACACCTACCCAACAGAAGTGGCTAACTAAATTGTTAGGTTTAGACTACAAAACTGAGTATAAAGTGGCTAAACCAACATAGCATTAATGCCCTCTTTAAACAGGAGGAAATCCAACGTAACTAGTTTACTATACAAGCTACTATTCCGGACCTCTTGGAGGAAATTAAGGGAAACCGGGACCTAACTAGTGGTTATGGACCATTGCTCAAACTCTTACAGTAAGGTAAAATAGTTGGTCAATTCACTTTTGGTCAAAGATTACTTAGAAGGAAAGGAAAGATAGTGGTGGGACCGAATATTGATCTTGATCTTAAATAGAAGCTGCTACACTTGTAGCATGGTAGACCTTTAGGTTGTAATTTGGGTAAACAAGCTACTTACAAGCATCTCTTAACCATATTCTATTAGCCTAAGCTCGAACGTGAGATTAGGAATTTTTTCCACAATTATGATATTTGCCAATGGTACAAATATGAAAAATTAGCCACTCCAGGGCTGTTACATGCTTTAAACATTCTTAAGGGATGTTGGTAAAGGGTTAGCCTTGATTTCATTGAAGGTTTACCAAATTCCGATGGAAAAGACGTTGTTATGGTTGTTGTAGATAAGCTAACCAAATATAGTCATTTCATGGCATTCTCATACCCTTCTAAAGCTATTCATATAGCACAAACTTATTTACATTTTGTTTACAAAATACATGGACTCCCTAAAACTAGTATTACTGATAGGGATCCCATTTTTGTAAATTTGTTTTGGAAGGAATTTTTTAAGTTGCAAGGTCTTGATGGTACAAGAGTAGTTATCACTCAAGTTCTAAGCTCACACCATTTTAAGCTCTCTATGGCTACCTACCCCTCATACATCTACCTTATATTCCTGTTGACTCAAGGATTGGATGGATGGACAAACTACTAACCAATGGAGAAGAAGCCACCAAAATGTTACGCTTTCACTTAAAGCTCATGCAACAAAGAATGAAGCTCCTGGCAAACAAGAAGCGTACAAATCAAGTATTCAAAATTGGAGATAAAGTCCTATTAAAACTTCAACCCTAAAAGCAAAGTTCCCTTAGATCTTCCAGAGATTAGAACTAGTAGTAAAATATTATGGTGCCTAAAACGTTATAGAGAAAATTGGTTCAGTAGCTTATCGTCTTGAGCTTCCATCAGACGTAATAATTTATTCCACATTCCATGTCTCACAACTAACAAAATACCATGGATCACGACCCGAAGTCTCTTCACTTCTACTTACACCAACACAAAGTAAAGAATTAAAGGCACAATCCATGTTATAACGAAAAATGGTGAAATGAGATAACGTAGCTAAAATTATGGTGTTTATCTCTTGGAAAGGTCGATTACCAGCCGATGCTTCATGGGGATACTTTAGCGACATGTGCCTCCAATTTCCTAATCTTCCCTTGTGGACAAGGGTTTCAAATGAGGGAGGGAATGAACTGAGGTTTACTATGGTAGAAGACACAATGAAGAAGGCAATAGAACCTAAGACATGAACTGAGTGTTTGACTAATGAAAAAACAAGAGTTGGATTTTTGTTAAAGTGGGAGATAGGGATTGGGCTAAGATAATGGATCGAGTAGCCTTATTTATGATGGACTGTGAAGACAAAGATGGACAACAAGCCCAATTATCCAACAATAAATTTGCTTAATATTTTACCATTAGAAATAAATTACATAGGATTCCGTGAAGATATCATGTGACTAAATTTTGATGAGCTAACAATGGTAGCACATGCCCTCATCTACTAGAATATTCTCCAAGGGTGGTTTGTTAATATACAAAAATCATGTATTGCACTAATATATATATATATATATATATACACATGTACTGGGTGTAGTACAAAATACCATAAAATCAAATACAAAAATATTTGCCCCATGTTGCTTGTATCCGAGCAATTTCGTCCATTAGTTTCATTTCATTCCTTATGTGATTGTTGTATTCGACTACTTGTATTCGAGTAAATCCTACATCATCATTTTACATATTCAACCTTGCTACAATTTTTAGGTATTAAATTGATCAATTTTAAAGTTCAAATACTAAATTGATAAATTTTAAAGTTTAGATACCTAATTATATATTATGCCAAAGTCAAATACCATTTGTGACATTATCCCTTTATTTCAAATAGATAATTTGTTGGAAAGTCGGGGTTAATTAGATCAAATCCCTTCAAGCTATAATAAAATGACATTTTATAACTACTTGATGCAATAATTTTCAGTCTTTCAAGAATAAAGAAAATCATTTGTTAAATCGGAATATGGCATATTAAGCTCCATTTCATCAAAAAATTTTAGTTGTAATAATATTGTTGCTACTATACCACATTGTTTATGTTGTGTTTAGTAAAGCACTTCCAAGAGGATAAGTTCTCCATCCCCTTCTTCTTTATTATTGCTAAGATGGTATTGGTGCATTATCCAATTTGTCTTCTCAAGTTTTCTTTGCCTACCATAATTACTGTAGAGGACTAAAATCTTCTTGAAGCCTATGATTGAACTAGATACGATGATGGGTCAAGTTTTGCCCATTTTGTGCCAATGGATGTCGCCCCCATCATCGTCTTCAGTATGTACCTTCCTTCTCTTTATGGTGCAGGTAGTGTATGCCTTGGACCGTCTATGGAAGAAGTTGGCTCATTTGGCCATTTTTTTTGTACTCTTACCATTATGAAAGGGAATGAGTGATAATATTAATATGATCAAAGCAGGTATATAGTTAAAAGAAATAAAAGACTTCCTTGTTTTATGTTCTTGAAATTTTTACTTTTAATTTTATGTTTTCTATTAGAAAAAATATAAATAAATAAGTAAAGGATTTTCATCCATCCTACTAGAAAACAATATGAAAGTCACAAAAACTAATGCTCGATCATTATCAATATGAGAGGTCCAGGTTCGAATCCTCCTCTCCTATTATAATTGGGGAAAAAAATGTCAATATGATGAGCAAAACTCAACTAATTAATGCATCAAATCCTTACAAGTGAGAGAACCCAGTAGGCTAAAGCATCCAAAAAGAAGCTCAAAATAAACTCAGATGGTATGTAGATTTATTAAATAAATTTTAATTTTTCATGCTATATATATATATATATATATATGTGTGTGTACATATGTTATTCACATTCAAAAGAAAAAAAATTAATTTTAGTGAAGGAACAAAATTTTCAAAATTAAAATATGAAATTTTCTTGTGATGGTAAAGTAAGAAAATCAATTCAATTAATAATAAAAAAAAATAATTTTGGTTTTAATGCTTGTTTTTAAAATCGGCTCAGCTTGACTTGTTTAATTAAATGAGCCAAACTCAAGCTACAACTTAGGTTCGTTTACATAAAGGAGCCGAATGTGAGTTTTTTTTTTTTTTTTTTTAAGGCTTGCAAGTAAACTCATGAATAAACACATGAAGTAGCTCGTTTAAAAATATTAATATAAAATTAAATTAATATATTTTTATAAATGTAACTATTTAAAATTATTTATGTAAATTAATTACGTTCGGACTCGCAAATCTTTAATAGGCTGGAGTTCGATCCTATATATTTGAGGCTTTTTAAAAATCCAACTCGATTTAAGATTATTAATTTATTAAATATGATGAGGTCGAGCTTCCAAATCCCAACTCAGCCCAGCATAAGTTAGTCATAGTTATAAATAATAGGAATGCCGTATTTAACTTTTTGACCCCCCAGGCAAACCGGACTGGCATATTGGATCCGGTATTTGTGTTGTGATATGATACTTGGGCACCTCTTTCTCTCTCATGCCCAAAATGAGCAGACATGGTACAATGATACGATGAAATATGCCCAAAAGCGGCAAGTGGCACTGTGGCAAGTGGCATCCACAAGCACACATTTTGTCCTCGTCAACAAAGAACACGCAATTTTTCGGTTATTAATTGTACTCCAAAGACATAGTAATTGCGACATTTTAATATTACTACTAAATTTTTTTAGTAATTCTAAAACTTTGATTTTGGTAATGTCTTAAATTATATCTTAAAAATTTGTATGAGGGGCTTATTTTTATTTTATTATGTATGCAATTAAAAACTACTAAAATATGTAATCTTATTCCTTTTCTTAGCTTCTGTTTTTTATTAACAGAATAGTTTCATGTGCGACAAAAAATGGATTTAATTATTATTTATTAATCGCAATAAAAGAAAAATAAACATTTTACTATTCCTATATTTTAACCTCAATTATAACTAATCCATTCATGCTTAGTGAAAATTCATTTGATTATCGTTAATAATTTACCTGGTAAATTTTCTGGATGAGTGGAGCAAATCCCATTTTGTCCATTAAGGGTTGGAATGGATAAATCAAGCAAAGGATGAATTTTCCGTACATCTTCAACTACCTTTACTTCCAAATGCTCCAACATTTCTTGGTCTGTCGGATCGAATTTCACACCAGCCACTATTTCATGCAGGTTATCATTTAGAGCCTAACCGATTCAAATAATAAATACAGATAAGATAAAGATTAAAACAACCAATTAATCTTTATAATGATATAATAAAATAATAGGAAACTATTTAAACTGCATTCAAATTATAATATGTTCAGGATCATGAGATTCTTTGGCATATAGCTCTGAAAGCTGTTTCCAATCTTTTTCGGGCAAACAGGATCTAAATTCAATTGTGATCAAACCATGGAAATGTACACGTACGCCGATGCCCACCTTACCGCACGAATATTTATCCATACCCAATATAATTTAGAAGATAAAAGATTTATTATAACATATAAAATTATTAAATTATCCCCTTCTAGCTTAAGAAAATAAGTTAATAGCTGGATAGTTATTCATATATTTTAATTTGAATTTCTAATGTTTTATTTCATAATTTATTTCAATATATAATAATATTGCTTTTAAATAATGAAAACATAAAAGATCGAGCTCGATTATTTAGAGAATAATACTATTGGCTCAATTACAAAAAATTAATATATAATTCATCTTAAATTTGATTCTGAATTAATTAAGTTAAACATTATAAGGTAAACTTGATAAATAGTTGTTTGCCCATAACTAAGACAATTAGTTGAAGGGCCCATAACTAAGACAATTAGTTGAAGGGCTTCAGCTTAACTCAAATCAAGAAAAAATATTGAGGTGAACCTGAATATGTTGCAAGGTAGATTTGTCTCATTAATTCATGTTTATAATATGAAATAATGAAAAAATTATGGCCATTGAGAAGCCTGAAAAAATTATGTAAAAGCTCCAATGTTTATATTTTAAGTTATTTTGATGGAGAATATTTTGCCATAGTCTATTAAACCTAACACAAGCCTAATGAGCTAGCAAGCCCACAAGAGGCCTTGTAAGAATTTTGGTCTAGAAAGTTTCTAACTCGTGAAGGACCTCGACCTTAGTCTCTTCCATGAAGGCTCCAGCCACATGTGGATCTCAACCGTGTGCTCATGCACCATGAGGACCTTGGTCCCCAACCTTGTTCTCGTGCTCCATGAGGACATTAGTCCCTATGAGGACCGAGGTCTCATCTAGCCTTAATCGCAACTCCACTCATGGAGGCCCATGGTGACTACTTCAGTACTCTCATCTCCATAGGGGAATGAAAACTAGTCCAACTACCCTTAATGCTTAACACCATTACCCTCTAGAGATCCTAGTCAGTTAACAAATTTAGGGATCTGTCACATAAGATGTAAATATTCTATGGTCCCCATATTCTGTTTTGACCACTATCTATAAATAGACTCTCACACCAAAGGTATGAAGGTAACCAACTAATAGAATCTATTATCTATTCTCCACTGTCTTGATTCCTCTCTATTAGAACCCATAACTAACTTAAGTATTGAAACGGTCACACCCAGACCATTCCCAGCACACCACAAACTGTGTTTTTATGTTTGCAAGTCTACGATGCTACCGTACCCAACTCTACTAGTAGCTCGATACCTACAATAAGTTAAGTTTACAATAAGTTAGAAGAAAAAAATATATAATTATTTTTTGAATAAAATAAGTTTAAATGGGTTTAATTGAATTCAAGTTTTCACTTGTTGAAAGCTATCTTTTAAGTTTAGTTTGAGATCAAAAATAGATGTTCTAAATTTTCAAATTGAGCTTGAGATTAGTTCTATTTTAGTGGATAGAATCCCACAACTGCATGTTTTTAAACTCACTTTTTACATGTACTTAATCCTTCAATCTTACTGCAATAAGTAACCCAGCATCCGTTAGAGATTCCAAGTCAAGGGCATTATTCCATAGTTTTATACTTTGAAGTTATGATAGCACGTTTTGATTTGATGAGACTAGTTAATTGAGAAAGTACTTGTTAAATTTACTCGTTATTATTATTATTATTATTTTTTGTTACATCCTCGTTATTTTGTAAATTAATAATTGAGATTACTCAAAGTATTGAATTATGTGATATTATTATAATTTTTTTTTTTTTTTGCTTATAATTCTAATCATTGATTATACATAAAAATATATTAAATAGGAAAATCATATGATAGATGAATAAATAGCATCCCCTTTGAAATAGAAAGTAAAAAAAAAAAAAAAAAAATTCAAATCCTTACGCACGCCTGTTCTCTCCCTCCATCTTCTCCACGTAGCATGAAATTGAAGCTTAGGAGGTCTACTAGGTTGTCTTGTTCGATGTCTTTTTAAGTGATTCTTCTCTTTCCTCTTTTCTAGAAGATAAAAATGACGATCCTTTCGATTACTTTTTAATTTGTAAGTTTTTTTTTTTTTCCTTTTCATTTCATTCACTAGTTCATGAACCAGAATTATTAGGAGCATAAAAAAAAGGTACAAGTTTTTCCCGTGCTATTACATTACATTATAAGACATAATTTATCAGTAGAAACAATGTATAATTTATATAAAACTGTCTATATAAAAAAAAAAAAAAAATTACCAATGTCTATATATCATTAATCATTTCACTTATCGTATAACACCACGTGAATCTTTTTCTCCCAAATTCTAGACGGAAGGGTTAGGACTCTCACAAATTCGTATTAATAATAGAACAAGAACTACCATACTTTTACAATTTTTCATTAGTAGGCAGGGCATTCCAATTGACCTTTTAAACTGTCAAACATTTTCGAATTTCAATTTTTTTTTCTATATTTACATTTCTAACATTGATTTTACACAATATATATATATATATAAACTTCGTACAAGAGCCTTTTCGTTTAATTTTATTTTTATTTAATTCCACAACATCCATTAATAAAAAAGTGGACAAAAACTTATGCGAAGGTACAAATAAGAAACTTCATATATTTTTTAAAGTAGTTAAAAATTTTGACAACATAAATGCAGATAAAGTGCACCTATCATCATTTAAGGGGAGAGGAAAGCAAATTAGTTTATCTTCATGTACAATATTGCTCTTCCCGAAATCCATAGCAAATGGGAATAATAAAGATGTTAAAGTAGGAAAATAGATGGATTTGTCTAAACCTAGTTTCATGATTATTCTGCAGTGTTTGATCTTTGGCAATTATATTACTAGAATAATGGAGAAAAAAATTATATACTCAACATAATCCAATAGATACCATATAAAAACATATAATTTTACAAAAGTTTAGAAAGATTAAAGTATCTAGACACGAAAGGGTGCTCCTACATACTATAATACATGCATTTATAAGAGTATAGCCAATCAACAATCTTTGTTCTTCCTATGGAGACAAGGAAAAATTTTCTAATGCTTAATAAATAAGAACTCCTACATATTCATTGAATCATCTTCTAATTTTTCCTAATTAACAGTCCTTAATGATGTATCAATTAACAAAACCTAGGCTAAACTAATTAATAACACAATAATCTATTTATTTTAACCTAGCAACTCCAATCTCCCTACTCAACTTTTCCTTGCAAATTTCCTTTGTGGTGCAGCCACCATGAATGGAATCAATCCTGAACCACCATCACCTTGCTGGCTAGTTTGATAAGAAGCAAAACTAACGGTTGGATTATCAAAGCACTCCACTATTTGATGATGGTTAAAATTACTATCATCTTCCTCTCGTGAATATAGCTTACGAATTATTATTTCTCCATTTGAGGAACAATCTTTAGTAGTAATAATAGTGTTGCTGCTGGTGCTGCCTGTACCACATTGTCTAGGTTGTGTTTGGTAAAACACTTTTGAGAGGACAAGTTCTCCATCCCTTTCTTCTTCATTATTGCCAAGATGGTATTGGTGCATGATCCAATTTGTCTTCTCAAGTTTATTTTGTCTACCATAATTAGTGTAGAGAACTAAAATCTTCTTAAAGCCTTTGATTGAACTAGATACAACGATGGGTCGGGTTTTACCCGTCTTGTGCCATCGAGTTTCACTCCCATCGTTGTCATCGGTGTGCACCTTCCTTCTCTTTCTAGTGCCGGTGGTGTATGCCTTTAATGGCCTGTGAAAGAAGTGGCGCATTTGGCCATCCTTATGTACTCCTACCATGTTTGGAATGAGTGAGTTATAAAATGATCAAAACAGGTATAGATAATTAAGAAAACAAATGTTTATACACTTGACAAAAATAAAAAGTTTAGTTTAGTAAACCGACAAACCAAAAAGGATTTTATCCATCTTGTAGCAAAATCTGTTTATGTAGTATACTGTATTGTCTATTCTTTTATAAAATCACAAAAATTGCTCATGTGGCATGTGACATTTAATAGCTTATGTTTGACACAATGTCAAACAAGGTGTCTTTTCTTTTTCTTTCTTTTTTTAGTTGTGAACTATTTTGTATATATTATATTAAATAAATGGCAAAGGGGGCTTTAAAATACCACATTAACATCTTAAATCAGTTTTATCTTTCGCTTGTGTAAAGGGAGCAAGCAACGTTTGTCCTTGGATGTAGAATCACTAATAATATCTTTATAGCTGAAGAACTAATGATAGGCTATCACTCTCAAAGAGGCTCACTCCCATGTGTCCTAAAAGTTGACATTCAAAAAGCCTATGACATTATCAATTGGGGGTTTCTTACTAAAAGTCCTCTATTATATGGGGTTTCCTCCTCACTTTTGTACTCTCATTGAGCAATGCATCTTCACTCTAATATTTCCTATAAATATCAATGGAGAATTAGTTGGTTTTTTCTTTAGCAAGAGAGGTTTAAGGCAAGATGATCCCTTATCTCTTTATCTTCTTGTGCTAGGCATGGAAGTCTTATCAAACATCCTTAGAAGACTTGCTTTACACCCTAACTTCTCATATCACTTGGAAACATAAAATTGAAAGATTAATCCACCTTTGTTTTGCAAATGACTTACTGATTTTTTGCAAGGGAAATGTAGAGTCCAACTCTTTAATCCACAAGCTACTGCAACAATTCCACAAGTTAACTGGTCGGTAGCTAATATAAGCAAAAGCAGCATTTTCTTTGGAAATGTGCAACAACAAGTTAAAGAGAATATCTTATGAGTAACCCACTTTCAAGAAGGTAATCTACTAATCCGCTATTTAGGAGTTCCTCTCCACTCAACCAAGCCAAGGAAAGATGACTATGACATTTTGCAAGAAAAATCCTCACCCGAATCAACTCATGAACATCAAAATTCCTACCTTATGCTGGACGGTTGAAACTCATTAAGTCAGTTCTTTTTCTCCATGCAAGTTTATTGGAGTTCAGTCTTCATGCTACCTAAAACCATTATTGTCAAGATAGAACAACTTCCTAGATACTTTTTTTAGAGTCCAAAGCCCAATATCTCCACTAAAGCCAAGGTGAAATGGGATCTATTATGCAATCCAAAGAAGAACCGCGGCTTGGGAATTCCTAACCTACTTTTATGCAATAAAACAGCCTAAACTAAGCATATATGGCACATTTGCAAAAATGGAGCTAAGAGTTTGTGGGTTGAGTGGGTACACTCCACTATCTTGAAAGGTTACTACTTTTGATCAGCAAGAGTACCTTTCACATGTGCTTGGACTTAGAAGAAAGTTATGAAGCTTAGAAGTGTAGCTCGCGCCAATTTTCAATGGTAACTCAATGATGGTTTGTCCATCTCCTTATGGTCTAATTTTTAGCTTCCATTAGGACCTCCTAATTTGATCCATGGTGCTCGTAATATAGCTAGGTCGAGACTACCAAGGATGCGAGACTATGATCTTTAATTGAGGAAAATGAATGGAGCTCACCTACTAGATCTTTTTAGTCAAATTTTCAAATCCATACCAACATTCAACTAAATTCCTCTCAAGCTAATAAATTGAGATAGGTCCATTCCCATTCAAGTAAATACACCATTGAAAGTGGCTATGATTTTCTTGCTCTATCCGAACAAACAATTCAATGGCATAAAGTGGTTTAGAACAAATCTTCCATCCCACACCACTCCATCTTGTGGTTGGCTTGGTTGAGAAAACTTCCAACTTTAGATAGATTATACATGTGGGGCATTACTACTTCGACAACTTACTTCCTTTGCTAATATAGAATGGAAGATTATGCTCACTCATTCTTCAACTCAAGTTTAGTCTATGGTCTGTGACTGCCTTCACTACCTTCCATCCTTTTTCTGATTCGTAAGGTGCTACCGCTAATCTAATATCCATAGTAGGCTCTTCAAATCCAATGATCTGAACCTAGAGAGCTTCATTAGCTGCAATAGTATATTTCATTTGGAGATTCCACAACCAACTACACCTCAAAAGCCCCATTCCCTTTTTATGCTCCTTAGTCAACCAAATCACCATCTATGCTACCTTTTAAAGTCTTTGACAAGTTTAGCTGTGTTCACCTAGTGTTTTGCATGCTCTTTGCTTTTAGAGTAGCTATGTTTGTAAACCTTATTCGTCTTTGACGGATGTACATCCTTCTTGATTTTAATGAAATTACTTATTCATAAAAAAAATGCTTATTAAGAAAGATGGTTATAAGAAATTACTAGGGACATTTTGTTTCATCATATTCTAGGTATTTTGGTATCATATTTTTATCATTTTCAAATATATGTTTGTTAAAAATTGATATCGATGAAAAACTGGTAATTTTACTCATAAACAGATTAAAGAAATACGATACAGATATGATATAGATAAGTTATAAATGCAAATCTAATAATACGATATATAAAAATTAGACAATCCAAACAAACCTTAAATTAGCTAATGTGGTAAATGACATGTGACATTATGTTCGTAACTTTGACATTTTTTTTTTTTTTTTGTGAGGGGAGGATGGGACAATTTAAATTTTTTTTTCCATTTTAGAAAATATAGATTCGACAAGAAAAAAAAGAAGAAAACACTCCAAATAAAACCTTAATAGGATGCATTAGCAAACAAAGTAATATATATATATATATATATATATGTACATAGGTATAAATATATTATATATCAAATCTAGTTCTTAAACTTTCACTTTAAATGGAATGAATACAATAAGTAACCAAAATATACATGAATGAATAACTCAATTATCTTCAGGGGTGGTGATACAGTATGATCTGTCCAAAGCCCAACCAAACTATTGATTTAAACTTTTGGCCAAAGAAAAAAATTACTAATTTAAACTTTTAGACTAGAATGATTTGAATTCCTTAAAAAAAAAAAGAAAAGAAAAGAAAAGAAGTCTTGAGTTCGATTCCCCATTTACATGCTTATAGATGGCTTGTCTTAATCAATGCAGACTCCAAAATATAAGAAAGACGTAAAGGTATGAATTATTAAAAAAATTTCTACCCATATGTGAAATTACAAGTTTAGATTAAATGTTTATAAGGAAAAATTTAATGAACATTTCAAACCATAAAAACCATTTCAAGCTAAACCCTCATATATATCCTTATTGTGTTTCATTTCAATATAATTAATCTATGCCTTTTTATCTTCTATATTACTAGACAATTTTTAGTAATAAGAAACAACACATGAGAGAAACTCGTTGTACTTATGCAAATGATACTTAGAAGCTAGGATTATTTCCCATACATGACAATCAACCGCGGCCCTTCTTCATTTGAAAATTTGCTCGAAAGATAATCTTTCTGAAGGTCGAGAGAAAGCTTTAAATATGAGTTCGAAGTTTACTTCACCTAATCGCTTCACATGTTCCTCCAACCAAATTTCCTAAACAAACCATAGCTAATCCAAATTGATCTCATAAAAGATCCATTTCTAGTGATTTGAAAAGCATAGACTAGAGATATTGTGAGGCCTTAATTCTAGTTGAAGGGGATGACAATAGGCCACGAGTTTAAAGGGTTGGAAGTGCAACTTAATGTATAAGTCTAGTGCAACATCTATGTATTTGATCAATATGCTTTATCCATCATGTAACAGAGGTTATGAAGATCTTGGGGGTGATTTAAGCTAATTGAGACATTTTAGTAATGTTAACATGCAGGTGAGTGGAAAAGCTACATGTCAGGATGGAACAACAAAAGAGAAGACACGTACTTATACTACCAAAACGGATAAAAACAAGATTTAGGTCTTAGATCTATGCCTTTCTTCTACTTCACTCTCCTCACAAATTTGGAATGGTATGTATGGCACAATCATGGAACATCTTAGGTAAAAATATCATAAGAAGAATATTTTCTTAATAGCTCCTAGGAGTTTTAAGGTTTTGTAACCTAAATATGGTTCTTGCAAGATTTTGGCTTTATATCTTATTAATATTAATACTAGTCTCTCAAGTAAAATAAAACGTGTTTTAATATTCCCTCGCACTCCCATCACAGTAGGAGTCACAAAGGAATTTTTTTTTTCTTTTTTTGTTTCTTTTTTTCTAGTAACTCTTATGATTTCTTAAGGTGAAGCATATCAGTAGGAAAAACAACATTCCATGAAATATAACTAATACCTACATACCCTTTGTATATATACAAACATATGATATTTAATAAATCTATCTTTTCTTACTAATGAGATTACACTCCTCTTCTATGGTAAAGGACACAGTCGACATGGTGGAGATAATAATTGAGCTAGTCATACAATAGTATGAATTAGATCAACTTTTGACCCCTACTGACGTATTGGATCGGTATTTTAAAATAACGAAGTTAGGTGATAAACGAAACCACTTTTCCTTCATGATCAGAATGGGAAAAATCTCATACTTGTATTTTCCTCCAGCAGGATTATAGTGATGAAATATGCCAAATAAGGGAAAAATACTCAATAGCTAATACACAAAACGTGTTTATATATATATATATGATGGATAATTTTCTATCATACTTTGACACATGGAAGAAATGAAAGATAGTTTTTAAAATAAACTTGATTAGTGATTATAGTTACATGTCAAAAAATAGTTGGTACATGTTCACCACGAATATGTTATATGTGATGTATAATAAGCATTAAAAGCTTTGGCAAGTGGCATGCACATGTTTGCAAGTGTTTGTGCATGTAAACTAAGGCTATAAACGAGATGAGTCAAGTCGATATAGTACCAAGGTCTAACTCGACCTGAATAAAATGCTCAAAGCTCGAATTCAATTGAGCTTTAATTTTTAAGCTTCAACTCGACTCAAATTAATACTCGATAAACTCAAACTCGATTGGATTAAGCTCGATTATTTTTTTAAATATT
Source organism: Combretum micranthum (assembly GCA_024138025.1). Classification (NCBI taxonomy): domain Eukaryota; kingdom Viridiplantae; phylum Streptophyta; class Magnoliopsida; order Myrtales; family Combretaceae; genus Combretum; species Combretum micranthum. The sequence goes on along the minus strand of JAMXBD010000012.1, from coordinate 1,043,187 downwards.
GATTTAACTTTAAAGTGTGTTTAATATTCAATAAACTCGAACTCAACTTGACTTGATTTAATACTTAATTAAGCTTGATTAAGCTCGCGAGCTCACCGAGCTGACTATTTTAAAGTTCGAACTCGGTAACTACTCAAGTAGCTCGAACTTGAGCTCGACTCAATTATAAGCGAGTTGAATTTAAGCTTTCGCCAAGTCGAACTCGAGTAACTCGCAAGGTATCTTGACTCACTTACAGCCCTAGTGTAAACAATGAACATGCAACTATAGATGCATATTGACATATGCATATATCAACTCATACGCAAATATTGCTGTGATGATTTAAAGGATGACATTTTACCTAGTTTTTTCCCCTCACTTTGTCTTTTTTTTTTTACAATTCATATACCAATCTGAACAAAGCAAGTATTCAATGAATCAGTTTATCATTAGGAGCAATATTTTCAAATCTGATCTAGACATATTATCTAAGGATCAAAGGTTAATGAGTGAAAGCGGATTGAACAATTATTAAACTAGACTATTCCTACAGCTGGGCCAGGTTCAATTGAGTAAACCAATTGAAATTTGACTACATTGATTAGCAGTTGGATCTTGCTATGCTTGCTCATTTAAAGTTTTTGAAATGTTATTTTAATCCAATTAATGAATATTAACATGTAATATTATATTTAGAGAGAGGGGAGCAAAGAAGAATTGTAAATTTCTTATTTAAATAAGAAAGAAAAAAGTTGGTAATATAGTTTCTTCTATATTTTATTGAAAATATCACAAACGTTTCTACATCCAAAAAATATATAATTTAGCTTTAAGGATAAACTTATCATTGTATTTGAATTTTATCCTCCCAATTCTCTCAAATTGGAGGGAAATTGTTTTGGTTTGGCTCAAAAGGACAAGCTTATTTTCCCAAATTCATTTCCTTCCGTTTTCCTTCCTTTTTCTAATAAGGGATAAGCATTTTTTATTTTTTAATTTCAAATTCCTCCCCTTCCCTCCCCTCCCCTCCCCTTCAATCCAATCAATCACAATGTAAATGACCAAGACAACAGCAGTAGCAATGCACACTATCAATGAGACCGTCAATAACACAAAGAAAAAAATTGTAATTAAAATTAGGAAAAACGATTTCCTCATTTTAAAAGTAATTTTTTTTTTTAAAAGTCTTTATTGGCATTTTTAATTATGTCACCGGCCATAGTCCAGAATTGTAATTTGTGGTCTTCACCTCCATGTTAATTGTATCCAAAAGCCATGGTAACTGCAACATTTTAATATTACTACTAAAATTTTGACAATTCTAGCACTTTGATTATAGCAAATGACTAAAAAATCCTCTAAATATTTATGCAAAAAAGAAGCACACTTTTTTATTATATGATACCATCCATTTTTAGTATTATTCTTAAATTTTCATTGGTTACATCTTGAAAAATATAATACATATCAAAGATTCGCTTGGCAAACTTATGTTTGCCTTAATTTGTATACCGATTAGGACTACTGCAGTATGTAAAAACATTTTCGTTTTTGTGCCGGTATTCATTATATATATTTATGTATAATATGTATATTTCGGAAACTAAGACAAACAAATACCAATAAAAGAGTATTATATGCGTTTTGGCTAAAAACTTCCCGTAAAGCAAGCTTAGTTAATTAGTGCGTCAATCCGTGTAATCGAAGGAACCGAGTAGGCAAAAGCATCCAAAATATGGAATATATATTTTAAATAAGTGAAATTTTCCATGCTATATATGTATGGAAAGATAGAGATAGAGACTTCACAAATATATACGGTAAAATAAGAAAGCCGATTCAATTATCTATCACAAAAATATATATATATATTTCTTACATATAAATTTTAATTATAGTCCACGACTTTGTAGCCTAATGTATCTTCATTGGTGAGACCAAGATTCAAGTCCCAAAATTTAATTATAACTAATTTATCTATGCTTAGTGAAAATTCATTTAATTATTATTGTTAACAATTTACCTGGTAAATTTTCCGGGTGAGTAGAGCAAATTCCATTTTCTCCATCAAGTGTTGGTATAAATTCATCAATCAGAGGATGGATTTTACGTACATCTCCACCTACTTTTGCTTCTAAATGCTCCAATATTTCTTGATCCGTCGGATCGAATTTCACACCGGCCGGTAATCCTGGCAAGTCATTAATCCTAGCCTAGTCGATTTAAAAATCATAAACAAATAAGATACAAATTAAAAAAATAAAAAATTGACATAGTCGTGTATAGATATAGATTTATATAGAAAAAACGTATATTTTTAATTTGTAATTACCAATTACCTGGTCGTACAGTTCGATGCAATGGCCACACGAAGGACATGTAATAGATCTAACACCACCGCCACAATCCCCACCGTCAGTGGAGAAGATCGTGTCGATGATGCTCCCGGTGCCCATGCCGGGATCTTTATTACTTGCCGATTTGATCATATTCCTTGCTGCTGCTGCTTCTTCTTCTTCGGTTAGGTCATTATTACTGCTGCACCCAGTGATCGCTTTCATTGTATTCATGCACATACTATACAGATGAAACAAAAGAGAATATTACTTAGTACGAGAAAGCAATAACGATACTGTGAATCGATTGTTTATTTATTCAATCGTCTTCTGCTATCGGTGTTTGGGAATTTTATTCTTCTACACTTTGCCGTCTTTCCCTTCTTAGGTTTTCTTTCACTGAACAGAAAAGGAGAGCGAGGAAGGGAAAAAATTGATCCAGATATATATAAAAGGGCTACTTGGAGGTCAAGTTTAATGTTTTTTGGATTATATATTTGTGCTCACGCGCTCGCAGATAAGGTGAAATAAAATATTAAATTAATATAGCGTTCCGTTTACACATTTTGTTTATTTTATCATTACAATGAGAAAACGGATATTCGAATTTGTAATTTTTATTTGAGCAACCAGAGTTTCATTATGTGTAATTTTAATAAATTTTATACATGTTATTGAAATTTTATTAGATCCAACTGGTTATTTATTAATTTTTTTTTTCTTTTTAAGGTTGTAATTTTACAGAAAAAGATAAATTTTCCAAAATAAGAAAGTGAACGAGAAATAACTAGAAGAATAATAAAAGACGACTCCAGTTTTTTATTTAATTCTTTCCAAGGCGTTTCAACCGCCTTTGACCGTGGACGCTGTCCCACGAACATGACAGCGCTGCAGAGTCTCCATCTAAATTTGTAGTGTGTCTTTAAAGCTATGCGTTTCTGTACAAGGACATGGCGATCGAATATCAATTATTTGAATAGAGGGCCCTAAATCGAGCGTGCAGTATTAGTTGATAAAGAATTAATTGGATTGCCAGATTTTTATTTATATCGGTTCAATATTAGTATTAGTTCGGTATCGATTCGATTTAATCAGTTTAAAATTAAAATTATTGATTTTTCATTGATGCCATATCTATATTGGTTCAATATCTATTTAGTATCGATTAAAAAAAGATATAAAGGACAATCCAAACAGAATGTGAATTTTGATTGGATTTATGAATTTGGGTTTCTATGTTAATTTTGATCTTAATTTCATTAAACAATATTAGATTCCTTTTCCTTTTTCTTTTGAGGAAATATCATATTGACATCAAACTTGATTTAAAAGTCATTAATATTGCCAATAATTTGTAGTCCTTGTTTCTTTCTTTCTTTCTTTTTTTAATTTTTCATTATAAGGGAAAATAAGGGATAAAATCAAGTTTGAATGTTAATTAAATCTTTTTTTATTATAATGAAAAGAGGATTTGAATTTGATACCTCTCACTTCACAAACAAAAGGTGATGCAACTAGGTCATGGCTAATGGTCAGTAGTTTAGTAGCATCAATTTAGTCGCTCAAGTGCAATGTACCAAAGTGGAATCCCTCTTTCCATTGTAATCACAAAGGAAAAAACTTAATTAACATTTAAACTCGATTTAAATTAAATTAGACATATAAATTAGTCAAGTTAAATATCATGAAAGTCAAATCAAATAACTCAACTAAACTAAACGCAAATTTAAACTCAAACTTATCTGTTGTTATGTGGCAAAAAAAAAATGCTTATCTGTTGTTAAATCAAATTCCAATGAACATTGAATTGACATGGATTTGACTCACTCAAGATGTGTAATCTAGTAAATTGTTTTAAACCAAGATGTTCGCGAGGACAAGAAGTCCAACTTGTTCAATGAAATACAAAAGGGAAATTTATTAATAAGAGAATTATATTTCGGTATTTTTATAAACCAAGCGAAGTGATAAATACATGTGCTTCTTTGCTTGATATATTAATACTATAAAAGTTTTGAAATAATTCAATGCAACGCTCCGGAACTTCATCCACCGAGGTATTATTCACTTTGGCCACACGCCACACAGTTTTATTCTTTTGGTACCAACACTTCATAGGGGCTCACTCATCATGAGATTGCTCTGCACATAATACGCTTAGCTCTGGAATTCCAGCGAACTTCAAATCACTACACGAAAAAGAGTCTCTGCTATGAGAGTTTCACCATCTATATTTAAGGAGTATCACATACTCCCCCACTTATAGAATTGACGTCCTCATCAGTTTCGTTACATAAATCCAAAACCACACCAGACAGTGAGGACACACTCCTCCATTTTTTTGCTTGTGAACTGTTCTAATACTATCTGTAATGCCCTAAAACTCCACCCACCAAGGTATTGTCCACTTTGATTACATACCACACGGTTTTGTCCTTTTGGTGCCAATACTTCCTGGGAGGTCACTCATCATACTTAACTCTAAAGTTTCAACAAACTCCGAGCCACTACACCAAAAGACACCTCTACGATTTAAGTTTTACCATCTATGTTTGAGGGGTTTCACATTCATAATAAATTTACTGATATATATGTGTGTGTGTGTGTCATAAAATTACGGAATGTATATAATAATGATAATTTATGCTACTAATCCTTTATAACGAGTTCATTTCTTCATCTATAACCACTTGATTCTAAGTATCTGCTCTTAAAATACGTGTAAATTTAGAGAAAATCTTATTTATGGTAGTTTGTTTGCTTAATTAACAAGATTGCTAGTTTTTAAGGGGTTTTTTTTTTTTGTAACAGTTTCTTTTAACATTTTAACCCGAATTCTCCATCAACCTTATCATAAGTCATATAAATTTATATTTATATCGTGCAATGGAACTAACAAATATCATATATATATAATAATATTATTATGCATGTAAGTGGCAAAATAATAAGGATCTGTTTGGATGGTCTATTTTTATCTATATCTGTATCTTTTTCAAAATGATACATGTAAATATATCTTATTTACATTTATATTTTATATGTATTTGATCTATTTAATTTTTTAATGAGAACTATCTACTTTTTTTTTATCTGAATCCAATTCTTTATAAATAATTTGTTAGAAAAAAGTTTGAAAAAAGTATCTGTATTTGGAATGTGCAAACAAACAAACAAACCCTAAGATGTTAAATTTTGTTATCAAAATTTTTTTAATTAATTACCTATATTTTGAGATGGTTAATTTCAGTGTTAAATTTGACCCTCAAAGTATTGATTGTAGCTGTGTAAGCACTGTTTAAATTCATCTATCCAGTAGGTTTTTTAATCAATTATGAAAAATTACATGTCGCAAGAATATATTTTATTTAAAATACCTGATATTTTAACAATAAGGTGTTGACTCCATATTACAAGGAGCCATTTACACTAGCTATGAATGCGCTAGGTAAAATATGTTCCTATTAAAATAATATCAAGGGATATGTGATAGTCTATAATAAATTAATAATTGGTTAAAAAAGGAATTTAGTGGAGTTAATACAGGTAGTGTATAATGGGTTAAAAAAACAATTTAACCAAGTTAATACATACACTGTTATTGATGTTCAAAAGTCCACTTACTTAATAAAGTTATTTATAATCTCAAAATTTAGGTGGGTGATTGAAAAATAGATTAAAATTTAGGCATTAAGTGTCACACTAAAGAGCACGTCAAAAAAGGTTCGGAAAATATTCTAGGCAAAACAAGCAAGGGAGTCCATCGTCTCTGTTGTTTCTACCAAATAGAGATGACAAATATCCAACATATGAAGCGTGCGATGAAAGCTGGCTGTGTATTAATTGATGGTCAAACTAGCCTACCCCAGCCATTTAAGTTTGTTTATTCATTTATGTTATTTAAGGAGGATTTTACTGTTTTTCTTTTTCATATTAGTCAGTAAAACTCAAAACAAACTTCCCTAATCAAATTAATTTTGAGCTAATTACTTGCGGATATGCTATTCTCCTCCTAATTACTATCTTTACAAAACAATTTATCTTTGTAAGATAATAGGTTGACCTGTTCCACCGTACTATAAAAGTTATCCTTAGAATTAATTGCTCAAAGTCGTCTAAAGTTCATATTTTTAATTATGTTTTAACTCTTTTGATTTATCATTTTCCATCTAGGTGAGTTTTTTGCTGAGTCAAGGGAAAAAAAATGTATATAAAAACACATATAAGGGATATTTATATATATATATATATATATGTCTATAGACAAGACAATTGTGGTTCCAGAACGTCTGAATATGTTGCCCCGAAACGCGGAATGACTTCGATTGTGATTCTTTAGATTCACATATGATTCGTTATGAGAAAAAGAAAACCTAGTATCTATATACTTACCAGCTAAAAAGTCAGAAATTAATAAAATTTAAAAAAAAAATGCTTATGATACTCCTAAAAAGAGGTTTGAAAGCTGTAGATTAGTCTATGTTTGCATTAAAATTAGTTGGAACCTTTCATGTTTTGATTGACTTTCTTTTTGACTTTTTTTTCATAACTTGGATCCTTAATGTCATGTTTGATAGGCAAGAATTGTTCAAAATAGAATGAATTAGAATTGAATGGAAGATAGAATAATAAATCCATTCTATTGTGTAGATATATCATGGAATTGATATATTATATGTCAAAAATTTTTCTAGTAATTAACATAAATAATGAATAATAGGAGGATAAAAAGATAATTTAATATTAATCATTTATGAATAAGAAATCATAATTTCAACTTTTAAAAATACAATCAAACATAGATATTAGAATAAATATCAAAATTACAATTCTATTATGGATTCATTCCCACGGACGTGATATAAGAGTCTTGTATTCATATTACGTAATTACAATGGTCCTAGCTAATTTTTCTGACCAAATACTATTTATTACAATTTTAAAGGAGGGGGGAACTGAACTTTTCATTCGGCTCTTTAGGGTCTGTTTGTTTTGGCTTTTTTCCGGCAGATACAGACACTTTTTTAAACTTTTTTCTAACAAATTATTTATCAAGAAATAGATATAGATAAAAAAAAGTTGACAGTTCTCATCAAAAGATCAAATAAAATAAATATAGATAAAATTTAGATGCAAATCGGATATATTTTGCACATATCATTTTAAAAAAGATACAGATACAGATGAAAAACAGACAATCCAAACAGACCCTTTGCCTAAAGCACTTTCCTTCGAGCAAATCATGAAGTTTCCAATAGCTAAAATATATCTTGGATTAAATACAAGATTGTTTTATCGTATGTATTTATTTATTTATTTATGTTGGCACAGGACTGCTTTTTCTAAGAATGGTTTATTGTATTTAATTATTTATAGCTTCAGCTCTTTTAGCAATATTTTTGTTATGCTGACGACTGGCAGCTACTACAATTTATATATATTATTATATATATGAGTTATATCTATGAAAAATCCCTCGTGATTTCCGGAACTTTTTTTAATATTTTTTTTTCTTACAAGTATTTGATATATTATGCGAAAGCTTGAACTTTGACTTAGGTTTGTTTGTTTATTTATTAACAGATTACAGATATAGATATTTTTTTTTAATTTTTTAATAAATTATTTATAACAAATTATATACAAATAAAATTAAACTAATAATTTTTAATAATAGATCAAATATAAATCAAATATATTTATATATATATATATTAATTTGAAAAAGTTACCGTTACATCACAATAACTTTTATACCGAATCCTTTACTTCCTCTAGGGGGCTACGAAAGCTACAGATAACTAAATGGAAGGAAAGGTACTAGATGGCTTATGCCATACGAAAACCCTTCTCTCGTTGGTATGGAGGCGTCCGAAATAAAGTGATTATTCTCTATGTCCGTGCATGACCATAATACTTAGACATACTAATATTGAGTTGTTTGCTGAGTCTGGACGTCATTATAGTTAGGTAAGAGAGAGATCTATTAAATATGTACTAATTATTCTTAAACATTATCTTAGCACTGTATTTCGTTTTTGTTAGAATAGAATGATGATTCTACCTTATTATTTGAAGTATAGCTATCCTTCTTTGTTTAATTTGCAAAAGTTATTTTATGTACTAACTATTTGTTTTATTGAATGAATAACAATGAACTGACTTTAATAGAATTTAATTACCATTATTCAAGAATAGAATAAACAAATAATAAGATTTTTATTTATTAATTTTTATTTAAATTAGGATATTTTAGAAAAAAGTCAAACCTAGCATTGAGTTACTATTTATGGGTTTGAATAATAAAATATAATAGCTATTCAATATTTTTTTTAATAAGGATTCTTTTAGGATTATCATTGCACTCAACTAAACAAAGTAATAACTTTTTATAAGAAATAAGATTGCATTAAAATTACTATTACAAAATAAAGTGAATGAGTAGGTAATATCTATTCCTTATATATATATACATATGTATTAGTTAAAAAATCAAAATAAATTTAAAAATATAATTAAAAAAGAAAAAAGTCAATCTTTTTCTTCATAAAACAGCATTAGAATATATATAAATATATTACATATATAATCAACAAAAAAAAGAAAAATTAAATTAAAAGGATGGATTCGCCTCGATTGTTGCCAAATAGGGGGTGCTTGGCCATCGCTCGTACGGGTGGGCAAAAAAACCGACCAAACCAAACCAATCCAATCCGTAACCGAACCAATCCAAACAGAAAATATGGTTTTTTTTCATGGTTTGGTTTGAAATTTTTCAAATCCGAACAATTCGTAATTTATGTTTGGTTTGGAAGGTAAACCAAACCAATCCGTAAACCGAACCAACCGTTTTTAAAAATATAATAATATTTTACTATATATTTATATGATTTCATTAATTATATTTATTATTTGTGAATATTAATTAAAATCAACTTGTTCGTTTTAAAATTTTTTTTAAGCTCATGATATGTAATTTTTTGTTGATGATGAACTATTGTTTTTTTAATAGCTTTTAACTTTGTAAAGTATGAAATTTATTTATTTAGTTATAAACTTTCATTATGTATTAATTGTTTAATATATTTTGTCAAATGGTCATTTTATTCATTGATGAATTTTGTTGAGAGATGATTTTTTATTTTAGCTAAATTATTGGTAGATAATTGACATGATGGTCATAAATTATAACTTACTATGTATTGGTTAGTGAATTTATTTTATTGGTGGATAATTGATTTTATAGAGAACTATAGATTAAAAGTATGATGAATTTATAAAGAATTTTATCGTGGTTTATAATATCAACTTTGTAAAATGATATAAATATTTAAAAATCTACACAAATATAAAAAAACTAGCACAAGGAAGATTTTTAGTTAGAATTTTGATTTAAACCGTAATCCAAACCGAGCCAAACCATTATTTAATGGTTTAAAAAATTTATAATCCAAACCAAACCGTTACTTAATGGTTTGGTTTGGGATGGAAAAACCGAACCAAACCGATCCGTGCCCACCCCTATCGCTCGGGTAGGGGGATTCCATAACCATCCAGATGTGGTTCGTCAACATCTCTTATTATGCAATCATTTTCTCATGTTGGGTGGTCACTTACTGCCCTCTTTTTATTAAGAAAAATAAAAACCTTAAAATCCAATCTCCTGATAATTGATCGTGTGACTCAATTGAATTTTCTTAGCACTTTTTTTTTTCTCTTTTGTCCTTTAAATCTTATAGGGGGACCCTCTAAGGTTGTTGGTTGAATGACCCTCAAAATTAAGTAGTTCAAACCTCACCAATTATATTGTAGCCTTAGGTGGTTGATTTGTAGTTGTTGTTGTTGTTGTTATGCACTTTTTATAAAATTTTTACATTTTTTACTTTTATATTTAATCCAATTTTTGTTAACTTAATTTAATGTTTCTACAATATTCTAATTTTAGGAATTTTTAATAAATATTTTTACACTTTTTATTTTCTTGTTTCTTAACTATTCTTTATATATTTATTTGATTAAATAATGAGACGTGTTAGTGTTTTTCTAACAACATCATTGTAGGTGTTAGCAATCTTTTATATGACTCACTCAATGATAGTTTTTTTCCTTTTGTAAACCATTCTAAATATAAATACTTTATTTAAACTTATTTCAACTATTATGTTTTTGGATGTAACTTTTCTTATATTAATATAAATCCCAGAAAAAAATGAAATAGAATACTATATTGAAATAGTGTGCAAGTAAAAAATGAAGAATATTTCTTTTGTGAGAGATATGCCGAAGTGGCTCTCTTTGGAACCTTATGGAAAATTCCAAAAGTAGTAACATAGAAGGACCACATCAGCCGACATTGTGCTGCATGGGACTTGGTCCGTCTTCTTCTTCTTAAGGAAGCCTTGGTTCATAACTTAAGTATTAAGCTTTCGGATGTATCACGATTGAATTTTAGTTAAGGAAAGCGACCATCACGGTTCTAAAGTACAAATTCAAATAAAGAATAAAAAATTTTAACAGTGGTAAACTTAGAAGATAAGGGTTATTAAAAATATAAGAAATACTATGATATTGCAGGTACTAAATGAGATGATAAATATTATTTATAATTACACCGGTAATATTAAATAAAGTTATAAAATCATCATGATAATTTAGTCTTTATTCCGAGTTATGATTAATGGCACTTTCAAATAAAAATTACATAAATACAAATTATATAAAACTAATTATCAAAATATCAATATAAAATTACATTTATGAGATACGATTCTATTATTAATACTTGAGTTATGTATATAAAAACAACTTACATGTTAAAACCTGAGTTGCATCTTAAAAATGCGATTCTTTAAGAAAATAGTGAATTTAGTGTTGTACAACTTTTACTAGATCGTATCTTAAAAAGGTGATTATTTAGTAAAACTGCAAATTACTTGTTGAATATATAATTTAGTATTGGTTATTTTATAATTAAAAAATCATCTTGTTTGTATTTAGGGAATATTTTTTTAAAAAGTTGGTAGTCATTTTTTCTCTCTCTAATTTTAATAATTTTCATTTTCTTATTTACTATTAAAATATTTTTATTCTTTAATAAAATTTGAATCCAGTCGCGGTTCACTTTTTCAGTCTAAATTGAAAGAAAGTTCTACTTTTTTGCCAAGTCATTTAAAACCTAGTGAAAAGAGAAATAAACCCTTGCAACGATCCCCCTCGCACATTAAGGCACTCCGTGCCGCGTCCTGGTCCTCCGTATAATATATATATAGACTTCGGCTAGGTGGTTGTCCTTTCCTTGCCTAGATTCGATGTTTTGGACTTGGAGAACATCATGATCCAATAAATGAACCATGGAAAAACCGAGAAGAGAGAGGAAAAGTCGATGTATAGATAGACTGCGGTTCAACGATGACGGTCGGGACAATCGTATAAATAGTATATGATATGTGTATAAAAACATAAATGAGTTACTAAAATGATTTTACCAGCTTGAAAATATTTAACGCGATAATAATAATAATAATAATAAGCAATCCTAGTTGTGTTTAAGTTGATGTTAAATATTAAGATTATTTTAATCAAAAGAAAAAATATATATATCTCTATAGTCTATAAATGTGAGTTTAAACAAATTTGGTCTAGTATACAAGATGGTCAAAATATTTAAGGGAAAGTTTATTTAAGATCATAATATTTCGAGTAGATGTTTACAGAATACTAATAAAATTTTGGGCTTAGGAGGTAAGAAAACAATGGGAATTTCACTTCTCCATGAAAAAAAAAAAAAATCTCTTTTTCTATTGAGAGATGAAACTCACCTCCGGCTAGGACAATAAGACAAGTTGTGCCTCAATATCCTAGACAATAGCCAAACTCTCCTCTATTTACAAAAAAGACGAATTTGGAATTTGGCTACTGATTGGGATGTTGGGGCAAAACTTGCCTTTTTAGCCAAGCCAAGACACAAACTCGCCTCTTTTAGTTAAAATAGGCAAAACTTGTCTTTTAACCATCCTATGTTATAAATTTTTCTAATGTGCTTAATAAATAAGTTAAAAAACAAATTAAATGTATATTATAACATAAAATATTATATATTAAAATAATATTACTTAATATAATTTTGCAAAAAATGCACAATATTATTAAAATAATTAAAATATTAAAAAATATAATGCATTATCTATTGAATATTAATATTTAATTACGTGCATATGGTGCCAAAAAAATCATATAAAGAGGCAACATTCACCTCTATTCTAATAAGACAATCAAGTCAAAGGTGAGAAGGTTTGGCTCATACAAGTTACACAATTATAATTATCAATCATATTTTTAATTTAATTTGAGAGTTGTTGATCATGCTAGGCAAGGAATTGATGCTATTATTATTATTATTTTTGTTGTTGTTGTCATCGTTATGGTTATTATTGTTGCTAATACAAATATAACTAGTTGAATTTTTGTAATTCCCAAAATTCTAAGTGAACCTGATTTATAACAATTGAATAAAATCAGTAACAAAATTGTAAGAAAATTTTAGAAAATGTCCCTAAAATCACTCCATATTTTTTCATGAAAGAAAATAAAATAATATATAATAAATAATTAATGCATTAAATATATTTTGTATAATTATTCCTTAGTAATTAGGAACATAATCAACATAACTTTGTAATATTAAGAAAATATACTTTGATAATAAACGTTAAAAGGAATGTCGAAGACCCATTTTAGGGAGCTCTTAGATGGAGGATAAAACTAAGGTATTATCTTATATTATAGAAAACTTAAATGAATTTAGCCAATCAGAATCGGTATGTAATATGATATTGATTTGTGTGACAATAAAACAAAAAGAAAAGAAAAGAATTGTGTGTTTTCGATGCCATAACTAGTATTGAAATCCCTAAAAGCAAAAATCATATAAGTAACTTATAACACTGAAAAATATTTTAAACTTAATGAAGTAAATTAATTATATTAAATTGTAATTTTAAAGCCCTAAATTATTTTATATTAATAATCGTAAGATGATCCCTATTACTATATTAATCTTGCAATTACACTAATGAATATCATGTACTTGACACATAATATATATAGCAATTTATATAAAAAAATTATTATTATTTTTACAACTATAGTAATAGTAGTAATAATAACAACGTGTCGTAATCATCAATATTAGTGAATTACTATCATAATATAATTATAATTAACACTTATGATAATAAAAATATTCAATTAAAGAATATATAGTAATCCTATCACTATAATCGTAAAAGGGAGTTATGATTATTATAAGGATTGTGAAATATTTAAGGATACATATCATATTTCAAATCTTATCCTGTTTTATAATTATGTAACGCCCCAAATAGGGTTAAGGCTCAGTTTCACCACGTATAATACTTAAGGTTATTATTTTAAGTGATTCAAATAACACAGGAGCACTCGCACTCCAAAAACAAGCCTAGAAACCTAGGGGTAATGAGTAGTGGCAACTACTTAGGGGGTTGATATAGGTAGCCCGAATACATATGTCTCCTATAGGAACATCTAGTACTAGCCTGTCTAAGATTCATAGCCATTACATATATCTACTTATCTTAATCCATGCTACAATCCAGCTCAACCGATCTCATAAATGTGAACCAGATTACATTATTTCTTTCCTAGTCTAAGAAGACATTATCCATATATCGTTTATCCTACAGCTATCCGTTGAGCCACCAATGATGACTAAGCGCCAAACTACCAAGCTAGCATCACCTAGCAAGGTTGTTGCTCTTCGAACCAGATTAAATGACAAAAGCACACTCAAACAATCAATTGGACTATCTTATATTAGATCGTTTTAGGATGTCTATCTTAGCAAATAACACGCATATCATTGCGTACCTAATAATGAATTAGAGGATGATAATAGATCACACGTAAGACAATAAGTCGATGATGTAAGTCCTTAGGTTATAATTGAGTTTAGTCCATTTAGGTTAGTTTGGTCCATTTAAGTCCAATGGAAATTAATTTAGACTCCAATTAGCTATTAGGCCTTTTATTGTCCTATATTAAGCTCAATTACGTAATTCGATATCCAAAATTGATAATGGATTTAAATATTTTTTAAATAAACCCAATTGGAATAGGTCGTGGTATTAGGTCCACATGTGATAGAATCTAAGCACATAAAGCAAAATATTATATATGAGCTATATTTTATAGATTTAGGCCCTAATTCACTAAAGGGTTCTTGATAAGATTTGATTTCGCCCATTTTGGTGTAAATAAGCTCGATTGGCTAGAAATCAAATTATTGATCCTAAAGTTATGTTTCTAAAATAACATACTATCATTTTCATGAATTTTACCCAAAAATAAATTCATTTAATACCCTAACTAAATATTACATGGTATAACAAGCAATATATTTTTTTTTTTTTCAGCAATTTAATATTCCTATTTAATTAGTTTCATAATGAAAAATCATTAAAAAAATTATATAAACACATCAAAACAAACTATATGTAATGATGATCTATTTTAATCATATTTATATCACAAATCTATTAAATCGCACTTACACTATGTCAATATCAACATATTCATTAAACCAATTAGCATATGATATTTCACACAAATCATATGAAATATCCTAAATTTTAGTAGGTTAATTTAGGAAAGTGCCAATTAATTAGTGAAAACAAGGGTAATGTTGAACCTAAATTAGTAATTGAATTTAGATGATTTAAGTAAATAGTTTAAGCAAACTATATAATTAAAGATAAATAAATTAATGTAATTAAATTTAATTAATTTCATAGGAAATTGAAGATTATACCATATCTATTACGAGATCATCTTCTATCAACTTACATCCAAGATTTTAATATAATAATTATAGACAATGCTACCTCAAAATCTTCTAAAACCCATCCATTGTGATACCCAATTGATCCTATGAATTTCATTCTTTTATTTTGGCCAAGTTCTACCCAAGTTACACATCCCTTTCCTCAAATTCTCAACAGAAAATAGGCACTTTATTCACATATTGAACTCCCAAAAAAAAAAAAAAAATCAAAAACGTACTCTTAATGTAAGATTGTTCAAGTAATTCAACCATACAATATTACCCCATTCTTGTATCCAATTAAAATCCTTTCTAATCTCTAATTTCTTTTGAATTATTAGGTGCTAATTGAAGTGGAATTAGGGATTAAGCATTTGGAGCTTCACCGAAATTTCAAGGAGTAGGGCAAATTCATTAACTTATACTAATACAAGTAAGCTATTAATTAAATTGCTTGCGATTGTATTTGTATGACTAATGTAATATTGATGATTAAATTGGGATCTAAATGTTAAATTATATTCTTTTATATATAAAATATATTAAATATATAAATACCAAAATTAAACAACTGTATATGATTTTTAGACTTACATAACGTCGTCAATATGAAGAATTTTCTACTAGTTTTGTATAAAAGATGTATACGACATTGAAATTGATTTTGCTTTTATGACACATAGTATAATAACAATGTAAACAAAAAAAAAAAAAAAAAAAAAAAAAAAAAAAAAAAAAACGATCTATATCTGCATGACGATGATTTCATTAGATAAAAAGAGTGATTTCAATTGATGATGTTGGTGACGATTTGCATGAAAGCTGAGTAGATGAACTAATATTGCATGTACGACATTGAAATTGATTTTGCTTTTATGACACATAGTATAATAATAATGTAAAAAAAAAAAAAAAAAACAATCTATATCTACATGACGATGATTTCATTGGATAAAAATAATGATTTCAATTGATGATGTTGGTGACGATTTGCATGAAAGCTGAGTAGATGAACTAATATTGCGTGTACGTACATGAAATTCTTGTGATTTGATTAAATAGATTCTAAATTAAATTTAAAGATAATCATGTTGAATTTAATTAATTTCATAGGAAATTGAAGATTATACCATATCTATTACGAGATCATCTTCTATCAACTTACATCCAAGATTTTAATATAATAATTATAGACAATGCTACCTCAAAATCTTCTAAAACCCATCCATTGTGATGCCCAATTGATCCTATGAATTTCATTCTTTTATTTTGGCCAAGTTCTACCCAAGTTACACATCCTTTTCCTCAAATTCTGAAAAGAAAATAGACACTTTTACTCACATATTGAACTCCCAAAAAAAAAAATAATATCCAATTAAAATCCTTTCTAATCTCTAATTTCTTTTGAATTATTAGGTGCTAATTGAAGTGGAATTAGGGATTAAGCATTTGGAGCTTCACCAAAATTTCAAGGAATAGGGCAAATTCATTAATTTATACTAATACAAGTAAATCTATTAATTAAATTGCTTGCAATTGTATGACTAATGTAAAATTGATGATTAAATTGGGATCTAAATGTTAAATTATATTCTTTTATATATATATATATATATATTAAATATATAAGTGCCAAAATTACACACCTGTATATGATTTTTAGACTTACATAATGTCGTCAATATGAAGAATTTTCTACTAGTTTTGTATAAAAGATGTATACGACATTGAAATTGATTTTGCTTTTATGACACATAGTATAATAACAATGTAAACAGAAAAAAAAAAAAAAAAAACGATCTATATCTGCATGACGATGATTTCATTAGATAAAAATAATGATTTCAATTGATAATGTCGGTGATGATTTGCATGAAAGCCGAGTAGATGAACTAATATTGCATGTACGTACATGAAATTCTTGTGATTTGATTAAATAGATTCTAAATTGAATTTAAAGATAATCATGTTGTATATAACGAAAATGTTGAGTACATGTAAATTATATAGATAATATATTTAATCAAAATAATACTAGATCATTGAAGGTTATTATGGAAATTATATTAATTATATGCGTTAAATATATGCCAAATAACATGTAAAAAAGAAAAAATACATGTGAAATTGATCTTCAAATATAATGAAATGTATTGGATCATGTTGAATTTGGTGAGCATAAGTTTTATTACTAATATCCAAGATATGCATGTAAGATCATATGGTTTAATTAATTACATAATTACCAAAATATAAAGTAACTGATTGAAATTATCAATTCCGGCGACAGTAGCATGGAATGGATCTGAGTTGGACTTCAATTGAGAATGAATAGGATTAAATTCATGTTAGCCTGATTGTGCAGTTGTGAATTGGAAAAAAAAAAATTGGTTATGGTCAACTATAATTTGAACTAAATATCTTTCCCTAAGCTGAACCATAATTTAAAATCTAGTAAAATATTGAATTTAATCAATTGAATTAAATTTCTAAAATATGGAAATATCAAATTAGCAAAGTTATTAAAATACTCATTGTAAACATAAATAAGTTTGATTTTGTCTAAAATGTAAATATAGACTTAGTTATTCCATTTAAATGATTTTAACCTATTAGACCTTTCTAAATCTATAATAGGCCTTCAATAAACTAATATGGGTGGTAATTTTGCTTTCTTTTTGTAATCAGTCATCACAAATCCGAGCAATGAGCAACCCAATGAAGAGGTCAACCAAGTGTTTGACCTACTTAAACCCCCATGTGCTTTGGAAATTTCATATGAAGAGTCTACAGAAGACAACTGGTATGAATATACTAGAGCTGATTCCCCAGTACTTGCTTGGGAAGGGTATCAGGATCCACTGACTGAAGAGCAATTGAGACTCTGGGATGAGCCTTACCACATAGCACCTACCGGCTGGGGCACTGACCCAAAGGAAGAAGAGATGGGTGGGGCTAATGAAATAACTGAGGTTAAAGAAATAACTAAAGTTGAAGAAATATATGAGGTTGAGGTAGAAGAATCGAAAGATGAAGAAGCATGGCTTTGGAGGAGAGCAAAAGAATGCGAACATGAGAATAAGGCCGCTTCCTATAAAATCCTAGGAACGGCTAAACAAATTGGAACTTTTGAACTAGGATATAAACCCACTCTAGGAGAAATATATTTGATGCAGATGAAGAAAACAACAAAAAATAATAGAGATGATAAGGATGATGATAACAAGGCGCATCCACACCTAATGAAAAGCTTTTTACCCTTTTTAGAGCAAATGATAGGCCGGCTTATCAGGTGTACCCTAAATAATGAAGCAAGACCAAGTGGAACAAAAGATGATGAGGAAGACCAGGATCCATCACCTGCATTGAAGCGAAGGAAGCTTAGTAAAGCCTATTGGGAGTGAAGTTTGTTTGAAGCCAATCCCTTTTCAATCCAGTCCAATTCTGGTTTGTACAAGTCATGTCTTCCCTTAAAGGCACTTTTTGGTAAATAATAATGAAAAAGACAATATCAAATTTGCCATGTTCATCAAGTTTAGTAAACAAGCATGAAATGAATTAACACGTTAGGGCTAGTTTTGCTATCTAATGACTAATTACTAACAAGTTGATTCTAAATTTATAAAAACAAGATGTCTAATCTTTCACCTTTTGTACATATTATCCATGCAAAATCATAAAATTGTCAAAATGACTCAAAATAAATCATTTATCTGATGAATTTTGGTTTTTAAGTGCTTTGAGTCTTATAGAGATTGCGCCTAAGAAAGTTGATAGAACTCGTAATCCCATAATCACCAGGTCAAGTTCCAAAATGTCAGGGGACAACAGTGAGCTTATGGAACAGAGAATGGCTTCTTTAGAATCAATACTCGAAAAAGTGCTAAATCTAATAGATACCCTTGCTGAGACACATGATCAGAACAAAGAAATAGAATTGCCAGGGGAGAATCCAACATCATGGGCCTAAATGTACAGGGCTAGGACAATAAAAGAAAAGAGCTAGAAAAGAAATTGATATAGAAAATGAGTGAGCAACTCAAACTATTTGAGTCATGCACTGATTTTGAAAAAATTGGCCTTGTTAGTTTGCAAAACCAAGATGAAGGGGAGTATCCTGAAAAATTCAAAGTCCTAGAATTCGAGAAATACAATGAGACTGGTTATCCAATGCTTCATACCCGCCTATACATCCGAAAAATGGGCAAGTACACTAAATACAACTCCTTGATGGTACAAATTTTTCAATACAGTCTTACAAGACCAGCTCTATTATGGTATGCTCAGTTAGATATAAATGAGATCAACACCTATGAAAAGCTAGCTCAAGCCTTCTATAACCAATACAAATTCAACATAAAAGTGGCCTCTCAATAGCTAATCTGAGCAAAATGACTAAGAGAAACAATGAAACCTTTAAAGAATATGCTCAAAAATGGAGAAGCAAAGTTGTTATAGTCACTACCACGATTCCTGAAAAAGAGATGACTACCATGTTCATCGATACCCTTAGTAAGCCATATTACTGGCATTTAGTGGGACATACAGTCACTAGCTTTGTTGACATAGTAGCAACTGGGAGTAGAATTGAGGATGCCATTATGTCTGGCAAATTTATTGAACTGCATGGAAAAAAGCTAACCCAAGCAATTGGCAAAGAAAAAGAATCCATTGTCAATGTTGTGAACTATGGATATTTTCAACCAGTCAAGCCTCAATTTCATATTACAGGACCTAGTTAGCAAAATAGAGAACCTGGAAAGAACAAGAAAGGAGAAATTGCCCAACTTGACAATTCACTAAGCTTCACGTACCTCTATCCCAAATATTGCACAAACTCTAGAAAATGTTGACCTTTGAGTCCCCGCTTCAAGGGTATAGACCAAAAGGATATGATCCAACACTAAAATATGAATACCATATGGGGCAAGAGTGGCATTCTATTGAAAATTACTGAAGGTTGAAACATCGCATCCAATACCTGATTGATGCGAAACTCATTTGGTTAGACTTTGATGAAACCCCGGGACCAAATGTCAACAACAATCCTCTACCCACTCATGGCCATAGTATCAATATGATTACGATAGTCGAAGAAGAAATCCCTTAAAGTTAAAGGAGATACCCTATTCCTTATCTCAAATTGCTTTGAAAATTAGCCAAAGGGGGCATCTATAACACGTGAACCTCAAAGACTATGCCAGGGTAAAAACTAAAAATTATAAAATGTTATGGGATGATCTTATCACAAAAAGTGTTATCTTGGAAATAATCTCTCCAAAGATAGAGCAGGGAGTAGAATATAAGGGAAACACTTATAAAGAGCTAAAGGCAATATGGCTTGTAGGTAACCTTATTATTAGCACTCTAGGTGAATCCTCTGGATATTTAGTTGACTACTCATGGCTAGGACCCCTAACTCCTTTAGAAGATGTAGTACCCATAGGCTCAAGGTCTAGATTTGAAGAAAAATATGACCAACTTAAAGAAAAGCAAAACAAAGTTGAGAAACCAGAGGAAAAGGAAATACACATGATTGGCAATGTTCCAAAACCAATTGTGATATGATGTTATAAAGAGCAGAAACAAAATGAACCTGTTGTACCTCAAGTACCAAAGAGGCTAATGTTTAATATCCTAATTCAATTAAAGGATTACGAGGTTGTGCCCTTTGACTATGAAAAATGCAATGCTAATGTCGACTTATGCAGTCTAACTCGATCTGAATGAGTATATGACAGCAACGAAGAGGCTAGAAAGAAGCTGAGTAATACTAAAAATAAAAAAATAGCCCATTCACATAGATGATGATCATAAGGAAAAAGATGTTAACTCATTTATAAAAATAGTCAAAGCAAGCGAGTACAAAGTCATGAACCAACTTGCTAAGACCCTTACTCAGATGTCACTGATGAGATTACTGCTCTCCTCTTATCTACATAGAAATGCACTAGTAAAAGCCTTGGGAGATGTAAAAGTTCCTGAAAATATATAGGTTTAGCAGGTCCAATAATCCACTCGGTATTAACATTGGGTCAAGTTGCATTTTCCTCTAAAGACTTGGGTAAAGAAGGTAATCAGCATTCCAAAGCTCTATATATAGTGGTGAAATGTAAAGGAATGCTGGTAGCTCAAGTCTTGATTGACAACGAATCATCCCTCAATGTTTGCCCACTATCCATCTTAGAGCTGCTTGGGGTAAACAAATCTAAAATCAAGCAGAGCTCATTGACTGTTGAGGCATTTGATAGATCTATAAGAGCTATTGAAGGAGAAATTGAGCTAAGAGTTAAGATTGGCCCTGAAACATTCAATACCACTTTATAAGTACTATATATCCCTAGATCTTTCAATTTGTTGCTGCAACGACCCTAGATTCACGTTGCAGGGGCAATACCTTCCTCTTTACATCAAAAAGTCAAATTTGTGGCCAATGGTTGAGAAGTGACCGTAATGGAAGAACAAGAATATGATATCTATTGTGAAACTGCCATCCCTTACATTGGCAGTGAGGAAATGGAAGACCTT
Source organism: Combretum micranthum (assembly GCA_024138025.1). Classification (NCBI taxonomy): domain Eukaryota; kingdom Viridiplantae; phylum Streptophyta; class Magnoliopsida; order Myrtales; family Combretaceae; genus Combretum; species Combretum micranthum. The sequence continues at coordinate 1,021,485 of JAMXBD010000012.1, read as the reverse complement.
AGTTTGCAGTTGTTTGACTAGGTGAATGTGATTTCAATATCTACTGATACTCTATGACCATAGTTAGAATTCGATGACCTAATTGACCAGGCTTACCAATCCGGCACTCTTAAAGAAGTCAGCAATATTACTCTAACTCTAAATAATTGGTTTTTAGTGTCTATCAATAGTATTATCTCCATAGACAAGTAAGAGTCCCAAGTGAAATAGGGTCATTAGTATTAAACCCTACTCTTTGCCTTACCTCTCTATGGTTGTAATTAAATAAAACTGTCGTATGAATGAAATCATGAACTCTATGCCTCTTTAACTCTTCGTTGCCTCTTTTACCTATATATTCTGAAATATCTCAAACCTTCACCTAAATTAGAGATTGAGTTTAGAGAAATTAAATAAATCAAATGAATTATAGGATAAAATTAGACAAGTTGACATAATTAGGTTAATAATATATTAAGTTGAGAATTTAGATTTTGAATTCCTAAAACCCTAAACACGTTGTTTAAATGTTTAGTAGATTCCTAAACCCTTAAAATTTAGTCCAAATTCTAATTCATAAATCCCCACAAGTTTTGAAATCATTTACTGGCCTAAAACTATTAGTGCTTAAGCCAAACTAAAATTGAATATCAATTTGATTTAAACTAAGTTTCTAAATTAAGTTCTTATTTTAAGTTATTAATTTCTAACCTATTGATTCTAAAATTATTTTCTAAACACTTTTAGAACTAAAGATATTGATCTGAAAGTTCTAAACCTAATACCTTTATCCTAAAATATCTTTAAATTTTATCCTTATCCTTCCTTTTCCTTCCTTTGTTTTTCCCTGTTCTTTTCCCTTCCCATTTTCTTTCACGTTTCTTCCTTTCTCTCTTCTCTTTCTCATCTCTTTTCTCTTCTTTCTCATAAATTAACTCTCAATCTCAATTTCAACAAGATGATAGAAGAAAATGAAGTTTGAATATGAGAAAGGAAGTGGAGATCAATTCAAAAGTAGATTCAACAACAAGAAAAAAAGATCAAAATTGCATGTGTTTGCCAAAAGATCAGTGTTGTTGTTTTTCTTATTTTCATTATTGTTATTACATGTATATGATGTCTTAAAGTGGGATATTGTGATGAAGTTAGTGAATAATGGATATATGAACATGTAAGTTTTCTAGGTTAGTATATATATGTATAGGTTACATGATTCATAACATGATTTGAAGTTATTTGAAGTAAAACTTGTAAAATCATGTTGTAAAACATAGTTCTAGGTTTTTATGTGGATTATAAGATTTAGATAATGAAAAATGATGTAAAAAGAGTGATAAAACAAGTAAAGTTTTTTAAATAAAGAACAGGGCAAATAGCATAGGGTAAACACGACACATTATATTAAGTCGTACTCCTTAGTATTGCCTGAAAACACATGTTTTTAACCTACCTGAGGAGAAGCACGACTAGTACACGGCCTCCCCTATCAAACAGTTCTTCTTTCTAACCTCAAAAAGTCAAAAAAAGACATGTTTTTTGGAACAGCATAGCTAGAACATGTATAAACTCGTGCTTCTTTTTGGTCATGATACTATTTTAATCATAACTTTTTCATTCGAACTCAGATTGAGGTGATTTAAGATGCCACAGAAAGGTTAAAAAGAGCTCTACAACTTTTATGTTTTAAGTTTGTGGAAATTCTGAAAGTATCAAGGCCCAAATTTTATTTGTTTTAAGTTGTAACATATCCAAATCAAGTTGAAAACTTGTGTTTACTAGTTAAGTGTATAAAGTTAAGTATAAAATGAACTTAGCTAATAAACCTAAGTTCCACTTGACTAAATGGACTTGAATGAGTTAAAATGAATTAGATTGATTAATTTTAATCAACTTGGTTAAGATTAAATTAAAATGAGTTTAATAGCTAATAATTGGATTAGATTAATAGGTTAAGATAATCTATGTTTAACATAGGGAATATGTTGCTTCAAATGTGTGTTTGCTTGGAAAATAAACGTTTTTAAATACAAATCATAGGATGATGTTATAATAAGAGACTATAAACAAAGAGGAAAAAAAATACTTTGACAGACAATTGAGAACTATCTATATCATGGCAGGGCGATCTTTGCAGCCATGGCAGGGTTTCTAATTAGTGTTTGATCAAATAGGGTTATAAAATGAGTTTGATATAAATGGATAATTAAATTAAATGCTTATATGATTTTATTTCATGAACATATATATGGATACCTGATTTATCTTCTGAAATGGATTCCGAAATATGCTTTATCTCTGTTTGGATTTCAAATATAAGATATACAGTAACTTGCGTAATGATTGTTAGGATAAATATTTTAAGATGGATTAAAACTTAAAGACGTCCTTTATAATTGAGTTTCACTTATGCTTGTGGCATTAGATTCAGTCCAAAAAGTGGCAACCTTGTTCCGAACGGGAACTCTTGAATTAAAGTCATTTTATTATAGGTTTAAAATCAAAAGATAAATCTTTTCATAACCCCTGAGTTTTGAAATTCTGTAACCGAATTTTAGATAGTGGATTATTTTCCTTTCATTTGAAAAGGCAACTCTCTGGACTCTCTCTCTCTCAGAAGGACCCCAACGAACTCTCTCTCTCTCTAACTCATTACTTCCATCCCCTCTTAGCCCACTCTCTTTAGCTTTGCTCGTGGAAATCACCATGAGGACTACCCTTCACCTTAAAACATACCATCAGTTTCAACTAGCACCACCCTCTAACTAATGGAAACTGTCGCTAGTGACCATAGGTCTTCCACCTTTCCCTAAATCCTTACCTAAAACTATCCTCTGAACTCACGGAAACCGCTGCGAGCTTTCCAAACTACCACTTAAAGCTCCATTAACCTTCAAATATGAAACAAACACCTAGACTTTCATTTATCAAACCAACATCCCAAACCCAAACCACCACTATCACCTTCTAAAGCCACTAACACCACCCATTCAAGTCCCTTCTTTCGAAAACCAAACGCTTACTCTCAACCACTACGACCCTTAACAACCATCATCTACCCACGAAACCCAACCATCTCCTTCAACCGAACCCTTTACGCCATCGACTCCAACCACCACCAAGACGATAACCTGATACCCATTCGAACCACTCCTCATACTTGAACCCACTCTAGCAACTTGTCACCATCAAGAAAAGAAGAGACCATTAGTTGATCATTATGTTTGTAGGTATTGAAAGAGAGGCCACCTGACCCATGATCCACGTCAGCTCAAATCTAAACCCATCATGAAGGTTCGAACCATGTCCATTTGTTAAATGCCCATACCTATTTTGTTTTAGATTAAGTAGTATTGTTAGTTTAATTTCATAGTTGTATCGATCTTTGGAGAATCCACAGGTTCATGTAAATGTAACACAGAATATAGTAAAAAAAATGAATATCATGTACAATAATATCATACGGTACATGATTTTATGCGGATCGTACAATATATATATAAAAATATCAACATATACGATTTGTAATACGTGAAAAAATGTGTGTGTGTGAGAGAGAGAGAGAAAGAGAGAGAGAGTTATATATGCCATGCATGCTATATTTCTACTGATAATAATATGATTATTAGACATGCTAAGTTAATTTAGTAAATAAAACTTTAGAATATACAAGTTTGGTTTTAGGGGGTTAAATTATAAAAATCGACCAAAAATAGATAAATATCGTTATCAGCCTTTTAGATGACCTTTGATAATGCTTGCTATGTTTGACATATATCATTTTGATGATGGTTTGTGAATTACCAATGGGAATTAACAATTGATTTAGTGTGATCACTTACAATATCAGGTTTCTTGCGAATATCATCTCCTTTTATCAAAAACTTAAAAAATTAAAATCTTACAAAATCAACAAAATTTTTTTTTATCTTTTTAACCTTTCTCCCATATATGGGATATATAAATGTATATATTATTTAAAAAAGTTCTTTTTGTCAGCCCATATATAAGTTATCACTTAGTTTTTTTTAAATGCAAAAAAAATAATAAATAGGATTTTCCAAAAGAAAAATTAGGATCCTTTAGGAGTTTCAAAAACAAGGAAATCAAAATTACATATTTTGGGATGTTTTTCAAAAACAAAATATCAAATTGGCTAAATACTTAAAGTTAGCAATTTTCCTTAATTAAAAAGAACCAACACAATAAAACTTTTATAAAATCAAAACAAACTATAAGAATCTGATTCCCGCTAGTAGATACATAAGCATCTAACGGACAACCATAATAATAAAAAAATCTTCGGTTTTTTTTTAAAAAAGACACAAATATTTTATATAAACCTTTTTTTTCCTAAAAAGACTAAAGATTAAACAGTTAAAAAAAATCAAATTAAGCTCTTTTTCCTATAAGTTTTACTGGCTCATATATTTTAAGTTTCTAATGTCCATCTAAAGCCTAAATAATTGTTTAGGTTTCAAAATGGCAGTCCCTGGATCCACCAATCTTCAGTTTTTCACGCAAACCAGTAGCTGAACTAGAAACCCAACCACCCATTCAGTTTCCGGTTTACCTTTTCCCGGCTTTGGCTGGTGGTGACTCTAATATCAAATGATTTCTAAAAAACCAAGCTTTAACAAAACCCTATTGGTTCATTATTGAGTGTTCTATGTCAAACGGGCCGAGTTTGACACAGATTGTAACCTTTAGGAGAATAAGAGCTAAATTCCGGCTTGACCTAGATAATACATTATATTATACTGTATATATCATAATAATATTACATTAAATATTTATATTAATATGTATTAATATATATAATAAATATTACATAAAATTTCAGACTATGTTATTTCTATTTGCTATAGACTTCTTTATTGCATTGTAGATCCTCTGGATCGTTATGACTCGTAGTATGTTTTGTTGGTTTCTACAGACAAATTGTATTATCATTAGCATGCATGTTATTTCATGTTTAGTTTTTATATATCATAAATATAAAGCCGATTAATTTCAGGATAATATTATAAATAATGGATTTTAATAATAATATTTTTATAAAACGTGCAAAATTTACGTCAGTGTTCAATTTTATAAAAAAAACTATTATCAATATATAACTTACGCAACATATATCAATTAATTTGCATTAATAATATTTACACATATATGATTTAAATTTTAATAATCAACCTAAATAAATTTTATTGACTTTTATCTTTAATAAATTAAAAAAATTAGCCTTAAAATAAATTATTGGCCAAAATTTGTGGAGAATCAAAATTTTCATTTGGTAGTTGCACGAAAATATGAATTTGTTTAATTAGAGGCGAAATTTGCCTGACCAACCTGGTCATGAGGCAAATTTTGCCTTGTTGATAAACTTCACCTCATTGTTTGCATGAGGCAAATTTTGCCTCATTATTTAATTGAGGTCAATTTTCCCTTGACTCGTCACTATATAACACCACCCACTCCACTCTCTTTCATTTTTCTTTCTCATTTTCTCCGTTAGATCACTCTATTCAATTTTTCTTTCCTTCAAATCATTTAACTTTTATATATGATTGTAGACACTCCATTTTTACCTCTTTTTATTATTTATAAATACATATATATTTGTTATAAAATAAAATGTTGGGCTCAAGTCACATAATTTGGCCCTTTGTTCTAAGTGGGGCTTTAGGCAAAAGGGCCCATTGACCATTTTAACCTCAGTCCAAGACACTTAAATATTATTTGAGTGAATACATGATTGAGGCACAGGCTAACGGCCTATTGGAAAACACACACTTGCACACAAAGAAGACTAGGTTCTATTTGCACTGGGTGCAAAATTTTATTTCCTTTAGGTGCATACATAACACACGCCAACACGATGCGCGTCATCTTCTTTCCCTTTCTTCCTTTTTTCCAGCTCGCCAGAGCCATTTTTTGCTCCTTTTTCTTTGTTTTCTTTCAATTTTCCACCAAATTAATGGTGGAAAATTGAACAAGACATGATTGACTACAAAATAAAATTAAAAAGTAGCTCCAATTGGCATGTCATGATATTTCATTTTTTAGCCAAATATTTAAAAAAACTTGTTTCACGCACATTGAAGATCTGCTTTTCCAAGTCCACCATCCATGTCGAAGTCCCAAAACACGTGTTTAATTTTTTTAAGCATGTTAAATCCTTTCCTAACACCTTTCAAGCTCAAAAAAAGAAAACCATGCATAATCAAGCTCAGGAAACCCCAAACTCGTGTGAGCTCTGTCTTACCATTAATAGCCATTTCTGACTCAATTCGACCCTAAACTAGTATAAATAGGGGTCGATCCTTCAAGCCATGGCATCAGATCTCCACAAAAATTACTTATAAATTTTGAATCAAGTTTTGAATCGTCTAGGGTTTTTCAATTTCAATTTTCTTCAATTACTCTTCAGAGAGGCTAAGTCGGAGAAAAATGGAGCTACACTTGGATATAGGGGTGGTGAAAGCTTTAGCTAGTAGCTTTCTCGTTCATCTAAAGCTTGTTCTAATTCTACAAAACCTATACCACCACCATCAATTACATATTAAATGTATTGAAACACACACTACAACCCCTCAAAAGCAAATTTTGAGGCTATTAAAGCGTTCACCATCGCCAAGGTAAGCTGTCCAATCCACTCCATGCCTCCCATATGTCCCTAATACCAGTGGTTTTAGAATCGCCAATCTCCTATAACCTGGGTTTTTAACCTAGGTCCGCTTCACAAATCAACCCGAGTCCATATTCGACCCGGGTCCACCTCACTCAGGCCTTAAACCTAGGTTTGTTCGCATAGTGGGTTAGGTTTCCAAAACCTAGCTTGCAGACCCTAATTTTTTTAAATTATTTATTGTCTTTCTTTTCTTTAAATTTATCCATAAAAAATAATAATAATTAAAAATGATAATAATAATAATTATTTAGAAACTTTTAGAAGATTATTATAAAATTAATTTGACAAGATTTAGAGTTTCTTTTTTTAACTTTTCATTTAGAACTTTTTTTTCAAAAGTATTGAAATGATAAGACAGTTAAACTAGGACTTAAAAAATTCCGTAAAAAAAATCAACAAAGATAAAAGTTTACAAAATAACCTAAATAGAACTATGTGAGGCTTGATCATCGATTAGTGGGGTACATAGGCACTACGGGCAGCCCCAAACATATATAAAAGTTATCTTATTATCAAATCTCCATTGTAAAAATCTCAAATTCATACATCTTAATTTTCTTTCACACATGTTCCTTTTTCTTCTTCAAATTTATGTATATTATTAGTGATTAAGTAATGCCTATACCTTTTTTATATACCCATGCTCATTTTATTTTAGTCTTGCATAAACATGATTACATAGTTTATATACATGTATATACTAAAAAGCTTCAAATAATGTATGTCTATTAGTATTCTTATACATGTTAACACTCTAAATAGAAATTGTAAATATTAGTCATACCTTTAGTTTATTTCAAATCAACTATTGAGAGGATGCAATTCAAATTAAAATTCTAGAATGGCATTGTTAGGTTTAATAGGTTAGCTCCTGAATTTGATTATCTCTAGTTTTCTTAAAATGGTCTTTTTTTTAATAAAAAAATCGATTTTGACTTAGAATAGTAGCCGGGTTATGGTTGACCAAACCCAACAATCTCAAACTTCTACAATTTTCCCGACATCAATTGGGTGGCGACTCTAATTTTTAAAACTCTGGTTCTTTCAATTCAAGTCGAGGTTTTTTATTAGAAGGGTTATCGATATAATATCAATGAAATCGAATGCCATCTTTTCAAAAACTTAGGCTCAACAATGATCCTTCTAAACTAATATTTTTATGTATCTATTTTGCAGGTTTAGATCATCTTATGAGTTTGTTACTACAAATTCAACAACATTAGAATCAAGGTAATATCTTACTATTATTAGAGTATGGTTTTTTCTTTTTTAATTAGTATTTCCATAATGTTTCTCAAGTAATTGATAAATTTTATTTAATGTTTTAGGTATATGATGATTTGAAATGCATAATATGTGCACAAATATAAATATATTAGTGGCAATATAATATTTTAACTATTTATAAAATTTAAGTAAAAAATGTGATTGATTATGATTATTAGTATAATATTTCTAATAAAATATTAACATTTATAATTAACATTAAAAATTTGTAATATAAATTATAATAAATTATAAAATTCAAAATACTAACTTAAAATTTTCAAATTTTTAAACAATACAGTTTTTATTTAAAAAAAAAAAAAAAGCAAGAGGCATGACTACCATGTACGAGATGAAATTCGCCTCATATGTCTAATGGGAGGTGAGTTTCGCCTCTTTTTCCCTAATATGGCCTATCATCTAATGTAAGAATCTAAGGTAAAATTTTTCACTCAATAGATCTACTGAGACAAAATTTAGATCTACCGAGATAAATAAATTCGCCTTAGAAGACCACATTTTTACCAATGAAAGTAGGTCAATTGAGATTACCATTGACACGTGTTAACATGAGAAATATTTAAAATTAAAACTTAAAAGATTCAATACGTTATGACATGTATCAATAGTAACCTCAATGGACTTACTTCTCTAAATGTTATGATTTAATAAATTTACTCATTAAACGTTGTGTTCTTGATTGAACTTACCCTAAATTTGATGTAATTTTATCCCATGTCGATTCAAAATTGAGTTATTGTTTAGAATATTTAAGTTTTGAACCAAATCATTAACTGGTTTAATAGCCTTACCATAATCCTCCCTCGAGAATCGATTCAATAGACACCGCACACAACGTGTCAATTTATCTCACGTCTCTAGTAAATATTACAAGAATTCGCTTTTTCTTCCAGTAGATTTTTGTTCCCCCACCCCTTTTATTACACCTCAAGCGCACTCTCTGGTCTCTGCATCGAGTCTCTGGCTTAGTTTCTGTTAGATGATAATTAGAATCCTTGCAATGGATATATGTGAGGATAATTTAGCCCTTTTATGTTTCCTCTTATTTCGGCTTCCACACGATCGTTCTAGCATCATGATCCCGGTTCGTCACGTCTACCTATGAAAGATCACCGAAGAAGATAGCAAACCTCCTTTTTCAAAGAGAAAAAGTCTTCAGTGGCTTACACGCCATTTCTTTTAAGACAAATGTAGTATACTATGGGTGACTTTTGAGCGCCGGGAACTTCAGGATAATAATGCTCTATGGACTTTAGCGATCAATATGTGGATAAGCAGGTCTCTCAGCCTGGTGGATTCCAAGACGCGCGTTTTGGTTTCCTTTTGAGGGATAATCATCGGTTTGATGGTGTGTTCCTACTTCTAACACGTAGGGATGCAATCGGGGTGGGTTCGGGATGGGTTTTTTGAAATCCAAACCAGACCCGAGTCTTAATGGGTATCCCAGAACACGAGAAAAATCCTATTGGATTTTTTTTATCATTCCCAAACCCAACCTGCTAGGGTTGCTAGGGTTTTAAGGAACCCATAACCCGACCCGACTATAAGATTTTCAATTTTTTTTAAAAGAAAAAAGCAAAAGAAAGAATTTTATTTGAAGTTATTAATGATACAAATACTTATATTGAAAGAATGAATTTTAGACAATAATATCATATAAAATGATGCAGACACTTTATTTCCACTTATTTTCACATACATAGAATATAAATGTGTTCCTTGCTCCGACAACTTAATATTTTTAATTTTTTAATATTTTAAATTTATGTCGGGTCGAGTTTTTCCAATGGGTTATATAATAAATCCAAAACCCGATCCGATAACTTATCGAGGTTTTTTTTTTTTTTAATACCAAAACCCGCCCCAAAACCCTATAGGGTTTTTAGCGGGTTGGGCGGTTGAGTATCCTATAACGATCCATCCCGCTTGCATCCCTACTAACACGTACACAAGAAGTTGAACCATGTACCAATGATCTTGTAATCTAGTAACATCTTTACTGATATCTCATATACGAGAGATCTTAGGGTCGATTTTCCTCTTCCGTTATAATGGTAAAAAAAAAAAAAAAAAAAATCCAACCGTGTGTATAAGAGGTCAATGAGACCAATTTCTAGCCAGTTTTATAAAAAGATCTTAACCTATTCAGATAATTTATTAAGTTTTCATTATGTTATTTAGTTTAATTTATTTTTATCGTTTATAAGGAATGCTTTTTATATATTTAGATTTCATATTTACGCATTTGCTTACTCAATAAGATATTTTTCCTTTTTAGTTATTCTCTTTGATAGTTATTTCAAGTTTTATTATGAACCTATATATATGCATCACATGAATAAAACATTATTATTAAATGGAATTTAACTATGAGTTGCTTTATCCTTTAGGCTGTAATGGCTTTGTAGTTTGTAGCAATCTAGTTTTCTAAGTCTCATGTGTTATGTTGGTAGTTATTTAGAGCACCCTAAATAATTTTATCCATTATGCTTCATGCTAGCCGTAGATTCAATTTTGAAACCAGTTTGGTTATAATATTGGGGTGTTATAACATCTAATATTGATTTTGTCTAAAATCATATCAATTTTATTATTTTACAATATTGAAAACCTTATATCTAAAATAGCAGCAATTTCATATCAAAGTAGACCAAAAGTTAAATAATAAATTCAATCCAAAACTATTATCTTTACTTTCATACGGTCTTATTTACATATGTTACTTTTTCTTATATGGCGTTTGTGTTAAGGTTAATGATATCTGATATGGTATGATAATAAAAATATGATACAAGTACAAAGACATAGATGAATTTGTCATGATATAAGATACGATAAATATGATTATGATATAGACAAATTATTTGTGATCATTATATAATTTAATGTATCTTTGTTACCTATATATGAAACAAGACACTAATACTCTAATTTTGATATATCTAAAATCATATCAATTTTGTTATTTTTCAATAGTGAAAACCCTATATCTAAAATTATATCAATTTGATATTAAAGTAGACCAAAATTTAAATCATAAATTCGATAAAAAGTTAGCATCATTACTTTCATATGATCCTATATGTACATGTTACTTTTCTAATATGGTATATGCATTAGGGTTAATGATATCTGACATGGCACAATAGTATAAATATACAAGTATCAAGACCAATTTGGACCTGTCATGATGTAGGATCCAAAAAACATGATAATGTATCTTTGTTAGCTATATGTGAACTTCGATGTGAACACAATACATCAATAATATGTGCATGCCATCCCAATTTGATCATGGTATAGGTGATATGCGACGCAATTCGAACCGGAAGCTTTGAAATCCAAATGTGATCATATGATGGATCATATATGCAAGTGAGGATCGGATTTCCAATGGAAGACAAGCACACTATAATTGACTTTGAATCCTAATTGAAGTAGGTTTGTTTGGCAGAAATTTTACGTCCTTTTAATTTGGAGATGATTGGCTAAAAGCATTCCTTTTGTCAAGGTCCATGTGCTAATGATGATCGTGACAGATTTATGATTCTTCCTTTCGGAAGGGGTAAGAAAATAAGTGATAATCATATAGCCAATACAGACACTGAAAGAAGCTTAGTCCTTGGTAATAGTATTTGTCTTAAATATTCGCATATACTACAATTGAATTGACAGACCAAGTTTTCGTTTTTTTTTTTTTTTAAATAGTATTTTTATAACTATACTAGTAGAGCGTGCAGCAATTATACGGGTGTTCAAAAATATGTACGATTAAATTATATAGGAAAAAACACTTGATAAGAAGGTTTTTTTTTTTTTTTTTTTATTGCCACAGATAAAAGGGGTTGATTGAAAGATTTTTATAATTGATTGAAAAACTTTTGACTTTGTTGAATTAGGTCGAGTGTAAGTGTGTGACAACTTAAAGGAAAAGAGTGTAGAGAAAGAAAGGAAGTTCCTATGTTAAGTGGGGGCTGATAGTTATTGGTGACAAGAAAAATAAATAAATAAAAGTAAGGCTTAAAAACATTATATTTTATACAATAGAGACGTGGAGTCCAATAAGAAGATGTGTCAACTTTATAATAATAGGTACTAAAGCATCATGCATACGAGCTGTTTGTGGGAAAAAAACAATTGTTAAAGAGAAGAAGAGGGGTGGGAGGCTAATTGAGGATAGTTTGTTACGCGAAGAGAGAGAGGAAGATAATCGTCTAATAAGTTTATTTTTTTACACGAATGAAATGGACTCACTTAATTATAATAAGATAAATGATATCACACATTGAAAATTATTAATATTTATTTTATATTCCTTTACTTATAAACGGTAGCACGTTATTAAAATCTCAAAACAAAAGATTTATAACTATATGACCCATTTTTTAGTGTGTTTTAAACCTTTTGTTTTTAATTAGTATTTTCTAACTGCATCCTTAGATCCTTGTTCTCATTAAACCATGCAAAGTAAAAGTTATCAATATTTCACCCACTAAGTTTGCCAACTTGCACATGTGGAAAACATATACACCGAAATGGGAAATTGCATGTAGCTTCTAGGTAATGCAATTGGAACGATAACTCCTATGTTTACGCTTACAGAGCGGTTGCACTGTCTATTAGTATATGTTAAATTTTATACACCAATAATACAAGTACTTGAAATACATAAAATAAGTGTATACATTTTTTGTTACAAGTTATTTAGAAATTTTAAGTCATGAATTATTTTAAAGTACATAAACTTTCAACATTATTTTTCGAAATTCAATTTATAAACAAGAGGTTGTATAACTAATTCATGCAATAACTTTCTCTCTTTCAAAAATAAAGGAATTCATTTAGTAAATTAGGATAATACATATGAAGCTTTCAGTAACTGCTAGGATCAATTCGAAGAAATTTCCTTCCCAGTTATTTCAACGTCATGACGTCTTTATTATTGGTCCTCCGCGGGACCACAGTCTAAGACTTGAAATCTTGGAATAAAAATTTTGCGTTTTGTAGAAGTTGTTGCCTCCTGGTTTCTTGTTTCAAAGAGATAATTTGCTGGAAAGCCGGGGTTAATTAGGTTTGTTTGTTTCATCAAATTCTTATCACTTTCACATCATATTTTTATCATTTTTAAATAAATATTTATTAAAAATATATATATATATGAAAAACTAATGATTTTACTCATAAACTAACCAAACAAATACGATACAACTATAATACAGATCAATTATAAATATAGATCAAATATAAATACGATACAGATAATAATATAAAAATCTAAATAAAGCCCAATCAATTGCCTTCAAATATATTGACTTTTACGCTATAACTTCTCGAAGGTAATGACTCTCAAATCAAGGTGAATAGGTACATACGGTTTGTGGATGAGAGTTACTCATATGAGTTTTCAGAACCTGTCACGTCCCTTTCTAAAAATTATAGTTTATACCATATAGGCTCTATAGGATATAAAATATCTTGTGGAATACTGAAATTTGTAAAGTTTTTTATAATATTTTTATAATTCTAAAATTTTAAAATAAATTTTTAACAGTTTAAACATTTCAAGCAAATTTTATACCTGATCAAGGTTAACTGAATCACAACTCTCGTGGAGATCATAAACTCTAATGTCGCCCTTGCCCCCCTATACCTCTAATAAGATGCCTTTAATATTTGTGCTAAAAAAAAAAAAAAGGAATGGAAGAAATTCCCTTCCCGGTTATTTCAATCGAAAAGTTTACTTTTCGTAAACGTTGTCGCCTTTTGGTTATTATTTTATTAATTAATTTGAATTATATGATATTACTATAAGTATAATCTTATGGATGAGTGGATACTTAGGAATACTTTGACTTGCATACAATATACTTGCCAATATATCTCCTATATAATTGGAAAGATACGAATAGACCTCATAGGCTTTTAAAGTGTGGTTCCAGCTTTTATAAATTTTGAAAATTGTAAATAATTCACAAACCAATGCTGTCTAAAAATATGATTTTTTTTTTTTATATAACTAAGATGAGTATTATTTGTGTATTTTCAGATGCTATAATGAGGTTTAGTCACACATTGACACTTTAGGAAATCTATCGGTATTCATTTAATAGTTGAGGAGTATATATATAAATTTTGTTGAAAATTTTTAATATTTAATTATTTTAAATTCACATATTTTGAGTTGTTTTTATTCATGATTTATGGACTCTTTATTTTTTTCTCACACCCTTGTCTTAAAAAATAGTACACAAACATACATTGTAAACTTTTGTTTCTTCAGTAATATCTTAAGTTGTAAACTCAAATATTCTACCTACTCAAAAGAGAACCGTTTTAAGGGTGAAACCGGTGCAAGCTATGTAAATCTCAAAATCAAAGCAAGTTTATGTTTGAGTACATAAAATGAATAAAAAGGGAAGAAAGGGATGGAAAAATGGAGATATTAGTAGAACTTTAATGCCAAATAATTTTTTTTCCTTCGTCAAAGAAATAGGTGGAACACGTAAAATTAGACAAATACCTTAGATAAAGTTTAAAATTTTTAAATAATGGATATTTTAGTCTGTCTATACTATGGATTTATAGAATACAAACATTTCCTCTCATTTCCTTCTATTTCTAAAATAATCATTCAAATTAAAAATAAAAGTTACTTTTCCTTGCATTTCTTGTGATTTTTTCTCATTTTTACTTCATTCAAAATTGCCAAACGCAACATTACATTTTCCTTGATTTTTATATCTTGTGAACTAGAGTTGTAAATAAGCAGAATTGATATAATACTATGACGACGTCAAGCTAAAATTCAACTAAAAATTTTGAAATTTGAGCATGAGTTAAAATAGTAGCGGAAAAACTCGACTTGATGCGATTAAATTTATTTGAACTTGATTTATTTGAAAATATCTTTTTGTTCAAATTAAAATATATTATTACAAAGACTCAACTTAGACTCGATTAACATTTAAAATCAGCTCAAAATTGATTAGACTTGCAAATGGATCCAACTATATATTATGGAGTTCAAATTTAATTTGATAAACTACTTGAGTACATAATATTCAAGCTTAAGCTCTATAATTTTAGAGTATAATTTAAGTGAATATAGAAAATGAATTCAAGTAATTTATAAATAATTTAATTCATTCATAACCCCAATAATAAGTTCACACGTCGTACTCAAGTGTAGTCAACCTCTTCTATTTATGACAAATGCCATCAAATAAAAGTAATACATGAGTTGTGTGTGTGATTGAGGATAGTTTGTTATGTGAAGAGAGAAGAGAGAGAAAGAGAGAGCGGAGGGTAATCGTCCAATAAGTTCATTTTTTCACACGAATGAAGTGGAATCAGATATATTGCATATAGAAAGTTATTAATATGCATTTTATATTCCTTTACTCGTAAATGGTAGCATGTTATTAGAATTTCAAAACGAAAAATTTAGAACTATATGAACCCATTTTTAGTGTGTTTCAAACCTTTTGTTTTTAGTATTTTCTAAATGCATCCTTAGATGCATATTTTATCATACTTGTCCACATTAAGTCATTCACAGTAAGTTATCAATATTCATCCACTATATTTGCAACTTGCAAATGTGGAAAATATATAAATCGAAATAGAAAATTGCATGTGGTTTTAAGTAATGCAATTGGAACGATAACTCCTATGATTGCTTTTACATTTGTAGTATGGTTGCATTGTCTATTAGTATATATTAAATTTTATACACCAATAATATGAGTACTTGAAATATTTATATTATTAAAGCAAAACTACCCCCTTTTGTATCTTTAGTGTAAATATTTTTAATTTAATGTTTTTAGCATATATGTATAAAATATTTTTTATATCCCTAAAATCATGAAAATTAAATAGGGTTTGAATATAATTAAATAAGGGTTGAATAAACATAGTCTTTTCGTTTTTTAACATATGGGCGTAAGATATTTTTGGTATCCTTGAAATTGTGAAATTAAATAGGGTTTAAATAGAATTAAATAGAGGTTGAATAGACATATCCTTTTTCACGTAAAATATTTTTGATATCTTGAAATCATGAAATTAAATAAGGTTTGAATAGATAAATAGGGGTTGTAGATATAGTGTTTTCTTTTTTTTAGCATATCTATACTATTAAGGCAAAACCACCCCCTTTGATGTCTTTAGTGTAAATGTTTTTTAATATAATGTTCTTAGCATGTAGGCATAAACTATTTTTATATCTCTGAAACCATGAAAATTAAATAGGGTTTGAATATGATTAAATAGAGATTGAATAGACATAGTTTTTTCAGCATAAAATATTTTTGGTATCCTTCAAATCATGAAATTAAATAGGGTTTGAATAGAATTAAATAGGGATTAAATAGACATAGTCTTTTTCTTTTTTAGCATATGGAGTAAAATATTTTTGGTATCCCTGAAATCATGAAATTAAATAGAGTTTGAATAGAATTAAATAGGAGTTGAATAGACTTAGTTTTTTCTTTTTTTAGCCTAAGCATGTATCTTTATATACTGATTTAAATTTCTGATACCATATTTATGCATGACAGTTACCCAATATGCAGAAGTTACGTGTGAAAAATACAACTGTAATTATGATTTGTAATTAATTTCTTGATTTCTAAGACTGATTAAGGTTGTCCTCTTTTAACCTATTAAAATAATATATCTATTTAATTTATATATGTTGTGTTGTTTTATTTACACATGCATCGCGGGTGCATTATCCACTTATATAAAATAAGTGTATACATTTTTTGTTACAAATTATTTAGAAAATTTTAAGTCATGAATTATTTTAAAGTACATAAACTTTCAACATTATTTTTTGTAATTCAAGTTATAAAAAAAAGACATCGTATAACTAATTTATGCAATAACTTTCTCTATTTCAAAATTAAAGGAATTCATTTAGTAAATTAGGATATTAAATATGAAGCTCTATTTTCCCATCTTAAATAATATAAATATTCAGTAACCTCTAGGATCAATTCGAAGAAAGTTCGTTCCCAGTTATTTCAACGTCATGACGTATTTGTCATTGGTCCCCCATGGGACCACAATCTAAGACTTAAAATCTTGGAACAAAAATTTTTGCTTTTGTGAAACTTGTTGCATCCTGGGTTGTTGTTTGAAAAAGACAATTTGCTGGAAAGCCAGGGTTAATTAAGTTTATTTGTTCCATCGTATGCGGATAACTTTAATATTATATTTTTATGTTTTCAAATAGTAATTTATTAAGAAACATATACCCATAAAAAATTAATAATTTTACTTATAAATTGATCAATCGAATATGATATAGATAAGTTATAAATGCAAATCAGATATAGATACAATACAGATAAAAATCCGATAATCCATTTGTCAAGAAACACATATCCATAAAAAACTAACAATTTTACTTATAAATCGATCAAATAGATATGATACATATATGATATAGATAAGTTACAAATATAAATCAGATACAAATACGATAAAAATAAAAATTTAATAATCCAAACAGACCCCAATCAACTCCCTTCAAATATATCGACTTTTACACTATAACTTCTTTAAGGTAATGACTCCCAAATCGGGATGAATAGATACATATGGTTTGTGGATGAGATTTACTCATATCATATTCTAAAAATGCAATTTTCAGAACCCATCATGAGCCATTCTAAAAACTTATCATTTATATCATATAGGCTTTATAAGATATAAAATATTACGTGGAATACTGAAATTTGTAAAGTTTTTTTATAATATTTTTATCATTCTAAAATTTTAAGATAAATTTTTAATAGTTTAAACATCTCAAGCAAATTTTATACCTGATCAAGATTAACTGAATCACAAATCTCATGGAGATCGTAAACTCTAGTGTCGCACTCACCCCGATACCTCTAATAAGATGCCTTTAATACTTGTGCTAAAAAAAAAAAAAAAAAAAGGAATGGAAGAAATTTCCTTTCCGGTTATTTCAATCGAAAAGTTTGCTTTTCGTAAAAGTTGTTGCCTTTTGGTTACTATTTTATTAATTAATTTGGATTATATTATATTACTATAGGTATAGTCCTATGGATGAGTGGATATTTAGGAATACTTTGACTTGCATACAATATACTTGCAAATATATCTCCTACATAATTGGTAAGATATGAATAGACCTCATCCCATTTTTAAACTGTGGTTCTAGCTTTTACAAATTTTGAATATTGTAGATAACTCACAAACCATTAAAAATTTATGGGTATACTCAAGATATGAATTTTTTTTTTTTTTTTTTTGGTAATCAATGTATGAGTATTTTTTATGTATTTTCAGATGCTATAATGAGGTTTAGTCACGCATTGAAACTTTAGGAAATCTATTGGTATTCATTTAATAGTTGAGGAGTGTAAAGATCCCACATGCTCAATTCTTAAATTAAGCGCACCAAGTCCCCAACCACGTATAACTCTTACGAATTATACGTAAGGTTGTCTTAAAAGAAGGTGTTTATGTTGAATATTGCTACTCAATTTTAGGTTATGAAATTATTTAGTTAGATTCTGACAGCAATTGGATTTAGCAGTGGAAATAAATTTTATAAAGCAATTTCGAAATAAAGACATTTCAAAACTTCCACTCTCTCAAGTGGAAAATTATTCGATTAAATAAAGCTTTGCAAAAGTTAAATTACAAAACATGAGCTCTACTATGCCCTTTAAAGAATATAACAAGTTTAAATCATAAATCCAGCCCTCACTAATACAAAACAAAAAGAAATAAAATAACTAAACTACATCCACGCTCTTGCTCACTTCACTCATTCGCAAATTCTCTCCGAATCATCACAAGCGCCCAAAACCCGAGTCAAGCATCATCACATCAATCATCATCATCAACATAAACTCCATAAACAACAACATCATCATCAACAAGGAACACCATCATCATCCTCAATATATCACCTGGAGAAAAGGACGATAACAGTACATAGTAACACAATCACACCCGAAGTGGCACGTGAGCTTAACTAAATGCAATGCATCAATCCACAAGTTATTATCTTTCCATTAAAATAAACAAATCAACAATGGAGCACTCATACTCTAGAACAAGTCAATGGGAATCTGGGGTCTTGAGTAACAGCAGCTACTCAGGAGGTTGATATAAGCAGTCTGAATACCTATATCTATTCCATAAAAGTAATCTCATCTAGAGTTTGTAGCTGTTACTCAACTTTACTTAACTTAGTCCACAATATGAATCTAGTTCACCCGTTCCCATAAACGTTGAACTAAACCATAGTATTTCATTCCAAGTTTAAAAAAACGTTATACAGACACTACACTCTCTATCGATCACCTGCTTAACCATAAAAGAATCGCTATTGCATCATAGCATACCATTGCATCATGACTAAGGTTAAAGCACCTAACTACCGTATCATTGCATCATGACAATGTTGCCGCTCCTCAAACCAGATTCAATGACGTAATAGACAACCAATACTCATCAATTATTAAGGCGAGTTTAAGTTCTTAATCCATTTTAGATGCCTATCCTAACATCCAACATGCAAGTTACTACGTACCTTGAATATGAAATCCAAACATAGCCTTAGAAGGAATTTCAAAATATAATCCATAAGATAATTTAGATATCCACTTTTATTAAGGAAAGAACTCATATAAGAAACTAAAATAAATTAATCATCCACTTTCTCAAACTTTTATTAACCCTATTTGATCGGACACTAACTTGGAATACCGCTATGGCTGCGAAAATAGCCACCGCCAAAATACGGACAGTTCTCCTTTGTCTGTCAAAGAATTTCTTTTCTCTTTATTTATAGTGTTTTATTACAAAAGCATTAACAAAGAATTCATATACCAAAAACATTCATTTTCCAAGTAAACACACATTTGAAACAGCATATTCCCCATATTATTCAAAGATCATCCCAATTCATTCATCTAAGCTAATTATTAGCTATTAACCCATTTTAGCTTAACCTTAGCTAAATCTTTTAGAATTAGTCATTTAATTTATTTACTAAATCAAGTTGATTAAACTTAAACAATCTAATTCATTTTAGCTTAGTGAAGTTCATTAAGTCATGTTGTACTTAGATTCATTACTAATTAATTATACATCTAGGATCAATGTCAACTCGAGCTTACATTAACTTAAACTTAGCCAATTTAATTAACCTTAATCATTTAATTCAAAAACTAAGTCAAAGATGTTAAACTAACTCAATCTAATTCATTTTAACCCATTTAAGTCTATTTAATCAAGTTGAACCTAAGTTCATTTTATAACTAACTTATATATTTAATTCAACTATTTATTAAATCTACAAATCCACTTAATTCATGCTTCATTATATCCTTCAATCATCATTACACATCAAATATCATTAATCTATCTCATTTTAGTCCAAAAAGATCCATTTCCTAAGCAAAACACATTTAACATGCAAAACACAAATTTTTAACTTAGTTTGAAAAACACAATAGCTGGAAAGAACTAAAATTTAAGCATCAATATGTTTCGAATTTATAAAAACTCAAAATATGAAAATTGTAGATCTCTTTTTAAACTTTCTATAGAAACTTGGATCACCTCAATCGGAGGTTATATGAAAAAGTTATGGCCAAAATACGATTAAGCTGCGAAATAGGGCAACAGTGTAAAATGAACGTCGGCACTTCCACACCGGCAGTGTAGAGATTCAACACCGACAGTGTTGGAGGCAGTGTTAAGGAATTGGCATGCTGATCACTTCAACATCGGCTCAAAGCCAGCAGTGTTGAAGTACCAGATGCCCGTGTACGTGACAGAACACGCTTTTGACAGATGCTTATTTTCAAAAACTTCAGTTTTGCAAAACATTTTAACACTTCCAAACTTCTCCAAATCACTTCTAAGCTTCCTAAACTTAATATATGAACTCCTTAACATCAATCATCCATATTCAATATATCAAACAACATACAATCCACTTCAACCACTAACAACTCTAAATCAATATTCATCATCTTCGATCTCAAACCCAACTTCTAACAACTATAACTTCAATACACATATATATAAACAGCACTCTCATCCCAAATCAACATAAATTCATCAATTATTAACTTAAACAGCAAATAAAACAAAGATAACTTGAAATAAAAAACTTAGTTTTTGGAGAAACATGCATAAATGAATTTCTTTCCACACTTCTAGCTTGATTCCTATTTTCTATCTTCTTCCTTAGCTTTAATTTCTCTTCTTGATCTTGTTTAAGATTTGAGATTGAGAGGGAGAGATCAAAGGAAAAAGAGAGGAAGAAAGAAAGAAAGAAAGAAAGAAAGAAAAGAAGGAAGAAAGAAAGAAACGTAAAAAATGAAAAGAAAGGAGAAGAGGGTAGGGAAAGAATAAGAAAAGAAAAGGGATAATGATATAATTAATATACTATGGAATAAGGATAATAGATTTAGAACTTTCAAATCAATGTCTTTAGTTCTAAAAATATTTAGGAGATGATTTCAAAACCAATAGGTTAGAAATTAAGAACTTAAAGTAAGAACTTAATTTAGGAATTTATTTATATCAAATTGATATTCAACTTGAGTTCGGGTTTAATAACTAATGTTTTTATACAAGCAAATGAACTCAAATTTTAAGGACATTTAGAAATTGGAGTTTAGGCTAAGAATCAAAGGTTTAGGAATCCTCTCAACATTTTAAATAACATGTTTAGAGATTTAGGAATTGAAATCTCAATTTTCATTTAATTAATTACTAATCTAACTTTGTCAACTTGTCTATTTATATCCTATGATTAATTTAATTCATTTAAATCTATCTAAACGCAATTTCCAATATATGTGAAGGTTTGGGGTATTTCAAGGAGTATATTTATAAACTTCTGTTGAAAAGTTTTAATATTTTGATTATTTTAAATTCACGTGTTTTAAGTTGTTTTTATTTATGATTTATGGACTTTTTATTTTTTTTTTCGCACAACCTTATCTTAAAAAATAGTGCACAAACATACATTGTAAATTTTTGTTGCTATAGTAATATCTTAAAAAATATTCTACCTGTCGAAAAGAGAATCGTCTTAAGGGTGAAATCAGTGCAAGCTATGTAAATCGCAAAATCAAAGGAAATTTATGTTTGAGTACGTAAAATGAATAAAAATGAAGAAAAGGATGGAAAAGTGGAGATATTAGTAGAACTTTTGTCATGACCTACCATTCCAAGCTCTACCGCTGCGAAGGGGACGCCCCTAGTCCCTTAGGCCATCTTGGGCAGGGATCGTGATGCTCCTCCCAACGCACCCTCAAGCACAACCAGGATACCAGAGACACTGTGTAACAACTTAGAACTTTACCCACCGACGTATTATCCGCTTTGGCCACAAGCCATACAGTTTTGTCATTTTGGTACCAGCGTTTCTCAGAGGGTTACCTATCCTAGAATTGCTCTACCTAGAGCACTCTTAATTTTGGATTTCTAACAAACTTCAAGTCATTGCATCGAAAAGGCGCCTCTGTGATTAGAGTTCTACCATCTATATTTGAGGGGTATTACATACTTCTCCACTTATAGAACTAACATCCTCATCAGTTTCGTTACATAGGTCCAGAACCACTGCTCTAATATCATTTGTCACGACTTGCTACCCCAGGCTCCACAACAGCAGAGGAGGCACCCCTAGGCCTTTAGGCCAACCTGGGTAGGGATCGTGATGCCATGTACACTGGTCATCCCAGCACATCCTCAGGCACAATCAAGACACTAGAGACACTGTGTAATGACTCGAAACTTTACCCACCAAGGTATTATCTGCTTTGGTCATACACCGTACGATTTTGTCCTTTTGGTGGTAACGCTTCCCAAGGGAAGAGGCTCACCCATCCTAGGATTACTCTGCTTAGAGCACACTTAACTTTGGAGTTCTGACAAACTCTAAGCTATTACACCGAAAAGGCGCCTTTGTAATTAGAGTTCTATCATCTATATTTGAGAGGTATTACAACTTTAACGCCAAATTGTTTCTTTTTTTCCCCTCCTTTTTGAAAGAAATAGGTAGAGCACATAAAATTATACAAATACCTCAAATAAAGTTAAAAATTTTTAAATAATGGATATTTTAGTCTACCTATAATATAGACTTATAGAATACAAACTTTTCATCTAATTTTCTTTCATTTCTAAAATAATAATTCAAATTAAAAATAAAAGTTACTTTTCCTTGGATTTCTTTTCCATTCTTTTTTTCCCTTGTGATTTTTTCTCATTTTCACTTCATTCAAAATCGCCAAACACAACATTAGGTTTTCTTTGATTTTTATATTTTGTAAACTAGAGTTGTAAATGAGCAAAATTGATATAATATTGTGACGAAGTCAAGCTAAAATTCAACTCAAAATTTCAAAATATGAGCACGAGTTAAAATAGTAGTGAACAAAATCGACTTGATGCGATTAAATTCATTTGAACTCGATTTTTTTGAAAATATCTTTTTGTTCAAATTAAAATATATATTGTTATAAATACTCAACTTAGACTCAATTAACATTTAAAATCAACTCAAAATCAATTAGACTTGCAAATTGATCCAACTAAATATTATGAAGTTCAAATTTAATTTGATAAACTACTCAAGTAGATAATATTGGAGTTTAAGTGAATGTAGGAGTAATTGAGATAGTTTGTTATGTGAAGAGGGAGAAAGAGAGAGAGAGAAGGGTAATCGTCTAATAAGTTTATTTTTTATATGAATGAAATGGATTCACTTAATTGTAATAAGATAGATGATTTCGCATGTAGAAAATTATTAATATGTATTTTACATTCCTTTCCTCATAAATGGTACCATGTTATTAAAATTTCAAAACAAAAGATTTATAACTATATGACCCATTTTTAGTGTGTTTTAAACCTTTTGTTTTTAGTATTTTCTAAATGCATCCTTAGATGCATATTTTAATTTTTATCGATACCTGTTCACATTAAGTCATTGACAGTGGAAGTTACCAATGTTCACACACTAAGTTGCCAACTTGCAAACGGGGAAGATAAATACACCGAAATGGGAAATTGCATGTAGTTTTTAGTTAATGCAATCGGAACGATAACTCCTATGATTACCTTTACACTTCTATTGTGGTTGCGTTGTCTATTATTATATATTAAATTTTATACACCAATAATACGAATACTTGAAATATATAAAATAAGTGTATTCATTTTTTATTAGAAATTATTTAGAAAATTTTAAGTCATGAATTATTTTAAAGTGCATAAACTTTCAACATTATTTTTTAAAATTCAAATTATAAAAAAGACATTGTATAACTAATTTATGCAATAACTTTCTCTCTTTCAAAAATAAAGGAATTCATTTAGTCAATTAGGATATTACATATGAAGCTCTATTTTTCCATCTTAAATAATATAAATATTCAGTAACTGTTAGGATCAATTCGAAGAAATTTCCTTCCCACTTAGCTCAACGTCATGACGTATTTATCATTGGTCCACCACGGGATCATAATCTAAGACTTGAAATCTTGGAACAAAAATTTTGCCTTTTTGTGAAAGTTGTTGCCTCCTGGTTTGTTGTTTCAAAGAGATAATTTGCTGGAAAGCCACGGTTAACTAGTCTGTTTGTTTCATTATATTCTTATCACTTTAACATCATATTTTTATCGTTTTTAAATAGATATTTATCAAGAAACATATACTAATAAAATACTAACTGTTTTACTTATGAATTAACTATTGAATTATTTTAACATTAATGGCCCATGTAATTTATGGTATGACTCTAATATGAAATATTCAATATGATGGTCATTTGGACATAATGGTAATTTTGAGTCACAGGGTTTCAAATCCCTCCACTCTCCTTATTTATATATGATAGTTAAAAGAAAAGTATCGTGACTTTTCATTACAGAATAGTTTTTTTTCATTCTCCACCATCAAAAGAGAAACAGAAAAGAAAAAAGTAGAGTGGGAGAAAATCACCAAGACAAAATCGAACAGATTTTCTTCTCTTGATTGGAATTCAAAATCATGGACAACAGTATGTATCAAAACCATTATAATTTTTATTATTTCTATTATGTTTAGAAGATCCTGATTTGGAAATTAGTTTTACATGAAGATTTTTTTTTTGTAAAATCTAAGAATTTCTAACAATTGGTATCAGAGTGGGTATGGAAAACCTATTCAATTTAATTTTTCGAAATGTTCCTACATTTGCATTAACGAATTATTGCTTTTCATGTTTTCCGTTTCGGAATTTACCAGGATATCATGTAATGTTCATGTTTTCCGTTTCGGAAAACAATAATATTTCATAAAACATGAATGAAGGAACATATGTTTCCGTAATATAAATGTTCCATGAAATATTCCTGATTTCCGAAAATGAAATATAGACAACGGGATTTAACATGACGTGATTTTGAATCCTGGAATTGGATTTGACCGGAATTGGAAGTGTACGAGTACGAACATTTAACGGAACGTTGAATTATGTGTTCCTATTTCCAAACATAGTTTGGTCTGTGTATGCTTCACGAACATGGAAAATAAAAACAAATATCTGCAAATATATATATGTGCTATATTTCTGATATTTTCCGCATTAACGATAGTTTATTGATATTTGTTAATTTGAATGATCTTAATGATTGAAAAGTTTGATGTTTGTTGAGATTATGTTAGTGTAAATGAAATGTCAAAAGCTTGTTAGTCACCAAAGTGGCCTAGCTTGGAAGGATTTAAATATTTAATTGTGAATTTCAATTGTTCATCTTCTTTAGATGCTAATAAAATGATATAAAAGTTTGAAATGAACAATTGTAATCATTAATCATAAGGCTAGGAGATCATCCAAAGATGGATCATTGCTTATAATTAATGATACTAAAAGAGATTCATTGATATACTGGTGAATATGGCTATATATCCAAAGATAACATACATATTGACTTAAGTATGATTGATTGATCTATCAAAGTATATTTATCTAAGCATCATTATTGATTAAAGTTATGCATTAAGGTATCACCCAAAGGTGACCTTAAATACATAGTTAAAGTTTATCATTTGTTTGAATCCATTTAAGTTTACTCAAAGCATTAATATGTATATTTGGATTACATTTACAGCTTCTAGTAATTTGTTCGCTTTGGGCAATGGAATGATCAAGTTCAATGGGCTAAACTATGCGGAATGGTCTGAACAGATCCAATTTCAACTGGGCATTTTGGATTTGGACCTAGCAATTATTTCTGATGAAAAGCCTGCAGCCATTACTGAGACTAGTACTGAGTCAGACAAGTCTCTTTATGAGACTTGGGAACGGTCTAATAGGCTGAGTTTGAACTTGATGCGAATGACGATAGCTGAAAATGTCAAGCCATCGATGCCTAAGACGAAAATGCAAGGGAATTTATAATGAGAATTAAGGAATACTCTCAATCAGATATAGCTGACAAATCTATTGTAGGGAGCCTAATGAGTGAGCTAACGACCAAGAAATTTGATTGGTCACAGCCCATTCATGATCATGTGACATGCATGGCTAATCTAGCAGCAAAACTGAAGTTAATGGGTATGGATGTGAGTGAATCTTTTTTGGTTCAATTCATCATCAATTCGCTTCCTCCTGAGTTTGGTCAGTTCCAGGTGAATTACAACACCATTAAGGAAAAATGGAACCTTCAGGAAATAAAGGCCATGTTGGTTCAGGAAGAAGGGAGATTAAAGAAGATGAAGGATCACTCTGTTCATCTCACTGTTCATAATGATGCTGGTAGCAGTAAGTCTAAACCAGGCAAGAAGGGTAAGAAGAAGGACAAAGCCTCTATGAAAGTTGGTGGAGGTCAAATCCATAAGGATCAGAAGTGTTTTTTCTACAAGAAAACGGGTCACTTCAAGAAAGATTGTCTAAAAAGAAAGGCTTGGTTCGAAAAGAAAGGTATGTACTGTATATCAGTATGTTTTGAATCAAATGTAATTGAAGTGCCTAATAATACTTGGTGGTTAGACTCTGGGGCTACTATTCATGTGTCACATATTATGCAGAGATTCCTTTCAATCCAGCCCATAAGAGGAACTGAACAGTTTCTTTATATGAGAAACAGAATGAAGGCACGAATAGAAGGAATTGGGATGTACAGATTGATTTTGGATACTAGGTGTCGCTTGGATCTAGAAAAGTGTATCTATGTTTCTGAATGTGCTAGAAATTTAGTTTGTTTTGCAAAGTTGGATGAAGTAGGTTTTAACTTTAAGATTGGAAACAGTGTATTTTCATTGTATAGACATTCGTACTATTATGGATCTGGTACTTTAGTTGATAATTTATATCGTTTTAATCTTGATGTTATGTATGTTGAATCTCTGTTTCTTGTTGAGCATAGTATAGGTAACAAACGTAATGCACACAATGATTGTTCTGCTTTCTTATGGCATCAAAGATTAGGTCATATATCCAAAGAAAGGGTAATGAGGTTGGTGAAAGGTGAAATCTTGCCTCAATTGGATTTTACTGACTGGGATATATGTGTTGATTGCATAAAAGGTAAGCAAACTAGACATATATCAAAGAATCCAGCCACAAGAAGTAATGAACTCCTTGAATTGATACACACTGATATTTGTGGTCCTTTTGACATTCCAACATGGGGTGGTGAAAAGTATTTCATCACATTTATTGATGATTACTCACGATATTGTTACTTATATCTGCTGCATGAAAAGCCACAATCAGTTGACATCCTAGAGGTGTTTGTTAATGAAGTTGAAAGGCAGTTAGATAGAAATGTGAAAGCAGTGAGATCAGACAGAGGTGGTGAATATTATGGTAAATTCAATGAAAGTGGACAATGTCCTTATCCAATTGCAAAATTCCTTGAAAGTCGAGGCATATGTGCACAGTATACAATGCCTAGTACACCACAACAAAATGGTGTGGCTCAAAGGTGGAATCGTACACTTATGGATATGGTTAAGAGTATGTTAATTTACAGCACTGTACCTTTATCCTTATGGATGCATGCATTAAAAACTGCTGCATATCTGCTCAACAGGGTTCCTAGTAAAGCAGTCTCTAAGACTCCTTATGAATTATGGACAGACAGGAAACCTAGTTTAAGGCACCTTCATGTTTAGGGCTGTCCAGCGGAAATAAGGATATATAATCCACATGAAAGAAAGCTTGATGCAAGAACCATTAGTGGTTACTTCTGGCTATCTTGAAAAATCAAAAGGGTACAGATTTTATTGTCCTAACCATAGTACAAGAATAGTTGAGTTTGGTATTACTCTATTCATTGAAAATGGTCAATTTAGTGGGAGTGGGGAATCACGAAAGGTGGATATTAGAGAATTTCAAGAAGAGACCCTTATACCCAGTGTTTCTACTCAGGTTGTTGTTCCTTTTGTTGCATCACAGTCAACCAACAAGCCGAAATGACAAGTTGATATTCAAAACACATAAAGTGACCATATTAAAGGTGAACCAAACAACAATGTGCAAGTCACAAATGAGCAAGGGACACCACAAGAAATGGCATTACGGAGGTCTATGAGACAGAAAAGACCAGCTATATCGAATGACTATGTGGTTTACTCACTTGAACATGAATCTGACTTAAGCATTGATAAAGATCCAGTCTCATTTAGACAAGCCATGGAATGTAGTGATTCTGAAAAGTGGTTCAATGCCATGAAGGAAGAGATGAAATCAATGGATGTAAATAAAGTCTGGGAGCTAGTAGAGTTGCCTGAAGGATCAAAACGAGTTGGCTGTAAATGGGTCTTTAAGACTAAGCGAGACTCAAACGGCAACATCGAAAGATACAAGGCCAGACTTGTTGCTAAAGGTTACACTCAAAAGATGGCATTGACTATAAAGAGACCTTCTCTCAGTTTCTAAGAAGGACTCCTTAAGAATTATTATGGCTTTGGTGGTTATGATTTAGAGCTTCACCAAATGGATGTAAAAAGCCTTTTTGAATGGTGACTTAGAAGAGGAAGTTTATATGGACCAACCTGAAGGTTTCATAACCACAGACAAGAAAATTTGGTGTAAGTTAAAGAAGTCGATATATGGATTAAAACAAGCTTCCCGACAATGGTATATTAAGTTCAATAATACCATTACATCATACGGTTTTGTAGAGAACACCATTGATCGTATCTATATGAAGGTCAGTGGGAGCAAGTTTATTATATTGGTCTTATATGTCGATGATATCCTTTTGGCTACTAATGACATGGGTTTGTTACATGATGTAAAGAAATTTCTCTCTGAAACTTTTGAAATGAAAGATATGGGCGAGGCATCCTATGTGATAGGAATAGAGATATTTCGCAATAGATCACAAGGATTGTTAGGATTGTCTCAGAAAAGCTATATCAATAAAGTATTAAGAGATTTAGAATGGAAAATTGCTCTGCAGGAATAGTTCCAATTCAGAAAGGGGACAAGTTCAGTGAATTGCAATGTCCAAAGAATGATTTGGAACGAAAATCAATGGAATCCATTCCTATGCATCACTGGTTGGAAGCTTGATGTATGCTCAGACATGCACTCGCCAGATATTAGTTTCGCTGTAGGAATGTTAGGCCGATATCAAAGTAATCCTAGAATAGATCATTGGAAAGCTGCAAAGAAAGTACTTAGGTACTTACAAGGCACCAAGGATTATATGCTTACTTATAAAAGGTCAAGTCATCTTGAAGTAGTGGGCTATTCGGATTCAGATTATGCTGGATGTGTAGACTCGAGGAAATCTACATTTGGTTACATGTTTCTGTTGGCTGGAGGAGCAGTTTCATGGAAGAGTGGGAAGCAGTCTGTCATTGCTACTTCCACTATGGAGGCTGAATTTGTGGCATGCTTTGAGGCCACTATTCATGCATTGTGGTTGCGGAATTTTATCTTAAGGCTTGATTTAGTCGACAGTATAGATAAGCCGTTAAGAATTTATTGTGATAATTCTGCAGCTGTTTTCTTCTCTAAGAATGATAGGTATTCTAAGGGTGCGAAACACATGGATTTGAAATACTTATCTGTTAAGGAAGAAGTGCAAAACCAAAGAGTGTCAATTGAGCATATTAGTACTGAACTGATGATAGCGACCGTTAACTAAAGGTTTGCCATCGAAAACGTTTACTGGACATGTTGAACGGATGGGCATTTTAGACAGGTCCTCACAGATTTGATGGTTAATGTATAAATATATATACATATGGTTGTACTGCTCGTATTATTATGACACTTATGAATTCAGTTAAAGTTATGGTTTTGCTTGCTCTTTTGTTATCTACATCAGGTTGTATACAGTTATTGTTTATGAGATAACTAGTAGCATATTTGGAAATGACAATTTAAAGTTTTAATGTTCCTCGGTTAAGTTATTATGAATTATAATGATCATGTGATACATGGAAGGAATCATGTCATTAAAAGATGTGTGACCGCCATGATCCAACCATTTTAATTCAATTGAGAATTCTGATTTGATGAACTCTAAATATGGTGCACTTTTATTGGTAATTGATTCATCATGTCGTAATATGGGCCAAGTGGGAGATTGTTAAATTATTTTAACATTAATGGCCCATGTGACTTATGGTATGACTCTAATATGAAAAGTTCAATATAATGGTTATTTGAGCATAATGGTAATTTTAAGTCATAGGGTTTTAAATCCCTTCACTCTCCTTATTTATATATGATAGTTAAAAGAAAAGCATCCTGACTTTTCATTACAGAATAATTTTTTTCATTCTCCACCATCAAAAGAGAAACAGAAAAGAAAAAGGTAGAGTGAGAAAAAATCACCAAGACAAAATCGAACAGATTTTCTTTTCTTGATTGGAATTCAAAATCATGGACAATGGCATGTATCAAAACCATTATAGTTTTGATTGTTTCTATCATGTTTAGAAGATCTTGATTTGAAAATTAGTTTAACATGGAAGATTTGTTTTTTTGTAAAATCTAAGAATTTCTAACATTAACCAAATAGATATAATATAGATATAATATAAATAAATTATAAATATAAATCGGATAAAGATATATTGACTTTTACACTATAACTTCTTCAAGGTAATGACTCCTAAATCGGGGTGAATAGATATGTATGGTTTGTGGATGAGATTTACTCATATCCTATTCTAAAAATGTAGTTTTTAGAACTTATCATGTGTCATTCTAAAAACTTATAATTTATAGCATATCGGCTCTATAGGATATAAAATACTACATGGAATACTGAAATTCGTAAATTTTTTTATAATATTATTATAATTCTAAAATTTTAAGATAAATTTTTAACAGTTTAAACATCTCAAGCAAATTTTATACCTGATCAACATTAACTGAATCACACCTCTTCTGGGGATCATAAACTCTAGTATCGCACTCGCCCCATATACCTCTAATAAGATGCCTTCAATAGTTGTCCTAAAAAAAATAAAGGAATGGAAGAAATTTCCTTCCTGGTTATTTAAATCCAAAAGTTTGTTTTTCGTAAAAGTTGTAGCCTTTTGGTTATTATTTTATTAATTAATTTGGATTATATTATATTACTATAGGTATAATCTTATGGATGAGTGGATATTTAGGAATACGTTGACTTGCATACAATATACTTGCAAATAGATCTCCTATATGATTGGTAAGATACGAATAGATCTCATAGGCTTTAAAAGTGTGGTTCTAGCTTTTATAAATTTTGAAAATTGTAAATAATTCATAAACCAACGCTATCTAAAAATATATGGTTTTTTTTCCTTTTTTTAATTAAGACGAGTACTATTTGTGTATTTTCAGATGCTATAATGAGGTTTAATCGCACATTGAAACTTTAAGAAATCTATCGGTATACATTTAACTGTTGAGGAATATATTTATAAATTTTTAATATTTAATTATTTTAAATTCACATGTTTTGAGTTGTTTTTATTTATGATATGTGAACTCTTTATTTTTTTTTTCTCTCTCGCACTCTTGTCTTAAAAAATAGTACACAAAACAAATATACATCGTAAACTTTTGTTGCTTCAGTAATATCTCAGGTTGTAACTGACTAAACTCAAATATTCTACTTACCTAAAAGAGAACCGTTAAGGGTGAAGATGTGCAAGTTATGGAAAAATAGATACGTGTTTGCAACACTCTCCATTAAGAGTATACTAAATATAATTATGGGACTGCATGCAGTATATGATACACCCTCAATGGATAGTGTTACAAAAAATAGATAATTCAAGGGCCACCTGTGTCACGAACCAAATAAGGGCCTCTAGTAGAATTATTCTAAAATTATCATACCACATGTGCACTCACAATATGAGAATCGTCTTGTAAGCTAGAAATTATAAGACTTTATTTATTTAATTACTTTATATAATTTAATTAATCATATATATAATTTTTTTTATTTAAACATATTGAGGAAACCAATATTCCATAATTCACTAGAATCACAGAGAATCGATATCCCCTATCAAATACTAAAACTGGGGTTTTTAACTTACATACTACAAGGCCTCAAAAGATTATGCCATTTGTCTAATTTATTTTCTAAGTTCGTTTTACATGTAATTTATTCTTCTATCTTCACAAAGTCCAACGACAAAGTACTCTCCACATAATCTTAGCCCAGTCTTAGCATGTAATATTTCTGTACAGAAATTGTATGCGTGTGAGCAAAACCATGGCTTAGTAAGTTTGTTCCTCACTACTATTGATCACGCAAGTTATCAAGCATTAAATTAACATTCATGCAAATCTATGTACACACGATATAAATCACACATGATGAATGAAAGCAACACATCTATGGAAGTCTAAAGCCGTAGACGATGTAGATTTGCGCTGTTTATATATTAGTTTTGTCTTATACTTACCCGCATAGGAAACCCTATCTTATTCGAACAGAGCGGTCTAGCGACAATGTCCACCCAGACAAACCCAATGCTTACCTATCATTGGTAAAAAGCAAATATTCCCCAACATATATTTTATTTTGGTTAATATTTAAAATTATCTCAACGTATCTATCACCCAATATTGGTGAATATAACAAGTAGATCCCAACTCATGCAACATATACCATCATCACATGACAAGTAGACCTCGACTTGGGCAACATCCACTATCAAAACATTACTCGAAAATGTCTTAAGTTCATTTCATAAACCATTTTAGTAGAACTCAACAATTTCAAAGACAAAAAAAGCGACTTCAGATACTCCAAGTCATATTTCTTTAGAGGTACATTTTGAAAATACTTTCAATTACAAATCTGGGACATATCTTATAAGGGTTTCAATCACATGCGATGAATATATCCAATTAATTTAGTTGAATATTTAAAGTTATCCATTTTATTCTGGCGATCATGCAGGTTATTACATATACAATAATCAGTCATTCAACAGATAAGCAATATAACCAACATAACAATAAGCAGTATCAAGCATAAGCAAATATTAGATCATTAGAACTCCCTCGCCTAAGCACTATTGTTCACTTGATACAACCTTTGGAAATACTTGGGACTTGAGAACACGGACTCAATACCTCATATGAAATGAAATAATAATCACTCATTATTATACATATAGCTTTGTAATAAATCCAATTGGTGCTTAAATGTCCTAAACTCGGGTTTTAATGTTTCTAATTCCATTTTCACATTCTTGATCTGGTTTTATCATATGGATAATCATTTTAAAGCTTGTAAGGCTTATTTTTCTCAAGTGGGACTATGAAGATCATATAAACTTAGTTTATTTAGAAAAAGTACCATGAATGATGCTAAATACCTATTTTACTTGTGTCATCTTAAATTAGGACTATTGTACTCATTTTAACTTGGACTTTCACATATGAATAAGCGTTGAAAAGCTTATAGAGTGTAGTTTTCAATTATCATGTTAAATTAATCATTTTGTAAGTTTTTCTCCATGTTTTTCTAAGGATCTAAAAGGTATCCTAAGGATGTTGATTCTCTTTATTTTGTGCCTTCAATTCTTACTTCAAGCTCATTTCCTTTCTTAATGTGTACTTTATCAAATTGCAGTGTTCAAACTCACTTTTAATTCATTATTTTACAATTAATCGATATATAGACTTATTGTCATGCCCCAACTAGGGTTAAGACATGTCCAGTTTCGCCACGTATAACGATGGAGCGTCATACACAAAGGCAAACCTAAAAGATTAGTTTATCTAATTCATTTGCTAGCCAATTTTATATTTAGAAATCATTTATTTAGTTTTGAAAACTTTAAATGATGCAATGGAAAATGTAGATTTTATAAGATATCTAATAAAAAGCTACTCTCATGAGTAAGCCAATCATAAAAGATAACATCTGATAGCATTTGATAACATTAGTCTCAAAAGTTTCCTTAAACATCCAAAGGAGATATCAACTGTAAAGAAAGTATTTGAAAAATATTAGAAGTTCTAATACAAATCTAGGGCTCTCAGCTATGCCCAAAAGATGATAAAAAGTCTGAAAATGAAAGTCCAAATAAAATTAAGATGTGAACCATAATCCTAATCACTAACCTCATCCAGCAACTCCTCAAAGTCGGTCCCTACCCCGTGTCATCATAATACTCGTTATCAAAACCATCAATACTTGAAAAATAACAAATGTGAGCCGAAGCCCAGTACATAGTAACGTAACCACATGCGATATGACACACATGCCTAAACTACATGCAATATAACAGTCAACATTTTATGTTTATTATTTAAGGTGATTCAAATAACACGCGAGCACTCACACTCCAGGCAACAAGCCATAGGAATCTGGAGGTTCTAAGTAGCAGCAACTACTCGGGGGGTTGATTAAGGCAGGCCAAATACCTTAATCACCTAGAGGAACATTCTACATAGTAGCCTCGTCTAGGGTTCACTGTTGTATGCATCTCCATTTATTTCAATCCATAGTGATATGCAGCTCAATCAACATCAATAGTCATGAACTACATATACAACTTCTCACCGAACATAAATGGACGTTATCCCGATATCGTTTACCCTATCAACTACCAGTCGAACCACCAACGATGTCCTAAGCACCCAACTATCGTGCTGGCATTTACCTAATAAGGTTGTTGCTCCCCGGCCCGGATTAAATGACACATGCACAATCAGCACATTTAGTTATTAGGTCATCTTTAAGTTAAGTCCATTTGAGAATGCCTATCCTAGGCAAACAACACGCATGTTACTGCATACCTAATATCAAAACAGTAGACTGTAGAAGATCACAAGTAAGACAATAGGTTGATTGAATATCTGTTAAGAAAGATTAATTTATATAAGTATTGAGTATACAAACTAATGATTCAAGTCACATTGATTAGTCAATATAACGTAAGGCCTTATGTGATATAAGGTCTTTAGTTTATAATTGAGTTAGATCTAATTAGGATAATTAGGCTTAGATAATTTAGACTAAGTCCATAGAATTCGGAAATTGGATATATTATTTAGATGTATTGGGCCTTTAGGGATCCTAGGTTAGGCCCAATAAGAAATTATCTAAGTGTTTAACTTTTTAGGGTAATAGGCTTTAAGGTTTAAGAATTGAGCCCATTAAGGAATATAAATATTAAATTAGCTAGAATCGAGCTTTATTTTGAATTTAGGTCCAATTAGAGTAGTATTGGTTATGGGACCTAAGAATTATGCTCAAGCCCAATTGGAATATAATTTAGACCCTAAATTAAGCTATTAGGCCTTCTGATACCCTATATAGGCCCACTAAGGATACTTTAGGGCTTTTGGGCCAATAGAAATGATTTGAGCCCAATTAGATATTTCAATACCTGGAATTGATAATGAGCTTAAATATTTTGGAAATCGGTCCAATTGGAATAAGTACGGGTATTGGGCTCATATTATGGAATTTAAGCTCATGAAGCAAAAGTTAGGTATTGTCTATATTTTGGATGTTTATGCCCTAAATGGCTAGGGAAAACTTATTAGAATTCAATTTGGGCCTATTTAGTACAAATAGACCTAGTTGGCTAGAAATTATGTTCTTGGGCCTAAGGTAGTATTTCTAAACCAATTTTATCTAATTAAGTTTGTTTGTAGGTATTTAGTCAATTTGGATTTTATTTTAGAATTTAAGCTCATAACCAATTATTAAAGCCCATAACCAATTATTAAAACCCAAAATTATTAATATTAGCCCAGTTATACATAAATTCATTTTTAAGTCAATTTTAGGTCATTTAGGTAAAGCTAGACCTATTTTTACTATCTTGGCCCATTTTAGCCCATTTAATCCTAGAATATTTAATAATTAAATTTTATAGCTCATGATATTTGTCGAATCCATTTAATTGCTGATTACCTATTTTAAGCCCAATTAGTTAATCAAAACCTATTATAACTCGGTTTAGTATATTTTGTCCTATTAAGCCTGTATAATAGCCCAATTTAGCTACTAAAGCTCATAATAATTTAGTTGTATTAACTTAGTCTCATACTTTATTCAATTACCCAACTTTACAATTAAAATCTATTTTATACCTAATTAAGCTAATTTAGTATGCTAACCTATATATATATATCCAATTTTAATTTAACAAAAAGCCTAATAAATCAAAATATGCCTAAAATAACTAATTATTACTAACTATACATCAATCAAGCTAGTTTGATAATTATTAAATTTAATTACATTTAGATTTCACAAATTTTTCAAAGAAAACAGAGCTAGAAAACAGGGGAGGTCTGCGCATCGGTTTGTTTTTGGACTGGTTCACCTTGATCTTTGTGCTTTTCAGTCAGGTTCGGTTTTGATATAAAAACTACACATCCTAAGCTTTCAAATCATTGTAGTTTCATTGGAAAAGGAAAAATAAAACAGACTGGTTCGGCCTATGCAAGAAGTCTGGTTCAAACAACGTTTTTCACTGTACATCCGAAAAAGAAAAATCTCGAAAAAATATTAAATGATCTTAAAAAAATTCTAAAAATTTCCACATCATATATACACCTTTTGAACATCATTTCTAAAAGTTTCGTGAAAAAATAATTACAATTGGTATTTTATTTATTTTTATCAATAAATACGCCTATTAGGCCTTTAAAAATAATAAATAAATATGAAAAATTATGAAACCTTCCAGTTTATATCCTAAGATGATATACTATCATTTCTATAAATTTTACATGAAAATAAATTTGTTTAATACCCCAACCAACATTACATATCATGGAAAACAATACTTTTATTTTTGTCTAGCAAATATATTATTGTTTTTATTCAATTTTCATCAAGAAAAATCATTGCAAAATCATATAGAACACATCAAAACAGATTACATAACATGTTAATTTATTTTAACCACATTTACACCGTAAATCCACTAAACAATACATAAATGATGCCAATATCAACACATTTTCACTAAACCAAGTAACACGTGATATTTCATATAAAACAAAAATTGCATATTTTGTATTTTTAGTATTACAACATATTATTTAGTAATATATTTCACTAATCACACTATCTAATTAAACAACTCACTTGTGGTAGCAAAACAAGCTTTGAACCCTCACTATCCTACTCCTAGGAATTTGGTGAAGCTCCTTTTGCCTCTAATCCAAGATTTCTCTTGATAAACACCTATTTTCAAAAGGAAAAATGGAGATTAATAGTGGCTTTAGGTGACTTAAAGAAGACATAAAACATAAAAGACTTAGTACCTATTATGGTATTGATAAAGGAAAGGGGTTTGTAGTATTTTAAGGTTAGTTTTGAGAGAAAAACGAGATGAAATTTTCTGCTAGAATGAAATGTAAAGTGATGGCTACTTTAGGATGCATTAGGGTTTCATTTTGTAAAAAGAAGGTAGGACAAAAATAATGACATTAGTTGGTAATATAAAGAATGTTTTAGAGTTTTATGGGTTGGCAAAATAACAATATTTGAATAAAAATTATGCTGAAAATTATTTAGGATAAAAATAGTAATATGAAGGTTCTAGAAGATTTTATGAGGGTTTAGAGCTAAAATGGTTAGTGGGTTGTATTAGCAATTTGATTGGGGTCTTAAGATGTGATTAGATGTCAAATAGACTTAGGAAATAGGTAGATTATTTTAGGAATTTTAATTTAGAAAATTTGAAGATGGTGAAATAAATTTAATCAATTAGGTGGTTGGATGGATATTTGATTAAAATTTAGGGTGTTGAGAAATTTAGATATTGAATTTCTAGAGAATTATTGAAATTGAGAAAAAATAGGAAAATTTGGTGATTGTAATTTTGGTGGATGGCTAAGTTGGTATTTAGGTTTGATTGATTTATTTGGTATAATGAAATGGGGAACTTATATGGTTTAACCTCTATTTCCCAATTGAAATCAATTTTTAGCTTAAATTTATTAATTCACTAACCATATCATGTATTTCATTTAATTTACTCAGTTGAATAGTCTAGCTTACTTTATTTTATTATATATTTTTTTGTTTTAATTTGGCTCAAAATTTCCTCTTATTTCCCACAAATTAATTTACATTTGACTACTTAGATTATCTTAGCATTTGGGGTTATTTCACTTATATTTATTTTTATTGTGCTTCTCTTGATCTTATTTTAAGTATGCATCTTTATTTAATATGATCATACTATTTAAAGATTTATATGGTTAGTATTATTCTACATTAGATCTAGATGGTTTGTATTATTCTCTACACTTTGTAACCTCAATATCATGGGTAGACTAAAACCTATATCTTAACCTAGGTATATATTTCCCTTAAGTTTAATTACTTGATTCTGGGTCATTATAATAATTAATATATACTTGAAATATTATAAATTAAGTTTTGAAATCCTAATTTCTTCATAAAGCTGAAACAATGTAATTATGTACATCTATATATTTCCTTTTTTTTTTTTAATTCAATGTTATCACCATATTATGACTTGTAACTAATTTAATATGAATTCTTCTAATTTTTAATTAGCTCAAAACTCATGGAAATTCATAAATAATTTATTTTTCTTAATTGTTCTAATTAATAAATTTTTCTCTCAATAACTTCTTTTTTATGATATGTCAATTATTACATATTTAGTCCTAGAATAATCATGATCTCTCTTTCTTTTCTATTTAGTCGAACATGATAATTCATAAAGGAATATTTTTGTTAAATTACCAAGATAATCTATCTTTCTAAAAATATGATAATCTTACTCACATGTAAATTTTTATAAATATATAGTCATATAATTACTACTACCACTACTACTATTATATATAAGGACAGAAATCTTCATATATGTGTATATATATATATATATATTTTTTTTTCAAATCTATCTAGTAATTATTTATCAAATATTCATCTTTAACCTATATATTAACCATTCATGAAATCAAATAAAATTATCCTATATTTTCTCCTAAATGAATTTAAGAACAATCATATCTTGATAGAGATAATTGAATATATATTCTTATTTATGCTTATGTGTCCTAAATTTATATTTTACTAGACTTATTATTATTTTCTGATTTCTAATCCTATTTTAACACTTAAATAGTCATTTTAAAGCTTATGAGGACTATTTATCATGATTTCTTCTATCTAGTCAATTTGATTCATCTAAAATTTCAATTACTAGAAAAAAATGTCCTAAATGATTTTAAACTTAATTTTAACCACTTATTCTTAAACTAAACGTAATATATTCATTTTTATTCCGTTTTAAACATATAAATAGTATTTGAAAGCTCTTTTCATTTACTTTTTAATAATATACTTAAATTTTATAAACTAAATATTTTTCTTTCCTTTCTCCTAAGGGACTGTGGGGGTAAATGCATAGGTATATATATATATATATATATATTATATTTTCATGTAATTTCTTATCTAATCACTAATATAAGTTCTCCTATTCTATAATATCATATATTATACTAAATTTAATTTGTTATTTATTTTCTTAGAAATATATACATATTATTTAAATGATTTATTTTTCTTATTAACTAATTAATCTTCTAATCACCCTTATCTATTTATATGAAGCAAATAATCATAGATCTTGAAATTAAATCAACATGGGTACCTATTTTTCTCTTCTTGGCTGAAACATATATGTAGATATATATTTATTTTGTTTCTTATTTATTTTTCTAAATCCACAATCTATACTAAATAATAACTATACTTGATTTAACTCATATGTTATGAACAAAACATTATTATAATTTTATTTTTTATTCTAAATTGAAACATATCAAAATACTATATAGGGTTTCCTTTATCTAATTCTTTCATTACTATATTTAAAAGCTTATATTACCCAAAATAAACTTAGTTTATATCATGATATTGGTTTTTCTTTATGTGATCGAAATTATAGAACCATAATTCTCAGTACTAAGTTTATTTTTAATTGATATTCTTGTTGTCATCTGCTATAATCATAGGGTTACAATATATTAGCTTGGCTTTTTAGGGAATAAGAGTTGAATTTCCTTTCTATATCCCCAGTAGTCTTTTCTAGAAAGAAAAAGAAAGATAGTTAATTTAAACTTTGAAGAATTTTCTATTGACAATAATAGTTAGAACTTAGAAAGACTTCCTTCCTTACCTTTCACACTTTATTACTAGATTATTGGTTGTTCCTTCTAATTTAGAGATTTTCTAAGGGCTTGAAAAAGTTTGTTTTAGTTTGACAAGGAAAGGAAAAGAGACACAATGGGTTGTGGGGTTTGGTTTACGGCATTTGTGAGTGAATTTGTAGTATTTTTTTTTATTTATTGCAGTTTAAAAGTGTAAGAAAGTGAGAGGATGTGGGGAACACATGATTCATGGCAACTTAAAGGGAATTAGGAGAAGAAAAAATAATCTAAAAAAAACAACAATGATTGGTTTTCACTATAGTCTTGGATCTAGTCTACATTCTATGGCTAAAGGGATAAAGTTTAGGAGATGATTTTTATGGTTAAGAATATGTTTGAAAAGTCTTGGTCTTCTCAGACTTTAATGCATGGATTTCTTGGAAATTTCCTTGATTCTTCTTCTTCTTTTAGTCAAGATGTGCAATGATGCCTTATCCTCTTGATTCATGCATGTGAAAGGAAGAAAATTTCCAATTCTTCTTGCAACCCATGGCAATGCATGTAAATAGAGAGAAAATTTCCAAGTCTCCTTAATTGATTAAAGATAAAAACATTAATTGAAGTGGTTTACTTAATTGAAAAAAAAATCAATTTGTTAATTCGTTTGTGAATTATGATATGATAAAATCAAAACTTCATCTCAAATTATTCTACAATATTTTATTCATCATTCTAAGTTGATATTTTAAACTTTAAGGTTATGCGATTAAAAGTCTTTAAGGTTGATATTTTTCCGATTAGGGTTTTATATAGTACTAAAATTCAAATTTAATATACATATATAAATGAAAACATTTAAGTAATCTTCTAGATTATTTATAATACTTCGTTGATGGTTATAAATTATTATATATGATTTTAATCTTACGCAATTGAGTAAAATTAAGTTATGAGCTTGTCGATTAAAAATTAAGTTTATGTAGTTAATTATTATGATTTAAGCTTAAACGATTAAATAATATAAATTTTTAAGTTTACGCAATTAGACAATATTGAAATTTTAATTTTATATAATTAAATATTACAATTTAAATTTATGCAATTAAATTACATTTTAAATTTGTGCAATTAAAGTTTTAAGACTTTAAAGTTTAAATTAGAATTTATCGATTCTAATCTTAATAACGTTTTTTATTTCATAATTATTATATTGAAATATTCATTTTAACCATTTCTTTAGTTAGTAACTTATCATATCATAAAATGCTACTTATTTTTTGTCTTTATAATATAATTTAGGATTTATTAGACTATAATTGTTTTTGCTATTTCAAGACAATATCTCTAAAATTAAGTCTAAGGCTTCTAAATTACTAGTAGAACACTTTTGGTCTACACGATTAAGTATTTAGGATTTTAGAATTTCCGAGCCCAGTAGGCTAAATTAAAGTTTCAAGCTATATAGGTTCAGAACATTTTAGCATTCATGTCTATGAAATTGAAAATTTTATTTGAGTTTTAGTTTTGTAGATATTGATTAGTTTCTATTCGCATCGCGTATATTTCAACCATATCAATTCATTTATAGATCATCATTTACTAACCAATAAACTCTAGAAATTTATCTCTTCATTCATTACTTAATATCTAGAGTCATATGTTTGTATTTAGTGAGTTATTACCTCGTGATGAGTAATCTTATTTTTGATATCTTTCACTAGTCCGAGAAACCTTTAATCAAATTTTAAACTATAAATGAGTTCAAAATTATGTTTATTTTAATTCATATTTTAATATTCTTAAATAGTAAAAAATCAGAAGTGATCTTTAGGACGTTTCTTAAAGGGTTTTTTTTTTTTCATTATATTCTTGGTGATTATCGTAATCAAGTTGGGTAAATCAGGGTGTTTACAACCCGCCTATCTCTTTGAGTTATGTAAATCACAAAATCAAAACAAATCTATGTTTGAGTACATAAAATAAATAGAAGTTAAGGAAAGGATGGAAAAGTGGACATATTAGTATAACTTTAACATAGATTTTTTTTTTTTTTTCTGTTTTCTTTTTTCTCCTTTTTGAAAGAAATAGGTGGAGCATGTAAAATTATATAAATACCTCAAATAAAGTTAAAAAATAATGGATATTTTAGTCTACCTATAATATGGATTCATAGAATACAAGCATTTCATCTAATTTCCTTCTACTTCTAAAATAATAATTTAAATAAAAAATAAAAGTTATTTTTCCTTCGATTTCTTCTCCATTCTTTTTTTTCCTTAGTGATTTTTTCTCATTTTTACTTCATTCAAAATTGCCAAACACAACGTTAGGTTTTCCTTGATTTTTATATCTTGTAAACTATGGTTGTAAATGAGCAAAATTGATATAATACCGTGATAAACTCAAGCTAAAATTCAACTTAAAATTTCAAAATTTGAGCACGAGTTAAAATAGTAGTGAACAAACTTGACTTGATGCAATTCAATTCCTTTGAACTCAATTTATTTGAAAATATTTTTTTCTTCAAATAAAAATATATTATTACAAGCAAATGAAGCACCCGCAATGCATGTGTAAATAAAACAACCTAACATATATAAATTAAATAGATATATTGTTTTGATAGGTTGGAAGAGGACAACTTTAATTAGTCTCAGAAATTAGAAAGTTAATTACAAATCATAATTACAATTATATTTTTCATAACTTTTCCATGTTGGGTAAGTGTTATGTATAAATATGGTATTGGCTTAGGCTAAAAAAGGAAAATACTAAGGCTATTCAACTCCTATTTAAAATCTATTTAATTTCATGATTTTAAGGATACCAAAAATATTTTACAGGCTAAAAAAGGAAAAAACTATATCTATTCAACACCTATTTAATTCTTTTCAAACCCTATTTAATTTCACGATTTTAGGGATACCAAAAGTATTTTATGCGAAAAGGACCATGTCTATTCAACCCCTATTTAATTTTATTCAAACCCTATTTAATTTCATGATTTCAAGGATATAAAAAATATTTTACGCTCATATGCTAAAAAAGGAAAAGATTATGTCTATTCAACTTTATTTAATTATATTCAAACCCTATTTAATTTTCATAATTTTAGGTATACGAAAAATATTTTATGCTCATATGCTAAAAACAACATTATATTAAAAACATTTACACTAAAAATATTTATACTAAAAACACCAAAGATAGTGGTTTTGTTTTTATAGTATACATATAAACATTATATTAAAAATATTTACACTAAATATACCAAAGCAGGTACTTTTGTTTTAATAGTATAAAAACATTTACACTAAAGACATCAAAGCAGGTGCTTTTACTTTACTAGTATAGATAAAGCCTCAACTTATACTCGATTACATTTAAAATCAACTCCAAATCGATTAAAATTGCAATTTGATCCAACTGAATATTATGGAGTTCAAATTTATTTGATAAACTACTCAACTAGATAATATTGGAGCTTAAGCTCTATAATTTTAGAGTGAATTTAAGTGAATATAGAAATCAAATTCAAGTAATTTATAAATAATTTGATTCATTTATAATTCTATATGATAAGTTCACATGTTGTGCTCAAGTTGAATCAGCCTCTTCTATTAATGACAAACTCCATCAAATAATAGTAAATATCGACTACTAGGTGCCTCAGCTCAAGATACTAGCTACCAAATGCTATGACCTGATGAATCAAACCCAAGGCTACTCAGCATATCCTTCTAATTGCTTGGGGCTAGCATAGTCAAACATGGTTTAGTGGACTCAACTGACATCTACGATAACCATTGCTTACTACTCATTATCCCATAATCCTACTACGTAAGTAACCATCAGGGATCAATTATATATACCCCATCTAGCACCATTGGAACAATAATGTTGCTTAGATACCCACTTATACTTATTACAAATTACACCCCTAACATGCCAACTGACCTAAACATTGGAATGGATATGTCGCAGCAAGTCTCAACACATCACTAATCGTATTTTGTCTTGCATGCCTAATTCATGAAGCCTAGTCCAACAACTATATCTTACTTCACCAGATTTGAACCGATTACACTTAATATATAGGATTAACATTATTAATGATTGACTAATAACACTTTGTTAAATGATAAGAGAAAGCAACAACTAGTAAATAAAACAACTACTTGATAATTTGCAGGCATCCTCCATATACCCATCCAATATATGTGAGACATTTATGTATTTATATGCTTCTGTTAAATAGTCAAATATTGTAATGATAAGATAAATAGTTATATCTTGTCTTTTTTTTTTTTTTTTAGTGAGAT
Organism: Combretum micranthum; assembly: GCA_024138025.1. Lineage (NCBI taxonomy): Eukaryota > Viridiplantae > Streptophyta > Magnoliopsida > Myrtales > Combretaceae > Combretum > Combretum micranthum. The sequence continues at coordinate 976,562 of JAMXBD010000012.1, read as the reverse complement.
CACACGAGCTATTACAACATGACCATATAAAACTATTACAATACTAATACAAGGAATTAAACTCAGTACCTCAAGGATAGAACTTGAACTAGAACCAGACTACAAGGCTAAGTATTTCTCTCCAACGTTCTTCCAATTCTTTTCTTTTTTTTTTTACTCCTCCCCATTGGTTTGGTAGCAGTTATCAACATCGGATTTGGATTGGATTCCCCACTCCCTAAGAATCAAAATAAAAGTAATTGTTATAACAAAAGAAATGTATCTTTCTGACTGAAAAATTAAACCATAAATATATACACCGATATTCATATTAGCTTATAGATATTTGTTTATATCTTTTTTTCATATGGAAGAGAAAAGGTTTACTATCACAAAAAAATTTATCAAATTAACTCTTTCCATCTTAAAAAAATAACTTAATTCCTGAATAGTTATTTATACATTTTAAATTGAATTTTTAACTTTTTCATTTTATTTTATAACCAATATGCATTATAACCAAAAACAACTTTTTTTTTTAAATAATGAGAAATGAAAGATTAGGCTCGATTTCCCAAAGACAATACTATACATTTAATTAAAAAGATATCAATATCTAAAAACTCCACTTAAATTTGACTACAAGTTAATTAATTTAAACATCATAAAATTTGAATAGCTTGAATCCAGCTGAATAAAGGACCATATCAAGAAAATATATCATGAACCATTATTTGACAGCCCAGATTTTGGGCCGTTAACAAGCCCAGTGCACCATCCCGATTCTTAAAGCCCAGTTCGTGCCCAGAAAGGAAAGAACAAGAAGAAAAGGCAACTGATCTGAAGAACATGTGATGGAAAAGGTTCATCAATCCTGGGATATCAAAATCAAAAATCAAAATCACAATAAAAAAATAATAATAATAACAAAACGCAGCTAAAAAGTTAACAACATCCTATAAAACGTCGAATCGAACCGTGATGACAACATCAACAACAGTAATATCCATCAACATATCTTCTAAAATCCGGTCCAAATTTTAACACCAACAGATTTTTGAAAAGTTAAAAAACAAAAAATTAAAAACAACTAGGATTTTAAATTTTTTATAAAAACTTTTTAATAAAACATATAAAGATGCACAAAAACAATTCCAACTATTATTCTTATTACTACTATTATTGTTATTGTTTTTATAATTCTTGGTCTTGGCCCGATTTCCCAATTGGAAAAAAAAAAAAAAAATTCACTTTAAATTTCATAAAATAATTCAATAATTAATAATCCCGCTTCCTTCCTTTTTTTCTTTAATGATTTGACCTTACATTGTTTAAATTTTTAATTAAAAAAATTTGTAATTCTTTTTATCCAAATCCTCATTCTTATTGGATTTTGATATGATTCGATATATTATCGTGATATCAAATCTTGGATTGAGTTGAAAAATCAAGAGAATTTCACATTCGGTGTTATTTAGGAAAACCCTAGCTTGCTGCTTGCTTTTAGTATTTGTTTCTCATAATCTTCTCTCTCTATATTTTTTTTCAACATCTCTTGTTCTTTCTTTCTCTGTCTATCTCTTTGTCCTTTTTTCTCGAATCTTTATCGAGTAGGGGCTAGGGTTTCCAATGGAAGACGTTGGATCAGAAGGTGAAATTCAGAATAAAGGTGGTGGAAGGAGTGGTGGTAATTCGAATAATGATGCCAATAAACCTAAAAGACAGATGAAAACTCCTTTTCAACTTGAAACCCTAGAGAAAGCTTACGCAAGTACGTAATTTGTGTTTGTTTTTTTTTGTTTTTAATTGAGGTTTGTTCCTGTTTTGATTCTCTATATGTTGTTGTTATTGATAATTGCTTCAATTTAGGGTTTTGATGATCGTTTTGGTTTGTTTGCTGTTGTTGTTATTGTTATTGATTTATTACTCGGTGATATTTGTTTGAAGTTGTGGTTTTGATTGTTGTTGATTTTGGTGTTGTAGCGGAGACTTACCCGTCGGAGGCTATGCGGGCCGAGTTATCGGAAAAATTAGGGCTTTCAGATCGGCAATTACAGATGTGGTTTTGTCACAGAAGGTTGAAAGATAAGAACAATGCATCATCTGCTAAGAAACCACGTAAATCTGCAGTTGTTGCTACTCCGGAGTATGTGAAAGACTCTTTAGCTGTAGTGGCAGTTGAACCGGGTAGTGACTATGGGTCCGGTTCAGGTTCGGGGTCTGGTTCGAGTCCTTATGGTAGTAGGGACTTGCCCATGAATGTTTATGTTAGAGAAGCAGATGATATTGGTGGTGGGAGAAGGTATTATGAGTCACCGAGGACAGCATTAGAACTTAGGGCTATTGCTTGTGTCGAGACACAGTTGGGTGAGCCATTGCGTGAGGATGGGCCGATTCTTGGAATGGAGTTCGATCCCTTGCCACCAGATGCATTTGGAGCTCCTATAGGTATTAACTTGTAGCTTGTTTCCTTATAGAACTTGTTCTTGGGTTTTATTGATAGAGTTATGAGGCTAGCCTCTCATTGTGGATTACTCGGTAGCTTTTTTGGCATTGCAATGAATGCTTTCAAGTTCTGTTAATTATTATCTTTTAAGGGCAAAGATGTTACTGGTGATTTCCAACTTTTCATGATCTCGGTGAAAGAGGTATCACCAAAGGTCCAAGGCTTGGGGCAGCAGGAAATTGCTGTACTTGGGAACTTATTGTCAAATCGACCCTGAAAAATTTTTTCATTGGTAATTGACATGAGATGGTTAGTTAAATAAAAATATGAAGGTAGAATGCAGTTGCAAGCTTATTTCATTTTTTTCCCCTGGGGTTTGCTATCATTTGAATTGATTGACAGTTATATGTGAGCCTTCGTGATTGGTCTCCTGGTAGACCTGTGACAACTAGGTGTGAGTGAAATTCTTAATGTGAAATGAGCTCATCTTTCTTTGATGTTTTTTTGATTAAATTTATATATTTTTCACAATTTGGACCAAGTTTAGCCTTTAATCACATGGTTGTTTTTTTATCCATAAAAAAACACTGATTATTGTCAGCTAATTCCTTTGTCTTGCTGCCCATGCATAGTTTCTATGGAGGAACAGAGACGGCCTGGACATGTTTATGATAGCAAGGTGTACATGAGACGGGATGCCATAGCAAACAAAGTTGGTTTCATTTCCCTCTCTCTATACCATTTTTGTTTTTCTTACTTAAGGCAATAAATACGTGGATTAGCAGATCACACTGTTACTATTGGAACATAAACTTGGTAATAATGCACATTGTTACTTTTTCTAGTCTTAATGTCTGGCACAAATTTTGCAAATTCTTTCTTTTGTTGAAAGCTGCATTGCAAGTATGGTTTGTCATAACGAGGGATATTATTATATATCTGTACTAAGTGTGGTTTCAGTGACATAGATGAGACCTTGGTATAATTCAATCTATATTTTTGCTTGTGGCTTTTTGTGTCCAAATGGTGTTTCCTTGGCATTTCCTTTGAGAAGCATTGATGCAGTTCCTGGTTTGTCTGCTAATGGAAATTAAAATTTTTAATTATAAACAAGTGAGATGTAAATTTAAAATTATGGGCATATTATGGCCATCATCTTTCTTTAAATTTCTTTTGCATGGTCCATGGTGAAATGGATATCAATATAACTAGAGATGAGGTTTGGTTTTGGGGGTGGGGGGTTGAATAAAATAATCTAATAGGCATCAAAGATATTCTATCTGAGGAAGATCTAGTTTAGTATGTTTGCGATGGAGACATGCCCTGGAAAGAGGTGTCATGACTTTGTGATTGTGCTGTGCTGTCAAGATTGCTCTCGTTTGGGATGAAGGATCATATTCATGGCATTTGAAGTTGTAATATTTGTCACTTTGGTCAATTACAAGTGATTGCACACTGTAGTTATATTTCTTATGCAGAAGATTCTACTTGGTGAACAAAATGTGGTGGTTTAATATATTTTGGCAAGATGCTATAAGTGACCATTTTTTTTCATATTCTATATGTAACTGGTTATCGATGTGGTGAGGAGAAAGGGAAAAAAAAAATGTGGATTTGTTCTTTAGCCCTCCATTTCTTCTCTTTTCTTGTACGAATTGGATATCCTGGCATCCAAAGTTTGCTGCTGATTATGCATGCTATTTTTTCCTTTAATTTGATCAAACATGGATTTCTGCCCCTTGAAATTGTGTAAGCCTGAGAACAGGGCAATGGTGTTGTGTTTTGGCCACTGGTTGTTGATGATGTATTATGTTGATATCAGGCTTCTGGAAGATCTCATCGTGAGTATCAATTTCTTCATGATCAGCCAACTGCAAGATATCATCTACATGGACAGCCTGCTCCAACTTCTTTTCATGACGTGCCAGTTGATGGTCCGACTACTAGAAGTCCATCAATTGTTCATGGAAATGAGTTATCCAGTATTCATGGTGTGCAAGGTCACTTGTTGCGTGTTTGTCGTGTTTCTCAAGATGACAGGGAGGGACATGTACCTGCACCATCTGCAGCTGATGATAGCCTTCTACCAAGGGACTCATTGACAACTATCAGATTGGGTTCACAACATTCTGGTCATCCGACTATTGGAATCGATAATTCTTTTGCATTGCCTGGTGGGAAAGTTCTCCATGAGGACACGCAGTTGCATTTGGAGAGAAAGCGGAAGGTGTGTGAATAGCATCCAATCAAGAGAAGTGTATGGATATTTTTATCACCTGTCACATATGTGGTTCTTCTTGCAGAATGATGAAGCACGAATTGCAAGAGAAGCTGAAGCTCATGAAAATCGGATTAGGAAGGCACTTGAGAAAGAAAACATGTTGAGGCGGAAGGTCCTTCCTTTTTGCACTATCAATAAATTTGTTTATTGTATGGGGGAAACCTATATTATTTACAAGCATTGTACCTAATACTTGCAGAACGAGGAGCGAATGCGGAAAGAAATGGAAAGATATGATCGTGAAAGGAGAAAGGAAGAAGAGAGGTTGATGCGTGAGAGGCAGAGGGAGGAGGAGAGATTATTGCGTGAACAAAGACGAGAAATGGAACGAAGAGAGAAATTTTTGCAGAAAGAATCTATAAGGGTTAGTGTTTATGAAGAAATCATCTCCCTGACCCCCTTTTCTCTTCTTATCATACCAATTGCCGTCTCTGACCAATTCATGGACTATTGCTGATAGGCTGAGAAGAGGAGGCAAAAAGAAGAACTTCGCAGAGAAAGAGAGGCAGAGAGACGGAAGGCTGCTGTTGAGAAGGCCACTGCACGCAGGTTGGCTAAGGAATCTATGGAGCTTATGGATGATGAACAGCTGGAATTGATGGAATTGGCTGCTGCAAGGAAGGGTTTACCCTCAATAATACACCTTGATCACGATTCTTTGCAAAGCCTTGACATGTTCAGAGGTTGCTACAATTTTAAATGGGTCCACTGGACATGCTTTTTCGTATCTGCTTGGATGAAGAATGTTACTGCTTGAAACTGGAATTTTAAATGAATTTACTTGACCAAGTATTAAGATGAAGCATGAGTTAACTGTCAATTTGAGCAAGCATTAGCATTATGCTGACTTGTATGCAAAATGTACTAGGTCTGACTTTCATCAAATTGGATAAACTCAGTGAGATGGAAGGAAGCTGGGTGGGGGGTTTGGAGGAAATCTACCTATGACTTACATTTAGTGCTATCTGTCCTCTAGGGACAGGTGCAAGGCTTAAATCAAATCAGAAAATCACTGTGCCAAAAGTTTGATCTTTTGCAACTGGTTTTAATTCGCAGTTCAGTTTGGAACAGGATTTACAGTTTATGGTTTTATTGTCCATTGTATGGTTTAGATGGTATGCCAAATGGAAAAATGAGTAGTCCACAAAACGGGGTCACTAAGGCAAGCTGAACCAAAACTTGTTTTTTCTTTGGCCAATCATTTGGGTTGAAATGAGGTGCACAGTTTGGTACACAATTCGAGCCATACTGAAACTTATTTCATGGTTCAGGACTGTTTACTGATCCAAACCATACCAACCCTGTTTAATGTATTTTGATATACATATTGTTTTGAAACTTTAGAATTGGAATTTTCATAACATGAATAATATTTTTGATCATCTAAAGTGGATGTCCTCTCAAAAAACAAAAAAAATTGTTATGTAGTGCTTAGAGACTTGCTAAGGTGCCGTATAATATAATCTTTTACCTTTTCATACACTTGCATTCTCATAAAATGTGCAATCAGTCTTGAAAATTGTGAAAAGTTTTTTGGAACATGCATGTATGGCTCTAATTGGATTTCATGCTTCAGATTCTTTGAGGGTTTTTCCACCTCAATCAGTGCAACTGAAGAGGCCATTTGCAATTCAGCCCTGGATGGCTTCAGAGGAAAATGTTGGAAATCTTCTGATGGTATATATATCTCTCTCTCTCTCTCTCTGTATGGTCCATTGAACTTACCAAAAACATTAAAATATGCATAAAAATGTCAATTCAGGTATAGATATATCATCATGATCTTCATGAATGTTCTTGCATCCAATTTCTCTGCTGCATTGTTGATATTGGTTTTGTTGATGAGTTAAAATCGCTTACCATTGCTTCCTCATTGCAGGCCTGGAGATTTTTGATTACATTCTCTGATGTTCTTGGCCTTTGGCCTTTTACTCTTGATGAGTTTGTTCAGGCTTTTCATGACTTTGTGAGTATTCTTATCTATGTTTCTGGACCAGTGAATGGCAGTTGCATTTTCTTTTCCTTTTTACTCACTGTTAATGCATTTGAAATTACAGGATTCAAGGATATTGGGTGAGATACATATTGCTCTTCTGAAGGCCATTATTAAGGACATTGAAGATGTTGCACGCACACCTACTACAGGATTAGGAACAAATCAGTATACTGCTATCAATCTTGAAGGTGGACATCCACAGATTGTTGAGGGGGTAAGAAACTTTTAACTGGTTTTGACTCAATATGATTTGTGTTTAATTTATTAATAGACTTAATTTATCTCTCTTTATTAGGCATATTCGTGGGGCTTTGACATCCGCAAATGGCAGAAGCACTTAAGTCCAGTAACATGGCCTGAAGTTTTTCGGCAGTTAGCACTATCTGCAGGATTTGGTCCACGGTTGAAGAAGAGGACTGTTGCACAATCATCTTTGCAACATGTTGATGAGGTTCCTTTCATTTTGTGGCACCTGTTTTGTACCAAAATCTTTGAATTGCCATTCTTCTTAGTGATCCACTAGTTGTCAGGCACTAAGTTTTCACTTGGCAGTTTTCTATTTTTGAAAGTTAGATGGATGAGGAAGAAAATGTTTTTGTTCTTGCCTCATTGTGCATTTAGATATCATTGTAATTGGTTATTGGTCCTAAATTTGCGGGGCTTTTTCAAATGGGGCATCTTGACATGGGGGGCACCTTATCCCTTTCTTCTGATTTTCCCTGAAACTGGTGGTATAGTCTTCAATGTAGTGGTGAATATGACTGGGTTCAAGCAAATATCTGTACCGAAATTCCGGCTTGATGTATAGCCTGGACTCTATTTGTAGAAGTTAACTAGAAATTTTATGCCTCAAAGATTTCTCATAATGGTGGTAGTTCATTCTGTTCGTCGATACTTTCTGTTAACTTGGGATGAGACTTTGCTGTGGTTTAGTGATTTCTCTTTTCAGACTTTCAGGAAGTCTTTGTCTGACCTATCTGTATGGTTTGCATTTGAAACGATTCACGCGCTTCTTATTTTGCAGGTCAAAGGTTGTGAAGATATAATATCTACTTTACGCAGTGGTTCAGCTGCTAAAAATGCCCTTGCAATCATGCGGGACAAAGGATTGTTAGTTCCTAGAAGAAACAGGCATCGTTTGACACCTGGAACTGTCAAATTTGCTGCATTTCATGTTCTTTCACTGGAGGGAAATAAGGGGTTGACAGTGTTAGAATTGGCTGACAAGATTCAGGTGTGATACTTTCTGTTTAATTAGTATTTGTTGGTTACTCAAAGCTTGATTTGTATTTTTTTCCCTTCTTTTATATAAGAAATCTGGCCTTCGAGATCTGACAACAAGCAAGACACCAGAGGCATCCATCTCTGTTGCTTTGACCAGGGATGCTAAGCTTTTTGAGAGGATAGCCCCTTCAACCTATCGTGTACGTGCTGCTTACAGGAAGGACCCAGCTGATGCTGAGGCAATTCTTTCTGAAGCCAGAAAGAAAATTAGGATATTTGAAAATGGGATGTTAGGTGGGGAAGATGCTGATGAGGTAGAAAGAGATGAGGAAGTGGAAAGAGATGAAGAGTCTGAAGGAGATATTGATGAGGATCCAGAAGTTGATGATTTAGCTACTCCATCCAGAGGAGAGAGAGATTCTGATCAATATAATGAACTAAACACTTGCCCAGATATGGAAAAAGAGAGAACAAGGGAGGTACGTAGGTTGCAAAATGAAGCAGAGACAGACCCTGTATTGTGCTCTTTGGGTGGTTCTGAAGGTGCTCTTTGTAAAAGTACTTGCACTGAGAAATTTGGCACGGAAGAAGACATTGATGGTGGAAGAGATGATCTAGATAGTGTAGAGATTGATGAAAGCAAATCAGGTGAATCATGGGTCCGTGGGCTCACAGAGGGAGAATATTCTTTTCTCAGTGTTGAGGAACGATTGAATGCTCTTGTTGCTTTAATTGGTATTGCTAATGAAGGGAATTCCATTCGAGTTGTTCTTGAGGTAGATTTTCCTTATATATCTATTTGTTGCTGATGGTATTGTCTTGCAACTTCCTTTCTCAATGTTTTATCAATTTTTCTCCAGGATCGTTTAGAAGCAGCAAGTGCCCTTAAAAAACAGATGTGGGTAGAGGCACAACTGGATAAGTCTCGTGTAAAAGATGAGTTCATTTCAAAAGTGGATGTCTCCTCTTTTTTGTGGAACCGACCTGAAGTTCAACCTCCTACCTCTGCAGTTGAGGGCAGCCAGAGCCCATTACCTGTTGCAGATGGTAAAAATATTGAGGTTTCTCCAAGCACTGCAGAAAATGGCAAGTCATTCCCTGGTTCTCAGGGTATTCAGAATGACCTTGGGTTCTCTGTTGAAAGGACATCTGCAGGTACAGGTGCAGTTGCTGAACCTTCAGCAGGTCTGGATAACTTTTTCACTCAACATGGATATGCCTCAAGAAGATCGCGCTCACAATTGAAGGCTTATATCTCCCAGAGAGCAGAGGAGATATATGTTTATAGGTCCTTGCCCCTTGGTCAGGATCGTAGACGAAACCGGTACTGGCAATTTGTTGCCTCTGCATCACAAAACGATCCTATCTCTGGTAGAATATTTGTTGAGCTGCATGATGGGTCTTGGAGAGTTATAGATACAGAAGAGGTACTTTTGCATCATATTTATGTCTTCTTTATCTTTCTATTGAACCAGTTTTCTTGCTATTAATCTTGCCTTGTGCTTCTATGACTACAATTTCCAGGTTTTCTTATCTTTTTTGCATCAATAGAGCATGGAACATGTACTTTAAATTAATTCATTCAGTCATTATTTTTACTTAACCAAGTCTATTCTGCACAGGCATTTGATGCATTATTGCCATCCCTAGATACACGGGGGATCAGAGAGTCCCATTTACGAATAATGTTGTTAAAGGTTGAGAGATTGTTTAAGGAAAGTGTTAGAAGGAATGTGTCAGCACAAAGGGGATCGACTGTTAAAAGTGAAGCTGATGAAATGGATTCTAGTCCTGATAGTGTAGTCTATGGTTCAAACAATAGTGCATTGGAGATGTCATCATCCCTCAAAGTAGAACTGGGGAGAAATAAACTTGAAAGGAAGGCTGCTCTGAGACGGTATCAGGACTACCAACGATGGACATGGCAAGAATCTTTTAATTCATTTTCTTTGCGCTGCATGCAAGTTGGCACGAAAAGATCCGAACAATTACTTGGTGTCTGTGAAAACTGCCTTGCTACTTATTTCTTTAAGGACACCTATTGCCCTTCTTGCAACAAGAAGATTGGTGTTAACTTTGGCATGTCACGTCATGTTGTTGATAATGAGGCAGAAAAGAAGATTGTACGCAGGGAAATTATCACTTCAGATTCCTCTCTTCCTCTTGGAATTAGATTGCTCAAGGCTCTGATAGCATTTGTTGAGGTTAGTGTCAGAAACTGCTAGCTAACTGCATTAAGTATAAGCACTTTTGAGTCATTGTTATAACCCAACTGGTGTGAAAAACTTTTGGTTTGCCTATGTCTTTTTGTATGCAGGTTTCAATTCCTTTTGAAGCTCTTCAATCATCTTGGACAGAAGAGCATAGGAGGTCTTGGGCTAAGAAGCTGAATGCATCATCTACTCCTGAGGAAGTTCTGCAGGTAAATAAATTTGATATAAAAATCTCTAATCCAGTTCCCATCCATATCCTCATTCGATACGCCTTTTTTGGTGTATTATTATCTTTTCTTTTTCCTCTCTCTCTCTCTCTCACTGTGGGTGTGCTAGTATTATATACATCAGTGCACTCTAGGAAAAGTGACTACTGGCATAAGGCTGGTTCTGGGCTTACTTTTTATATCTGTATACATAATCAAAGTTCTTTTCTTTGGCTATATTTCTACTGATAAAACTGGAATAAAAAACAAAATTTCTGTCAGGCTCTTTATTGTTTATTAATGCTACCTTGGTGCTTGATGGTATCCTGGATGATAATTATCTATATTCGTAATGCTTCAATGGTGACTGCCTTTTTGTTTATTATGTAGTTTTCACATGGCTCACGGATCAATTGATTTGCAGATGTTGACTTTGCTTGAAAATGCAATAAAGCAGGACTACCTGTCATCCAACTTTGAGATGACTAAGGAATTGCTGGGTTTACCAGATATTACTAATTATGACTCTGCTAGCACTAAATCCCCTTCTGTTCTACCATGGATACCACAAACTGCAGCTGCTGTGGCTCTCAGGCTTCTGGAACTCGATGTATCTCTTATTTATGTGAAGCAGGAGAAACCTGAGGTTTCTGAGCCTTCTGATGATAAGTTACTACAGGACTTCATTGTGCGTCTTCCCTTTCCCCTTCATTTTGTTTACTTGCCTTTTGTTTTCCAATCATTTTTAATATTTAACTCCCTGTTTTAATTGCCAATCTTGATTCTTCAATACTAAATACTTTGTGCTTGGAAATTGGAAAGAAGCTCTCATTGGATTTGTTGCTTGTTTCACAGAAACTTCCTTTAAAACATAGTCTCAAGTCAAAAGAGGAGCCATCCTCTGATCAGTTTTCAGTTTTAAAAGAGAACTCAGCGGCTGGCAGTAGAGGTCGTACCAGTCAAAAGCGTGCGCATGGAGATCGAGAGCATAGTAATGCTAGAAAGTTGCAAAAACGGTCGGTTGGATCAAAATCTGATGTTAGCAGGCGGAGTCCTAAAAATAATGAAAACTTAAATCAGGAGGTTAGACAGCCGGGCCAAAGAATGCAAGAGCAGGTGTATGTTCGCGGTCGCCGAACGGTTAGGAAGAGGAGGGTAGAAAACAGGGCTGTTGAGGAGGGAATGTTGCTTGGTCGAATGGCAGGGCCAATGAGGCCTAAGGTAATGCAAGGTCCCCCAAGAATTTTGAGTGAAGGTTGGGGTAGTGAACAAAAGCGTCCATTGAATATGGATGCAGCTGATGATAGTACCAGTAGCAGTTCTGAGGCTGCTGAATCTGACGACAATGAGGTGGAATATGAGAGGGAAAATTGGGATGAGGGTTTTGAGAGAACTCCCAATGGATGGACTAGAAATTCAGCAGAAGTCAGTGAGGATGATGTGGATTCTTCTGACAACGATAATGCTGTTGAAGTTGCCATGGATGAGGATTCAGAGGCTGATGTAGAAATGGATGATGCTGACAATGAGGGTTTACAGATCATTGTAAATGAGGATGGATCAGAATCCTCCGACTCAGAAGATTACAGTGAATGATGTAAGTAAATTCTTAAGATAACATAGATACTTGTGCTTGCACAAACCTTCTGAAGTGCATTAAATTTTGGATTTGTGACGTGCCCACTGGGTACTCTGGAGATAAGATTAGGATATTGGGCGGTGCTTCGCCTTGTCAGCCGGGAAACAAAACACGATTGATTCATTAAGTGAGGTATAGTAGTAAAGTTGTATTAGATCAAAATTTATTGAAGGAAGTTGGCCAGGAATATTGTATTCTTTCCTTCCCCAGATGAGTTGAATTAGATCAGATTAGGTTGTAAAGTTGCTGTACGATACACCAATAGTGTCTTTTTATCTCTTTTGTTCATAGTATCATATTTTTGCTGAGCAGTTCTGTGTTCTTGGCTGTTCGATCCGTGTATCTCTGAGTGACTGGCACCAAATCTGCAAAGGTGGTGCAAGTAAACATAAAATGCATTTTGTTTGCCTTTGCTAAGTTTCTTATGATTAAAGAGGTAATTATAACTAATAAATTTCTGCAAGGGACTCATTTGTTTAATTGGAAGATTAGTAAGTTGTAAATTCTGAAAGATTATGTTGATATTCAAATGGCTCGTTGTCAGCAGTGCGCGCGCGCGTGTATGTATATATGTATGAAAAGGACATAAAAAAATTTGATCTATTTGCAAAAATTAAGGAGTAAAGATTGCATTGCAACGTAAGTCGATTATTGTTGTATGGACCAAAGGTGCCTAGGGAATTGGTGGATTTCGTAGGCCTAGCGGATTGATGTAGCCCAATTACAATAGTGTTTACGGAGTAAACCATTATACAGAAGAAGAATTCCACTCTTGGTATAAGGTTAATGTTAAGATGTAGGAATGTATAATAATGCGCCTCCTTAATTTTAAGGTGCTAATAATGCTAACATAAGATTCGAACAATGGTCAAGATAGGTCATGAATAGATTAGGATATGCGTGTGTAGGTAATGTGTAGAAATGTAGCAGGAGAACTTTGAATAATGGCAGCCATTTCATGCTTGATGTGATGATTACTATCACATGTTTTGTATAATCATGCTGTGTTAGGCTACCAAATGGATGGATAGCTACAAAGTTATTGCAATAGCATACCAAATGGATAGATAGCTACAAAGTTATCAAAACAAATGATGATGGGATGTCAAACAAGAAACACCATCTTGTGAGCAAGATGAGAATTAAAAGTATAGAAGTATAAATGTAGATTCAACCTTTATGGAGCTATTATGACATGGTATATTATTTCTTAAAGCATTAGGAATGAGACTGTGCCAAAAAAGATGGCATATTTTGTGGTGGATTAACCAAGTTTCTGATCATCTAGTTCATTCTCATCAATAATGTGGTCAAATAAATATTGAATGTCCATACAATGGAGAAACATTGAAGATATCTTTTGATTGCTAGTATGTGATTCTTATTTTGCAAATGCATGTATTAACTTGTTAATTAACTACAAAATTGATGTTTAGATGGATGTAGGGGTGTGCAAAAAAACCGAATGTTTAGGATAACCGAACCGAAACCGAGAAACCAATCCGAAAAAAGCGGTTAACCTATCTATCGGTTTCGGTTTAGGATTAGCATTTTTAATTTTTCCGGTTTTCGGTTTCGGTTTCGGTTTTTAGATTCTAGAAACCGATGGATTCGGTTAACCGATCCGTAATTATATATATATATAATTTATAATATGCCCATAAAATTATTTTTTTTAGTATTATCAATATGAATTATGTTAAAGTGAATAATTCAGATAAAAATAAACAAATGCATATATGTTTGAAAATTAGAATGGTGATATTTGATTGAGATTTTGTATTGAGCTTAATTGATCGAGGTTGATAAGAATACATGAGTAAAAAGCTATTATGATTATTATCTTGATGACACCGATATATATTAATAACTATTTTACATGTCTTACATTCTTAATTTATAGTTTTTAATATAATTATACAAAAAAAATACTCTAATTATTTTTACGGACATATTGAAAAGTATGGTTAATTGCAAAATTTGCATAACCACTATGTCAAACGGTTAAAAACCGAAAATCGAAAAAATTAACCGAAAAAAACGGTTAACCGTTAAGGCGGTTAACCGTTCATAATGGATAGGTTTAGGATCAGGATATTGAAAATCCGATTATTACGGTTAGGATAAAAAAATAGGGCCACGGACCGGTTAACCGAACCGTGAACACCCCTACTTCTTTTCTTCAAAATCAAACCATAAATCTCAAGCTCAATAAGATTATAAGAGGAATTGAAGATGGAAAACAAGATTGAAGCAAAGAATTAGCTGAAGAAGCTACATCAACCCAAGTATTAATAGTAGCGAAGACTAATCTCCTTGGATTTGCTAAAAAGATAAGTTAGTTATTTTATCTTGTTTTGATTGTTACTAATGTATGAAAATGATAAGTAGATATTAAATATATGTAGAAATCATGATAAAATTGATAAATTAAATATATAAAAACACAAATGTTAAAGCTCAAATATGTGTATGTATGTGTAGATTAGGTGTTCGATAAAATGAAATGATGGTATGTGAAGTAGAATTATATCTAGAAGTAGTATATTATTATAGTTGTAATATGTATATTGAATTTATGATACAAATAATTAGATAAAGAAGATGGATTTTGAAGAAAAAACAAGGGAAAATTTGTGAAATTCAAAGACAGGACACTCGTTATGGGCATGATGGAGTCCATGATGGTCTCGGTTCCTTGAAAATTTTGAAGAAAATGTGATAGAGGGCATGATCAAGGCATACCCTTCATCACGCCTGTGATGGAGAAAGTGATGGCCTCTTACTACTCCTTTTTCTCTTATCATACCTTACATCATGCCCATGATGGAGGGAGTGATCAGCCTATGATGCCCATCACACCCTCCATCATGGGAGTGATGGAGGGAGTGATCATCATTGATAAAAAAGGAAAAAGAGAGAGAGAGAGAGAAAGAGAAAGAAAGGAAGAAAGATAAAATGAAATAGATGAATGATGGTTAATTTGACATGTTAGTTAATTTATATAATTAAGAGTAAGTTAAGAGAATCTATATATTAATGACTAATTAAATTAAACATAGAAGTTAAGTATAAAATGAATTTAGTTAATCAATCTAAGTTCGATTTGGCTTGATAAATCTAACTGAGCTAAAATATGTTAGATTAATTAAGATCTTATAGGATATATTATAATGGCTTAATGAAATGAATACATATAACTTAGTAAATAAACTAAGTTTAATGTGAATTTTGAATATGAAGTGAACTTAGTTTAAAATAGATAAACTTAGATTAATTAAGATATTAATAGATATATAATAATGAATTAGAAATATATTTGGATATAACCTAGTAATTGAATTAATTAATTAAATCTAATCAACTTAACTAAGATTAAGTTATGTTTATATTAAATATAACTTGAATTATAATAGGCTTAACAACTAATTGGATTAAACATAATTTTTAAGTATAAACTGAACTTAGTAAATGAATTTAAGTACAACTTGACTTAAAAAACTTCAATGAGCTAAAATGAATTAGATTGATTAAGTGTAATTAACTTGACTTAGTAACCAAGGGTGAGTGGATAACCTTATTGTACAGGGTACCCACCTGGATCCTACTTGACCGGATAGGATCCGGGTACGTATTAAAGGCCACAGGATAGGATACGGCTATCAATTTTTTGGAACCTATTTTCACAAGATAGGGTACGGACATAAGGTCTTCAAACCATGTACCCACCCTAGAACTGGTATCACGTATCCATCCTATGAAATATTATATAATAATATTAATATATAATAAATAAATAATGATATTTCATATTTTATTTTGCAACCACTTGTATTCAAGATTATTATTTGTACATTACATGTCAAAAAGTTTTATTATAGAAGGAATTGTACTATTCTATTTTAGATGACTTTTTATTTTTATTTTAAAAGAACTATGGTTGTATGTATGTATTTGAACTCCCAAATTATATAGATATATTTTTTTATATTATAATACTAATTAATATATAGAAGTAGCTCCAAAGTTTTTAATTTTATAATTTTGTGCAAGTTTTATAAATTGTTTAATATTATATAAATAGGTTCCTTAAATATTTATTGTATGTTTCAATTTTAACACATAAATAGATTTTATATACTATAGAATTTGTGATATTAACAAATTACTTTTTAAATTTCTTTCTGCATGTTGTTTATATTGAATGTATGCAAACAAGATAGTGTTACATATTATATTAATACATATCAAAAACTATATACTTGATATTTTAGAAAGAAAAAAAACATATAGAGATTTTGTAAAAAAAAAAAAAAAATTACAAATTCCACAGGGTAACCTATACCCTATAGATTTTATAGGTTATAAGGTATAATGTGGGTATAAGGAGCCACATGATAGGTTTTGGCTATGGAATTCTATACTATGTATCTTACAGGGTAGGGTATAGGTAATGCTTTATACCCTATCTACTTTGTACCCGCTCACTCCTATTAGTAACTTAATTAAATGATTGAGCTTAATCAAATTGGCTAAGATTAGACCAATATAGACTTAACTTATAATTGACTTAGATTAATATGTTAAGTTAAACTTTAAATGATAAGGAATACATAATTTCTAAAATATGTTAGACCAAAGCTTGTTTTAATTAAAGATAATTTGATTGATAATGAAATACTATCCGTAGCTTAGTGGGGCGACCTTCGCAGCCATGGTAGGGTTCTTATTTCATGTCTAATAAAATAAAAACATGAAATAAATGTTTAATATGAAATTGGATATAAGGTAATATAATTGAATTGCTTATATAATTTGATCTTTTGAACAAATGTTTGGATCTTGTTGCTATTTCTACCGGATCGCCTTTTGATCTTTGTTCGATTTAGATAAGGTACGTAGTGATGTGCTTGTTGTTTGTTAGATAGACATTCCTAATGAATTAAAATTTAAAGATGACTTAACTAAATGAGGGTTGCTTATGCTTGTGTTATTTAATCTTGTCCAAGAAACGACAACCCTGCTTAGCATCAAGCATGGTAGATTAGGCTCTTAGGCCACCCCCATCATGATACAATGATATTCATAAGTGGCTCGACGGGTAATCAATAGGGGAAATGATATCAGCGTAATGTTTGCTTAAGCTTAGAGTGAACTAACATGTTTTAGTTTACATTTATGGGACCGGTTGAACTAACTGATGTTATGGACTGAAATTAAGTAAAGATGAGTAACGACTGTGAACCCTATATGAGATTATTTTCTTGTAACGTTTTGTAAGAGATGTATGTATTTGGGCTACCTATATTAACCCCTTAAGCAGCTGTTGTTACTTAGGACCTTCAGATGCTCATAGCTTGTTTTAGAGTGTGAGTGCTCCAGTGTTGATTTGTTTAATTTAATTTAAAGATAATAAACTATTATTGTTGCATTACATTTAGCTAAGTTTGTGTGTTACTTCGAGTGTGATTGTGTTACTGTGTATCGAGGTTCGACTCATTATTGTTGTTGTTGTCTTTTTCTAGGTATAGTAGTGATGATGATGGTATTGTTGATGTTGATGATGATGATGACGATGATGATGATGATGATAGTATTGTTGATGATAATGATGGATTAGATGATGATGATGTTTAACTCGGGTATAAGCAATACTGGAGAAATGAAAGGAAGTGTGAAGTGAGTTAGGGCCACTAGATTATTGTAATTTCTTTTATTTTGTTTAAGAACTGGATTTATCTTTTGTAACTTGTTTTTCTTTAAAGGCTTGGTGGAGCCAAATTTTTCTTAAGCTTTCAAAGCTTCGTTTATCATCTTGAATAGGTATTCCCTATTGAGAAACCTTATGTAAATGTTTATTTGGAAAAGTTTAGTTTTATCATTAATGAAATTCAATTATTTTCATAATGTAATTATATGATTTTAGAAATTAAGAATTGATTAGTAATGTTCAAGATAAACAAATCCTTTAAGAAGGCATGTTATTGTAATACTTGAAGTATTATACGTGACTGAGAGATTTGATTTACCTGAAATTCAAATGTATGGTAAGTCGGGTCCTTACATAACCCTTCCCAATTCTCTAAAGGTATGGCGACTACCGATGAATTTTGGTGCACTTGGAAGGTTAGATAAATTTCGCCAAAGCCCCCTTCCGACCTAAGCTGGTCTCCTCCCCACTCTTGGATAGATCAAAATAAAATGAGACGCTTCCTATCTATCCATTAAAAGTCATGCCAGTGCTAGTGTTATTGGGAGAGATCATAATGGAAGGTCTATCTGTGGAAAGTCCTTAGAGTTGTAGCTTAATCCCCTCTTGAAGCAGGATTGTGGGCTTTATATCATGGTATTAGCCTTCCGATTGAGCTAAACCATGATAAGAGTATCATTGACACTGATTCCTTGGTGGTTATAAGATGGGTCTCAAAAGATAATATAGATAATACTTGTGTTCCTAATGCTTCGCTCATGTTCAGCGATTTGATGCTAAGGCAATAGCTGAGGTTCAATAAGAGTCCAAATCTGACATGCACAACTTGGATTAGTAATGTGGATGCTCATATTTTAGCAAGATGTTTTTGGAAGACTGGTCGAGATGAAGTCCTCATGAGTTTTTCTTTCGTTGAAATTTTATCTATTTTTTTTTCCTTTTTTTATGTTGCTAATTTCTTGGCACATGATGTTTTACAATAAAGAATCAAAACTAGGTTACAAATAAATTAAGACTAGTTGAGTCAAGCTGAGTCAAGCCAAATTGGTTAGTTGGAAAAATTATCTAGTTCAAGCTGAGTTAAGTTATTGGAAAAAAAAAAAATAAAACTCAGTTAGGTTTTTATTGAATTTAAGGTTTTAGTTAAGTTTTATTTTGAGTTAGAGCTAAGCTAAGTTTAAATAAATCGTAAATAGCTTGATTTATTTACATTCCTAGGAGGAGGAAAAAAAAATAGAAGAGGAAAATTGAGTTTTAGTCTTTGTTTCTTTAAGGAAGAGATTTTAAAATATACACTAGTTAAAAAAAATTTATTAGGAAATTTTCTTTTTACCGTTCAATCTTTAGAGAAATAAATATAAATAAGAGCTCCACTCAGTAAATAAATAAGTTTTAGCTTGAGTGTTTTCCTTTTTTCCCCCAACTAGTTTTAGTTTTGAGTCTGGGAGAAAATTTATAAATCGAGTTTAAATCAGTCCTAACTCGAGCTAATAGTTCAACTTACTAATCCCGATTCGAAATTATGCCCATTAAGTTAGAGGTTAGAATGAAACCAAGTGTATTTTCTATTTCGATTAATAAAAGATAAATGAGAAAAAAATGGTTAATTTCATTTATATAGACATTTTTATTTCAATAAATTATATGAACTATTCATTAAAGACTTTAAAGCCATATCTATATTCACGTTCTTTTAATGGAATTTTTATATCCATTAGACATGTGCCAAACTCGACTCATAAAATTTATCATGAGGTGATCGTAGAATTACAAATCTATCTACGAATGTGGTTTTTGAAATTTATTACGAAAATGTAATATCCATGATATGGAAAAAATTGCGGCATTTTTTTGATAGCATATATAGTTAATCAACAAATAAATAAATAAAACAGACATAATAGTTGCAATTCGTATAAAGTTACAATTTTAAAGTAATTGGAGCGAAGTTTCATAATTATACAAAACTACAATGAAAGACACAAAAAAAATTAAAATTTACAAATTATTGACAACGTAGTATTAAGCTACTAGTACAAAAATTACAAGAGAGGTACACACAAAAAGGGAAAAAAAAATGATAAATCAATCTACTAACTAAAATTTTTAATCTTGGACAGTGAAAGGATTCCAAAACAAGAGAGAGAAGAGCAGCAAGTTCGGGACCAAAACCGGAATCATGGGATGGACATCGCTCCCAAGTCGTTTCCTCCTCAACCTCTTCCTTAAATACTCCCTCTTGTCTTCCTCACCCCACTTGGCTTCCTCCACTCCATCCGCCAGGATCGGCGGCGGCGGCTGCTGGTAAGGGCACTTGCACCGCCAGGAAGTCTCGGGAAGGCAGAACCTAGACACCCTTTTGAGGAAAAGAGAGAAACCAAAAGCCCAATGGTCGAAAGAAGAAGTAGAGAGAGATGGTGGATAGTAATCCCAATTGGTGTAGGAAGGGAGGGTGGTGGAGATTAGGATTTGGGAGTGGAGAGATGGTGTGGTGGTTGGTGAGGTTAGGATGTGGGTTAGGGCTTGGAGTGTTTGGTTCCATGATTTGTCTTGTTCCTTACCCATGGATGTCATAACAGTACTAGGTCTAGGTGCATGCTGCTTTGTAATATATTTGATATGATTCTTGTTTTAATATTGGCTGAAAGTTTAGTGCTACTAATAATAATAATTTGCAATTTACATGCTTCAAAGAAATAAATACATAAAAAGTTATTAATTCATAAGATTACTTGAAATTAGAAACAAAATTGTATCTGGCTCCTATTGTCAAAATTTTGTATCTGATTATTCTACTGGGTAGTGGAAATAATAAGTTGAGTGGCAGTAGTAGCCATTAAAAGGGGAATTTGATTTTAGCTTATCAAAATTAGAATAGTCATTTCATTAGTTAAATTGCCACTTTCCCCTATCACATATTTATTATAATTATTACATACAAATAATGTTATGAGTATTCTTAACAAATACATTATTATTACGTTTGATACGCATGAATCATTTAGAATAGAATTTATTAAATAAAGGAACGGGAATTTCATTATCATGTTTGTAATAGAAATGAATGGGCATAAATAGTATTTGTCAAAAACATCTTTATAATAATAATAATAATAACTTCATTTTCGTCTATTTCTGTATACCAAACGTACCATATATACATATATTCAATTCCCTCATTTTCATATACATTTTTAAATATAGTTTTTGCAATTCGAAAAATCATATTATTATAATTCATTTTATTCCATTCTACATGGGTACTTACTCCTTACATAGTAAAAATAAAAATAAAGTTTTCATATAGGAAGAAATTAAATTGGAACTGTGTCGAATGGGCTAATAAGAACGCTCACCGGCCCAACCCATCGCTGCTTTTAGGTAAGTGATCATATTGGGCTTAACAGTTGAAATTAAAGGTGGCCTAATCTTGGGTCGCAATTGTAATTGAACCGAAGGATTGCGGTTCGTTATATTCCCTAACTCGAAAACCGAAAATGTTTTTCTACTTTTAGGCACTTTGGTGATTTTATGTTTCCATTTTTCATCTTTGACATTTTATGAGAAAAACTATGGACATGATAACATTTTCATAGTTATTAAATATTCTGTGAAGAAAAAGTATTATCATGAGAAGGTTGATTAGAAATTCGGAATCCTTAAGCAGAGTTATAATTTGTCTCCTCCTTTTTTTATTTTTATTTTTATTTTTATTTTTTTTTTTATGTGGCCACTATAAGTTGTCTCCTTCAATAACATACATTTGTATATGAAAGAAGACAAAAATATGAGATAAATATAAAGATAAGGAAACTTGTTCCAATTGGCTGGATTTAAGTTTATCGACGCATACATACATACATATACATATATATATATATATATATATATGTTTGGGGAAAACAAAACTTATCTATTTTAACATTGCATTTATGACTAATTTTAATGTAATGCATAGGTTGTGGTTGAATTTAAAAAGAATGTATAACTAAACTGAAGTAATGTAGAGGTGTACAAAAAAAACCGATGAAACCGAGAAACCGAACCGAAACCGTAAAACCAATCCGAAAAATATGGTTAACCGGTCCATTTTTCGGTTTAGGATTACGGTTTTTATTTTTTTCGGTTTTCGGTTTCGGTTTCGGTTTGTAACCACAAAAAACCGATGGTTAACGGTTAACCGTTTCAGTATTTATAAATATATTATATATATAATTTACATATATAAATAATTATTATATATATATACATATGATTTTCATATACATATAATTTACCTATGTTAATATTCCTTAAATTTCGATTAAAATAATTTTTTCTTATGATTAATTGAGTAATTTGGTAATTGATTTAGTTTGATTTTATTGATAGTGATACATTCAAAGGTTCATTTTTCCCCTTTTCCTTAATTTCATTTTCTTTTTTTTTAGCTCTAGTAATATATATAATAGTTTAAAGAAAAACTTTATGATAAAGGCTAAAAAAGGTTTTTTTAAATTATCAATTTGATTTGTTGAAACCATTACGTTAAATGGTTAAAAACCGAAAACCGAATAAATTAAGAAATAAACGGTTAATCGTTAAGACGGTTAACCGTTTATAATGGACCGGTTAAGGATCGGGATATTTAAAAACCGATAACTACGGTTAGGTTCAAAAAATAAGGCCACGGACCGATTAACCGGTCCATGAACACCCCTAGATGGATGATGGTGAAGTAAAACAAAATAATATACCCATCATCTTGAGATAAGTGATAGGGTTATGCAACTAGGAAACACCATATAGGCTATTGATGATTTTGGAAGATGTTTGTGACTAATGTTAAGGAGATTAAGAGTTAGCAAAGATTGACTAAGGTGGAAAATCTTAAGGGGAAAAAACAATTTCATAAAAGACAACATGTCCACCAATATAAACTCATCCTAAAATAAAATCTAGGCAACTGCATCCTCTATCAACCTAGTCAAAAGTCATGGTATAAGAGTTAAAGTTGGCCAACCTAGTCATATTATGGGCACTCCCGTGGACTTTTAGTCAAAAAAATTTTTTCTTTTCTTTTTTTTGGATAATTTTTTTCCTTCATCATCTTCTCCTAGTTGTCAGTTTTTCTTCTTCAGCACACATTCTTGGATAGTATTAAATTTGCTCATTCAACATAAATTTTGATGAGATAATTAGTTGCACAATTATCTACTCAATTGTGTTTAACTATGTTTAACTAGTCAAACTTGGATTAACAACATGCTAGAATATATATGTGATTTTTGTATGTGTTGTTCTCTAGAAATTATGCAATAATTAGCCGATACAAATTCCTTGAGCGCAGCCTTGGTCGATGGTTAATAAGTCCATTCATTAGGAAGCTATAAGCTTAAATTTCAGGCTCGACGACTTCAAAGAAGCATAGCCTTGGTCGAAGGTTAAATCCAAGGTGTGAAAAGTTTAAGGGACAACAAGCTTAGGGTGTAACAAGTTCAAATCTCAAGCTCGATGAGTCTAAGTAAGCACAAACTTGATCAAGAGTCAAATTTAAGGCGTAAAAAATTTAAGGCGTGACAGTTTAAAATATGAGCCGACGTGGCATAACAGATCAATTACGTGCATTTAATGCTTGACAATTTCAAAACGCTATCTCTAACGGACATTTAAATGTTTGAAATGTATAAATACTCTTTCCTTAGGAGATTCAAGACAGTGGTATTGAACTGAGAAGAAATGCTTAAGAGCTTTTATTTGCGAACAAACAAATAAAAAATTCTCTCATTGTTTTTGTACTCTTATTCATTAATTTGTAAAATCTGCGAAGTGAGAGAAAATCAATTTGGTGATCTATTCTTGTATTTGAGAGCATTTTGATAGAGAAGGAAGTATTTTATTTCCTGAGTATTGTAAACTAGTGTATTGCTCTGTTTGAGCGTGTGTGATTGGGAGTAATAAAGTGTGCGAAGTCCTCTGATTGGAGGCAATTTTGGTGATCGTGGAGAGTAAAAAGCGAGCCGAACTTCACATTAAATCTGGACTTATATCTTCTTTTCCTATGTCTTTAATATTCTTTTCAATACTTTATTATTTTCATATCAACTACTATTAAAGTTTAATTTGATCTATTACATGAAAATTTATTTTTTAGTATTTTAGGTCAAATACTCAATTCATACCTCCTCTTAAATATTTTCTAGTGCATGTTCATTTGGTATCAGCGCCTCATCACTAATTTTCTGGCATCAAATACACTAGGGCTTCTAGAGGGTTAAGCTATCAATAGACCTCCTCTTCTAAGGTAATTACCCATATTGGAAGTGTAGAATAAAAATCTTTCTAAAAGTACAAAATATATTAATATGGAATGTAATAGAAAATGGGTCTTTAATTATTGAAGGAAAAGAAGAAAATGACTATAATGAAGAAGATTGAAAAAGATTAGATCTAAATGTAATAGCTATTAACATATTGCATAGTGGGTTAAATGGAAGTGATTTTAATAGGATCTATACTGGTAAATCCGCTAAAGATATATGTGATGGATTAGAAAAGACATACAAAGGAACTTCTAGGGTTAGAGATACAAAAATAAGTCTTTTATGTGGACT
Organism: Combretum micranthum; assembly: GCA_024138025.1. NCBI lineage: Eukaryota > Viridiplantae > Streptophyta > Magnoliopsida > Myrtales > Combretaceae > Combretum > Combretum micranthum. The sequence continues at coordinate 952,275 of JAMXBD010000012.1, read as the reverse complement.
GTTTAAAATTTTCAAAATGCATCCAAATGAGTCTATAGATGAGAGGCATAATAGATTCATCAATATTATAAATCCCTTGAGTGTCCTTGGAAAGAACTTCACTAATGTGGAAATAAATTTTAAACTGCTCAGGTCACTACCTAAGGATTAGGAGGCAAAGAGAACAGCTATCGAAGAAGCATGAGATTTAAGTGTTATGAGCATAGAGGAACTTTTTAGAGCTCTCAAGACATATGAGTTAATTAAGCAGTAAGGAGAGGAATTAAATAAGAAGGCCATTGCTTTAAAATCTACAATTCATGATTCCAATAAAGAAGATGATGATGATGATGAGAAACTTGTCTTAATGACCAAAAGGTTCAAGAAGTTCATGAGGATCAACAACAAGATAAAAAGAAAAGATTATGACAGTAGTTCCTCAAGATACAAAAAGGAAAAGAAGGATGTGATAACCTGCTACAAAGTCACAAGTCAAGACACATTCAACAATACTGTCTAATGCTCAAGAAAGCATCTAAGGGATCTAGAAAAGAAGTTCCCACCGCCACTTGGAGTGATGATGACTCAAGTGACTTTGATGTAAACGTATGCTTCATGGTATTAGATAATGAAGTAAGTACTCCATCTTCTCCTTCTTATGATGAAATTTGTGAAATGTATGACAAAGTATGTAGTATGTTAATAAGAATGGAGAAAAAGAATAGCATGCTTAAAATCTTAATGATGAAAGTAGGAAAAGTGTTAGATGAATTTAGAATTAAGTATGAGGAGGTTAAAATGGAAAATGAAAAGCTGCATGAAGAAATTGATATTTTAAAAGTGGAAAATGATAAGATAAATAAATGTAAGAAGCTGAAAAGCAAAAATGATGAATTGAGCAAGATCAATGAGAAATTAACAATTGAAAATGATTTGCTTGCAATTGAAGTTAAAACCTTAAATAGTGATGATAATGTTGCATGTGCTGGCAATAATGAAATTCTAAAATAGCTAAAAGAATTAAGAAATGAAAATAACATATTGAACAATATCGTAGATGATTCAAAGGCAACCATAGCCAAGTTCACCAAAGGAAAAAAGAACTTGAATACACTTCTTAGAAATCAAAAGGGTAATTCACATAAATATGAAATTGGCTATAACAGAGAAAGCAGCTGCAAGTCCCATAAAACTTGATTTGTAAAAGCCACTAATTTGACATACAATTATTGTGACAAAATTGGTCATATTGTACACAATTATGCAATAAGGAGAACAATGCATTTAAATCATAAAAGCAAGCTAGTTTAGGTTCCTAAGAAAGAAATCATTGTTGCACCCAACTGAAAAGTACCCAAACTTAAATAGGTACCAAAGAAATAATCCTCTGTTTTATGGGAATCTTCAAGTGGAAACAACAAATGGTACTTGGATAGCAACTGCTTTAGACATATGATTGGAGATGCATTCAAGGTTACAACTTTAGACTTGAAAGATCAAGAAATGTCACCTTTGGAGACAATCGCAAGTCAACTGTTTTTGGTGAAGGTAACATTCTAGTAAACAAAAATTTAGTTATTAAGAATGTACTTTTGATTGATGATTTAAAATAGAACTTGGTTAGTGTCAACCAATTATGTGATAATGATTTTAGGATAACATTTCTTTCCAATAAATGTTTTATTGAAAGAATTGATAAGAATCAAGCTTATTTTGAATGGTATAAAAAAATATTTACAAAATCAATTTAGATGATTTCAAATCATCAAACGAAACTTGTCTTTACTCTCAAAATAATAATTGTTGGCTATGGTACAGAAAATTGGAACATGCTAGCTTGTATGTAATTTTAAAACTTGTTAAAAAAAAATCTTTTTAAGGTTTAAAAGGACAAGATTTTCAAGCGTGTTATAATAAGGAAAGTAAACTAAAACTTTATTTAAGTCTAAAGATGTTGTTTCTACTTTTAGACCATTTAAACTATTGCATATGAACTTATTTGGTCCTACTTAAACTTTAAGTTTGGGAGGAAATATACCTTGGTTATTTTTTTTTACTACAGTAAATATACATGGACTTTCTTCATTGCATCTAAAAACAAAACAAACAGTGTCTTTTTTAGATATTGAAAGAAAGTCCAAAAGGAAAAATGTCTTAATATTATGACTATCTAAAGTGATCATGGGGGAGAATTTGAAATTTATGAAATGGATAATTTTTGCAGTAAATATGGAATTGAACATTACATTTCCAACACCTAGAACACCACAACAAAATAGTGTAGCTGAAAGAGAAAAATAGAACCTTGATTGAAATGGCTAGAATAATGCTATGTGAAAACAATCTACCTAAATACTTTTTAGCTAAAGCTGTTAACATTGCATGTTTTATATCAAATAGAGTTTACATAAGACCAATTCCTAACAAAACCCTCTATGAGTTTTGGAAAAGAAGAAGACCTAACATCTCTTATTTTCATCCTTTTGGTACTAAATGTTATATCTTGAACAATGAAAAAGAACAACTAGCTAAGTTTGATGCTGAAAGTGACGAAGGTATTTTTAATGGGTTATTCTTTAACCAGTAAAGCTTATAGAGTATTCAATAAAAGAACATTCGTTGTTGAAGAATCTATTCATGTTTTTTTTTTATGATTCTTTGCCTCATACATATTCAGGTGATGATAAAGATAATGTTTGTACTGATTTTGACAATTTTTCTCTTAAAAATGATAATAAAGAAATGATTGAAGAAAATGAACATAATGGATGAATCTGTCAACTATAATCTTCCTAAAGAATGGAAATATGCTAGAGCATACGCAAAAAAACTTAATAATAGGTGAACCTTCAAATAGGGAACAGACTAGATCTTCCTTAAGAAATTTAAGTAATCTAGTCTTCCTATCTCAAACCAAGTCTAAAAATATAGACGAAGCTTTAAAAGATGAGGTTTGAATACAAGCTATGCAAGAAGAATTAAATGATTAGTTTACAAGAAATGAAGTTCAGAACTTGGCTCTTAGACCCGATAGTAGACCAATTATTGGAACTAAGTGGGTTTATAGAAACAAACTAGATGAAGCAAGAATAGTAACAAGAAACAAAGCCAGATTAGTTGTTAAAGGATATAATCAAGAAGAAGGTATAGATTTTGATGAGACCTTTGCCCCAGTTGCTAGACTAAAAGCTATTAAATTGCTATTGGCATTTGCTGCATCCAAAAATTTTATTTTTTTTTTCAAATGGATGTCAAAAGTTTTTTCTTAAATGGTTTTATAAGAGAAGTTCATGTAGAGCAACAACCGGGTTTTAAAAATAATGAATTCCCTTATTATGATTACAAGTTAAACAAAGCTTTTTATGGTCTCAAGCAAGCTCCTAGAACTTGGTATGAAAGACCCAATAGCTTCCTCTTAAACAAAGGATTTTTTAAAAGGAAAAATTTACATAACTCTTTTTATCAAAAATCACAAGTCAAACACATTGATTGTGCAAATCTATATAGATAACATTGTGTTTAGACTTACTAATATGAGTCTCATAAATGAATTTGTTGAGAGCATAAAGAACGAATTTGAAATGAGTATGATAAGAGAACTCAATTATTTTATAATCTTCAAGTGAATTAATATTAAAATGGAACTATCATCAATCAACCTAAATATACCAAAGATCTCTTGAAAAGATTCAAAATGGATAATTATAAAACTATACCTACACCTATGAGCACAAGTATAAAACTTGACAAAGATAAAAATGGCAAATTTGTTTGTGAAAAGTTGTATAGAGGCATGATAGATAGCTTATTATATCTAATAGCTTCAAGACCTGATGTCATATTACCAGTGTGTATATGTGCACAATTTCAATCTTGTCTGAAAGAATCACACTTGAGTGCAATAAAACACATACTCAAGCATCTTGTAGGTACTATTGAAATTGACTTATTATATACAAAGTTTATCTCTTTCGATCTAGTTGCATACTTCGATGCTGACTTTGCTGGTTGCAAACTTAATTAGAAAAGCACAAGCAACAAAATGCCACTTTTTTTGGAAACTTCCTAATATCTTGGCACTTAAAGAAGCGAAATTCAGTTGCACTTTCAACTACCGAAGCACAGTATATGGCGATCGAAAGCTATTGTGCACAAGCTTTATGGATGAAACAAGCTTTGCAAAATTATGGGTTAAAATATGAAAGTGTTCCAATTCACTGCGATAACATAAGTGTTGTAAATTTAACAAAAATTCCGATCCAACACTCAAGGACCAAGCATATCAAAATTAGACATTAATTCATCAGAGATCATGCTCTAAATAGAGATATTAGTTTGGAATTTTTTTATACAAACAATCAAATTGCTGATATATTTACAAAACCTTTAAGTGAAAATAGTTTTTGCACTTTGTATAGAGAATTAGACATTGTCACACCCCGCCCCCGCAGGCGATGGCGATGTGATGCCAGGGCAGGCAAACCCACCACTGACCCCCTAGTGATAATGGCCGACATCCACCCTTAGGTGAGATCCCAACCAACGCATGCCTCGCAGGATATCATGGGTACTATAGGTATTGTTATCCTTAGGCAGAATTGAACCCAGTCTGCAGACTCTAGGATTCGAACCCTAGACCTAAGGCTTTTGTCTGCCCCAAAGGCAGTACCTCTTACCAATTGAGAATTTTTTTATGTCACACCCGCCCCCCACTACCGAGGTTCTGGATGTGATGCCAGGGCAGACAACTGCCACAGGCCCTCTAGTGATAATGGCCAACATCCACCCTCAGGTGAGACCCCAACCAACACATGCCCTGAAGGGTATCACGAGCAATATAGGTATTGTTACCCTCAGGATGGATTGACCCCAGTCTGCAGCCTCTAGGGATCGAACCCATGACTTGAGGCTTTTACCTACCCCAAAGGCAACACCTCTTACCAATTGAGCCGATCCCTAGAGGCTGCAATTGGGGTCAACTCATCCTGAGGGTAACAATACCTATAGTGCCTGTGATACTCTGCGGGACATGCGTTGGTTGGGGTCTCACCTGAGGGTGGATGTCGGCCATTATCACTAGGGGGCCTGTGGCAGTTGTCTGCCCTGGCATCACATCCAGAACCTCGGTAGTGGGGGGCGGGTGTAACAGACATGATAAACTAAGATTGGTGCTAAATATCATCGAGCCAAGTTGATCTAGATCTTAATCTTGGGATAAAAAAAGCTATTAGATGTTAAAATATGTTTTTGTAATGCTTGTGAAATGTTCTATCTACAAAAATCTGTGATATGTTGTTTTTGTGCATACGTAAGTTAAATTTGAGCTAAAACCAGGTTTTGAATGCATGAACATGGTTATTCATGTTTTTGATGCATAAAAAATGTTTGAACATGCTAAGTGATGACTTCTTAGACTTATTTGAATATTTAAAACTCGTTGAAAATCGTTTTAGACAAATTTGTGAACTCTTAAGAAACCTACCTTGTAATTTTCTAATAGCAACTTGCACAAATTTATGATATGTGGATTTTTCAATCATGTCTAAAACCTTTTAGAACTTTTATATTGCTTGTGCATCTCTCCTTATTTGAAATGTTCTGAGTGTGCATCTCTCCTTATTTGAAATGTTTAGAGTTTGTCTTATTATTTTTTATGAGTCCAAAGGGGAGGGAAAGAAATGTCGAATGCACAATTAATATGCATAAACAATGTATTTTGATGAGTCCAAAAAGGGAGAAAAAATGTTGAATACATGTTATAGTGTATATTGTGTTTGTTTGACCATTAAGTGTAACTTGCATTTCCCTAGAATTGAGCATCAAGTTTTTGAATCAAGTTTGAAAAATTCTTTTGAAACCTGGATGCTTATATGAGGGGAAGCATGCTTAATTAAAGGGGAGTTGATTATGCATGATGGGAGATTATTGAACTTATGTGCTCAATGTGAATTTTGATAAGATAATTAGTTGCACCATTAACCACTCAATTGTGTTAAATCACACTTAATTAGTCAAACAACTAAGATGAACGACATGCTAAAATGTGTGTGTATGTGAGTGTGTGTGCTTTGTTTATATGTTGTTCTTTGGAGATTGTGCATGAATTCGCAGGTACAAATTCCCTGAGCACAGCCTTTGTTGTGGGTCTCATCGAGGGCTCAACAAGTCCATTCATCAGGGTACATTAAGCTTAAATTTCAAACTCAATGAGTTCAAAGAAGTACAGGCTTGGTCGAGGGTTAAAATGACAAGCTTAGGGCACTACAAGTTCGAATCTCAGGCTCGATGAGTCCAAGTAAGCACAAACTTGATCAAGCGTCAAATTTAAGGCGCGACAAGTTTACAATGGGACAGTTTAAAATACGAGCCAATTTAGCATAAAAGAACCGTTACGCGCATGTAATGCTTGATGGTTTTAAGACATTATCTCTAATGGACATTTAAATGTTTGAAATGTATAAATAATCTTTCCATAGTAGATTCAAGATAGTAGTGTTGAATTGAGAAGAAGTGATTAAAGGCTTTTATTTGCGAACAAACAAATCAGAAAATTCTCTCATTGTTTTGATACTCTTGTTTATTAATTTACAAAATTTGTAAAGTGAGAGAAAAACAATTTAGTGCTCTGTTCTTGTATTTGAGAGCATCTTGAGAAAGAAGGAAATATTTTATTTCCTGAGTATTGTAAATGTAATACTCCAAACTTTTGGCTTAGCTAAAATTAATTTGTTTTGATTGATTAGTGTAATATGTGAATAATTTACCCTTTTTTAATTAAATTTGAATTTAATTTATAATTTGAACTTAGATAACTTCAATTAAACTAAGTAAATTAAACAATAGAGTATAATTAGGTAGATAAACATGAATAAATTAATAAAGGAACTTCTTGAAATTGAGATTACAAATATTCTTTTCTATTTATTTAATTGTTTCCATTACCTATTGTATGAATCAAATTTCTCAATGTGAAATCTTATTCCTCTCTATTTGTTTAAATTCTTTAATTATCTTTTTCAAAAAACCATGTTTCCTCATCATCTTAATAAATTTTCAACTTGAACTCCTTTTCTTTCAATTTTATATTAAACCCAATTTCTAAAGTATAATCACCAAAAATTTTATAAAAAGATTATATTTAGTTATTACAAACTAAGACCTTTTTTTTTTTTACGTCTATAAATTTTGGAAATCGATTTCTTGTTTAAAAGTATTAGTTTTATATTCTAAAATTGCAACAAACTAAATAACTAATTTGATTTTGATAGCCATACATTAATTAAAGTAAATTATATTATATGATTAGATAAATGGATATAAATTAAGAAATAGATTTAAATTTAAAATTAAGACTTTAAATATTCTTTTAAATCATATATTTGTCACAACAACATTTTTCAATGAATCAAATCATTCGATCTTTTTCAGCTATTTATTTAGACTTCTTTTACCCAAATTTATTTCTCTAAAAATCTAAACATATGATTTGAGTGTTTTACAATATTCTAAACCTTTGAGCTTTAGTATAAACCCCATTTTCTAAATTCCCAAAAATTTTGAATTCATTTGCTTGTTTAAAAATATAAGTTTTAATCTCAAACTCAAAATAAATATCAAGTTTTTACAAAGTTAAATCCCAACACTAGACTTTCATTGTTAGCTAATAATTTTTATGCTATAAATTCTAAAATCAAGTTTTAATTATTTTTTATGCTTAAGAAAATTATCTGAAAAATTTAAGCATAAATCATCTACCCATAAATATCCTTTAATCCTTATCCTATATATTTTTCCCTATCCATTGACTTTGGAGGCTGCCTTCTTTTTCTTTCTTTCCTTGGTTTTCCACTGATGCTTCTTCCTTCTATTCCTCATCTTCTTCATTTTCTTTCTTTTCTTCAATTCCTCTCCAAAATCTCAAGTTTAAGAGAACATTAAAAGAGAAATGGAGGATAAAAACAAGATAGAAGACATAGATCATGCTTGGAGTAGATATAGAGACCAACAAGTACTAGTAGTGATGGAGCTTTGATGCTTGAGTTTTCCTTAAAGTAACTAAGTTCTTTTTTTTTCTTTATTTGATGATTGTTTGTTCATGTAAATGATGAATTAGAGCTAAGGGGTTTATGATAAAATTAGTAAAGGAGGAAGATTTGAGCACGAAAGTTGAAAACCTAAGTAGTTTATGTATATATGAAGTTGAGATTTGATGATGAAGTTCGATATGTTTTGATGAAGTGAAGTGGAATTAGAAGTGATGAAAGTTGTGTTTACGTATTATGTGTTGCTTGTATTGTGTTGTAGTTGATATAGGATGTGTTAAAAATATGTTAAAGATGTAAAAAGGACATGTAATTTTCATGACCATGGCAGCACAGGCTATGCTCGTGCCTGTGTTGATTCATATGAGCCTTGGCATGAGCCGTGGCAGCTACTTCCGCTTTGATCTCAGTGTACACGGGTGTATATGCCCGTATAGGAGCCTGGGTACCCTATTTCCAACAGCTTTAAAAAAAAAGGATAAATATTAGATAATATGATATGTTAGTGTTGTATAAATAAAAATGAATTACTTGATTTAATAGGATTAATAACTAATTAGATCTAATATAGGTTTTGAGTTGAAAACAACTTAGTTAATAAACTTAAATTCAATTTAAGTGAATGAAACTAATAAACTAAAATAAAAAAGGCTAATTAGGACTCTATAAGACATATGGGAATGATTTAATGAGATAATTAAATATGGCTTAGTAAATGAAGTAAATTATTAACTTTGATCAATTTGGTCAAGTTAGTATAGGCTTAACTAATAAACCTATGTTTACATTGACTTAATGAACTTTAGTAAACTAAAGTGAACTAGAATAACTAAGTTTATCCACTTTGGCTAAGTTAAGCTGATATGAATTTCACTTGTAAATGACTTAGATGTAATCATAGTATATTAGTTCTTAGATATTAAAGGAAATGAGTTTTTTTTTTCAAAAATGAGTTTGATGAACATGAATATGATGCTTTACGTTATTGAAATTATTTTAACGGTGATGCATATGTTTATAGGAAGCACTAAACATGTGAGTATGATGTGTTATACTGTTGAATATGTTTTGATAGATATATGTATGTTAGTATATAACTTTAAACAAAAGTGTTAATGCATGTATCGTGTAAAATCTAGACTAATGACTAGTAAATAAGATTAAGCCAATGAAATAGATTTAAATATAATTTAAGTTAATAGACTTAGTGAATATTAAGTTAATAAAGAAGTTAAGTGTAGATTAATATAAAACATGAATTACAAGTGACTATTATTTTATTTCATAGGAGAAATAAATATGAATAAATAATTGGATTTACTAGAAGATTTGTATGACTTAGCCAGATATCAGGTGAGTGACTCTGATCTTATTGCATTGATTGTGGTTGTAAAATAGTAGCACAAGACTAAATAATAACAATAATTGATTATGTAGCGGATGGGTACAATGCATGTTGTATAGTGATTGAGTGATTGAAAAACTTTAATAACAAAAGTTAAAATTGCTTGAATTGTATCAATTAAGGACTGCATACTACGAATTGTTTAGAAATTGATTGATCGCTGATAAGTCATTTTTACTCTATACTTTTCATATGATTTTGAGCTCGTTTTGCTAAGAATTTCAGATAAAATCTTGTAAAATTTATGTTTTTGATAAACAATGTTGTTACGAAGCTCTTAGAATTCAATAAGGAATAATCAAAGTGCTTTAAATCAGATTTGGATCAAAAACAACAAATAAAGTCAAGATTGCAGAACTTGAGCCCTGTAAAGTCACAGTTGAGGCTAAACAGCGGAAGAAAACAGCAAAAATTAATTTATCGAGCCTTAAGCCCTCGACATGACCTTTGACTTCAGTCGAAGTGATTGAGCATCATTCTAGAGAAAATACATTGTCGAGCCTCAAATCTTGACCTTTGACAAGTGCTTTTACAAACCAGTTCTTCCTCAGAATTGCCTCGAGCCTCAGCAATACGAGTCTCGACTTTCTCAATTTTACCCTCGATAGAGCAATGAACAAAAACGCACAGTTTACTTTGGAAATTCCTGAAGTTGAGCTTGATTTTGCTTCATACAAGCCTCGACCAATAGATCACACGCGACCTTCAATGAGTGTTTTCACAAATCATATGCACGCGTGGAAAGTATCATGAATTCTGTTAGAAAGAATCTATTACATGTCAATAAAGTAGGAATGCTTTCTGTACCTAGTATCCTATAAATAAACGTGCAAGCATACATTGTAAAGTATGTAATAACAGTGTAAATCAATATTAACATAGAGTAGTTTTCTAAAAGATTCTTGGGTAAAAGAATTACATTCTTCTTACTTGAGAATTTCTTCTGTTTCCTAGGTAAAATCAATATAACCCGATGTTTGTAATTTATATGAATTTTTGAGCAATTAATTGATTAATATTTCGAATTTGATTAATTTCTTCTAATTCGTGCTTATTTTGATAAATCCATGGAGAAATAAACTCCTACAGCTTAGAGATTACAAATCCAATTCCTAATTCAGTTGATTTTAAATGTGCTTTTAAGTTAATTTGATTAGGTGTTTATAATTAGTAACCTAAACTTAACTTATCGTTTCTAAAGGAGTGGTGTACTCTTTTAGATCCACGATTGGTTTCAATTGGATAGATCAAGAGATCATTTAATTGAATAAATCTGTGGTTGCTAATGGAGTCGATCTTAACTACCTCTTGCCGAGGAACGAATGAAGACTTTTTTTGAAACAATGGATTCCTATTATTTATGCAGGTCTAATTGGAATTTCATATTACTAGTTTTGGTTAGATCTAGAACTACTAACTTCGAGAGAAGCTTTAGTTTAAATTAGAGAATCTAGCGATATAAACACATAATTCAAACAGCTTTTAAGAAGTTTATTGCTTTATAAGAAATTATTCTGATAAGGAATTGGTGAGGTAACCATGAGCTGTTGTTTCATAAAAGTTGCAGGCTTATTTCTTATTTTACCCCTTAAACGTTTGTGAATATTCCTAACTTAGTATAGTTCCTTTTTCTTTATTATTTTTCTAAACCTTTCTTTGGCTAGACAATAGGTGAAGTTGGAAGTACACTAACTGCCAACTATTCCCTTAGGACCGACCTAAATCACTATCTATACTACATCTTATGGGTGCGCTTACCCTGTGAGATCGTAGTTATTGAAACTGATTTAGAAAACATTTATAAATTTGAAAAACTTGGTCAATGATCAGTATAAACTGAAATCCAATTAATCCAAACACAAACCAATCACCAAGTAATCTGATATAAACCCTATCTGATCATGAAATAAATAGAACATGCATTGCACCATAGCATACCTTACATTAGCATGATAATCATGTAACGTATTAATATTTCGGTTATATAGTAACCTTGAGATTTTCCAATGAATAGAAAATGATATTGGTTCTACAAGAGAGGTTACTACTGTCCTTTCATTTCCATAGGAACTAAATTAGCAACGAATGATGTCGCCTATGGTGTAGATAGGAAATGTTAATTCTTAGTGGAGTTTCTCTGTTTTAAGGTGAAGTAGAGACGATATTGAGATAAAATAAGTTTCAAAAGGAAATCCTCCCTCAGTTATGTTTAAAGGGAAGTTTAAGGTTATGTTAAGTGTAAATATATTTTCAAATGACAATGAGTTGAGAAAATGTTTCCTTCCTTAGTTCTTTGTTTCTCTTGGTGTGGATTACTTGAGCTTGTGCCTCCAACCCCAAGAGAGGGCGAAAATCTTCATTGGTTTGGATTTCGGTCATCCAAACTGTGTATTTCAATATGGTTAAGTGTAGCATTGCATATGTTTGGTAATTAAACTTTTTTGTATTGCTTGAAATGTTTTAACATCTAGTTACTAAGCTAGTTGAGCTCACACTCCTATTGATTGTTTGATTTTAGAAATAAAAAACAAATATGAAGAACAATTATGCGATGGAGAGAGATTTGAAGTTATTTTTAAAGAAGATTTGAGAACTATAGTTAAGAAAAATTATGATGTAATAATTAGGACTTAATATAAGTTCCATGAAGTGTAATTTTTGTTTATATCTTATATGTATCCAGTTTTTATTATTCTAAACAACCTTCGATCCTATATAACTATTTACATCACAGAGTATTCTACAAGTGTGATGTTTATGTATCTCTCTAGAAGTTTCAGATAGTTTAATACCTGTGTCTATGGCTTTAGTCTGATACATAGTGCATCATACTTCTAGGGTACCTTGTGGGGGCGTGATAGTGAACTGGTGCTACTCTATTTGATCATGTGTGATTGAGAATAATAAAGTATGTGAAGTCCTCTAATTGGAGACTATTTGAGTGGTCGTGGAGAGTAGGAAACGGGCCGAATTCTACGTTAAATCTAGGCTTATATCTTCTTTCCCTATCTCTTTAATATTCTTTTCAATACTCTATTATTTTTGTATCCACTGCCATTAAAGTTTAATTTGATCTATTACACAAAAATTTATTGTTTGAGCATATTAGGTCAAACACTTAATTCATCATTCTCATCTCTTAAGTATTTTCTAGTGTGTTTTCATATAGCAATCAAGAAACGATGTCAATCATTGATTAGAACGACCATTGAACTACTATGATAGCAACATCAACACCCTTTAACATTTTATACTACCACAACCTACTTACACTATGTGAACCCTCTCCAACTACTCAAACATAACATCTCCATATGTAATGGTAGTAGTATTAACCAGTTTATAAGGGGAATGATGTCCCTTTTTTTTTTTTTTTTTCAACCATTTACAACCAAGTTGTATGTAAAATAATGTATTTACACTTTGATTTTATATCAACAAAATTTGCCGGAGGTTCCTTTCCCCTTTGTGTGGTGTTCTACTAATGATGTTTTGTTTTTTTTTTTTTTTTTCAATAAAATGGGCATTGGAATATCTATTTGTAAAAATAGAATTTAATACACAAAAAAAAAAATCAATAGTACTGTAACCTAATAGTATCTCCTCTAGTCTTTTAAGTGAGAGTTACTAGGATTGAATTCCCCATTGTAGTAGGAGAAAGAAAAATTAAAGAAAAGAAAAAGGAAAGAAAAATTAGACATGCAGTGTCCCAAACCTAAAATCGTAACTAAGCAAATCCATAGACCTGCCTTAAAGAGTTAGGACCACCCCACACGGTGGTACGTTGGGCCAATTTGGATATAAGTAGGATAATGCCTCCCTCTAACCATGAGTAGATCCTTTATTTGCATTTATAGGTTAATTCATCGTATATAAGAAAAGAAAGACAAATGCACATCAACATATTTACAACCTGTGTACTCCCCTCTATTTAAACTTGATCACAAACAACCCAAAGTTCCCTCAAATCTAGAAATATATCTACCTTTCTTGCACCGGAAAAAGCATGTACCTTCAATCACTATGGCAAACTTATGAATCTGCCTATAACTCGAGTTACATAGAGACTGAATCACTAAGCTCACAAAATTCTGGAATGGATCGTTATTCAATTATAACATTCTTCTTTACTAAATTATGATGGCTCCTACTTTAGATTCAAGCATTTGAATTATAAAGATATTAAAACAAAAATAATCATAACAGAACACATTCATCATGAAAGCAAATTAACCATCTTGCATCAACACTCCTCTTTAAAAAAGAAAAAAAAAAAAAAAAATCCTGAAGCCGTTAGACATTGTAGGGTCGACAAGTATGACTCAACCTAATTAATATTATTTTTTTTAACCCTCCAAACCTATTTATAATAGGTCTGATTCACTAAAATAAAATAAAACTAAAAATAAATAATAATTTCTAATTTTATAGTTAAAAGTATTTTTAAATTAAAACATTCTTTTTATCACGGATGATTCAATTAAAAAAAACCCCCCCCACATCTATTCCTCCTATAAACAAAACATTCTTTTAATAAAATTTTTTTGCAAACCAAACGAAAAAAAAAATATTTCACAAAAATGAAATTGAAATACTGATTGCATTCTCATCATTGAACCAAACATGCTGCTGTTAGGGAATGATTGATCAACAACATTGTTCGCCTGTTTGAATCCTATGGAAGATCGGAAGAGCTTTTGCATGGTAATTCATAACATTTAATCTTCTACAAACAACTCTGACACTAGCAATAATACAAAGGAAAATCTGGTTTGAAAGTTTGGTATCTCCTCTATAATGGCAATTTGTATTTCAGCACAAACCGATGCTCCATAAACCCAAACTCTCAAGGAAAAAAAAAAACTTAGGAAAACGCTAGTCCTAATATTTATTCAGCCCAAACAAACCCTTCCTCTCCATACAATTCCAACTCGCAATTTAATTGCTAAACGGTATCAAAAACATATTCACATTGTTTTACCCCGTAATGCGCCAGCTCATGATCCCAGCAGCTTCTTTATCCCAGCTTTTTGCTCGGAAGTTAGCCTCACCGGGAACCTGATGTTGAACTTGATCCTAAGATTCCCTCTCCTAGATGGATCTTTTGGGATTGGCATCCCTTCCCTAGGAACAACTTCCTCATAGTTTGGACTGATCACGTTGTTGATCGGGATGGTCAGGTTCCTTCCATCCAGGCTTGTGAGATGGACTGTGTACCCAGTAAGAGCATCGGCCAGGGAGATCCTCTGTGTCACAACCAAGTCGTTGCCATCTCTTGTGAATGTGCTGTGAGGCTTCTCGTCCACTATGAAGACGAGATCGGCAGGGATGACATTCGGTTGTTCATGTCCCTTCTCTGGGAATGTGATCTTTGTTCCTTTCTTCCAACCCGGCTTTATGTCAATTGTCAAGATTTCCTCAACGGGGATAGTTCTCCTGAACAACAACAGAACTGCATGTCAATAAAGGCACTGGAATAATAATAATTTTAAGTTGCTATGTTTTCATTCTTGACATGCCAATATCTCCTACTGTTATCTCGTAATAGCATTTAACTTTTGACTATGTAACACAGCAGTAGACAAACCATAAAGTCTTGCTGTGTTTAACAAGCTTTAGAATTTTCATACATCACTCTAGTAGTCTCAGCCCTCAGGATGTAACAGAATATGAAGGCTTTTAACAGGAAGCAAAGGTGAGAAACAAAGACAGCACCAGATGACCAGTGTTAGTGGTAATCCACACAAATGGAAAATCAGAAGCATGATTTCCAATCTCTCAAAAACAAGAAATCAATTTCCACATTCTCCATTACCATATTCAATGGGTGTCAAACCACCCCCATTACTGGCCAACTACTATAGCCGCCTTCACTTCCACCATTGCATACTGCTAAAATCCACCCTGTTGCTAGTATTAACATTACCAAAGTAATATCTAAACAATCGCAGGACTTTAATTATAATAAATGCTGGAAAAAAGAAGTCCAAAACACATAGCAAAGACAAGGACAGTAGACATTCTTGTAGGAGCTGCATGCAAACTCGAAATTAACCAAAAGCTTATAGAGGCACCATCATTTCAGGTATAAGTAGAACATGAGGAGAACGAAGTATAAACAACTAGCAAACATTATTCAAGAAAATGAAGGTCAGAAGCAAACACCATGTATATTCAAGATTTACTCACCCACTAGCATCCATGATTTCCCGAGAAATCTTCATCTTCTTCGTAGTCCCTTTGTAGAGCTCTTCGAGGCTGCAAGGCAGATTGTTTTCAATTGGAGGAGCCTTACGAGGACCCTGACTCATAGGTCGACCTTCACCAAAAGACGACCCAAACATATCATCCCCAAAGATCCCACCAAAAGACCTTGAACCACCTCTCATGCCACTGCCACTCATTCCTCCAAATGGGCTTGAGAAGCCAAAAAACTCAGAGAATATATCATTCGCATCACGAGGATTGAATCTGAATACATTGGGTCCATCTCCCGTCTGGAAGAAGGTGGCTCCACCAGGTCCAGCTCCTCCTGCACCCGGTGGTGGGACTTGTCCCTTCAGGCCTTCCTCTCCATACTGATCATAGATGGCCCTCTTTTGCGGGTCACTTAACACCTAAAAATAACAGAACAATAGTCTCCCGTTAGAAACTTTTATTCAGGGGTATTGAGATCCCTTCTAATTCAGAAAACACAAAACAAGAGAGTAAAGCAGTAATCCAAGCTCAACACCAAACTTGTGACTTTTTTTCATTAAACTACTTCCAAATCGAATGAAGCAGAAACTCGACCACCGGCTTCCGATACATGATCAACTCTTCCCATAATCTTTCATATTCACAACCCACTTAATTCAACATAAGAATAGTAGAAGTTCTACAATATAATCCTAACATCTGCTCCTGTATAGACGGCGTAGTGGCGTGATTACTTATAACAATAACATTTTAATACAGGCGCAGATTTCACAAAGCATACAAATCACTGAGAGCCACATCCTACAATCGAATCAGATGAATTTGTCTTTCTAATAATCATAAAGAGAAGTAATCCAAATGCATGAGCTGATAAAAAAAAAAAAAAAACTCAAGCTTCACACAAAAATAGTCAAATTCCAAAACGAAAGCCATGAAGCCCCGAATCAAATCTTAATAAAAACATGAACAGATCGAAACCTTAAAGAGCTAATCGACATCAACAAAACTCGAGCCTGACACAAAGAAATAATCGGAATCCAATACAGAAATCGTGAACCACCCATTCCAAATCATAATAAAAAACATGGAAAAGATCGAAACTTCCAGACCTGATCAAGATAAAAACTCAAGCTTGAACTAAACCCTTAAGGAAAGTTCCTAACTTTACACAGCAAAAAAACAATTAAAGTCAATGATATGAACAAATCAACAAAAGGATATCTGGGGTGGTGGGGGGAAAGCAATGAAATACAATACCTCATAGGCTTCAGAGATTTGTTTGAATTTAGCCTCGGCTTCTTTTTTATTATTAGGGTTTTTATCAGGATGCCATTTCATGGCAAGTTTTCTATAAGCTTTCTTGAGATCATCATCATTAGCATTCTTATCAACTTGCAATAGCTTGTAATAGTCCACCCCCATTATTTTCCCTTATTTTCTTCTTCTCTTCTTGTTGTTCTTCTTTGGTTTGATGCTGTGTTGTTTTGTCAAGAGAGACTGAGTTTCTTCGTGCGTTATCGTTTATGTATTGTGAGCGTGTTGTGTGTTGTGTGTTGTGCGTTGGGATATGTGATGTGTGTGGGTCGGGAGGGGGAATAAGAGAGGAGAGAGAGATGTCTGGAAGAGTGGAGGATAGAAGAGGGAATTCTAGATGGGTGTGGAACTTTCTAGATTTTGTTGGTGGGTTTCGAGTTGAATAAATAATGATAGTTCTCGCATGAGGATTTGGATCCTTTATTTTTTTTTTTCGGCCTGCCTTCTCATTCCATGGACAGGTGTGATTTGGCTGCACAGGGTTTCTCAAATTGGCAAAGCTTGAAACAGCTTTTCAGTGAGACTGGAATCCAAATTTGGGCTTCGTATCATGTTTGAGCTAAACAAGCCTACTTTATTTATTTATTTTTTTTATCGAATCTGATACTTAAAGGGAAAATGGTATTAAAAGCGTTTTCATTTTACAAGTTGGATAAATTAGATTATCAACTTTTAATTTTTATATTTTTAGTGTTTTTAAAGATATTGATGTGAACAAAAAAATAAAACTAGAGACACCAAAAATATCAAATTTGAAAATTCAAATACTAATTTATCCAAATTATAGAATAGAGACACTTTCAATACATTTTTTCTGATATTTTTTAAACTCAAACTCACTCTATTAAATGGCTTGTTTCCCAATTCTTTAATCTAAAACTAATATATAGATATATATATATATAAACTACAAAATGTATATATACATATATATTAAATAAAAATTTAGTTTTTATTGTTTTATTATATATTGGATAAATCACACCTAGAAGTTATCAATGTATGGATAAATTTATTTAAAGTATTAATATTTTAAGTGGTTTAATTAAGAAATCAACCTTTCATAAAATGAATCAAATAAAATATCAACATCTCACGAAATTTATTTAAGCATCAATATTTGGATTAGTCTTCATTTAATTTTTTTAACAGTCAATAATGTATATTTTGTTTAACTCACTTTGTGAAATATTGATTCCTCTTTGTATTACTTAAAATACTGATATTTTATATGAATATACTCCTAAAAGTTGATTCTTTCTTTTTTTACCAATTTAAAATATTGATACTTTAAAAATAAGCTTACCTACAAATGTTAATATTTTTCGATGTACTTTAGCCATTATATATTTATATATAATATCTTATAAATAAAAAACTCACAAATCTACTAACAACCTTATTTGCAAGTCTATTTATAAGTTTACTTATGAATCTTTCATGAGCCCAAATGAAGCTATTCATTAGCTAACTCACGAGCCTATATCAAAGTTTGTATACGACTTAATTAGATAAACAAGTTTTATTTTAATATCAAGTTCAACTCATTTATTAATTGAACTCAAGCTAAGTCAAACTCAAGTAGCTTGACCCATTTGCAACTCTAGATGTTCAAGACCATTTTATACTCATTTCATTCAATCCTATTCATAGAATATATTTGTCACACCCGCCCACTACTACCGAGGTTCTGGATGTGATGCCACGACAGAAGTTGCCACGGGCCCCTAGTGATAATGGCCGACATCCGCCCTCAGGCGAGACCCCATCCAACGCATACCCCGCAGGGTATCATAGGCACTATAGGTATTGTTACCCTCAGGTGAGTTGACCCCGGCTGCAGCCTTGATGGATCGAACCAATGACCTGAGGCTTTTACCTGCCCCAAGGGTATCATGGGTACTATAGGTATTGTTACCTCCAGGTGAGTTGACTCTAGTTGCAGCCTTGGGGGATCGAACCCATGATCTGAGGCTTTTGCTTGCCTTAAAGGAAGCACCAATTTGGGGCAGGCAAAAGCCTCAGGTCATGGGTTCGATCCCTCAAGGTTGCAGCCGGGATCAATTCACCTGGGGGTAACAATACCTATAGTGCTCGTGATATCCTGCAGGGCATGCGTTGGTTGGGGTCTCGCATGAGGGCCTACCTTCTCATTCTATGGACAGGTACGATTTGGCTGCACAGAGTTTCTCAAATTGGCAAAGCTTGAAACAGCTTTTCAGTGAGACTGAAATCCAAATTTGGGCTTCGTATCATGTTTGAGCTAAACAAGGCTACCTTTTTTATTTTTATTTTTTTATCGAATCTGATACTTAAAGGGAAAATAGTATTAAAAGCATTTTCATTTTACAAGTTGGATAAATTAGATTATCAATTTTTAATTTTTTATATGTTTAGTGTTTTTAAAGATATTAATGTGAACAAAAAAGTAAAACTAGAGACACCAAAAATATCAAATTTGAAAGTTTAGATACTAATTTATCCAAATTATAAAATAGAGACACTTTCAATACCTTTTTTCTGATATTTAAACTCAAACTCACAATATTAAATGGCTTGTTTCCCAATTCTTTAATCTAAAACTAATATATATATATATATATATAAACTACAAAATGTATATATACATATATATTAAATAAAAATTTAGTTTTTATTGTTTTATTATATATTGGATAAATCACACCTAGAAGTTATCAACGTATGGATAAATTTATTTAAAGTATTAACATTTCAGGTGGTTTAATTAAGAAACCAACCTTTCATAAAATGAATCAAATAAAATATCAACATCTCACGAAATTTATTTAAGCATTAATATTTGGATTAGTTTTCATTTAATTTTTTTAACAATTAATTATGTATATTTTGTTTAACCCACTTTGTGAAATTTTGATTCCTCTTTTTATTACTTAAAACACTGATATTTTATATGAATACACTCCTAAAAGTTGATTCTTTCTTTTTTTACCAATTTAAAATGTTGATACTTTAAAAATAAACTTACTTACAAATGTTAATATTTTTCGATGTAATTTAGCCATTATATATTTATATATAATATCTTATAAATAAAAAACTCACAAATCTACTAACAAGCTTATTTGTAAGCCTATTTATAAGTTTACTTGTGAATCTTTTCATGAGCCTAAATGAAGCTATTCATTAGCCAACTCATGAGCCTATATCAAAGTTTGTATACGACTTATTTAGATAAACAAGTTTTATTTTAATATCAAACTCAACTCATTTATTAATTGAACTCAAGCTAAGTCAAACTCAAGTAGCTTGACCCATTTGCAACTCTAGATGTTCAAGACCATTTTATACTCATTTCATTCAATCCTATTCATAGAATATATTTGTCACACCCGCCCACTACTACCGAGGTTCTGGATGTGATGCCAGGGCAGACAACTGCCACAGGCCCCCTAGTGATAATGGCCGACATTCGCCCGCAGGCGAGACACCAACCAGTGCATGCCCTGCAGGGTATCACAGGCACTATAGGTGTAGTTACCCCCAGGTGAGTTGACCCCGACTACAGCCTTGAGGGATCGAACCGATGACCTGAGGCTTTTGCCTGCCCCAAAGGCAGCACCTCTCACCAATTTGGGGCAGGCAAAAGCCTTAGGTCATGGGTTCAATCCCTTAAGGCTGCAGCCGGGGTCAACTCACCTAGGGTAACAATACCTATAGTGCCTGTGATACCCTGTGAGGTATGCGTTGGTTGGGGTCTTACCTGAAGGCGGATGTCGGCCATTATCACTAAAGGGCCTGTGGCAGTTGTCTGCGCTGGCATCACATCCAGAACCTTGGTAGTGGGGGACGGGTGTGACAATATTTAAAAATGCACTTGTCATTTTGTTGACATTTTATTCTAATCTTTTAATTTCAATCCATTTTATCACTCTCGGTGCAAAAGATATTAAACATAGGTCAAGGACAGAAGGTTGGGAATGCTTTTGCATGTTCGATACAACGTATAAACAAATGTTGAGTAGGTATTAATAATTAGGGATGGGCATGGACCGGTTAACCAGTCAATGACCCTAATTTTTTAACCTAACAATTACAATCAGTTTTTTTAAATGTCAAACCTAAACCGATTCATTATTAATGGTTAACTGTCCTAACAGTTAACCATTTTTCGGTTAATATTTTCAGTTTTAGGTTTTTAACCATTTAGCATAATGATTAACTAAAAGTTGCGGTTAACCATATTTTCAGTTGGTCCATAAAAAATTAAACTAAAGTTACATGCTATTAAAACTTGTTCTATTATAAAATTAGATCATATTTTCAAGCAAAATTCTCTTTTTGATTGTAAAAAACAACCAAGCTAATTTATCAATACGCTACAAGCCAATGCCTAGAAATTCTCGAAATAGATGTGTCTGAACTCATACAAAATAGTTACTAATAAAAAACGAAAATTGAAAGTGGTTAAAGAATGTAAAGAAACACCTTAGCCTTCTATCTTTTGGAGGTATATCTACAATGATTCAAGAATGATGCAAGCCTTATATCTTTTGGAAAGTCAATAATCATCTTAAATTTGCACCAACTTACTTGTTTAAAAAAGTCCGTGAAGCTGACATTATGAGCTGTTCGTATGGAAAGAAGAAGAAGGAAAACAAATTTGATAGTACTCAGAATATCAAATATCCTCACCCTTAAAGAGGCATGACAGCTACAAAAGGAGAACAATACGAACACAACTGCGATCAACGAAGACAATGACGTCCAACGAAGACAATGAGTCGACGACCAGATGAAGATGGAAGATGGAAGATGAAGGCGGAAATTGGAATTGGAAAGTGATTTACCAAGAAGAAAAAAATGCGATAGAAATTAATAGTGATTATATTTGGGTTTTAACATTTAACATCTTAGCCTTTTATATTTTTTTAAAATTAATTATATATAATATTATATATTTATAGATATTAGTTAACCGTTAACCGTCGGTTTTTTATAATTACAAACCGAAATCCAAACCAAAAACCAAAAAAAATTAAAATCATAACCTAAACCGAAATCGATGGACTAATTAACCATATATTTTGGATTGGTTTTCTGGTTTTGGTTTGATTTCTTGGTTTAGTCGATTTTTTTCCCACCCCTATTAATAATCATGTTTGGCAAATATGGTAGCCTTGGTGAATAATTTCTTAAACAAAAACCCAAAAAAAAAACAACAAAAAAATCATCATTTATGTGTCATTGATCGCTTATTGAAATCTTATTATTAATAGTTTTTATGTATAATAAAAATCCTTTACACGATTCCCCACATTATGATCCTGCTTTTTGAGAATTTTCACCATTGAACGCAATTATCATGTGTGTCAGTATTGTTAAGCTAAAACAAGATACGAGCGTAGTGATGTCATTAAAACGAGTACCGGTACTCTCTGCGAGTACTTTGAAAAAACCTTTTCTCATGCCAAGCAAAGAAAGTTTAGTCCTGGAAGCCAAGAGACGAACTTTTATTTTGAGTACCTTCAACTTCAACCGTGTGGGTATTGAGACAATAAAGCACAGTTCGTTGGACTGTGGCGCGGTTCTTATAAAATCTAAGAATGGCCATAAAGTGCTTTTTTTAATTTAATTATTTACAAATGTTGGAATAAACAAATAAAAAAATTGAACTAGTTATATTTAAGGTATTAAATGACACATGAAGTCAATAAATGACGGGCTTGAAACTTGTATAGGCTACATTGTACTAAAAAAAAGAAATTAAAAAGAAGCGCCATTTTGACCTTTGGGGGTCAACAAAAGAAAACTTTTTCACTATAATTTTTATGATTGCCCCAAAAGTGTTTACGTATTTACTAATTTGGATCAGACCTCCTTAGTTCGTTCATTTCTAAAAGGAAGTGCTGGTTGATTTTGATTGAAAATTATTAAGCCAGCCTTACATTTTTAACCAATTATTTATATTTTTGAAAGATCTAAGTTGAGTTCATCCTTCCTTGAAAGAATAAAAAATGACCCATGTACTTTTTAAACACCCATTTTTTTCAATAAACAATTCTATCTATTTATAGGCAACAAAACTTTTTTTTTTTTTTGTTTTTAATTGATAAATTGAAGTAAGAGTTTAAAATTACCGAACCAGTGTTCGTTCAAGTGTTAAGCAAGTGATGCTTTATCCCAAGGAGTTATAGTCACTAAAGTAATCTTCCTCCTTGTTAGTCATCTTAATGATGCTCTCTATGTGTCTATATGCCTTGTTCCATTCATCAATGTAATATAAAACTTCAAAATAACAAACGATGATGTGATTTGTAATCATTCAAAATATTTCCTACACAGTTGAAAGCCTACTTGACTGCTACTGTTGATGCTAGTGCAACAAGCATTTATCTGGCAATATGAGAAAATGAGATAGTTCATTTATGCCACTTCCACCAATCTAATATGTCGAAACCATGCACGCTGATGTTATCGCAAAACTCAAATTCTATGGTAAGTTATTTGTCAATCTCTAAGAATTCCCCACTTTCACTTCCACTTCCACTTTCTATACTTTTTGCATGATTGCTGCATGACAAACAAATTGTTGGACCCAATGCTGGAACTGCAATTGGCGATGAATTAATGGCAACTTAATGACCATATGTATAAAAAATAGACTATACAACTCAGTTAAAACGGTACTTGTCTCACGAGCAATAGATTTGACGTATACAACATACATATCTCAAGTGTATGATAATTTATCTACATTTCCATATACACTTCCATAATTATTTTAAAAACCCTCCATTATATGTCATATAATTAACATATATACAATATTATATATTATTGGAACTTACATATAGTAAGCTAGTCATTTCCTTGTCATTTCGCTAATACACATTTGTAAAATAGGATCATATTTCATATTGCATAATGTAACCACCATGTTTAGTGCTTCAAGTAAGAAAAGATTAACAATCGAGTTGTAACCCATAAGAAGGTCTTCGTGCACTCATAAAAGAATTTCAAGAACAATTAGCAAATTTGTACATGGAATTTAAATGATGAAGGGTATGTTCAATATATGTAGAAAAGAAAAACTACACAACAGTTCCTTACATTTAAGTGTGTTGTTATTTGTTAAAAATTTAGAGTGTCGAATTCCACCTGTTTTGCATGTCTTTCCTAAATTTTCTAGGCTTCATATGGTGATTTGTGCACCACTTTTTCCTAGGTCTTATTTACCATAGATTGATCACTAATACGATCAACTATTAGTCCAATAGATGAATATTTAATTTTTAATGATTTCATTCCACTCGTAACATACAAATTTAAGAGATGCAATGCACATCTAATATAAAAAAAAGGCCCTACTTGATAAACTTTGAATGAGAGATAGAATCAATACAACATTGTCCAACTCTCTGATCCAAAAATCTTGTCCCCTGCAACAGACAAGAAGATATATAGATAAGATGGTATAAATATTTGTTGTACCAACTCCTACCTAATACAACATTTATTACACTATCTAGAAATAATAATATTTACAAATCATATTTTAAATCAGAATATATGTATAGATAATGCACATGATTATATTATAGTAGAATAAATCCTATAAACTTTGTAAATAATAACCATAGTCTTTTCCTTTAATAACTCAAGACCCCATTGAAAGTACTGCAGCTGTAAAAAACACTACGTTTTTTGTCCAATAACAGGTCAAATGCGGGTATACCATACTGATGAACTAAGGTTGGTTACAATCTTGTTTTGATGAGAAAATATATTGCACAAGTGCTTCACAACTTAGTTAAGTTATATTTAATAAGCAAAACTTGTTTTGGATATGTTTAAGCTTTAATGCATATATATATGTTTGTGTTTCTACGTGTGTTGTTCTCTACAGATTAGGCAGGAACAAATTGTTACACCCTTGATCACGTTTTTGGTCACAGACTTTGTCAAAGGCTCTATTGGTCTAATCGAGGTGTAAATCCGAAGCACAACAAGTGAAACAAAACAAGATACACAAATTTGATTGTGGGTCACATCAAAAGCTTGACAAGTTTAACTCCATGGTGCAACAAGTTTAAATTTAAGGCTCGACAAACACAGACTTAGTCGCAGGGTAAATTGAGACACGACAAGTTTGGAGCGCGACAAGTCTAAGGACCGATAGTTTAAAACATAGCTGTTGCAGACTTTTAAATTCAACGATTAGAGTTTCTTTTGAGGGTGAATGACTATGTTTTTAAAGATGATATATATATATATATATATATATATATATATATATGATGTTTTAGAGTGTTTTTTAGGAGAGATTAAAGGAGAGAAAAGAGAATAGAGCATAACTTGAATATATTATGTAAAAAATATTCTTTGTTTTATGTTTGTTTCTATCAAGTGAATAGTGTCATTTGTGAGATTAGTGAGTTAATATTATAAGGCATTATTCATGCATTTTTTTGTGAGCATTTTAGTGAAGTCCTTAGTTGTGAGGCAATACAAAGTCCTCATGTTGAAGCAATGTGAAGTCCTCAATTGTCAGGCATTTGTGAAGTCCTCTCCGTGAGGCATTTTTGATTGAATGAATTCTATGAAGTCCTCCTTAAGTGAGGCAAATTATTGATCATAAAGACTATAAGATGGGCCAAACTTCATGTTAAATCTGGTGTAATCTTCTCGTTCTCTAATCTCATTATTATTATTGTTGTAATTGCACGTAAAAAGATAAAAGAGATAATGGTTGGTTAAGTGAGCTTAAAATTGGTTTAAAAACCCACCTTGTAGCTTTTGCTTCCGCGATATGTGTGTATAATTAAGCTTAGTGATGCATGGTTTTTCAACACATAGTTCAATCATGGGTGCAGTCGTGCCCTCAGTTTAATGTGTGATTTCATCTGTTTGCTTAAAATGTCTTTGCCCTTGATATTCCTTCCCCTCCTACCCAAATGTTGAATAATCATGAAGCATCAATTTGCCAACAAGAAAGTTGTGTTAACGGAAAGAAAGAGCCTTAGTGAAGACATCAGCAATTTGATGGTCATTAGTGATATGGGGAAGAGAGATGACATTGGTATCATATGCTTCACAAATAGAGTGACAATCAACTTCAATATGTTTGATACGCTCATGAAATACTGGATTAGCAGCAACTTGAATAGTACTAGTATGATCTGCATGGAGAGGAGTAGGATTAATTTGGGGAAACTTAAGTTCTCCTAAGAGGCCTTGAAGCCAAACAATTTCTAAACACGTAGGAGACATAGCACAATACTCTGATTCAGTAGAGGACTTCAATACTTGATCTTGCTTCTTGCTTTTTCAAGAAATGAGAGAATTTCTAAGAAACATACACCAACCTATAATGGAACGCCCAATATCAACACAACTAACCCAGTCTGCATCACTATATGCCACTAAATGAATGGGAGAGTTTGCAGGGAAGAGTAGACCATGAATAGAAGTACCCTATAAATAGCGAATAATTCAATAGACAACTGCCAAATGGAGGTGGGTAGGAGGTTGCATAAACTGACTAACTTGTTGAATAGCAAAGGAAATATTAGGCCAAGTAATGGTTTAAAAATTCAAACGTCTCACTAGTTGTCTATACAAAGAAGGATCAGAAAGATAATCACCATCATCTCAACAATTTTTAACATTCACTTCCAAGGGAGTATCAATAGCACAACAATCTTGAAGACCAACTAATGAAGTTAATTCTTTAATGAATATACGCTGATGTGAAAACATACTAGCTAAGGTGGAGTGCTTCTTAAGGCCTGAAAAATAATGTAAAGACCAAAACCCGTCAATGAAGATGCTTTTGTAGTTGAGAAATCAATTCAGAGTCCATCCTTGTGATAACAATATCATCAATGTATACCAAAAGTAAAACAAGGCCCTTATCAGTCTTGTGAAGAAATAAAGAGGAATCATATTGACTTTGGGTAAATGAGGCAAATGAGAAGTTGAAAAGCATTGAGCGAAACTTATCAAACCAAGCCCGAGGAGCTTGTTTTAAACCATAAAGTGACTTTTTAAGCTTACAAACATCAATAGAAGGTGTGGAAAAGAACCCCGATGGTATAGTCATATAAATTTCTTGTTTGAGATCTCCATGGAAAAAGGCATTTTTAACATCCATCTGTGTTAATGACCAATCATTAGAGTTAGCAATGGCTAGAACAAGTCGAACTACATCATCTTTGGTACAGGTGTAAAGGTCTCCTCTTAGTCTATTTTATATTCCTATCGATTATCAAGAGCCAATTTTTCCCTATATCTTTCAGGTAAGCCATCGGATCATCGCTTGATGGAATAAACCCATTTACAACCGATGGGTTTAACACCAATAGGACAAGGAACTATATCCTAAGTATGATTCTCTTAAAGAGCTTGAAGCTCTTTTTTTTTTTTTTTTTTTTTTTTTTTTTTTTTTGCATAGCTTTTCACCTAGCATGGATGTTTAGATACTTGAGAATAGGATGTAAGTATAGTAGTGTTAGTTAAAGTGGCAGAGAAACCATACCGATCAAGTAGACGAACATTACGAAGAGATCTTCAAAGAATCATACAGGCCAGTTCTAGATCAGGGTCAGGGTCAAGGTCAGGGTCGGAGTCGGGAATGTTTTGTAATGATGCTTGTTGTCTTCGATAGACAATCTTAGGTTTGAAGTGTTGAACTGATGGAGAGGTATCATCAAAGCTAAGCAAAGTGACACCTTCAGGTGAAGAAAAATGTTGCTAAAAGTAGTACTCATGTTCAAAGAAAATCACATTCCTAGAGATACGTAGACAATTAGCAATAGCATCATAGCATAAAAAAACTTTATGCGTAGTACTATAACCCATAAAAGCATAATTTATAGATTGAGTTGCGAACTTACGATGCTCATGAGGAGGTAGGTAA
Source organism: Combretum micranthum (assembly GCA_024138025.1). Classification (NCBI taxonomy): domain Eukaryota; kingdom Viridiplantae; phylum Streptophyta; class Magnoliopsida; order Myrtales; family Combretaceae; genus Combretum; species Combretum micranthum. The sequence goes on along the minus strand of JAMXBD010000012.1, from coordinate 924,437 downwards.
ACAAAAACATGCACATCCAAAGGTGTGTAGTGAGTGATAATCAGGATGCAAACCAAAGAGACGATAATAAGGAGAATCAAAGTTCAATTATTGAGAAGGAAGACAATTCATTAAAAAAATTGCAGTGGACAAAGCTTCCACCCAAAATTTAGATGGTACTGAAGACTCCAAAAGTAATGCTCGAACCATATCCAATAACTAATGATTTTTAGGTTCAGCTACCCCCATTCTGTTGAGGTGTATAAGGACATGATCTCTAAGAAATAATACCTTTCTCTTGTAAAAAAGATTGAAATTCATGTGACGTATATTCTCCACTATTATCTAATCGTGAAATCTCAATACAAGTGGAAAATTAGGTCTCAATATAAGCTACAAATCTCTTGAATATATTAAGCACCTCAGCTTTAGTGTATAGAAAATATATCCATGTGAAATGGCTATAGCCATCAATGAATGTGACAAAGTATTTATATTGCACATGTGAGCTGATAGGAGTAATGCTTTAAACATCACTATGAATAATCTCAAAGCATGTATTAGCACGACTACCATGAGTAAGAAAGGGCAATATTTTACTTTTTCCTAGCTTGTAAGTAATACAATTAAAAGTAATGTAAAGATCTTTACTACCTAAAAAGACTACGCTTCATTAAGTTAGATAAAATCACATTATTTGGATGACCCAATCATTTATGCCACATTTCAGCTTTATTTTCAACAATAATAGAAGCCAAAGACAAGGTCCTAGGAATTGAAAATTACAACGGAAACAATCTGCCTACTTTAGGTCCTTTCACTGTCACCTTCCCCGACATTCGATCTTACATAAGACATCCATTACAAGGAAAATGAACATTGCAATTATTATCAACCATTTGACCAACAAAAATCAAATTGATAAATAATCCTAGAGAGACAAATACATGGCGAAAAGAAGGTCCAATATCACTAATGGCCATAATAGGAAGATTGCTACCACTAGCAATATGAATATTTTGTGTACTACTATACTTTCCTAGATTATGTAATGAAGCAAGTGATCCGATCATATAATTAGAGGCTCTGGAATCAACAATCCAAGGAGAAGAAGTAAGTTTACCTTGACCTTGAAGTCTAAAGGTAGCAAATGCTAAGAAAATCATCTATTAAACCATTTCTAGAGTAATAGTAGTCTGATTGGCATTGGTGGTTGTGAATGTTGATGTAGAATTAGTGACTTGAACAATAGCTTGAAAAGCTCGAGTTCTCTAAGTCTCATGACATGTTGGACACTTCATAATAATGTGACCATTTTGTTTGCAGTAGTTGCAAACTTCTTCCCACAATTGCGAGTAGGATGCCTAAATTCCTTACAAGAATAACACTACACTTGTCACTTTCCTCGATTCTTTCCTTGAGCAGTATAGGCAACATTTACAGCCTTAGATATTTCTTTGGAACTATCTATGGAAGTCAAGGTAACAATTCGTTGCTCCTCATGTAATAATTCATCAAGACATATATCTAAAGAAGGAACTAGATTTCTAATTAACAATTTAGCTCTCGATGCTTCAAATTTAGGTTTTAACTTCATTAAAAATTGATCACTCCTACTATCTTCATGAGTAGCTTGAAGGCTTGCTAATGCTGCTCTTGGTACGTTAGAATAAAATATACCAGAATATTCACTCCATAAATTAAGAAATCCATAATAGTATTGCTTGATAGAAAGATTACCTTGATTGTACTTACTAATTTCAAGTTCAAGTTGAAATCTTCTTGTTGTGTTATCTTGATAATATATGCCCTTCAAAAATAATCTCACATCTCTTTTGTTGTACCAAATGAATGTAAATTGTTCACTATATGAGCTTCAATGGATGCTAAAATCCAAGAAATTATTCTAGCATCCTTCGCCCCCCATTGGCTAAGTTCTTTAATATCCATAGGTGCTATGGAATATCCGTCAATATGACTCCACAGTTCTTTCCCTTTCAAAAAAAATTTTAAACTGGAATTCCCATGCCATATAATTCTTTCCAGTAAATTTGATAGCCAAGGTTTTTATAGATGTTCTTCCAACTGAATTCTCCATTGATAAATTTTGAATAATTCAAAAGTAATAAATGAAAATTTATATTCGAAGACTATCAACCACAAAATGATTGAAACAAAAAAAAAAATTCTTGAAATGAAATAATTGATTAGAAATTAACCAACCTTAAAAAGGAACCAAAAAGTCTTAAAGAGTAAAAGACATTCAAAGAGTTAGCTTTGATACCATGATAAACATTGAATGAAAGATAAAATCAATACAACATGTTCAACTCTCTGATCCAAAAATCTTGTCCCCTTTAACATACAAGAAGAGATATATAGATAAGATGCTACAAATGGTTGTTGTACTGACCCCTACCTAATACAACATTTAGTACACTATCTAGAAATAATAATTTTTACAAATCCTATTTTAAATCAACATTTATGTATAGATCATACACATTATTATAGTAGAATAAATCTTACAAACTTTAAAAATAATAACCCTAGTCTCTGCCTTTAATAACTTAAGATCCTACAAAAGTATCGCAGTTGTCAAAAACACCACGTTTTTTGTCCAATCGTGTGTCAAATGTAAGTATACCATAGTCCAATTGCAGGCATAGTTGCACCATCGGTTTAAGGCACGATTTCATCTGTTTGATGTCTCTGCCCTTGATATTACTTAAAGTGGGCTGACACAAATCTTTTATCTCCTGTATGCTTGTGGTATTTATTGCAGCATTATCAAATCCAATTGATCTTCTTCTTTTTTTTTCCCATTAGGTGGTGATCGCCAAATATCTAGCTTATAGTTGGATATATGATCCATGCCTAGTGTGAGCCGTCTATTTTTTAAAGTATAAGTAGTCGTTTATGCATGATCTATTGATCATCTATCCAATGACAAATAACATTAATATACAAATTTTCTTTCCATCTATATGTCCAAATGTTCAAACAAGTGGAAATACATATGTCAAGATTGAAGAAAATACTTCTTAATTCAACCTTATTGTCCCTGTACAACTTTGAGATTGTTAGTGCACCGTTGTTGCACTATACAAACATGCCTTAGATTCAGTGTTACCCCGTGGCAGTATCTCAAATCCAGATGTTGGGTTGTGCTTAAGCCCAATAGCATGCCTACTATCATTTTAACAAGGTCATCCTTATACTTTTAGTCTTTATATTTGAAAATCCTCTACTTTTTTTTCCTAATCTTGTTAAAGCTATGAAGTTTCTATTAGTTTGTTTCAACACAGAATTTGCTTCGATGTTTCATCCAAGCAGTAAGTACCTACCTGTTCACCCTTCCCTTTAACACCAATGTCATATTCCTTTCCTTTATTCCAAATGAGTCAAATATACTTGAAAAATATGAATAAAATTGTTTTGAAGACACAAACAATAACGTCAATGCACAATCTTTTGGAGAAGACTTAGTCAACGATTTGTTTGAGCGGGATAATGTGACAACAATCAAACCCATTGGTTAATGGACAACATAGGGGCCAAGAATGGTCCAACATTTATTAGTTGCATCCCTTGGAGAGTGCAAAAGTGAATCATGGTGAGCTAGATCGCTCATTGCGTTGGTTTGTCCATGAAGTGTTGTGATGAGCACGCATTAGTGATTTTTGTGAATGTTGATGATGTTTGGTTAATGAATGCATGTTTTTATGTCGAGTGTTATATTTTTCCTAATTTTTTGAATTGTTTTGAGCCCCAGATAAGTCAACATTGTCCAAAAGGTAAATCACGCAAGTAAGTATAATTTATGTATTTATTTCAAATGGTTAAAAAGATATATCAATGTTTGGATCCAATTTTAGTATTTGTAATGATCAAGTAATAACACCTTTTAACATCGTTAGAATAACACCATTAAGTGCCACGTTGGCGATGAAGTGGACAGCTTGAAATTTAACAAAAAAAAAGGTAAATGTAATGAATGGTGCATGAACTTTGATAAAATATATAATTAAGTACTTGAACTTTGAAGTTAATCAATTTAGTACCCGAATTTTAAAATTGATCAATTTAGCACTTGAAATTACTTTTGGTGTACACTAACCAATATCATGGAGGTACTATGGACATGCATAAAAAATTGTTTTAGGTACTAAGCTAACCAATTTTAAAGGTTAGATACTAAATTGATTAATTTGGAAGCTCAGGTTTCTAACTGCATATTTTACCAAAGTTCAAAATATGGAATTAAAAAAGAAAAGGAAAAAAGGAAAACGAAGACTTAATGATGCTTTTTGAACTTCGGCTATCCATTTTCATCTCTAACCCGTGCATCCAAACCACATAGAAGAATAGAAAAACAAAAGTTGAAATCTGAAAAATGGTTTGTCAAAGTTTGGAAAGCACTGTTGAGATGTAGTTGAGTTGAGATAGTTTATTTTTTACAATGAAGTCTTGGCATAATATAGAGGTGTCATGCATATCCAGTGAAGTTTGATGTCAAATTGGTTATTGGTTTGGAGATGGTGAATGGTGACAAGTTGACTCAATAGGCTACTGAGTTTGGTAGAAAATTCGCACTCCAACACTTAAAAAATCAATTAATCGAATTTCTATTAAAATTTGTCTATTTTGGTGGATATTTTGAGATTCTGATGTAGCCCGACTAAAAACCCTTAGGACATCCGCATAGGTACAATTAAGTAATTTTGGTGAAAATTTCACGATCTAGGCCTAAAAATTAAGGTCTTGGTAATTTTGTTAAAAATGACCAATTTCAGTGGCCTATAAACCATGGAATTTAGAGCTTCCAAAGTCACATGGCTAAAAACCTTTTTCTTCCTATTAGAGAACATTCGTACAAGTGTAACTAAGTGATTTTAGTGCAAGTTTCACGCTCTATGTCTTAAAAATCAAGCAATCCAATTTTTCCTAAAAATGGTTGATTTATATGGACTATAAGTCATAGATTTTGAGCTTTGAGATCACTTAGTTGAAAACCCCTTTTTGTCATCAGAGGACATCTGTACAAGTGCAATTAAGTGATTTTGGTAAGTTTCATGCTTTAAGCCTCAACAAATCTAGCAATCTTATGTTCGTAAAAATGGCTGATTTTAGTTGACTATAGGCCAGGGTTACCCGACTAAAACCCACCACACGCACATCTCCCTCTTCTCCCCACCCCCCACCCCCCCAATCCCTTTTTTCAGAGGACATATGTACAGATGAAATCAAGTGATTTTGGTACCAGTTTCATACTCTAGGCCCCAAAATTTGAAGTAATTCTATTTTTACTAAAGATAGCCAATTTTAGTAGACTACAAGTCATGGATTTTGAGCTTTCGGGGTCATCGGTTAAATATCCTTTTTTTCATCAAAGGACATTTATACATGTGTAGTTAAGTGATCTTAGTTGAAGTGTCGCTATATGCCTAAAAATAATTAAGTTATCCTATTTTGCTAAAAATGGTCAATTTTAATGGACTATAGGCCAATGATTATGAGCTTCTAAAGTCACCTAGCTATGATACTTTTTTTTCCTTCAAAAGGCATCCCCAACAGGCGCAATTCACTGATTTTGGTGAAAATTCCACACTCTAGGCCTCAAAAAAATCAATTAATCGAATATTTGCTAAAAATGATCAATTCTAGTGGACCATAAGGCATGTCAGTAAGGATTTTGAGTGTTCGGAGTCACTCAACTAAAACATTCTTTTTTTCATCACAGGACATTCATACGTGTGTAATTAAGTAATTTTAGTGGAAGTTTCATGTTGTATGCCTAAAAAAATCAAGTTATCCCATCTTTGCTATAAATGGTCAATTTTGGTAGACTATAGAGTATGGATTTTTGAGCTTTTAATTTTTCTTTAAAGAACATTTGTACATGTCCAATTCATGGATTTTGATGAAAATTCTGCACTCTATCCCCAAAAAAATTAAGTGATTGTAATTTTGCAAAAAAAGTTCAATTTTGAGGGATTGCAAGCCATCGATTTTAAGTTTTTAGGGTCACTAAACTAAAAAAACTTTTTTTTTTTTGCCCTTCAAAGAACATTCATACAAGTGTAATTAAGTGATTTGATAGAAGTGTCAAACTCTAAACCTCAAAAAATAAACTAATCCTAATTTTGCTTAAAATGACTAATTTTAGTGGACTATGCCATAGATTTTGAGGTTTCAGAGTCACCCAGCTTAAAACTCTTTTTTCCATTAAAGGATGTCTAGACAAATGTAATTAAGTAAATTTGGTTGAAAATTTGCATTCTATCCCTCACAAAATCAAGTAATCGAATTTCTACTAAAAGTTGTTGATTTGGTGAGCAATAAGTCATAGATTTTGAACTTTTGAGGTCACTAAGGTAAAAAACCCTTCTTTCTTTAGAGGAAATCACTGCAAGAGCAATTAAGGTAATTTGGTTTAAATTTCACACTCTAGGCCTCAAAACTGAAGTAATGCAACTTATGCTAAGAATGGCTGATTTCGGTGGACTATAGGCCATAGATTTTAAGCTTCTAGTGTTACCCAGCTAAAAACCCTTTTGTCTTTCAAAGGACATTGTACAAGTGGAATAAGTGATTTTTATGGAAATTTCACACTCTAGGCCTCAAGAAATCAATTAATCAAAATTTTGGTAAAAATGATTGATTTCGATGGGCTATAGAACATAGATTTTGAGCTTTCGGGGACACCCAGCTAAAAATAATTTTTTTCATAAGAGGAAATTTGTATAGGTGTAATTAAGTTATTTGGAAATTTCGCACTCTTAGCCTCAAAAAATTAAGTAATCTAATTTTTACTTGAAATGGGATGATTTTAATGAATTACAAGCCATGGAATTTGAGTTTATGGGGTCACTAAACAAGAAGCCCTTTTTTTTTTAAGACATTCGTATAGGTGCATTTAAATGATTTTGGTGCAAGTTTTGCACTCTTAGCCTCAAAAAATCAAATAATCCCAGTTTTGCTAAAAATAATTTGATTTGAATGGATTATAGGCTATGAATTTTGAGCTTTCGAGGTTACCCTTGTAAATACCCCTTTTTTTTTTTTCTTTAGAGGAAATCCATATAGCAGTTATGTAAATTTGGTCGAACTTTTGCACTCTAGGCCTAAAAATAAAAGAAACCATTTTTTTTTTTTTTTTGTTAAAAACAATCAATTCCAATTGACTATATGTTATGGATTTTGAACTTCTATGGTCACCTTGCTAAAAACCTATTTTTTTTAATTTCTTTTTTATTACATTTGTACATATGCAAACAAGTGATTTTGATGCAACTTTCACGCTCTAGGCTTAAAAAGTAAAATAACTTGATTGTTGCTAAAATGACCAATTTTGGTATACTACTATCCATGGATTTTAAGCTTCCGAGGTCACCTAGTTAAAATCCTTTTTTTGTCAGCAGCCATCCCTAAAAGGTGCAATTATGTGATTTTATTAGGAATTTCATGTTGTAGGCCTCAAAAAATCTAGTAACCGTATTTTTGCTAAAAATGATTGATTTTGTGGACAATAAGATATAGATTTTAAGCTTTTCGTGGTCACTCAGCTAAGGTGCCTTTTTTTTTTTTCCTTCAAAGTACATATGTATAGAAGCAGTTCAATTATTTTGGTAGAAATGCTGCACTATAAGCCTAAAAAAAAAATCCAATAATCTAGTTTTTGCTAAAAATGGGAAATGTCGATAGACTATAGGGTATGCCGACCAGGATCTTGAGCTTTCGGGGTCACCTAGCTGAAAAAAAAAATCCATCAAAAGACATCCATAAATGTTCAAATAAGTAATTTTGGTAGAAGTTTTGTGGCCTAGGCTTAAAAAAATCAAGTTTTCCTACTTTTAATATAATGGTTGATTTCGATGGAATAGATGCCATAAAATTTTGAGCTTCTGGAGTCACCCAGCAAAAAAAAAAAAAAAAACAATTTATTTTCTTCGGTGTACATTCGTGCATGTCCAATTAAGTGAGTTTAGGGAAATTTCGCACTTTAAGCCTCAAAAAATCAAGTCATCCTATTTAGAAAAAAATGCCTAATTTTAATTGACAACAGGCTGGCATTTTGTGGTCGCCTAGCTAAAAAACACCTTTTTTTCAATTTAGTAATTTTAGTTGAAATTCGGCACTCTAAGCCTAAAAAAGTAAGTAATCCAAGTCTTACAAAAAACGGTCGATTTCGAATGACCTTATGTCATGGATTTTAAAATTCTAGGGTTATCTGTTGAAATACCTTTCTTCTTCTTCTTTTTTTTCTTCAGAGGACATAAGTATAAGTGCAATTAAGTGATTTTGGTGAATGTTTCGCATTGTAGCCCTCAAAAAATGAAGTAATGAAATTTATGCTAAGAATCTATCATTTGGGTGAACTATATGTCATGGATTTTAAGCTTTTGAGATCATCCAGTTAAAAACTCTTTTTTCATCAAGGGATAACCATACAAGTGTAATTAAGTGATTTTGGTAAAAATTTCACACTTTAGTACTCAAATAATGAAAACACATTTTTTTTTCCTTTAGAGGACATTGGTACAAGGTCAATTAAATGAATTTGGTTTAAATTTCATGCTCGAGACCTCAAAAAATGAAGTAGTGCAATTTATACTAAAAATAGTCAATTTCGATAGACTAGTTTGGATTTTGAGCTTTTAAGAGGCGTCCTACTAAAAACCATTTTTTTCCCTTCAAAGGACATCCCTACAGTTGTAATTAAGATATTTTTTTAGAAATTTTGAGCTCTAGCTCTCAAAAAACCAAGTAATTGAATTTTTGTTAAAAATGGTCTATTTTAATGGATTATAGACTATGAATTTTGAGCTTTCGAGGTTACTTGGCTAAAAACCATTTTCTCGTCAAAGGAAATACATACAGCTACATTAAGCGATTTTGATGAGCTATAGGCCATGAATTTTGAGCTTTTAGGATCACCAGCTGACTAGAAACACTTTTTTTCCTTAGAGGATATTTGTATAGGTGCAATTAAGTGATTTTGGTGCAAGTTTCGTGCTTTGGAACTAAAAAAATAAAGTAATTCTAAAATAGCCAATTTCGGTGGAATATAGGCCATAGATTTTGAGCTTCTAAGGTCACTCGAGTAAATACCCTTTATTTCATTAAAGGAAATTTGTATAGTTGCAGCTAAGTGATTTTAGTCAAAGTTTCATCCTTTATACCTCAAAAAATCAAGTAATTTAATTTTTGCCAAAAAATAGTCGATTTTGATATACCATAGGTGATGGATTTTAGGCATTTTCAGGGTCACTATGATAAAAACCATTTTTTTTTAGAGGAAATCCATATAGGTGCAAATGAGTGAATTTGATACGATTTTCACACTCTGAGCCTCAAAAAATCAAGTAATTTAATTGTTACTAAAAATTATTGATTTCGATGGACTATAAGCCATAAAATATGAGCTTCTAGGGTATCCCTACTAATTTTTTTTCATTTAGAGAACATCCACACTTGTGCAATTAAGTGATTTTTGTGGAAATTTCATGCCCTAGCTCTCAAAAATCAAGTAATTGAACTTTTTTTCAAAATGGTTGATTTCGATGGATTTTAGGCTATAGATTTTGAGCTTCAAGAAACACTCAACTAAAGACTTTTTTTTCCTTCAAGGGGTTATTCATACAAATGTAATTAAGTGATTTTGATAGAAGCTTCTTTTGCGTTAGGCCTAAAAAAGAAAAAAGAAGTAATCCTATTTTTGTTAAAAAAGGGCCGACTTCAAAAGACTATAGGCCATGATTCATGAATTTTAAGTTTTTGGGGTCATTTGGCCGAAAACCTTTTCTTTTTATTTTTTTGGGACAAAGGACATTGATAAGTGTCATTAGCCCTTATTATTGGTGCTTATTTGGATATATTTGTTATGTATTTTTTGTGATTTCTTGGAGAAAATGATACTTATTTTATAAAAAATTCATTTTAGGGCTTGAAGAGCTCATTTGGAAGATTTCATGATGATCCAAGAGAGATCAAAGAAAATTAAACAAATTTGGATCAAGTTTGGCAAGAGGAATACTGTTCTTCTTTTATCCCCACCTTGAGCATGGCCATGCTGTACACAGGGATGAGATCAGAAGCGTCAGAGGTGATTAAGTTTTCAGCCTCACCTCCAGCACCACCGAGGATGAAAACAGCAAGCATCAAAGGCGAATTTTGAAGGTTCTAACTTCATCCACGGCCCGATCCTGGCCATGCTAACTCTATGTTGACTTGGGTTTATGAGAAAACTATAAATATGCTTTTTTTTTTTCTTTGGAAGTTTTTAGGAGTTTTAGATCATTTTTCTAAGCTTTAGGAAAGAAATTACGAAGAAAAACACAAAGAACTTGCATAAACATCATTCGAAGATCAATACATCAATTAGGGTAGACATCGGCACGGTTCGGGTCGGTTCCAGACCCGAACCGGAACCGTCGGTTCACGGTTCCACATTTCGTGGAACCGAAACTAGAACAGCCAGAGCTGGGGCGATTCACGGTTCCAAGGAACCGCCGGTTCTGGCAGTTCCAGTTCCGGTTCATGTGAACCGTTTTTTTTTTTTTTTTGAAGATATAGGAAGATGATGAGACCTAATAATCCTATTGCCAGACCTCTCCATCTTCTTTTAATCCCACCACCACCGCTGCTACCTTTTATCCTCTAAACAAACATGTGATCCAATCAAAACAGACAACAACACTTTATATAAATATAATTAGATAATTGTAAATTATAAATTATGTATATAGTAAGTTAGTTAGTTAGTTCGTTCAAAGAACAAGTAATGAAATTAAAGTGAGGGGTTCATATGATTAGTTAGCCGTTAATGAATGTAAGTAGTAAATTAAATCTGGTTCCGGTCTGGGTCAAGTGATGCATCATGCGCAGTTTTTTTTTTTTTTAATTCAAATATTTGGCGGTTCCGGACCCGGTTGGAACCGCCGGTTCCGCCACGCTAACCGCTTGGACCCGCCGGTTCCGGCGGGTCCTTGGACGGTTCGGAACCGTCACCGACAGGGCAGTTCCCGGGTCAGGAACCGCCGGTGACGGTTCGGGGTGGTTCACGGTTCGGAACCGCCCCGTGGTGATGTCTAAATTAGGGTTTACTCTTTTTATCATGATTCTTTCTATTTCTTCTAAATCTATTGTTCTTATTGTAAATCCTTTAGAGGAGTAGATTCTTTTATTCTTCATCTTGTAAAGCCCTAACCATGCGAGTTGAATTGATTTTTGATTAATGAATGTTCATGCCTTTGTATCTATTTATATATTTAAATTGTCTTGTTATTGATTTATGCACAAATTAATTGCATGCTTGACTCTTATTAGATCGAAAGAGGTTTCATTCAATTAGAAAAATATTCGTGAATAAAGAAAATGCTTACTTAACCTAGAGGTAGGGAAATTACGATTTTCTGCTACAAGGATTTAATTCTTGTTATGAGGATCATTTTCTTTCATGCAATCTTATGTGATGTTAGTGAGAGAGAGGTCTCCACTATCTCATGTAGGGTTAAAAATTGATTAACTCAAGAAGTAATTGATTTAATTATTGAGATTCTGCAGTGCAAAGCATGAATATTTTATTAATCAATGCATTATCATAACAATTTTAAGGTTTATGGTAGATCAAGGTGGAGAGTATGTCTTGTGATTGAATTCATCTTTGAAAGCATACATAGTTGATCTTAGGGCTTGCTTTAATCTTTTGTTTAGAAGTTTAATTATATATTTCACTCCAAAGTTAGGCCAAATAGTAGAGAATCGGTAATACTAGTACTTATTTTCAAAATCCCTAAGAACGACACCCTAAAATCTATACTACATCGAATAGGTACTCTTGCCTAGGTTAGATCATAGATTTCATCAAGTTTATAAATTATAGAATTTGATGCAATCGATAAACATGCATCAAACATCCTTATAGCTACAATTAAATAATTTTAGTGCAAGTTTTTCACTATAAGCCTAAAAAAAAATCAGATAATCCAATTTTGACTAAATATAGTCGATGTCTATAGATTATTAATCATGAATTTTGAGCTTTTGGGATCGCCCACCCAAAATTTTTGTTTTTCTTCAGAGTATATTCGTATAGATGCAATTCAATGATTTTAGAGGAAAATTTACTCTCTAGACCTCAAAAAAATCAAGTAAATCAATTTTTGTTAAAAATGGCTTATTTCGAGGGATTATAGCCATTGATTTTGAGCTTCTAGGATCATTAGCTAAATACCTTTTTTTTCTTCAGAAAATATCCGTATAAGTGTAATTAAGTGATTTGGTGGAAATATTATGCTCGAACCTTCGAAAAATGAACTAATCCTTCCCTCCCTCCCCCGCTTAAAAATGGCTATCGATTTTGAGTTTTCAATGTCACCCTATTAAAACCATTTTTTTTCATCAGATGACATTTATAAAGGTGTAATTAAGTGGTTTTGGTGGAAATTTTGTGCTTTAACTTTAAAAAAAAAAAAAAAAACAAGTAATCAAATTTTTGCTAAAAAATAGTCGATTCAGTGATATGTAGGCCTTGAAATTTGAATTTTTGGAGTCACCCGTATAAAAACACAAATTTTCTTTTGAGGATATTTGCACATGGTCAATTAAGTGATTTTGGTATAAATTACGTGCTCTAGGCCTCAATAAATGAAGCAATACAACTTTTGTTTAAAAATGATTAATTTTGGTAGACTATAGTCTACGGATTTTGAACTTCCAGCGTCACTCAACTAAATTTTTTTTTTCTTTTTAGTGAATTTAAGTGACTTTTTGTTGAAATTTTGTACCCTAACCCTAAAAAAATCACGTAATATTATTTTTTGCTAAAATTAGTTCATTTTGGTGGATTAAGGCCATGAATTTTGAACATTTAAGATTACTTCAGTTAAATTATTTCAATCGAAGTTTCACACTCTAGGCCTCAATAAACCAGGTAATCCCAATTTTGCTTAAAATGATCGATTTCAGTGGAGATCATGGATTTTAAGTTTTGGGGGTCACCTTACTAAAAGCCCCTTTTTTCTTCAGACCGCATCCATATAGGTGCAAATAAGTTATTTATTTATTTATTTTTTTGCCATTGTTTAAATAAGTGATTTTGATGTGAGTTTCGCACTTTAGGCCTAAACATATCAAGTAATTTAATTGTCGTTAAAAAAGGTTGATTTCAGTAAACAAATAAGCCATGAATTTTCAACTACGAGGGTCACTCGAATGAATACCATTATTTCGTTAGAGGACATCTATATGGGTGTAGTTATGTGATTTTAGTTAAAGTTTCATACTCTAGTCTTAAAAAAATTAAGTAACATTGTTTTTTCTAAAAATAACCCATTTTGATGGACTGTATGCTATGAATTTTGAGCTTTTGTAGTCACATGGCTAAAATTTTTTTTTCCCTTTAGAGGGCATCCATACATGATGCAAACAAGTAATTTTGATCAAGTTTCATATTTTAGACCTAAAAAACTCAAGTAATTTATATTTTACTAAAAGCGGTCAATCTCGATGAACTAAATGCCATGGATTTTAAGTTTCTGAAGTCATCCAGTTAAAACTCTTTTTTTTAACAGACAATATCTATATAGGTGCAATTAAGTAATTTTGTTGGAAGTTTCTCGCTCTAAGACTCAACAAAATCTAGTAATCATATTTTTGCTAAAAGTTGTTATTTTTAGCAGACCATAAGCTATGGATTTTGAGCTTCTAGGGTCGTCCAGCTAAAAACCCATTTTTTTCCCTTTAAAGGTTGTATGTACATATGCAATGAAGTGATTTTGGTGGAAATTTTGTGCCCTAACCCTTAAAAATTCAAGTAACTGAATTCTTGCAAAAAAAATGGCTGATTTCAGTAAACCATAGGCCACAAATTTTGAGCTTCTAGGTCACCTGGCTAAACCCCTCGCACCTCCCTCCTTTTTTGGGGTAAACTGCATCAGAAGGTCACAACGTTTGGGAGAAAGTTTATTTTAGGTCACAACGTTTTGAAAAATTCAAAAGAGGTCATAACATTTAGAAAAGTGTCATATGATGTTTAATTAAGTATTTTTCCTGCTGATACATGTCAGTAGTACATTAAAAGAAAGGTTTCTTGAGTTTTAATTAAATATTTCTACTATTGATATATGTCAATGGTGATCCCAATTGACTCACTTCTTTAAACGTTGTGATCTAAAATAAACTTACCCCCAAACGTTATGATTTAAATTGAACTTACTCATTAAACGTTGTGATCTCTTTTAAACTTTTTAAAATGTCATGAGTTAAAATGAACTTATCTCCAAATGTTGTAACATTCTAGTATAATTTACCCATTTTTTTCTTCGAAGGGAAGTCAGTATAGGTGCAATTAATTCATTTTAGTGAAATTTTTCCGCATTAGGCCTCAGTGCAAATTTCACACTTTAAGCCTTAAAAATTCAAGTAATCCAACTTTTACTAAAAATGACTGATATCGATGGACTACAAGACATAGATTTTAAGTTTCTAGGGTCATTTAGTTAAAAGCCCTTCTTTTCGTTAGAGGACATCCATACAAGCGCAGTTAAGTTATTTTAGTGCAAGTTCCACATTCTATGCCTTAAAAAATCAAGTAATCCATTTTTTTTTTGCTAAAAATAGCCAATTCTAATGGATTATAAGATATGGATTTTGAGTTTCCATGGTCATCCAGCTAAAAGCCTTTTTTTTTTTTCATCAGATAATACCCATACATGTGCGATTAAGTGACTTTGGTGCAAGTTTCATACTCTAGGACTAAAAAGAAAAGTAAATTTTTTTTTTTTTTTTTTGCTGCAAATGGTTGAATTCGATGGACTATAAACCATGGATTTTGAGTTTTTAAGGTCGCTCCGCTAAAAAACTTTTTTTTTTCTTTGGCGGACATTCATATATGTGTTATTTAGTCTTTTTGGTGGAAATTTTGCACCCTGGCTCTCAAAATATCAAGTAATTGAATTTTTTTTTCTAAAAGAAGTTGATTTCGATGGACTCTATGTCACGAATTTTGAGTTTCTATGGTCATCTGACTAAAAATGCTTTTTTTTTTCCTTCAAAGGGACATCCATATGGTGCAACTAGGTGATTTAGGTGGAAATTTCATGTGCTAGGATTTAAAAGATGAAGTAATCCTATTTTTACTAAAAGTGGTTGATTTTGGTGGAAAGTCGTGGATTTTAAGCTTCTGGTGTCACCCAGCTAAAAAACCTTGTTTTTTTCGTTAGAGAATATCCATACCGATGCAATTAAATGATATAGGTGCAATCAGGCAATCGAGAGAAATTGTTCTTTTGATTTTGTCTTTAATTGCTAGTAATGTCGGTTGTAGATTCAATCGATCCCTGTTTGATTATGTTATTTTGCATTATATCCTATCACCAAATCATCCATATCCCTTTAATTTTGTTATCAAAGTTATAAAAAAAAATAAACAAAATATTTTGTCTCCTTGACATTTTCAAATCTTGAAAAACAAAAAACCTAAAAGAGCAATTTAACTATATCATATTTGATATTGGGGCAATCGATCTATATCATATTTAATATGAGAGTTAGGAAAGCTAAAAGAAAAGAAAGGATATCAGCTCCTACCAAGAACAAAACAATACAAATGAGTTAAATTAAAACAATACAAATGAGTTAGATTAAAACTTGAATAAAGAGAATTACGATAGTGAGTAGTATGTGGTGATAAAGTGATACACAAACACTTACTATCATAACTAGACCCATTCACTTATTCATTACGTTTCTCCCATTTAAAGAAATACTTAAGCCATGAAGAAAATGTAAGTTGTTTACGGTTATCTATAGCTACTTCCATATGAGCCTCTAATGGTGCAATTAAAGTATCGTCATCCTTAAATGTCTAAATTATAGTAATGTTTGTTAGTCCTACATCATGAAAGCCTAAAAGTTGGAAAACATCCTCCAACATAGGTGTAACTTCACCCCCAAGAAGTAATATAAGTTTGTGTTTAAGTAATCCAATGAGAAATAATTGTTGACCATAATCTGTGTTAGCTATCCAAACGAAGCTTAATTTGGAAGTGACCTATATCGAATCAAAATCCTATTTGCTGTAAAATTTCTTCATATTTCTTGACAATGCGGTCTACGTAGGACTTATATTTGTGTAAACTCTTTGTGACAAGGAATATGAAATGGTAGCTTTTTCCTCTCATATCTATAGCACAGTACAAAGCCTCCATCAATGAGTGTGCTATCCTTTTGCAAAGCTCTTGCTATAAGTCTGCTATCCTTTTGCAAATCTCCTAATTTATGAAATGCAGCCCATCATTTACAGATTGGCCTAGAAATAAATCCCACTTACGTATATCCATCCAAAAGAAATCCTTTGAGATTTTGATGCTAATCCATTAATCATGCGGTAACAATTCTACACCTCATTCTTCTTAATAATGTTCAATTTACTCTTTTATACGACTTTTTACCCATCTTCAAATGAATATAACCCTAGTGGTATCAATAATATTCACTTGTTACCACTTTGAGGAGGGAGATATGATAAAGCTCATCACTTGATATCTCGTTACCTATAAAAGCACAAGAAAATGCATGTGAGATAAATCCATAATTGATAATGGTTTATATAGAAATTAAATGGTCCAAGTATCACAAGTTGTGGTCACAAGAAAAAAAGCTAGGATAATGATGAATAAAGGCACCGATAGTAATTAAATAGCTATTCGAAGAGTGGATTCATTTCTAGTTTTTTAAAAACAAAAATACAATGCTACGTTCATCAAGTATTCATACTTACATTCATGTAGTTGAGCATATGCATACGACAAAAATGATGACAATAAAGCCTCTTCAATCAAGTCATGTAAGTTAAGTGTCAAAAAGAGAATTGCATGAATAGCTTTGATAAGTTATTTGAAAAAAAAAAGTATCAAAAGGATAAAAATGAGATGAATTTCCATAAGGAAATGATGAGAATCGAATACTCATAGAACCTATAACATAATCTACAGACAAAAGTTCTCAAACTTCTTTCTAGATAGTCAAATACATTGAAAAAATATAAAGAAAATTGTTTCAAAGACTATATCAATAATGTTAATGGACAATGTTTTAAAGAAGACTTGGTAAAAGATTCATTTGAGTGGGATTACATGTCAACAATCAAACTCATTTGTCAACAATCAGCATAGAGGCTAAGACCAATCCAACATTAACCAATTGCGTACGTCAAGGAACGAGTAAGTAAATCATAGATTCACCCATTGTGTTGGTTTGTCTATGATGTATTGTGATAAGTAGTAGTTAGTTATTTTGTGAATATTGGTGATGGTTTGGCTCATGAATGGGTATTTTATGTCAAGTGTTATATTTTTCCTAATTTTTTGAAGTTTTTAAAGTCCTAAACTAGTCAACATTGTTTAAGGAAAGTGTTTCCTTTAACCGCCATGCATTTGTATTGGTTTGGCAAACGACCATGACTATTTAGTTAAAATTTTGCACCTTTTTGATTCTTTGAGGAATTTGAATTGAATATTTTTCATAACAAACCACTTCAAATGATTAAAAATCAATAGAGACAAGAAGCATTAAATTTTTTTCAAGTCTAGGGCCATTGAACAAATCAATAAGACATAAGGAAAAATCAAGCTACATTGGTGTTGTTCAAATGGTGACTATTCATGCACGAAGAGTTACCTAATTTAATTGTTTGTTATTTTTGAATTATGTGTTGTGCTATATTTAATTTCTTTAGTCCCTAAGATTTGTATAACTTAGGAACGTAATACTAATTCCATTTTTTGTAATCTTATAAATAGATATCTTGTACAAACATCGAAATGAGAATTATGATGAATGAAATTTTAGCATTGTGTATTATGCACATTTTGTCTCACTAACTTAACCAAATTATGGCATAATTATGTAATTGTTGTGTAAATTATGTAACAACAATTAGACATGGTTCAATTCTCTATGGTGTGTTTTATTTTAAAGGAATAGTTTTTTTTTATTGTATCTTTGGTCATGAGTAATATTGATCCATGATTCAATCAATCCCAGTTCAATTTTGTGATTGATGTTTCATATTCTATCATTAAATTGTTTATATCCCTGTAATTTTGTTGTCCAAATTATAAAGAAAACAAAAGAAGATATTTTGTTTCTTTAACATTTTCAAATCTAGAAAAATAAAAATAAAAAGATGACTTAAAAGAACAATTCGACCATATCATATTTAGTATCAAAGCAATCAATCCTTATGAGAGAGCGTAAACCCTTGAAATTTCGATTAATTTTAAGCTTAACCTTAAAATTAAAAGTCAACCAAAAACCTTAAAGGTCAACAAAAAACTAGTACAAACCCTATAATTTAGATCCGACATTCTCATATTTTTTAGCCTTAGAAAACAAAGTTGAAATAATTACTGATAATAATTCGTAATAATATAAGAAAACGTAAAAATATCAGATTCGCAAATTTTAAGTATCATTCGGACACAAACGAGACCAGTTCTTGAAAAGCATGTCCCGGAAATTAGAATAGTAAAAATATTTCAATAACACCGTTAGGACTGAAATAATACGAGGATTTTAAAAATATCAATTGTGTAATTTTTCGGCAACTAAAAATAATAGATATCGCAATTATATGCATATTTTCTTACTATCGGTATTTTATTGTCACATCTACTTTATATTACACTATTCATTACTATTCTATACTATTCATTTATCTCTACTTTTTCTAACATCTACTCTTACACTCTATACACCTATTATCTTTACTTTTTATCTTTCTCATAACTTTATATCACATCTACCTTACATATTATTACTCTTGTTATACAAAATACAAAAAAATTACATCTCTGCCTCTCTCCTCTCTTCATGGTCGGCAAACCCCCTCTCTTTTCATCTATTTATTTTTTTCCATTTATTTTATTACATCTAATTTCCCTCCATTTTCAACTATAAATACCCCATCTCCCTCCACTTCTTTTACACTATCTTTACACATAACAAAACCCTCTCAAATTCACTCCACAAAATTTTCTCCACCAAAACTCTCTTTCACCAAATACTCACAAAATTTCTCCTTATACACAATCCAATTGCCATTTCTCAATAACCACATAACCATACATCTACCACCTTCTTCCTACACCATAAACACCTTAGGTAAAAACTCCTATCCTTATTTTATTTATTCATGTCATGTAACTAACATGACCATGGTGTTATTTTGAAACTCATATGAGTAGTAAAAGCAACAACATGTTCATATTTTGCTCTTGTACATGAAATTCAAATTTTATTATGTTGTTATTATGTTCATTTATTAATGATATCATTGTTGTTATTATGCTAACTTCTTATTCATATCTAACTAAATATATTTTATGTATTTATATATAATCTTTAGAGCATATAAGTTCACTTGTTATTTATTTAATTTCATGCTTTGCAATTTTTATGCTATTTTAAGACTAGTCTTTCCAGTCATAGACTTGTCCTTATCAAGTCAAAACAATATTTTCTTTCTTGTCTTTATTCTTTTTGGGACTAGTCTATTCTTGATCCCGGGATATCTTGATGAAGCTAAGGTTCCCAATACTTGAGATTTCTATTAACTTGCTTATTATATTACTTATTATGTCTTTATTATGTTTTCATATTTTCATGATTTCATATTCATGATTATGCATGAACATATTAATTTTTATCTCAACAAAATAAAGAAGGAAAGGTTTTCTTAAATAAAAAAGATAGAAGTTCTTTTCCAAAATAAATTTTGTCATGTAAGAAATGATTTTTCATAAAGACTTAGGAATTTATCTTAGCAAATCTTTTCCAAAAATCTAAAGGAGTTTATCATAAGTTTTTAGTAACTCAAGAACATAGGAATTTTTAGATAATACATAAAGTAGATTTATCATACATATACTTTACAAAACCACAAAATGGAAAATTTTTCTTTAAAAATTAAAATTTCAAATTCTTGTTTAACAAAAGTTTTACTAAACTTCATTAAGAAAGTTTCACCAATACTCTAGAATATGAAGGAATAGACTAGTTTGACAAAATACCAAGAAAGTTTATTTCATAAGAATAAAATGATCTTAAGGAATAAAGTTAGTAAAAAACTTAGGAAATCATTTTAAATAAATGAAATAAACTTTAGGAAAGGTTAAGAAAGTGTAAAGTTTGATAGATTTTAACTACTCTCAAATAGTATTTAGAAACTATCCTCTCAATCTTTAGGAATTAAGCTATAAGAAACTTAGAAAAACAAAAATCATTCTTTTAAAATTTAAAAGACTAAGGAAATAGAATTAAAAAGGGGAAAATACTCACTTAAAATAACTTAAGAAATTTTCCAACAAGCTAAGTGGAAATTTTCAAAAGTTTTGCTTTTCTAAATTTCTAGAAAACATTGCTTT
The DNA here is from genome assembly GCA_024138025.1 of Combretum micranthum. NCBI lineage: Eukaryota > Viridiplantae > Streptophyta > Magnoliopsida > Myrtales > Combretaceae > Combretum > Combretum micranthum. The sequence goes on along the minus strand of JAMXBD010000012.1, from coordinate 904,026 downwards.
TAAAAAAATTATGATTGAGTCAACTTCATTAAATTCATGCATATGATATGAGTCAATATATATACATTTTAAAGGTTTTTCCAACCATAATAATATCTATATTTTGGTACAAGTATTTTTTGATAAAGAAAAGTTTGCAAAATTAAGTTTTGAAAACAAGAATTTTCGTGGTCAATATGTACCCTATGGTTTTGGGACTCAAACGACTTTTTATGATAAAAAAAAAAATCTTAGAAACGGATAGATCTTTTCGAGTAGGTGGAAAACGATATACTATATGCGAAATTTTGAGTTACAATGAGCAAGTTATTACCATTTTAAATTGGAAGTTTCACCTATACGAATTTTACCGCATCTAGAAAATAGAATTAGAAGTTTTGACTAGAAATTCCATGGAATACTCATTTTGGGCATTTTCTTTGTTTAGGAACGGAGGAGGAGGACGTATACTACTCCGAGGACTACTTCGACTGAGGGAGTATCGTCATGGCCGAGTGAGTCTACTTCTCTTATTTTTCATGCTTATGTTTGTGCTTATAAATTTAGTTGCACTAGACTTAAGGAAAGATAAAATTGAAAATGTATGTATTGATAACATGTTGAAAGAATATTAAGCATACTGAGACACAAAATGCTTGTAATAAATTGTATGTTTATTAGCATGTTGAAGTGTCTGAAATTGGTTGATCACTTGCAAGAAATTGAAATATAATGGCTAGGCTCTAAATAAAAGTTGATACATGCACTTCATATGTTGAGTCACATTGCATTCGCTATTCTACAATTGGTGGGACAAGTATATGATAGTGGTGGTAGACATAACTGGTGTATTATGTATGTGGCGAGTAGGAGCCAGTAAAAACTACATAAATTGATGGCTAGTAGGAGCAGGTAATAACTACATATTTTTCATAGCGCATAGGAGCCGGTAAGATCAATAAAAATGGTTTTTAAAAGAAGTAATGGCCGTGATGGGCCTAAATACCCAACCCTAAATAAAGTGCGTAATTCATTCAACATATGATTCTTGGAAAATCATATGTCTTGTATGCCCACGTGCTTATCGCATTACATCTGCTTGTTTAATAAACTTGGTTATTATTTTGTTTAAGTATGATTACTAGGATTATACTCACTAAGCCCGTGAGCTTACGCTCCTATAGCTATTTGTATGAACAGAAAAACCTGTTTTTGTACCCGATGTTTTCTCTTATCCATGTAAGTTTTCTTTTGGAAGCTTTTAAAGGAAGTCTATTTGAAGGGTTAGACTAGAATTCCTTTAAAATCTTTTGATGTAGAATTTAAATTATTGTAAAGACTATTAGTTATTTTGATCCTTGGAGTTTTAGCAGGGGTTTGCCCTTAAGAATCATGTGATAAACCTTTAATTATTATTATTATTATTATTATTATTATTATTATTATTATTATTATTATTATTATTATTATTATTATTATTATCTATTTTATTTCTAGATTCTTGTATGTTCATCATTACTTGCTCAGACCACACTTCCCAAAAGCGTCTCCTATTACCGTGTTAGACGCCTTACATGTAATACCAAGACTTTCGCATGACTAAAGTAGTCATTCTTAAGTCTAGATATTATATGTGGCGGACTGCCACGTTTAGGGTACCCTTCGAGGCGTGACAGAGAGCCATCTTATTTGTTTTATGACAAGCTCATGTCTTAACTCCACATATTTATGCTCTCAAACTTATCCCTAGTTTCACTCTTTCTCACTACTATTGATGCAGTATGTGTCAAAAAGAGAAAAATTTCTAAATTTAAAAAGTGATTCACCATTTGTCTAATATTATATCATCTCATTTTCATTGCTTTTGACTTTACCATAGCCTAGTTCTTTGTTTTTTCCTCATTTCACTTCATACACAATTTTTTGTATGCTGAAGGGCCCATTTTGGATTGTCTCATTTTGTTCTTTTTTTTTTTTTATTACAATGGGAAGGGGGAAACAAACCTGAAACCTGAAACCTGAACCAGGGGAGATGTTACTAGACCATAAGGTCATTGGCATATTGTCTCATTTCCATTCGTAGCTAATTTGCATTTGCATTTAATCCATCCAATCTGTATCTGATATGTTTGATTTGTTTATAAGTAAAAATGTCTATTTTTTATCTGTATTTATTTTTTCACAAATGGTCTGAACCAAGACAACAGCATGCTATCAACACGCTAACAAACCAAATAGAGCCTAAGTTTGCCTCAAGTTGAAGGGTTTGATGTTTTGAAGGCATTATTTAAACCTTTGCAAATTTAGTCCAAAGAATATTAAAGATAAATGCAAGATGCTTGATGAAATATCTGAAAGAAGTATTATATGTTGGGGCGTAACTCAGGTAGGTTATAACTAATCTCCTCTGTCCAATTTCTTTTATGCAAAATGAACAAATTTATGTGTAGATATGTTGTTCGACGAAATACCTAAGAAAGATGGCGTTACAGAAATCTCAATGGCTAATGAATCTTTAGTGAGTAATGATGTAGCATGTGATTACTAATAGATTGTGAATATTAATGAAATACGCTAAACCTTCACCTAAATTAGAAATTGAGTTTAGATAGATTTAAATAAGTCAAATGAATCATAGGATATAATTAGACAAGTTGATGTAATTTAGTTAGTAATTAATTAAGTTGAAATTTAAGATTTAAATTCCAAAATCCCTAAATATGTCATTAAAATGTTTAGAGGATTCCTAAACCTTTAATTCATAGCGTAAATTCCAATTCTTAAATCCCTATAAAATTTGAGTTCATTTGCTTGTATAAAAATATCAGTTCTTAAACCCGAATTTAAATTAAATATCATTTTATTTAAAATAAATTCCTAAATTAAGTTCTTATTTTAAGTTCTTAATTTATAACATGTTAGTTCAAAAATCATCTTCTAAATACTTCTGAAACTATAGATATTGATATGATAGTTCTAAACCTATACCCAATTTCTAAAATATCCTAAATTTGATTTTATCCTTTCTTTTCTTGTACTTTTTCCCTTGTTTTTCTTTTCTTTTCTCTTCTTCCTTTTCCTTTGTGCCATTCGTTTCTTTCTTTCTTTCTTTTCTTTCTCTTCTTTCACTTCTCCTCAATTCATCTACACCTAATCTCAAACTCAGCAAGATAAAAAGAGAATCAAGGATAGAAAATAGAAGATAGAAAGAGGAAAGCAAAGTTAGAAGTATAAAGAAAGCTCAAGTGTACATGTGTTCTTGGACAGATAAATTTTCTATTTCAATTTATCTTTTTCTTTAATTATTGTTTACATGTTTATATGTTGTATAGCTGTTAAAATGAGTAGAGTTGCTGGTTATATATGTGTATTTGTTAGTTTAATGGTTGATGAAAGTCGGGGTTGATGAAGAAGATGATAACTAGTGAAGTTAGGGTTTGTTGGAATGGGTTAATGTTGCTTGATGTTGTTGGATGAAGTATGAAGCGTTAGAAGTTGTGTTTATATATCATAGTATGTAGTATGATGTTTGCATGGAGCTTAGAGTGTGATAGGATGTGTGAAAAATGTGTAAAGATAAAGTTTGAAAATAGGTGAAGTTCGTAACCCCTTCAAATCTATCAATCATGGGCGTGATTATGTCCTTACAGGGCTTGAGTTGGGTTATTTTTGGAACTTACGAGCGTGATTCCAACTTTAGTGGCCTCTGACCTTGATGTTTTTAAAAATCACAGGCATAATTCCACTTTTAGTAGCCTCTGATCTTGGCATTTTCAAAAATCACGGCTGTGACTCTATCCTTACTAGCCTCCTGTTACCGTATTTTGATCATAACTTTTTTCATACAAACTCGAATTGAGGTGATTCAAAAGGCTACAAAAATCTTAAAAAGAGATCTACAACTTTTATGTTTTAAGTTTTTGCAAATTCAAAAAGTATCAAAGCCGAAATTTTACTTCTTTTCAGCTGATATATTTTCCAAACAAAGTTAAAAACTCATATTTGCTTATTAAATATATGTTTGCTTAGGAAATGAATTTTGTTGAGCTAAAATGAAGTAGATAAATGATATTTAATGTGTTATATTAGTTAATTGATATAATTAAGCATGAATTACGTGGATTTATAGATTTAATAGGTAATTGGATTAAATATAGAAGTTAGTTATAAAATGAACTTAGTTAATTAATCTAAGTTCAACTTAACTAGATGAACTTCACTAAGCTAAAATGAATTAGATTATTTAAGTCTAATCAACTTGACTTAGTAAATGAATTAAATGACTAACTCTAATTAATTTGGCTAAAGTTAAGCTAAATGAGCTTAATAGCTAATGATTGGCTCAGATGAATGAATTAGGATGATCTTTGAATAACATGAGGAATATATTGTTTCAAATGTGTGTTTACTTGGAAAACGAATGTTTTTGGTATATAAATTCTTTATTGATGCTTTTGTAATAAAACACTATAAACAAAGAGAAAAGAATTTCTTTGGCAGACAAAGGAGAATTGTCTATATTTTGGTGGAGTGATATTCATAGCCATAGCGGGGTTCCTATTTAATAACTGATCAAATAGGATGTTAATAAAAGTTTGAGATAATGGTTAACTAGTTTAATTTCTAATATAGTTTAGTTCTTACATGAGTTTAATTTCTTAAACAGATGTTTGAGTTTGGCTTCTGAATCTTTTCGGACTATCTTCTGAGTTGGTGTCTGAACCTTTATTTGGAGTTCGTATAAGAGGTACGCAGTAACTTACGTGTTGGATGCTAGGATAGACATTTAAAATGGATTAAGAACTTAAAGACTGCTTAATTAATTGATGAGTGTTGGTTTTGTTTTTCACCATTGAAATCCAATTCTTGCCGTAGGGTAGAAGATCGGTATTAGGTCCGAGGAGCGGCACCTTGTCCTGAGATAGGCACAGTAGTTTATGCGCTTAGGCCACCCCTGTCATTGAGATATGACTTTCATAAGTGGTACGGCGGGTAGCTGATGGGGTAAATAGTATTGGTGTAACATTTGCTTAAACTTGGAGGGAAATACCATGATTTAGTTCACGTTTATGGGAATGACTGAACTATATTCATATTATGGATTAAGTTTAAGTAGAGTTGGGTAACAGTTGCGACCCCTGGATAAAGTTATTTTCTCGTTTTTGGTTATATCATCGAGGAGATATAGGGATTCAGACTACCTATATCAACCTTCTGAGCATCGACAGCGTTATTCAGGATCCCTAGATTCCCCAAGCTTGTTAAGGAGTGTGAGTGCTTCAATGTTGACTTATTTACTTTAAAAGAAAAGATAATAACTTGTTGATACTGCATTGCATTTAGATAAGCTCATTGCAATTGAGCTCAATTGGTGAAAGGTGCTGCCTTTGGGGCAGGCAAAAGCCTCAGGTCATGGGTTCGAATCCTAGAGGCTGCAGACTGGGTTCAACTCATCCTGAGGGTAACAATACCTATAGTGCCCGTGGTACCCTTTGGGCATGCATTGGTTGGGGTCACCATAATGCAATGGTGGTGTCGGCCATTACCACTAGGGGGCCAGTGGTGGGTTTGTCTGCCCTGGAATCCTGTTGCCGTCGCCTGCGGGGGCGAGGCGTGACAATATATGTTTCAACGGATGTGATCAAGTTCCAAGATGTGCCTCTATAAAGTTGTCAATGTGGCCATGACAATCGAGATTAATTTGTTTAAATTCTAACATTTTTTGTGATTCTCACGCAAACTTCTGAAGAGACATGTCGAGAGATACGTGTTCTCAATGATGCTTACAAATCCCATCTCATCATGAAAAAATATAGGGCAGTGAAATAGGAAGGTAACCACACATTAGAAAGTACTAATGAAAACAATGGTTATTTATAGTACATAAATTGATGTTAAGAGCAAGATAATGTGAAGGACATAGTAAAGTGAAATGGTACAAGACAACCACAACTAAATAAAAGCGAACAAGACAAAGATTTAGTGGCTAGATGGAAAGATATATTATTAATTTGCTTTAGCTGATTTGGCTTTCATAGTTTTAGTAAGATAAACATAGTACTATTCATGATAATACAAATGCTTCAAAAAAGCGTAGAGACATTCGTAACTCTTTATTGAAATATGACACATCAAAACGAAAAAAAAAAAAGAAAAATGATATAAAATTCAATAACTCCATGCAGCTTATAAGTTTGAAAAGAAGAGAAGCGATACATAATGGTTAAGATGATGAGATTACAGATCTAGTTTACAATTGATGATAGTGCCATGATCGAAGTATATGGTATCGCTAAACATTGCTTTTAAGGTTCTATGTAGGGGTTAGTGCTTCAAAGGAAGATTTGCACAAGCCTTTTATTTCATGGTCAAGTAATAGCTCACATATCATATTTTATACAAAGAGAACCTTCCTACAGTAGCAAGGTCGAGGAAAACTCTTAAGACTAAGCAAATCATGCCAAAGCTAACTTGGAGTAAAACATATAAGTGTGTGGTTTCGCATATTTCCCTAATTTTTTAATAATTTGTAGTCTATATGTACATAATAAAACATTATACTTTCTAATTTATTTATTCATGTTTTGAGGATTTCTTTACAAATTCATCAAATATATATCAAATAAAAGCGATGTATTAAATTCAATTATTTTTAGTTCTTTTGGGTCATCTCTTCTTGTAAGAGTTTCAAGATTATATCAAGAACCTAAATAGGGGATTTGCTACTACTGCTATTAGTGTGTTTCGAAAAACTTCTAGCACTAAAAAATCATTCTTTTTATCTTTTGAAAAGGGTTCCATATCTCTTGAAAGCAAGCAAATTTTTATGAGACAGCATAACAAACCAAAGAGACATATCATCATTACAGCTTTATTAAAATATTGTTAGATTGTTATTACCTTTGTCGTTGCATATTATATTAATCATTCCAAGTTGTCTAAATAGCATTATTGCAAGCATCAAAGAAAGGCCTATCATGAATTCTAGTATTCACTCACATATGACATTGATGGACATCATACACTAGCAATCACATAGTCAAAAATCAGAAAGAAACAAATGTGATTGTTTTGTATACCATCTAATAATCCAGTAAAACATACACTAGGCAAACAATATGGTGGAGTTTAACAGAGACAGAATGTGTCACGTTCAATATGCTAAAATGAGTTGAAACACACCTCAGCGTAATGAAAAAATCTATGAAAGGAGGGAGTTACTATGAATAAAGACGATATTCATTCCAACTTTCGGTTGAATGAGAGTATGTAACAGTAATGAAGAAGAACCCATAACTGCTTTGTGTTCACCTAGTTTTTTACCATCTAGATAGTAAATTCACATCAATTTTTTTTAGAGGGTGGAGACTTGTAAATCAAGGAAGAATACTTCAAAGAAAGAAAGAAAGAATGAGAGAAAGAGAGGTTAACCAAGTATTTAATTTGTCACAAGCAATGTGGTCTCCTCATTGAAATAGTAGCGAACAAAGCTCTATAGCACTTAACTGTGGCTAGTCGGAGCTTATTCCAATCAAGTGGAGTATGCCTCGATATCAAATAAAGCATAATGTTGACTATAATTAATGAGTTCATCTCAACCCTCAAAGGTTCTCTTTGTTAGCTATCTAAATGTGAGGAGACTAGAAATGAGCAAAATGTATTTGCTATTAACTTGATGGTATCTCTTCTAGTAATGGCTAGAAGTAAGGGTGGGCATGGATCTATTTGGTTCATTTTTCCTAAAACCAAACCAAACTCTAATTTATGGTTTGATTTTTTTTTTCTATCCCAAACCAAACCCTTAAGTAACAGTTTGGTTCGGATTATAAAATTTTTAAACCATTAAATAACGATTTGGATTATGGATTAAATTAAAATTCTAGCAAAAATTTTTCTTTGTTATATATATATATAAATATATATTTTACGTTTGTGTAGATACCTAAATATTTATATTACTTTACAAAGTTTACATTGTAAACCACGCTAAAATACTTTATGAATTCATCATACTTTTAATATATAGTTTTCCATATAATCAGTTATCTACCAATAAAATACATTCACCAACCAATACATAATAAGTCATAATTTTTAATTTTTAATAGAACCATCAAGTCAATCATCTACTGATAAATTTAGCTGAAAAAAATCATCTATCAATAAAATTCATCAATGAATAAAATGATCTGCTGATAAAATAAATTAAACAATTAATACCTAATAAGAGTTTATAAATAAATAAATAAATTTCATACTTTATAAAGTTAAAAAATATTAAAAAACCAATAATTTATCATCGAAAATATATATATATATATATCATGAGCCTAAAAAATAAATTTAAAAATGAACAAGTTGATTTTAATCAATATTCACCAAATAATGAATATCAAATAAAATCATATGAATATATATGACATTTAATCAATCATCATAAAAAAAATCTATAATTATAACTTCAAGCAATATATTATAATTTTTTTCTAAAATGGTTTGGTTCAATTTTACGGATTAATTTGATTTACATTTTAAACCAAACCATAAATTTAAGGATTGGTCCAGATTGAAAAATTTTTAAACAAAATTGCTAAAAAAACTATATTTTAGGTTTGGTTTAGTTCAGTTACGGATTGATTTGGTTCAGTTGATATTTTTACCCAAACCTAGCTAGTATACTTAGAGTTGAGAAAAAATGAATGATTGTTTGTAAAGAAGAAAAGAGGCATTGGTGACATGAAAAAATATTAGACAAAACTTTTTTTAACATGTTTGAATTTTTGAATGAATTTTATACTAGATGAAAACACAAAATTTTTCCTCCTTATATTTAATTGTACAAAAATATTACAATAACAAAAAAATAAAATTTCTAAATAAACATGACACTATGGTTTCATTTTACCACTTTGACATTAGCACCACCAGCACCACCACTGCCATCACTACTATAGCTGTTGCCACGACTCTTATTGATATTCACAACAAATGCATTGCTAACAAGTAGTCACCATCACCAGCATCATTACTTTACTACTACTAAATTATCACTACCATTGTATTGGCACCATTACCATAAGTGAGTATAATATAAAAATTTAAAAGGAAAAAAAAAAGGTTGTGCTGTCTAATTGTATTTGTTTTCCTTACTATATACTAGAACTAAACATTACTTTAGGGGTGTTCATGGACCGGTTAACCGGTCCGTGGCCTTATTTTTTGAACCTAACCGTAGTTATCGGTTTTTAAATATCCCGATCCTTAACCGGTCCATTATAAACGGTTAACCGTCTTAACGATTAACCGTTTTATTCGGTTAATTTATTCGGTTTTCGGTTTTTAACCATTTAACGTAATGGTTTCAACAAATCAAATTGATAATTTAAAAAAACCTTTTTTTAGCCTTTATCATAAAGTTTTTCTTTAAACTATTATATATATTACTAGAGCTAAAAAAAAAGAAAATGAAATTAAGGAAAAGGGGAAAAATGAACCTTTGAATGTATCACTATCAATAAAATCAAACTAAATCAATTACCAAATTAACTCAATTAATCATAAGATAATAGTATTTTAATCGAAATTTAAGGAATATTAACATAGGTAAATTATATGTATATGAAAATCATATGTATATATATATAATAATTATTTATATATGTAAATTATATATATAATATATTTATAAATACTGAAACGGTTAACCGTTAACCATCGGTTTTTTGTGGTTACAAACCGAAACCGAAACCGAAAACCGAAAAAAATAAAAACCGTAATCCTAAACCGAAACCAATGGACCGGTTAACCATATTTTTCGGATTGGTTTTACGGTTTCGGTTCGGTTTCTCGGTTTCATCGGTTTTTTTGTACACCTCTACATTACTTCAGTTTAGTTATACATTCTTTTTAAATTCAACCACAACCTATGCATTACATTAAAATTAGTCATAAATGCAATGTTAAAATAGATAAGTTTTGTTTTCCCCAAACATATATATATATATATATATATATATGTATATGTATGTATGTATGCGTCGATAAACTTAAATCCAGCCAATTGGAACAAGTTTCCTTATCTTTATATTTATCTCATATTTTTGTCTTCTTTCATATACAAATGTATGTTATTGAAGGAGACAACTTATAGTGGCCACATAAAAAAAAAAATAAAAATAAAAATAAAAATAAAAAAAGGAGGAGACAAATTATAACTCTGCTTAAGGATTCCGAATTTCTAATCAACCTTCTCATGATAATACTTTTTCTTCACAGAATATTTAATAACTATGAAAATGTTATCATGTCCATAGTTTTTCTCATAAAATGTCAAAGATGAAAAATGGAAACATAAAATCACCAAAGTGCCTAAAAGTAGAAAAACATTTTCGGTTTTCGAGTTAGGGAATATAACGAACCGCAATCCTTCGGTTCAATTACAATTGCGACCCAAGATTAGGCCACCTTTAATTTCAACTGTTAAGCCCAATATGATCACTTACCTAAAAGCAGCGATGGGTTGGGCCGGTGAGCGTTCTTATTAGCCCATTCGACACAGTTCCAATTTAATTTCTTCCTATATGAAAACTTTATTTTTATTTTTACTATGTAAGGAGTAAGTACCCATGTAGAATGGAATAAAATGAATTATAATAATATGATTTTTCGAATTGCAAAAACTATATTTAAAAATGTATATGAAAATGAGGGAATTGAATATATGTATATATGGTACGTTTGGTATACAGAAATAGACGAAAATGAAGTTATTATTATTATTATTATAAAGATGTTTTTGACAAATACTATTTTATGCCCATTCATTTCTATTACAAACATGATAATGAAATTCCCGTTCCTTTATTTAATAAATTCTATTCTAAATGATTCATGCGTATCAAACGTAATAATAATGTATTTGTTAAGAATACTCATAACATTATTTGTATGTAATAATTATAATAAATATGTGATAGGGGAAAGTGGCAATTTAACTAATGAAATGACTATTCTAATTTTGATAAGCTAAAATCAAATTCCCCTTTTAATGGCTACTACTGCCACTCAACTTATTATTTCCACTACCCAGTAGAATAATCAGATACAAAATTTTGACAATAGGAGCCAGATACAATTTTGTTTCTAATTTCAAGTAATCTTATGAATTAATAACTTTTTATGTATTTATTTCTTTGAAGCATGTAAATTGCAAATTATTATTATTAGTAGCACTAAACTTTCAGCCAATATTAAAACAAGAATCATATCAAATATATTACAAAGCAGCATGCACCTAGACCTAGTACTGTTATGACATCCATGGGTAAGGAACAAGACAAATCATGGAACCAAACACTCCAAGCCCTAACCCACATCCTAACCTCACCAACCACCACACCATCTCTCCACTCCCAAATCCTAATCTCCACCACCCTCCCTTCCTACACCAATTGGGATTACTATCCACCATCTCTCTCTACTTCTTCTTTCGACCATTGGGCTTTTGGTTTCTCTCTTTTCCTCAAAAGGGTGTCTAGGTTCTGCCTTCCCGAGACTTCCTGGCGGTGCAAGTGCCCTTACCAGCAGCCGCCGCCGCCGATCCTGGCGGATGGAGTGGAGGAAGCCAAGTGGGGTGAGGAAGACAAGAGGGAGTATTTAAGGAAGAGGTTGAGGAGGAAACGACTTGGGAGCGATGTCCATCCCATGATTCCGGTTTTGGTCCCGAACTTGCTGCTCTTCTCTCTCTTGTTTTGGAATCCTTTCACTGTCCAAGATTAAAAATTTTAGTTAGTAGATTGATTTATCATTTTTTTTTCCCTTTTTGTGTGTACCTCTCTTGTAATTTTTGTACTAGTAGCTTAATACTACGTTGTCAATAATTTGTAAATTTTAATTTTTTTTGTGTCTTTCATTGTAGTTTTGTATAATTATGAAACTTCGCTCCAATTACTTTAAAATTGTAACTTTATACGAATTGCAACTATTATGTCTGTTTTATTTATTTTTGTTGATTAACTATATATGCTATCAAAAAAATGCCGCAATTTTTTCCATATCATGGATATTACATTTTCGTAATAAATTTCAAAAACCACATTCGTAGATAGATTTGTAATTCTACGATCACCTCATGATAAATTTTATGAGTCGAGTTTGGCACATGTCTAATGGATATAAAAATTCCATTAAAAGAACGTGAATATAGATATGGCTTTAAAGTCTTTAATGAATAGTTCATATAATTTATTGAAATAAAAATGTCTATATAAATGAAATTAACCATTTTTTTCTCATTTATCTTTTATTAATCGAAATAGAAAATACACTTGGTTTCATTCTAACCTCTAACTTAATGGGCATAATTTCGAATCGGGATTAGTAAGTTGAACTATTAGCTCGAGTTAGGACTGATTTAAACTCGATTTATAAATTTTCTCCCAGACTCAAAACTAAAACTAGTTGGGGGAAAAAAGGAAAACACTCAAGCTAAAACTTATTTATTTACTGAGTGGAGCTCTTATTTATATTTATTTCTCTAAAGATTGAACGGTAAAAAGAAAATTTCCTAATAAATTTTTTTTAACTAGTGTATATTTTAAAATCTCTTCCTTAAAGAAACAAAGACTAAAACTCAATTTTCCTCTTCTATTTTTTTTTTCCTCCTCCTAGGAATGTAAATAAATCAAGCTATTTACGATTTATTTAAACTTAGCTTAGCTCTAACTCAAAATAAAACTTAACTAAAACCTTAAATTCAATAAAAACCTAACTGAGTTTTATTTTTTTTTTTTCCAATAACTTAACTCAGCTTGAACTAGATAATTTTTCCAACTAACCAATTTGGCTTGACTCAGCTTGACTCAACTAGTCTTAATTTATTTGTAACCTAGTTTTGATTCTTTATTGTAAAACATCATGTGCCAAGAATTAGCAACATAAAAAAAGGAAAAAAAAATAGATAAAATTTCAACGAAAGAAAAACTCATGAGGACTTCATCTCGACCAGTCTTCCAAAAACATCTTGCTAAAATATGAGCATCCACATTACTAATCCAAGTTGTGCATGTCAGATTTGGACTCTTATTGAACCTCAGCTATTGCCTTAGCATCAAATCGCTGAACATGAGCGAAGCATTAGGAACACAAGTATTATCTATATTATCTTTTGAGACCCATCTTATAACCACCAAGGAATCAGTGTCAATGATACTCTTATCATGGTTTAGCTCAATCGGAAGGCTAATACCATGATATAAAGCCCACAATCCTGCTTCAAGAGGGGATTAAGCTACAACTCTAAGGACTTTCCACAGATAGACCTTCCATTATGATCTCTCCCAATAACACTAGCACTGGCATGACTTTTAATGGATAGATAGGAAGCGTCTCATTTTATTTTGATCTATCCAAGAGTGGGGAGGAGACCAGCTTAGGTCGGAAGGGGGCTTTGGCGAAATTTATCTAACCTTCCAAGTGCACCAAAATTCATCGGTAGTCGCCATACCTTTAGAGAATTGGGAAGGGTTATGTAAGGACCCGACTTACCATACATTTGAATTTCAGGTAAATCAAATCTCTCAGTCACGTATAATACTTCAAGTATTACAATAACATGCCTTCTTAAAGGATTTGTTTATCTTGAACATTACTAATCAATTCTTAATTTCTAAAATCATATAATTACATTATGAAAATAATTGAATTTCATTAATGATAAAACTAAACTTTTCCAAATAAACATTTACATAAGGTTTCTCAATAGGGAATACCTATTCAAGATGATAAACGAAGCTTTGAAAGCTTAAGAAAAATTTGGCTCCACCAAGCCTTTAAAGAAAAACAAGTTACAAAAGATAAATCCAGTTCTTAAACAAAATAAAAGAAATTACAATAATCTAGTGGCCCTAACTCACTTCACACTTCCTTTCATTTCTCCAGTATTGCTTATACCCGAGTTAAACATCATCATCATCTAATCCATCATTATCATCAACAATACTATCATCATCATCATCATCGTCATCATCATCATCAACATCAACAATACCATCATCATCACTACTATACCTAGAAAAAGACAACAACAACAATAATGAGTCGAACCTCGATACACAGTAACACAATCACACTCGAAGTAACACACAAACTTAGCTAAATGTAATGCAACAATAATAGTTTATTATCTTTAAATTAAATTAAACAAATCAACACTGGAGCACTCACACTCTAAAACAAGCTATGAGCATCTGAAGGTCCTAAGTAACAACAGCTGCTTAAGGGGTTAATATAGGTAGCCCAAATACATACATCTCTTACAAAACGTTACAAGAAAATAATCTCATATAGGGTTCACAGTCGTTACTCATCTTTACTTAATTTCAGTCCATAACATCAGTTAGTTCAACCGGTCCCATAAATGTAAACTAAAACATGTTAGTTCACTCTAAGCTTAAGCAAACATTACGCTGATATCATTTCCCCTATTGATTACCCGTCGAGCCACTTATGAATATCATTGTATCATGATGGGGGTGGCCTAAGAGCCTAATCTACCATGCTTGATGCTAAGCAGGGTTGTCGTTTCTTGGACAAGATTAAATAACACAAGCATAAGCAACCCTCATTTAGTTAAGTCATCTTTAAATTTTAATTCATTAGGAATGTCTATCTAACAAACAACAAGCACATCACTACGTACCTTATCTAAATCGAACAAAGATCAAAAGGCGATCCGGTAGAAATAGCAACAAGATCCAAACATTTGTTCAAAAGATCAAATTATATAAGCAATTCAATTATATTACCTTATATCCAATTTCATATTAAACATTTATTTCATGTTTTTATTTTATTAGACATGAAATAAGAACCCTACCATGGCTGCGAAGGTCGCCCCACTAAGCTACGGATAGTATTTCATTATCAATCAAATTATCTTTAATTAAAACAAGCTTTGGTCTAACATATTTTAGAAATTATGTATTCCTTATCATTTAAAGTTTAACTTAACATATTAATCTAAGTCAATTATAAGTTAAGTCTATATTGGTCTAATCTTAGCCAATTTGATTAAGCTCAATCATTTAATTAAGTTACTAATAGGAGTGAGCGGGTACAAAGTAGATAGGGTATAAAGCATTACCTATACCCTACCCTGTAAGATACATAGTATAGAATTCCATAGCCAAAACCTATCATGTGGCTCCTTATACCCACATTATACCTTATAACCTATAAAATCTATAGGGTATAGGTTACCCTGTGGAATTTGTAATTTTTTTTTTTTTTTTACAAAATCTCTATATGTTTTTTTTCTTTCTAAAATATCAAGTATATAGTTTTTGATATGTATTAATATAATATGTAACACTATCTTGTTTGCATACATTCAATATAAACAACATGCAGAAAGAAATTTAAAAAGTAATTTGTTAATATCACAAATTCTATAGTATATAAAATCTATTTATGTGTTAAAATTGAAACATACAATAAATATTTAAGGAACCTATTTATATAATATTAAACAATTTATAAAACTTGCACAAAATTATAAAATTAAAAACTTTGGAGCTACTTCTATATATTAATTAGTATTATAATATAAAAAATATATCTATATAATTTGGGAGTTCAAATACATACATACAACCATAGTTCTTTTAAAATAAAAATAAAAAGTCATCTAAAATAGAATAGTACAATTCCTTCTATAATAAAACTTTTTGACATGTAATGTACAAATAATAATCTTGAATACAAGTGGTTGCAAAATAAAATATGAAATATCATTATTTATTTATTATATATTAATATTATTATATAATATTTCATAGGATGGATACGTGATACCAGTTCTAGGGTGGGTACATGGTTTGAAGACCTTATGTCCGTACCCTATCTTGTGAAAATAGGTTCCAAAAAATTGATAGCCGTATCCTATCCTGTGGCCTTTAATACGTACCCGGATCCTATCCGGTCAAGTAGGATCCAGGTGGGTACCCTGTACAATAAGGTTATCCACTCACCCTTGGTTACTAAGTCAAGTTAATTACACTTAATCAATCTAATTCATTTTAGCTCATTGAAGTTTTTTAAGTCAAGTTGTACTTAAATTCATTTACTAAGTTCAGTTTATACTTAAAAATTATGTTTAATCCAATTAGTTGTTAAGCCTATTATAATTCAAGTTATATTTAATATAAACATAACTTAATCTTAGTTAAGTTGATTAGATTTAATTAATTAATTCAATTACTAGGTTATATCCAAATATATTTCTAATTCATTATTATATATCTATTAATATCTTAATTAATCTAAGTTTATCTATTTTAAACTAAGTTCACTTCATATTCAAAATTCACATTAAACTTAGTTTATTTACTAAGTTATATGTATTCATTTCATTAAGCCATTATAATATATCCTATAAGATCTTAATTAATCTAACATATTTTAGCTCAGTTAGATTTATCAAGCCAAATCGAACTTAGATTGATTAACTAAATTCATTTTATACTTAACTTCTATGTTTAATTTAATTAGTCATTAATATATAGATTCTCTTAACTTACTCTTAATTATATAAATTAACTAACATGTCAAATTAACCATCATTCATCTATTTCATTTTATCTTTCTTCCTTTCTTTCTCTTTCTCTCTCTCTCTCTTTTTCCTTTTTTATCAATGATGATCACTCCCTCCATCACTCCCATGATGGAGGGTGTGATGGGCATCATAGGCTGATCACTCCCTCCATCATGGGCATGATGTAAGGTATGATAAGAGAAAAAGGAGTAGTAAGAGGCCATCACTTTCTCCATCACAGGCGTGATGAAGGGTATGCCTTGATCATGCCCTCTATCACATTTTCTTCAAAATTTTCAAGGAACCGAGACCATCATGGACTCCATCATGCCCATAACGAGTGTCCTGTCTTTGAATTTCACAAATTTTCCCTTGTTTTTTCTTCAAAATCCATCTTCTTTATCTAATTATTTGTATCATAAATTCAATATACATATTACAACTATAATAATATACTACTTCTAGATATAATTCTACTTCACATACCATCATTTCATTTTATCGAACACCTAATCTACACATACATACACATATTTGAGCTTTAACATTTGTGTTTTTATATATTTAATTTATCAATTTTATCATGATTTCTACATATATTTAATATCTACTTATCATTTTCATACATTAGTAACAATCAAAACAAGATAAAATAACTAACTTTCTTTTTAGCAAATCCAAGGAGATTAGTCTTCGCTACTATTAATACTTGGGTTGATGTAGCTTCTTCAGCTAATTCTTTGCTTCAATCTTGTTTTCCATCTTCAATTCCTCTTATAATCTTATTGAGCTTGAGATTTATGGTTTGATTTTGAAGAAAAGAAGTAGGGGTGTTCACGGTTCGGTTAACCGGTCGTGGCCCTATTTTTTTATCCTAACCGTAATAATCGGATTTTCAATATCCTGATCCTAAACCTATCCATTATGAACGGTTAACCGCCTTAACGGTTAACCGTTTTTTTCGGTTAATTTTTTCGATTTTCGGTTTTTAACCGTTTGACATAGTGGTTATGCAAATTTTGCAATTAACCATACTTTTCAATATGTCCGTAAAAATAATTAGAGTATTTTTTTTGTATAATTATATTAAAAACTATAAATTAAGAATGTAAGACATGTAAAATAGTTATTAATATATATCGGTGTCATCAAGATAATAATCATAATAGCTTTTTACTCATGTATTCTTATCAACCTCGATCAATTAAGCTCAATACAAAATCTCAATCAAATATCACCATTCTAATTTTCAAACATATATGCATTTGTTTATTTTTATCTGAATTATTCACTTTAACATAATTCATATTGATAATACTAAAAAAAATAATTTTATGGGCATATTATAAATTATATATATATAATTACGGATCGGTTAACCGAATCCATCGGTTTCTAGAATCTAAAAACCGAAACCGAAACCGAAAACCGGAAAAATTAAAAATGCTAATCCTAAACCGAAACCGATAGATAGGTTAACCGCTTTTTTCGGATTGGTTTCTCGGTTTCGGTTCGGTTATCCTAAACATTCGGTTTTTTTGCACACCCCTAAAAAGAAGAGAAGAAGAAAGGGAGAGAAAGAGAACCGTAAAAAAAGAAAAAGAAAGGAAAGGAAGAAGTTGGAAGAAAAGAGAGAGGCGGGTGGTTAAAAAGGAAAAGGAAAAGAAAAAGTAAAATATAAAGATTTTTTTTTAGGATAAAGGTATTGGATTTAAACCTTTCAGATAAATATATTAAGTATTATAAAAAATTATAAAACAATGTAAGAATCTATATATTAAAAATTAATAAAGTTGATTTAGACATATGGTCTAAAAGTTTACTTTTCAAGAAACCGACATTTAAATTAAGTTTGTATTTAAAACTGATATTTTGAAATAGATTAAGTTAAAATTGAGATTTCAAACTATTTTTTTATAATTGTCTAATTTTTCTTATTTAACTATTTCTAATCATAATCTATTATTTACTTCTTTTATTCATTGAAACTATCTAATCCAAGTTCAAAATTAATTATCTATTATACTATTCAATAGGAGTATAAGATTGCCATGAGTCCACTTCGAAAAGTGCTTGCATCGTCCTAACAAATGAGTCTAAGTTGTCATATCTTGAATCAATGATTATTTCCAAAATAGATTTTGATTGAGGATCTTTTTTAGTATGACTCAAGGAGGAAGATGATGTGGTCAGTGTGACTGGAGTCTGGTTATAATGTGGGTGTTGAGAAAACTATGGGACATCTCTCTCACTTTGACTTCCAAAAAGTCAAATGTCTACCACTACACTCCTTACAAATCACATCATTGAGGGTCATAGGGTTGGTCTCTACAAACTCTTGATACGAAGCCATAGAGGAGAATGCATATGTATAAAATGAGTTAGAGAGATAATAATATGGATCAGGACATTCATAGTACTTATGATCACCTCCACAATGCCAAAACATAAATCCATGCAATTTATAGTTCACATAGTCAAGAAAACTCAAGAACACAATCAATAAAGTGAATAACACCAAATATATATATTATATATAGATATATAAAACAATATTAAGCTAAACTAGTAGACCTCGGGCATTCTTAATATTGCTAAGTCCTCGGCGACAATGCCAAAAACTTAACATTGATTTTTCAATTACAATCAATCAAATTAAATTATAACCTTATTCTTACTATATGACTAATCCTAGGCAAGTGTACCTATTGATTGTAGTATCGGTATAGGCACGGGGATCGTTTCTCCAAGACCTATAACTACTAGTACTCACTCTATATCTACTATTTAGTTGTTTTAATTTGAGTAACTTAATATATCTAAGTAACTAATTAATTAATTAACCTTAGTAAAAGCGAGTATAAACACTGTTAAGAATATCCGATAACAAGACTATACCTAATCTTGATTCACCATTAACCTTATTTCTAATTCCTTACAAAACATTTATTAATGGGTTGTTTAAGTTCTTGAACTGTAGAAATCTCTAATTTCATCGATCTCTCTTTTAAGATAATTGAATTCTAAACCTATATGTCTAAAGGAAACGTCTTTTTATCATTAAATGCATATAAAGTTGCATTAGGGTTCATGATTCTTTAAAAAGATTAAATCTTTATGTAGAAAGTTCATATGAACTAGATCTAGAGTCACATTCAAACCTCTCTATTCATGCTAGATTTATCTCATCAATCAATACGTTGATTAAATCAACAAGAATCAAACAATGGTCTAATCATGTGCATATATTATATCAAGAAAAAAATATAAACATATGAATGAATTCAAAGGAACATAAACTTCTATTAACAAAATAATCCAATCTCTATATTAGGATTAGGGTTTCTTAAGACCTATAGTATAAAAATTTATTTTTCTATATGGAAAACATGATTGCAACCCTCAAAGGTAATGTCTTGTGATCTTCATTAAGCTTTGGCATTTTTCTCCTCTCCAAAACACTTATTTTTCTCTCAAGGGTTCGTAAAGAAAATGATAGATCTTTATAACGATGAGTTGAGGCTAGTATTTCTACGAAAAAAAAAAGCCAAAAAATGTTCTACACAACAATCTTACACAGCCGTGTAAGAAGCCTCATGTACAATGAAAACTATTGAAAACGTTGAAATCTAAGGTTGCACGACTATGAGCATAGCTTTTGTAGACAGGTCGTATACTTTCAAAATCAGTTCTAGTCTTTTTTCATCTTCTACATCAACATTCTGCACAGCTTATGTAGAATGGTCATGTATACTATAAATCTTTACTTTGCTTATTTCTTCATTAAGATCTCCATTAACTCATCCAAATATCTTCACCAGGTCAATATCTTCCTTTATTCCTGAAATTGATATTTTAACCACATTAGTATCCTTTTATTTTATAATCACATAAGACTATATAATATCATATGAAAATATTATGAATAATAAAGGTCTTTTGACACTTATCAACGATGATAGCTGCCAAGATTTACAACATTGGCATCAATCATGGCAATGTTTTGCACTGAGAAATGAAGTTGATATTATGTTAGTCCTCCAACCTCTTGGTGCCTGACCTAGAGGATGTCTATCCTCAAAAAGCACGGCTAGTAGTTGGTTTTGATTAAGAGAGCCAGCCTCAAGATCCATTGTTGCAAATCCTCCTCCCATATGTATTCTGTTACTAGGTACACCAGCACATCCAAGTTGGGAAGCTTCTTTTTAGAGCTCGAAAGCTTATTTCCCTTATGGATTCCTTCTACATGTCAAAGATGTTCTCATAGTTGAGATATTCTCTATTGTGTAATGTCAGGTTTAGAATCTCGCACCCCTTCGTGGTGTGCAGATGGTTAGTGAAGTTGTCTACTATTATTTTACCTCAAGGGAATGTTGATCATAGTGTTAGCTCTAGTATTTGGTTGGCTTTCCTCAAAGCATCCCTGGATATTGCATGAATCAATTCAACCCAAATTCTTGTTAAGTTATCTGGAAGGTTGATGTGCAATATTCTCTGCTGATTATCCGGTCACGAAGTTGCTAAGTCCTTGTGAAGAATCCTTACTGCAAACAAAATCTCCACGTAGGCTGGCATTCTACCTAATAATATTCTTTAGATGCGTGAGGCATTGTTTTATTGGAGTAGAAGATGAGGGGGAAGGTAGAGAAGAAGAAAGGTTTGGTGCTTTTTGGGTGATGGTAAAAGGAGTTTTTTCGGTTATAGGGTTATTCTGGGTAGGTAAACCAATTGTAAGAGGGAAAAAGGAAGGGGCAGAAGACGTTAGCAAACCCTGTTGTGACAAATTGACTTACCCTTGATTTTTATGATGTGTGTCAGCTTAAGGTACATCTTTTTTTCTTTTATTAGTTTTTCTCTGAACTACTATCCAATCCCCATACTGAGGATGCCGGTTCACTTATGAGGTTGGCTCTTGAGTTTTTTTCATCATTTTTACTATTTAGTGTCTTATTTAGTTGAGATTTGGCAGATTGCTCTGACTCTATATGCTTAAGGGAAGTCACATCTTTATTCCATGAAGAGGCCAAAATTGTGTGACCAATGCATTCATAAGGACCACAACTAGTACAAAACAACAAAAGACTTTTAATATTGGACCTTTAAGTCCATGTCATCTATGAAAACACTGTGAACTAAAGGTGCACTAATGTCTATTTGGATGCAAATATAGGCAAATCTCCTTCTTTTAGCTCCAATAGTGTAGGAATTATATCTTAAAACATAACCAAGAGTGCTACTAATGGGTTTTAGTCTTTTAGAGCTCTTGGGGAGTAGTATTCGATAGGGAGACCAGTGATTCTTGTCCAGACAATAATAGATTCAAATTTATTTGAGGAAAGTTTGAATTTTAGGGACCATTTCTTAATAGACAGAAAGCGTCCATTGATAAACTAAGGACCGTCCTTAATAATGAAACTTGTTTCATCGCTTAATATAATAGTCGAATCGCGCACTAATAAGTTTAAATGGAGCTTTATTCTTCTACTAATTATCTAATTTTTCCTGCACACCTGCGAAACCAAGGTTTGGTCCTATAACTTAACAATGAATGAATTTTTCCAAGGGCACACAATTGCGTCCTATACTCACTTGAGAACATAATTTTTCATATACCATACATAGAAGTGTTGATACAAGTAATCTTATCTTTCTTTCCATCAGCCTCGTTTTCTATATCCATTTCGCAGTTTTGGTTTCTAAAGAAACTTTCTTCATAAACTCCAGAGATATTGTATAACAATCTCTTTTGATATGAAGGCGGGTTGGTGGTTTGCATTACTGTCGTTGATAGCTTACTTTTTTGTTTATCGCCAAAAGTCTTCATTTGTGTCCTTTGGTGGTGTTCTAGATTTAGAGAGGGTTTATAAATATAATACCCTTATTAAACTTGCTCCTTCTTTTCTATGTTTATGCACCCATTTTCCATAAACAACATGTTAAATATACATCCCAACCACAATCATTTGTCAATTATATCTTCAAATTTAAATCACCATCTCGTCTATTTCTTCATCTTATTCATTAAGCCAGTGACCTCAAATCTTTCTTTCACATGGCTTTCTGTATGGAGCCATCATAGTTTGTTTGATCCTAATTGATTTTGGATTTAAACTTAATTTAAAACAATACTCAAATATACGAATTGGCATGATTGAATTATAATGGTTAGTTTTAAATTAAAACTTTTTTATCCTTCCTTTAAAGACGCCTGACTTAATTCGAGTCATATATTCTCCTTGTTCTATATAAAGTTAGTATTGCGGTATTCACTTGAGAAGAATAAAAATTCATAATGAATTGTTATTAAATAAAATGATGAATAGCAATTCATATCTCCACACTCATGAATTGCTATGGTTTTTTTTTTCAACTTTGTTATAAATACCCTTGTTTTGAAAATATCATCTATATAATTATCCCTTCTCTGTAATAAAAACAATGTGTATTATAGGTATTTTACCTTTTACTCTAATAATTACTTATTTTATTTTTTACACTAAGGGGATGTTTTAATGGCCATTACACTTCTATTATAATTCTGTTGAATTGAAATTTCATTCCTCTCCTATTTTATATAGTGAAGTGAACGAGCTGTTAAATTCGATTTCCTGCTCAATGAGCTTAAATTTGATCAATACGAAACCAATCTTTGTTGGGATCAGTGTGTAGTGGAAATAATAAAATATACGAGGCTGATAAATTGATAAATAAAATATGAACAAAGCAACAAAAAATAAATGGCACTAGAAATTTAACATGGCTTACCCTTAAAGTTTGGGCTACGTCCATGGGTCCAACTCTAAAAAATATCTTCCATTAAATAATTATACGCTTATAAGAGAGAGATTTCTCTAGAAAAATATTCTAGAGGTACAATATAAATGATTGAGATAAATAAAAAAATAGTGGCACATAAGTGTTTCCAAAATACCCTAAAATAACCTCACTATTTTGTCACTCACTACAAATTATCACCCTCTCTAAATAATTTCCTTCAAAGCAAACCTTGCTTTGGATTTGTCTCCTAGAATTTACATAAACAAGTGCACTTAAGCTAATAATTTCAACAAAGACTTCTTCCTAGATTCTGCAACAAAGACTTCTTCCTGTGTTGAAGAAGACCCTTGTGTTCTTGTTCTCATTTCTTTATTCAAGACTCCACTTTTGATCAATTCCATATTTACTACGCCATTTGGTACAAAATTTGTAAGTGAAATCTTTAATGTCTCCCATGACTCAGGTAAAGAGCCTAGAATTAAAAGAGTGAGTACCTAGTTGTCAAAATTTATACCCATTCTTAAAAATTGCTCCACGATCCCTCGAAAATCATTCAAATGATCTGCCATTGATGTAACTTCCTGATACTTCATTTGGAGCAGCTTTATCAAGTAAAATAATTTATTGTTGCCTGTTTTAGAAGCATACAACTCCTCTAAGTTATTCCACAAAGTTTGTGCATGAGTTTCATTACAAATGTGATTATACACATTATGTTCGACAAATTATCAGATAAAACCACAAAGTTGCTCATGCTCAAACTCCCATTCCTCATCTGTCTTATCTTCAGGTTTAATAGTACCAAACACCAACAAATGCATCTTTGTCACAAATAGAAGATCTTTCATCTTACTTCTCCATATGTGGTATTTGTGCCATTTAAATTGGTCATTTTGCCCGTCCTCGCCTCCATGATTTAAATGAATGAATAATAGTCTAACTTATTTTTGATGTGGAGGATCCACAAAATAAAGCTCTGATACCAGTTGTTAGGATCAATGTGCAGCAGTAATAATAAAATATATGAGGTAGGTAAACTAATAAATAAAATACGAGCAAAGCAACAAAAAGTAAATGGCCCTAGAAATTTAACATGGTTTACTCTTAAAGTTTGGGCTACGTCAACTGGACCAACTCTGAAAAATATCTTCCACTAAATAAATAATAGACTTATAAAAGAGTGATTTCTTTAGAAAAATATTCTAGAGGTACAATATAGATGATTGAAACAAATAAAAAATAACCTCACTATTTTGTCACTCACTACAAATTATCACCCTCTCTAAATAATTTCCTTCAAAGCAAACATTGCTTTGGATTCGTCTCCCAAAATTTTACATAAACAAATGCACTTAGACCAATGATTTCAATTAGTAAAAGATGCATATCTATAGGTAGGAATTTTTTGCCATTCACGAGTTTAATTTTTTTTTTTTTTTTTACGTGAGCCCCATAATATAGGAGGGACCCACTAACAATCTCTTCAAAGACATGTCGAGCCGATCGTACATAATTGGAGTGAGGAATGATTTAAGTCCAATCTCTCCGAGCTAGGGTCATTGATATGCATCAATTCTCTATAATTATCGCAAGCGTGCACATTTGCTTCCTGGACTGTCCTGTTTTTCAAGGCCGAGTATGGTCTAGTATCCATGGATCATGGTTTGGTGTACACACAAGGAGAACACTATTACAATAGATTATAATATAGTATGTTTAGCTGGATAAGAAATGTTGGCTGTGTCCGTTTGTCGGTAGAATTTTTTGGATTTTGACCTTGAATTGGATGAGTTTGCAAAACAATATCGAATTGGTAGGCATCGGGAAGGGTTTGGTGTGGCCCCTTAAACCGTCAAGTTAGTACAATATTAAAGATGGTGAATGAGTAAACTGAAAGAGTGTAAATTAAATGTTACTAATTTGTTTTTAAAGAACGTTCGAAAAGAGTATTTGTAGTGTACTAATAAATGATGGTTACTCAACATAATCACTAGATTATAAAATTAGTGGCAAATTGCAGTAAGGGGATGGTCCGTCATCTATAGAGCAAGTTCGTTAGAGTAAATATTAATGGTCAAGCAAGCTAAATTTTCTATCAATTCGATCGATTTTATCAAGAATAGCCAAGTGAGATATAGAATTCAACAGGAAGGTATACTAACACCTACATTATATTCAAGTTGGACCGAACTTATGGAGCTTTTAGTATAATTTTGCCTATTAACTAAAAGGACATCTACTTTGATGGTTAATGAATTTATGTTGGGCATTTTTTGAGTTATTTTTTCCATTTATTTTTTATTCATACTTTCACCAATCAAGAATAAGTTTATCATATATTGTATTCAAGTGAACCGAACTTAAGGAGCCTTTAGCCTAATTTTGCCAATTGACAAAAGGGACACCTACTTTATGGTTGATGAATTTATATATTTTTCATTCATACTTTCACCGATCAAGAATAAGTTTATCATAAAAGAATAGCCGTTCCATTGTTCCAACCTAATAAATTTAACTAAACATGCCCACTAACATATTTCCAATCCTGGACAAGTGGATATATGACTTTGCTGATTCAGCTCTCCAGAAGAAAATCTCCACTTATGTCTTTTCAAGATCCTCACTTTACCTACTCATGAATCTTGATCCATTAGCCAAGTGGTGAGGAATGGCAAGAATATATTCAACTCCATTCCCAACTATTTTTCCCCCCATCTATAAACTGAACACTAGGTTAACGTTTTAGCTCGAGGTTTTTAATATGGCACCCCATACTGTTCACATAGACCAATAATCGTATTAAAGAATCCAGCTAAGAAATAGGTGAAATTTTAACAATAAAGCGTCAGCCATTTAATGGAACGATAACGAAGCAATTCAGGGCTATCGCATTGAAATATGAACCACCACTTTTTACTCAAGGTGGAAGGAAAGTTGTGGCTCTTTATTGCAACCATAATTGCAAGATACGGAAGAAGGCTCTTCACAAGTTAACATTAGCTTCATGAAGGTGGATAAAGGTTCTTTGTCCTACTTCGTTTCATTATTTGCCTTCCGTTGAGAAGTTAATGGATTCATGGTGGCCGTTGTTCGGGTGGCTAGTTAAAAGTTCTAAAAATAAAGCTTTTATATTTTCTTATAGTGATTGTATGGATCATGAAAAAATAAGTTAACGGAGCATTTAAAATACTTGCTAGTCCCTTTGGAAAAAAAAAAAAAAAAAAAAAAGCTAGAAAGGTGGGTATACAAATCCCTTTTGGTCTCTAAGATATTAATATAAACAACTTTTTTTGTGTCTTTTTATAAAATTTGTATATTGCAAGTCACTCACTCAAACCCCCACCCTCCTTGGCCCAAAAAAAGAAAAAAAAAAAAAAAAAAAAAAACACCCCAACCCAACTTTTACGCCGACCTTTTTTTGTGTGCTTTATGCTAGGGTGAGTAGATAACTTTATTACAGAGAATATCCATCATTATCTTACTTGACTTAATAAAGTCTCAATGAGTATTGAAAATAATAAGATAGGGTAAGAATGTAGATTCATTAGAATCTACTCTTATGCCTACCTTATTAAAAATTATAAAATCATATTAATAATAAGAAATAAATAATAATAGTCTTTTTTTTTTAATTTTGTGATTGCTTTTGTTCAAGATTATTATTTTTGTATACTACTTTCTAGAATTTTTTTTTTTTAATTTTGGAAAAGCTCATACCATTTTATTTAGGATATGTGATTAAAGTATTAGGTTATGTATAAGTGTAACTTATTTTCTAAAGCTGATTAATATAAAAGTGTGTTCAAAGTTTTTAATTTTGAAACTTGCCGCTAAATCTATAATTTTGTTTGATATCACATAAACACATTCTATAAGTGTTTGTTATAAGTATCAACTTTCATGCATAAATTAAATTTACATCTTGTGATATGCTTTGTAAACATTTTTTCACAAATTGTTTGTAATGTATATATGAAAATAAGGCAATTTACATATTACATAAAACCATATATATTGTTATAAAGTTGAAATGAAAAAAATAGGGAATTTACTTATATTTTCTATGAAAAAAATTTACAGGTTTTACAAAGTATCCTATAGGTATTATAGGATATTGGATATAAGGTAAACATAAGGGATTATAAGATAGGTTCTTGGTATAAAATTTAGTACCCTATATTTTAAAAAATAGAGTATTGGTAATGTTTTATATTCTATCTATTTTGTACTCACTTACCCCTACTTTATATGAGTTTATTTAACTACTTTATTTTTTTTAAGTGGTTGTTTAGATCCTAAAGTGTTAAGGGGGAAAAATTGAAAAAAAAAAAAACATTTTTGATCTTTATATGAATATTTTGCATTCAAAACAAAATAAAAATTGTTTCTACATCATATTTGGTGTGCATAAATAGTCTAGAATAGAATAGATTCGAATGAAATAGAATTGGGAATAAAATGATAAATCCATTCAATGTTTAAAATCGTTAATTTCAGTCATGTATTATAGTAATATTTTTAAATACTCCTTTAATATATAAATGAAACAAACATATGGTACTGCATAGTGCATAGTTGTATTCAAGTGCTACGTCAAGGGTTTTAAGTTTTAACGGCTCTTGTAATTGGAATGGCCGTAATTCCTTTTTGACACTTAAATTTATACAGTTCAATGTTACTGGATTTGGAGCTGCCCGACTGGTTCAACCATAACTGATAAGATGTCTCAAAAAAAATCGATGAAACCAAAAAATTGAATTGAAACCGTAAAATCAATTCAAAAAATATGGTTAACAGATTTGTTGGTTTAGGTTTATGATTACGGTTTTTATTTTTTTTGGTTTTCGGTTTCAATTTTGATTTGTGACCATAAAAACCGATGGTTAACGGTTAACCATTTTAATATTTCTAAATGATTGCATATATGATTTACATATACATATAATTATTTTTTAAAAATATATATATACATATGATTTACGTATACATATAATTTATCTACGTTAATATTCGTTAGATTTCGATTAAAATACTAATATCCTATGTTTGATAGAATTAATGTGGTAATTGATTTGGTTTGATTTTATTGATACTGATATATCCAAAGGTTTGTTTTTCTCATTTTCCTTAATTTGATTTTCTTTTTTTTTTTTAGCTCTTGTAATATATATAATAATTAAAAAAAAACTCTATATAAAGGTTAAAAAATAAGGTTTGTTGTAATTATCAATTTGATTTATTGAAGCCATTACGTTAAATGGTTAAAAACCGAAAACCAAAAAATTAACCGAATAAAATGGTTAATCGTTAAGACGATTAACCGTTTATAATGGATCGGTTAAGGATCGGAATATTAAAAAACCGATTATTACAGTTAGGTTCAAAAAATAGGGCCATAGATAGGTTAACCGATCCATGAACACCTCTAATAATCGACCATAAAAACAAGCCAATTTATGCATTTTGCCCGGATTTGCATCTACCTAGATTGACTCAGATGATCAAACCAAGACCCGTTGACTTGACCCCAAAAAAATTTTAATTTTTTATATATATTCATAACTAATTATAAATTTATAAAATGTAAAAATTATATAATGCTTTCTTCTCTTTTTAAGGTATATGCCTTATATGGATTTAATAGCTAATTGATAGATTTGATTCAAATATAGATTTAATTTAGTTATATATCATATATATTTGTCTTTCATAATTTAAATATATTTTATATTTTTCTTTTTATTTACTCTGGTTGAACTCGATCTGACTTCTCAACCCCTAATCCTAAGCATGTCTAGATCAAACCTCGGTCTGCTTATGACAACACTAATAAAAATAATTCGTTGTAAAATCAAATAAAATAAAAAATAGAAAATACAATTTTATGGTCGATCTCAAAACAAGAAAAAGGAAAAGAATTTAAAGTATAAATAATCCTATATACAAATTTACTATTTCAAACCCACTGTCCCTGAATTATTCCTATCAATAACATTTAAACATCCAACATCACAAGCTTAGAGAAAAGCTAATTATTACAATATATTTAAAAACTTATTTTACAAAATTAAATAGATAGGGGGCTATGCCCCCACAAGAAAAATCCAAAACAACAAATATCTATTCCTATCCCATGAGTAGGTTAAGAAGAGTTGAAAAAATTTTCTCCTTATTGTGTGTGAGGCTACAAAGGCTTGTACCATATAATGCTAATAGGTGTGCATGGCAATATTACCTCTCTACCAAATAGATATGAAAGCATGAAGATATGGCACATCAAAATCATATATACTAATTGTGACATAAAGTGGTATGATTAATAAAATAATTAATATAATGTCCGATCAATTTCATGAAATTTTAATATACCGTCAATGGTTTAATATGATAGTATCACTCTTCATACCAATTCGATAGTTTGTTAGCTCTAACTGCTTTATGAACATGCTCACTCTATTTTGAGATAAACATATCTACATGAGTTAAGTTATAGCGAAATGATGTCAGTTTGAATTTGAGCTAAAATTTGAATATATTGTAATAATTAGCTTTTCTCTAAGCTTTTAATTTAAATTTAAAAATAAATTTGTCTTTAATTAAAATATATTTATTGAATTGATCGCATGCATGTCTAATATTTAAACTTGACTTAAACTCAAACTCGCAAGTTACTTAAGTTATTTGTTATAAATTATGAATTCAACTTGATGAACTATTTGAATAATTTCTTTTGGGTTATGATTGGATTGAATTTGAATAAATATATCTAGTAGCTTAACATAGGTTGGATTTATTTATAAACTATACCCCAATGTTAGCGTATTAATGATTGATAATCTTTTAAATTTTTTTATATTTTATGTCTTTGGATGATGATAATCCCGTGAAGATTTATTTGCATTTGCTGGTCAAAATTAGCATCTAGTGTACTCATATTTCTATTTAGTTTCCTGATCTCTAATCTAAATTCACGTGTTTTGGCAGACTATGTGATATAAGACTGAAAAAGTTGATAATTAAACATTGCCGATTGCTTTCTGTTCAGCGTGTGTAGCATTGGGCGTATTGAAGCGAAATGATGCTAAATTCGAAATCGATTCAAAATAGTATTACACAAATTCAAATTCCATTTAACTAAATTTGTATGGTCAGATCCATTTAAAAAAAAAACTTTTTTATTAAATTAAAATAATATTAGTATTTGTAGCCGACTCAAATTTAATTAATATAAATTCAAATTGAGTTTAAATAACCCATAAACTAATCAAATTAACCATTATAAAATTAACAAACTCATCAAATAACTCGAACTTAGCTCTCAACTATTTTTAAATCAAATTTAAATAAGTATATATAAAGATGAACTTGAATATTTTACAGAGTGATTAGAAGGATGGCAGTTTTTATCTAAAACCATGCATGGTCTATAGAAGAAACGAATAAATAAATAACATGCATTAACTCTATACTTAAGGAAAGTTACAATAAAATTTGCATGCCATCTAATGCATGTAATGGGTATGGGTGAATAAAATTCTAATATATTCCTTGTATGTGAAATTTTGCTTTGTATTTTCCCACCAGAATGAATCCAGGTAGTATGACCTTAGCAAATTGTGTTATTTATGCTTGTATTAAATGCCACAAAAAATTGGAACTAGGGTTTGGTACGTTAATCAAGTTGCCTTAGGCAATGGATCCAAATTTGCAGCCAATTTACTCCAACCAATTTGCAACAAATGAATACAAAGTAAATGGACGGGAAAGGCAACCTTCCGCTCACACACATATATAAATTGCCCCCCAATTATTCTTCACCATATAGTTCTCCCAACTACACATATTCAAGACATCCTTAAACTCCTCTTAGCTGCTATCCTATGGCTTCTTTCACAAAACATTTCCCTTCAAACATCTTCCTTGTCCTTTTGGTTTCCCTTCCTATTGTTCTTGCAAGGGACATCCAATTCTTTAGCAAAGTCACCAACACAATTGACAATGAGAGGGAAACAACATTGGATTTCCCAAACAAAGGTGAGAGATCATTGAATAGAGAGGAAACCTTGAGGAAAATGGACCAAGACCCAACATTCATCCCAGAAACCGAAAACCCTTATGGCCTCTATGGTCATAAGTTTGATAATCTCCCCATTCCCCGAACCGAGTACGTGCCCTTTTCCTCCAATACCAATGATCTTTCCTTTAACACCGAACCCGAATGGAGGTTATTTGGTAATTCAGATCGTAACAGCAACAACATCGACAACAACAACAACAACAACAACTATTATTACAAAAACGATGAATTTACTAATGAGTTCCAAAACACAGATCATGTTAGACCTCGCGAAACTGGTACTGTTTACAATAATGATAATCTTGGCAACGGTTATGGTAATGTGAAGCAAGAAGGAATGAGTGACACAAGGTTTTTAGAGAATGGCAGATACTTCTATGACATCAACAATGAGAGGCAAAACAACTATTTTCCGTTTGGTTACCAAAATACAGGTATGCCCCAATCAAGGAATATTGATAATGATCAATTCATGGGTGGTAAGAGATTTCATTTTGGAAACATTGAGAATAATAATAAATTTGACCACCCTAATGTGGATGGATTCCAAAATCAACAAGTTCAAGACGTCCAGGAAGGTCAATTTGTGCCTTGAAAAGGATTAAAATTCAAAGTGTTTGTCGATATTTGCGTCTCGTTCTTATTTCTGGAGTGGTGTGAAAAAAGGGGTCAAGTATATGCATTTTTTACTTATGCTTAATTACTTTATAATTATTTTGATGTGTCTACTTCTGTTGTCGGAGCTTTGAAATGTGGAAATTATGTACTCCAATGTTGTAATTTACATTTTCAGAAGAAATATTTAATAAATTGTTTGTCGATTTTTGCTTTTTATATTTTTTTTAATACATATACAGGTGGTTCTGTTCCAATAACTTGCTGCCTTAATAATGTTTCTTGAATGTTAGATTAAAAAATCAACCAATTTTAGGCGGAAATACTTGTGTCAAGTCGCTCATTTTTATGTATGACGACTTGTGTATAAGTCGCTATGTTCCAGGTAGTGTATTTTGTTTCAGATCAGTGTATTTTTGTCCTGGGTGTAAAATATTCTAGGTTAATATATCTTGTTTCAAGTCAGTATATTTATTCTGGATGCGAAATATACTAAGTGTGTGCTAGATCAATATATTTTGTTCTAAGTGCAACTTGACCTAAGTGCTTCACAATTTTAGGGGAGAATTTCTGAATATTTCTGTAAAAAGTATGAAGTACGATGTCCTGTTTGAATGTACTATCAATTTTAGCAGGTTATTACAGATTATAGGTGAAAACTATAGATTTATAGCTAGATTACCGTAGTTTGATTCCCTTGGTAAAGAAATACTTCCTCGCTCCTATCTTATTCTTATATTATATTAGGATAGGTACATAAATATGCGTATTTTATATATAATCTACGAAAGAGAATCAGAGTTTATATCAGGAATTCATACTCTAGGAGGATACATAGTGAATTAAGCAATTTCTTTGTAATCTTCTTAATATGATAACCAATGAAAAAACGAACTAAACAAAACCCTAGTAAACGTTTGAATGTAAATTTGTTAAACCTGTAATTCTACAAAAAATTAACAGAGAGTTTAAAGAATCGAAACATGAAAATGTAACTTTTTAAACAATGTAAAACAATTTTGAAAAACTATATAGATATGCTTATAGTTATTACAGTAATAAAAAACTTGCAATACATAATGGATATTTAGAAAGTTAGGATAAATACGTTCTTTCTTTTATAATAACTCTTAATTCATAATATGACATAAATAAAGAAAGTGCAAGTAAATGTGAACTAAATTTTTTCTTGTTATTTAGTTTGAAAGAAGTTATAAATTGAAAGTGAATCAAAACTTGAAGTTATTAATTGAAAAAAATAAAATAAATAAATTATGTTGTAAGCCTTGTAGAAAATTGAATGAAGGCTATAAATGTCAAACGGAGAAAAGTGAGAATGTGATAAGAAAGATTTAATGCTTGTAATAGTTGATGAAACTATAAAAGTATAGTTGTATTTTTCATATTTTAGTCTATTTAACTCAAATAAATAAAATTAGTAAACGCAATTAAAAAGATAAAATTTTACCAAGTTTGCATATAAATTCGGTCAAAATCACAAGATTGTATAATAAAACAATTTATGCACTAGTTAACTCGAAATAACCTCTTAAAATCGCAAACTCGTAATATTGTACATGTAAAATCATAGTTTTGACAATTATATTTAAATGGGTCATTGTTATATATTTAAACGTATGTCTTACCAAACGCTCTCATCGTGTGATTTAGAATATTTGAAAAAAACCCTTTCTTTAAGACCACCTTTATTGGAGTTGCTTGGCACAAGAACCTGGACTAAGCAACTTCATATAACCAATAAAGAAAGGTTCTTACCACAATAACCAATATAAGAGTTGCTTAATTAAATAACTCAAAAAGTAAGTTTTTTAATTAAGCAACTCAAAAAGTGAGTTTTTTAACTCACTTCATGTAAGAAAATTATTAAAAAATGCTAAGTGAATCTTTTTAAGTAACTTATCAATAAAGTGTAAAGTTAATTGATAGTAAAAATTACTTAAGTTGTTAATGTGGCATCTTAAGCAACACTTTAACAAACCCATCATTAAAGATGCTCTGACAAATATTCTCAATTGGTGGGATCTCTCAATGTGGGAAGGATTCCTAAAATGGTGTGTGGCTCACGACTCTTGGATCGAAATCTAGTCCCATCACTTTCTCGTATCTATGATACCATCCCCAGATCCGCCCCATTGAGGACAAAGCCGCCGATTTGTGTTTTTAGGGCTACATTAACGTGTCTATTGTTTTCGTTCATGCACCATGGTGAACCAAAACAAATGCAATATTTCCAAGTTGGTCCAACCCTAATCCAAATTAAGATTTCGTGATGTATGTCCTGGTTGTCCATGGTCTTGAGAATGGCAAAAACGACAAGTGAGCTTAAATTCTAGGTATGGCGTGACTTGGAGGCTGGACTCCGGAGAGTTGATTTGATCGTGGTCCATTGAAGCCCATCTGCGCAGACAAAAAATTTTCAGATGTGAGACAGAGCAGTCTTAGTGAAGCATTTAAGAATGTTGGAGCAATGTCATTTTCTTTTGTGGTACCATTTCTTTTGTAAGTTTATCCTTGGACAGTCTGTCCTTGGGGACCGATTGATGGAACACACAAAGCTTTCAAGATAGGAAAGATATGTTGTTAAGGATGGTACCTTACCTGTATTATAATGTGGCTAGTAAAAATAATTAAAAATTTGATAGGTAAGCATATATATAAAACTAATTATAGTATTTATCTCCTTATAATAAATAAAGTGTCAAATTGTTATTTATTCTTATTAATCACATTACAATCCACATGCTATATCACTAGTATTTTTATTTATTTATTTACAACAAGAGTTTAGTAAAGCTTAGCTACAAGTCATTTAGGATGACACATGTTCTAATTGAGTTGTTAAAGCTACTTTAATAAATTTTTTGGTAGCTTTTTGTATATTAATATATAATTGTGTTCAAAATAAGATAATGTTTAAGAAAACCACGGAATTAAGAAAGAGATGACTTGTGAAATCACATTGTATTTCTATATTGAGAAAAGGTTTAGAACAAGAGGCCATTTTATTTTATTAATTTTATAACTTCCTAACTAATATGTTAGTTAAATGATCCCTTTGTGATCTTTAATGACTTTTTTATTGTACAACTCAAGAGATAGAGGTTTAGAATCTAATTCATACCATTGGAATAAAATGACTTATACACTACATTTTTGTCAAAGTTTAAAGGTTTATTTGCAATCACATGGGGTTATTTGCCAATGTGTCAGAGCTTAGCTTTAAGATGTTAAATTACTCTTTATAAGTTCAAGAATGCATTTGTGCTCTGGCTAAAATTTAGGAGTTACTTGCAATTTTTTTATCGTTTTTATTATGGGAAAAAAGACATATAAAGTCCTAAATTTGGATCTCATAAATATACTGCATGATATTCAAAAGTGTAAATTACTCTTTTAAAGTTTAATAAATCAATAAATTACCTTTTCAAGATTGGAAATACTATCTAAACTTTTACCCTGTTGTGTTTTATATGAATTGGAAAAGTAAATTCATGTAGGCAAGATTTAAGAGAGTTACTTTACAATTTTTTTTTTAATATAATATGTCTAATTATTATTTAGTAAATTGATTACTATAAACCTATTAATTATAAATTTGGCATGTGTTAACTCTTATTGGATATTTTAAGTGAATTATTAAAAAAATCAATAAAAAAAGTTTTAAACTAAGACAACTTCATTAAAAAAAAGTTAAAATTTCAAATGAAAAAATAGAAACTAATTATATTTGTTTCTCAATAAATTATTACACTTATGTTTCAAGTTCATTCATTATATTATATTATTTTATTTTATTTTATTTTGGCCAATCAAACGATGTAATCAATTAATGAATCAACTAGAGTTTGAGCACAGACATACATTACCTACACCATTATAATAAAAACAACTAATACCTTTTTCAAGTAACTTCAAAAGAGTGAATGTAATATTTAACCACAAATCATATAAACACATCCCTCTCCAATATAACGAAACTACTCAATCTATAATTCATTTTGTAGCTCTAAGAACAAGATTAAAAATAATAGAAACATCAATTAAAGACCAGATCAAATGACATAGTTGAGAAAAATAGACAGGGGAGTACCAGTGTAAGTCATCCACATCATGATTAGATCTTGCTAAAGCTTTAACCAATAGCAGACAATCAGTATTACAAATAACCTCCTTCTAGTCTATATCACGCACTAACTCCATGGCTAAATTAAGTCCCTGACAATTAGTAGCCTCAAGGCAATTCAACATTTCCACATAGAAGATACTCATCATGGTTAAAGCTATGCATGCTCCGCGAGTTATGTGGGCTAGCTGCATAATTCACAAAAAAAATATGGATTAGGTTAAAAATTTTAAACCCTTTAATGTGTGGATCATAATAACTCATTCCACATAACTAGCAGGTTGAAGCGGGTCAACTCACTACAAGTCGGGTTGGCTCGCGAACTTGCACTTAAAAAATATATAAAAATATATATATAAATCTTATTAAAAAATATCTAATACATTATCCTCTTTATTTCTTCTCCACTTTACTTTTATGTTATTAGTTGTTGAATATTAATTATATAATTTTTATGAATGTTATGTTTTAAACTTTCAACTTTCATGTTTATTATATTCTTAGTCCTTTTATCAATAGTTTTTTTTATATTTATTTGATATTTAGATGCTTCTATTTAAAATAAGCAATACAATATCAATTGATGATTTCCATGATATATTTTTCATTACTACACCAAAGAAAAAAATTAGAATGGATTCTAATTTATATTAGTTAAAATAAATCATTTCATGTTGAGATAAAAAATTTCAAAATACAAGTCTACAATTTTTCCATACACGATTACCATCTAGGATTAATATGTAGATAATTTGTGAGATAAAAAAAAATATTCTACATTTAAATTATTAAAAATTTAAATTTAAATTTGAATTCTTATAAATTTTTTTAATAAAAAAATATTAGCGGGTTCGCAGCCCACGTAACCTATCAATCCATGTAGGGCTAGTTGGACTAAAATTTTTTACCCACATAGCAATATAAGCCAAAGCAGATTAACCCACATATCTTGTAGATTGACGAGGGGTGGTTGGATTGGCCCGCATAAACCTGTTTGCAAAGCTCTAATCATAGCTCCTACGAACAACAACTATGGTAGCTCGCTCATACGATTCATTCCAAGAGCCATCAACATGTGAAAACACCTTTAACCGTGCTGCAAATTTCCAGCACTATGGAGTCACTGTACCAACAACTCCTTTATTGAAAAATGCATATTGTCTTGACCTTACACAGCGATGGCCAGCTTAACACCTAGCCCTTTGTTCAAAAGAACCCATACATGTGACATCCCCTAAAAACATCACATGCTCTTTTATACTATTAACCAACTAGTAATCACTTTACCTATTATGACAGAGTACAACTGCCAAAACAGGATTTTCAACCATGTTACTAACGCGACTTTTAAGCTCCTCCATACCATTGCTTCTAGACCAGTAACGTGACTTCCCTATAACTTTTGCAGCATTTGGCTTTCTTTTATTAAAGATGGAGTCACATCTTTCCTTCCAAATAAGCTAAGCAAGTTCCACTTTACAATCCTTCTCCCCTCCTTTTAACTTTACTGCCATAACATTTCTCGTTCATCATACTCTTAGATATGGAAATGCTTCATCTATCCACATGCCAACCTAGTGCCCCAAACCAAACATAATTTTCCCATCGACAGCATAACAACACGTGTTCGATAAACTCCTCCTCCTCACAGAAAGGATAGCTAGGAGATAATATAACTATCTTAGCAAATAGAATAGACATCCAAGGCAGAGAGTTAGATAATGCATGCCAAAAGAAATGGCAAACCTGTAGGAAGGTTTTAAACTTCTAAATGTGTTTCCACAACTCTTTAGGGACAACATATGAAGAGGGGGCCCTATTCTCTTAAACTACAACCTTATTTGCTGTCATTTGAAGATAAGCCAACTAGACAGAGAGCTCCCTATTGCAATTTGAAGGCTAAATCAGCTTGTCAACTTCATTTAAGTTACCTGAAGATAAACTTCAAATTGCCCGAGCTTCATTTGTTAACAAGAAGTTCTAGATGGGCAGTAAGTTCCATTCCTTTTCTTCATAGTTAATTAATTGACATACTCACATCTTTGCACTAACTTCATCCCCCCTTGCCAGCTTACAACCATTCAAACCTGGGATCTATTTATCCTGACGCACCCTAACTTTTGTATCTGAGTTCACCCTCCACATAGCATTATCAAATAACACTTTTTAACCTTCCAGGATAGTACTCTAAAGCCATGAATTCTTGCTCCCACTCCTAGCATCGCTAAACTCGAATGTTATAAAATAGAGTCCTTTTAGTATTCTTACCCATAGAGACTCTAATCTATTTAACAAGGAGACTGAGATTAAAGAGATGAAGATCCTAGAAATTAGAGGTATGCAAAAAATCGATGAAACTGAAAAACCAAACAGAAACTGAAAAATCAATCATAAATAAATAGTTAATCGGTCCATCGGTTTTAATATAGGGTCAGATTTCTTAATTTTCTTTGGTTTTTGATTTTGGTTTCAATTTATAATCATAAGAAATCGATGATTTCAATTAATTGATCTGATATTTATAAATATATATATATATATATATATATATAACATTTGTGTAATGTTGGTATTGAATTTAAGCCTTTGGGAATAGTATTAGATTTATGTTTTTGATTTGTTAGTTTTGTAGATATATAATTTGTTGATTGAAATTTTTGAACATAATTATGTTGTTTAACTTGTTAATTTTCAATTTTTAATATAATTATGAAACAAAAGTGTCTAATTTTTATGATTATAACTGAAAATATGGTTAATCATAAGTTTTGGTTAACTATTGTGTTTAATGATTAAAAATCGAAAATTGAAAAAATTAATTAAAAAAAAGTTAACCATTAATAATGGACTAATTTTGGGTTAAAATATTAAAAAATTGATCATTATGGTTTGGTTCAAAAAATGAAGCAATAAACCGATTAACCGAACCGTAAATGCCCTTACCTGAAACCCATGTCTCCATCTTCCTTTGTGTTAGCTTTTCCTAACTTAACCAATGCACTTTACCTTCTCCTTTACGCTGCCTACACCAAAATTTAGCAATCAAAGAATTTACTTGCTTACATCATTGCAATGGATACTTAAAAAAATCGCCATTGAGTATGTAGGAATGGCACAAGCAACTGCTTTAACGAGAACCTCCCTACCTACCTCTGTTAATAGATTTTGTTTCCAACCTTGCAGTTTCATCTCAATCTTCTCTTTAACAGAAGACAATGATTCAAATTTTGATCTTCCTTAAATTATAGGTAGACCAAGATATTTCCCTCGATTCAATGAATGTGTGATCCCTAAATCTTTCCCAATTTATTGACAACGTGCTTCAAGGGCATTCTAGCTAAAAGAAGCCATAGATTTGCTAAAATTCACTTTTGACCCAATGCATAACAATATTGTGAGATCATATTCGTCAACTTTGAAATAGATTTCATCTCCACTTCACAAAAAATAGCGAATCATCTATAAATGATAGATGAGTAAGCACTAGATAATTAGATTTAACTTGAATACCCTTAATCAGCCTAAATTCACTAGTCTTTATCAACCTTTTAGGTAAAACAACAACTACTAATGTAAACAAATAAGGAGATAAATGATCCCTTTGCCTAATCCCTCTAGTAGGTATAACTTTCGCTATAGCCTAACCATTAACTAAAATATTAAATTCTACACTATTGATAGATTCTATTAACCAGTGAATCCATTGACTTGCAAAACTCATTTTACATAAAATAGCTTTATCGTGCTTTTACTCATATTTGTTTTAATAGCATAAAAAGCATCATTCCTCATTTTCCTTTTTTTCTTTTTCAAAAAATGAAAATAGTTCATATGCAATCACTATATTATCTTAAATCATACGTCCTAATGCAAAAGTGCTCTAATTTTTTGAATGAACTTGTTAAGGAAAAGCTTCAAACGCTTGACTAGACATAATTTTGTATAAGGATGAAAATGAGACACATCAACTAGACTTAAAATTTTTAGAACTAGAATGAGATCAATTTGGTTAAATGTTTAGGAAACTTACCTATTTTGAAGAAATTATGCACTATTCTAACAAGGGAAGCACCAAGTATTTTCTAATATTCTTGATAGAAGATCTCGAAAAGCCATCAGGTTTTGCAGCTTTGAGCACTTCTAATAGGAAAACTGCCCTCTATACTTCATCACAATCAAGAAGTGCACACAAAATCTCATTAATCTCATATGAAACCACTTCATTAACCCAATCCAAAATTTTAGACCTCCAAGCTCTCCTTCAAAGGCAAACAACTTTTTAAAATTATTGACAAAAGTAATCCCAATCTCCCTTTCTATAGAAATCACCTGACCATTAGGCCCTTCTAACCTAAACACTTTATTCCTTTGTCTCCTTTGAATAGTCGTTTGAATAGGTCAGGGGCTCTTTTACCATGGAAACTCATAGAGTTACCTCATGGGGAGTTAGCCGCACCTACGAATGATATAAATACTACTGTTGCTTTAGCTTTACTTACGTCAGTAGCATATTTCTATGCGGGTCTTAGCAAAAAAGGATTAGGTTATTTCAGTAAATACATTCAACCAACTCCAATCCTTTTACCTATTAATATCTTAGAAGATTTCACAAAACCCTTATCACTTAGTTTTCGACTTTTCGGAAATATATTAGCGGATGAATTAGTAGTTGTTGTTCTTGTTTCTTTAGTACCTTCAGTGGTTCCTATACCTGTTATGTTCCTTGGATTATTTACAAGCGGTATTCAAGCTCTTATTTTTGCAACGTTAGCCGCCGCTTATATAGGAGAATCCATGGAGGGTCATCATTGACTAGTTTTCAAAATAGTCGGTTTTGTAGCTTATCCCAAGCCGAGGTAATGTATGTGTGACTCAAGGTAATCTACTTAGGGAACATCAAAAAATACAAATATAGTTTTAGGAAAAAAGACTCCAATATTTATGGAATTGTAAAAAAAGTAAAGAGATCTAAAAGATCTTTTTCCTAAAATGGCCAAAATGAAATTTGAAATCAAATTTCAATATAATATATATAAATTAATTATATTTATAAATTAATGAAATTAGATTATTCTATAATATACACCCCCAATAAACTATAACTATAATACAATAACCAATAAAATAGAAAAAAATTAATTATTAATTAATTAATTTAATTATTAAATAAAATGAATTAAAAGAAACAAGAAATCGAATTAAAAATGAAATAGAATTTTGTTTTTTTTATTATTTCATTTTTAATTCGAATTCGATTTAATAGAAATATGATAGAAATAAGAAATTGCATGAACTTTGAAATTACTCAAATAGTGATAGAATGCTTTGGCCTACTGAATTCGTTCATGTAGATTGTATCCATGCGGGGTAATGAAAAATAAGAGAAGAATTGAAATTCATAAAAAAATTGGCTAGTAAGGACGGTTCAAAATTAGGTATATGGAATCTAATGGCTAGAATTCAACTCTTAAATATTTTAAATTCTCGAATCCGATTGAATCTAAGATACGAATAATTGGTTTACGTTATGGAAGAAAGACACGTATATGTGAGATTAGATATTGATGAGTTATAAAAACGAAAGATATATCTAATAACTAAAGATCTGCCCTACTGCTATGAATTGAGATATAGATTCCAATAAAAGTCTTTCTGGTACGTACTATGAAAAAAGATGAAATCAAGAAAAAAAAGAATAACGAATTCAACTAATGATTCGAAACAAAGAAATGGAAGAACAAAAATCGTACGGATTCGCAAAAATCCCGTCTCTAGGAACTACCCGTCTCTAGGAACTAAAAAATAGATCTATAAAAAATTGATAGAATATAGAAGTAGAAGTAAAGGAGTTCGGATGATTCAATAAGACTCTTCCATTATTTCAATTCGGAGTTCTTAATTATTTCGTTCGGAAGAATCTTATTGATGGAATAGTTAATTCATTGAATGATTGTATCATTAACCATTTTTTTTTTTTTTGTGCGAGGAACTTATCATGAATCCACTGATTTCTGCCGCTTCCGTTATTGCTGCCGGGTTAGCTGTTGGGCTTGCTTCTATTGGACCTGGAGTTGGTCAAGGTACTGCTGCGGGCCAAGCTGTAGAAGGTATCGCAAGACAGCCCGAGGCGGAGGGAAAAATACGAGGTACTTTATTGCTTAGTCTGGCTTTTATGGAAGCGTTAACAATTTATGGATTAGTTGTAGCCTTAGCACTTTTATTTGCGAATCCTTTTGTGTAATCGTAATCCTATAAAAAATCCATATATATGGATTTTTTTGAGGCCGGGGGCTTGTTCCTTGCTTTTTCAAATTGAAATTATCTCAATATTTCACTTCTACAATTACTTATTATTTTCATTCGGCACTAACCCCCGGGAAGGACGGATGAGGAATTGGCATACCGATTTGCTTTCTTCCTTCCCATTTCGTAGAAATGGATCCCCCCTTTTTTTTAGGGAGTGTTACAACAAACGAAGTATTCCGCAATTGATATGAAACCCCGTCCCGGATCTAATCTAATTAATAAGTCTTATTCTTATTAGGACTTTCTTATTGAAAAAAAAATCCATTTCGAAATCAATTATATTTTGATTTTGTTTCGAAAAGAAAAAAAAATAGGTAAATTAAGATAAGGAAACAAAATAAGACTATTAAAAAATTAAAAAAAATAGATAGAAAGAAATAGAAAAAATGAGAAGTGATACAAAAAGAAACTCTATTCGATTTTTTATTTTATCTAGAAGATAAGAGGAGATTGTATGAAAAATGTAACCGATTCTTTCGTTTCCTTGGGTCACTGGCCATCCGCCGGGAGTTTC
Organism: Combretum micranthum; assembly: GCA_024138025.1. Classification (NCBI taxonomy): domain Eukaryota; kingdom Viridiplantae; phylum Streptophyta; class Magnoliopsida; order Myrtales; family Combretaceae; genus Combretum; species Combretum micranthum. The sequence continues at coordinate 861,023 of JAMXBD010000012.1, read as the reverse complement.
GGGTTTAATACCGATATTTTAGCAACAAATCTAATAAATCTAAGTGTAGTGCTTGGTGTATTGATCTTTTTTGGAAAGGGAGTGTGTGCGAGTTGTTTATTTCAAGAATAGGCTGGGCAAAACCAGCTGCACTTTTTTCATTCTAAATAAAAAAAAGTAAAAGAAGGTGCATCATCCCGCGAATTACTTCTGAATAAATTCAAAATCATATTTTAGAACCATAGCATTTCGTGATTCATTGGTAACTTTACTTTGATTCTCTATCAACCAATAGTGTGGTACCCTTAATATAATATGGTTAAAGCAAAACCGTTTGAAATCCAAACGTAGCAAGGTATTCTTTCTACCACTATGTTAATTTCATACAGAAATGGTTTCAAAAAACAAATAGTTGAAATAATTTTATCGACATAGAACACTCATGTCGATAAAATTATTTGAAACCTTATTGGAAAAAAGTCACACTCTTTTTTTTTTATCTTATCCAATGCTAAATCGATGACCTATGTAACTAAAGTAAGAAGAATTCTTTGGATTGGAAGAAAAAAGAAACAACGTTGCTGACAATTCCATATTTTTTGTTTGGTCAGAAGAGTCCTCCGAATCCAATATTATTGGGGTCTTGGATTAACGATCAGTTTTGCTATTTTTTTTTTTAATAGAATACGACTAAAGAAGAGAGGATAGGCTCATTCCATTCAAAAAAAAAAAAAAACGATATGGGAATTTGACATAAGTGATTGAAGTAATTGAGCGTGAGAGCCAAATGAATCGAAAGATTCATGTTTGGTTCGGGAAGGGATTATGGAAGTTTTGAAATTAATCGAAAGATAATCTACTTTCATTAAGCGATTTATTAGATAATCGAAAACAGAGGATCTTGAATACTATTCGAAATTCAGAAGAATTACGTGGGGGGCCATTGAACAGCTTGAAAAAGCTCGGGCCCGTTTACGTAAAGTGGAAATGGAAGCGGAGATTTTCTAATATTCTTGATAGAAGATCTCGAAAAGCCATCAGGTTTTGCAAGTTTGAGCACTTCTAATAGGAAAACTGCCCTCTGTACTTCATCACAATCAAGAAGTGCACACAAAATCTCATTAATCTCATATGAAACCACTTCATTAACCCAATCCAAAATTTTAGACCTCCGAGCTCTCCTTCAAAGGCAAACAACTTTTTAAAATTATTGACAAAAGTAATCCCAATCTCCCTTTCTATAGAAATCACCTGACCATTAGGCCCTTCTAACCTAAACACTTTATTCCTTTGTCTCCTTTGAATAGTCGTTTGATGAAACAAAGAATAATTTTTGTCACCATACATAAGCAAATTGATTTGAGAATGTTGATGTCGGTAAATCTCCTCTTTGCCCCATAAATCATCAATGTGTGCCCGAATTATGTTCATCTCGGCCAAACTATCTTCGAATGAATGATACGACAATTCCTGCAGCCTTGTTATAAGCTGATCTATTAGTACTCTGTTATTAGGAAAATTATCGTTACTTTATTTAATCAATAGATTCATGCATTTGGTTAGTCTGAGGTTAAAGAATCCCAAATTTTTAGTAATCATATGATTGCTCCAAACTTGGTTCACGATCTCCTCATATCCCGGATGTGATCTCCACAAATTTTCATACTTAAACCTCCTTTTACCCTCCACCTAAAAAAAAAAGTCAGAATTGCTAACCAATGCGGAATAATCTGACCTAATTCTTGGTTCATGAAAAACTTGTGTTTTAGGGAAGTGATTTATCCGATCAACTAAACATAAACTCCGGTCCAATCTTTCTTAGACCAAATTGACACCAGCTTTGTTATTTGCCTAGGTAAACTTAGGGCTTACAAAACTAAGGTCATGCAAACCCGCCTTTAAAATCCTATTCCTAAAGGCTACCATTTGTCTTTTATCTCTAGAACATCCATTTAATTTCTCTGATTCATCCACGGTCTCATTAAAGTCTCCTGAGCAAAGCCAAGACCATTCACAACATCAGCCAAGCTAATAATATCTACCCAAACTTTATTTTTCTTACTAAAATCATAAGGTGCATGACACCAAGTAAAAGAGCCAATCGGTGAAGTATCCACTAGTAGGACCTCAGCATGCACATACTAAGGACAACTGTCAAATATCTTCACAAAATTATTGTTACTCCACCACAAGCTAATCCATGACTCAACCCCATAAGTGAAACATAAAAATTATCCGCATTATCAAGTCTATTCTACATATTTTTTTGTTTCCATTAAAATACTCTACTCAAGTTATATTTACATATAAGGTCCTTTAAATGACGAATTGTCAAGGTTGACCCAAAACCTTGACAATTCCATGCTAGAAAAATCATGGCTCTTGTGTAGCTATTAGTGGCCAGCCACCACTGCCACTAAAATTAGAAGTAACAATAGGGACATCATATAGCTCAAAAGATTGTTCAATACCACCTTATGATGACCTTTATGGATTCTGCACACATTACTCTTTTGTTTATTCCATGCCCCCTTACCCTCCATCACCTTGCTTCCCATTTCCACTCGTGTACATTCCTTTTGCACCTTCATTTTCTTCCTTTTAAAATTGCAAATAAATTCCCTTGTGCAATTAAGATTTAACCTATCGAAGGCAACTACAAGAGCTTTGAAGTCTAACTCTCTTCGCCTACCATAGAATCATCACAATCCTCTTCAGGGGGTAATTCAACAACATTAGTCTTCTTCTATTCATTCTAGTATCCACCATGTCATCCTTAACCCATCCTTACATATATTCTTCCATCCCGGTACTTTTGCAACTGAGAAGGAAACATTAGGTACTAACATATAGGAAATTGGTTTATCACTAGATAAGCACTTAATTGAGGAAGAAGAGGATATCATATATATTACATTAGAGGAAGACATATTGTTACTATCGACAGGATATGCCAATGGCCCCTTATTTGTTGTCATTGGAATTTTCACAGCACATCATGATTCCTTCATAGAACTAAGATCAATCTCAATAATCCCCCATTTAGCCATAGAATGTTCATTAATTTCTAGGCCAAATGTTTAAAAGTCAGGTGTTTTGTGGTTAAGTATTTGAGGGTTAGGATTTTAGGAAGTGAGTGCTTAAGGAAGTGCAATTCGTTTAAAGGTATATGAGATTGAAGTGTTTACATTAAAGGAGTATATAAATCAAAATCCTTCACATAAGCCTTCAAATCAACCTCTACTAACATAGTTTTTGGTTAGACTACCATGATTTGGATCAACATTTTCTTTTTCTCTATCATTTTGATCCTTACCACGATGATCCCTCTTTGATAAACTTACCCCCCAATCTCTTACATTAAAAGCTCTCACTACTGGTGCAAAATGTTCATCCATCAGCTTCTCTCAATCACACACTTTACTCACATGACCCAAACATCCATTGTCACGTCCCACCCTTGCTCAATTTCCCTTTTGGGTACTATAGACCCAAGCATGGCGACGTGATGCTAGAGTATACTGCCCCCTTAGTGCATCTTAAGGCCACACCATAGCACAAGAAGGTATTGTTTTCCTACCATAGGCATCGAGTCTTGCATGCAGACTCCGTGACTCGATCCCAAGACGTAAGCCTTTTGTTTGCCTTAAAGGCAATGCCTGCTCAATTGGTGAAAGGCCTTGCCTTTAAGGCAAACAAAAAGCTTACGTCTTGAGATTGAGTCACGGAGTCTGCATGTAAGACTCAATGCTTGGGGTAAGAGAACAGTACTTTCTTGTGCTCTAGTGTGGCCTTAGGGTGTCACGTACTGCCCCGACCTCCTCGAAATGACTACCGGCTTAGAGCGTCAACCATAGCAATGTGCAAGAGGGTATTGTTCTCCTTGGCATGGGAAAATCCTAGTTGCAGCTTACATAGATCGAACCCATGACCAAGGCTTTTTGCTCCCCACAAGGGGAATGCCTTTCACTAATTGAGCTTGATGTAGTTGATGCTCTAAGCTGGTAGCCATTCCAAGGGAGGTCGGAGCGGTACGTGACATAAAAAGGCGCCTTTTTATGTCATGCCTCTCCTCGACCTCACTCAGAATGGCCACCGGCTTAGAGCGTCAAATCAGATTCGCGTAAGAGGGTATTAGCTTAATTGGTGAAAAGCCTTCCCTTTGTGGGAAGCAAAAGGCTCAAGTAAGGGATTCAATCCATGTAGACTATAGCTAGGATGAATGCCATACCTAAGAGAACAACACCTTCTTAGGTACATCTAATCCAACGCTCTAAGCTGGTAGCCTTTCCAGGGGAGGTTGAGGAGGGGCGTGACATCCATAGTCAAAACAAAAATCTTATGGTCTCTCATATTTAAAAGATACCCAATATTTACTACCATGTTTCCTATTAATCCATGTCCCTGATTCAATAGTTTAGTAACATTAACGGGTGCTTTTGCTCAAAGAAAGGACCTTCTTACACCATTAAGAAACCGGGTCCACCCCTACAACTAGTTTAGCTAGTTTACCCAATTTATTCTCATTATTGATAGATAAATGATCTAATTGAAGGCGATGAAATAAAATCTAGAATTCAATCCATTTTAACTACATATCTTCTGCACAAATATCAAGATTCCATTCCTCCAAAATTAGCCAGTGATGCATGATAACCCAAGAACCTTCATTACAAATCTAACGTGCCATATTTGTGCTTCCAAAAGCAAATATAAAGAGAATCATATGCATAACAGAGATTTTGACATCCCTAAATACCTTTGAATCTCTTTTCAACACATCTATAATACCACTCTTGTTGAGATTTTTATTCGAGATTATTCTCTCAGTCATTAAATGTTCATGCTCATTGATTAATTCCATATTCTTCTCTAGCTCCAAGCCTTTTCAGGAAAGATTCATTGTATTAGTGGAGTTACTTGATTCCATTCTCAGTTTAGCAGTAATAGAATCTGATGATCGATAACTATACACTAAAAAAGAAGACAAAACAGTTAAAAAAAACTAAGAAAGATAGAATAAAGAATCAAGGAAAATAAACAAAGAAAACAAAGGAGGAAGATGCGAAGCATAGGTAGAAGAAATATCACAAAAAACTAGATCACTGAAGCACAAGAAAACAAATTATCAAAGAAGACAGATCAAAAGACTATAAATAAGGACAATCAAACCGAAGAAGAGTTCATATCGAAAACGTGCCTTATCACGAGTATAATTCATATGATAGTATGAGAACATAAAGATGCAAGTATAAAGAAAAGAAAGAGGTAAAATGTGTGTAATCAATGATCTAACATTATGTGATGATGAAAAGGAATGTAATGATGAAGAAGAAGAATTAGGGTATGCTCACCATGGAAGCATGAAAATCACATAACAAACTAAAGAGAAAAAAAGAGATCCACCACCAAATGAGTGACTATTCCTAGTAAACAAGAGAAAATTCTCTCTCTACAAAAACAGAGAGAGGAACTATTCATTTTTTTATTTGATCTATATTGATTGTTAAGATATTAAATTAGCAAAAAATAATCTTAAATTAGACAGTGGATACTTTTTTTTTTTTTTTTTTTTTTTTTGCGAGGTCAAAAAATAATTCTAAGTGCACATATTTGTAATTATGAATGCAAAATGCTATTATGAAATACATGTAATTAAAAGGAAAAACAAAATAAAACTTAAAAAGCGAAACCCAAAAAGGCTAAAGCCCCGAGCCGCAAAACCCTTCTTCCTCCTCCCGCAAACTAGAAAGTCATGTCAACCGCTTTCGCCGCCCGGTCTCTTCTCCGTTCCGCCGCCGCCGGCACCCGAGCTTCCGGCCGGGTCTCAACTGCGGTCTCGAGATGCAGACCTTCCCAGTCTACGTTCCGTCTCTCTTCACAAAAGCCGCTTTCTGCTCGCATTTTCAGGTAACAATCCAAAACCCTAATTTCAAATCTCATCTTCATATTAGGTGTTTAGTGTTCCTGGTGTTGAATTTGGGCATTTCTTATAAGTATTCTGCTGTTAACGGTTGCATGTGTAACTTGTGTGTTGAAAGTTGCACAATTCATTAAGTAAGTAGTGTTTCGATAAGTGTATCCTTATGTTAATAATGTTATCGGGGATTATTTGAGAAGGTCCCCCGTGGAATTGAGTTGCTGTGTAGAGACAATGCTTCCTTATCACACAGCCACTGCATCGGCATTGTTAACTTCGATGCTTGCCGTCTCTCGCCGTGCATACAATTGGACACCTGAAGGTATCTCTTGTGCTTTCTTCATATAGCATACATGACACATTCGCGTTGTTCTTTCGCATAGCGAAACGTTGGAATCAAGCTGTGGAATGGTGATGCAGAGTGGTGTGTTTTTATTGGTTTTTGTTAAATGAGGATATAGTGCTTATGATGCAGTGTTTTTATCATACAAAGTTGGGATGAAATTCAATAAAGTGCTTGTTCCTTTTTAAATAATGAATTGATGGAGCATTCGGATGATTGTGTGGATGTATAGAGTGCAGCAGGATATTGTTGTATTGCATAAGCAGCTTTCTATAGATCAATCATAGCCGTAATTTGGATTTGTAACTCATTGTTAGTTATAGCTGCTGCTGTACAAACGTAGAGACAAAATAAAAAGGGAGGGGGTTGTGAGTTTTTGCTATGTGCTTTTCTTAAGTTTTAGCATGGCATTTGTCGAACATTTATATGGAAATATTTTATAACTTGTTTGGTTGATTGATGAATTTCTTTTTGGGACCTTGCATAAAGGTTGCCCCCTAAAGGCATCTAGTGAAATTGTGAAGATTCATTACTTTTAGGATAAATGTCATATTTGGTATCTAAACTTTATTAAATTGTATAATTAACTACTTGAAATATAAAAGTGTTAATTTACTCCCTATGAAAATTTCAAGTTCGTTTATGGCACAAAAGTGAGGTAGTTTATTGTAAAAATAAGTAAAATTCAGGTAGTTAATTACAAAATTTGGCAAAGTTAAGGCAGTTAATTATGAAAGTAGGCAAATTTTAAGTAATAAATTAATATTTTTAAATTTTAGCTAGTTAATTGAACAAATTGATAAAATTTAGGTACCAAATGTGACATTCACCTTTATTTTTATACAGTAGAACTTGATTCCATTTGAGCTATTCTTCTATATCTTTTATTTATGTTTCATATATACTTAGTTGAATGTACTTGTTAATATACTAAATATAGTAATCATTTGATTCCATAGACATGCAGTAGTAGTTGTCAAGTGTGTATGGTTTAGTAAATGTAAGTTTTTATAAGTTGTTTTACTTGGTTCGTTTTGAGATTAAAGCAAAATGGAGGGTCCAAAAGCTCAAGTTGACCCCTGTACTCTGGTATAGGGAACAAAATAATTCTCCTATGTTGGTTTATAGTGACTTAGTCCATAACAACAATGCATTACTAGAGGTATCTTGTGTTGCAAGTTTTTCAGATTAAAGCAAAGTGGAGAAAAAACTCAAATTGGTTGGAGGAACAAGTACATCATGTTTTCTTTTGCTTGTGTTATTGTAACTTGCTCCAGCTGCCACAGCCATCACATATTTCATTTTTCCTTAAGACATTAGCACTAATCAGCATGTCTTATGTTTTGCATTAGGTGTCTAGGAGGGGGACCCGCAAGAGTGCAACCATGATTTCTGTACCTATCACAAGTATGGCATTAGCGTTTTACTCATTAAATGTCTGTACATAGCTGATGCACATGGTTTCTGTTTACCGCTAAATTTATGGGGATTTAGACAGCAAAGGTCGGTCCTATTACTTATCCCAAAAGTAAAAAAAAAATGGAAAACTTGACCCTATTAGAGTACATATGGAGGATAACATGACAGTTGAGTGAAATTAATGCCTATACTGCAAGTTTTCTTCTCGTTCCGTCCCCCCCCCCCCCCCCTTCCACTGAGTAAGGATCCCTGCCTTTTCCATCTTGTAGGGCAAGAGAGGACTAGATGAAGGGAAACAAACAATTGTACAGGGTTCTTGACCCACTTAGATAGTGGGACCGTTATCTTTTCTCAATCGCAGTTAGGCATTGATGCTTTTATTAATTGTGGAATCATGGAAAAAGATGGATATGAGACCTTGATTTATTTGGTATTCTTATCACAGAGCTAGAGTTGGCCTGCCCTGCTTTTAGTCAAATTGTCAATGGACTTTTTTGTCATCATACTTCATATTTGCCATCTCAATAAAGTTACTGTAGTTTGCATTACCTCTGTGAAATGTGACTTTTCTTCATGCTTTAGCAATCTTAATCAATTGATAGACCCTTGATAGTTTGTATGTAAAATATAATTAAACATGCTTTTGACTTCATTATCTCTTGTACTTCATGAAAACACAACTTGTATAGGGATGAGGTCTGATCCCCTTTTGTTCGTGGGTGTTAGAATATCTTCATTGGCAGATGATCTTCTTTTGGGAACTCTATCAATTTTAAATTGAATGTGCAAGAGTATGATTCAATAGTGACAAGTATTTGTTCTACACAGATTGCAATGACGATGTATAATGAATTTTGAGACCATTCAAGCAGAACCTCATACCCTGTTCATGACATCTAAGTCAAGGTGGGAAATAAATTTTTGGATAGTTTTTCAGTTGTGAAAGCAGGAGGTCACTGAGAACTCTGCAGGAATTTAAATTCGCTGATAGGTTGCTTTGATTGTATTAACGTGAAGAGATAGAATCCATTATAGAGTAATGGTGAGACAACGAATTGTATGGTGTGAGTGGTTCTTGATGGTGTTTTTGCATCTTAACAAATTCAGTGATTTATAGTTGTTACTGCATTATTCCTTTTACTCTCTTTACGTCACCGATTACACATGGTGTCAAATAGAGCACTTTCAGATGTGTTGGCTGATGGTCTATGATTTCTTTAACGATAGCCTGAATGTGGTTGATATATCATTTGACTCCCTGCATGATTTTGGGTCCCATCCCACTCTTCCTCTTTTTCCCAGATCCCCTTATTACAATTTTTCCCGAAGCGGTGAGGTTTTCTGGTAAACTAAAATAAAATGTTTTTTCTGGTTTTTTACTGTAGATGGATGATTCCTAGTTGTTGGACACAATGCATTGATGGTAATCATTGGTCAACTCTCAGTGGACGTTTTAAGAATTGCTTGAGGTATCTCATTTTCATGAGTGCTAGGGCCCTTTTTGGACGATAAGGGAATATGCTAGGCAGAATAAATTTTCTGATATTTTAACCAGTCGTAAAGGCTTCTAGGATTTGTTGGCTTGTATATTAGAGTGAACTTTCACCAATTTATTGGCATTTTCCTGTGATTTTTGACACTATGGAGGATCACATGGGTAATTTTGTGGTTCCTGATCAAATGGATATTGTTACTCTAGTGGTCCAGTATCTCTCTCTTTCTTTTTTTTTTTTAACCCCTTCTTCAGAAGAGCAATATGGAAAATGTTCGGTTACTCCAGCCAAAATGTTCAGTTACTCCAGCCTTCAGGTTTTACAATGTGCTTAATTTTATCAGCAATGCTGTTCTGCTGACTATTAGTTTGCCGATTCCACGAATCGATTTCTGCACAATTGTGCTACCATGAGCCCCTCCACAAGGTGCTTCTTTTGATGTCTAAATCATTTGTATGTGCTTTTGAGGCTGTTAGGCATCTTAAGAAAATTGATAGTTACGCTGAAATAAACTGCAAAACTGCAAGCATTCTGACTTTTTTGGCTTGCATTGGACCATGTCATTGTTTGGCTAGTAAAATTTAAAGGAAATACTCGACTCTGTCCGATAGCTCAATCCATTTTGGATGTTAATTTTGGAATTTGTATATATCAATTTAACTATGTCATCTATACTCAGCTTATATAAATTTAGAATCCTAAGCCAAGATCTTTAAATAAGCTGGTGCTGGAAGTCACTGCAAAGTACGCCTGGTGCTTAGTGCGTAAAGCATCCAGTCGGCTGTATCTGCCATTTTAATAGAATGCCTCTGTTTGTATTCATGTCTCAGCTCCGACAAGAATGTAGTGCTTTCGTGTGCACGTTCACTTCTCAGGTATAAACTTGGCCCCTATGAAGATATTTACACACAAATATGAGGTAGAATTTGGAGTCCGTGCCTTTAATTTTTTGTCCATCAGAAGGACTAGTTACTGTCAATGGATCTTGCCTTCTTGGAGATACGGAATGTTAACACTAGACTTCTTGACTCTAGAATAACGTAAACAAAAAAGGAAAATGCGAAACTTAAAATCACATATATTGCACCTGTAGGTGTAGATAGTGATTAACTTTGATCACATGAGTGTTCTCGTTATAACAGGTGGGGCAGTTATATTAAGTTATTAACATGATTTTGTGTAAGTAAGCTGATAAAAGGTTAATGGTAACCCGACTTAAACGTGTTAAAGAGTAATAGAACCTTGGAGATTAAACCATATACTGCACACTTTGTCCTGGGTATTAGAGGTCACCGGACTAAGCTTGGGAAACCACTAATCAGAATACAGCACCAACAATTGTATTGGGTTATATCGTATTACATTATACTATGCTATATTGTATTATAGACAATTTCAATCTATGTTTTTGAGCAAGACTTATATATATGCCATGTCTTAATCGGTTCAATATCAACATCAATGACTCCAATCGATATTGATTGTAAAAATTGAATTGGATTTGTGAATTGGTTTTTGTTTGAGTTAGTCAATGCATTATGTATCAACTCTATAAGATGGTCATGCTACAAGTTTTTAGTTAAATTGGTGCCATTTTGTCTAGAGTTTTAAGCAATGGTTGGATGCTTGAAGAACTATGTTATTGTTGGACCTTTTCATATATTTAGCCTAAAAATAGAAAGTTATTACTGCAAGTATTTTATGATTTTCAAATATAAATCCATTTAAACTAGGACATATGACGCAACGTGAAAGCGTTTAAAACAGAAATTGATAGCAACGATCAATTTCAAATGTGAACTTAATTACACAATTGTCAAGACAATTGCAATTTTAGAGAATTTCTCTCAGAATAGAGTTTCAAAATTGAATAAAATCCATAGTCTTCTTTACAAAAATAAACCTAGATGACTATTTATAGCATTACAAAGGAAATTCAAAAGACAGAATCCTAAAAGACAAATAATAAATGCAAATAAAGACTAATAATACATCCTCATTGGTTTTAAATCCTTTTTGATTTCAAATATTAACTGACATTAAATACAATTAAATCCGTATCGGTTTCAACGTTTTGGCATTGAAGGTCAACTTTAATGCTTTTGCATTATTCTCTCCCACCTAGAGAGAACTCGACCTCGAGTTCTCATTTGGAGATAAAGGTGTATCGTCAAGATAAAATGGACATAAATCCACAACATTGAAAGTTCTTGAAATAGCCATAGTCATAGGAAGATCAACAACATAAAGCATTGTCATTGATCTTTTGAACAATCTTGTATGGCCCATACTTCTTTGGTTTCAACTTACTGTACGTACCCATGGGAGTCCTCTCTTTCCTAAAAAAAACCATTACTTGATCCCCTACCTCAAATAGCTGTTGCTTCCTTTGCCTATCTGCAATCTCCTTGCAATTAGCATTGGCTTGCTCAATCTTTGCCTTGACTTTATCTATAGTATTCTGCCAATGTTCTGCTAGGTGTTTAGCTGGTATACTATACTCAGCCATCTTGGGAAGCTTCACTAGATCCAAAGCATGTTGTGGTATTTTGGTGTAGACATTAGAGAATGGAGATCTTCCCGTGGTGCGATGGATGGAATTGTTGTAGGCGAACTCCGCTTGAGCTAAGGATAAGTCCCATTGCCTTGACTTCTCTCCACAAATGCACCTAATTAGGTTGCCAAGAGTCCTGTTGGTAACTTTTGTTTGTCCATTTGTCTGCGGATGGGTAGTGTTGCTATAATTCAGGGATGAATCAAACATGCACCAGAGAGTCTTCCAAAAATAGCTGAGAAATTTACTATCTCTATCAGAAGTGATGGACTTGGTACTCCATGCAATCACACTGCCTCCTTAAAAAACAATTTGGCAATAGCATGGGCATCTGATGTTTTCCTACAAGGAATAAAGTGAGCCATCTTCGAAAAACCGTCAACAATCACAAACACAGAGTCAGCACCCCGTTGGGTATGAGGTAGACCAAGAACAAAATCCATGGAGAGGTCCTCCCAAATGGACTCAGGTACTGGTAAAGGTGTATATAACCCAGTACTCTAAGAATACCCCTTAGAAATCCGGCAGGTATAACACTTCTGCACAATCTTCCCTACACCCTTCCATAATTGAGGCCAATAATACCGGTTAGCCACAAATGCAATGGTCTTATCTCTCCCCAGATGTCCTGCCAAGCCCCTTCCATGCAAGTCTTTAATTAACTTCTCCCTCAGAGATGATTGTGGAATACATAATTGATGGCCTTTTATTAAATACCCCTCATGTACATGGTAGTCACCTTAGGGCTCTCTACTACTGCACTTGTCCCAAATCTCACTGAAATCATCATCCTCAGCATGAAGTTCTTTCATTTGTTCAAACCTGACAACCTCAACACTCATTACAGCTAAAACATTCACCCTCCTGCTCAAAGCGTCAGCGACTTTGTTTTGAACCCTAGATTTATGCATTAATTTAAAGGGAAACCTTTGTAAAAACTGGATCCACCTAGCATGCATGTATTTACTAATCCTGTTATGACTACTCAAGTGTTTCAGTGCTCCACAGTCAGAATACAAAACAAATTCCTTCCCTACCAGGTAACGTACACCCTTAATGCTCTCACCACAAAGCAAAATTCTTTGTCATATGTATACCAAGTTCTTCTAGCATCATAGAGTTTTTCACTATAGAAAGCTATTGGTCTCTTTTCCTGTGAAAGTACTGCCCCAACTCCTACACCACTAGCATCACAATTAACTTCAAATAATTTATCAAAGTTAGGTAATGCTAAAATAGGAGCACTACACAACTTTTCTTTTAATATAGCAAACCCAGCTTCAGCTCCAATCGAACTTGCCTTTCTTCAAGTACTCAGTCAGTGGAGCTGCAATAGTATTAAAGTGCCTGATAAAACGCCTGTAGAAACTGGCTACCCTCAGGAAGCTCCTCAACTCTTTCATAGTTTTAGGAATAGGCCATTCTCTAATGGCTCTCACTTTCTCATCATCCACAATTATTCCATCTCCACTCACCACAAACCCTAAAAATAATAACTTTCTTGACGAAAATACACACTTCTTCAGATTATCATATAATTTATGTTCTTTCAACACAGCTAATACATTCCTCAAGTGATCTATATGCTCATCTTCAAACTTACTATAAATCAATATGTCATTAAAGTATACTAGCACAAATTTATCAATAAAGGGTTTGAGTACCTGGTTCATGACACGCATGAATGTACTAGGTGCGTCGCTGAGACCGAATGGCATCACTAACCATTCATGTAACCCCTCCTTTGTCTTGAATGCAGTCTTCTACTCATCCCCTGGTCTTACCCTAATCTGATGATAACCACTCCTCAAGTCAATCTTGGAAAAAAATGACTGCCCCATTCAATCGGTCAAGCATGTCCTTAATATGGGGTATTGGGAACTTATAACCAATAGTGATCCTTTTGATAACTCTACTATCAACATACATCCTTCAACTCCCATCTTTCTTAGGAGTTAACAATGCAGGCATGACGTAAGGGCTCAGACCATCCCTGATGAATCCCTTATCTAATAACTCTTGAATCTTTTCCTGCAGGATCTCTGTTTCCTTGGGACTCATCCTATAATGTGGCAAATTAGGAATACATGCCTCAAGCAACGAATCAATTTGGTGTTAAATATCTCTCAAAGGAGGAAGCCCCTCTAGCAAATCACCTGGCACCACATCCTTGAACTCCTCCAATACCTGTTTCACCTCTACTGGGACCTCAGCATTACCTTCCTCCTCCACATTCAACACACTCTTCACCACTAAAGCCTGCACTTCTTTAGATTCTTTCGTGGTCTCCTCCATCTCCTTCTCAGATTGAGCAATAGTAAAACAGGAACGTCCTTCATGCTTAGAGCCTTTAGGACGTGAGACTACCTTAAGGGGTAGCAAGTTGTAATTTACACCATCTTGCTCTAACCTGTACGTATTTTCCTTCCCAGCATGTTGAGCATCAACATCGAATTGCCATGGCCGCCCAAATAATAAATGATAGGCATCCATGTCCACTATATCACAATAGACTTCATCTTTGTACTTGCTAACAGAGAATGGCACTCTACACCTCTCATGCACATCAATTCACTCAGCAACCTTAATCTACCCACTGGTATATGGATTAGGATGCTTCTCAACGGGCAATTGTAATTGTTTAACAACCTATCTACCAATGATATTTTCACTACTCCCGCTATCCACTATCAAATCAAATACTCTCCCACCAATCGTACACTTGGTACGAAATAACTGGTGCCTTTGACTATCTCCTTCTTGCCTAGGTGCCAACATAAGCCTTCTAATAACATATGAAGGTTCATAGTCCTCACAGTCTTCTCCATAATAGTCATCATCCCCATCAGGTTCACAGCATATCAACTCATTCTCTTCTCTCTCTACAATATTAATAGTCTGCTTGTTGGGACACTCATTGGATCGGTGCCCAGGTTGATTACAGCGGTAGCAGTTACCCAGGATTGGCCTAACATATGGATTGCTTGGCTTCTGGGCCTCTTTAGATTCCATAGGTCACTTCTCTAATGCCTTTTCATTCCTCTTCTCTCCACTACTAGTAAGTTTTTCTGTAGCATTTTTTTTTTTTTTTTTTTTTATCATCAACAACTTTACTAGTCCCTACATGCTCAACTTTCTCACCTCCATATCTTCGATTACCACCATTAAACCTGGTGTTCCTCTCATGCAACATGATTTCAGCCCTCAACGCCATATTCTTAGCCTCACTCATATTCCTCAAAACAGTCACACCAATCTTATCTTTAATTTGTAATTTTAAACCATCTACATACTTGGCCACTTGCTGCCCTTCACTTTCCCTGAGATCATTGCGCTCCGCTAATCTCATGAATTCGGTCGTGTATTCATGAACGGTTCGTGGCTCCTGACGGCCATGTTGATACTGTTGAAACAATATCTGCTCATAATCAGGTGGTAAAAACCCCCGCTTCAATAGCTGCTTCATATGGATCCATGTCCGTACCGGTGTCTTCCTTCCCTTAACCGTCTACTCTGCACTCTCTACCACTAGGTAGAAGCACCACCCTTCAACCTACAAGCCACCGTCTTTACCCTTCGCTCCTCTAGAACATCTTTATAATCAAAGAATCTCTCCACCTCCGCTAACCAATCAAGAAACTCTTCAATATTGAATGTACCATTAAAGTAAGAGAGATCTACCTTGAGGTGAAAGTCTCAACCATTTGATTGGTCGTAATCGTCGTAATCTCGGTAGCCTCTTCGGTTCCTACCTCCACCATAATTACCCCTCATAGGTGGTTGTTTTCTCCCATACACCAATTCATCTTCCTATGAATCATCATCAGAGATTTGTGCCCTCCTATCTGCACGGATGGGTGGATCAATTGGATTACCATAATCTTCTCTTGCCCTAGACCGTCTCCCACCATTAATCCTACCCCTATTAGCATCTCCCATGGCGTCAAACCGCTCGATCAAAGTCTTGACAAGCTTCTCTACCAACCGTAATCTTTGATCCATGGCATCCACCACTGCCTTTGGAACCGATTGTTCAGCCCCTTGGACTTCCGCATCATGAACACCATCATGAGTGTGGCCACCATCAACATTGTTGCTGGAAGACATCTTGCAGGATCTCACCTTGCTTTGATACCAATCTAACGCAGTGCAGAAGCGTTAAATAACAGAAACCAATTCAACGATTAGTTTCAAAACGTGAACTTAATCACACAATTGTCAAGACAATTGCAATTTCAGATAATTTCTCTCATAATAGAGTTTCAAAATTCAATAATATTCAAAGTCTTCTTTACAAAAATAAACCTAAATGACTATTTATAACATTACAAAGGAAATTCAAAAGACGGAATCCTAAAAGACAGATAATAAATACAAATAAAGACTAATAATACATCCTCATCGATTTTAAATCCTTGTCAATTTCAAATATTAACTGACATTAAATACAATTAAATCTGTGTCGGTTTCAACCTTTTGGCATTGAAGGTCGACTTTAATGCTTCTGCATTAACATAAAACCTGATCCCTTAAAATAAATTAAGCCTACCTCCATTTATTTCTGAAAATTCTCCATTTGGAAGTTTAAAGTAGGGATGGGTGAAAAAACCAACCAAATCAAACGAAACCAATCTATAAACAGAATAGAACTAAACTGAAAATATGATTTTTGAAACAATTTGGTTTAAAAAATTTTTAATTCGAATTAATTCATAAATTTATGGTTGGTTTGGAGGAATATATAGAATTAATCCATAAAACGGATCAAACCATTTTACAAAAATAAAATAATATTTCACTTGTAATTATAAAATTTCTTATGATGATTGATTAAAGTTCATATATGTTTTCATGGTTTTACTAATATTTATTATTTAACGAAAATTAATTGATATTAACTTGTTCTTTTTTACCTTTTTAAAGTTATGATACATATTCTTTTGCTAGTGACCTAATGTCAATTTTTTGCTGATCATTTTAACTTGTGGATTATGCAATTTGTTAGTTTAATCATGACTATTTATGTATTAATTGTTCAATGTATTTTGTTTGTGGATTACTTTATTTGTGGATAATTTTTTTGATAGATAATTTTTTATTTTGGCTATATTTGTTTATAGGTGATTAACCAAATGATTATGTGGAAAATTCTAATTATGAATTTCTGTCTATTTATTACCGAATGTATTTTATTGGTGGATTGGTGACCGAATGATTATATTGAGGACTTATAGATTATGAATTTGATAAATTTATGAAGCATTTTATTGTGATTTACAATTTCAACTTTGTAGAGTAATTTGCTTATTTCAATATCCACACAAATTTAAAAGATGAGAACAAAACTCTTTTTTTTTTTTACATTTTAATTTTGATTAAATCCATAATCTAAACTGGACCAAATTATTATTTAAGAGTTTGGTTTCAGATGGGAAAAAACTAAACCATAAATTATGGTTGGATTTGGTTTTTTAAATCAAACCAAATTGATTTGTGTCCACCCCTAGTTTAGGAGATTATGGCCTTATTTCATAGATGTGGGATAGAGTTTCCCAAACAAGTATTGTTTTATTATAAGGTAAATTATATTGAAAGGTGTCAGCATTTAATGATAAGTTCATTTATGATACTAATTTTTGGATAATTAAAAAAGTGAATTAACCTTTAGTAGTAAATTTATTTAAGGTATGAACATTGTTAAGACAAAAAATAAACGCTTAATGAAGTATGTCAGTGTTTATAATTCTTCATTGAAGAAAACCGTGAGATCTTAATTGAAAACTAATAGATATGTTAACATTTTATAAAATAAAACTTTAATAATTATTTAATTTATTTTATAAAATGTTAACGCGTTTGATATCTTAAATATTTTGATATATTTACTTCTTTATTTTATAACAGGTTGATCCTCTTGAATCCGACTTTTTGTCCTATAAGACCACTTTACAATGAGCCCGCCCCATATTGCGTTTCCTTCGGCAGGTTACTTAATTCCCCGGTGATTGCGCATAAACTCATGCTGCCCGAAAAAGCAAGCATTTTCCAAGTCAAAAAAGACTCCAGATTTCATTGTCCTTACAGCCCTTCAATCTTCCAAAATTTGATGAGCTGAAATCACTTCACGACCTGAGTCTAGTAATTCTTTTTAAACCATTCCACGGGCTACGATGAGTGGAATGGATGCACATGGATCGTTTTTCTTTTCTGACACGAGTTATGGTTCTGTAATTAGATGTACAAATCGAATTTTAATGATATAATATTAAATTTCAAATTTAACTTGAAATTTGAAATTCTTTGGATATTTTAACTTGAGCTCATTTGAAAATGTTTTTTAATAAACTCAAATTTGACTGGATTAAACTAATTAAAATTTGATGTTTTACTTGAAAGGATGTTTTTCTTTAAATTAAATTAATATTGATATTACATGGTTAAGATTCAATTAATGTTTATTCAAGTAACTGAAGTTTGAACTCAATTGGATACTATCCAATCATATCCAACTACACCTAACTAAACATTAGGGTTTATTTGGATTGTTTAATTTTTATTCATATCGTATTTGTATTAAATTTACATCTGTAACTTATCTACATCATATCTATATCGTATGTGTTTGGTTTGCTTATGAGTAAAACTGTTAATATTTTATCGATATCTATTTTTTAATAAACTTCTATTTAAAAACGATAAAAATATATTAAATCCATATAACTTGGTAAATGAATTTGACTCATTTAAACCTCTAAATATCATTATAGAGCTTCTAGATTTTAAATGCTATAACCGAGGCAAACTAGGATGGGGCAGATGTCCTCCCCATTTTTTATGAAGTCCGGACGGCAAGGCCAACCAATTTGGGCGCTTGCTCTTCATTTACTTATCAACAATGAAGCCTTTACATTATAAATAAAATAAAATAAAAGTCCTTACAGTCAACTACAATGGAGGCAAATTAATTTTGATCAAAGAAGTTAGATAAAAATTAAATTTCTCTAATCACCCACCATTGGCTTTAAATGAAGCAGGTATCCTGTACGGCGGTAGATTAGGATGCATGCCTTGCATTGATGGACCCTCACCCACACAATTACACCAACTTCCTTGCCAACTTTCTTTATTTCAATACTATCTCTATCGTTGGTTAACTACTTTGAAAACCAAGCTAACTGCTATCAAGTATCAACTAATATAGTAATAAATATTTAATTGCTATTTAATTTAACTAATATGGTAATAAATATTTTACTGGATTCATTAAATCTTTTTTAAAAGAGACTTAAAACCTCCATTAGAACACTAGATAAGAGTTTTGGTGAAAGGTTTTCAATGCTTTATAGTATTAATTAGATGTTTTAAAAGGTAAATTTTTATTAATCATATATGTTATATTGATTATTTGAATTATATTATAAATTTTTAAAATTATTTATAAGGAAAACTTCTATCTCTTCAATCAATTATCCAATCACTAAATAGTTTATATCGCAAAAATCCCAATGATTGAGAAAAAAAATATGTCTCATTACTAAAAACATAAGAGTATTTAATTGTTTAAATTGGTAAAATCTGATATCTAATTTTGACTTTGAAACTAGCAACGAAAATGTTATATATGTATATATATATATTTTAAGAAGTCCCACAGTCAACCTATTTTCCCATTTAATATTATTTTGTTTTTTTTTTTTTTTTGGCCTTTACTTGTTCCCACGTCCAAGCACGCGCTCGTACGTCTCTCTCTCTCTCTATATTTCCTTCTCTCTCAAAACACTCAATCATAAAGAGAAAACCAAGAGAAGGAGAGAGAATGTATGCGAGAAAGTGGATGTAAATTTCGGGCGGGAGAGAGAGAGAGAGAGAGAGAGAGAATGTACGTCTGAATTCGGATTTCTAGGAGAGAGAAAGAAGAAGAAGAAGAAGAAGCAGCAGCTGAAATGCTTCGACGCGAGCTGATTCCATGGCTTCTTATGGCTCTCCTTTTGTTTTCGGGTTCTTCACTTGCTCGTTCTCGTAAGTTCAATGTTCCTCATTTCTCTTTATACTTCACGGATTCGGCATTGTAAAGTTTTGATTGCAAGAAGTTCTTGAGCTGCAATTTCAGTGGGTTTCAATTGCATCTAGAGGTCATTTTCACGATTATTGATCTGTTTTTATCTATGTAGTGATGCGTTCAAGCCATAGCCATTTCCGTTGAACAAATTAGTAACTAGGTGATTTTGATTCGAAGTAGTGCGTAGATTTCACAATAAGAAAGTTCCGGTTTCGGAGACAAAATGTGTTTGAGCAGGAGGATTTTTCTGCGAAGTCTGCTGAGTTGTTTAGTTAGTTTTCTGTGTGCGAATTACGGTTTTTTCGTTGTTAAGTTTTGAAACTAGATGGAACGGACTTAAGGAAGTGAATGTAGCGTTGTGTCTACAGCTTGTCTGGCTTTGGCTTGTAAAGAAGCGAGTGGTATACGCTATAGCGGAATATTTCTAGTGACCTCTGCAAAAATTCAGAAGCTATAGAGAAATTGGTAATATTTAAAAGGTCAAATGAGATGAATTGAGCTAGATACTATAGAGCTTAAGTTGCACTTGAAAATGTAAAGCTTGGCTCTAGTTCGAGCATGATCAAGTTAAATTTTGGCTGAGCTTGTTTAGCCTTTATCATTTTGAAAAGTTATATCATTTTAAATTTACATTAATTCTTGAGCTCCATTAAAACTTGGTAAAACTTAATATAAACTTAAGCTCGACTCACAATTGATTAGATTCATCTACTAGTCAAACTGAATAGTTCGATGCTTGAGCTCAGGTCTAAAAGCTACTAAAGTAGCTTGAGCTCATGGTTGAGCTCCAATATGTGAACCTGTTTGGTTCATTTACACATTAGTGATGAGGACCAAATGCCAGATAGTTAATGAAAAAGAGGAAAAGAGAAATTAATTATTCATTACGTTAGAAGGTTACTGGAGTGTTCTAGAATTTAGATTGATTTTCTCTCTAGCACTTTCTTGCATTTTGGCCTCTTCTGTACCTTAAGATTCTTCTGCTTTTGTGCCTTCACCCCGTTGCAAGAAATCTTTGACAAACCTGGTTTTAGGGGAATTTATGGATAAAAAGCCTTAAATTATTGTGCTTAAGTTAATGAGATAATTGTATGAAGACTAAAGGTATAAATATAGTAATATACAAGAAACTAATTTGACGGGCACATGAACTTTGCAAAGGTAAATTAAGAATTCAACGCATTCTTCCATTTAATGGATCCTTAAACATTTGAATTCATAGTTTTAACAAATCAAGTATTTATTGTTCTGCACTGTAATTTGACAACGTATTTCTTCATCTTTCCTTTTCTCCTTCCGTATCAGCACCATATGCAATGCGCATCAGCTGTGGAGCTCATGAAAATGTCCACACTCCACCAACCAATACGTTTTGGTACAAGGATTTTGGATATACAGGAGGAATATCGACCAATGCCACACATCCAAGTTTTATAAGTCCTCCACTTCAAACTCTTCGCTATTTTCCTCGTTCTGAAGGATCTGAAAATTGTTATATTATAAACAATGTTCCAACGGGCCATTATTCGGTGAGAATTTTTTTCGGATTGGTTGGTCAGTCCACATTTGACAATGAGCCTCTATTTGACATATCCGTCGAAGGAACTCAGATTTGTTCCCTGAAATCAGGTTGGACCCACCATGATGAGCAAGCGTTTGCTGAAGCCATTGTTTTTCTTACCAATAGCAGTGCTTCTATTTGCTTCCACAGCACAGGCCATGGAGATCCAGCCATTCTTGCAATTGAAATTCTTCAAGTTGATGATAAAGCGTATTATTTTGGACCAAATTGGGGTGAGGGGACCATCCTCAGAACAATCACAAGACTGAGCTGTGGCACTGGGAAGCCAAAACTTGATGAGGATTATAGTGGGGATTTGTGGGGTGGAGACAGATTTTGGTATTCAATTCAAACTTTTAATTTTGGCTCTGACCGAGAAAGATCTACTGAAGAGAGCATTAAGGAGGCTTCCCTCTCGCCAAATTTTTATCCCAAAGGCCTGTACCAGGCTGCAATAATCGGTACTGATAAGCAGCCTGATTTAGAGTATACCATAGATGTGGATCCCAACAGAAACTACTCAGTTTGGCTACACTTTGCAGAGATAGATCCTTCAGTAACAGGTGCTGGAGAAAGAGTGTTTAACATCCTAATTAATGGTGACACTGTTTTTCATGACATTGATATCATTGATATGAGTGGGGACAGTTATACAGCCCTTGTACTAAATACTACTGTACCTGTTAGTGGAAGGACTTTGACAATAACCTTTCAACCTAAAGAAGGTGATGTTGCCATAGTGAATGCCATTGAAGTGTTTGAGATCATTCTTGCTGAATCAAAAACTTCAGCAGATGAAGGTATGGGCTCAACCTTTCCATATTAATTTACTTCAATGCCATGCTCATTTTAGCCCATCCATCCTTTTATTTCTGAAGGTGGGCAGCTTTGGCCTCTCAGAGATAGCGATACTGAAAATTTACTTCCAAAAACCATGTTAGTGGTATGCTGCTTTTGAATGCAAAGATTGATAGTTGGATTCTCTGGTGCACTAGCAATAATGTGGTGACAATCTTGCATATGTTAGAGTACCTATGTAATTACTTACAAGAGAAAAATTCATACAAGATTGCAAAAGCTTGGGTTAATCGTATACCCAAAATCTTACATCTACTGTAAATTTGGCGAGAGATGTTTCTGTATTATCTTGCTGTCATGCGATCCTAATAAAAGATTTTCAATACTGTTAGAGATATACGTGGACCAAATTAATACATTATTCAATTAAAGATTGGTGAATCTTGCATATGTTTAATGATGAGTACCCATGTAATTTCTCATGAGAGAAAACGTACAAGTTGCAATAGATGGGTTAATCTTAGACACAAAATATTACACACATCTATCATTCCAATCATAATAAAACGTCATCACTGCTAATAGATATACACATGAATAGATGGCCAAAATATATATATATATATATATGTATATATATACACATGAATCAAATTTAATACATTTATCAATTTAACTATCATGAATATTCTTAAAGTAATCATCTAGAATTAACAAAATGGATTAAAAAAAATGAATAATCTAGTTGTAGAACCATCAACCACATAACATACTGGATAACATCAATAAAAATTCAGAACTTCTTAAGATCTGCAACTACTTTCTACAAGCTCTTCCCTCAGATACCATTTTCTTCTTATATATTTCAATTCAAGGCCAGGTTCAATTTTGACAGATTATGCAACCAGTTAACTTGAGGGATAAAATTGCTTTTTTCATAAAATTGCTAATGACTAATTTAGATGGCAAAAATCTTGAGATTTTAATTATCGAAGATAAAATTAAGATTCTTCTTCTTTTAATTTCTAAATATTGGATTATTTTAAAGAATTTCCTAAGCAGAACAACTAAACAATTTATTTAAAAAAAATGCTTGAATATAAATCTTGGACTTGCTTGTTTTATGATCTTGGCATTTATCGTTGGAACAACTCAGATCTCATGCCTGCAAGTTAGGTCTCCTTTGTTAGATTTCATTCTGATGAATATTCATTTTTCTGAGTATGTTGGAATGTTAAGGTTATTTTTGTTTCAATTCAATTATCAATATTTAGAACTAGTATTATTGTGTTGGGAACGTTTCCCAGGTATATGATAAGCAATGGCTCTCAGTTTTATTTACTTTGTTGTAAAGCTTTGAATGTAATCAGTCTGAATGTTAAGTCCAAGAGAAAAATGAGAAGAGAGAGAAAACTTTTGGAGAAATTACAGAACAGTGGTACGAAGTAAACTTGCTCAGAATTGAAATAGTGGAAATTAGATTTTCATAAAATAATCAAATCCCCCTTGTAAACTGAATGCATTGATAGAAAGTACTCTATCAGCTATATCTTGACTTGTTTCCTGTTACTATTGTAGTTGGGGTTCTGAAAAAATTAAAGGATGCACTGGGACTTCCTCTGCGCTTTGGGTGGAATGGTGATCCGTGTGTTCCCCAGCAGCATCCCTGGGTTGGAATTGACTGCCATCTAGATAGCCAGAGCAACAAATGGGTCATTGATGGACTGTAATTCCTTCTACTTCCCTTCCCAGACCTATCCTTCATAATTAGTTACACCTGTGGCACGTGCTCAGTTTGATTCTATAACTTAAAAGATGTAATTATATTAGTTGTCTCTATCCAAAATATTTCCTGTTGCCACTTCTGATACCTCCTTGGTGTTTCAATTCTAATTGGGGAATCTGGGGATTGCGACAAAGCCATTTTGCTTTCTCCAAGAAAATGGCAGTTCAGCTGATGATATTTGGGGTTTTAACCTTAAATGAGAACATTTTCTGACCAAGGCACTAATTGTTTCTCACCCCTCATTTAACTTCTTTGACTATTCTGTTTAGCAAACTTTTCAAAAGGTTGGCTACAATACTAATTTTATCTTTACTTGGGCAGTGAACTTGACAACCAAGGCTTAAGAGGTACCTTGCCAACAGAAATATCAAATTTGCATCATTTGCTGAGCGTGTGAGTTTCCAATGCACTTTCTGATTTAGAGATTTTCTTTTGTCTT
Source organism: Combretum micranthum (assembly GCA_024138025.1). Taxonomy (NCBI): domain Eukaryota; kingdom Viridiplantae; phylum Streptophyta; class Magnoliopsida; order Myrtales; family Combretaceae; genus Combretum; species Combretum micranthum. Next base: position 836,672 of record JAMXBD010000012.1, on the reverse strand, counting down.
TCCTTATGAAAATTACATGGATATTGCTGAAGTAAGTTGCACCTTAACTGTTGGTTTGATAAGTGGGCTCAATTGGATGCTTAGATCCATGTTCCCTTGTTGGCTTTCCTATTTGAGATATATGCAACATGCTTGGCCCCGATTTATAGAAAGAGCTAAAGCAAATAGTGTGAAAATTGTTTTTCTTTTCTTTTTTTGCCTATACAATTTGAAACATCAGCCAAGTGAGCTACAGATTTATATCATGGAATCTGGACCATCGACTAGATTTTACATGAAATAAGTGAGTTGTGAACTATTAAATCTACACATAGTAAAATTGGCTTGCAGTTGGATCCCTTAGAAAAAGCCCTTATCCACTACAGCATGATTTTGGCATCAAAAAACTTTTTTTGTCTATGGCTTCTGTAGCCTAAATATTTGTTCCAATTGCTTGGCTTTGTAGAAACTTGAGCAGAAATAGCATCAGTGGGCCCATACCTCCATCTCTTGGAAACATATCAAGCTTGCAGATGCTGTAAGTGATGCCTCACATAAATTCAGTTTTCTTGCTTCAACATTTTCACTTTTCATGTACCTGGTAAATGTTAGACGGCTGGGTATCTTTTATTTTAACCTCGGTCAAAAGACACCTGGAGAAAAAATGAGTTAATCCACAAGAGAAAACTTTCTGTTGGCAACTGGGAAGAGGTCACATGCATTAGCATCAAATTTTACTGATTGTAAAATTAGCTATAAACTACTATTGTCTATATAGAAGCTGTACAAACAGCTAATGCTTTGGTTACTTTTGTCCTGGATAATTTCTGTTACAACAATGTTTTACCTATTGTAAAATGTAAATCTCCCTCAAACCGTGGAAAAAGCTGAACATTACCTCTCAACATGGCAGGGACTTATCCTACAATTTCTTCAACGGATCTATTCCAAATACTCTTGGCCAGTTGACATCTCTAAAGAGACTGTAAGTAAACATTTAATTTAGGAATAAATATTCTCTATATATACATCAGCAGAGTGGTGAGTCCTAATTATTATTTGGCAAGATGCAGGAACCTCAATGGAAATTCCTTATCTGGAAGAGTTCCTGCAGCCCTAGGAGGAAGGCTTCTTCATGGAGCCAGCTTCAAGTATGTTCAGTTGTTAATTAAGTTGCTAGAACATTTGCCTTCTTTTGGAGCAGCAACACCCTAAACATATCTCTTCTCATGGAAGTTATCTTTACGGTTGCACTTGTCCTGTAGTTTCACAGATAATCATGGTCTCTGCGGTATACCGGGACTTCCAACATGTGGGCCTCACCTCTCAGCTGGCGCAAAAATAGGCATTGCTTTTGGTTCATGCATGGGATTGTTACTCTTTGGTGGGTGTGCAATGATTTGGCGGAAAAGGCAACAGAACATTCTCCGAGCAAAGCAAGTTGCTGGTAAGGCCATTGCTATTTTACTTGCATAACTCTGTCTATATGTACATGTGTATCCAAGCAAGCAGTATTTGTTAATTCATTTTGCAATGAAACAACTATTGCATTAGTTCAGCCATTAGAAAAAAAAAAAGGCTCTTGCATTAAATAGCAATAGTTGTAACTGTTACTACATGACATTGCACTGTAGTATGAAAGAGCATCCAATTACCACCTCAATCAATCCTGTGGTAAGGGAAATAGAAAATAAACGCTGTTCTCTAGTGGACATAAATTTCTTAGAATATTTGTTATGCTATGTGAGTCATTTTGCTTGAAATCACTCTACTGACCTCTTATCCATTCAAATATGCTGCAGCTAGAAAAGCTCCTTATGCAACATCAAAGACCCATTTTTCGCACGATATTCAAATGACAATACATAATCATGGCAATGCTCGAACTGCTACAGAGAGCGGCCCTAGTCTATTATCATGATGCAGCAATTCACTCCCACTAGCCAGTCCATTCATAACCTCTCCCCCTTAGTGTGCCTGCTGGATTCTTACATCGCAGTAACTGAAGGTTGCAGCCAGCCAGCCATCTCATTATGCTGTGCAGATTTATGCAACGTTACTTAAGTAACTCAGGAGATTCTGGTTTTTCAAATTCCTTCTTGAGAAAGAAAACAAAAGGATTGTCATCAAAGGATCCACTCTCTAGCTTTACATTATACCATCCTGTAAATCGTTACCCATTTTTTCCTTCAATGCTTTTATATAGGTGCTATAGTCATAACAGAAAATTGCAAATTATCAGAGAACTCAGTCGGTTCACTTCATCATTGTAGTACGTGTACTAGTCACCACAGGGGTCCTAAGAAGGCTAATGTTTGAACAAGGACCCAGTTTATGCTGCCTCTGCAAAAGATCTCCTACCGTTCAGTTACAGATATTTCCATCCTTGAATTGATGTCCTGTGTGCTGTAACTCAGCCTTTAAGGTTGTAAGACAATCAAAATCAGCGATGCGCCAAATGTAGTTTAGTTTCGAGGGTCCAATCGAAACTGAATCACATTCTGCAGTTTAGTAGTGACTCCATTAATGAACTACACCATAAAGCTATTTGGAGAGTCGGATCGGACTACTTTAAAATGGTTTAATTCGGCTTAGTTTGTGCCGCTTTTTTATAATCATATTTAGTTATCAAACCATTGTTTACTTGTAGATTATTGATATAATTACGGTGTAGTGTATAAGCAGCGTTCATACAGTAGGCTTAGGTATGAAATGATGAACGGACTGTTCTATCCTTAGTATAAAGACAAATCGACATATGCCAAACTAGAAACATATCGGACGCTCTCTAGATTAGGTATTAGTCATTTGTAGATTATAAATCCGATTTAACATTTTCTAGTCACAATTCCATTGAATATGGTACGCGTACCGTAATGCCATCTCATGTCGTGTAAGTGTATCCTACATCTTATGCATTTCGATTCCTACTCCCCCTTTTAATTTAGTACCGCACTAACGGTAAGATATAATTGTCTTTCTTATAATACATCCTTAATAAATATAATTACCAATCCAAAATGATAAATTATACAGGAAGGTGTTAATACTAGATAAGTTTATTTAAAATATCAATGTTTTGAGTAGTTTAAAAGAGATTTCTAAATTTAAAGAAATGGGCTAATTGAGGACTCCAATAACATGCATCACAAAATGACGGGCCCTTTGAGTTTTAATTAGATATTTTTTCTATTAATACGTGTCAACAAAGACCTTAATTGATCAACTTCTCCAAATGTTATGACCTATTTTGAATCATTTGAAATGTTGAGACTTAAAATTTTCCTCAAATGTTAGGACCTTTCGTTGTAATTTATCCCAAGCCAAAATAACTTATTGAGTTATTTGTCTAAGCCGATATAGTATTTAACAATTATATATACATACATGAAAAATTAAAATTTGTAATTAGATCTCATGCCTCTAATTCAAGTCAATATTTCGGTTGAGTTTATTGAAATCTTGTTTTGTGTTTTTCTGAACTATGGGTGCATTTGCTTATTTAAATCTAATGACTTGTTTTTTGGGCTGAACTTGTACGATTGGAATGGACTGAATCTTTAGTCTTTTGTTTAGCTTTCATAATAGGCCGAAGACTGGACCAAAAAAGTCCAAGTTATATAACAGATCAAAAAATTTGCATAAATAAGACCATTTTGAAAAAAATCCAAAAGTAACACTGTCATTTCTTTCCTTTAGACAGGCTCTTCTTTTTGTTTTAAATAATAAATAAAATCAATTAAATAAATATAGAACAATATAAAGATATAATTATCAAAATATAACATCTTATTTATAGTTGTATATATTAAACAATAGACAACATAAAAATCTATGTTTATCTATTAGATTAATGCAGTCAGGTAGTGAGCACGGAAAGAATCCTTAATTAGATGATTATGCAGTTATGTCGATAGCATGTAACAAAAGTTTATATATATCATAAATTAAAACTCATACATCTCAAGTCTTATGTTTCTAAACGATAAATTAGAAAAAAAGACTACTTTCCAATTTACTTAGAAAGAGAAAACAAAAATTAAACAGGAAAGAAAGTGAAGGAAAAAGACAAAAAAGAAAGATTTTAAGAGAAATATTACTTATATAGTGTAGATAGAGATTTTACAATCTAGGAAAGGAACTTGAAAAAAAAAAAAAACTAAGAGATGAACCTTTATTGCGGAACATAAATTTTTAAAGAGAAAATTATGATTTTATCAGTAAAGTAAAGTAGAATTTGAATAAACAAATTAATAGGATATATATATATATTTATTTTTATATCATGATTTTCAACATTTTTAGGAGGATGAATTTTAGTGATTCCTACGGCAAGTGGACAACTCTTTTATTCTTATTTTCCCTACCTCAATTAAAAAAGATTAGTTTTGTTAATATGGTTAACCAGTATTTATTGATATATGAAAGATGTTTTTTTTTTTAATTTTTAGTAATAATTATTTACTTCATAAAAAAACATATATAGATGTATATATTGCATTTATTTATTTATTTATTTTTAACAAATATCTTTAAAATATAGATTAGATTTTCTTTAAAAAAAGATAATCAAGAAAATATAAAATTTCATTTTTCTATTATTTGTTTTTTTAAAGCATTTAAAGGGCAAAAAAAAAAAAAAAAAAAAGCGTAGCATAGAGAGATGGTCTAGATAGACAAAGGAAGAGGGACCCCATTATCTAAATTAGAAGAAAGAGTTGGAAGAAGATCACACGTGCCGGGCCGTAGTCATAAATTCAAAAGGCTGTTGTCCCAAAAAAAGTAAATAGAATTATTCCTTCACGTGAACACATTTCTGATAGCTGCAGTGTAACGTCAATAATAATATCACTCGCCCACTAAATACAATTTTAGACCCCGACCCGTTCCTTCTTCTTTCTTTCCTTTTTTATTTTTTTATTTTATTTTTTATTTTTTTCCAACCTTAAAAATATTCAAGATGGCTTGTGCTACTGTCACCATCATCGGAAATATAATATACCTCCTCAATATCTTGCGGAAAGATCCGCTAGAGCAATACCATATTCTTGTATGGATCGGACAAATGATGTATTGGCAGTGTCCTCACATTAATAAGAATTGATTCCATGATTTTTAGAATTGAGAGAAAAACCTTTACTAACTGAGCTAATCTCCATTAACAATCTTGGCTCCCAGTCGAATAAACAATATATTTGTTTGTTGATCGAAAGGGAGAAAAGTAGTATTAAAAAAAAAATTTGTAGCTAATAATTGTATCAAGTCATAATCGAACCACTCAAATCATAAGAATGACTGGATCATTGTTCAAATAGGCTAACGTAATGGATGAGTACATTTTCATGGCTAATTTTGATTAAACCAAATTGATCACGATTCAATAATTAAATGAATGAGCATCATTTAGTGTCGATTAGAACTTTTTAAGAATAATTACACGCTTTATGCAATATAACTACATAAAAGTGTAAAATATATTGCTTGTTTGTGAAATATTGATTAACATTTTTCTTGATAAAAGTACTTATTATTAGTTTCATATATATATATACAAGTGCTATAAAAACTACATTTTTTTTCTAACTCTTTGGTACACCGGTTTGGTATCATTGCGGCATAATTTTCAAACCAAACCGAAGTGAACCGATACAAATATGATACTGATGAAAAATTGATAGTTTTATTTATAAACTGACCAAACCAAACTGATACATATATGATACAAATAAGTTGTAGATACTGGTTCGATATACATCCAATACTGATAAAAATATGACAATCCAAATAGAAATCTTTTAGACTTTTTGCGATGCATTTTTAAGATTTTTAATTTACGCAACTAAGATTCAAGCAATTGAAAATTGCACAATTATATCCTCCCATTAATTAGATTTAACTTGTTATAGTGGTTTATTCTCTTCCTCTAAAACCACATATTGGTTTTCTAAAAGATAAATCAAAGTTTTTTTTAAGCTACCATCTAACTCGAAACCAAACTCAAAATTCTATGAAATCATGTTCAATTTAAACTAATTGTGAACTCCATACTATCTTTTTTAACTTTAAAAACTCATTCCTACCCTTAATTTATTACTAACATGTCTATCAATTTTAAGAAAAAAAATATATATTAAATCACCATCATTGTATCGTAATTTAGATATGTCATTATTAAGATTTACATATGTATTTCAATATGTGATATAACAATATACTCTAAGTATCTATTACATGTTGATCGTGCGATAAATATTTAAATATGTATCACATCTTAAAAATACAATATACAACAACTACCATATATTACACTTCCAAAATACAATACACTAAACAATCTCGATATAGTAACGATAATTATATAATTATTTTTATCTAATTTTTATTTATATAATTTTTTTAAAAACATAACTAAATAAGAAATAATCTCCCCTTCCATTCCCCAAAACTTTTGTTGTTTCCTTATTATTATTATTATGATCACGTACAATGGTACAATCAAATTCCAAAAAACGAGTCAAACACGCCATCCATAGTAAAAATATAAAAAAAAAAGTGTGTGTTGGTGTTGTGTATTGGTTTATACAAAAGAAGGCAGCAGTAACTCGCAAAAATCCACAGTTAATAATAACTCACCGCACCGGTCACCTCCAACTCGGACCTGTCTCCTCCTACTCAGACACTCCTTATTTAAAGCCCTCCCACGTGAGGAGGATCGGTTTTTAACTCTTCACACAGTTTTCTTCAATCCACCAATCAGATCTTGACACCACAACCCACCCCCCACCCCCAATTCAAAAAATTGGGTGTCAGAAAAATTTTGGATGCCCAACATCGTTTTGTTATTTAATTTTGGTTTCATATGGTCTGGAAAGAGAAAATATTTCATTTTTGGCAGGCGCCCATCAGACGGAAAACGCCGTACCCCAAATGTCAGAACCTACGTCATTATTCACCCCCTTCAACCTCAACCTCAACCTCAACCTCTATCGGCGCCCCCCATTTTCCCGCCACCCCAAAAACGGATTCAATGGTACGCAGTGTACTGAGATGAATGGTGGATAATCATGGACATATCTTGTATAAATGATAGAAGTAATATATAGATTTTATAAAATTATTTATATAGAAAATTTAGATTGGTGTTTATATGTTATTAGGGTTTACATGTTTGATCATATTCTCATCATTTTGCTTTCTTATTTTATCGTTTTCAAACTGATTGTTAAGAAATAGAAAACAATGAAAAGCTGACAGTTGTACTCATAAACAAATCAAACATATATGATATAAATATGATACATATAACTTGCAGATGTAGATTAGTTATAGATACAGTACAGATAAAAATTTGACAATCCAAACAAAAATCGTTCCATATGGAGTTTTATTTCCACTTCACATTTAATTCTCTAGAATAGAATAACATTGAAAATGAATAGCAATTCTTTTGTTTTATAATTAGGAGTATTTAAAAAAAATTCATAAAACAATAGCGTTTCTTTTGGTGAAGGGAAGGAACATACATTTTTAATCTATTTTACGTTACATGAAATAGAAATTGCTTACGGTAAAATCTCTTACAAACTAAATGAGGGAATAGTTATTTTAAAGTAATAAAACTTGAATACAAATTTCATTCCTATTAGTTAAACACAATGTAAATAGATCTTATTCCACCTTTTATTTTTCTTTTTTTTTCTCTTTGAATAGGATAAAAAATCTAAATACCCTTCTAAATTTATAAATATGTACTTTGACATATTTTAAATTATCATTTTAATTATTACAATTGAAAAGAGATATTTAAACCTTATCTATTTAACTAAAAGATTGGTGATAATACTACTCAACTATAAGGGTCTTAGAAATACAAAATAACTTCTCAACTTTAATTCCTATAAAATGCAATTTTTCGAACTTATTAAAGTATATTTTAACATCATTTTAAACTTTGATTTTAATTTTTTTTTTTGAAAAAAGATAATATTCTTTAACATTGCCATTCAACTATTATAAATATCTTAGCCCTTTTATCAATCCATTAAATATGTCGTTGATTGACACATATTCAAGTACTTAATCTTTTAATTAAATTCATCTATAAATAGAGATTTGATCGACACTCTAAGTAAATACTATAGTGATAGTAAAAAAGAATACTCATAAGGCAGATTTGAAATGTTATAAAATTAAAAAAATAGCAAAACTCTTGCAAAATTAAAGTTTTTTTTTTTCTTTTTTTTTTTCGCCAGATGCCAAAGTAAAGTTTACATAAACAAAATGCAAACGAAAAAGGCTTACTAATATGAGTTGAAAATTTATAAACAAAGTTCCTCATTATTTATACCATTGCTTTAAAACGAGTTATTTAAGGAATTTAGATTTTTGACTACATACAAATCCATTTGATACCCAACAAGAAGAAAATACTTGTAAACATGATTTATTAGATAATATAAAGCCCATTTTATTTCCACGTTTTTTTTTTATACAAAAGCACTAGACAAAAACACAGGAAAAAAGTTTTTTTTTTTTTTCTTAATACAAGTAGAAAGAGTGTGTTATCAAAACATGTGTCATTTTTGCATTATTGTATCATTCTTGAAAATAACCTCATACACTTAGAGCTTGCAAGCTCACAAGAATAGACATCAGCTAAGTGGGTGCTAGTGGTGGTTTTAATGTAGACACTCTACCACTTAATGGTATTAGAAAAATAAATGAAACAAAATGATCAAAACAATAGCATTAAGAGAGTGTAAAGGATTTAGTTCCTAAGATTATGGACGTTGGATGTAATCTTCCAACATCACCTCATGGGTATGCCCTATTAATCATGGGTTTAACGTTCTTATGTCTTGATAGCTTGCCACTTCTTGTATGAATCCTTTTAAACGGTTAGTGACAGATGTTATAGGTGCCTAGCTTGCTTTGAACTTGGAGGGTGCAAGCAAGAAAATACAATCAATATATAGACCTAGAATTATATATTAAAACACTCATAGAGAAAAGTTTGGTAGGATATAATACGTGAATTGTTTCGAGATAGATAAAATTAAATAAATTTTGACATGTATATTAAACTTTAAACACAAACTAGGATTTAAAGTGATTGTATATGTTAGAGATAAAGTAATTTTGATTAAAACTTGAGATCTAAAGTGGTCATATATATGTTAGATTAATACTAGAGATTAAAAAGTACGTTTTTATGCATGATAGGATATAAGGTAAAAAAATTTTGTATTTTGTATCCATTCCAAAATTTATATTGTAAGTAAAAACTCGTATATTAAGGTATATAGATATAATTTTAAATCTACCTTATATCTACTCAAGGCACTAGTCCATTTACTTACTTATAGAATATAGATTCTAAAGCACATCAAACAAAGGCTATTATTTATTTTAAACAAATTAACTTATATCTTATGATAAAATTTTATGATAATATTCTATAATAAGTAATATTGACTTAAGTAACTAGATCTATAACATTACGTATAAGGTCGAGATGATTCTTATACGTTATAAATAGATTTTAATATAAAATTTTAAGATCTCGTGTCAACAATATAACACCATAATATATTATGTAAGTATACATAAACTAAGGCAACACCTCCCATTAACGATGTACCAAATAAGAAAACGTGACCAAATATAAAACCGCACCGATACCCTTTTTAATGTGGTAGACCCTGCCTAGCTTTTTCGCCATCATCCCATACCCATCGGCTCGACTATAAATTGCAGTATATATCTATCTTCACTTTACACCAACCACATGACCGAAGTAACTTAAAAAATAGATACTAATATTCCTAACCCCACCCTCCACTCTCTCTCTCTATCTCTCTCTCTCAAAAGCTCCTCCATTTCTCACTCTCATGGCATCGTCATCTTCGTCTTCATCTTCTCGCGAAGCTCACTACCGAGGAGTCCGCAAGCGACCATGGGGAAGATACGCCGCCGAGATACGTGACCCTTGGAAAAAGACACGGGTATGGTTAGGTACATTCGACACCCCAGAAGAAGCTGCACTCGCATACGACGGAGCCGCCAGGTCTCTCCGCGGCTCCAAGGCCAAGACCAACTTCCCTCTTCCTCCTCCACCTCCTCCACCACCTCTTCCTCCTCCTAACCCTTTAGCTGCCAACCCCTCCAGCCACCAACTTGATATCAGTCTCATCAATAATAATAACCCCGAGCCTTGGAACAACAATCATCCACGTACTGTTCGTCGTAACAATATCAGCTATTATCCTTCCCTTACTGGTGGTGGTGGAGGTGAGGGTCCGCCAGTGGCGGTGGTGGGATCCGGGGGTACGGCGGCGTTGTTGGGGCTAGTGAGACGTGGACTGCCTATTGACTTGAATGAGCCGCCGCCGTTGTGGTTGTGAGTCAATAACTCCCAGGATGGCAGTGTTTGTCATTCATATTTTTCACGCGTAGTTCTTTGGAATTATATTTTTATTTAAGTTTTTAATTTATTATTTTAATTTCTTTGTATTTTGAGTTTTAGAAACATTTAATCTCAGCCGGATTACTGGCCTGTAAATATTAAGTTTTGGGATTTTTATAATTATTATCATGTTACAATCTCCTTTCTACCAAATGACATCAAAGTTGTATATGTTATAATAAAAGATAATAGTTTAATTTTTAGATATAGTCATCAAAATAACTTTTTTTTTTCTAATTTTTAATTTAATTTAATTTTTAAAACATTTTTATGTAAATATTAATTTTTAATATTTTGTTATGTTTATTAGGAAAACGGTCTAGCTTCTAAAAGGGAAAGGCTATATATTTGTTAGATAATATATTTGAAAGGGAAAAAAAAAAGATTTTAGTTCTAAAAGGTGCAAAATATTCTTATTGAAGAATGATGCTAATTTTCAATATTTAATCCCTTTTATTTTAAAGGTATGCTAAATTTGCATCGAAAATTGGATGTGATTGTGAAATATGTTTACTCTTAAGAATCTAAAATAATTTTATAATCCAGGAATTAATCAATGTCTGAGAGTTTATAAAGATGGTCGATGTGATATTTATTGTAAAAATAATTCCAATTTATTATATTGTGTTTTATATAAAATGGGTCCTAATTAATCATCTTCAGCAATAGTGTAAATTAAATTCTCACAAGTAGGACTTGACCCCAATATTGACTTAGTAAAATCATTTAATACTACTAATTAGCATGAACATCAGTCAATCAATGTCAGTCTAGATATATTCCTGAAAGATATGTTTTGTGGTTGGTGTGGATTTGGATATATGTTCTCTTAAATATGTGTCTTTATTTATTCTCCTGCGATGAAGCATCCCCCATTAAAGGCTACCGATTACAAAATTAGGTCTTGTCTACATTACTTTTTTTCCAATACGATTCATCTAAAGATGTTGTCAAATATATTACGGTATATTGGAGTAATCCAATCCAGCATTTATATTATGAAAAATTGTATGTTCCATACTTTTTTCATTTTTTTTTTTTAAAGGGGACCAGTTTTATATATTTATTGAAAGAATTAGATCTATTTTAATTGTGATTCCTTAATATACATGTTACATTAATTTTTCATAATTTAATGATAGAATTATAAGCAAGACGATCTTATGATGGGATCATAAAAGTTTTTTTACACTAAGCCACTTGTTTAGTTCAAACTTAACTAAAAATTTTAAGGTTTAATGAGGTTTAGTTTTTGAGATCAAACTCAATTTGAAATGTTAGTCATGGAGCTTGAATTAATCTCAATCAAGCATGGTTAAGTTTTCTACATAAAATCAATACCTAAGCTTAATTTGGACTTAATTAATATTTAAATTCGACCTTAATTTGATTATTAGAGCTTAATTAACATAAAAAAATATAACTTTAAGTTGATTAAGCTCACAGATTAATCAAGCTTACTATTTTGATGCTTAAGCTTAAACCTAATGAATTAATTGAATTACTTGAGCCTAAGCTCAATTGAATTGTTGTTAAATCGAATTTAAATAATTTATAAATATGTTTAACCCGTTGATACCTCAATTGGAGGTGAAAAGTCCTTATGTCCATAACTTTTATAAAAATACAAAAGCTCCCAAGTCATCCAATGACACTAACGGTTCGTTTATTTTCGCTGAATAAATAAGACTGTAACGGAATTCCTATTACGGAGGAATGGAATAGAGCTATAATAGAATTTTTTTATTAATTTTTTTATTTAAATGGTGGTATTTTGAAATAAAGGCAGTTCTAGCATTGAATTGGTATGCATAGGTTTGAATAAATAATGACTATTCAATGTTTTATGTAATAGAAATTCATTGTGGAATCACTATTTAATGAACTAAACGGCGTAATAGCTATTCATAAGAATAAGACTGTATTGGAATTGTAATTGCGGTGAAGTGAACGAACATTAAGTCATATTCAACATATATGGGTTTGTAGCAATAATTTAGGAGTTATTAATGTATTTTCACAAATTATAGGAAGAATATGTCATGTTTTAAGAATCTATCCGCTCCGATCAATAATATAAAAGGCATATTTACGATTATCTTTATAATATATGCAGCGTCATACATATTCCGGAGCCATCAATTAAGGACTTGGATGGTCCACTAGTTTCATATTGAGAAATTTGGGATCCGAAATGTCAAAAAAGCAAAAATTAGTTAAAGCAACAAAAGGAAAAAAGGTGCCCAAAAGGCAGGACCAAATTGGATAGACTTAGACGTTCTCACTTCTCAATAGAAGTCTTGTTCTTGGTCTTTGGAAGGATAACAAAAAAGACAAAATCAAAGATCCCATGACAACCTTTAACGAATTGACCAACTTTAGATGAACCCCCATTCAAGAGGATCGAACCCGAGGCCGAGGGAACCAGTTAAATATATTAGTTATCTATATTATAACCAGTTAGATTAGTTTGTTGATGTCAAATAAAGAGTAAGAGATATGGAGACCTCCATTAAATAGTTATACCATATAAGATTTAGTTATACAAGTCTAGGAGCTTTATAATTTGTTGGCGGATCTCCAGTAAATCATTTAACCATAATTACTATATTAATAGTGCAATCAAATCATGGTTGGTATGAATATGAGTCATTAAATAATCAACGATACCGATCCCATCAAAATTAATATGAGCAACTAAAATAATCAATGGTACCAAATCTGACATTGAATATCCTATATAAGGCTAGAGCCATTCATCCATTCATTAATTCAATAGCAAAATAAAAAATTTAAAATCCTTTTGGGGAGGTATTCCCCATCCCAAATAGAGGCATTTGACTATTAACGAGGTACACGGGGAACAATATAAGATTAATTAGAGCTTATTGACTAAGTATATGATTCTAGGATAAATGACAGGTGTATATATATATAGATATGTATATGTACGTATATGAGCTTTAGTTTTGTGTGATTGCAACACTAATCCAGAGTATTCATTAAATTTTACCCAGTCAATTATTTCTAGCTGGACTGAATATATATACATAAACACAGAAGTACTACATAGTCAAGATAGTTAACTCAAACCTTCATTGTCCCAATTCCTATTAGGACTCTTAAGGATTGATTCTGCTCGCAAAACTAGAAACATGGCCATGAAGTCATGAACATACAAAAAAGATGCTTCTGAAAAAGCATCTGTGATACATTACAATTGATCTCCAGAGATCCATATACAAAGATTATTATCACAGACCACAATTGATACCTAACCTGCAACAGCACTATTATCTAATAATACAACCACCACGGCTCTTTAGGAATTTTCTGCATCGCTTGAACCAGGTTGGCCTTCCAAACTGAATTCCTCCATCATCATCTCCTCGGTGATCCTCCATCTGTAAAGATCGAAACATGAATAGCAAGAACTGGGCACGTGCGAAAATCTAAAGGACAAACGTGGTGAAATTCGGAACAATTTTTACCTTTCGAGGACAAACTTTCCTTCCTTGTATTTATGGTTTTTGTCATGAGCATAAATCTGGTGCCATTAACAAGTTTCAGATTCACATTAATAAGTAATGTCAGAGAAGCTAAGCACTAGCTGCTGGAAAATGCAACCTATTGAATTATCTAAGCCAAATAACAGAAACCATGGATCCTCCCTTGTATGGGTGTAAACGAATCAAAAGGAGCTACAATCTGCAAATAGGTATTTGAGGTCTAAGCCTGTGAAGGTAGTCTGTAAAGCAAACAGAAATTTCAAACAGGAAGAAAGTGATTCTGGATCAAGTAACTTGGATTATCTTCATAAAGCAAGAAGACTCTTTACACATAGGGCCATGAAATGAATCTAGCACTTGTTAAGGTTCCATCTTCTTATTTTAAAGCCATATATCTTTATTTCATTTGGTTGACAGTATCCAAGAATAAATTGACGCAAAAATCTGTCACTATAGCTTGTTTATTCCATCTTCATTTTTCTGATTTCTTGTCTCATTTTGTCTTATCCAAATCAGATATATGCCTAGATTGGAAGAAAAAAGCATTATACATGTGTCAGCAAAAGTTCCACCATCTCTGTCATTTATAGAATTTATAAGAGTGGTTGACGTTGCACTTACATATTTCCAGCCAAGAATTTGCCCACAGCAACAGCAGAATATATCTTCCACTCTGTGCATACCAGAAAGCATCAATCTCTCCTCTTGAGCTCCGTTTGTAACATTCACTCTGAACAGAAGTTTCATCTTAGTGAGAAAGTAAAATCATGAATTAGAAATTCTTCCAGAAAGACACAAAAAATGAGTAACACATGAGACGACAGAAAATGTTCAAGCCCTATATTTATAAAGATAAAAAATAGAGATCAGATGGAAGACTTTAGTAATTCAGAAAAGAGATACACAGATTGTGACAGCAAATTTATGGAGACTTTAGCAGTGACAAAATGTAACCTCGCTCATCCTCATCTTAATGCACATTACTCATTGTACCTCATAGCATGAAACAGTTTCACCGCGATCCAATTGAATAAAGATTCTACTTATAAATTTCTCATTCAATCAGCAAATAATATCGTAATTATGGCATTCTCCCTTTTCTCTTTTCATCATACTTTTAGTTGCGAGTTCTTGGAGCTAGAATTAGAAACATTATAAACTGTTAGTTTATTTAAATGGTAAAATCTCCCCATAGCACTTCATTGGGAAAATAACATGGGCTGAAACGAACCAACTTGAGCCAAATCCTGAATTACTTTGTCATTCATTTCATGGAAAAATGTTTTTCAGAAGCAATAAAGTGCTCTAATTAACAGATAATGGTCGACATTGTCATAGACTCTTACAGTTAACGGTCACTATCAACCATCAAGATTAATCAACTGGTATGGTGCTGTATCTATCAGGATCCTACCAAATGGTTGGCACCATTATTTACCGGCCACAATTTAAGCATCCATCATTGCTGGAGAAAGGGGGAAAGAACCTTTCCGAAGCAAAGACCAATAAGAAATCCAGAGCAGGATCTAAATCATGCATGATATGACATAAAATTTTTTGGAAAGATTTGTTTCCAAAATCTTTTAATATAGTAAAAACTGTCTAGATAACACCAATTCTAAGTACTGCCCTCAAACTTGCAATTGCAGATTTCTAGATATGGTACAATTATAGAACTGGTAGGTTTAGGACAAATCATCATTTGAATTTGAGCACTGTGTGCAAGGAAAGCCACTCATGGGATTTTGGACTAAAATATTTTATCCTACTGAAATGAAACCTCCTGGAATAATTTCCAGTTTCTACCCTAACTAAGACACAACCTACTACCCAAATTTTTATCCTCTGTGTCACAGAATAACAACTATCATTTTAAGTGTATATCTTCTTAATTGAAGCAAATCAATAAAACATCTGAATATTTATGTGAATGAGTAATCATTACATGGACAACCAAGAAGGGGAAAAATTCTGACCAAGATCCTCAAACTTGATCATCATATCTATTTCATCAATATTATTACAGTACTCCTTAAATTAGCTCCATGCTCTCTTCTTGTAGCGCAACTCTTCTTCCCCCAAGCTTACCTCTCTTAGCATTACCCTTGGCTTTCGTGCATCAGTTCAAATGTATTTATTATCGCTCCGAAACCTTTTCTCTTTAAAACTAGTTGCTTTATCAACATGCAAAAATTAATGACAGACACAAAGATGACCATTGTTTTGGCAAAAAAAAGATAAGGATTTATGATTTCTTGTCTGATGGGTCACCTTGTTCTGTAGAAACCAAAAAGAGAACACAATGAAAGTGCTAATAGGAACAAAAAACTCAGAGACAAAACGCATGATGGACTTAAGATAAGATGGCAAAGATGGCATAAAGAAATGTGAGGAACTTACACATTGCTGAAAAGGTAAGCTCTCCCCTTGCGACAATTGAAAGACTGCATAAATATTCAGGAAAACAAAAAAGGTTGCAGCCAGAAGATTCCACAGAAATGTATATAAGAAATTCAAGTAAGGCAATTAGAGACAGAGTGATGAAGAGAAGGATATGCATTCCAGGAGCATGCCAGCTTACAACTACAGTGTTTTCTCTTATTAGCTGTTTTATGACTGAGCATCCACCTTCCTTTCCACTCTAATGCAAAAGAATTTTGGCAACTACAGATAAATCTATGAGATAGATTGAATGCCTGATGAAGACACAATGTGAAACTTTTCCCATATTTTATATACCAATATTTCTTTATACAGTTTTAGATATAGGTTATATGCATGGGAAGGAGACAAATTTCAAACACGGTTTCCACTTTTTCTTCAAGTATATGAGTAGGAAATTTGAAGGGAACCAGAGGAAATATTTGGTATTGTTTGGTTCACAATACGAAGAGGATATTCATTTTATTAATATTGCCTTCTTAGGGATTATTTAATATTTCACACGCATTCCCTCTCTGTCTTGAAGAAACTATCTTTCAGACGGGGGAAATGGGAGGGAAAGAATGTAAAGGAAAGGAAAAGAGAAGGAATTATTTCCATGGACCCACTTATTTGAACGGAGAGATAGAGGGAAAGGGGAAAATTGGCAATTACCAGTCTGCCCTTTGCTTTACTTACTTTTCCTTGTTAATTTTAATGACACATAGGCAATTTCAAGTTGGAGAATTCTATGATCCCATGATGGGCTAGTCCTGTTAGATCATTGAATTGTTCAAATTCCAGTCGAACAGATAAGATTAATTCTAAGGTAATCGAATCATTGAGATATTTTATTTTAACTTTTATAATCAATTTAATAATAGAATCATATCTTGTTTTGTGACTAAAGTTTCCTTCATTTTCCTTTCTTTTTTATCCAAAATACAGTTTAAAAAAATAAAAAAAATAAATATTCCCATAATTTCTCCTTATCTGTTTGTTTCATTATATTCTCTTTATTTTCGAATTATATTTTTATCATTTTCAAACAATATATTTGTCACTAATAAAAAACTGACAGTTTTACTCATAAACTTACAAAATAGATATAATACAAATATAATTCAGATAAGTTATAGATACAAATAAGATAAAAGATAAAAATCGCATAATCCAAAAAGAACCTAATTCTTTCCCATGCCAAACAAACAGTAAACGTGAAAAAAATTCCCATTTTTTTGTTTCCAATCCCACTCCTATCCAACTTCAATTTAAACTTTCTCAAATACTGAATTTCTTCTGATTTCCACCATTTTCCTTGGTTTTCTATGATCCGAACACACAGCTAATGAAATTTTGTCCACTTTATGTAAATCAACCCACTCATGAAATGATTCATGACACTAAAAGTAAGCATCTCTAAGGAATTGATCCACCATAATCATAACTGCATACACATATACACATGCACATACATATATAGAGAGAGATCGATATAACAAGTAAGAGAGAGACAGAAGTGTCCCATAGATTCCTCAATGCATACATATATACACATGCACATATATATATTTAGAGAGAGAGAGAGGGGAACCCGAGAGAGAACATCATTGGCGAGGGCAAGAGGACTGTCGCAGAATTTGCAGCGGTATGATCTACCTTCCAATTCCACAACAAATACTCTCCCCATTCCTCTCTTCTCTCGATCAAAAATCCTAACCACAATCCCAATTCTAACCCTAGAATTGAATTTAAGTTCAATTCAACTTCATGAGGAGTCCCTTTTGAAGTTTAAGCTGACTGAGTCTGAGTCTAAATAGAAAACATAACAGATGTCATGCAGCGTGTGAAATGACAGTTTAAACGTCCAGTAGGTTTTTACCGGGAAGCGCCCGTGACTCTGTAATTTTTTATGGGGAAAAATCCTTCTCTACCTCAATTTTTACTAATTATGGAGATAAGTAGGTGCTTAAATTTTAAAATGTTAAATTATATATTTAAACAAAAGATCTAATTAGATAGTTAAAAAGAGGTATAAAATTTTTAATTAAATATAAAATTAGATATTTTAAAGATAGAGATACTTAATTATTTATTTTATTAATATTTTTGGTATAAAAAAGGATTTTTCTCTTTTTAATATTATTTTTTCAAATAATGTGATCTACCTTGGTTAATATTTATTATAAATATATTGAAAAGTTTTATATGATATTGACATTGTACCATATAGATACAATTAAATTGATACTCTACTGCTTAAAGTAAACAGGAATATAAATACATACATACATATATATATATATATATAATTAGAATTTACATCGAATCTGACATGTTTTGAAATGCATATGTGATTTATGTTATACACACGTTGATATTAAATACATTTATTTATATAATATGATAAAAAATTAAATTAAATATAATGAAAATTAATAAAGAATAAAAAGAGATAACTAAAAATAAGAAAATAGGAGGGAAGTAAACAATCCAAGCCATTTAATAAATTACTCAAGTTCAACGTTATTTTGCCTTAGGTTCAATTGAAGAAAAATCAAGTTGAGTTTATGCTTGAGCTATTTGAGTAATTTTTTAAGTTAAGCTTGAATTTTATAATTTTAAGTTGATTAGCTTGTAAATCTACTTGAATTTGTGTTGAACATATGCATTAATAAAGCTCTAGTCTATTTTGATTTCGTATTATTTTGATAAGGATTATAAATATTCTTTAATAAATCAAATCTAAACAAGCTTAGTAAAGCTAAGCTTGAGTAGTGGTATACATAATCTAACTTATTTACATATTACTTAAGTTTGACTCAATTTTTATTGCAGTTTGATTCGAGAATAGACAAGTTGAATTGAAGTTCGAGCTCTTCTATTAGTTTATTGAGTTAATCTTAAATTTTATAATTTTTAGTTCAATTAGTTCATGTGCTTAATCGAGTTCTAGATAAATATAAGTTTTAATTAAGTTTGAATCAAGTTTGAATTTTTATATTAATTTAATTAGAAATAAAAATATTTTTAGTAAATTGAACTTAAACAAACTTAATTGAGAGTCTGTATAATTGAATGTTTATGTTAATTTAATTAGAGTTAAAAATTACTTTTAGAAAATTAAACTTAAACAAACTTGATCGAGAGTTTGTACAATGTAATTTTGAATTGAATTCGAACTTAAAATTTTAAGCTAAATTAAACTAGAGTCAAGCTCAAGTTTTGAAATTTTAAGTTGAATTCATGCTCAAGTTTGGTATTATACAATCTTAAGTTAACTCAATTGCAGTTGTTGAAAAAGTGCTAAAAGAACAAAAATTTCATTCTCCTAAAGAGAACTTTATAGAGCATTGGCTCGTATAAAGTTGTGGGGCTAGACTAGACAAAAATATTAGTCTCTTGTTTGATTGATATTATGGGCTTTGGTATTGAACAAATTTGAAGAAAAATGGTAACATATAAAGAATGAGACAAATCCTCATTATACTGGATAACTCGAACATTTTATGATATTCTTGTATTGTACCTATACATACTAAAAGATAGATATCACAAAAATCCTTGTCTACTATCATGCATACTAATCACTGTATAAGTAAATCGTAATGTCCAATAATTTTTGCATTGTATTCCTTATATTGTATTTGTATTTCGTTCGATTCTTGTAATGAATGCTATATTAGAAATATAATACACCTGATACTAAACTAAAACAACAAAATAAACAAATGAGATCCAAGCATAGGGGACACATTTCTCCCATAAAAAATAATACTCTCTACCATTAAATGTAAACAGTTGTATTAAGGTAACGTAAATCCAACATTTTAAATTAAATAAATAAGATAACCAATTACACTAATTGGGGAAAAAAAGAGTTACGTTTGGGAAAAGGCACAAAAAAAAGAAAAAAGCCATACCATACACGTTAATAAATTATTTGGTTCATTATTTTTGGTTATTTTGATATATATTTTTTTTTCATTTCCAAACAGACTGTTTATAAAAAAAATAAATATAGATAAAAAATTAATATTTGTATTCAAAAATAAATCATATATACCAAATATAAATACATATAAAAATTAGACAATATAAACATACCCTAAAACTTGACAAGGGGGTGGAGGCTACACTGCAACGAAGAGATGTTGATAAAAAGACTGCAAGATGGGCTTGAAAGACATTCCAGATGAGTTTGCATATAAGGGTTTTTTCTTTTTTTTTTTTTTTTTTGTTCGAATGCATATAAGGATTAATATAGAAAATTTTGAAGTTACCATAAATGCTGTTCCACTTTTCTTTTCTTTTGTTTTTTTTCTTCATTATTGATATTTAGTATACATAGACTTTGCTACCTATCCCTAAAACCATTAAAATTGCATGGGTATATTTACACACCTAAAATATGTAATCGTCCTTACCAACATGTATGGTATAATTCCAAATTTATATGAAACTAGTTACAATCCTTCTCAATGCACAGATTTAAAATAAAAATATTTATAAATATATAATATATATTACAAATTATATGGCAATTTATGTGTTTATAGAACATATTATAATATTTAAAAAAAGAGTTATAATCTTTTGAATTATAAGAATATAACATTATATGCCAAATGTTCATCATTTGCATTTACTCATATAAAAGTCACACTTTTTTATATATTTTATCTTGTATAGAAAATATATTTGTTAAGTAATGAAATGTTACAAAAGATATAAATAATAAAGTTAAAATATTTTTAATAAAAATATATGAATTATAAAAGCTTCAAAACAAATTAAAAATCTAAAACATTGAAAAGAAAAGTTAAGAATTGTGTTGAATAGAATTGTATGGGATATTAATAGATAGCATTAAGGTAGAAAAGTTACTAACATAATTATATGGGATATTAATAGTTTTTTTTTTTTTTTTTTTTTTCCGGTTGAATCAAAAAGTTCCATTTAGCAACTTGTGCAAATGTGCTAAAGTCTAAGTACAAAGGAAAAAAAATTAGTTATCCATAGTCAACTGTTAAAGAAGACTGATTTCAACAAAAAAAAAAAAAAATGAGGAAGACAAAAGCCAACAGTTTTTAAGACATCTTGTTCTACTGGAAATAGTGAAGAGAAGATCTGATGTGGTACAGTAAAGAGAAGATCCGATGTGGTAAATCTCCCAAGAAATTGATGTCTTGTCCAAAAGATCGACGTACATGGACGAGGGGTGTATGCAATGAAGTTAAATTCTCTATACATCCAGAACAATTGAACCCATTGTGTCGTCTAGATCAGTTGCCTACATTAGATAATAACGCTTGGTAAGAAATTAGTATTAACATCATTGGCCTTAATCCAATTAATTGCAGTCGTCGAATTAGATTTCATGACTATTGGCAGTTTTGGAAGGATTGGGTGAGGTGTAGCCCCCAATAAATGCTCTAGATCTCAACTTTTAGTAGTGAATTTGCATTGATTCTCTGTATGAAACCTCCTTGACTTCCACCATTTGAGTCTTGTAAATAGCCACCTGCACTAGACCAGAGATTATTTTCACTAAAAGCAGTATCAACATGTAAGTTCCAACTTCCATCTCACGTCTCCATCTAGGTTGGTTCCACGTGCTCAAGGTTTCTTGTTTTCTGGCAGCTTTTAAGTTGGCCTAGAATTGATTGGCGCATGCTCTTATCATCATAGACCAGTCTATTCTGTTTTTCTTATTTCGAAAAATACATCCATTTCTAGCCTTCCAAATGTACCACAATGTGAAGTGGAAGAGGGTGCTCCATGGTGGTTTTGATGATCTTAGGTTTTTTCTATGGATTTTAGCATTATATTCAATCCAGGCCTGCAATTGGAGGTTAAAGGAGGATGTGAAACCTTGGGTGTTGGTCAAACGGGCCCATAATTGCTTCGTCCAAATACGACACATGAACAAATGTTTCGTGCTTTTTGGCTCTATGTTACAAAAGGGGCATACATGATCAATACTCATGCCTCGATGTTGAAAAAAAAGTCTAGTAGGGAGACAATTTCTCCAACATCTCCATAAGAAGAATTACGTCTTTGGATAGATAGGGGTTTTCTATATCCATTCATCTCTATTTCCCGGAAAAGGAGTCTGATTTTCCTCCATTAAACATTCATAAGCTGATCTCGTCATGACTTCACCAGATACATCTTTACTCAAAGCCTATATATCCTCTCTGCCATCATACGAAAGAACATGGGATCCCAATTTTGCTTTTATCTCCTCATCAATTGGGTAGCCAATAACCTTCTCCTTCCATCCATCAACATTCAACTACGCCATTGCTATACTGATATTTTCTAGTTCCTTCGTGAGAGGGCCATAAATGAAGTTATCGGGGTGCCTTTCATTGGTCCAATTTGTGGTCCAAAATTTACTATTACCACTTCTGATTTGACAATGACTATGACTCTCTATCCAAGTCGACATCTTTAAATCTTTGACATAGTTTTGGAATAGCTGGTGCTCCTAGCCTGGTTAAAATTATGGAGTCTTCTTTTCGCAACTTCTACCCATAAGAGTTTCTTAGTCTTCAACTTCCAACTGAGTTTGGCCATATGGGAAGAGTTCCTCTTTGCTAGATTCCATAGCCCAAGTCCATTTTGAGATTTCAGGTTCAACACTTTATTCCAATGAACTTCATGCAATTTCCGTCCTTCACCCCCTCCTTAAAAGAAGTTGCGGATGATTTGTTCAACTTTAAGCAGGGTTTTTTTAGGTATTTTTGTTGCTTTCATGTAATATCCCATGATGCCCTCTAATGAACATTTAATTAGCATGTGCCTTCTAGCCATTGATAGGAATTTCGCCTTCCACCCAGCAGGTTTCCTGTGTAGTTTCTCCAAGATAATATCCATGCCTTCATTATTTAGGTTGCCATTATATGACAAATGAAAGCCTAGGTAGGCTTCCATATTGTCTGTCGCATGAATCTTGGTGGTCTGACAGATTTCTTCCCTAACATTTATGGGAGCCTAAGGATAGAAGAAAATTGTGGATTTGTTGTAGTTGATCCTCTGCCTTGACATCGTATCAAAGAGATCCATAAGCTCTAACATGGTGTTCGCATTTTTAGTTGATGCTTTACCCATAAGGATAAGGTCATCTGCGAAGAAAATGTGGGAGAAGTCTGGCTTTACTCCTTTAAAACGGATCGGTTTCCAGTATCTTCTATTAACCGATGTTTGGATCCATCTACTAAGTAGCTCCATGGTAAGGATAAAAAGATATGGTGATATAGGACATCCTTGTAAGCCCCTAGATTTTTTGGTAAATATAAGTAAACCCTAAGAACCGGAAGTCAAACCGGAACCCTAAAGTTAACCTAGTTCTATGTTAGTCTAGTGAATCTAGATCCGGCAATCCCGTGTTCTTAAACCCTAAACAACGAAATTGAGATGATTGTGGATAATGGTTCATAATAGTATAGGAAAGCTTAAAGATATCATATTCTCAATTTTCTAGTTTCTTTCAGATCCTAACGGGATCAATTTTTAAAAACCGTGCCTCGGTACATCGGATAGTAAAAATATTCCGACAATATCAATAGACTTTCAAAAATATAAGGTTTTCAAAAATATCAGTTTAGAATTTTTCAGTAACTAAAAATATCAGATATAGGTTGTTTATGCGTATTTTTTTTACTATCGATATTTTAATTATCTAGTCTACTATTCATAGTACTTTTTTAGTACTCATTATTATTTCACTATATCTATTTTTTCTTACACTCTACTCTTACACACTACCATACCTATACCTTACAATTTACCTTTCCCATATAATTTTAATCACATCACACTTTACACATTACTTTTTTTTATTACAAAACAACAAATTTAATCAATTTTCTCCCCATTTCCCCAAGTATGCCGTACACCTCTCTTTCCCATCACTCTCTATTATTTTTCTTTTTTAATTTATTTAATTACATCAAATTTTCACTCCACAATTCTATAAATACCCCTATTCCTTCTTCATTCTTTCATACAACTCATTTCCTACTAAAATTCTACAAAAATCACTCCACAAACTCTCTCTTTCAAATTCTCTCCCAAGTTCTCTCTTCCCTCCACAAAACCATTTCTCACATATTACTACAAACACTTTCTTTCCTCTTCAACATACATATAACCTTAGGTAAAATTTCTTACATATACTCATCATGTTCATATAACTTAGCATGAGCTTAGTGTATATTTCTTAGATTCAAGAGAGTTAAAAAAGCAATAATATGTTCATGTTTATATTTTCCATTATGTTATTATTGTTGTTGTTTTTATGCTTCCATATTTATATCTTACTAAATATATTTATGTATCTATATATATATATATATATTCTTTAGAGCATATAAGCTCACT
Source organism: Combretum micranthum (assembly GCA_024138025.1). NCBI lineage: Eukaryota > Viridiplantae > Streptophyta > Magnoliopsida > Myrtales > Combretaceae > Combretum > Combretum micranthum. Next base: position 811,910 of record JAMXBD010000012.1, on the reverse strand, counting down.
TGTTTTTTATTTATTTATTTATTCATGTTTTGCAATTTATTTATTTACTTATTTCATACAAATTATTAAGACTAGTTTTTTTAGTCTTAGACTTGTCCTTATCAAGTTAAAACAATTTTTTTCTTTTCTTTTCTCTTCTTTTGGGACTAGTCTATTCTTAGTCCTGAGATATCTTGATGAAGCTAAGGTTCCCAATACTTGACTTTACTATTATGCTCTTATTACATTTATTTTATCTTATTATGTTATTTTGATTATATTTCTCGTGACTACATATTCATGTTCATGTATGGGCATATTGATATTGTCTCAACAAAAATATGAAGAAAATATTTTTTATGAACTCTTTTCAAAAATAGACTTTGATTACTTAAAGAAAGGATTTTCATTTAAAAGCTAAGAGTTTTGCCTTCAAAAATCTTTTCCAAAAATTTAAGTAAACTCATAACAAGTCTTAGTAATAATGGCACATTAGAGTTTTAACAAAGGATACATAAAGTAAATTTTCACACATACTCTTTTCAAAGATGATAAAAAGGAAAAGTTTTCTTTAAAAACTGGAGATTTCAAATTCTTGCTTAGCAAAAGTTTCTTTAAACTTAATTGTGAAAGTTCATAAAAAATCTAAAGTACTAAGGAAAAACAAGTTTGGCAAGACCATCAAGAAGTTCTCTTTTTAAGAAGATAAATTTCTCTTAAGGAATAAAATTAGTGAACAATTTAGAAAATCATTATTACTTATTAAAGAAAAACTTACTTTAGGAAAAACTAAGAACAAGTGAACTTTAAGAAATTTTTGTCACTACTAAGAAATATTTAGAAAAACTACATTTTTCAACTACTAGAATGAAGTTGTAGGAATAAAATTATTTTGAAAAATTTGAATTGTTTTCAAAAGATAGATAAAGTTAAAAAGAGGAAAATACTTGTTATAATAATCAAAGAACTTTTCCAACAAAGCTAAAATAAAAATTTTCAAAGCATTACTTTTCCAACTTTTAGAATACCTTGTTTTACAAAAATCATTGTTGAGACAACACTACTAAATTCATGCATATAATATGATTCTATATATATATATTCAAAGGATTTTTTAACCATACAAATATCTATATTTTCGTACTAGATTGTTTGGATGAAGAAAAGCTTGAAAACAGGAGTTTTGAAATATGGAATGTTCGTGATGATTCTGTACGTCACTGTTCCGAGACCCCAAATGGCTTGTTTTGATAAAAAATAACCTTAGAAATGGATAGATCTTTTTGAATGGGTAGAAAACGGTACATTATATGTGAAATTCCTAGTTCAAATGAGCAAGTTATGGCCATTTTAAGGTGGAATTTTCATTCACACGAATTTTGACGAATTCAATACGATAGAGTTAGAAAATTTAAGTAGATCTTGGATGAAATACTCATTTCGGATATTTCTTTTGTTTAGATGACGTGGATCAAGATCTTCTCTTTCCGATGGATTATTTTGATTGATAGAAGATCGCTATGAACGAGTGAGTTTCCTTTACGTTTATGTATTCACGCATGTGCTTGTAGAATAGAGCACTAGAAGTTAAGAAAAGATAAAAATTGATATGCATGTGGGTTATTATAGGATTTATGTATGCGACTTGTTTTATGTGATCAAATAACAATAAGTATATCAAAGCCGATTTGTTGATCGTTATAATTGTTTCTATGTACGTATTGCTATGTATGCAATTATTGCTTGATCGCTTTAAATGAATTAATATCGGATTTGAAATTCCCTTAAACTAAATTGCTCATGCATATCACTTAGAATATCATTTCGCATTTTGCTACTACTCCTCAGCGTGGGGCTGGAAAGGTAAGCTGCCTAGCTACATCTTGAGGATTTAGGACGTTCGGGGAATACGGTCTCAAGTTGTAGCCAAGCCGGATCGATCGCTTTGGGTAAGGAAAGCCTAAAGACTAATAGTAGGTTTGTTTGAACCCCAAGATGCACGTAAAGTTTCAAGGAGGTCGATTGGGGTCCAGTTCAAATCATTCCCTAACCACCAATGGAGGGGTAAATCCATCATACATATAAAACCGAATAATCGTATGTAATGTTTGATCATATGGTTGCTTGCATTTCATATGCTTGATTAATGAACTTGTTTGAATGCTTGTTAAGAGTACTTTTGCGTAAGGATTATCTTACTAAGCTAGTTTACTTATTCTGTAATAGACTTTTGATATTGCAGGATCGTTATCTTGCACCCAAAACCACCCTATCTGTCTGGGTAGAGCTTATGCTTTGGGAAGCTTTTGGAGGAATTCTATTTTGAAGACTTAGCTTAGATTTCTTCTAAAATCTTCTAGCTTTAGGTATATGTCTTAGTAAGATTATATTATTATGGAGACTTACCAAGGGAATGCCTCTTAAAAATTGTGAGACTTTATATTTTAATGAAATATATTAAGTATTATTTTATATGTTCCACTGCGAATATCTTAAAATGCATTACTCTATCGGTCTCTCTTTGATATAAATGTATGGCTAATAACAATATGAAAGCTTTCAAGTGACTGAGGTAGTCATTTTTAAGATTTAATATTATATACGACGAGCTGTCACGTTTAGGATACTCATTGAGGCGTAACAATCCCTATCTAAGTTCGTGAGAGCTTCTGAAGCAGGGGGACACTTCTCCATTTAAGATAAATGAGAAGGAAGCAGTGGCTAGGCATGACCCGATGAGTTTGATCCAGCTATCAGGAGCATTTATAACTTGAAGTGCATATGTATCGTGCCCTATTCTACCGGTCATACGCTTTTTCTAGGTCTAGCTTCATGATCATCCATCCTTTTTCCCCCTTCTTTTTAGCACATGCATTAAGAATCTCTTGCATAAGAATGATATTGTTTTGACGCACTACGACTAGGATCGAAGCTTGCCTGGGTAGGACTAACTAGGAAGTCAAGAGAGGGGACAAAGTCTCTTTACAAGGATTTTCATTGCTACTTTATATATTTTAGTATAGAGACTGATGAGGCGAAAATGCTTTAGTCTGCATGCTCCAATTTTCTTTGGAATCAGGACCATGAGAGTTTTATTAAGTTCTTCATCGACTACTCCCGTGTTAAAACATTGTTGTATAGTTTTAATCACAACGTTCCCCACAATCTCCCAACAGTGTTTGTAAAACCCTGCATGAAGTCCATCAATACCTGGTGATTTGTTATAATTGATCGATTTAAGGGCCTGCCATATTTCTTTGCAATAAGGTATTCTGTTCAGTTTCACCTTGGACTCCTTGGAAATACAAGGTCCTTCAATATTATGGAAAATACTTTCCATTGGAGATTCCAATTTGTCTAATGAAAAACAGATTGGAGAAGTGGAGTATTGCCACTTTTTCTAAACCTTCCTCTCCAATGATTGAGTTTCCAACCTTATCCTCCAATAAGTGAATTCTTGATTTATTACGTCTGGCCATAATAGAGGACAAAAAGAAATTGGTACTTCAGTCTCTTTGAACGATCAACTTCGTTCGTGCTGTATGTGCCTAGAGTATTTCTTCATCTCGAAGGACGTTTTGTAGTTCTTTTTCTACAAAATAAAGTGAATTTAGATTCTCTTGAGATGGGTTGTATTGTATCAATCTTTCTAGCTAGGCTATACTTTTGCTAATCTCTTGCTTACTTCGATCAAAAAATCTGACAACATCTTTGATCCATTTCTTTAAGGTAGATATGAAGGATGAAAGGTGGGAAATAATGTTGAAAGAATGTTTATCCCAATTCCTTCTCACAAACTCCTCAAATTTGGGATAGTCGAACCGTATGTTTTGACACCAAAAAGGTTGTAGGTTATGTCTGTTAAGCATATGGTCTATTGAGGTTGTCAGCATAATTGGCTTATGGTCCGAGCTAGAATCTAGATGTAGCACTTTAGATTATGGGAAGAGTTTCATCCATTCTATATTCGCCCATATTCTGTCTAATCTTGATTTAATCAAATTAGAGATGTTCTTCTTTTTGTTTATCTAGGTGTAAGGGTTTCCTACAAATCCAGTATCCATCATTTCATAATCATTCATGTAGTTCTGGAACATGGTGGCTCTATATTGTTTAATTCCATTACCCCTACCCCATTTCTCTTCATAAGATAATATTTCATTAAAGTCCCCCAAAATATTCCAAGGACTTTTGATGATATTTGCTGCCTTCCTTAAACTATCCCATAGGAGTGATAAAGAAGGAAGTGGAATTAGAGATTGCCTGGACATGAAGCTGAATCTCCTATCTTGAAGAGAACAAAATTGTAATGATGGCATCTTTTTCATTCCATAAAACAATAATACCTCCACTGAGTCCCACAGCTTCCACACATGTGATCTTGTTAAAGCCAAGATTATTGCAGAGATCTTCAGTAGCAGAACGACCCATCTTTGTTTCCAAAAAGGATTAGGATATGAGGGCAGTGAATGCGCTTTAGATCTGCAATGGCATAGCATCTTTGTGGGGTATTAGCTCCTCGAATATTCCAGGATAAAATCTTAAAAGGCATATTAACATGGTTCGGATTATCGAATCCCATCATTCTTTTCATCCTCCATAGAGAGCATTGTACGGCACTAAACCTCATTGGTTTCCAAGGGGTCTCGCATTCTTTGCACTTGCATCTTGAACCATCTCGGGCATTGGTTGGTGATTAATATTACCGGATTTCTCTCCATGAATTAGAGTAGCCATGGTATTATATCCCCTATCTTTGGCGTAAAGATTTCTGGGATTAGATGTCTCTACACCTACCTGTTCGCTTCCTTTAGTAGAGTGTAAGCCAGTGCTCTACATGTGTCCTTCCATTTTTAGAGAACTATTGGTAGAAGTAGTATAGTTGGGGTTGTTACTTGGTAAAATCTCAAGAATCCCTCGCGAAGGGTTTGGAGATATACTCCATAGAACTGAGCTGGTTCCCTTCCCCTCATGAAGATATCCTGGTAAATGAAGGTTGGGATTTGATGTAGTTGGAGCATGGGGAGCTGTAGGGGTGTCGCCTAGAGTACCACTGCTAGGATATTGAAGCAGTGTCCTTCAAAGTTCACTAGCCATAATGCTGTATGGGGGTGCTTTTGCTAGAGTGTTTGAGAGTGGATGTAGAATATTTATTACCATATATATTCGGACATTGTGGAATATTCTTATGAGCTAAGGATTTAATTACACTGAATTGTTTTGATATTTTAGAGGTATTTGTGGTTGATTCCTCTTTCTTAGATGTGAAAGACACCGGTGTGTTTAGATTTGTATTCTCACTGTGTGATGCTTCAGTGTCCATCTTGGTGCCTTTTCGCCTTTCTTCTCTTGTATTTAGTAGCTTAAATGATTCATCCAATTTTGTCTTGGGAATGTACGTTTGCAAAGGGGATGGACTTGTATTTGGTATCTACTTAGACTTCAAAGAAGTATGCGGGGCCATTTTGATATGATTCGTGGTATTATGTGCTAGATTTGTCTCCATGATGGACTCTTTTTTCCTTAGTTCTCTATTATCACGTGCCAGATTTTTTTGTCCTTTTTTCCTTCTTTCCACTTTAGTCCAATCACCAGATAGGGGATTGTCACTAGTATCTTTTTCCACATGCTTTGGATATGATTGACTTTTGACTTGTATATGTGGATCTTCATTATTGAGGTTGGGATTAGCCTCCATTCCATCCTCATTGGGTGTTGTGGTTTCAACTTGGGACATCCACTATTTAAAGTATGGCCTACATAGTCGTATCTAATACATAATGAAGGAAGTCCTTCATATTGAACCTTGAACTTACACCCTTTGATGATAATTGTATGCACTAGAGGAGTGGAAAAATTTACCTGGATGCACAAACGTGCAAATTTGCCGCGTTCATACTATGTGGTAAAGGTATCAAAACGTAGGACAGTACCCAAATTCTCACCAATTCTCTTGAGTGCTTCTTTATAGTAGTATTTTACTGGTAACTCCTGAATTCTTGCCTACACTGCAATAGATTCAATGCCCTCCATTGAGGGTGTGAAATTGGGAACCCAATGGCGGATCGTAAGGAAGTGTCCATTGATGAACCATAGCCCCTTTTTACCAACACCTACCATTGTAAATTCTTGGCATTTCCTCCAAATCATTCTCAGCCGTGTGAGAATGGATTAGTAATCAGGATTAGGACCAATGATTTTGATGATTAGGGTTTGTTTCCACTTAATCCTAATCATTGCTTTCTCCTCTTATTAAAACAAATATGTTTGACGTACATGGCTTCACTAGAATGGGTGTGGTCTTATGTCTCAAGATCCATCATATGCATATTGGAGTTGTCTAAATCCGATTGATTAGGTTCCCTGAAAAAGGCAGATTCATATGCCCAGGGATGGAGGCAGCAGTTTTGTCCTTGTACGACATCTTGTTTTCCACCTCATGGGTTTTTTTGGTGGAAAAGTTCGTCTCGTTAGAGAAGAATTCCTTAAGATCTTTGCGTAGAATTATTTTTTTCCTTCGTTTGAAGAGGTCATTAAGGTTATCTTTGGTTGGAGAGGGGTGGTGGAGCACGCTAAGGTTTTCCATTAATTTGGATATTAATAGTTAAAAAGGTAGAGAAATTCTTGAAAGGTGTCATTCGAAAAGGTAAAACTAAATTGGTATAAAAGAGAAAAGATACTAATATGAAAAAGAAATGTTTCATTAATTGCGACAATATGAAAAAGTAACATATAAAGGTATAATTCCAAAACGTAATAATGAAGAGGTTAAGACAGACAAAAAGTTTCATAATTATATAATATATAATGTTGAAAATGTGTTATTATAAAAGAGTAAAATTCTATAGAAGTGTAATAACATGAAATTGTAATATTAGAAATGTATAATATGAAATAATAATATAAAAAAGTAATATTGAAAAGGTATAATACTGAAATGTAACAACGAAAAGGCCACAAGATGAAAAAAAATATTGAAATAATATATTACTAGTTATAACCCCACAATGCATGGATTTTTAAAAAATATATAAATGTATAATATATATTGTAATCTATACGGCTACTTAAAATAAAGTTGAGATGTGAAAAGTTAAAATTGAAGAGATATAATAGCAAGAAAAACTTTTGAAATTATATATTGCAATATAATAAATCATATACATGATATTTATATTACTCGTCAACTTTATTTTTCTTTATAAGTTGAGCAGTGAAAGGATTAAAATGATATGACTTTTGATGAAATGTAACAATATCATCTAAAAAATATACCATATTCAATATTTTGGCGGATATGGAAGAGGAGACCATGGAAGGGGAAAATATGGAAGTTACTTCTCAGGAGATGCCAACAACTAATTTGCAAAATAATCACGAAAATGAAAAAAAAAAAATTATTGTGGGTGAATCATCTAAGTCAAACAAATACAAGGCTCATAAGCTTATTAAATTGCAACAACGGATTAGACCCATATTGAAAGAAAACGTTAATCCCAACAATGACAATCCTAATAAGTATATGTAGATGTATGAATTTGATTACAAAGGTTTTGAGTTGAATTTTTTCTTTTGGTTTATGTAAACCCCTCAATTTTAGGATAAAATTGGAGTAAACCCTAACTCTAGTCAAACCAGAACTTCAAAAGTCAATAAGGATCAATGCATAGAAATAAGTTTATGATAGATCATAGTTCAAAATAATATGAGATAGCTTAAAAAAAGATTAGATTTGTCAAAATTCGATTCGTTTTGAACTCGAATAGGACCGGTTTCTAAAAACGTGTTCCCGTATCTGAAATAGTAACAATATTCCGATAACACCAAGAGACTCATAATAATATGAGGATTTCAAAAATATCAGTTTCGTAATTTTTCGATAACTAAAAATATAAGATGTAACATATTTAGACGTATTTTCTTTAGTATCAGTAATTTAATTGTCGATCTACTATTCATTGTACAATTTCTACTATTCGTTACTATTCACCTATTTCTACTTTTTCTTACAACCTACTTCTTACTAGCTATATACCTATTTCTTACATTTTTCATTTCCAATACAACTTTTTACATAACTTTTCTTACACTTTATTTGCTTTTCATTACAAAAATAAAAATTCAATCAAATCTCTCTTCTCTCTCTCTCTAATCACATCGACCACATCTCTCTTTCCCTCTCAATTTCTTTTATTTTCACTTTATTTAATTACAACAAATTTACCTCCACAATTCTCTATAAATATCATCTCTCCTTCCACTTCTTTCACACTTCTTATTTTTCCTACCAAAACTCTACCAAATTCTCTACTCAAATTCTCTATTCAAATTTCTCTTCCAAACTCTCTTTTCTCTCCATAAAATTATTACCCATATATTACTACAACTACCTTTCTTCTTATTCAACAAATATATAACTATAAGTAAAATTTCTAATATTTATCCTTCATGTCATGTAACTTAACATGACCATAGTGTATGTTTTTTAAACCTATAAGGTTATGAAAGCAACAATATGTTCATGTTTTGTCATTGTTCATGCCTAAACTCTCATTATATTATTGTTATTATGTTGTTATATTATTATTACTCTAATCTAACTTTATATATATTATTATGTATATGTATATGTATCTATATATTTTTAGAGCCTAAATTACTCACTAACTTCTCACTAACATGCTCTTATTATTATGATTTTTCTTTTATTTCTTTTTGGGACTAGTCATTCTTTAGTTCTAGGAAGCCTTGATGAAGCTAAGGCTCTCAATAGTTGACCTTATATATATATATATATATATATATATGTTTATTTGCTTCTTATATCTTTATCTTTCTTTACATGAATTGTTCTCATATTTCTTATAGCTACTTAATCATATTAATGCATGACCATAATGATGTTATCACAATAAAAATCTCTTCAAATAATAAAAGGAACTCATTTCTTTTTTAAATTGAAGCTAAATACTCCATAAAAATATAATTTTTAGCATTTAAACTTAAGATTTTAACTCAACCACATCTTTTATAAATTTTAAATAGGTTCATCATAGACTTGAAAACCACTTATTAAGTAAGCTTCTACAAGACTTAATTTTTAGTATTATTATCTCTTTTCAAAGTCAAAATGAAATTTTTGCTAAATTCTAATGTTAATAATTCTTTGTTATGAAAGCTTTTCTTATAAACTTATCTAGAAGGATTATACCACCACTTGATAAATATTAAGAATAAAACAAGTTTTTTAAATTAAGACAAAATCAACTTATTATTTTAGAAACCAACTTAGAGAAATAAAATTTGCCAACAACCTAAGAAAGTATAGTTTTAAAATGGTAAACTTATTTTCTAAGAAGTAGAAGAACATAAATCTAATGAAAGAACATATATTTAATACAACTCAAAACATTAGATACTATTAACAACTTAAGAAAAATTTTGAAACCTTATTTTTTTCAATCACTAGAAATAAAATTGGTAGATAACTTAAGGGACAAAATTTTTGGAAATTAATTTATCTTTGAAGAATTAAGAAGTAAAAATAGAAAGGAAAACACTTATCCAAGATAGCCCAAAAATTTGTAATTTCTTTCAAATCACATGAAGAGAAATTTTTCAAAGTCTAATTTTTCAAACACATAAGATAAGTCATTTTAAGAAAAATAATTGTTGAGACAACACCAATAGAATCATGCATAAAATATGAGTCTATTTACATATCAAAAGGATTTTTCCAACCATATATATATAAATATATATTTGTTTAAGAATTTTTAGGTAAAGAAAAGTTTGGAAAATCATATTTTTAATGGCTGGGAATTTTGTAACTATTCTATACCATGATGTTTCGAGACCCAAATGGCTTTTTATGAAAAAAATAATCTTATAAATGGATTTTTTAGTAGGTAGAAGACGACATATAATATGAGAAATTCTAAGTTAAAATGAGCAAGTTATGACTATTTTAAGTTGGAATTTTCATAAATCCAATTTTTACCGCAAATAGAAGATTGAGTTAGAAAATCTAAGTAGAAGTTATATGAAATACTCATTTTGGTTTTTTTTTTTTTTTTTTTTTTGTATAGGTGAAAAAAGGGGAGAAGTCTCGTATCCGGAAGATTACTTTGATTAGGAGGTTATTCGTGTCATGGTCGAGTGAGTTTATTTCCTTAAGTTTTCATACCCATGCTTGTGCTTATAGTGTTAGAGGCACTAGAAGCAGGAAAAAGACAAAAATGGAATATGCATGATAATATTGGTTGAAAGTATACTAAGCATATCGAGACATGAATTGTTATTAATTAAATTATGTTTTAATTACATGAAAGAATTTAATAAATGGATTCATGCATATCATGCAGTAGGTAACATTGCATTGTTATTATACACTTGGTGGGACAAGGGTATAATAGTATTGGTTGGTATAACCAGTAGTATCTACGTGTTGGCGAGTAGTAGTTAGTATAATATACATGTTTTGTGTTGGCAAGTAATAGCTGGTATAATCTACATGTTTTTGTGTTGGTGAATAGTAGTTGGTATGATCTTTAAAAGTTTTATTTTAAAAAGTATTGGTCGTCATTGACCGGTATACCTAACTCTGAATGAAGGGCATAATTCATTCAGCATATGGTTCTTAGAAAACCATATGTCTTGCTTGCTCACGTGTTTGATGCATCACATATGTTTGTTTAATTATAACTTACTTGATATCTTGATTCGAGTATGATAACCCGAGAATTTTCTCACTAAACTAGTTAAGCTTACACTCCCACAGGTTTTGTTGTTGTAGAAACATCCTTTAATATACCCGAGGTCTCCTTTTGTTTGGATTAGACCACGCTTTTGGAAAGCTTTTTGGGGAATTTTGATCAAGGGATTTAGTTAAGAATTCCCTTAAAATCTTTTGGCTATAGAGTTTTATGTATGCAAGACTTAAGTTGTATTATAGATCCTTAGAATTGATCGGGGGAATGCCTTATGTAATGACCTTATTATCTGGTGGATATATATTTATTAGTTATTGTTGGATTTATATTACTGCTTAAACTACATATCCCACTGGAGTCTCCTGTTGCTGTGTTAGACGCCTTACATATAATATCGAGACTTTCGCGTGACTAAGGTAGTCATTCTTAAGTCTTAATATTGTATGTGGCAGACTACCATGTTTAAGGTACTCTTTGGGGTATGATAGTTTAACTCTTTAGGCTAATGTGACAGGACTTGAAGAGTTAGGCCTAGCTTAAAGTAGGATGATCAAGGGAGATTTGACATGGTAGGCTTGGAGTAGGATCTGTTGGAATTGGCTTATCTGATTCCAACCATTCTCAAATTGGCTCACAAATAATATAAATGAAGGCGTTAATGGGCTTAGGTCCATAAAGGAACTTACTTCTATATTCACTATGAGAGAGACTCATCCTAGCTGTTAGTCGTCTGTCTCATCTGACGAATGATATCGACAACTAGATTCCTTATAAATACTTTTAGTCTCTACCTCATTCGGATAAGGTGAAATCTAGGACAATCGCTGTTGTGTTACTAGATTTTTGTCTTAGTGAATCAATTGCTTGTTTTACTCAATAACGCATGTGATCTTATGGTACTTAGTGAGGTTGATACTTTCTAGCTTCATCGCCTGTCATACGTGTGTTAGAGCCTATTGAGATTATCTACTCCTTCTCCCTACACTATTTTCTCTTGATCATTCTTGCACGTGTTGTTTCCCCATATCATGTGTAGCGCAATAGTCACGTAACACACATGATCATTTCATTTCGATCTTTACCTACATGTTCTTGGCCAAATAAAGGCACAACTAGCTGCTGCAATATCATCACAAAGAGCCAATGAAAAGATAACTAATATATGGGAAGCATCGCATGACAGCAGTCCTAATGGCAATTTACACTAAAACATATAGAAACATCTGAAAGCAACCATGGTCATCATAGTATGGCCATAGCTATAGTTTTACATTATACAAGGAAACAAAAGCACTTAGAACTCTTTTAACTATTGTTTTTAGATACTTTATGATCTAAAGGCATCATGAAAGCAGGAAGAGTATTAAAAAAATTACACACAATACATTTATTGATCCTACCTTTAAGATATTGCTAGAAGAATTTCAGTGTTATTTAGAGGGATGCAAAAAATATGACTAAAGAACTCACGAAGTTTAAAGGAATGAGATCTTTAGATTCATAATTAAGGTTAAATCTCAAAATCAGTTTAAGGAGCTTTATGACATACTAGGTAGGATATCAAGAAATTATTCGTGTAATAGAAAAGGAAATAGGATAGCTTGCACTTGTTTCACAAATTTGCCATATCTCTCATACAAAATCCTATTGAGATGAATTCAAATGAGATAAAAGGATAAAAGAGAGATCTTCAACTTTTATATTTTGATCTTTCCAAAAATATAGATGGATAAAGGTCAAAATCAGTCTTAAAGTTAGTACATGTGCAAATGCAACATCTTGATTTGTATTTTAACAAACTTTTGTGAATTATGCACATTTCTCTCATCCGAGCTCAGATCGAGGTGATTCAAAATCCTATGAAAGGCTAAGAGAGAGACCTTTAAATTTTGTATTTTGAGTTTTGCAAGATTCTGAATGCATTAAAGTAAAAATCGTGTTTGAAGGTACTGCTCATACTATTATGGCATCCTAAACAATGAATTGATAGAGTTTCGTAAATTAGACGCATCTTTTTCATTTGAACTCATATTAAGATGATTCAAAATTCTATAAAAAGAAGGGAAAGAGATCTAAAAATTCATTTTATTAGTTTTGATGGATTCACGATGCACAAATACAGGATAAGATGCAAAATGGCTGCATCTATAAGATTATGTTCTGATATGTTCAGGTTTGGTGTAGTTTCGTAAATTATGCGTATTTTTCTTATTCGATCTTCGATCAAGATGATTCAAAATTCTTTGGAAAGAGGATAAGAATATTTAAAATTTTCATGTTTTTTATTTTGATGAAATCAGCAAGCATCAATACAGAATTAATCGTGAAGTCACTATATATGCAGTGCTAGTGCCTAATTTTTGTTGATTTGATATAGTTGAGTAAATTGTGGATATTTCTCTCATATGAAATAATATTGAGATGATTTAAAATTATATAGAAATCTAAGGGAAAGAATTACAACTTTAATAGGTTTTGAGAAATTCTAAATGTATCAAGACCAAAATTCATTGTGAAATTACTGTATGTGCAACGCTAGGGCCTAATTTTTGCAGGTTTGACAAAGTTGAGTAGATTGTGGATATCTCTCTCATCCTAACTCCTTTTAATGTGATTCAAAATCCTATGGAAATATGAGGGAAATAATTGTAACTTTTATGTTTTGGGTTTTGAAAAATTACAAATGTATCAATGTCAGATTTCATCATGAAATTTCTATGCTAAATTAAAGCAACAACAATTAACTTGGTTTCAAAGTGTCCATTAATCAACCTCATATTAGGTTTGCTAAACCATGCTTAACCAAAACTAATGACATAAATATCAACATTACTCAATGTAGAGGACATGTACAACATTGATTAATGGTTTCTGTCAACAAAGGTTCTTGAATGAGGCACATAGGCTTTTGGAAAAGATGATAGAGGATGTCGAGATTAGAGAAGTCATTTCAGGTGAAGTAGGATATGATCGGAAAGGATGCTCGTTGATAATAGTTTCATGACATATGACAATAGGTTCTATAAATCAACTATTGTCAATGGGAAAGGAAGATGCTATGAATGATTTATTATGGTTCTTTAAAGCGTCAAGTAGTGAGTAGTTGACTTCAAACTAATAGTGGAAGTGTCTTGTGAAGGAAACTGCGAGTAACTGGGCGATAGCATGTTAAATGAGAGATACAACAAACAAATGGCCTTCAGAGATGAGCTAAAATGGCTATCATAATTAACATTAAGAAGGTTAAATGTTAAACACACAAACGAAATAATGAAGGAAGATTGAGCTAATAAAAGAGAACGAGTAATCCTTAAGAAAGTTGTTCCCAATTGAGTTGAGGAAGGCGACTAAAAGTTGTTCCTGACTGAGTTGAGCAGGATGACTGAAAGATTGTTCCCAACTAATTGAGGAAGACAACTGAAAGCTGAAAGTTACTCCTTTTTTAACAAATTTTTTTTAATTGAATACATGGAATGAAAAAAAAAGAAGAAGAATACAACTATTTGTGACAAAGGAATATGGACAATAGGGGTTTATGTTTAAAAGATGAAAATAAGGACGATATAAAAATGGAGCAGGAACATTGTCTCCTTTAGCAAGTGAAAATGAAGATGGAAGACTAAGTGCCTAATGTTATTCATCGTACAGAAACTAACCAAATGCAAGTACCTCACCAATGGTATAGAATAGTACCATATTGTACCAAATTTGCCTACTAGCATGTAGCATGCATGTGAAGTTAAATATCCATTCAAGGGCTGGGTTAGCATTGAAGTTAGTAATCATGGGCTTCATCATATGTAGCTAGCTTCAATGATAGGTACCAAGCACAATATGTGGTATTTATTTGCCATTATTATGGTCTATGAATGGTATGGATGGGTTATGGATTCATGGGTTTAATTGGACACATAAAATGAACATTGCTTGTTATAGACAACATAGAAAAATCAATAATAGATGTGGTGTTTTTACGAACTCGAAAATATTTAGTCAAGTGCAAGACATAAATTAACAAGTTAAATGTGATTGAAGAGTTTGCAAAATGGAGTAATATGTACATTCAACTCACCGAGGGGGGCAAATTCATGTATGTGAGTTAAATACAAAAAGATGGATTAATATGTAGAAGGAAAGTCTCTTATCAAAAGAGATTGACATCACAACATTGTCTCGGAAGCAATACAGTTTCAGCTTAAGGCAATGTATGTGGTCAGATGATATTACAAAAGCATATGCTAAAAGAATTCAATTATATGACAGCATTTTGCTAGACTTTTGCATTGTGAATTATTAAGGAATTAACGTACTAAGCAACAGTGCACCTATTTCATAATGGGCACATGCTGGGTGAGACTTTACTCATCTAATGACTTAATTTTTACCCAAATCCCTTTGATATAGGTTGAAGAATTTTGGTCAGGGGCCAAAATGTAGATGTATGAATTTGATTACGAAGGCTTTGTGCCAAACTTTTTCTTTAGGTTTAACTCTTTAGGCTAATGTGACAGGGCTTGAAGAGTTAGGTCCAGCTTAAAGTGGGATGACCAAGGGAGATTTGGCATGGTAGGCTTAGAGTAGAGTCTATTAGAATTGGCTTACCTGATTCTAACATTTCTCAAATTGGCTCACACACAATACAAATGAAGTCCTTAATGGGCTTGGGTAAATAAAGGAGTCCACTTCCACATCTACTGTGGGAGGGACTCATTCTAGTCATTGGTTGTTTGTCTCATCTGATGGATAATATCGACTGCTAGATTCCCTATAAATACTACTAGTTCTCACCTCGTTTGAATAAGGTGAAATCTTGGACAAACACCGTTGTGCTGCTGGATTTCTATCTTAGCGAATCAATCGCTTGTTTTACTCAAGAATGCACATGATCCAGTGGTACTTAGTGAGGTTGATGCTTTTTAAATCCCTCGTTCATCACTCGTGTGTTAGAGCCTATTGAGATTACCTACTCCTTTAACCTACATAATTCTCTCTTGATCATCATAATATGTGTTGTTTTCTTAAGTCACCAATAGCATGATAGTCATGCGGTATACACGTGATCGTTACATTTCAATCTTTACCCACACAAGATATAACCAAAGCCCAAAATGTTCAAAGCAATTCCTTTAACTAAATTATATGCTTATGGAGAAAAATGTTCACGATAATTCTATTCTTGAAAATTCTTTGCACTTTATGGCAGTTGTTGAACAACCGTTGATGTCTGGTAAATATACCATTGTTGGGCATATAATTCATAAAGGGATAATGTTTGATGATGATGATTATCCATACTCTAAGTCTATGAAGACTAGGAAAGTCACAGGGCCAAAAACAACGCTAAATACATTTAATGTCTAATGGATGGACCCTTACACTTGACGGATAAAAATATTAAAATTAGGGGTGGAAATGAACCAAGCATTTGATATTTGCTCGAGTTTGGTTTAAAAATAGTCAAATCGAGCTCAAGTTACTAGAGTAATTTAAAGAGCTGAGTTCAAGCTTCATATCTCTAATCCGATTAACTTGCAGGCCTAATTGAGTTCAAATTGAGTATAGATGTTAATCGAATTCGAATTGACATCAAGTATTAATATTATTTTAATTAGAATTGAAAATATTTTTAATAAATCGAGTCAAAACAAGCTCAATTGAGTCAAATTCAAGGTTATGTTGTATTACTTCGAGCTAGATTTGAGCTTAAAATTTAAAACTCAATCTAGTTCAAGCTTTAAAATTCAAGTTGAGTCGAGCTCGAGCTCAACATTATACTATTTCAACTCAACTCATTTGCACCATTAGAAATTTATTATTGCTTAAACTAGAGTTTGAAGAGGCAGGTTTGAATTGCACCAAACTCATTTGTCTAGGACATGAGTTCCACAACTTTAAAAAGCAAAAAATTCTTTCTTGTGTATCAATGTAAACTTCTATAGTCATGTCAATGAGAGTTGAGACCATACAATCAATCATTAGATTATTAAAAATAAATATAATAAGTGATATAATAAGTATTTTACTGATGCAATCACGATTAGATATGAATCTGAACCGTTAAATAATCAATAGAATCAATCCCTTAAAAAAATCAGGAATCATAAAATTTCTCAAATATTATATATATATATATATATATATATGTAAACACATTCTAGAACTTTTGTTTTAAGAGATTCCTTGTTTTCATGGAAACAATGAGATTTAGAGAATCGATGTAACTACACATAATTTAAATTGAGGGAAAAAAAAAAAAAAACAACATTTCTTGGCACGCTTCTACACTTGTTTTGTGAAATATCATAATTTTTTTATTGGTAGATCAAATCATAAAAGATTGTTATGTAGTTAAATAAAATTATAATATATTATATTTTTATATAATTTATCACATATTTATAACAATTTATAAAGTATACTATATATGGTAATTTTATAAGTAAATTTATTCCTTTTATTAAGAAGTGTATTATATACGTTCGCATGTGTCACAGGTTTTCAATTAGTTATAGTAGTTCATTATTACAAAATAATCCATTAGTTAAAAATAACTAAATAAATAGAGGGTGTGGGAAGAAATCATATATTTCAAAAAAGATAGGGCTTCTGGATTGTTTGGGATTAGAGAAAAGAAATATAAGGTATATAATCGTATTTATTATATTTGTGTAATTGATTCATAAGCATTCGTGAAAAATTAAATCATGTACTAAACCGTCACATAAAAGCTTAAAACTCACTAAATATGATTTCCAGCCAATCCATTAGACCCAACCTCTCCTGGGCTCAACCCTATGACCCAACATCCCACTAGGCCCAACACCTCTTTCATCATTCCCATCTCCTTGCAACCACCCAAACCCTTTTCCCAACTCAACCTTCGCCCATAATAATAATAATAATAATAATAATAATAATAATAATAATAATAATAATAATGATACATCTTTAATGGTACCTTGGATATAGGGATGGAATAAGATAGATATAGAGTAGTAATCTTTAGTAATAAAATAGAGTAGTAATGACTAATATATCGTTTGGTCTCACTATAAATGACATCAATACTATAGTAAAATTACATAAAAAAATTACTATATCCTTATCCGTATTCATGGTTTAATTATTGAACTAAAGCTTTAAGTATAAGGAAAAAAAATATGAGAAAATAGATTGAGAAATATCATTCTAATAAAAAATGATAATTCATTATTTGGTAGTGATAGGATTTTCGAATAATGGTTATTTTACAAAATCAAATATAGTATAAATTTTATAAGAAAAGAAATAACTATTTTATTCTTATAAAATTCACTAAATATATTACAAATGAGATACAATTAAAAGAACAAAAAAAAAGAAAAACAAGCCTAGTAAAAGTAGATGTTGATACTGATCATCGAAGATATTAATTTTTTGCTTCCATCTTTTATGAGTGTTTTGTTTGTAAATATTTCCAGAAAGCTAGTAATGTAGCAAATTGGGTAGTCTATTTTGTTAGGAGGGGAGCATGTCTTTTGGATTGGTGGATTAACATCCCATCAGTTCTCCCTAAGCTGTTATTTTTTTTTTTTTTTTCAGCCGAGTTTGTAAACCTTTCATCTTTGTTTTCGGGCTAGTGAATGCATGAATGTTTTTCTTGAAAAAAAAAAAAAAAAAGATGTTGATACTTCAAATCAAAATCTTTCTTGACATAAGGGTTGTACAGTTTATTATATAAGGAAAGACTTGAAATTTTACGGGCTCTCATGATTCATGGGGCCGACTGTAACTTCAATTTATCCCTTATATTAATATCTATTGTATTTATTAGCATGAAATCGACTTTAGGAATCCTCTGTTATTATCAAGAAAGGCAAATACATCTCACCCATTCACTAAATGTACATGTATTAAGTGGTACTACGTAAGAGTTTTTAATAATATGAAAATTTGAACGCGATTGGGCTAGAGTCAAATAAAATAATTTGAAAAAAAAAAAAAATCGATGCTCGTGAAGGAAGGTGGAATGGAGGCTCTTCCATACAAGCAAGACAATTTTTCTTCTTCATCAGCAATACCATTTGATTCAATTCAAAGCAAATCAATTCCTACAAAATAAGCCCACTAATGAAGCACTATCTTTTCTAGGTTGAATAACTGGACAAAAGTGGACTTGAAATCAGCAATTCCTTAGGATATGAGAGCATTTCTGATATTGCTAAAACTTCCTTGGCATTACAAACCTATTGTAAAAGACATATAACCCGTTCACTCAAGGAGAATAACTTTTCATTCCTTTTTCTTTTTGGAATTATATAGTTTTATGGTATTTAGTTGAGTGAAATAACAATTTATAATAAATCGCTATTTTGTAAAATAACCAGTAATAATTCATGCCCCCCACACGTAAAATACAATTTAATGGTTTATTTTCATTATTTGTCACAATTACTTTTTTCTTAAAAATATCACATATAAAATTATCATCTCTTTATAATAAAGACAATGGGTATTATAAACGTTTTACTTTTATCCTAATTATTACTTGTTTTCTTTTTTTTCTTTTTTTATATCAAGTGAATAATGTAATAGTTATTATAATTTTATGATATTTCTATTGAATTGGAATTCAATTTCCTATTTATTCTATACAACGAAGTAAATGAACTATTTATTTTTAAGTTGTTCATTCTACTAGTGTGTTTTGAAGCTTATCCCTAGAAAAACGAAATATACATATTTGCACTAACCATATTACTACTCAAAATAAAGAAAGAGATGGTAAAAATCTATAAAGATTGAGATCTCTCATCTTCTTTAGCTCTTTTTCTTTTCATACAAGATCTATAAAACTTGATGGTTAATTAATGTATATATTTTTTCAAAGTGAAATAATAACATATATCAATCAATTCAAACTCAATTGATACTCAAACTTGATTTAAGCCTAATTAAGTTTGCTAACTAATCAAGCAAATAAAATATGAAGTTAGAACTTTTCAACAAGCTAGTTGAGTGGCATGGGATTGAATTTGACTCTATCTTTATTGAATTAAATACCTGTGCTACTTGTATTACTACTCAAAGTACAAAAGGGAATGAGAAAAATCTATAGAAATTGCGAAATCTTATCTTCTTTGGCTTTTCCTTCTTTGTAGATGCAAGATCTATAAAACCTAATGGTTAATTAAAAATATATACATATATTCAAACTAAAATAATAATAGGGTTAATGTTGCATATACCTAAAATTTCCCCAAATGTATATATAAGTATCTAAACTTTAAAATAATCTATTTAATACATAATCAAAATTTTTTTTCACTAATGCCACATTAACTAATCGAGTCAATTCCATTTGTTGGCTTAGTAAGTAGCTAATAAAAAAATAAAAAATTTAAACAATTAAGCAAGTGTATTAATACACGTATTAAAGTTCCTGAGATTTAATCTGTCTATCTCATTGTCTAATTTGATAATATGTCTATTAATCTTGACCCTTTACGTAATACATATCACTTTTCTATTCATTGGGAATGCTAGCTCAATAAAGATAGTTAAAGTTTTTGTTTACTGAATGTTAAATTGATCATTTTAAAATTCATATAGTTAATTGTATATTTGAGAAATGATTAGATATCAAATAGGATATTGACCCATGATAGTATAGATGAATTGATTCAAACTAATAATCAAACTTACTAATTAATCATCGAGCAAAAAATATTCGAAGTTAGAGTTTGACCCAAAAGTAGCATATTACCGAGTCAAATTTGATTAAACATTTGATAAAGATGAAATAATTCACGCATAATTTGACTCGATTACATGCATGGTTCATGAATATGGGCACAATTTTATTTTCCTTAAAAAATTATAGATAGTGAAAACACAAACCCTCTAGTTCTAGCCTACATTCTGGATGTAGCCTATCCCGCTTTGGATCTTTTCTTTCCGCTTGGGTACGTGAAGCCTGTCGGCGAACGAGGAATCAACCACTTGTCTGCTTTCAACACGTCAAAAACTCGTTTTAAATGAAACTGTTCGTCGTATTCGCTAATGCTGTCTTGTCGTCCTGTGGATGGGACTTTCTTTATAGGTCTAAAGTTACAACCAATAATTACTCCTCGGAATATATTAAATAAATGAACAAAGTGACTAATAATTTATTGGTTTGACATGTGTTCTTATTTCCTTCTTCCTGTCATCATGATTAGGGGATTTCTCGCACCGAGGACACAGTCCGTTAATCATGTTTGAGTTGATTTGCTTTTTCCGTATGCATCCCTATATATCCATATATACTCATTACATGAAAAATTTTATTGTTTATAATTTTTTTATTAATAAATTTTGGTCACCATAATTTGTCATTTATCGCTCGAATGTATATAATTTTGCAAATTTTTATCATTCATGAGTTTCTATATATAATAAGTAACTTTTAGTCATTATAATTTATTACTTTAGTACTTGGATCTTTTTGATCAACATTATTTTCTTTTACTTATTTCTTCAAGAGATAAAACGTTTGTGTTAAAAAAAAAAAAAATCGATATTTATGGAGGGATTATCATAACCTTTCCATGCTGGTTTCACATTTTTTGCATTATTTATAATGATATAAACATCACTTGCATTTCATATAGATATGAAAGACCATCAAATAATCAGACAGCAACCAGCATAAAATATATTGTTTATACAATTGAATAATAATATTCATATAATATTTCTAACTATTTATGGTTATATATTGTTAAAATCTTAGATGTTATAATCTCTTAAGTAAATTTTTTGTATTATTTAACCTTGTATATACCTCCAAACAAGGTTCGTACAAAGGCACAAGGCTTTTAACCATTTGATTATAAAAGAAAGGAAAAGGTATATATTTTGTTATTGGTGTTTGCATGTTTTCTGTGTCCATTTTTTTTTTTCCTTCATTTGAATTCTTAATGTTTTTAAACTTGTATACAAAATAAAACTTTATCAAAATTGTTAAATTACCTGCCCATTGATGACACTTGTTAGCTTTAGACTGGTCAACTATAATTAAGTTATAAAATGAAAATATTAAATATATATAACTATATAATATCAAATATATTTAATTACACGATAAATAAAAATGATAATAAATACAAGTAAAAGAAAAGGTAAGAAAAGTAGGAAAATTGAACAAATCTGGCCACTTGATGGACGAGTCTAGTGCTAATCAAACGGTGTATTACATGCCATATATGGAAAAATTGAAAGCGAATTGATAAAAGTCCAATTTTTATAATTTTTCAAAAATATTAGTGACTCAAATAGATGGAAAAGAAATTTAAAGTTCAAGTAAATAAATAAATGTTAAAAAACTAGATATTTATTTTTCCTCAGGAAGTCCATCAATCAAAAGTACTTTGATGGAGAAATTGCAATGGTGGATACTGCATAGCAGGCCATTACCATTAGCATATCATTGCCGACATAGCGTGGACGGCGTTCAAAATCGAAGGAATAGGATTAAACAACTATTGTCTCGATGTTCCATGTTTGTGGTTTCTTTTCTTTTACACGATCGAAAGGGATTTCCGTATTAATTTGTGGAGAATCTTTTGTATATTTTCCCTTCAATTATAAAATCAGCTCTTTACGCAAACTAGTATATTTTTGTTCATCCCTTTTATAATTTATTTTTCACATGACAACGGTTGCATTGTATGCATATATATACAATATTTACCAACATATACACATGCTAGAATCGTATAGTGAACATACAAAAGAAATAATAATAATAATAAAATAAAATAAAATAAATTATACCAAATCACAAGTCCAATCTAGCTTAATTGAGAATATGTTTTCTCCTCCAACTTGGTTGAGGACATCTTCAAATTGAAAATTTATGGCTAGTTTAGAATGGTAAATCAAGCCAACTTGAAAAAGTTCGAACCAATTCGCTATGAGCAATGTTGATAGGCCTTGTTGAATAGTAGTATTGAACTATATGCAGTATTAAAAAGTAATCCAGTTCAACTTTAGTTTAATTCTTTTATTCAACCTCGATTCAATATCGATCCAATAAGGTTTGGTCATTGACTTTTAACCCATTGAATACTTTTACTTTACTTTTACGCAACGTTTGCAATGAAGAAAAGAAATGAGAAGGAAAAGACGAGAAATATTTGTTTAAATAGGTTGGAAATACAAAAGGATAATTATGCATGAAAAATAAGTATGATATTTATTTAAACTTGTTAAGATACAAAATTCCTTAAAATTTTAAAATCTCATTTTAGTGTAAGGGCATTATATTTAGCATATTTTCATTCCAAATTTTCCTCATAATTGAGAAAATGAATTTTTATGCCCCATATTAAAAAATTCATTTCCTTCACTTTCTCTTATTTACCCAAACAAAGAAAAGATACCACTTCTTCTCTATTTCTTTCTCTTTTCTTTCTTTCCTTCAATTCAAAGATAGTGTTAATATAAATGAAACTATCTGCTGCCAATGAAGAAGGGAAAAAAAAAAGAAGAAGAAGAAGAAAAGAACAGGAAAAAAAAAAAAGATCCACATGAATAATGCAGTCGCCATTCGATTTTGGGGTCTAGTTATGTAGTCATACAATTTGGTACGGACAGAATCGATGTAAAACCAACCCTAAGGGTGCTGTTTGACTATAATAGGCATCTGATTTCGTATGTGTAAACAGAAAAATTTCCTTGCCGTCTTCGGCACAGCATTAAGCAAAGACCAAAAAGTCAAACAAACTTCCATTTAAGTTGCTTTTGGGTATTTTAAAGATAAATTAATGATTTTTTCTTTATATTATTGGGAACTTCTATGTTCTGTAGATAATACCATCCATGGTCTAACTATAAAAATAAATATAATAATTAATATATTAAGTATTTCAGAGATTTAATCATGATTGAGTATGAATTTAAGCAGTTAAATTACTGATGGGATCGATCCCATTAAAAAATATGATGAGATCATAAAATTTTCTTATATTATTTTTCTTACTTGATCAATCTTGTTTGTAATTTGTAGTACCATAAATTGTATGCTAATATATATGAGTATAAAAAAATTTATGGTCTGTTTGTTTCATCTTATTTTGGTCATTTTGACATCTTATTTTGGATCAAACTGATTAGATACAAATAAGATACAAATGTTACATATACGCATATTAAATACTAATAAGATACAAATAAAAATCAAATAATCTAAACTGACACTAAAATAGAGATCATATTAAACCATATGATTTTTTTTTTTTTTTTTTTTGTGTAGGAGCACATGAGAATAGTTTAGATATGGAAGGATACACTATACTAAAATATTTATTTTTTTTTCATATAATATTAATTCCTAATTACAAACATGCTTAGTGAGAGCATCGCCATAACTGCATACTATTTTCTTTATTTCTTTGCCACCCGCAGCTAACCCATTACCAACATTTGAGATATAAATTTTAACAAGTAAAACATTAAATATATTCATACTTCATGTATATAGTGAAAACATCTCAATTCAGATAGTTATTTTTCATAGTATTCCCTTTATAATATAAAAAAAGCTATCGTTAACATTTTTTAAATTTTAATATAGATGGAAATAGTGATATAAATGAGATAAATCTCTATCTGTATATTAACAGACACTGATTTACTTAACTCGTGCTATTTAAATTTGTGTTTTGTTAGTTGAACTAGCTGTAGGACGTACGCACATGTAAAAATGGAAAGAAACTAATGAAATTGTGGTGTTTGGGCATTTTTGAAGTGAGAGGGTAAAATGGTGGAAGTCCATGGAATTAGTGGTTTCTCTTCATATCTTGAGAGAAAAGGATGGAAATCCACGGTAAGAAGCGAGATTATTAAAATGTCCACAAAAGCAAATTAAAAATAAAATAAAATAAAATAATTTTTTTAATCTATCAGATATATTACTTCTCTAATATCCTAATATATGCATTTGATCCGTTGATTTGATATTTATTTGACATATTTTTTATGTTTGTTTTAATCAGATTATTTGTTAAAAAAATATAAATTAAAAATATATATTTTTACTTATAAAAATACTATACAGATTAAATATAAATAAAATATAAATATAAATTATATAAAAATAAGATATAAATAAGATATATATCATCCAAACGAATCCTTTTCCATTTATAAGTCCAAACAAAAAATTTGTACAATATTTCTTTTATTTTTCTATCCAATCACATTGACCTATTTCTATTTTTATTAAAATAGCCCAACACCTACACAGCTTTAAGTTAATGTAGAATATGAACTCATCATTGCTACGTTCCGACCTGACTTGCTTGGCAACTGGGTACCGCGGGGGGAAGGGTGGGAGAGGTGGGACCCGCGGGGGGAGGGTCTTAGGTCAAGCCGCGTTTCCACATTCTAATTTTCAATTTTCAAGCACTCATCAGTTTTGGCCAAAAAAAAAAAAAGCAGCACTTATCAGTGTCCACGTTGCCCTCATTTTTTGTCTCATGGGTGTTGTCTTTTTCTTGGTATTATCTTTATTATTATTACTACCAGTTTCATTACATTAATATAATATACCATAAAAAAACGACATCACCAAAGTTTAGGGTCGCACTTTCGTTGTACATGTGTTTTAAGCATTTTTAGTGAGAAAAGCGATCCAGCTGGTCCCCACTGGGTTGGACGGTGATCGAAAATCCACGGCCGGCTTTTTTTTTTTTTTTTTTTTTTTCCGTTTCTATTGCTAAGATATTTGGGTAGCTCGATATATGATGACGTCATGAATTTGCATCCAACCTGTCATATTTGCGCGGAATCGTTAATTTAAAGATTTGGTTGGATTGTCCCAGTTTCATTTATATATATTAGTATTGACTTAGTATCGTTTCGATATCATCAATTTATAAGTAAAAATATTAATTTTTAATTGATATTATATTAGTATCAACTCAGTATATATTCGATAATAAAACAATACCAAAATGATATTGAAATGATAAATCAAGCAGGCCCTAAGTTGCCACCAGCCACTTATTTCAGTGATTTCGTTTATTGAAATATATAAAAATATTATTTTATATAAATTTAGATATTATTAACACACTTTAGTAAGCATGAATAAATTGATAAGATGAAAAAAAATAGGTTTTGTATAATATTTAAAACAATCGATTTCGAGGTACCCGATAAAATTTTTGGTATTTATTGTTATTTTTTTTTTTTAGGCCGACTTCATGTTTATCGTTATCCCACGCGTAAATGGTACTCTACGCAGTACACAAGACAAGACGCACTCCATTTTTGATTTTTCTTTTTTTTAAATTTGGTATTGATATTGCTTGAGGGTTAACGACGAAAAACTTATCTCAACTTCCATAAAAAGAATAATTAATTATTTAAAAATTTGATTTTTGAATATTTTAATATATGAATAAAATTTTAATTGATAATTTTTATATATAAAATTTATTTTTAATAATTTTGATATTTAAATAAAATTTTATAGATTTTTTCATCCGTGGAATAAATGAAATGGTGTATAAAAAAAGTCTACGAAAAATTTATTCGTGTATCAAAGTTGTTAAAATCAAATTTCAGGTATGAAAGAAGTCAATGAAAACTTCATTCAAGTATTAAATTGTTCAAAACCAAACTACAAGTTCCTACTTGTTTTTTTTGTGAAAATTTAAATACTATTTTTATCATTATCCCTTGTTTAAAATAGTTAATTTAGGATATGATGATATAGGTAAACTTTTTTAGTAAGATTCTAAGGATTTTAAAATAGAAATCGAGACTCGAAAATTTTGTGTTTGATCCTAATCTAATAAAAAAGTTATTGGGATTACAATAAGAGTGAGCAAGTACAAGGTAGATAAGGTATGGAGCATTATTCATAATTTATCCTCTAAAGTATGGGGTATGGAAATTTGTTCCGAAACCTATCCTATTGTATTTTATACCCACTTTATACCTTATACCATTGTAAAACCCATAAGGTACATGGCATCATGTGGAACTTATAGATTTTTTAATGAAATTTTTGTATTTTTTTTCTTTCTTAAAATTTAAGATTACAGTATTAAATATGATTTATTGTAATATATAAACTATATTATTTTTATATAATCTCTATAAATAACATACATTCGTTATAAATAACATGTAGAAATAAATTTTGAAACTGATTTATTAATATCTTAAGTTCTTTAACATACATAATTTGCTTATAGTAAAATTTGAAACTTGTAACAAATTCATGTAAAATTTATTTATATGCTTTAAAAAAATGTAGAATTTATAGCAAATTCCAAAATTAAAAATTTTTAGAACTACTTCTATATTAATCAATTTTAAAAGATAAACAACATATTTATATAATTTAGGAGTTCAAGTACATCACAGTTCTTCTAAAATTAAACTAATAAGTTCTTCAAAAATAAAATAGTAGAAGTTCTTCAATAATAGAAATTTTTGAAAGGTAGTGTTTAACTAATAATCTTAAATAAATGTAATCACAAAATAAAAAAATGTAGAATTTTTATTTATAATTTACATATTAACATAATTTTATAATATTGAATAGGAAAAATACATGATAACCTCGAACCTATACTTTTCATATATTGTAGTACAAGTTCTAAGGTAAGTATCCTATGATTCTTAATACTTATTTGGATCATACCCGGTTGAACAGAGTCCAACTGGGCACCTAATAGGATAAGATTACCTGTACACCCATAGACTTTAATATATGGAGCCACAAGTTACTTATGAAAAAGATTAAAAATATTTTAAAAAAAATACTACAAATTTTTGCTGAAAAGAAAAAGGTACCATGAAATTTTATAGCACCACAAACTAAGAATAGCACAAAAGGTTAAATTGAAACCCATTTGACAAGAAGTCAAAACTCTTGCATTGTCTTTGATATAAAGGAATTAGGAGATGATAACCGTGATAAGAGAAAATGAGAGGAGTTAATTTATATTCCTTTATTTGTTTTGAAAGGAGAAGACAAGGGAAGGGAAAATGGTTGTAATATTTCCTATGGATCACATCAATTTTTTTTACCCATTTCAAAATGGAAAGAATTAGGATGAAAATGGAGAAAATCTTTTGAAATTACTCTTATACGATTCTTTTTTTAATTACTTATTATCTTTTAAAGGTATATAAGTAATTTACCATTATAACTTATTTTGTCTTTTATAATAATTAATGTTTCGTCCATTTTCTTTCCTTTCATTATCTAAATACATGGAAGGACTCAAATACATAATAATTCCTCTCAGTTGTTAATTATTCCTTTCAAAATCATTTCTTGATGCCAAACAAAGTGTTAATTATTAGGAGAAGTCATAAACGGATGAAGCATTTATTGCAAAAAGGTAAATTACACTAAAATGTATCTTGGAGGTAAGTTCATTTAAGGTATCAACGTTTTAAGTGGTTAAAAAGATGTATGCAAAGTTAATTTCAAGCATCAACGTTTCGATTAATTTTAAATTAAGTTACTAAAATTTTAATGGTCAATTATTATTACTTTATTTGACTTACTTTATAAAATATCGATACATCTTTTTAACTATTTGAAATATTGATGCCTTACATGAATTTATCCTCAACCATTGACTCATTTTTTGAACTACTTGAAACGTTGATATCTTAAATAAAATACATTTCAATATAATTTACCATTGCAAAAACCCATAGTTTAATTAATAGTTTTATTTGGATTTTTAAATTTTTGTGCATTTACTAGTCACCTTTCCGTATAATTCTATATTAATTATGACAATCTCATCCTAATTTTACAATAATTATTATCCACCAGCATCCATAAACTTAGCAACACCTACTAGTGTTAGTTATTAGATCGGAAGAAGATAAACATCCATGATTAAACTAGGAACTTCTAAGGCTACCAACAGACTTTGTCTAGTTAAGCATTTTATAATTAATACAAATATAGTATTTGCTTTATTAATCTAATAGTAAAATTATGATTAGGTATCAATATGAGCCATTATAATTGAAAAAAAAAAAAGAACGAACCATAATTTGGAAGGGCGCATTAGGAGTAAACAAATTAAAACTAAAAATCTAGTAGGGTTTTATA
Organism: Combretum micranthum; assembly: GCA_024138025.1. Classification (NCBI taxonomy): domain Eukaryota; kingdom Viridiplantae; phylum Streptophyta; class Magnoliopsida; order Myrtales; family Combretaceae; genus Combretum; species Combretum micranthum. The sequence continues at coordinate 783,101 of JAMXBD010000012.1, read as the reverse complement.
GGCACGCAACACACTTTAAGCCTAACACCCATTTCTATCATATCAAAGACTAAGATTTAGTATCTTTTGGAAGACTTTAAAAAAAAAAAAAAAAGAGTGAAATGATTTATGCATTTTTTATATAAAAATACTATTGTGGTCGGATGGAAAAATGGACAATTTACAAAATTTCTTTTGTATAAGATATATTAATCTATTTCCGCTTTTTTTCTCTACTTGTAATTTCCTATTTAAATAATTTTTTTGGTCAATTTTTTAAACAAAATTTACACAAACCATATGTGTCGTAAGTGAAATTTATTGGTAGAGTTAGGGGAGTATTCTGGACCTACACACATTGAGTATAGTTAGTGGTGTGCTAGAGGTTGTACGACGTGGCTATTGCTATGCTTAAGTTAGTGATGGATATGAGAGAAAACTTAGACATTGTGGGATTTGATTACACAAGATGGTTATACCTTTGGTGTGTGGGTCTATATATAGGTGATGGTCATACCAGAATGGGAGCCCATAGAAATATTTGATACCTATGTGATATGTCCCTAAATCTAATAGTTGACCTGAACCTGAGGTGGTTAAAATAATCATTCATAGAGAATAGGCAAGTTGGTGTTCATTTCCTCGAGGAGATGCGAACATGGAATAGGTTGATGTGGACTTGCATATGTTGAGTTGTGATCAAGATCGTACGAAACCTTGGTCCTTTGAGGACCGAGGCCCTCATGGAGCTCGGGTACTAAGTTGGGCCCCTTGTTTGGTCAAGGCCTTTGTGAGGCTTAAGGTCCTCAATGGGCTGAGAAGCCTAGAGTTTGTAGGCCGAAGAGCCCATTAAGTAGATGTAGGGCCCAACAGTTTATGGATAGACAACATGTATTATTTTTAAATAAAATCAATCAATATATATGTCATAATGAAAATATAAAAAAAAAATTATTTTTTATACTTTCCACAAAGTGCATCAACTAGGCCTAATTATTTACTAGAAAAATTTTCAACATTATGAAATTTTGAAAATATTGATTTAATCAAAGGTTAGTCCATTTCCGCCGAATGATTTTGAGTACATCCCTACCATAGCGTAGAGTACATGCCCTTTAATGAGAGTTAAACTGCCAAATACAAACAGGATTGCATCAAATTTTCATGTTACATCACATTTCCTTCCAAACTTGAGATTCTATTTGAGCAAATATAATCAAAATTCTAAACAAAACCAGCACTCCTTTCTCTTAACTAAAATATATTATATTTGAATCTCCACTTCTTCATCGTAAAGAAAAAGAAAATAATAATAACACATACCAAGTAAAATTTATTATTTTTTTCTTAGAATTTTCTTAAATTTTTGTAACCATTATAATGGACAAGGAGAATCGAATCTAGTTTACCCTACTTGAAAAAATGCCACTCGATTATAAATCTATTTACCCTTTTTGCCCCTTATTAAGAATTATATGTTACAGGGAAGTACTTTTTTTTTTCCCCTTAAGAATCATATGTTACAGGGAAGTTTTGATAGTCAATATAAATGTACTGGAAGTGACTGGCGAATTTAGGTCACATTTACTACATGCTTCAAAAGCTGAAGCCTTTGTTTATTGAAACCATGTGCACAGAGATTTTCCTTCTCTCCGGAATCCTTCCGGCCGCCTACAAAAAAATAAATAATAGCCATCCACAGAATACGTGTGAAGATCAATTGGACCGTTCATTTATTATTTGACTATTAAAATAAAAAATAAAAATTAACATGGTAATTATTTTAATGATAAGTTCCATATAATAAAATTTAATGTCATAATTATTTATCACTAAGCAGTTCTAAAATGGACTGTAGAACAACTCCAGCTATGATAACTAAATCAAGAAAAAGTATTTTTAAAGGGCTAGTGGGGCATTTTGTATTTAATATTGCATTAATGTTTGAACTGAATCATAGAATGATGCTCAGATATGTCATTTGGCAAGATGACACGAGTGCCCGTTTCAAAATTAATAAATTAGATAACAGAAGTGTGCTGGATGCAATCTGAAGATAATGTTTAATATTGGTGCCTATACACAAGAATGTTATGTCTAATTTAATATTGAAAAATGTCACTTTTCTTTGTTCTTTTTTGCCCTTTAAAGCACGGACAATGGTTTTCAAAACCAATATAATCATAATATTCATTATTTACCAAAGACCAAATTTAGGCATTTAGATATATCATGTATATAGTTATACCGTGACCTAAAAATAAATATATATATATATATATATAATGTATATAATTGTAGCAAAGACTGCTTACTGATTTAAGGTCTGTTTGGATTATTGAATTTTTATCTATATTATAGTTGTATGTAATTTGTATATATAATTTATTTGTATCATATCTGTATTATATTTATTTGATCAGTTTATCAGTAAAACTTTTAGTTTTTTATTAGTATTTATTTTTTTTATAAATATCTGTTTAAAAATGATAAAAATATAATACTAAAATAATAAGAATATGATGAAACAAATAAACCTTAATATTGCTCTCTCGTTTGAAGGTATGATCCCCCTTTTTATTTAAATTTAATTAATTTTGTTTGACTGAAAAAGAGAACATTGTATACAAAAAGTGCAAATATATTGATCAATGAAAAATGCGTATTCAACTATACAAACAAATAATTTAATACGACATCCAAACAAATGAATATTAGTTTTTATACATTCATTGTTGTTTTAATCGTATAATAATATTCTGGAATTTCAACGGAGCATTTTTTTAATGCAAATGACATTACAGGTTGTTTAATCAAAATGTCACCAATGAAGATTGTCTAAGGAATTTATACTTTATGTATTTTTACTTGTCAAATTTCAAATTTATAATCAAATTTACTAAATATTTTATTATTTTGTATCATGTTATCAAATAAACATATCGAGAATATATCATCATAATCCGCAGCGAATTTCGAATTATCATCTACAGAACCTATAATAAAGATATATGAACAATTTAGTATTCACCAAGTATTGTAAATAAAGTTATTCCTTGATTTGTAAAAATGAAAGAACAACACCAAATGATCTTTGTGTAATATTTCAATACGACGGCTTTTGATTCAAAATAAATTAATCGTGGCTGTCAGTTGTCAGCAGCGCCAGCCATATGAAGAAGAAGATAACAGAAGCATATAAATATCACCACAATAACATATATTTTATGATATGCTATATCTTATTATTAATTTATTTATACGGCGCAAAGTTAAATTGCATGACAAGACAAACAAAGTCGGCTGAAAACTTTTAATATTGGCTATATTGTTTTGTATGCTCGTACGTTACATAAATTTTTATATAAGTTATTTATTAAAAAATAGGTATAAATAAAAAAAATAATTTTATTCATAAAAAATTAAATAAATTAGACATAAATTAAATATTATATAAATATAAATTAAATATAAATACAAATCAACCACGTACAATCCCAGGCGTTAATTTATATGAACAAAGGAATTTGACAATTATTGGAACCACCGGACTTACGTTAGGTCACACGTCACAGTCCTAAGTGGCGACGGCAGTTCTGGCCAACCACAGAGGTTGAGTCTCTCAGCAACATAATTGTCTCATTATGTACCTTATTTTTGTATCTTGTCAAATTTCCATTTGGTGGTAGTCTTAGAAACAAACGCAGCTCCCGGTAAAAAAAATAAAAAATCCTTGCCAAACCTTTGCAGTCCCAATTCTACTATTATATAACAAGCATAAGACAATGTAAGAATTGGCTGATCATCTCATTCGAGTAAAATAGAATAGCTATTTGTTTCTATTCTTCCTTGACTTATTCCTATATTTGTTGATATAACTAAAGGAATAATTATATTTTAAAAAATTTTATAGTCATGTCATGTTTTTAATAAGATGAATCTATTGATAAACTTATGAAAGTTTATCTTCTTTTTTTTTTTTTTTTAAGAGTAAGACACTTTTATATCTATTTATATCATATTAAAGGAAGGTACAATAAATAACTATTGTTTTTTCTCTTATTTCTTAAAATTGTAATTTTATTCTATGTTGAAAATTAAAGGCATAAACATAAAATATCATGTCTCATATAACAATAGGACATCGGCAACCTAAGTGTTGAATAGCCTATGTTATTACAGCCATATTGAATGTAATCACTCCATTACTGTCAAATCGTGTATAATAAATTCTTCCAAAGTCTCCAAAGTGCTCGGTCAAGTGCTCTTTATAGGAATTTGGTAAAAAATTTCAACAAAAGACAATCTAACCACATATAACCTGCAGAATTATATATAAGACTATCTTAAAAGAAGTATTTGAAGTATTATCTACCTAAACTCTCAATTCTCATACAAATAAATTTGAAAACTATTGATTTTTGTAAAACTTGTACTGCTCGTTCACTTCGCTGTAATTACAATTCCATTACAGCCTTATTCCTTACGAATAGCTATTACGCCGTTTAGTTCACTGAATAGCCATTCTACAATGAATCTCTATTACACAAAATATTGAATAGCCATTCTTTATTCAAACCTATGAATACCAATTCAATGCTGGAACTGTCTTTTTTTTCAAAATACCACCATTTAAATAAAAAATTAATAAAAAAAAATCCTATTATAGCTCTATTCCACTCTTCCATAATAGAAATTCCATTACAGCCTTATTCATTAAGCGAAGTGAACGAGCCGGTAATAAAAACATAACATCATATTTATCATATATTACAAGAAAAATAAGTTCAAGATATACATATAGCTAGGTTTAGATATTACAAACAAAGTCTTCTTACAAGCCTTATATAAAAGCCACAAAATGTAATTCAACCTATATCATCTAATTCAAAACATCAAAAGATTTCATAACTAGTCTATTACAAAATAGGAATTCCATCCTGGTCCATTGTCATATCTAATCCTCCTAGTCATCTAGGAAATCCTTAAAGTCGGTACCATAACCCATATTCGCATGAAACTCGTCTTGATTGTCACCTGAAATAGTTAAAACATGAGTCAAATATCCAGTACACAAGTAACGAATACAAATGCGAAGTGATCCACACATACTTAAACTAAATGTAGATTATTAGTTAATCTTTAGTTAGCCAAACAACACTGGAGTATTCAAACTCTGAACAATAGAGATTTCTGGGGAAACCTGAGTAACGATCACGATGCTCAGGGGGTTGATATAAGTAGCTCGGATACTCATATCTCCTAGATAATTTTATCTAAAACGAAAAAATTATCTCATTTAGGGTTTTCAGTCGTTTCTCGACTTTACTTAACTCAATCCATAATATCACCTAATTCAAGTGTTCCCTTCAATATTGAATTAAATCATGTTATATCCTTTCAAGGATAAGCAAGTGTTATACCGATACTAAATACCCTATTAATTACCCACTAAACCACTTATAAAAGTCATTTCAAAATGACAATGATGGTCTAAGCACTTAAAACTACCATGCTCCCAATCTGAGCAGGGTACCGCTCTTCGAACCAGATTCAACGGTGTAAAAACACTCATACAAGCAATTATTAAATTTTCTTAATTAAAAGTAACTTTAAGGAATGCCTATCCTAGTAAAGAATCAAGCAAGTTACTGTGTACCTGAAATAATAGGGTTAGCCGGGGGATGATCTATCACTATACAAGAAAATAATGAATTCTCACTTAGTTCAAGCACTAACCAACTAGTTTCAAACATAACCAATCAAAGAAATTCAAATAAATTATTACAAAGTCATAACATATTATTTAAACATTATATAATATCATACAATGCTCAACAAATATTCAATTAATTATATATCAAGCTTTCGAAAATATTGGAGGAAGTTTTTAAAAATAAAAATTGCAGGGGACACGGTGGCCTTCAATGCCGGCAGCGTTGATCCGATACACTCTGCACTAAAACTTAACGCTTGCCATCGCTGGCAACATTCAATAATATGCCGACAACGTTATAATCTACACGTTACGGCTTTAAGCCAGTGTAAACTACAATTCCAATTTTCCAAAATTTCCAAGAGTTCCACGAGATTGGTCAATGCCCATGGATACCCCCAACACCAGCAGCGTTGCTATATACACCGTTAGTGTGAGATCTTACACCAGCGGCCTATTTCCGGCGTAGACCCCTGAAACAAAATTACATGATTTTCACGAATTCTTCTGTTTTCTTTGTAAAATTTACACATTCAAAAATCCTCCAAACTCAATCTAAGCTTCCCAAAACTTGTTATATGTTTTTAACACCATTCAACAAACACTAACTCCTCTTCAATCCATCAATCACTCAACTACAACATCACACAAAATTTGCATTTCAACTCTACATGCCCATTACACTACTTAACCCTTTGCCATCCTAATACAATCATCCCAACACTTCCAAATTCATATAAAACATATACTACAAACTCCTCTAGCAACATAATACTACTCAAACTACCATCAATATATAAAAATCATCCTATCATCATTTTGCATATAAACCCTATTCTAACAAAAGCATAACTTAAATACACATAAAGCAAGAGAAACACAATTACCATATGGACTTTGTGCCTTGGTTTAGGAGTTTTGTTGCAAGCCTTTGAGAGTTTAAGTTGTAGAAGATGAAGGATTTAATTGTATATGGACATGGGAGAGTTTTTGAGAGAGTAGTAATGAGGTTTTGAAGCTTTTTGGTGTGTGTTATGTTGGTTTAAAATTTTTGGACGAATTTTGTACTTTCAAAAGTTGATAATTATCCATTTGTTGACTTTAGTGGCTGCCATAATTAAGTCCTTTAATTGGCTTGGCTTTGGCTAATTAAATGTGGTATTGGGCTTATTTTATAACTGAAATTTTCTACTTAGAGTTCGTTTAAATACATGCATAACTTTACTTGTTCTAATCATATTTCGTACATTCTAATGCAATAAAAATTTCTGAACTCAATATTTAACCATTCTAAGGTATTTAATTATTTTTAACACAACAACACAACTCATTTTTCATGCATCAATATAATTCACATTTATCACATTTCTAAACCATATATAATTTCAATAACACATTTATAAAATATAAATTGGGAAATTCATGGTTATTTCAATTAGTCATTGTAATTGGTCTATATCCTACTCACACTAGGTAGCAGATGCTTGATTTAACTAATACTTTTCAATTTCCTAGTCCCTGTAACAACTATTGATAGTTGATCTTATGATTTATCTATCTTCATTAACCTTTGATATTGAATCTCCTATTCCCAACAGTGTCGCCTACTCTAATGGTTATTGTTGTGTTTCTTGTAACTTATATAACTTGCTACATATTGGGTAATAGGCATCTTGTATCTATAACCTACATGCCCTAATGCCAAGTGATAAGCATCAAGTAATTTTTTCACTAGTCAACAACCTATGTAAATCGATTGAGTTGGCTATATTAGGTTCAACAACACATAGATGATTTATAAGTAAAATATAAGAAAATAAAGTACATCCATCAATTATATAACAATGAGGACAATTACTCACCTCAGTTACCTAGCAAGTTACCTTTCTCTTTAATGAGGATCATTTTTTTTGTTAACCATTGAAATCCACTTATCTTTAAAACTTAAACATTAAATGTACTAATTAAGTTCCATATGAGGGTTCCATTGACCTATAAAGCCATACCCCATCTTCATTCATCATTTCATCATAAAAGGTTATTAGACAAAATGGTCCTATTTCAAACAACTAATTAGGAGGATTGATATATTACTTGACATTTTCAGCCAATTGATGAGAAGAATTTATCGACGATTCTATGAAATTATAAAAGAACATTCTAAGAGATCAGTCAAATTGCTAAGTTTCCAAATTTTAAACCTTTTAATGATGTATAAAATTTTGCTTTTCATTAGCTGAACTAGAGAATTTCAAGCAAAAGCACATTGTTAAATTCTTTCACATTCTAGACTCAACTTCATTTCAAGTGATTACAACTTCAACACACATATAACGTCCACACATAATTTCACTTAACTTCAAGCTATCGATTCTTAGTGAGGAAAAGGGGGCGGAAAACCGTGAAGTCTCAAGCCTTTATTAAGTTTACAAATGAACCGTATTGAAATATTTGATTTTAGGCATTCCAAATTTACTAATCCTTATTGAATGAGAGGAGGTCTTCTTGTTGTGTCTCTCCTCTAAACCTTTCACTATGAAATTCTCAAATGGCATTAAAAATCATAGCAATCTCATCCCAACCTCAACCCCCCACCCCCTCCCCTTTGGTGTTACCATTAAGCCTTCACCCTCACCTTCCTTTATCTTTTTGCTCCATCAAAGGTTATCCCCTCAACGCTTTTAGGTAAAGTGGGGTAAGAAAAAAATCCGCTAGTGTAATGAATATTCCATTAAGGTTAATTCCTACTTCTTTTAATCAAATTTCCAATCCATTGTCTCTTATTAATTTGTATTATTCCCTTACCATTAGTTGGATTCTTAGGATATTGTACTTTTTAACTGCAAGTTTAGTCGAACGAATTCACACGGTCTAATCTATTATTATTTGTTTTTCCCCAGAAGGTCAAAAAGCATTCGAATGGATTTCATGTGCGTGTGTGTGTATGCTTGGTTGAAGTTGAGTGTTAAGTATTAATTTGTTTTAATTCAAAGAAATATACTTATTTAAATAGATAGGATCTATAATCTAAATAAGTTTAATAGAGTCAATCTGATTTTGTTCAATGGTACCACGAGACAAGCTTGTATTCAAAATTTCTGAGGTCGATTGGTCAAATTAAGCTCAAACTCAAAATCAATATTATACAGCTCTTATCGCTACACCTGATGCCTTGACTATTTGAAATGCAAAAATTCCAATCATGTATTTCATATTTATAAATTACACACCATGTATTATTTGTTTTTATTTTATTAACCATACCAAAATGCAATAGAATGTTAAAAAAGAAAAAAAGACAAAAACATTTTTGCAACTCAACAAATGACATTGGCCATAGAATCCAAACTAGACGTAATATATTTCCTAACCAGCAAATAAATCAAGATGGATTCAGAATAAATTAGGAATGAATTTTACCATTTAGGATAACATTCCTATAGAAATTGAACGATTTAACCCCCCCAATGGCTTAGCAAATAAGCTACCAAAATCTTAACATGGAAGTTTCAACCTAAGTAAATTGAAAATTAATAAATGATTTATATCCAACAAAATTGATCAAAATCAGATATTTCTATATTCCAATGGTTGATCGAAAACGATTACAACTCTTAAATTAAAAAAGGAAAAACAACAATAAAAAGAGAAAAAAAAAAAAGATAATAACCCCCTCAGTAGCTTAGCCAATAAGCTAACAACAACAGGAAAAAGTATATATTATATATTTTTCCTTATTGCAAAAAAAGGGTGTCATTTACTAATCTATTCACATCGACCAACCATGGATTTTCCAAATTCTTCTTTCTTCCCTCTTTTTTTTTTTTCCCCTTCTTTTTGTCTAATTTTCCAAAAACTTAAATCGACAAAAAGCAAAATATAATTAAAAAGAAAGCAGAGTTAAAAAAAAATTTTCCTATAAATTACTCCTCGGCCTCCGGTGGAAGAAGGTTAAGATCCAAATCCAAACCCTTCTTGGGTTTGATCTCCACGTCACGATAGTTCAAATCGATAACCGCAGAGCACGAGTCCGACTCGCTCTGCTGTTCAGATCTAGCCCGTCCTGAGTCGACTGCCCCAAAGTAAAAAACCGGACCCCCTGCTGTCATGCCAGCCACTTCGGCCGCCTTGTACGGAAACCAACTGACAGGACCGTACGTACCACCTGTTCCTCCTCCCGACAGAAGGTTGAGGTCAACCCGTGGAGTGCGTTCCATTCCAAAGGATTCCACCGTGCTTTGCTGGCTCGTACTACCATTATTACTATTATTACTATTGTTATTGTTGTTTTTTCCGTGGATCTTAATATTGGCGATGCTTATATTAGCATCCACGGGAAAATTAGTCTTGGCCTTGGCGCCGCGGAACTGGATTGCTGCGGCGTCATAGGCACGAGCGGCTTCCTCGGCGGTGTCGAAGGTGCCGAGCCAAACCCGGGTTTTCTTCCCGGGATCCCTGATCTCGGCGGCGTATCTACCCCATGGTCTCTTCCTGACGCCCCGAAAATGAACCTCCTTGAGACAGGCGGAAGCCGCCTTCTTGTTGGGTGCCATTATTCCCGGTTTCATGTATTCGGACAAGAGAACAAAACCGGAGATGGGTTCTGATTTTGATTTTTGTTTTTTTAATGATTTTATGTGTAGAGGATAAGTTTTAGTGGGTAGGGTCGATGGGCTTTTATAGAAAGGAAAGAGGTGAAGAATCGGCGAGTAATTTAGAGAGAGAGAGAGAGTCAATGAGGTGTTTGACTGAAGAGGCGGCTGGTTTGTGAATAGAATATTTGAGGGGACGAATTTTTTTCCTATTCTGTGGTTGTTCCTTTTTGATTAATTACTGTCGTTTGATTGGAAAATTTTAGTTAAAGTAAAAAAGAAATTATTATATGATGATCAAATGATGGATTGGATAACTGTTTGTATAATAATTAAAATATTACCTCATTTTTTAAATTATAAATGCTGGAAGATATAATTACTGTCTTGATTATCATGGTTACTTAGTAAAACCAAGATTACATAAGAGAGAAAAATGGGTTACTATTTTTATTGAGTTAAAAAAAACTGTAAAAGCCTAGCAGACTAGCTTATTGAAAAATTATAAATGCTTGAATATACTTTGAGACCTATATATTTAATTACAAAATATAAAAGTTTTAAACCATAAAAAAGTAAGTGGAATTGCAAAATTTACAAGTTTCTTTGTTAATTTGATTAGAACACTAGCTACAAATATATTAGTATATTAAAACGTACCGATATATGTAGTAAAGATTTTTTTTATGGATAATGTTTGAAGGATTTGATTAATTAATTATTATTATTTTAAATTTGTGTTTTAATTGTGTTTCTACTTATTATAATATTATATTTAAGAAAAATAAATAATTTAATAAAAAATATTGTTTATTAAAACTACTAAAAATTATACCATAATTTGTTAATACAATTTAAGCTACAAATGAACCAAACTATTTGAGATTGACTTAGCCCAGCTTGGCTCAAGCTTATTTAATAAACGAGCCGAGTCTGAGTTTTTAGTCAAACTCACAAGCCCATTCATGAACAGACTCATTAAGAGCTTGTTAAACATTTTTTTATAATATTATTTTGTTATGTGTAATTATATGTATTAATATATATAATTATATATTATTATAATATTGTTATAATTATATATCATTACTTATGTAAATAAGTGCAAAGTTAGACTTGTTTAGCTAAACGAGTTTAACAAATCAAACTCAGGCACACAAATCGTTAACAAACTCGAGCTTAAGTTTATATTTTACATGCTTGTTAGAAGTCAGATTGGGCTCGAGTTCATTAATTTATTAAATGAAACAAGTGCGAATTTCAAAAACCCAACTAAAATTGGCTTGGTTGTGGTCTTAAATACAATATTAAGACAACAAATATATTAATCATATACAATGAGACGAGCTTTTAAGGATGCAATAAAACAAGTTGTTTTAGGGTATCCGACTTGCTGAAATCCCTATAGGGTTTTAGGAAAAATTTTATGACCCTATAGGGTTTAGGGTCGAGGAAACTTAATCCAATAAATTATAATAAAATATAAAATAAAATAATTATAAAAATTCAACTTAAATAAAAAAGAAGTCCTAAGAAGCAAAATCTCTTGAGATATAATTTCAGTAAAAGATAATTGTATAGATTACTCAACATAATGATGTTTTTATGGTTTGATTAGATGTTCAAACGATCCATGCATGCATATTTTCTAAGTTTGTGTTACCTTCATAAAACATGCTAGTCTAGATTTTATGATGCACACTAAAAATATTATCTAACACAATTTCATCTTCTTTTTTTCAATGGAAATAAGCAAGAACATTAAATGAGTGATTTTTGTATTTTACCATCTTTACTTAAATTATTTTTTAAAAAATAATAACATGCAAAAATATCCTTCAAAAGAAAAAATAAAGAGCCCTAAAATGGTTAGATTTGGTCAGGCTTGAATATGATATGAAAATTCTATAAGATTTTGAGTGGTATTTAAAAGTCTCTGTAAAAAATTAGATTAGATTCGAATTTTATATGTCCTGTCCAAATCCTAGCCCATGCATATGGGACGCGTTGTGCCGTGGTAACTAAAGAAAACAGGAAAATTCTGTTTGTGTTGTGTATTAAAAATGGGAATGGTGGGTGATAAATATAGTAAAAGGTGTCGGTACTATGTGGATGTACGTGGCATGATGTTTGTGTCACAATGTGTTGTATCATCATAAGCATATCATCATCCAACGGCTACGGAAATAGAAAATTTAACGCGCAGATGATTGCGTGCACTAAAGGCGACAAACCCCATCTGGCATCTTCACACACTCTCCATGCTTCATCTCTCTCTCTCTCTCTCGAGCGTCACCTCAGGCTCAGGCTCAGTCTGTCCTTTTCAGCTTGTCTTATACTTCAACGCGGCGGCTGCGGAGTGCTGATTAGGTTTTCGGCTCGACTTTGTTTTTCAAAGTCAAATCAATACGCTTTGTCCACTGCATTATTTTGCTGTTGGAAATTATTTTATTTTATTTTTTATAAAAAAAGTATTTATTTTTGTTTACCAATTTAGAAAAACCACACTTTTAGTGTGAAAAATTCATGCCTCTTTATTAACATGCATTCAATTGAAAGAGATCGGTGTTAAAAGTTGGGATAATAATTCCTTTCAAGTTATTAATAAATATTACTGCTAGAGTTATCAAGGAGATTTTCTTTTTCAAATACTTAAAAATTTTATGTATTTATTACTTCAAATTTAAAAATATCAGTTTGTATCAAAATTTTATCTATTTCTATAATTGATTATCTAACATTTATTTATTTTCATAATTAACTACCTAAATGAGGTTAATTTAGGTTTAATGAATGACATCAATAAATTTTTCAAAAGTAAATTAATATTTTTAGAATTTATACAGTTAAATATAGCAATAGATAAAGCAAATATAAATTTGCCCTTTTCTTTTTCTTTCAACGATCAACATATTTTTGTGTTGTGTTGTGTGAATGAAACAGTTGAATTAATAAGAGAGCAGAATTTTGAGAATGTAGAATGGTATGTAATTTTTTCCTTTTTTGAATTTGACTCCACGGCACGAATGTGATTTCTTTTACCAATCGTACCGTTGGACTCTTACCATATACATGTGATAACATCAACAAGGAAAAGAAAGAAGAATAAACAAAAAAAAAAAATAATAATAATAATAAGGACAATGGATTAATTATGCAATTCTTATAATTCAATAAAAAAAATTCTATAATTTCGTGTTTTCTTTAATAATACTAATCCAATATCATCATCGAATGGTTTAGATCTATTCTAATTATGATTTAATCCTTAACCATTTTTTCCCCATGGAAAATACTTATTAAATCATATCATGGACTCATGATGATATATCATGTTTCCTATTTTAACTATATGCGATTTGGGTGTTTCATATAATTGAGTTATATATTGATTTAGTTTTATAACTCTATAAAGATAATATTATAATGTATTGATCATTGAATAAGACCATCTTAAGAAATGCTAAAGACTTTATTAATTATGAAATTATCTGGATATTTGTTATTATATATTTCATTTATTTTGGTAGTCTGTATTCTAAATCTAGACTGGAAACCTAACAATATATAATAAGGCAGAGCTAAAAATAAAGTTGAAATTGCTGTTGGAGCAGCTAATTTCATAGCTAAAGTAATCTCATAACAACTCCCTTATAATTTTATTTATATTATATTAAAATAATAATGGTATATTATTATTCTAACCATTAGGGATTATATGAACATATAATCTGGTCGGCTGTCGGCACACAACTTCTTAAGTAATTTCTCAGAATCTCACAAGAACTTGCTATGGGCCGCTGACTTTCAGATACATATGGTGGGCGCAGCACCTTCTGCGTTATGTGTGTCACGCGGGGAGTCAGGACTCAGGACTGCCTCCGGTGCTCGAGACTTATTTTATATATTCTGTTTTTTATTTGTATTTATATTTATATTTGTTTTGTATTTGTATTCAATTCATATCTTTTTTATTTTTTTTATTTATGAATAAAAATATTTATTTTTTTATCTATATCTATTTCTTAACAAATAATCTATTTGAAAAGGTCTTTAGACCGGCTTAAAATTCCACGTACGTATCATCATATAAGGTAAAGTCTGTTTGGACATTTTTATTCTGAGCTTTTTATTGGGTTCTTAAAGTCATCTTTATTCGTCGCCACAAAAGTAATTTAAAGAGCCTATCTGCTATATTTATAATAAGGACTAAGGTAGATAAAAGGAGTCATTAGAAATAAATCATCTATATGACCTTATCAATAAATTGCTAAGTTTGCTAAATCTATTATAAATATTTATAGGATAAAAGTTAAGTATCGGTCTTACTTAGCTAAGGACCCGACTTTATAGGTCACAGCTCACAAACTTTTAGTATAAGGAATCACGTTAAAGACCCCGGAATAAAAATAGTTTTTAAATAAAAATTAGTACTTATTTAAAGCTTCCTTTTTAATTACTAAAAAACTTCATGTGAAGGTTATTAGCTTAGGTCCTTGTCGTAAGAAATTTAGAATAAAGATAGCCTTAATAAGTGGACATATACGTCCATATAACCAACTAAAATAATCGGCCAAATTTTAAGGAAAAAAAAATAAAAAACCACCAATGACTTTTCTAAGCGGTATAAATAGCTACAATAGTTCGAAATAAACCACTTTTATTACTACATTTAGGTCAGTGGTCAAATAAAAGAAAGGAATGTTGTGGCCAATGTCGGCAAACTTGCAACATTTTGACTAATATCATACAAATACGCACAGTTATCAGCAATAGGTTCAGGACTCCTTTGCGAATAGATCTTGTTGCCAGACCTCATAAACTTAAAATGTTTCTAGAAATCATAAGTCTTTATTTTTTTCCTTTCTCCTACATATAAATAATAATTTATAATAAAGGGCAAAAGCGTCATTTGTTGAAAAATAAGAAGGTTTTATGGTCCATCCTAATGTATAAATTTATGCTATGTTAAATGGCAAACACGTGATTAGGTTAAGAGAAGACACAACTATACACTACCTCAAGGCCACCGAACTTGGCTTTTACGTCGGCAGCGGCGTTGGTGGCCAACCTTCATGGCCTCATATTGGTCTTTGAGTTATAAGCCACCAATGTAAATTATAGGCCGCCGGCCTATGTTCCTTAGCCGCCAACCTTTGTGCCAGCGTTTATGTTCAGAATGTGTAAAGATTTCCAAGTCTTTTTATTAATCTAGCCCTTTTGCTTCTTCTCCAAAGTCTTTCCTAAGCTGTAGATAACCTCTCTCAAGCCTTTGGAAACCCTAAAACCTCTCCTAAGCTCTTAGGAAAACCTAAAGATCTCTGTTAAGGTTGTGATCTTGCTTCAAGGAGAAACAAGTATCAAGAGATAGGTAAGTTAAATCTTTTATATTCTTTTAGTGATATAAAAGTGTGGTCTTTTCTGAGTTACTTGATTATTATTGAAGGGAGTCACAGTTTTTAGAGGAGTTTTTAAAGAAACCCTATCCTTTTATTCTGTGGTTTTACAATCAAAAGGAGAAAGGTGTATATGCATCTAGGGTTTGTAGTTCTTTTGGTTTAGTGTTTAGATGATAAAAACGTATTTTGAATGAGTATTTGATTGTAATAAGGTGTTTTTAGTGAAGTTAGGGTTTTTGTTCCTAAAGTTATTTTAGGTATGACCTTACCTTACTTGTTGATTGTGATCATAGACTTAGTATTTATAAATTAATATAATACTATTTGGATTTAAATTGAGTTTGCTACTTGTCTTTGGCTGAGTCTAGTAGATCGGGAAGACCGTTGCTACCAAAGATGCCCTGATGATTTGTGTATGATGTTATTCCGAGTGGAGTTGTGCACAGAGATAATTCCGGTAGTCTAGAAGTGGTACAAGCCCAGTACCTAAGGTGTATGGGAGTTCTCAATAGCAATACATGTATGTATTATTATTTTCTATATTGGTTGTTTTTACATAGTCATGAGTCGCTCCGAGTTTAGGACTAGATACATATGATTCTAAATTGTGTTGTTTACCCGACTAATTAAAGATAATAATCCGTGTTTGTTACATATGCTATTATGATGCATGTGGATTTATATGTTGATTGCTCATGCACACATGGCTGTGGTATGGCGTACTAGGCATTTGTGCTCACTCTTTTAAATTTTTTAGGAACAGGTGATGATCTCATAATATTTGATCTATTTGGAATCGACGTTTATGTGGATGATTGAGATGATGGTAGCGGAGCTGACTTTCCTGCTAATTATTAGATATTTAGTATTAAAAATAGTTAAGTTGAAGACCCTGTGAAAGTTTTATTAATTGTTTGAATAATTGGAGTTTAATTTTAGTTTTATGATTTATGATGTTTTAAGATGTTCTAAGGTTTCCCTTTCATGTGATATTTTAAGTTTGATGTAAGTTGGCGTTTAGTTTAAGCCAACCTAGTTGT
Organism: Combretum micranthum; assembly: GCA_024138025.1. Classification (NCBI taxonomy): domain Eukaryota; kingdom Viridiplantae; phylum Streptophyta; class Magnoliopsida; order Myrtales; family Combretaceae; genus Combretum; species Combretum micranthum. The sequence goes on along the minus strand of JAMXBD010000012.1, from coordinate 766,375 downwards.
TATGGAATAATTATTATGAGATAATAATTTTGAAGTACCTTTATATGTGACATATGAAAGATGTTTAATGTTAATAAATTTTGTAGATTAGTGGAATCATAGCCTTAGCGTGTTCTTATCTAGTGAGAAGACGTGGCGGGTTGTAATGCCTTCAGATTAGGGCGTTACACTTTCCTTGGCTTGATTTGATTTACTTGCACAAATTCAACCAAAGCAACTAATAATGAGACAAAACTATTGACCAAATTGTAATGAAAACTAAAATCGAGTCTTTAATTTCATTTGATCGATTTTTATGCTCACTCTTAGTATTAATAGTCACTTGTTGGACCAGTTAATTTCTTGTATGATGCGCTAAACTAACATAAGTCTATCTTAAGGTGTTTACATGAGTTACACATGTTTCTTGGCAAAGATGTCCTCTTGAGTGGATGTAAAACGATATTGATCAGAATGAAGATGAACCAAATGGATCATGAGATAGCTACGGGTTGCACAATTATTTTAGCCCTTTTTCTCTTTTGAACTTTAAGTACTTTTATTATTTTTCACTATTTAGTATTTAAATAGATTTAATAAAATTTTAACTTTAATAGGACAAAATAATCTCTATTATTATTATTAGTAAATTAGTCAATGTAGTCCTATCAAAAGCTATTGAATATATTAAGTTATTCACACGTGGACCATCCTTGTGTTTACACATTTATCAGTTAGCTATATATGTGTGTGTTAGTTATTATCAGTTGTACTTTTTTTTTCCATTAGATCTTCATATACATAGGCTTTTGTATACATTAAAAACATATTAGACAAATATTACAACCTTTCACAATGAATCATTTTTCTTCTTCCTTTCCACACTCTTAAGAGCATCATTTATAGTTGTTTCATCTAATTAAGATAAGTTTCTTACACATTCTTCATGGTATCAGAGCAAGATCATAATAAATTGATTGTGTTTTTTGCATTCGATTAATATTCTCTCTTTTCTGTTTGTGATTTTTTTTAGTTTCTTATCATGAATTCTGATATGATGAAAAGTAATTCAGATCTTAATGATCCTTTGTTTTTGTCATCTTCTAATGGACTTGGTAGTGCTATTACCCATGTGATTTTTAATGGAATGAATTTCCTAATGTGGAGTAAATCAATTAAGCTTTCTTTAGGGGTGAAGGCTAAGATAGGGTTTATAATTGTAGATTACCGAAAACGTAGTGAAAATGATTCTTATGACTTACAAAGGTGGATTAGATGCAATCATATGATTAGATGTTAGATTTTGAATTCGTTGAGCAAAGATCTATCCGAATCTATCTTTTATGCTTAATCTTCAAAGGAACTGAGGGATGATATTTTTGAGAGATTTGGATCCACTAATGGACCTCTTTTATATCAATTGCAACATGAAATCATCATTCTTAAACAAGGGAATCAAGGGAATCAAAGTGTTTCCATGTATTACAATAAACTAAAAAGGCTTTAGGATGAACTTTATAATTTGTGTGGATTTCCAAAATGTGTTTGTGGTAGATTATCGCACTATACATGTGTTCTATTTGATAAAATGGTTAAAAATGAGAATAGGAACAAATTGATGCAGTCTCTTATTAGACTAAATGAGATGTTTGAAGGACTGCAAAATTAGGTTATGTTCATGGAGCCTCTACCAACAATTAGCAAAGCGTTTTATTTAGTTTCTTAGAATGAGAAACAAAACAAGTGGTTGAAATGCTAAATAACAATGAAGATCAAATGATGAACTCTGCTTATCAAGGCATGACTTTTAAAAAATGGACAAATTTTGATAGGAAAGATAAAAGAGTGAGGCCTGGTGTGAAGTTGATTTGCTTATATTGTAAAAAGGATGGTCATTTAGTTAATAATTGCTTTTAAATCATTAGATTTCCTGATTGGTACAAATAGAAAGAGAATAAGAATGTGAGATTTTATAGCAAACATTGGAAGTTAGAATCCGAATCACTCTATTTCAAACAGCCTTCTTGATTTTCCTTATGCCAATAATAGTTTAAACGATGATTCTGCTTTGATAAACAAGTTGTGGGCAGAGGTAATAAAGGAAATGAAGGGAAATCAGTTAGGAAGCTACCAATCACAAGGTTCTGTGAACTTTGCAGGTATAACCTCACTTGATTCCTCCTGTTTAGAATCTTTTATAAATCATGATAGCAAGTTGAATACATGGATCGTTGATACTAGAGCTTTGGATCCTATGAGACCCTGCATACATCTCTTAACCAATAAACACACGCTCATCACACCTATAAAAGTTTAATTACCCGATGGAAATTCCAAATATGTGTCTGTTGCTGGAGACATTATCTTAAACACAAACATCACCCTTATTAATGTCCTTTTTGTTCTTGAATTTCACGATAATTTGCTCTCAGTTGGCAGTTTTTTTAATTTTGACAATTTAACCGCTTTATTCACTATTAAAAAGTGTTTTCTTCAGGATCAGGATTCTAAGTGTTGTGTTGCAAAAGCTAAGCTTCGACATGGACTTTATGTTCTTGATTTAACCTGTGTTTTGTACTTTGATAATAATTTTCACTATAATACAACTTCCTTTCATGTTGTAAATAAAGCAATTGATTCTCTTGAACTCTTGCATAATCGTTTAAGACATGTATCCATATAGAAACTCAAACACACTATTGGTCGTAAAGAATCTGATGGTTCTACTTTCATATGTAATACTTGTCACCTTGCAAAATTTCACTGATTATCTTTTCCCTTAAACATGTCACATTCTTAATATACTTTTGATCTTCTTCATATTGATATATGGGGGCCTCTATCATATTTCCTCTCTGACTGGCTGCAATTATTTTGTTACAATTGTTGATGATATGTCACGGAGTACATAGACATTTTTTATATCTCATAAAGATCGTGTTTTGTTCATCATTAAAAATTTCATTGCTTGTGTTCAAAATCATTACCATGTCGTACCCAAAATAATACGAGCCAATAATGAAAGTGAATTCACTTCACATGCTTGTCCAACACTTTTCCAAATACATGGTATCATAAACCAAAAGAGTATACCCTATACGCCTGAATAAAATTTAATTATGGAGAGGAAACACCATCATTTGCTTGACACAGCTCATGCTATCATCTTGCATGTGAATTTACCAAAAACTTTTGGGGAGAATGTATATTAACAGCCACCACTCTCATCAACCTAATGCCAATTCAATCTTTGAATTGGAAAACACCTTTTTGAGTTGTTAAACCATAAAACACCAACCTATACACACTTGAAGACCTTTAGTTGTTTGTGTTATGCAGCTGTTCTTCCTAAAGCCATAGATAAATTTGATCCAAGAGGCTATGAATGTGTTTTTCTAACCTATCCCATAGATCACAAAGGATATTGAGTTTATGATTTGAATTCTTATCAACTTTTTGTCATTAGAGATGTTAAATTTTATGAAAACGTCTTTCCTTTTTGTTCTCAAAATGATGTACCTATTGTGCATGTTGATGCAGACAATGTACCTGTTATGCCTACTGATTTTGCTTCTTTATTTCCTTTTAACACAGCTTGTGCTGATCCTTCTAATAATTCACCTATATCTACTTTCCTTACCACAAATTTACTTAAAAATTCAAATAGTCCACCTACTTCTTTGCCTCTTAATGATTCTAATTCTTCCACCTCTATTCCTATTCATAGATCAAAACGACAACCAAAACTGATTGGTTGGTTGAATAATTTTATTCATGGGGTTCAATTAAATCACTTAGCAAATGCAACACACACAGATGGCATTATTGTTCATCACCCGTTCTACATTTCCTATTCTCTTTCACTAGTTATAATGAAGCTATCAAGGATTCTAGATGGGTAGAAGCAATGAAAAAGGAATTACATGCCTTAGAAATGAATTATACTTGGGATTTAGTTACCTTGCGTCATGGAAAGCAAGGTATAATGTGTAAATCGGTTTATAAAGTAAAGTACAAATCTGATGACACTATAAAACATTTTAAGGCACGATTAGTAACTAAGGGTTTTACTCAGATTGAACGAATAGATTTCACACACACTTTTTTCTTCAGTAGCTAAACTAACCAGTGTTCATTTATTGTTGGTTGTTTCTTCAATTCGTAATTGGCATGTGCATCAACTTGATGCAAATAATGCTTTGTTATATGGTTTTATTGATGAGGAAATCTATATGAAGCCACCTAAAGGTTATGTTAAGGCTGCTGTTGATAGTAGAATATTGCTCTCGATCCACTCGGTCTATTGGGCTTCAAGGCCCAGGTACACTAGCAGGTCCTAAGGAGAACCTGTGTTTATGACGCCCAAGGACCCTCACCTCAGAAAGGCTATCCAAGACCTATGAGCTTGGCTATCCAATGAACTTAACCTCTCAACCTCATGATCTCTAACCAAGGCAAGCGCTCCAATCACATCTCATGACTGAGGGTAACACCATTAGCTCGACTTCACTTTAAGAAACCATGACTCCTCAACTAGGTATCCTTACCACGTCGGGTACCAGGTCAACTACCAAGAAGCGACCTACCTTGGTATGACCCTAAACACTTTAAATACCCCCATTCCCTCTTAGAGAGGGGAATAAGAAAAAAAGTAAATAGAAAAAGGAGAAGTAGACTTGTCTACCTCTTTATAGGCACACTGTCCTTACCTGTAGATTGACTTAGGCATCGAAGTAGCCGCGCCAGGCAACCCTCGACACTCTTCTGACTTTTCTTTTTTGTTTATAGGAGCTATCTCTACCAGCTCATAGTCAACTCGTGCAACACTTGGTTCCGTTTGTGATCCTATTGTCTGAAATCTTATTTGAAACCCTTTCGAAAAATCCCTTCTATTTTCCTATCGCCTTTTCATTTAAACCCCCCTTAAACTCATAATAGATACTCTTATCCCCTTAAAATGCTTAGGCCATAGCAGAAGAAGAATCAAACCGATCATACCCCTGCACAACATGGAACTGCTCTGGTAGGTCACAATATAGCCCTAGAAACATCGTACGTAGGCTAGCTGGCCGCTGCCAATGATAGTCCTTTAGGCCTAAGGCATTTCCTAGAATTAGAGGATTTGTGCAGACAACTTGTCCACAAGAATATGGAAAACGAGCATCTCAACACTCTTCTCCAGGCCAGGATCATAGAACCGGAGGGCTTAAAGGACCTACATTTTGGAGGAGCACACCTCTAGTGCACGGTAGAGTGCCTCTCCAACATAACTATAGCTTGGCGTATGGCTCGTAGCTTGTAGGCCAGCCCGTTTACCTGCTTTAAAAAACAGGCCGTGCCTAAATTTTTTTCAACCAGTTTAAATGCAGGCCAAATACTCCTTGTCCATTTAGTCTATGGGCCAAAGCGAGCTAGCCCATTTTAGGCCGAGCATGGGCTAAAACATTAAAAAAGAAGAATAAGAAGAAGAAGAACAAGAGGAAAGTTTAAAGAATAGTAATAATATAATAACATGTTAGTGATTTCTTATGTTATGTTATGAAAGAAGATAGATTGATACACATAATATAAGCATTATAACATTTTTCTAAATATGTATTTATTGATTCAAACGTAATATGATATCTAATAAATCATTTTAAATACTTGTTTTTGCATATAAGTAATCAAATTAACATAAAATTAATCGTTAATATATATAAAACCTTAAAATATAAAAATATTCTAATTTTCACATAAACTAACATAAAAATAAAAATTAAAAAAAAAATAAATAAATTTGTTTTGGCTCACAGGCTGGGTTGGGCCTAGAAATTTTTGCCCGTTTAAAAGCAGGCCAAAATGGCTTGGCCCATTTAACCCGCGGGCTAAGCAGGCCGGACTAGGCCGTTTGCCTTCCTCTAAACACAACTACCCTCCAAACTCGATAAGGAACTAGTCAAAAGGAGCCAAATGCGCATCGTGATATCATTACGGGCTAGCACCTTCACTAGAGAGCGGTCCTACAGTTTGAAAATACACTTAAGCGAATATTGAGGGCCCAGGGCCCCCAAAAGCCCATTGAGAGCTAATCAAAGCATCTCACAATGATGCACAGCCGCTCAATACTGTCACGCCCTGAAGGGTATCCTAAATGTGGCAGTCCGCCGTACACAATATTAAAGCCTAGGAATGACCGCCTTAATCATACGAAAGCTTCCATACTATGTACAAGGTGTCTAACACATGGAGAAGACACATCGAAGTAATACATTTTATATTGGTACAACTTGAGTAACAATGTAAAGGAAATACACTTCACTATACTTCAAATTACAATTCATCAAAAGATTTCACTACATAAAACTGTTACAAAGTAATTCATAATACCTAGCTAATATCTTCAAGTATTCTTACTTTCTGCCGGAATCCCGAAGTCATACTTAGCTCCAACCATCTCAGTCCCCACGTAGCATTTTGAGTTAACCTATTTAATCAAACATCTATTGGGGTATAAGTTACACTGGTTTAATGAGAATTCCCTTAATTCCGTACCATAATAAATAAGTTATAAATCATCCATATGCTATGCATGAATAAACACATGAGTAGACAATTATGTATGGGTATCCGGAACCCATACACAGAATGAATTTACGCCCTAAGTATCAAGGGTTAGGGATGGTATTAAAAGTCTACACGATCACTGCTAGTCCCCGAAGCCCCCCAGGCTCATAGAACTCGACTCGGTTAGGTTCATACATGGAATGTATCCTTGGTGCGCCGTAGTTTTCTATGAATGAGCTCTGATACCGGGTCTCATTATCCAAATGAGTCATCGGACTATACCGATCGACCTGTGTAGGAGTAACATGCTACCAAATGCAACATGTCCGATGCGATGCATGACCAATTTATTTTTGCTTAGTTTAAATTATTCATACATTCTTTAGAGTGACCAACCAATATCATACACATAAACAGAAATAGTATGAACAGTGCCGTTATCCAATCGATTCATAGTTTCGATATGCTTTAGTATTCTTTAGCATACATACATCAAAGTCTCATCATCTATCCCATCCCCATTCATATCGGTTCTTATCTTGTTCCTATAATTCTAATACAACTAGCTACAAGCACAAACAATGTAACAAAATAAAAAGAAAACTCACTTGGCCATTGGATCACTGGTTTCTTAGTAAAAGTAATCTGGTGGTAGGGAATAGTCGATTTCGAGGTCAACTAAAAAGGAAGAAATACCCTAATAAGTACTTCATCACTTAACTAATCTAAATTATTTAACAAAACTAGAAAATTCGTAGTTCTCATCCTATGCGGGAATTCCAACTTAAAACGGCCATAACTTGGTCGTTTTAACTAGGTATTTAGCAAATTATATACCGATCTCTATCTACTTCGAAAGATCTATCTAATTCTAATATCATATTTAAGTTTTGAAAACTTTGAATCTTTGAAAAGATTTGATCAGTTCAAATCAGTAGCGAAAATAATTTTAGAAAATTGATTTTGTGAAAGTTCATGAAGTTTCTACTATCCAAAGCAAGTATACATGCAATATGAACAAGTTACTATCACAAATGATATTTCATGATATATATATGTACATGTTCTTGATGATATTTAATAAAAGAAATTTTTAGAAAACTTTTTCTTTGTAAGACCTTATAAAAAATCAACTTACAAAGGTCAGTCTTGTAGTCTTGACAATTCCCATTTGTTTTTAGAAAAATTTCTTGATAAAATTCATTTATTCTTGTTAAAATTAAGTCTTCATTATGTATATTCCTTAAGGACTTTGTTTTTCAATAAAAATTCTCATTTTACACTTTATAAACATATTTTTAAATATGGTTCATCCCAAAATCCGAATTTTGTAAAAATTGTTTTTGTGGTGATTCCTTTAAGAAAACTAATTTGATAAGTAGAAAATTAAGGCTCAACCATACCTAGTCACTAAAAACTTCATTTATTTAATAAAACTTCTATTTTAAGTTTGGAAAGTAAGTGTTTTCATGCCATTACTCCATTATTACGAATTTCTTAAAATGACAAACAACTCAATTTTTCCTACTATATTTCTACTCCTTGTTCTACATGTTTTTCTTAGCAAATCACATCTTAACTTATCAAAATCATTACCTGATGATATCTATTACCTATACTCTTCATTTTTCATATAAAACACAAGTTTTGGAGTTGATAAAAGGGTTTTTAAGGTATGGTCTTGAAACCATCCGAATTTCACAAAGTTAGAATAAAACTCAAATTTTATACTTTGAAATCTCTTCCTATTTTGAGAATCTCTATTAGTAGAACTACCATTTACTTATCAAAAACATCTCCTATTGATACATATTCCATAAGCGTTTCATTTTTTAAACAAATCCTTCATTTTTGTGTTGAAAAATGGGTTTTCAAAATTGGTCTTGGTTGAGATCCGAATTTACAAAATTTATTTTTGGACATATCTTTTGATAAAATCCATCTAAACTTATGAAAAATCATCCTTTACATGTCCTATCTTAAGAGGCTTTAATATCTTGAATAAAAACTTCATTTTTAAGTTGGAAAACATGTTTTTAAACTATGCCTTGGCTTAAATCCGAAAATAGAGTTTTGTTATGAAAAATAATATTTGAAAATCATCTTTGAACCATATAAAATGAAGTCTTGATGATATATACACATTAAGCCTTCATTATCTCAAGTAAAAATTTCATTTTGACACTTGAAAAGTGGTTTTTAAAAATGGGTTTTTCCTAGATACGAATTTCACCATTTTTGTTTAAGTTCAAAACCAAGATCTACACTTTCTATGAACATAAATATAAAAGAAATCCATGGTAGTAAACTGTAAATTCATAGATCTAAACTTTACTCATCAAGACCACTCATTTATGATATCTATTCCCTAAGCCCTTCATTTTCAATGTAAAATACACATTTTGAAGTTGAAAAATAAGTTTTCTAAATATGGTTCATTTTTTATCCGAATTTTCAAAAATGATTTTTGTTGAAAATAAAATAGATCTTAAGCTTTCTAAAACTTTCCTACTATCATTATGCTACTAAAAGTTATTTATGAACATAAAACAAAAGTCTAATGCATTTATGAACTTAAAACACTAGATCTAATTTACCATACTAGTTATAAATGCATGAACACTATGATGGTTATGTAAATGATGAATATATGCACAAATCATTAGCAATAACAACATAGCTTGAAAATAAAACAAGAAAATAGCAAAATAACTTCAAATAACAAGATCTACAACATTATGATGGTAAGGATCTCATGTTCAAGTATTTCCACATCCCTAGCTTAAAGCTCATGGGGATTTTTATGTGGAATCACACATGAATAAACTTGCCATTACATGTTTTTAAGATACTAAGGTATAGATCTATTACCTATTGGAAGATTGGAACAAGAAACTTGAAGAAAAAATATACGAGTGTGTGTGCGCATTTGGGTTACAATTTTGGCAAGGAAGAGGAAGAGAGAGAAAAATTTTGCAAGAGTCTTCCTTTGTGAAAAGTGAGAAAGTGAGAGGAAATTGGTATAAAGGGGTTTATATAGAGGAATGGATTAGGGCTTGCTTTGATTAAACAAAAGAAAATAAAACAAATTGGAGAGAGGGAAAGAGGGAGAGGGTAGCGCCGGCCCCTTGGGGAGAGAGAGAGAAAATGAGTTGTGTTGTGTAAGTTTTGAAATTAATTAAGTAATTTAAGTAATAAAGTTATATTGGAAAAGTAAATTGTAAGGAAAATGATGAAATTGTAAGAGTAGAGTGTAAGGATGTAAGAAATAGATTATGGGTAGTTGTACTTGTGAATAGTGTAAAAGAATTCAAAAAGTAGATTAGATATTTAAAGTACCGGTAGTAATGGAAATACGATAAAAAGGTTATAACTATAACTTTTATAACCCAAAAAATTATATAACCGATATATTTGGAAATCTTATGAAATTACGAGTCTAACGGTACTAATATCATATATTTAATATTTCGAGCCCCGGGAGATGCTTTTCGAAGTTTGTATTCGATCGGGTTCAAAATAGATCAAAATTTTGCTAATCTTATCTTTTAAAGCATCCTAGTACTATTACGAACCATACTACACCTTATACTCATATTGCAACTCCTTGGTTTAGGAATACGGGATTGCCAGATCTAAACTAGTAGGGTTTCCTGAGAATTTGTTGACTTAGGTTTTCCGGTTGACTTTCTGGTTTAGGGTTTGAACTGGATATTATCGTAAAAATTAGGGGTTTACATTAACTACTATATTCCACTTAGGGTTCCCGAGTGATTTTTCGGTTAGGTTTTTGCCAATTTGAAAACTGATGTTTTATGTTTATATAACATATTTAATTTGAAAATATCTATTTTAAAATTTATTTTTGTAAGTATTTAATATCTCTTAACGTTTTCGGAATTCTTGAATTAGGTTTTATTTCCGAAGGTTTATCGTTATTTACTTTTTAATAATTTGTTTTTTGGTTCTATATTACCTGATTTTACAAGTCAAAGTTAAGTATAGAATTTATTATACGTAGTGGTTTTTGGATTTAAAGGCTGTTGAGTTCTTATTTTGTTTTTAAGGATTCTCATTTTCTTAAGATTAAGAAATTTTTGGATTCGTTTGTAATTTATGACAAGTTAAAGTTCGATTGTAATTTGGAGTCATTTTTAGAGTTTATTTTCGATGTTTATTTTGGAATTATTTACTGAAATTTTCCGAGGCTTACAAATACTAAACTCAAGTTACCTCGAGGCACCGAATGGAAGACAAGTGACATGCCAAGGTAGGGGTCGTAGGTCCCAACTCGACTTGAGCTTACAGGGACGGCGCATGCACGCTCATTACTAAGGACACGATGAGAAGATTGTCTTTGGTGATGAATCTACCGCTAGAACGCTCCTAAGCAAGATGCCCTTTGTGGATAAGGTCTGAGGTACTCCCAACCAGAGCTCGGTTACACACTCTAGAATTATATGATGAGTCAACCGATCCAAAAGACCACATTGCCCAGTTCTAGTCCACCATGGTGATACACAATTTTTAGATACCATATGGTGCAAAACCTTCCGTACCACCTTCCAAGAGGCAACCCGAGTGTAGTCCAACAAACTTGAGTAAAAAAAGATAGTCTTGTTCCCTCAGCTCAACGACATTTCTATAGCTCATTTCATGGCTAGTAAGCTACCAAAGAAAATTGCCTCGTACCTTTATATGATGCAGTAAAGGCAAAGCGGGCCCTTGAGAGAGTACCTAGCAAGGTTCAACAAGGTGTGCTTGGAGGACTCCAATCTCAATCAAGGGAAAAAGCATAGAAGTACATCCACCAAGAGGACACCCAAAATGCTAGGAGGGAAGCCAAAACCAGGAACAAGCCCCATCGAGTAGAGAATCCACCACGAGAAAGAGGTTGACAAAAGGATTGCCGCAACTTCAACCAAGATGATGCACATTCAGGTTGTAGGGATGATGACAAGCAAAAGCTTTTCCCGATTTATGACGAGTTCATCCCCTTAAAATTGTTGGTCTACGATGTGTTCCTCGAATAAGGAATGAAGGCCTCCTACCGCCACCACCTCCAATGAGATCGAGCTTAAAATGGAAAGATTTAAAGGAATATTTCAAATATCATCGCAACCGCGGACAGGATACAAAAAAAAAATTGTTAGCAGCTCAAGAGTGCCATTGAGGATGTCAAATGACATAGGTGGCTCAAGTAATATATCGATCATGACCTAAAGACGGAGCCACCTATACAGAAACGCAGGACAGACAAGCAGGAGAAAGTTGCTAACACCCAAGATTGCCCAGATCAGCCCTAACTTTGCCAACAATACCATGGCAAGATTAATACCATTGTAGGCAAACCTCTAAGTTCAACGAAAGCTAGGCTATCGCCTGGCCCAAGCTCATCCAGACAAGCGATGAGCCCGAAACCTAAGAGGGCTAAGGTTGATACCACCATCTCCTTTTCAGATGAAGACTATGTAAGGCTCCAAACCCTTCACCAAGATGCCTTAGTGGTTTCTGCCCGCATTTCAGGTTGGAAAGTCAAGATGGTCTTGATCAATATAAGAAATAGTGCTGATATTCTCTTCAATCAAGCATGCGAGCAATGAAACACGAACTGAAATCAAAGTTAAAGCAATATGATGACACGAGTTTTATGGTTTTGACAACTAGCTCTTTGACCTCACGGGATCATTACTCTACCCCTTGAGCTTGGTGAAGAATCATGCAATGTGAAGCACAAAATTGAGTTTCTTGTAGTAAACTGCTAGTTGTCTTATAACGATATATTAAGGAGTAGGGGTGGACGTAGAATTGTAGGACTGGAGGAGCCGGACCCTAATTAAGTTAATCTTAAAATTATTTATTTATATCTACTAGATGTTACATCTTATATATTTATAAGAATTTCATTAATGATTTCAATGTTATATTATTTAAAGTTTTATGAAAATATTCATTCAAGCAATAATTAAGAGTATTTAATGTATATTGTAAGAGATTATATCTATATATATATATATCACTTGAAAATTAATTGTTAATGTAAAGTATAGAGTTTATATGCTTATAAGTTTTTCTTTTAACAAAAAAAAAAAAAGATCATAAAATATATTAAGATAGGATAGCTATTAAATAATCCATGTGCATTTTAATAATATTAATTATAGAAAAAGCATACTACTAAATCAAATCATATATTTAGTATGCAATAAGATTCATTTGAAATATATATGATTAATGTAATTATTATTTGTGATATACTTAAATAAAAATATTTAGTTGGATATAATTTTATGATTAAAAAAATTAATTGCTATTAGTTATTGTGAAATAAAAAAAGTTAGAGAGAAAAACAGAATAAGAAAAGAAGTATCATGCAATAAATAGATGTTGAAAAAGTAAGAAAACATGTAATAATGGGATTTGAACCCAAGACCTCTTAGACATAATGCTATTGACTTAATCATTAGGTCATGCTTGCTTGAGTGTCTTGGTTTGCTCTTTACAATATACACATAATATATGTATTTTTTATTTTTAATAAAATTAAAAAAATAATTTTTCCTAGGTCTAAGGGGGTCGAGGCCCCTTTTGACTCACCTTAAACCCACCCTTATTAAGGAGGGCCACGCAGTTGATCTTTGGTATGATTATTTCTTAACCTGACCTCAAAGCCAAGTTCCTAGCCCCAATTGAGATAAGGATATGTCCAGGAGATTAAGGATAATCTAGACAACTATACATCAAGGCCCTGAGGGGAGATTGAGTTTATACCATAGACATAGAACCAAATGATGAACCAAAGTGTCGAAGTGAGCTAGCCGAGCTCACAGAAGAAGTTGTACTAGGTGATAACCCTGAACAAATCACCAAGGTAGGAAAATCGACCTCTCCTAACATAAGGGAGAGCTTGATTATGTTCTTATGGGCAAATAAGGATGTCTTCGCATGGTCGCCTAGTGACATGAAAAGTATAAGCCCGAGCATGATCACACATCAGCTAAACATCAACAGAACCCAGAAGCCCGTTCGCCTAAAAGTTAGGCACTTTACCCCAAAAAGACAAGCCGCCATTGAAGAAGAAGTCCACAAGCTACTTCAAGCAGGGTTCGTCAGGAAAAAAAATACCCCACATGGCTAACCAATATACTCCTAGTCAAGAAACCCAGCAGTAAGTGGTGGATGTGCATCAATCATACCGATTTGAGCAGAGCATGCTTAAAAGACTACTTCTCATTACCTCGAATTGACCAGCTCATGGACAATACCATGGGCCATAAGCTACTGAGTTTCATGGATACCTTCTCGGGCTACAACTAAATCAAGATGAAGGAAACCGAGAGGTCTACACCTCATTCATCACATCTTTTGGCATATACTGCTACAAAATGATGTTGTTTAGATTAAAAAATGCTGGCGCTACCTTCCAAAGGTTGGTCACCAAGATATTTAATCCACAAGTAGCTAAGACATGGAAGATTATGTTGACAATATGATTATAAAGAGTAAATGAGCAGAGGCTCACCTACATGACCTTCAAGAAACCTTTGATCAACTTTGCTTCTACAATCTAAAGCTCAACCCATAGAGAAGCACGTTTGGCACCTCATTAGGAAAATTTTGGGTTTATGTGGTGTCCTAACAAGGGATTAAAGCAATCTTGACAATGACGCTACCCACCTCAGTTAAGCAAGTGCAACAACTCTTTGGTAGAACAATGGTGCCAAGCAGATTCTTTCCTTAGAGAGCCAACAAGTGCTTAGAGTTCTCTAAAATCCTCAAGAAAACCTAATCAATTATAATGGATGGAAAAATCATAGTAGGCCTTCGACTAGCTAAAGCAGTTCCTAACAAAACCCCTATTGTTAACAAACCCGCTTCAATGTGAGATTTTATATCTTTACCTTGCGATGAGTAACAGAGCTCTCTCATCTATGCTAATAAGGGAGGGAGGAAAGCAACACATACTAGTATGTTACATCAGCTACGTCTTGCAATGACGAAAGCAAAGATACACTAAATTGGAAAATTTTGCTCTAGCAATAGTAATATATACACGTCAGCTACAATTGTATTTTCAGACACACTAAGTTGTTGTCCTCACCGACTTACAGATAAGGACAATCCTCTAAAAGTCAGATGTCTCATGAAGAATGATGAAGTATGCAATCAAACTCAGTAACTATGGAGTACAATGCCAACCTCGCAAAGCCATAAAGGTGCAAGCTCTTACAGATTTTGTAGCTGAATATAGAAATACACCTGAGCCTAATGACAACCAAAGGCTTGCGTAGACCCTCCATATAAATGGATCCTCCATGCAAGGGAGAAGTGGTACTGGCTTGGTCTTGGAAGGACCCCATGGCGTCGAGATCAGTTAAGCCTTAAAATTTGGCTCCCCACAAGCAACAATGAACCAGAATATGAGGCCTTAATAGCAGAGCTTAAACTCACTACATGTATGGAAGAAGAAATAGGGGACCTTAAAATCTTTTCCAACTCCTAAATGGTGGCGCAATAGGTCAAAGGTGTATACGAAGCAAAAAATGAAGAAATGGCTGGATATCTAGAAGTGGTCTGATTCCTCATTAAAGAGCTACACTCTTTAACATCATTAAGATACCTAGAACTAACAATTCGAAGGCTGATAAGCTTTCCAAGCTTGCCTCCATGATAGCCCTCGACCTGGGAAAGATTGAAGAAAAAATCTTCATCAAATTCTTGCCCGATAAATTAAACGCTACAAAACCTACCAAGGTACTAGATTTGTGACACACGAGCTCGCTTTCGAGTTGGATGACCCTAATAGAATAGTACCTTAGGGACGATACCATACCTTCAGACAAAATGAAAGCGAAAAAAAATTGGTCTACAGAGTAGCCAATTAAACTCTAATAAATAGGGTCCTCTACAAAAGGGTTTTAGTTTCCCCTTCCTTCGATGTTTACACTTAGAAGAAGGGCAATGTATCTTAGAAGGGCTCTACACTAAGGAATGTAGCAACCATGTTAAGGAAGAATTATGGCATACCCCAGTAGTGCGAGCTGGCTACTTCTAGCTAACAATCAAGGCCGATGGAAAGGAGTTTGCCTAACAAGGCGAGTGCCGTCAAAAGATCACCCCCATTAACCAGGACCCAAGCACTAATATGCTTTGCCTTAGCAGTCTGTAGCCATTCGCCATGTGGGGACTAAACATCTTAGGCCCATTTCCTCCCTCCATAAGCCAAAGTTCATAATAAGGCTGTGATTACTTTACGAATCGGGTAGAAGCTAAGGCAATGGAAAGAGTCACGGACAAAAATGTCCAACACTTCATCTACACAAACATCATAGTTAGATTCAGAGTCTCGCACACTGTAGTACTGGACAATGGAAGGCAATTCAATGCTAAGAGGATCAAAGATTTCTACACCAAGTACCATATTACTCTACACTACACCTCGAATGTGTAACCTTGAGCTAATGGTCAGGTTAAAGCAGTCAACAAAACCATCATGCTAAGTCTAAAGGCTAGGGCAGACCATCAGAGTGGCTAATGGGCTGATGAGTTGCCTAGCATCCTATAGGGACAAACAAAACCCCTTTTTGCTTAGATTTTGAGTTAGAAGTAGTTCTGCCCATGAAGCTGGAACTACTAAACATCTAAACTCAGTCCTATAACGAGCTAGTCAATGAGATTGATCTTCAAGCGAAGCTCGATGCCATAGAAGAGGCATGAGATACTATGAGCAAAAAGGTTGTTGCCTACCAGCTAAGGGCAGCCTAATACTGTGACAAGAAAGTAAAGGCACAAAGTCTTCCTCCTAGGAGACCTTGTTTGTAGAAAATTAGAGGTAATGGGGTCGGAAGAAGCTCAAGGAAAGCTTGCCCCAAACTGGGAAGATCTCATTACGGTAAAGGAAGTCCTAGGCAATAGTGCATACAAACTTGAGACACTGTATGGTGACCTTATTCCCAAAACATGGAATGTGAACAACTTAATAAAGTTCTTCGAATAACTATGACATGCTTATGTATAAAACATGAACATCAAGAAAAAACGATCATGCATATAATGGAGATTCTACGTAAAAATCGCCTCTCTAAGCTCTTATGTATTTAATAGCACACAACAAACAAAAGTATTTGGCAGGGGCCACGGGAGTTTAAACAACTCTGCATGCTTATGAGCTCGAGTAAATCCTTCTCATGGGTAAGTGACAAGATCATATTTTACACAACTTTTAACAAGCAATTAGTGATTAATTTGTTTGAATTTTATAAAAATTGCTAGAATTGGTACTCAGATTGTTTAAGTTTATGTTTTAGGTCTAAAGTGAACAAAGGAAAGCATAACAAGGTAGTTTGAACTAAAATTGAAGAATCTCAGGAGATACGCTGGCTTTTCTGGATCATATGCCGCCGGCGTACAGTCAGCCTAGAGGTTGATTAGAATGTTAAACTTTAACACTACCTTTACACTGCCGGTGTTCGACTCAGCTTTGAAATGGAACATATTTAAGAATTCAAAGGCTGGAAAAAATAATCCTATATGCAGCTGCCCTTGAGGCGGTGTAGGCTGAAGATCAGTAATCAAGAATTAAGCACTGGCTCAACACTGCCAGTGTAGAAGGAGGAAAAAGCTAGCTTCTGCAATTTGATCCAATGCCAGCTTTCTGGGAATCAAAGCTGTCGGTGTTAAGACTGCTTTGAACATCCACAGAATTGGGTTTTTAAAGGCTGTCACCTGCACAGCCGACCTTGAAGTAGATCTGGCTAGCGTTTGATGTTTCCCTTTTACACTGGCATTTCAAACCCCACATCGCCGACGTTCATGCAGCGTAGGTCATCCATATAATTCAAACTGTTAATGCCAAAGCCAAAGCCGCTAGTGTTTAATCGTTATAGTAATGTAAATCGCCTGTAAGCCGCTGGCATAGAAAATGTAACTATTGCTGTACGTTTTGTAATTGCAAAAATTAGATGAAATACCTAAAATTTTGCTTATATATTATAGGGTTTCCTTGTTATAGGGATATTCGAAAATCATTAGAAAAGAGAGAAAAAGAGAGTTTCAAAAATGTTTGAGTTTGTTTCTTCTTTAGGGCATTAAAATTCTAATGCTCTAGCAACATAGAGGTGATTGGGGTTTAGATACAATCAAGCAATGCCTACATTTATGGGATTTTGAATCTGAAGACATCATTTTATGGAAAGTAATCAATTTTAAGGTGTTTCTATCCCTGTTTTATCATATATATATATATATATTTGCTTTATTGTATTTTGAGATGCTTGTTCTTAGATTGTTATGATTATGTATGAATAGATTTGATGAATTGATTTATGAATCATATTGATATTGATTTTAATTATTTGGTAATTTAGTTATCTATTAGATGGATAGGATTAAAGATACCCGAGAAGGATTTAATAATTTGTACAAGTAAAACTTAAGTTTTTGAAAAAAGATTTTTCATAGGGATATGCAAATCTGTGATGAAATTTATGAATTAACTGATCTTATTGCGGTTAGAATTACAAATTTAGGTCACTTGGCGGTTCTTAGTTTGTAATTTTAACTAGAATAGTAATTTTGGTGAGAGCAAATTACTATTAAATAGTTAATCATAAATAAATTATCTTGAGAGGATAGTTTATGTTATGATAAGATTTTTGTTACTCTGGGAGGTGAACAATTTCTAGTGAATTTGATTAAATCCCAAATAATCAATTTCAAATATCAATTTGAAGCATGAGTTATTTCAAATGAGAATATAAATGCATTATTCATATTTGTATCTGCATCTCCTAAACCTGTATCCCTCATTGCTGTTGCTAGAATATACGGTTTTAATCTTTGACAATCATTTGATAGTTAATTTTTAGTTAACCATCATAGAGTAATTAAGAATCTGACATTTGATAGCTTAGATTAGGGTAAGATTCAAATTCTAGTAATTAGCTATATAGCTCCATGTAGATACGACCTGGATTTACCAAATAATACTACATTGTATGTGATAATTTTGCTGACCGGTTAAATATGACACTTGTGTTTGAAATCGAAAATTATTAGAGTATAGTAGGTGTAATTACTGCAGTTTCAAATTGGCACCGTTGCCAGGGAGCTACGGTTACTGATATTAAGATAGTAATTAAGCCCTTAGACTAAGCACATAAATTTAGAAAATCTATAAAAATCTAATATATATATATATATACACCAAAAATAGTCTACCTTGATCAATTTGTTCTTGTATGTCAGGTGAATAGGTCCAAGATTTGCAATTTGATCTAGAAATTGATAGGACTTATCACCAGAGGTTAAGAGAAAGACAAACAGAAAATACAAGAGCAATGGAGGGGGAGGAAAATCCTCAACAAGGAGATGGGAGAAGGAATGAAGATCATGGAAATGGGCACAACGAGATCCCTGCTGAAGGGCAACAAATTTGCCAGTTCCTATTATGGCCAATGATAATCCTCCTCATCTGATAGCAAGAAATGAGATTCGCAGACCATTGATTGGTCTGCTATTCATGCAAACAACTTTGACTTGAAGCTAGCTTTGATACAAATGGTGCAAGTAGATCAATTTGGTGGAGGTAGTTTTGAAAATCCATATGACCATCTAAAGAATTTCCTGTAGATTTGTGCTACCAAAAAGTGTAATGGGGTTTCTAATGATGCTATTCGCCTTCGACTATTTCCTTTTTCACTTAGGGACAAGGCGAGAAGTTGGTTAAATTCTTTACCCCCGCACTCTTTAACAAGTTGGAATCAATTGGCGCAACAATTTTTGGAGCAATTCTTTCCTCCTAACAAGACAATTTAATCGAGGAACGAAATCTTTTCCTTTCGGTAGTATGAAGGTGAAGCTCTATATGAAATGTGGGAAATTAAGGAACTCCTCAGACGTTGCCCCCATCATGGAGTCTCTCTTCATGATAAGATGAGAATCTTCTACATAGCTCTTGGAAATCAATTTAAGATGATGATTGATGCGATAGCAAGTGGAAGCTTGATGTACAAGAATACTCCACAGGCTTACGATTTAATCAATAGGTTGGAAAAATGATCCTAACATGAGTTTTCTAGAGTATCCAATGGAAGATTCCTATGCTCCAAGTTCCAACAACGAGCAAGCAAACTATGTGAATCAATATGAGAAAAGAGCTGGGAATTACAATCCATACTCCAACACTTACAATCCTACATTGGGAGATCATCTAAATTTTCAATGGAGCAATCAGAATGCACCTCGAGCATTGTCGCCGCCACCACCACCACCTATGCATCAACAACAAACAAATTCACAAAAAGAAAAGGATAAAACAGTTGAGCTTTTACAGGAGATATTGAAAAAGCAAACTAATCAAGATTCAATCATTCAGGATTTGCAAAATCAAAGAGCTCAGTTGTCAAAAACATCAAGATACCGTCCTCATGGCACTTTTCCAAGTACTACTGAAAAGAATCCTAAAGAGGAGGTGAAAGTAATCACTCTTAGAAGCAGAAAAGAAGTCACCAAGAGTGGTGCAGGAAGCAGTCTAGAAATGCAAGAAAAAGTGAAAGGAAAAGGCAAAATAATTTATGACCATGGCAATGGAAGGCATGAGGATAGGGCTAAAAATTCACCAGAAATCAAGTTGGATGTGCCATCATCAAGTCATGATAAACGAAAAAGAGAGGTGGAAGAAGATGAGAGTTGGAAGCCAGAAGTGAAGCATTATGTTCCACCTATTGCTTTTCCTGGAAGGTTGAAGCAGCAACAACTGGACCATCAGTTTGATAAGTTTTTGGAAGTTTTCAAGAAGTTGCACATCAACATTCCATTCATGGATGCACTTGAATCAATGCCATCATATGCGAAGTTTATAAAGGATATCCTCACAAAGAAAAGACGACTAGCTGAACATGAGACTATCATGCTAACCCATGAATGTACAGTTATTCTTCAAAATAAGTTGCCATCGAAATTAAAAGATCCAGTCAACTTCACTATTCCTTACATCATTGGGGAATCATATTTTGATAAAGCACTTTGCGATCTTAAAGCAAGTATAAATCTTATGCCTTCGTCAATTTTTAAGAAATTGGAGCTAGGAGAGTGTAAACCGACCACAGTTTCCTTACAACTGGTTGATAGAAGCATTAAACATCCAAGAGGGATAGTGGAGGATGTGTTAGTCAAGGCGGATAAATTTCTTTTTCCAACTGATTTTATTGTACTTGATATGGCTGAAGACCGGGAGATCCCCTTGATCTTGGGAAGACCTTTCTTAGCTATCGGACAAGCATTGATTGATGTGGCACAAGGAAAATTGACACTTCGGGCCATGGATGAGCATGTTACTTTTGATGTGTTTCGATCTCTTAAACATTTAGCTGGTAATGATACTTGCTTCCATGTTGATATTATTAATCAGCTATTTCAGGAATATAAGGAGGATCCTTTTGAGATGAGTGGATATTCCCAGCATGAACTATCACCAGATTGGAGTGATGACGAGAATGAGCTTGATATTCCTTATGATGGAATTGAAGCAGATAAGCAGTTAATAGAGCCTGATGATCAAGAAAGTAGTGCAAATGAAGTGAATCGAAATCACTCGATGGATACAACTGCTGTAGCTTGGATGAGACCACCTCAATTTGAGCGCTTAGAGGCCAGCACAAATACGTTAATTACATCCATACAAGAGCCTCTTAAACTTGAGCTAAAACAACTGACTAAATACCTCAAGTATGTGTTCTTGGTGAGAATAACACACTCCCGATCATCATTTCCTTGGAGTTGTCATTTAAGTAAGAAAATAAGCTAATTGAGGTACTTAGATGTCATAAGGAGGCTATTGGGTGGACAATTGCAGATATTCATGGAATCTACCCATCTGTATGTACTCATCGGATCTTTATGGAAGCCGAATGCAAGCTTACAGTTCAACCACAAAGAAGACTTAATCCTACTATGAAAGAAGTAGTGAAGAAGAAGGTATTAAAGCTACTTGATGCCGGAAACATTTATCCTATCTCCGACATTAAGTGGGTGAGTCCTACTCAAGTGGTACCTAAGAAGGGGGGTATGACAGTTGTGCATAATGACAAGAATGAGTTGATACTAACCCGGACTGTGACTGGATGGAGGGTATGCATCGACTATCAAAAGTTGAATGATGCCACCCGCAAAGATCATATTCCTCTTCCCTTCATAGACCAAATGCTGGAGAGGCTAGCCAGACATGAATGCTATTATTTCTTAGATGGGTATTCGGGCTATAATCAAATTCCTATAGCTCCAGAGGATAAGGAGAAGAATACATTTACCTGTCCATACTGTACGTTTGCATTTAGGCGCATGCCTTTTGGTCTATGTAATGCACCAGCAACTTTCCAAAGATGTGTGATAGCACTATTCTCAGACATGATTGAGAAATTCATAGAAGTCTTCATGGATGACTTTTCTGTATATGGAGCTTCATTTGACAATTGTTTGAAGAATTTGTCATCACTGCTCAAGAGATGCAAAGACACTCACTTGGTTTTAAACTGGGAAAAGTGTCATTTTATGGTGCAAGAAGAAATTGTGCTAGGCCATAAGATCTCCAGTAAGGGAATTAAGGTGGATAGAGCTAAGGTAGAGGTGATTTCCAAGCTACCACCACCAGTGAATGTGAAAAGAATATGAAGTTTCCTTGGACATACAGAATTCTACAGTAGGTTTATCAAGGATTTTTCAAAGATTTCAAGACCTCTCTGTACTTTACTAGAAAAAGATACTCCTTTTTCTTTTAATAGTGCCTGTTTGCAAGCCTTTGAGCTTTTGAAGGAAAAGTTGACCACAACACCAGTTATTGTATCACCAGATTGGGAGCTACCATTTGAGCTTATGTGTCACGCTAGTGATATAACAGTTGGCACAGTGCTTGGTTAGAGGAGGAACCAAGTTTTTCAGGTAATTTACTATGCTAGCAAGATGATGAGTGACGCACAACGAAATTATGCTACCACAGAAAAGGAATTGCTAGTTATAGCATTTGCTTGTGATAAATTCATAGTATATCTTATCGGCTCTAAGGTAATTGTCTATACTGACCATTCTGCACTTAAATACTTATTAACAAAATTAGATGCAAAGCCTAGGCTTATAAGGTGGATTTTGCTTTTGGTAGAATTTGATATTGAAATTAGAGATAAGAAGGGAGTGGAAAATGTTGTTGCTGACCATCTTTCAAGGTTTTAAATGAGAAAGATGAGTTACCTATTAATGAATCATTCCCTAATAAGTATCTCTATGAAATTTCAATTAAAGATCTACCTTGGTTCGTAGATATAGTGAATTATTTGGTCTCTGGAATTTTACCATATAAAATTTCTCATCACCAGAAATGAAAATTTTTATCAGACGTGAAACAACATTTTTGGGATGAGCCATTTCTTTTTAAAAGTTGTGTAGACCAAGTAATTAGGAGATGTGTACCTACATCTAAAATTACTGATATAATTTATCACTGCCATAATAGAGAAGCTGGTGGTCATTTTAGTGTGGAACGAACTGCTGCTAAGGTACTTCAATGTGGATTTTATTGGCCCACATTGTTCAAACACTGTAGAGAATATGTTCAGAGTTGTAATCATTGCCAAAGAATAAGGAACATTTTTAAGGGCATGAGATGCCGCAGCATGGGATCCTAGTGATAGAGATCTTTGATGTTTGGGGGATAGATTTTATGAGATCATTCTCATCATCTTTTAATAACAATTATATCCTTATAGCAGTCGATTATGTATCAAAATGGGTTGAAGCTGTTGCTCTTCCTACTAATGATGTACGATGAGTACTTAAGTTCTTAAAAAGAAACATTTTCACTAGGTTTTAGGACACCAAGAGCAATTATTAGTGATGGAGGAACTCACTTCTGCAATAAACAGTTTGACAATTTACTTACAAATTATGGAGTGAGACATAAGGTGGTCACACCTTATCATCCTCAAACAAGTGGTCAGGTAGAGCTATTTAATAGAGAGCTTAAGCAAATCCTTGAGAAAACAATCAATTCATCAAGGAAAGATTGGTCGCTAAAGCTTGATGACGCACTTTGGGCCTACCGAACTGCTTGTAAGAACCCCATTGGAATGTCCCCATACCGCATTTTGTATGAAAAAGCTTGTCATCTTTCTGTGGAATTGGAACACAAAGCTTACTAGGCAATAAGGTTCTTGAACTTTAATCGGCAAACTACTAGGTACCACATGTTACTCCAATTTAATGAACTGGATGAGTTTCGAAATGAGGCTTTTGAGAATGCTCAAATCTACTAGGAGAGAACCAAGAAGTGGCATGATAGGAAAATATTATATCGAGAATTTAAGGAAGGACAAAAGGTTTTACTCTATAACTCTCAATTAAAGCTTTTTCTTGGTAAGCTAAGGTCTAGGTGGTCGTGCCCATTTGAGATCACAAAAGTCTTTCCCTATGGAGTGATTGAAATCAAGAAAGATGGAGAGGAGTCGTTCCAAGTCAGTGGTCATCAACTAAAACACTTTTAGGAGAGGAGATTTGTGGAGGCAAGTAAGAAGGACTTGGATCATAAAGATCTAAGTTGATCTTATAAAAGGAAAGTCAAGCTAAGCGACTTTAAACTAAGTGCTTCTTAGGAGGCAACTCATGTTTAACTTAATAGTAGTATTTTTGTTTTGTTTTTACTAACTTAGTGTTTAGTGTGTATAGATCATGTAAAAAAAAAAAGGGGGAAAAATTAAGCTTTAAATTGGAGATTCAACTTCAAAAAGAGAATGAGGAACATTCGGTCAAATTGGAAAGCTCTAAGAAATTGCAACGTAAGTATTCTAATTTCTAGAGTACTAAATTTTTGCTATTAGGGCTATATTCTTAAATAAAAAAAAAGAAGATGAAGAACAAGAAAAATGATGAACACCGGCAATTAAAGATTCAAAGCCACCGGCTTAAAGCCAACGTTTGCTATCAAGGCCAAAATCATGAGAATGCCGGCTCAATATCATTTACGCTTCTAGTGTTTGGGGCGGCGTAATTATCATTTCTAAAGTTCTTTAATCCCAACGAACGCTGGCACCTGGGTTTTCAATGCCACCAGCGCTGTGTCCAGCGTAGACATGTATGCAGCAGTGTAAAAGGGAAAGCCGCAGGCCATTTGCTCTCAGCAAGAATTAAAACTTATATACACCAAAACTTACGCTGCCGGTGTACTCGACAGATTTGGCAATGTATGTTTTGTAATTTCGATTTTTATCAGGTATCTCTCTCTCTCTCTCCCCTCATTTCTCTCCAACTCACTCTCACTCTCGACTCTCCCTTACACCCTCTCGACATCCTAAATAACTCAGACATTGTTTGGACTCGATCAAGTAAGTAGTTTTTTCTCTCAATCTCATTATTTATGCTTAATTAAGTACTATTATTTTGCTATAAATCTTTGACATGCCGCGAATTGAGACAAAGGAGGATGGGATTACAAATTGGTTGGATTGATGAATTAGTGGCTGCTGATGGTTGTTTGACTGACACGAATTGTTGTATGCATGTTGGATTACATTATAATTGCATTACTTGTTCTGATTTTAAGAATGCGTAAATTAGGGTTTTAGAATGAAAAATTGGGTTTGAAAATTCGAAATTTGGGGCTTTGGTGTTTTTACTGAAATTAGATGAACAAAATGGTTTTCTATGCTGTGATTTAGCTCCAATTAGTTTAATTACTCCAATTTGGACTTAGGAATTCGAAATTGTGCAAATTTGAAGAATAAAAAGGGCTTAGAAGTGTTTAAAAGAGTTTTTGATAAAATATTTTGAAAATCATGACTTTAAACTTTTCCCAGTGAATTTTGAATTCCTAACATTTAATTCTAAACTGGCAAGCCTAAGCTGCCAGCTTTGATTTCAATAAAGCAAGTGTAGGATTTTAAATTTGTATATGCACTATGTTGAACTGAGTAAAATGCCTAAGGAAATCATTGATAAAGCTTTGAAAATAGGCAAATCTCTTGAGTAAAACGAACCCGTGCGATTTGGAATTGTGTTGAAATTTGTATGCAAATTTATTATGTTAAATTGGATTGATTTTTTTTTTTTTTTTTTTTTTTTTTTTTGTAGATATGGCTCCAAAACAAAAGAAACAACGTACTACTAAGCCATCTTCTTCAGGATCATAGTCCAGGAATGTTTTGTCTAGTCAGCAGTACGCTAAGGATCGCAAGAAACGACTTTTGAAAATGGATTTCATGAACTCCCAACATATGGATTGGGAGTTATTAGATGACTTTGGCATTTGTGATTGGGTACTGAATTTGATAAGAGATGAAGCCTGGCTGAAGATTTTTGGATGGAGAGAACCAGCATACAAAAATCTAACCATTGAAGTTCTCTCCGCTTTAAAAGTGAAGTTAGAGGAAGATGACTCTAAATTTGTCTTTCTGGCTTATGGGTAGAGTCAGGAGATCAGGTTAAAGGCAATGGGGAAGGTTCTGGGCTTATATGATGAGGAGCAGGATAATTTAGAATTTCCTAACTCCTGGCCCAAATAAGAGAATGACATGACACAAGAAGCTTATTGGGCTGAGGTGATTGCTCCTTCACAGGATCCTTACATTGCGTCCAAATTGATTGCCTCCACTTTTACAAAAGTGGAACATCGGCTTCTCCATCATATCCTTGCACACACAGTCAGTTGGAAGAAGACTAGTCACAGCAAAGTGACTAGTTTTGACATGTTTTATTTGTATAGTCTCATCGCAAACTATAGGATTGATTTAGGAGTTGAGATAGCAAATTTCATCTTTAGGCAAGCTGAGGATACTAGGACCAGGTTCTTATTTTGTGGAGGTCACATCACCAGACTATTGAAGGGGATGAGGATTTTTGAAGAACCAGTTGGTGATGAGAAGATTAATAGCAAGAAGATCTCATCTGCACCATTTAGAAGCTAGAGACTTGTCAAAGTCCTTAAAGGAGTTCAACAGGCAGCAGATGAGATTCATGATGAAGACATTCAGCCTCCAGTTGCTCCTGTTGATATTCCATCATCATCTGCTCCTCCTTCTCCTCCTGGTATTTCATCTGCATATGATATGGACCAGCTCAAGCTGGATATTCATGATTTAAAGAAGCAAAATCAAGAACTCCAGAATAGATAGGATAAAGAAATCAAGAAAAACAAGAAATTCCGGAGTATGATCTTCAAAGCAGTGAAAGCTGCTATCTGCTACATCAATCAAGCAGCTGGGGATGAGTTGATCTATGAGACTTCTACTTGATCACGCTTTTTCAATATATGCTTTTTTAAAACTCTTTTTATTTATATTTAATTTCCTTTAAATGAGCATATCTTTAACCGACCGTGTATCGGGTATATGTGCAATAATAAAATTTCGGTGAATATCGAGTCGAATCCATAGGGAGTGAGGACTAGCTATCAACTATATCAGTCCAAATTCATAGTTAGGAAAATAAAACTTTGTTTCTCTTTTTTAGAATTTCTTTTAATATAACTAAACTACTAAAAATCTAGGATTTCCACACCTCAAATAGAATTAGGTTTAGAGCCAATTAAGTCTGGAAATAAATTGAATGTCTGCTATTGACAAAAAATGCACTTGTCAATCCAAATCATCAATGGGTTTAGTTTTTCAACAATGAAGAACAAGATAACAATTCCTTTTCCTAAAGTGAACCATTATCCTAAAATTACCAATCAATGTTCTCTATCCCTAGAAAAGTGATTAATTGACAATTATTTTCTAATTCACCAAACTCTAATAGAATTACAACCCATATCTCTATGTGAAATGCAATCCAAATTAGATAATCACAAAATTGATTAGAAGAGAATTTCCCAATTACAATCCTAATCATTCGTGAATTCCAGATTTAGGCCGAAATTGTATGCTTTAATAACATTGATAATCCGAATATGAACAAGGATTCAATCAACAACAATTAAACCACAATCCAAAAATCTAGATCAACAACTAAAAACCCTAGTCAAATCACACAGGAGAAAGCTTTAAACAAAATCCAATATATGAATCAAAATAAAAGGAATGGAATCACCTTGATAAAAAATTCCATGCCAAAATCCATACACAAATGATGTTTTCCACTTAATCCCAGTGTGGAATCCTTTATTAAATTAAAAAGTTAACTACTTTAGTGTTCTAAACCCTAATCTATCAAGGAGCTATGAAAAAGAGGAGATAAATTGTGCCTAGGGTTTCTTCTCTTTTTACAAATGACAAAAAGATGAATTTATATGAATGGTAATAGGGGAGTTATACCAGCATTGAAGGTCGGCGGCCTTTAATTAAATTTGACCGGCCTTTAATGTGAAAATTAAATTCCAGGAGCAGCAATAAATATACGCCGTCTTCAACAGCGGTGGCGTAACCATTCCAGTTGTCGGCGTACAATGAAAAGTCACAAACTGCTTGATTTTTCCTTGTGAAAGCTAGCGGTGTAAAGGCCGATTCTAATAATTTGCTTTGTGTTCATGCACAACACCGGCTCAAAGCCGGTGGCGTAGCCAAGGATTTTGTCGGCGTATGTATAAAAATTTGAATACTGGTTGGATTTCTTCATTGAACATTGGCAGTGTTTGTTAGTTCTCTTGAAGGCCGCCTCTTTTCCATTCAACGCCGGCGGTGTTCTTTGCAGACTTGTCGGTATACAATCTGTTTTTGTCCAAATTTGTACAACATTTCTCCAATTTGCTTGTGTTTGTAATATAAGTCCTCCATGACCTGGATTAACATAATAAACACAATTAAGTACTATTTCCATTTGATTTCTATAAAATCTATAATAGATAAATATGGTTTGATTATTACAAAGTTGAGTAAAATATGACTTTATCAACTCGCCCACACTTGAGCTTTTGCTTGTCCTCAAGCAAAACAAATAAGATCAAAGTTGAATTCTGTCATAGAATATACAACACTTTTTTCACAATCAAAGTTTAAGCATCATTCTTTTTCATTGTACATGACTTGCATTTCTTGTGCCTACTGCTCAAACCAAACTGGGAACATGTAATTAGATTACTAGAATTAAAATTTAGCAACTAATCTAGACAAAACAAACTTTAATCCTAGTGTTTAACAAAAGAATATTCCATCTAAAAGTAGATACACAATCCATTAAGGAAAAACACTCATTTAAACTTCACTAGATATTTAGCAAATATATAATCTTAGCAACACAAAGTGAAAGCATATGGTATCCGCTCATTCCCTAGATTTCTCCCTTTTTATTATAAGTATTATTCCATTTGGAGCTTTTGCATTCATTTTCTTTTTCTTTCATAGAAGCACTTATTCTTTTACTTTTCCTTTTTTTTTTAAAGTTCAATGATTTGAACTTTTGCCTTTCCTCTCTTTTCGTTACAGTGAGTTCATTGAGTCGGCACATCCTGGGTTCATCACCTAAGTGACCAGGTTTTAGAGGACCCCTAAGAACTCTTTCTCACTTTAATATTGAAGTTCAGATACTCATAACTCAAATATTTGAGTCATTGGAGTAGTAGATATGCTTGTTTCTTTCTTTTCTTTTCTTTTGAATGCAATACTAATTTAAGACTTTTTTTTATAAAGTGTGGATACAACCATTCAATTTAGATGTAGATGTCACATGTAAAATTCAGCAATTTAACAAAATTTAGACATCAACAACAGTCATACTCAACTCCATTCTCCAATTCTCCATTCATTATCCCTTCCCCCACACTTAAAAT
This sequence comes from Combretum micranthum, assembly GCA_024138025.1. NCBI lineage: Eukaryota > Viridiplantae > Streptophyta > Magnoliopsida > Myrtales > Combretaceae > Combretum > Combretum micranthum. The sequence goes on along the minus strand of JAMXBD010000012.1, from coordinate 737,106 downwards.
AAACAGTAACCTAACTGTTCCTAATCAGCTCAACAATAGGAAAGAAATAAAAAAAAAATTAAGAGAAAATGAATAAGTACTTCCCAGGTTTTTAAAATAGATGCATGTGTGAGTTCCAACTAGTATAGCTAAAGAGAAGTTCTCCAATTAAGTCCATCTTGTATGTTCATCTCTTGTTGTCTACAATTCATGTGCATTAGCTCCTGCTTTTCCTCTTATCTGCACAATAGGGCACACTATCAAAGCAAAGAAAAACAAAAACAAAAAGAAAAAGATATTAATAGATAGATAATAGTGGGTTGCCTCCCACTCAGCGCTTGTTTTATAGTCTCAGCCTGACTTTTTGGCTTTCTTCTTCAAGGAGGGTCAAAATCACTAGTCTTCTTATCCTTCATTTTCTTCCATGAATTTACTCTTGCACTTTCATTTGTGTCAGCTTTGGTGGATTTGTGGTTCTTTTTCCATCTCTTCATGATATTCACATTCAATTCTTTATTTCTAACCCTCAACACCATCTTGCTATTCTTCACATCTATGATAGCTCTAGCAGTGGCCATGAATGGGTGGCCAAGTATGAAGAGAATCTCTAGATCTTCTTTCATAGCTAGTACCACAAAGTTCACTGGAAAAATGAACTTGTCAACTTTCAAAGGCACATCTTCAATTACCCCTCTTGCTCTTTTAATGGAGCGATAAGTCAATTGAAATGTCATCTCAGTCTTCTTAATTGCATCCCCTAATCCTAGTTTTTTTGCCACAGAGAAAGTAATTAAATTTATGCTTGCACCAAGATCACAAAAAGCATTCTTAAATTGAGTATCTCCAATAGTGCAATCCATTGTGAATTACCCTGGATCATTTAACTTTAGGGGCAATGCATCATTCAAAGCTTCAGTAGAAGCTTGAGACAACATGATTGTCTCTCTCCCATTCATCTTCTTTTTCTTGCTCATGACTTTTTTCAAAAATCTTCTATGCTGAGGTGATTCTTCTAAAATTTCAGTTAAAGGAATATTGACTTCAAGCTTCTTAAAAACCTCCAAGAATCTTTCAAAATCCACTTGTTGAGATATATTTTACTCAATTTATATTGGATAAAACTTGATCAACTTGTTATTAATTTTATAGAAATTATGAGGAATTGGTACTTAATTAAGTTAATGTTATATTTCAGGTTTTTAAAGTGAATGGAAAGATTTAGAGGAACTAAGTACGGGAGATATACATCAGAGGAGTCATGGCCGCCAGCCATCATGGAATCGCCGCCGGTCAACATTCATGGCCGGCACTGGGACAATCATGGCCGCCGGCCATCACCGTGCACCACTTGTTTCATGATTAATGGCTGCCAGCTTTGTTGCGACATGTCTCCAGCCATCTTTTATGCGAAAAATAATCTTTATATCTGATGTTTATCTCACATATATAAAGAAGTAGGAGAGAGAAAAGGGATTCATTCATTATTCATTATTGATTGTTCTTGTTCTTTTTGACTCTCAAGAAAACCCTAGCTTTTGTTTTCTTGATCATGAGTAACTAATTACTCAATCTAGCCAAGGATTATTACGGGATCAATTCATCAAAGATTGTGAGATCCAATTGATCTATTGAGTTTATTCTATTTATGAGTATTCATATTTCATCTATTTGAATTGTTAAAATTGTTTTGATTGGTCATTACGAATTAGGCCTATTTGTTTGATTGACAAAGTGATTATTGTTATTTAGAATGTCAAATCCATAATTGTTTGATTGTTCCAATATAAGTAATACAATAACATGATTGGTTACAGAATAAGTGATTGATTTATGTTATGGTGATTTATGATCTAATTTAAATAGTTCATGCTTTTGATCTATTGATTAGAATTGGTAGTCTCTCTAATTATTAATGCTATTGATAGATTAAATCTTAAGAGCTTATTTAGGGTTGTCTAATCAATAAGGGAATAATTAAAGATCGTATCTTGATTATCAATACTCTAAGGAGAGATAGATTTTCAGAGCTTGTTGAAAGTCATAACCAATTTATTCATGAATTAGAATAACAATCTATGCATCAATGATCATCTCTATGAATTGAACCGTGATAATTCTTTGGTTAGAACTTGTTGTTGTTGAATTTACATTAATAAATGTATTTGCTAGTTTTAGAAATAAATTATTTTCTAAATAATCGTTTACACAAAACCCCCAATTTTTCTTCTCTTTTGCTGATTATTGAAATAGAGATAGATTTTCCCCAGTCCCTATGGAGACGATCCTGCTCACTACTATTTACAAAATTTTAAGAGTAGGTTATTTAATTTTGTTGGATTCGACACCCACCAAATTTTGGCGCCGTTGCTGGGGATTGGTGTCGAAAATTTGTTTCTATTTTCTTTATGACTCGTTCTTCTCATACAGGTGAACTTGAATTCGATAAAGAGATCGAGAAGATAGTCAAAGAATTGCGCAAGGAAGCAAAACTGCATGCTAAAGACGCAATTTCATCTTCATCATCCCCTGGACTGCATCAAACGCTGGAATTTGCTGATACATCCAGTGAATCCGAAGGAGAGGATAACAAGCAACAAGTTATGGCCAATCAGGATAGAACTTTGAGGCAACTAGCTGGCCCAGAAGTGAATCAACAGCCCCTGTGTATACAATATCCTGAATTGAATGTTCCTTTCGAATTGAAGTCAGGTTTGATACATCTATTACCTGCCTTCCATGGTTTGGAGAATGAGGACCCTCACAAACATTTGAAAGAGTTTCATATAGTATGCTCAGGCATGAGGCTTCAAGGAGTTCCAGAAGAACAGGTTAAATTGAGAGCTTTCCCGTTCTCCCTTAGGGATAGAGCCAAGGATTGGCTTTTCTATTTACCACCAGGATCTATCAATACATGGATAGATATGGTAAGAGCATTTCTGGATAAATTTTTCCCAGCTACTAGAGCTGCTAGTATTAGACGAGAGAACTGTGGGATCAAACAGAAGGATACCGAAAATCTCCATGAATATTGGGAAAGATTTAAACAACTTTGTGCCAGCCGTCCACAACATGGGGTTTCTGAACAGCTCTTGATCCAATACTTTTATGAAGGATTGATTCCCATGGAAAGAAAAATGATGGATGCAGCCAGTGGAGGAGCGATAGTAGATAAGACCCCTAGTCAAGCTAGGGAATTAATATCTCTTATGGCTGCGAACTCCCAACAATTTGGGTACAGGCATGATTCATCAACAAGAAGGGTTAATGAGGTAAGTGTTTCTCGTATAGAAAGTCAGATTTCTAACTTAACCTCTCTTGTACAGCAATAGGCTCTTGGAAATAATCAACAGGTGAAGGCCTGCGGGATATGTGCCGCTCTTAATCATGCAACTAATATGTGTCCTACGCTTTCTGAGGACAATCATGAAGAGGCCAATGCGATAGGAGGATTTCCTGGTCAACCACAAAGGAAGTATGATCCCTATTCAAATACTTATAACCCTGGATGGAGGGATCATCCTAACCTTAGCTATGGGCCTAGATCACAGAACTATCAACAATTCAGACCAAGGCCACAGAACCCAGCACCACAACCTTCTTCCTCAAGTTCAGGTATGTCTCTAGATGAGACGAAACAAAATATCAAGAATCTGGAGAATCAAATGAGCCAACTTGCCACTTCAGTAGGTAAGATTGAACAGCAAGGTAAGTTGCCTTCTAACACTGTGAATCATAGAGAAAATGTGAGTGCAATTTCCTTAAGATTTGGAAAGGAATTGCAAGACTCAAGTAGGAAGGTAATTGAGACCAACTCCAAGGAAAGTGAAAAAGAGAGTCCCCACATGGAAGAAAAACAAGTAGAAAAATCTTTACCCCCGATCTACAAGCCTATACCCCCATTCCCTTCCAGGTTGAATCAATCCAAGAAATTGGATGAAGAGAAGGAAATCTTGGAGACTTTTAGGAAAGTAGAGGTGAATATTCCTTTATTGGATGCGATTAAGAAAATACCTCGATATGCTAAGTTTCTGAAAGATCTTTGCACAAACAAGAAGAAGCTTAGAGGAAATGAGATGGTTTATATGGGTGAGAATATTTCTGCTGTTCTTCAGAAGAAGCTACCACCAAAGTGCAAGGATCCTGGTACGTTTTCTATTCCTTGTACAATAGATCAAGTTAAGATTGAGAATTATATGTGTGACCTAGGAGCTTCAGTTAATATCATGCCCTTATCTATATATGAGAAGTTGAATATTGGATCTTTGAAAGACACAAGAGTAATCTTGCAACTTGCAGATAGATCTAATATATATCCATCAAGTATTTTGGAAGATGTTTTGGTACAAGTCAATGGATTAGTGTTTCCCGCTGACTTTTATGTAATTGATATGGGTGAGGAGATGTATTCAAAATCACCTACACTTTTGCTTGGGAGACCATTTATGAAAACATCTAAAACCAAAATTGATGTTAATGAAGGGGTTATGACTATGGAATTTCATGGGGAGATCATTAGATTCTCGGTAGATAGTGAAAAGAAAATTAATTCAAATATTTCTAATATTTTTGCTATCTCTAAGAATGACAATCAGGTTGTGGAAGTGGAAGAAGAGAGCCTAGTTGATGAATCAAAAGTGGATGGACTTGGAGATAAATTAGTTGACACTGGACAAGTTTTGGAGAAGATTGGAGATGATAAGTTGAATCTAAAGGAGGAAGTGCATAAAAGAGACACTAGCGACATATTTTTCGATCAGCTATTGAGGGCACTAGATGGAGAGATCGCTAGGCTGAATCATGAGAAGAATTTTAATGAAGGATATCCTATGTTTGAGAATTGGGAATCCTATATCTTTGAGCCTCCATAAGAAAATGAGTTGGAATAGTCCAGCTAAGGACTATAAAGAAGCGCTTCATGGGAGGCAACCCATGGTTTTTATTACTAATGCTTTTGTTTTTGTGTGTTTTGTTTTTTTTTATTTGTTTGGTTTTGTAGGTCTTAGATCTTGAATTGAAGAAGAAAATCTCTCTCATGAGCTTTAAAGGACAAAGAACTTCAAAGGAGCTTCAAAAGAGAAACTAGGGAAGTACCGTTATTCCTATTCCTTTTTATTTTTCTCTCACTTTGTGCTGATTAGAAACAGTGAGGACACTGTTTATTATTAGTGTGGAGGAGGGATAAAATATGAATTGGAGTATTTCATCTTGTGATTGATGTCTGATTTTTGGATTTATGATATATACAAGACATCTGGATATGAAAGTGCCCACACTTTAAATTCTTGAATGTTTGTTCTTAAGTAATATAGGGCATTTAAGGCCTAATTTTTTTTTCAAAAATTTCATTGAAATCTGGAATTTGTGTTAAAATATATATATAAAATGAAAGCAACGGCTGGCAGCCAAAATTTCATGGCAGCCAGCCATGACAATTCTGGGACGTCGCCCAGACCAAGCGAGGCAGCCGGCCAGCTCCCAATGGCCGCCACCCATGAAGCCCAGTGGAGATCCCAGAAGCAGCATGGCCGCCGGCTAAAATTTCATGGCAGCCGGCCATGAAGCCGCTGCCGAAAAATTGCAGCACAACCTCTTTAACACATTTGCACCTCCAAAAAAAAATAAAAATAAAAATAATATTGACTTGTGAAAGTGCTTTACTCACCTATACTATTGTGATTTGAGTACTTAGTTAAAATTGAGTAGTGAAATCTTTAAAGAACAGATTTACTGTGTATTTGGCTTTAGTTTTGGAAGTTTGAGAATAAGTCGAGTCCTCATGTGAAAAATAAACAGGTTTACTTCTAGGAAAAAGCTAGCTTATATATACTTTTATAAGTTCTTATTAAAGAATTTTTCAACACTTAGTAAAAGAGATAAAGGAAGTCTTTTTCTTAGTGATCTTTGATAAAAAAAAAGTCTTGAGTTTGTTGTTCCATTCAAAAGTAGAAACAAGCATAAGCCTATACTCCTCTAACTCAAACAATCGAGTTATGAGTATCCAAACTTGAATGTTAGAGTGAGGAAGAGTTCATAGGGGTCCCTTTAAAACCTGGTCACTTGGGTGATGAGCCCGGGATGTACCGACTCAATGAACTCACTATAAAGATAAGGGAGGAAAGGCTAAAAAGTGAAAAGTGCTTTGAAAGAAAAATTTAGAGAAGAAAGAGCTGAAAAGAAGCGGGCAAAAACCCGTCCAGAGATTCATCTCTGAAGGCTCTAAATATGCTTGAAAGAAAAATGAAAAATGAATGTTGAAGCAATCGAACGGAATAAGACTTATAATAAACAAAAAGAAAAATCTAGGGAAAGAACTGATATCACATGCGTTTATTCTGTGTTGGTAAGAGTATGTGTCGGTTAGATGTCCAGTGAAGTCTAAATGGGTATTTTTCACTACTGGACTGAGTATTTACTCTTGAGTAGAATGATCTTTGGTTAAATATGTGGTTCAAGTTTGTTTTGTTTAGATTAACTACTGAATTTTTATTTTAGTACTCTAATTACAAGTCCTCAGTTTGGTTTGAGCGGTAAGCACTAAAAATCACAAGTCTTGAAAGAAAAATAAAGAAAAGAGATGCTTGAATTTGAATTTTGAAAGAAGCACACTCCAACAAAAGATTTCTCAATTTGGAGATATTGGTTTTGCTTGAGGACAAGCAAGAGTCTAAGTGTGGGGGAATTTGTTGAGATATATTTTACTCAATTTATATTGGATAAAACTTGATCAACTTGTTATTAATTTTATAGAAATTATGAGGAATTGGTACTTAATTAAGTTAATGTTATATTTCAAGTTTTTAAAGTGAATGGAAAGATTTAGAGGAACTAAGTACGGGAGATATACATCAGAGGAGTCATGGCCGCCAGCCATCATGGAATCGCCGCCGGTCAACATTCATGGCCGGCACTGGGACAATCATGGCCGCCTGCCATGGAGCCGGCCATCACCATGCACCACTTGTTTCGTGATTAATGGTTGTCAGCTTTGTTGCGACATGTCTCCAGCCATCTTTTGTGCGAAAAATACTCTTTATATCTGATGTTTATCTCACATAAATAAAGAAGTAGGAGAGAGAAAAGGGATTCATTCATTATTCATTATTGATTGTTCTTGTTCTTTTTTACTCTCAAGAAACCCTAGCTTTTGTTTTCTTGATCATGAGTAACTAATTACTCAATCTAGCCAAGGATTATTACGGGGATCAATTCATCAAAGATTGTGAGATCCAATTGATCTATTGAGTTTATTCTATTTATGAGTCTTCATATTTCATCTATTTGAATTGTTAAAATTGTTTTGATTGGTCATTACGAATTAGGCCTATTTGTTTGATTGACAAAGCGATTATTGTTATTTAGAATGTCAAATCCGTAATTGTTTGATTGTTCCAATATAAGTAATACAATAACATGATTGGTTACAGAATAAGTGATTGATTTATGTTATGGTGATTTATGATCTAATTTAAATAGTTCATGCTTTTGATCTATTGATTAGAATTGGTAGTCTCTCTAATTATTAATACTATTGATAGATTAAATCTTAAGAGCTTATTTAGGGTTGTCTAATCAATAAGGGAATAATTAAAGATCGTATCTTGATTATCAATACTCTAAGGAGAGATAGATTTTCAGAGCTTGTTGAAAGTCATAACCAATTTATTCATGAATTAGAATAACAATCTATGCATCAATGATCATCTCTATGAATTGAACCGTGATAATTCTTTGGTTAGAACTTGTTGCTGTTGAATTTACATTAATAAACGTATTTGCTAGTTTTAGAAATAAATTATTTTCTAAATAATCGTTTACACAAAACCCCCAATTTTTCTTCTCTTTTGCTGATTATTGAAATAGAGATAGATTTTCCCCAGTCCCTGTGGAGACGATCCTGCTCACTACTATTTACAAAATTTTAAGAGTAGGTTATTTAATTTTGTTGGATTCGACACCCACCAAATTTTTCATCTTTTCTTTTTCTTAATCTTCCTGGAAAAGGAACCGATGGCACATTTGATCTAACAGTAGGTTCAATGACTACAGGAATGTGCTCTTGATGTACCATATCTTCCTTCTGAGTTGATGTAGAAGCTAAAGTCTCATCAATCTCTGCCTGCTTACTTGTATCTGCTTTGGTCCCACCTATATGCTCAATGGGGGTAGAAGGCTTCTCAAAATTTGTAATTTGCTGTCTTAATTTCTCAAACCCCTCTAAAGTCATATTAGCAAGTTTCTCAATTGCTAATTCCCATGTTGGCTTTTCTTCTTTTGTTTCAACCTCTTTGACCACTGAAGAATTGTTGTTCAATTTTCTGCACTTGACACAAACTTCTTTCTCTTTCCCTTTTTCTTGCCTTTGATTGTCAACTGGGGTGTCAATTTCCTTTTCATCACTAGAAAGCTCCCAATCTGCACTTATGTTAGCAAGTTTAAACATAGATGAAACAAATTCGGTTAGACTTGCTACCTGATTCTCCAATTTCTCAATAACCTCTTATTGCTTCTCAAACTTTTCTTCCCATTTCATCTCTAAACCTCTCATAATCTCTTCAAAACTTTTCTCTTTATCTGGATTTGGAACTATGGAGATAGAAGAAGAATTGACAGCTGTCTCTTGTCTTGGAGTCTCACAAGTGTGGTGATATTCTTGATTTGACATATTGGGATGAAGTTCTGAACTACCACCTTAACATTAAGAGATATCATGTGATCCATTACACCGCATACAAACTACTGGAGAAGAGAAATCTGGATCAACATATGGGTATCCTATAAGTTCTTCCATTTTTCCAAACGCTATTTGCACAAGCATTCCCATCAATTGCCCTTTAGTAGCTGACTCTAGCATCATCCTATCATGGGTTTCTATTCCTCTGAGGAATACTAATAGTTGAGACCAATTAGGTAATCCACGATAGGGGCATTTACGCATCAAATTGTGGTATCTTCCCCATGCATTTGACACAAGCTCTCCCTCATATTGTTTGAAAGAAAATATTTCTAATTGAAGCTCTTTAGTACAACAAAATTGGAAGACTGGTGCTTGTTGACTATCCATCTTGATATTCAACAAAAACTCCATGCACCTAAAAAAAAAAAGGAAAAACGAGTAGATTGTATAAATATACAAGACTAGTATGTATAGATAAAGAAGAAAGCAAATTTTTTTTTTTAGATTTTTCAAATAAAGTTTAGTCTACAAAAGTCCCAAAAATTGAAAGTACACCAAACCACTCCCCAACAACGACGCCAAAATATTGATCACGCTTTTTCAATATATGCTTTGTTAAAACTCTTTTTATTTATATTCAATTTCCTTTAAATGAGCATATCTTTAACCGATAGTGTATCGGGTATATGTGCAGTAATAAAATTTCGGTGAATATCGAGTCGAATCCATAGGGAGTGAGGACTAGATATCAACTATATCAGTCCAAATTCATAGCTAGGCAAATAAAACTTTGTTTCTCTTTTTTAGATTTTCTTTTAATATAACTAAACTACTAAAAATCTAGGATTTCCACACCTCAAATAGAATTAGGTTTAGAGCCAATTAAATCTGGAAATAAATTGAATGTCTGCTATTGACAAAAAATGCACTTGTCAATCCAAATCATCAATGAGTTCAGTTTTTCAACAATGAAGAACAAGATAACAATTCCTTTTCCCAAAGTGAACCATTACCCTAAAATTACCAATCAATGTTCCCTATCCCTAGGAAAGTGATTAATTGACAATTATTTTCTAATTCACCAAACCTTAATAGAATTACAACCCATATCTCTATGTGAAATGCAATCCTAATTAGATAACCACAAAATTGATTAGAAGAGAATTTCCCAATTGCAACCCTAATCATTCATGAATTCCATATTTAAGCCAAAATTGCATGATTTGTGAAATAACATTGAAAATTCGAATATGAACAAGGATTCAATCAACAACAATTAAACCACAATCCAAAAATCCAGATCAAGAACTAAAAATCCTAATCAAATCATACAGGAAAAGGCTTTAAACAAAAACCAATATATGAATCAAAACAAAAGGAATGGAATCACCTTGATAAGAATTTCCATACCAAAGTCCATATACAAATGATGTTTTCCACTTAATCCTGATGTATAATCCTTTATTAAATTAAAAATTTAACTACTTTAGTGTTCTAAACCCTAATATATCAAGGAGCTATGAAAAAGAAGAGAGAAATTGTGCATAGGGTTTCTTCTCTTTTTACAAATGACAAAAAGATGAATTTATATGAATGGTCGTAGGAGAGTTACACCGGCATTAAAGGCCCGTGGCCTTTAATTAAATTTGACCGGCCTTTAATGTGAAAATTAAATTCCAGGAGCAGCAATAAATGTATGCCGTCTTCAACAGCGGCGGCGTAACCATTCCAATTGTCATTGTACAATGAAAAGTCACAAACCTGATTTTTCCTTGTGAAAATTGACGGTGTAAAGGCCGGCTCTAATAATTTGCATTCTGTTCACGCACAACATCGGCTCAAAGGCGGCGGCGTAGCCAAGGATTTTGCCGGCGTATGTATAAAATTTTGAACGCTGGTTGGATTTCTTCATTGAACACCGGCAGCATTTGTTAATTCTCTTGAAGGCCACCTCTTTCCATTCAACGCCGGCAGTGTTCTTTGCAGACTTGCCGGTGTACAATCTATTTTGTCCAAATTTGCATAACACTTCTCCAATTTGCTTGTGTTTGTAATATAAGTCCTCCATGACCTATATTAACACAATAAACACACTTAAGTACTATTTCCACTTGATTTCTATACAATCTATAATAGATAGATATGATTTGATTATTGCAAAGTTGAGTAAAATATGACTTTATCACTACTAACCTAGCTCAGAACACACTCCCATAGCTAGCCTAGAGGACACCACCAAAGCTAGCCTAGAGGACTCTACCAGAGTTTGCCCAGAGAACACCAGCAGATCCAGTCAAGGGCCAGAGAGCTAGAGACCCTGCTAGCTCTCATTTGCTTTTATTTGTTTCTTATTTTTCATTTAGCCTGTACTTATTATGAGCACCCAAGTCCCTGTGGGTAGAATCTTTCTGATCTGTACTTATCTTAGTATATAGCTGTTTATTTTTGCTTTTTTTTCTTTTTTTTTTCTTTTGTAGTGACTATAGGGCAGAAAACAAAGCAAACACTCTCTTGCACTTACATTTTGATGACTTTGAAACAAATGAAATCAGAAAAGTACTAATTTCTTTTTCTTGCAGTTCCTTTCCTATAATTGAAAATTGCTGAGAAACAGTAAGGACACTGCTTGATTAAAGTGTGGGGGAAGGGATAATTGTTGGAGAATGAATGAATGAATGAAGTTGTGAAATTGATTTGGATGTCTGAACTATTGTGTCTGAATTGCTACAGTTTATTTTAATATATATGACATCTGCAGGATTGATCTGAGTGAAATAACCACCTTGAATTTTTGGTCTTAGAGCAATATATGGCGAAATTCTACCAAATTTTTTCAAAAATCTCTTGAAATTTGAAGATAGTACAAAATATTGATTAATAGCATCTAAAAAACAAAGAAATAATGAAAATAACTTGCTAAAGTACCCTACTCACCTGCTGTTGTGATTGGTTTACTTAGTTGAAATTAAGTTGTGAAATCCTTAAGGAACAACTTTACTTTATTTTTAGCTTTAGAATTAGAAATTTAAGAGTCAGTCGAGTCCTTTTGTGAAAAATAAATAGATTTACTTCTAGGAAATTTTAGTTTGTATATACTCTTTGAGTTGTGTTTATAACTTTATAACACTTAGTGAAAGAGGTAAATGAAACTTTTAACTTAGTGATCATTTATAAAAATAAGTCTTGAATTTGTTATTGCATTCAAAAAGAAAGAAACAAGCGTAGCCTCTACTCCACTGACTTAAAAATTTAAGTCATGAGTATCTGAGCTTGAATGTTAAAGTAAGGAAGAGTTTTTAGGGGTATTTTGAAACCTGGTCACTTGGGTGATGAGCACGGGATATACCGACTCAATGAACTCACTATAACGAGAAGGAAGAAAAGACAAAAGTTCTATTTTTGAACTTTGAAAAACAAAAAGATGAAGGCAAAAACCTCCCAAAAAGAAAATGAATGCTTGTATGAAAAAGAGAAGAAAAATGAATGCAAATATTCAAATGAAAGGAGACTTATAATAAAGAAGGAGAAAATCTAAGGGAAAAGTAAATACCACATGCTTTCATTTTGTGTTGCTAAGAGTATATGTAAGCTAAAAGTCCAGTGAAGTTTAACTGATTATTTTCCCTTAGTGGATTGTGTATCTACTTTTGAATTGAATGTTCTTTTGTTAAAAACTGAGATTAAAACTTGTTTTGTCTGGATTAGCCCCTAAAATTTAATTAAAGTATTCTAATTACAAGAAACTAGTATGGTTAGAGCAGTAGGTACCAAAAAAGCAAGTTAAAAGAAAATAATTGATGCTTGAATTACAAAAATTGTATTATCTATGACAGATTTCAAAAGTTTTGTTTTTAATTGTTTTGCTTGAGAACAAGCAAAAGTTCAAGTGTGGGGGAGTTGATAATATCATATTTTACACAACTTTTAATAAGTAATTAGTGATTAATTTGTTTGAATTTTATAAAAATTGCTAGAATTAGTACTTGAATTGTTTAAGTTTATGTTTCAGGTCTAAAGTGAACAAAGGAAAGCATAACAAGGCAATTTGAACTGAAATTGAAGAATCTCAGGAGATACGTTGTCAATTCTAGATCATACGCTGCCGACGTACAGTCGGCCTAGAGGTTAATCAGAATGTTAAACTTTAACATTGCCTCTACACTGCTGGCATTCGACACAACTTTGAAATGGAACAGATTTAAGAATTCAAAGGCCGGCAAAAATAATCCTATACACCGTCGGCCTTGAAGCGGTGTAAGCTGAAGATCAATAATCAAGAATCAAGCACTAGCTCAACATTGCCAGTGTAGAAGGAGGAAAAAGCCAGCTTCTGCAATTTGATCCAATGCTGGCTTTTTGGAAATCAAAGCCGCCAGCGTTGAGACAGCTTTGAGTGTCCACAAAATTGGATTTTAAAGGCTGTCACCTGCATAGCCGGTCTTAAAGTAAATCTAGCCAGCGTTTGATGTTTCCTTTTTACACTGGCATTTCAAACCCTACGGCACCAGCATTCAAGCAGAGTAGGTCATCCACAGAATTCAAACCGTTAATGCTGAAGCCGAAGCCAAAGTCGCCAGTGCTCAAGCATTGTAGCAATGTACACGACCTGTAAGCCATCAACATAGAAAATGTAACTACCGGCATACGTTTTGTAACTGTAAAAATTAGATGAAACGCCTGAAATTTTGATTATATATTCTAAGGTTTCCTTGCTATAGGGATATTCGAAAATCATTAGAAAAGAGAGAAAAAGAGAGTTTCAAAAATGTTTGAGTTTGTTTCTTCTTTAGGGCATTAAAACCCTAATGTTCTAGCAACATAGAGGTGATTAAGGTTTAAATACAATCAAGCAATGCCTATATTTGTGGGATTATGGATCCCGATACATCATTTTATGGAAGGGAATCAATTTTAAGGTGTTTCTATCCCTGTTTTATCATATATATATATATATATATATATGTTTGATTGTATTTTGAGATGCTTGTTCATAGATTGTTATGATTATGTATGAATAGATTTGATGAATTGGTTTATGAATCGTATTGATATTGATTTTAATTATTTAGGAATTTAGTTATCTTTGCTTGTAATCTGTTTAATACGTGCCTGATCAACATAAATTAGATGGATAGGATTAAAGATACCAGGGAGGGATTCAATGATTTGTACAAGTAAAACTTAAGTTTTTGAAAAAGATTTTTCATAGGAATATGCAAATCTGTGATGAAAATTAAGAATTCACTGATCTTATTGCAGTTAGAATTACAAATTTAGGTCACTTGGCGGTGCTTAGTTTGTAGTTTCAACTAGAATAGTAATTTTGGTGAGAGCAAATCACTATTAAATATTTAATTATAAATAAATTGTCTTGTCAGGATAGTTTATGTTATGATAAGATTTTTGTTACTCCAGGAGGTGAAAAATTTCTAGTGAATTTGATTAAATCCTAAATAATCAATTTCAAATATCAATTTGAAACATGAGTTATTTCAAACGAGAATATAAATGCATTATTCATATTTGTATATGCATCTCCTAAACCTGTATCCCTCATTGTTTGCTAGAATATACGATTTTAATCCTTGAAAACCATTTGATAGTTAATTTTTAGTTAATCATCATAGAGTAGTTAAGAATCTGACATTTGATAGCTTAGATTAGGGTAAGATTCAAATTCTAGTAATTAGCTATATAGCTCCCTATGGATACGACCTGGACTTACCAGATAGTATTGCATTGCATTCGGTGATTTTGCTAATCGGTTAAGTATTACACTTGTGTTTGAAATTGAAAATTATTAGAGTGTAATAAGTGTAATTACTATAGTTTGTAACTCCCACACATGGTAACTCCCCTAGTGAGCTCGGGTAAATCCCTCTTAAAGGTAAGTTCTGTCAAGGGCTTGGGTAACTCTCACTCATGGGTAACTTCCCTTGTAAACTTGCATAAATCCCTCTCAAGGGTAAGTCGCATCAAGAGCTCGAGTAACTCCTTCACATGGGTAATTCCCTTCGTGTGCTCGGGTAAATCCCTCTGAATGGTCAGTCCCATCATGAGCTTTAGTAACTTCCACAATTGGGTAACTCTCCTAGTAAGCTTGGATAAATCCCTCTCAAGCGTAAGTCCCTTAAATATCTCGAGTAATTCCCACACATGACTAACTCAAGGGTAAGTCCCGTCAAGAGATTAGATAACTCCCACACATGGGTAACTCCCCTTTGTATGCTCGGGTAAATCCCTCTCAAAGGTAAGTCCTATCAAGAGCTTAGGTAACTCCCTCTCATGGGTAACTCCCCCCGTGAGCTTGACTAAATCCCTCTCAAGGATAAGTCCCATCAAGAGATCGGGTAACTCCTTCTCAAGGGCAATGCCCTTTGAAAAATCAGATAACTCCCCTTCGAAAGATAACTCTTCTCGAAATGCCCTAATCACAAAAAATAAAATAAAATAAAATAAACTAAACAAACACAAAAAAGAAAAGGTATCAAGAGAACAAGCTCATATTAAAGAAACAACTTTTATTAATTCAAAGAAGATCGTTACAATGGTTTCGACTAGCATTCTAACCAAAAAATACGTAATAAAATCTTCAAGAGTACAAGTTTCTTCGAACTAAACACGACTTCAAGCTAGAGGACCCCACGAAGGATTTGAACCTTGAATTAGAAGAGTTCTCCAATATCCAATCGACCACAACTCGAAAATGTAGATTTGAACTAAACACAACTTTGCCACCCCGACTTCCTAGTCGCAAGCTCGAGTTCATCCACTAACCTCTAGCTAACAATGAATATCAACTGGAGAAGGTATTAGAACAACTAGGAAGACAAGGGCAAAGCAGATCTCCCTTAAGTGAACCGATAACCATAAGCCATTAGGAGACTCGGTTCAAAGGGGGGAACATTCCTCCAGATCCCCAACAACCTCCATTTGCCATCAAGGATGATAAAAAAGAGGGAATGGAAGTGAAGATAAAGAGTCAAATGGCCCCTTCGCGATAATCTTGACTTCGAGAAGTGCCTCAAAGCCACAGATTATTAATGGAAGATGAGCCCCTACTCATGAACAACCCATCACCGTAGTCACCACATCCACTCTGCCAAGTAGTAAGTCATGACAACCTTGACCGGGAGCCCGTAGAAGAGAAACACAGCCCCTTGGTCGAAGGACCATGAAAATAGCGGGAATAAGCATCAAGCAACATCACACTACTACGACCTCAGTGGTGAGCCCATGTAAACAGAGACATCAGGGCTTCTAACCTGTTTAAATAGAGACAATAGAGTGTTAGTAGTAATACAGGACTTGCCACCTCTAGGGGCTCTTTCAACCCACTGCAACTTAATGGAAAAAAGGTTTGTAGTTTCTTAAACTCTTCACAGCTGGAGGGAGGAAAGGGAAGTTTGAATTTGTGAAGCCAAGTAAGAGAAATGAACTGGGTTAGCGGAGAGATATCTACCTGTCGGCTACTTATAGGTAACACCACAACCCACATTAAATGCCACCAAATCTTTGGGATCCTAAGTTCAGCTTAGTCTAGCAGTCCGATTGCACCTAGGGAATCCACATACATTAGAAAAAGAAAGTTTTTTGGCACACGCTACCCCTCCTGGAGAACAATGTCATCCTCTATAAAAAGCCGTACTGATGACTTACTACTGTCTAAGGAGCTACATGACAAATCTAACATGGACAAAGAAAAAAAGAAAATCAGAAAAACAAAAGCAACTGAGAACGAGCTCACTGAGCACCAACCAAGGAAATAGCAAAATCATAGGTGCTTGGCGCAAAATGCATCCATGTATTAATAAAGAAAAGTACATACTCTTGAAGGATTACAAATAGAGAAGGCCCCTAGAAGGCTAATACATGAAACAAGCTCGAGATGAAGCCCATTAAAAAAAATCAGTTAGGCTCGCCTCGCCAAAATCTCCTTGCTCGTCACGGGCTAAAGAGCCATGAAAACGGCCTTAACCTACCTGTTGACATGACCCTCTGCTTGGGGCTTAACCACGACATGGGAAGCTGCTAGCATCAGAGTCTATTCATCAGAAACATGGACTTTGACTATAGAAGTAGTGTCAACCTGGGCTTCCTGACCCCTACGAATAGTAAGGACATCAGCCTGGTCACCCTTTCCAATTCTAACTCCACCTTGCTAGCCTCCCTTTCCACCATCCTACTCCTCAAAAGAAGCTTCTGTTGGAGCGTCCCCTAAATTAGCTGCTAGAAAGCCGAGGTCCAAGTCCAAATGCCTCTCTAACGACTCCTTTCTAATTAGCTTAACGGTATCTGTAATGAGATTCACCTAGGCCCCCTTCTACTCCTTACTCTTAAAGAGTTCTCTTAAAACCCACTTCTTAGTAGCTTTTGAGATGAGCCAAACACTCTCCAAGTCCTTCACATGAACCTATAACAACACCAAGGAAGCAAACAAAGTCAAGACATAAGTAATGATAGATAATCATGCATTAAGGAATTCAAATGACCTTACCCTTAGCTTTTACCGGTCTAAGTTAGATGATGAAATGCTCTCCCTCAACTTACTGATCTCCAAAGTGGCAAGCTCAATCTCCCTTTTCAACCTCGTAACTCCCAATTAGGTGTCACACAATTGACAAGAAATCTCATCTCGTTCGCCCTTCATACCCCTCCATGTACCCTCGAACTCAACAACCGCTCTTCCAACAAGAGAGAGCTTCCTCCTTACCTCGAGCACATCAACTTGATCATGCAAGACCTTGTCTTCTATCCACTTTAGCAGCCTTTCATGCTCCTCCATAAGCGCAAGCAGCTCACTCTTGTATCACATTTCGTTCTACTTAACCTCAGCAAGCTCTTTCTTTAATCTCGCCCTCGCTATCTTGAGCTTCCCTGAACCTGGAACAAAGGAAAGAAACTCTAAATTACAAGTCATGGAGCATTCAACAAAAAAAAAGAAAGGAAGAACTCAATGTACCACCTCACGATCCACCCTTAACACTCTGAAAGCCTCAGCAGTCGTCACCAAAGACTGAAAACAAATAATAAAAGAATGTAAATATCTGAAGAACAAAACACCGACGTGAACAAACTTCGTAACCCCACTTTGTACATCTTCCATGTTGAAAAATCTACAGCCAAATCCACTGATGATAGACCACCATAAAAATCCCATCAACCTCTTCCTATCTTCTTAGCGGGTCAAGTTCGCTAAACAATTTCGGGTTGGAGGTTTGACTAAGGGCTTAAGTCCTATGTCGATTAGGAATTATTGAAATTCACACCACCCATGGGGAGTTATGGCCCTCCTCGAAGGAGGACCATTCCATAGATATGTTAGCCCACTTTAAAGCCCTCCCCTTAACAAAGTCGAGAGGACCACTAGTAACCACTCTACCAAGTTGACTCCTATGACCTATGACCCTAGCTCGATTAGTAGAAGCACTATTACTACTCCAATAGCTTGTACCCCAAGAGATGGCATGCTACGAGCCCGCACAAGCACAACAGAAAGATGAGATGGACTTCATTCCTTGGGAGACTGAGTGCGACGAGAGGGCCTCTCTGAGTAGACATCAAGGCCATTCGTTCCAACCTCGACAGCAACAACTCCAACCTTAACTCCAGCCTCAGCAACCACATCTTCGATTGTAACATAAGCACCCCTTAAATCTTGCGCTTCTAAATCAACAATTGGCACTGCAACCTCGACAACCTGAAGCTCAACCTCAACAAGATGCTTCCCCCCATCCGGCCACTTCTTGGTTGGAGCCTTCGTTCTCTTCTTTGATGGAACATCAAGAATGCTAGCCACCTCCAACACCAGCATCTTAGGCTCTAGAAAAACATAACAAAAAAAAAATGAACAATCACTAATAAAGAAACAAACACTTGCTCGGCCGAAATCAATAGCTCGAAAATCTCAAACCCTCTTCACAATGACGTTTCTATAGAGCTTGACTCGATAAGCAATGGAGGAGAGAGAGAGAGAGAGAAAGAGAGAGGCCACGAGCACATGAAGAATTAAGCCAAACCTCCATCAATAATCGACTTCCCACTTAAAAAGTTTTTACCATAGGCTCGACACCCAATTGTCTTCCATCTCAAGAGCTCATAGACCTATCGATAGCCTACTCACCATCAACATCATGAGGCCCTAACCTTAGAGGCATTGTATTAGAAATAAGCTTGCATTCACCCAAAAGCCAAACTGATGTTAAGTGCCTACCCTAGCTTGAATGATCCAGAACTTCTTCTTCCAGTGAGGACAATTGGAACTAGTAAATCCGCCAAAGAGCATAAAGGAGCTCTTAAGTCGCCTCGCAAGATACCACCACCCCTTATTGGATCCTTTAAAATATTAGCAACTTTGGAGCAGGACCGAATTAGACCTCATGTAGAGACTAAGGCACTAGGCTTAAAAGGCCTTCAACATTCGCCAAGCATTTAGAAGCAATTGTGTAGGAGAAAGCCCATGATGGTTAAAAAAAACCCCCTTCTGGAACAGGAAGAGCGGCATCAGCAAACGAAAACTGAAAGCTTTCTTATATAAGGCTAAAACCTGCCGTTCCAAGCAAGCAGACCTAATCCGAGGAAGAAAGAAGGACAACCTTCCAATCTTTTGGACATCCTCACTTCTCACTCTTCCAGTGCTTCTCGAGCTTTACACTAGTAAGCATGTTGTAAACTCCATGAGGACCATCACTAATAATCACCCTGCTATGAAGAGGTATCGTAAGGTCTTTCCCTTCACCATCATCTGTATATTCGTCTAAGGGAATGATGTACACCGTTTCAGCAAGTTCGTTGTACCGACCCATGAAAGAACTACCGCCTATTGAGTTCCCCTTTCACTTTGGACTATCGAATCTCAACCACCAATTGAAGTTTCTCTGCCAATCGAAATACTCGCATCACCTTATAGGCTCGACCTTCGTAAGCTAATGCTCACCTCTCTCTCATCCCTCTACACCTCATCCGTGAACCTCTATACACTACCATTAGAGTCATGTGAGAAAGATGGGGTGTTGGAGTTACCTAAGCTCAACATCACAGAAATCTCAAACATGTAGAAATATTAAAAAGGCGGTAAAAATTCAAGATGGCAATTCTCTTAACGAAATACAAAAGCACTGTAAAGAAATGGCCATGAAACACAAGTATTTATGGAGGAGCGAGGGAAGATGTAAAGGCCTAAATCCCTCGAGACACGTGAATAGGACTTAAAGCCTTAGCATCACAAACAACAATCGCAGCTATTAAATCCAAGGAATAATTATTACTAAGACCTTTCAAATTCACAAGGCCCCTTGGGAAGCCACATGTCCTCAACTATAGCAAAGTGTACTGAATACCACACCTAGCAAGAAATCAAACGGCCTTTACCACATAATATCTGCAACATGGGGATGTAGCTCAAATGAGAAGTGCAGCTCACCAAAACAAGTAATGACTACCTCGAGCCAACAACCCCGTGCCTTATGCATTCTTTTTGCTCTCCCATAATGAGATTGGGGGGATAAATTTTAATAGTAGAATATAGCTCTCGGTCAACTCGATCTATTGAGCTTTAAGGCCCAGGTATACTGGTAGGCCTTAAAGAGAGCCCATGCTTGTGATGTCTAAGGACCCTCATCTCGAAAAGGCTAACCGAACCCTACGAGCTCGGCTGTC
Organism: Combretum micranthum; assembly: GCA_024138025.1. Taxonomy (NCBI): domain Eukaryota; kingdom Viridiplantae; phylum Streptophyta; class Magnoliopsida; order Myrtales; family Combretaceae; genus Combretum; species Combretum micranthum. The sequence goes on along the minus strand of JAMXBD010000012.1, from coordinate 716,795 downwards.
CAGCAAACTTGACCTATCGACCGTATGATCTCCAACTAAGGCAAGTACTCCAGTCACATCTTGTGAACAGGGGAGACACCATTAACTTGAACCTACTCCAAGAAGCCATGACTCCTCAGCTCAAGTATCCTCACCACATCAAGTACCATGTCAGCCACCAGGAAGCGACCTACCTCGATATGACCCTAAACACTTTAAATACCCTTATTCCCTCTTGGGGAGGGGGACAAGAAAACAAGTAAATAGAAAAAGGAGAAGTAAACTTGTCTACCTCTTTATAGACATATCGTCCTTACCTACAAACTAATTTAGGCATTAGAGTGGCTGTGACTGCACCTAATTACGCTCTTTTGATTTTAAACTCTATATATAAGCACAAAAATAATCGGCCAGTAGAAATTAGGTGCATACATAGCAAAATTATTGGTGAGACCAGGTTGATTTACATGAAGCTAATGACTAATTACTAGGTATTTGAATCTTTCCCTAAGCTAAGCTATCAAATATCAGATTTTAAGTTAATTTATCAAATTGTCATTTAACTAAGAACTAACTAATGAGTTAATTTGAACACTTTAAATTGTATGCTTTAGCAACACAAATGAGGGATCCAGGTTTGGGAAATGCAAAAACAATCAAGAACATTGCACTTATATTTCCATTAATTAGATCGATGCCTCAAGTTGATATTAAAATTGATTATTTAGGATTTAACCAAACTCACTGGAACTCGCCCACCTCTCAAAGTAGCAAAATTCCAATTATAGCATAAATTATCCTGCTAAGGTAATTTATCTATAATTATCAGTTAAATAGTAATCCACTCACACCGAAAATACTATTCTAGTTAGTATTACAAATCAAGTACTGCCAAGTGACCCAAAATTGTAATTGAAACCACATAAAGCATATGAGTTCATGAGTTTTGTCAAAATCTACATATTTTCTATGATAAATCTGTTCCAAAAACCTAAGATATGCTTATACATATTATCAAATCCCTCCTAGGTATCTCAAATCCTATCTATCTAAGTAGTGTTAGCCAATCACAAATCAAATAGACTACAAGCAACAATAGTTAAATTCCCAAATAATCAAATATCACTATCAAAATAATTCAAATGATCTAATTCATCTAATCCATCAATGCATATTCATAAATAAATTAAGCATGGCATCTCAAACATACAATCAAGCAATCAACATATCAAAACAAGGAGATAAAACACCTCAATAGAAATTTCATTCATCAAAGTTTTATCTTAAAATCCATCAACCCAATGAATTGGGCATTGCTTAATCTCATGCAAAACCCTAAAATCACCTCTACATGTTGCAAGAACAATAGGCTTTTAGTGTCATAAAATTGAAATACACACACATGTTGATAGCTCTATCTATGTTGCCTAAGGTTTCTTCTTCTTCAACACAAATGGACAACAAAATGAATTTATACATGAAAAGTCACAAGGAGATATGCTGGCAGTTTCATATTGTACATTGGCAATGTACATTCAAATCTAGCTCACATTCGTTCAAATCAGAAAATCCACAAAAAATTTACATCGCCTAAGAGCTAGCGGTGTTGAGGCAATTTACGTATACATTGGTATATATGTCGGCAGTGTAGAATGCCCAGATGCCATCATACCTTGAAGACAGTGAAGGCCCATGAAATCTACTCTCCAGACTAGTGGTGTTGAAGCCAGTGCTTAAAATTTTGAATCTGTGAACATGTAATGCCGACAATGTAGATCTGCAAATGGCTGGTGCACAGATAAAAGAATTACAGAATGTTGTTTTCTTTAATTAACACTGGCTGCGTTGATTTGTGATGGTCGATGTTGAATGTTCTTGATGTAGGCTAGCTTGATTTGATTCTAAGCCGACAATGTACTTAATGTAATGGCTAGTGTACATTCATCAAGTCTCCAAATTTGCTTAGATCTTCTCCCAATTTGCTTGTGTTTGTTTTAGAGTCCTTCATGACCTAAAATATCAAATTAAGTACAATTAAGTACCAATTCCCTATGATTTCTATAAAATCATTAATGATTAAACATGATTTGATCATGGAGAAGTGAGTGAAATATGCGTTTACCAGGCCAAGTCGAGCAACCCTCAGCGCTCCTCTAACCTTTCTTTTGTGTTTATAGGAGTTATCTCTACCGGCCTAGAATCAAGTCATGTAATAGTTGTACCTAGTCAAGTTTACAAGCTTGTAAGGTCATGATGTCGACTTAAACAAGCTTTACAACAATGGAACAAGGAGTTTACAAAGTTTATATGTTCTTTAGGTTTTACACAATCTAAGGCCGATCATTACTTGTTCACTCGATGCATTGATAATGGTTTTTTAGCCATTCTGGTTTATGTTGATGATGTACTGATATCAGGGGATTGTTTATCTGACATTAATGATGTCAAAGCTGCTATTGACAAGGCTTTCACAATTAAAGACCTAAATGAGGTTTGGTTTTTTTAGGTTTAGAAATCAATCACACGTCTCATGGTTTCTACCTCCGTCAGTGCAAATTCTTGCTTAATATTTTGCAGGACATTGGTTTAACAACATGTAGACTAGTCACTCCTGCATTTCCTCTCAATTTGCATTTGGATCATTTTATAGGAGAACTTTTGCATGATCCGACTTTGAATCAAAGATTGGTAGGTTGCTTGCTATACCTTAATGTTACTTGACCAAACACTAGATTCTTAGTACATCAACTCAATCAGTTTATTGCTAAGCCAAGGACTTCTCATCTTCATGCTATTTTTCATGTATTGCGATACTTAAAAGGAACTTTGGAATATGGTTTATTCTACTCTTACAAGACTTCCTTGTCATTAATTGGCTTTAGTGATGCAGATAGGGGTTCATGTAGGATTCCTAGAAAATCCTTATTGGGTTATTATGTGTTTCTTAGGTCTTCTCTTATTTCATGGAAGACCAACAAACATAACACTATCTCTACATTATCAACAAAAGCTGAGTATAGAAGCATAGCTTTTCTTGTGAAAGAGTTATTATGGATGTTTTCTTTACTTCGAGATTTGAAGGTGGATTTGGTTTCTTTAGTCCGACTTTTCACAAACAATAAATCTGCTTAGGGATGTAAGTGGGCGGGTTTTTATAGAGTACTTGACCCACCCAACCCGATAAATACCCTATAGGGTATTTTCCTATAGAGTTTGAGATGGGTTTTGGGATCAATAATAAAACCTTATAGGGCTTTAGGATGGGTTCTGCAATGAGTGTAAAACCCAATGGGAACCCAAACACGTTAAAATATATATTATGTTTAGTCTCATTATCTAACACTTCCAGCTATGCTCCATTAATTGTAAAGCCAATTTTTTTCTTTTTTGTTAAATCATTCAAAAAACGTAAAAAAAAACACTAAGATAGCACATATCAGACTTAGTACTCTATAGTCTCACTCCGAGTCTTGGTCTTTGCTCATTCTCCTCAATCCTCTTGCTCTCATCACCACATCATAACTCGCAAGTACTCCTTCAGTCCTCCGTCCTCCCTGCTCCAGCTGTCCTCTACTCCTCCTTGTGGCTTGCAAACTTGCCTCCATCCTCACTAGTCGACAGATCATGCACGGTAAGAGTCTTCTCCACTTGATTTGGTACTTTTTATTGTCTTCTTTGTTTTTGTTAGGTGTTGAGATGTGGTGGTTCGAATGAGTTAATTTGGTGTGTAGTGGATTGTTGAGGGTTGTCGCATGGTGGTTCGCGGTGTTCTAGTTGGTAGTCGTGCATAGATTTTTGTGTTTGGGTTACGTTTTAAGTGTTTTGGTGGTGGACTTCGGCAGTCAAGACATGGCTCTGGAATTTCTTTGTTGTAAATTTCAATGTTTTGTATTTTTTTTGGAAAGTTGTCTTTCTCATCGAGAAATGCGGTATTCAATTTGTTGTATCAGTAGCTAAAACTTGTGTTTCGTAATCCAATTTAGTTTATGAAATGATAAAATTGACTGAAATTAGGTTTTCATGTGGATATTTTTAAGTCAATCTTGTTTTTCCTTAACTGTTTAGGTTAATAATTCTGTTTTTCCCTTTCATAAACTTATTTTGAGTTCTGATTCGACATTCTATGGACTTATAGATCTCATCTGCTTTAGTTAAATAAAGAGTTCGCATTCATTTGAGCCAAATTTCGAATTTGACTGGTATCAGAAAGTGTGATTTTGAGAAAAAAAGATGTCGTTCTTGTTCCATCTAAAAAGATGTTGTTCTTGTTGTATTTAGATGTTGTAATTTAATTTGTTTCATTCCTTAGTGGTTATATTTTCACGTTTGGCATTTCTTTATGCCAATTCCATTGATATTTTGTTTTTTTTTTATTGTATGTATCTTGATTTTAGTTTCTATTGTGTTGCTTTTTGGTAGGTGAAATGGCAAAGAGTGACATTTAGATGGTTTTGTATTTTAAATTCAGCTTTGAAATTTACAAGTTGTGTTGTTTTATGGGAAGTTTCTTTTCATTTTTTATGATCCATTGATTGAAAAGATGTTTTCTTCCAAAGAATATGAACCTTCTTCCTAGATTTCATTTACTAAATTCATTTGGATGCTTCTGCTAATGTGTAAGAAGTCTTTAAATAAAGGAAAAGAAGTGGAGCAAAAGCCAAAATCAGCATCTATGTATGAAATACCAATACAAAGTTATTTATTATGTTGATAAAACATAGATCTCTTACACATATAATTACATATATGGTCAACTTCTTTAGAAATATCTTTTTTAGAGATATAATTTTCTAATAGAAGTTTGACTTGAAGCTCAAGAGTTTCTCCCTTCTTTTCGAGAATTTGGATTCTCATATCCGTTATGGATTCTTGAGGCTGTGGTTTTTTGGAAAACCTATATCCTGTAGTCTTTTCTATGCATTTTATACATCCTTCTGTAAAACAAATCGTACATAATGCTTGAAGATTCATGGCAGATTGTACATAATGCATTTTATGCCTTTAACACCCTTGATTATTTTAATATATATATATATATATATATATCTTGTCAATTATTTCCTTTGAATCCTTTCATGCAATTAATTTAAGTATGGATGCGGATGAATATGAGATTAATATAGAAGAAATTTTCCATGATTTGGAGCCTATGGAAAGCCCATCTCTACCACCTAGACCAAGAAGATCAACAATTACATCAGGCTCTCATGTAACAAGTAATGCCGATTAGAAAAACAACCCTAACAAGCGCAAGTTGACTTCTTTCGTATGGTCTGAGATGGTGAAAAAAACAATCGATGGGAAAGAAGTTGCTATTTGCAACCATTGTTCAAAAAGATTGAAAGTAGTAAGTAAAAATGGCAACAAGCACTTGCATAATCACTTAAAGAAGTGCATTCAGAGAAACAATCATGGAGACATTAGACAATGTCTCTTATCAATGGAAAGAAACCAAAGTGATAGTGATAGTAGTAGCTTGACAATAGGAAACTAGACTCTTAATCAAGAAACTGCTCGGCAGAAACTTGCAAAGGCAATTGTTGTCCATGAGTATCATATTTCAATAGTTGAGCATGAATATTTTAGAGATTACATAGAGTATTCGGCATGTGAGTCGTACAACCATAAAAAAAGAAATCTTAAGCATTTATAATGTAGAAAGGGAAAAATTGAAGGCACAACTAAAAGGTCTTAATTCTCGAGTAGTAATAACAACTGATATGGGACTTCAAATCAGAAAAAGGAATACATAACTGTTACTACACACTTCATTGACAACAATTGGAAACTTTAAAGTTAACTCTTGAAGTAAGTCTTTATACTTGTATATATTCTATTAAATGTATCTAAAAAGTAGAACCTCTTTTAATTATTTTTACATTTATATGCAGTTTTGTGTATGTTCTAACTCCACATACAAATGAAAATCTTGCCGAAGGATTATTTGATTCATTGATGGCATGGAATCTAGATAGAATATTATCTACTATCACTATAGATAATTGTTCAACAAATGATGCAATGGTTGCAACTTTGCTATTAAAATTGTGGAAGGATGATTTGATTCTTCGTAGGAAGATATTGCATATGCGTTGTTATGCACATATTTTGAACTTAATTGTGAGAGATGGTGTGATTATTATAGAAAGCACAATAGAAAAGATTCCTGATAGCGTCTAGTTTTGGTCGGCAACTCCATCACGAGTTGAGAAATTTGGTGAAGCTTCGAAGCAACTAGATGTCTCATACAATAGAAGGCTTTGTTTGGATTACAAGACTCAATGGAATTCTACATATAACATGCTTCTCACTGCCATTGGATATAAAGAATTATTTTATAGAGTTGAACATATGGATAGACATTATAATAGTATTCCTTCGGATGATGACTGGGAGTTAGTTGAAGAAATTTGCAAGAAGTTAGTTATATTTTATGACGTATCCAACCTATTTTCAAGCACTCAATATCCAACTGCAAATTATTATTTTTGGAAAGTATACACAATTAGGAATGCATTGATTGGATGGAAGGGTTCTCTTGATTTGATTATTAGTGTCATGGCTGAAAAGATGTTCGAAAAGTTTGAAAAATATTGGGGTGATGTTCATGTCATTATGGCTATATGCACTGTTTTGGATCCTCGCTTTAAGATGAAGGAAGTGGATTTTGTGTTTCATAAGTTTTTTAGAGTGAATGCTTTTAAAGAGACACAAAATGTCAAGGATACTTCTTATGAACAGATTCAAGGATATCAAGGTAGATCTAAGTTTCGCCAAAGTAAGAGCTCAGATGGTAGATCTTCTCCAAATCCTTTAGGAGGAGACAGTGGCACTAGTGCTCGAGCTTCAACTGATCCTATTATGGAATGCTATTTAGAATATTTGAAAACTACCACCACTAATGTCTAAGTAAATTCCAAGTTAGACCATTATTTAGAGGACTTGTGGAGCCTTGGGTGCAGAACTATAAGTTTGATATTCTTGAATGGTGGAAAGTGAGTGTAATGAAATATCCCATGTTAACAGAGGTAGCTAGATATATACTAACTATTCCCGCGTCCACAATTGCTCTTGAATATGCATTTAGTACTGGTGGTCAAGTAATTAGTTCACATAGAAGTTGACTCAAAGCAAATACGATAAAGGCATTGATGTGTACTTAAAGTTGGATAGTTCATAAAACAAGTGGTAAGAGACTACTAATTTTTTTTCTTGAAAAATGTTTTTACCATATATCTAATTTTGGAAACGTTCTATTTAATTTGGTTTCCTAAGAAACTTTTGGTTTTATTATAAGAAGTTCACATTTAATTCAATTTGATTTTATTAGTGTAAAATCTCAACTATGGTAGGTGATTTCGTTTCACCGGCTACATTTGGGGATATTTTTGTAATTTATGAGCTGTTTCATTCAATGATTTTCTTCCATGAAAAATGATAGGGATTTTATAGAGGATTGCACGAGTTGATAAGAGTTTTCATTCTGGCCTGTCAAGTAGGAATGGTTCAAAACAGAATAAATAAAAAAAATATTTATAATGACGTTTTTGAAATATCCTGTCGTGTGATGAATGTAATTTTATATGCTGTTTTGGGTTCTAGTTCAGGAAGCCTATAGGGTTTGTTTAGCGGATTTTTGGTTTATGGATAAAAACTTAATAGGGTTTGGGATAGGTTTTGGGAACCCTATTGGGTATCAGGTTTAGGTTCGGGTTTTAGTATACCCATCCCAGTTGCATTCCTAACTCTGCTTGTCAATTAGCTAAAAATCCCATTTTCATAGTCATGCTAAGCATCTTGATGTGGACTTTCACTTCATTCAACATCATATCTCTTCTGCATTCTTGGAGATTCACCACATTGCCTCTTCATGACAAGTTATAGCCAAACATTTACATAGTTTCTTTTCTAATTTGAGTCTTGGGGTTTTGAATATATTAAGTTATTCACATGTATACTATCCTTGTGTTTACACATTTACTAGTTAGCTATATTTGTGTTAGTTAGTTATTATTAGCCGTAGTTTTTTTTTTTTTTTTTTTGGTTAAATCTTCATATAAATAGGCTTCTGTATACATTGAAAACGGATTAGACAAATATTACAACTTTTCACATTGAATCATCTTTCTTCTTCCTTTCCACACTCTTAAGAACTTCATTTACAGTTGTTTTGCCTAATTAAGATAAGTTTCTTACAAAAGCTAACACAAGTAAGCAATAAGCAGAATATTGAATGGGTTTGACGAAAGTTTTAGCATTGTGTTATTTGAAAACATTAGGGATTTGTATAAAAAAATTATTAAGTCAAATAGAAAAGAAAAAGAAAAAGAAAAAAGATAGATATTGAGCACTAAATATGGGCTTTTACCAAACTAAAAAGTATAACAAAATAAATAATGTACTTTGTATTGTTGCTTATCTATCTTTTAATCTTTTTAAATCTAAAAACTAGGCGTTTAAATCTTTAAATCTTAGACGCTTTTTTTTTTTATACCTTAACCTATTCTCAGCATTAACTTCGCATTTTTAACATCAATAATTGCCCCTACGGTTGCCAGGAATGGTCTCCACAAAATCAAAGGGACATCAATCCTTTCGTCCATATCCAGAATCACAAAATCGACAGGAAAGATGAAGTTTTGGACCTTAACAAGAATATCTTCAACTACTCCCTTGGGTTATCTAGTAGATCTGTCAGCTAATTATAAGGTTATTATTGTCGATTTTGGTTCTCCTAACCCTAGTTTCTTGAACATGGTATAGGGCATGAGGTTAATGCTTGCCCCTAGGTCAGCTAATGCCTTTTCCATAAGGAGATTCCCTATTAAGCATGGTATGAGGAAACTCTTTAGATCTTTCTTTTTTTCGGGGAGCTTGTTCAACAAAACTACAGAACAGTCTCTTCCAAGGGTCATTAAGGACACCTCCTCCAATCTCTTCTTATTGGAAAATAACTCTTTCAAAAATTTTGCATACTTTAGCATTTGCGAAAGTGCATCAACCAAAGGTAGGTTTATATGCAGCTGCTTAAACAATTCTAAAAACTTTTTAAATTATTCCTCATCTCGTCTCCTCCTTGCCCTTATAGGGTAAGGCAGAGGAGGTTTGTATGGTATAATAGGAGATACACTCTTTTTCTGCTCAATTTCTTTTTCTTCTTTTTCTTTTGTATCTGTTTTATTTTCTTCACATTTTTTTTATTATTCTTTTTCAACCCTCTTTTCTTCTTCTTTTTCCTCTCTTTTTCTTCTCTTGTCTCTTTTAACTACTTACCACTTCTGAGGGAAATATCATGACCTCCCTCCATAATTCTCTCTCTAAGCCTAGTCACAACATTATTTACCTCGCTTTCAAGCTTTTCAAGAGATCTTGATTGACTTTCGAATGTCAACTCAATCTGCTAAAATTGGTGATAAGTTTCTTTGATGAAAGAAATGAGGGTTTCCTCCAAGCTGGAATGAGATTTGAAGTTTCTAGGTTTCACATTTTGATACTGAGTATAAGGATTCCACTTCTCTGGGGGATTCCAACAGACTCTAGGGTAACTACCGGCAAAACGCTGATTGAATACCTCTGGAGGGTACTGGTTATCAATCTGTTGATGAGGGAAGAACTCTTCTTGTTATTGTCTCAAGGCATCCTCTAATTGTTGAATCAGAAATGGCATGTGGTGCTCCATCCTAAATAAAACAATCAAATAGAAAAACAAACAAACAAAAAAACTAGAGAAAACATATGGCTATTCTAACAAAAAGATATAAATATGCAAAAAGCGGCTAGAACAACAAATAAAAATTGATTTCCACTATTGCCTTGTTGGGCTTCAAAAATAATATTGAATCTAACAGCAAACCCCGGCAATGGCACCATAAATGCTTGGTGTTGTTTTCAGTTGAGTTTATACTGATCATTGACCAAGTTTTTCAAATTTATAAATATTTTCTAAATCATTTTTAATAACTACAGTCTCACAGGGCAAGCGTACCCATTAGATGTAGCATAGATAGTGATTTAGGTCGGTCCCAAGGGAATGGTTGGCAACTAGTGTACTCCCAACCTCACCTATTGTCTAGCTAAAGAAAGGTTTAGAAAATCATAATGAAAAAAAAAAAAAAACTATCCTAAGTTAGAAGTATTCACAAATGTTTAATGGGAAAAATAAGAAATAAGCCTGTAACTTTTATGAAACAGCAGCTCAGGGTTACTTCACCAATTTCTTAGTAGAATGATTTCTTAAAAATAATGAACTTCTTAAAAGCTGTTTGAATTGTGTGTTTATACCACTGGATTCTCTGATTTAAACTAAAGATTCTCTTGAAGTCAGTAGTTCTAGATCTAGCTGAAACCAGTAATTTGAAATTCCAATTAGACCCGCATAAAGAATAGGATACATTGTTTCGAAAAAAAAAAAAGACTACTCGATGAATTTGTTAAAACAAGTGACAGAAAGTCTTCACCCATTCCTCGACACGAGGTAGTTAAGATTGACTTCTTTAGTAACCACAGATCTATTCAATTGAATGATCCCTTAATCTATCCATTTGAAATCAATCGTGGATCTAAAAGAGTGCACCACTCCTTTAAAAACCACAAGTTTAAGGTTAGGTCACTAATTACAAATACCCAATCAAATTAACTTGAAAGCCGATTTGAAATCAACTGAATCAGGAATTGGATTCATAATCCTTAAGCTGTAGGATTTTATTTCTCCATAGATTTATCAAAATAAGCACGAATCAGAAGAAATAAATCAAATTTGAAAGATTAATCAATTAATTGCTTAGAATTTCATATAAATTACAAACATCGGGTTAAATTGATTTTACCTAAAAAACAGAAGAAATTCTCAAGTAAGAAGAAAAGGAAATTCCTTCACACAATAATCCTTTAGAAAACTAATCTCGGTTAATATGCTGATTTACATTGTTGGTGCATACTTTACAACACATGCTTATCTGTTTATTTAGAGGCTATTAGGCACAGAAAGCATGGCCTACTTTATTGACACGTGGCAGATTCTTTCTAATAGAATTTGTGATAACTTTCCACGCACGCATATGATTTATGAAAACACTTGTCGAAGGTCACGTGTGATTTATTGGTCGAGGCTTGTATAAAGCAAAATCAGGCCTGAGTTCAGGAATTTTTAAAGTAAATTGTGTGTTCTTGTCCATTTCTCTATCAAGGGTAAAATTGAGAAAGTTAAGGCTCGTATTGCTGAGGCTCGAGCCAATTCTGATAAAGAATTGGTCTGTAAAAGCACTTGTCGAGAGTCGAGATTTAAGGCTCGATTTTGACGCTTGACAGTGTATTTTCTCCAGAATGATGCTCGATCACTTTAATTGAAGTTGAGGATCATGTTGAGGGCTCGCAGTTGAGGCTCGATAGATCGATTTTTGCTATTTTCTTCCTTTGTTTGGCCTCGACTGTGACTTTATAAGGCTCGACTTCTACAATCTTGACTTTACCTATTGTTGTTGCTCTAAATCTGATCTAAAACACTTTGATTATTCCTCATTGGATTATAAGCGCTTCAAAACAACATTATTTATCAAAAACATAAGTTTTACAGGATTTTATATGAAATTCTTAGCAAAGTAAGCTCAAAATCCTATGAAAAACATAGAGTAAAAATGACTTAACAATAACTAATTTAGTTTCATTATCTAATATGTTTTAGTCATGTTTAGGTTATTAAACAATTCATAGACATTTCATGGTTTCTAAGTAACAATCAATAAAATCATAAACTTGTATTATCACTTTATTTAGAGTATTTTAACCAATTTCAAATCACACAATAGACATAACCTAAATCCCAATACAAGTCAATTATTATATTTTTGTATAGGTGTAACTATATTGCACTCACAAACAATGCAAATAAGTCCAAGTTACTCACTGATCTATAGCAACAGTCACGAATCATAATAAGTAGAGCAAATGTCAAAGAGATACTCAAGCTCGCCAATGCATTTGAAAGAAAAAGTAATATGTGTTAATACTAAGAAGGCATAATTGGTAGCAAAAGTCTAATCCTTAACTTTAGGGCCTTATAGTGTTTTTAGCCCTTTCTTAGCTATAGGCTTTTCCTATGCCTTTTCTACTTGGATTTCTTTTAAATGTTTTGTTGCATGGGATTTTGTCTAATTCATTTGCATGGTTAGTGTTGACTCAATTTACTCTAATTGGCTTTTTAGATTGAGGCTCCTTTTTAGTAATTTGGTTAACCTCCTTTATTAGCACTCATGGGCTCATTTGGTTTATATCCACTTTTGTGGGCCATTAGGCTTTTAAATTGGGCTTTAATATGTACCTCTCATTTTTCTCTTGGTTCGATTCTATTAATTAGTTTTAGTCATACTACTTTAGTATAGATGATCACTATTATATATGTTTATGGTTGCATATCATTATGGGTTTTGATTCACTTTATGGGCCTAAAATCTACACCCCTTTTTTTTGTTTCATGGTTCTTATGGTGATTAATTCATGTATTAGTACCAATATGTTCTCTTATCCTTTCCTGGGCCTAAATTAATCATTTAGATTAGGTATTACACTTTTTCTTCATTTTGGCTCTTCTCTACTAACTTTGTTTGATTTTGTGATCATAGGCACAGACTTTGGCACATTTCACCACATTGCTCTATTATGAATCGAAAGATATAAGCCCCATATTATATTTGCCACCTTTATTTCCTTTAGTGATATTATTAGCTAATACCTCATTTCTCTTAATATTAATATGCTTAAATTCTTACAATATTGTTTCTACTTAACCTTATATTTTAGTATTTATGGTCATTGAATATCAAGAAATAAGTTTTCGGGAATTTTGAACCATACACTAGTAATGCCATGACTTATGTGGAGAAAATGATTCATGATTCCAAGTTTGTTTTCTTTCATGGCACATAACCTAACTAGTTGGCAATTAATTAAGTTAAACATAATAGTGGGCCTATTTAGTCCTTTACTTAATCCTAAACAAAGTTCCTAACTTTTAAGGCCCATGTTGACCTTTTAACTTTTCTTTAATGATTTAAACATATTCCTAATGACACATTAAGAATTAATATTAACTTTAACACATGTTATTCCTAGCTATGGTATACATCAAGGGTCTTGGTGCAATAATCAATTTCTAAGTGATTACACTAGTATGTGATATTTACTTAAGCCTTATACAACATTCATTAGTACAAATAAGCATGACACTACATAATATATCTTTTTTTTGTAACACCCTAGAATTCTGCCCACCAAGGTATTGTCCGTTTTGGCCACATGCACGCACAATTTTGTCCTTTTGTACCAGTACTTCCTAGGAAGTTACCTATCATGAGATTTCTCTACCTAAAGTATGTTTGTCTTTGGAGTTTCGATGAACTTAATTTCATTATACCAAAAGGTGTATCTTTGATTAAAGTTCCACCATCAATATTTGAGGGGTATCGCATATTCCCCCACCTATAGAACTGGTATTCTTACCAGTTTCATTATACAAATCCATAAACACATAAGACAGTGAGGACACATTCCTCCATTTCTGACTGGTGAACTACTTCAATACCAACTGTAGTGCCTCGAGACTCTACCTACCGAGGTATTTTCTGTTTTAGTCATATACCGTATAGTTTTTTTTCCTTTGGTGCTAGCACTTTCCAAGAGATCACCCATTATAGGATTGCTCTGCCCAAAGCATACTTAACTTTAGTGTTTTGGTGAACCCTAAGTCATTACATCAAAAGGCACCTCTGTGATTAGTGTTCTATCATCATTCTTTTAGGAGTATCATATTTTTCTTTAAGAACATGAGTAAAAGAATGAAGATAACTAAAACCTAAATTCGAATATCGGGGGACCCTTATGAACTGTGACCTATAGAGCATGGTTATTTGTGGTTCTTTGATGTTCTAAGCCTCCTAAATGTTTATACATCATTTTTATGTGTAGAAAAGCAAGAAAAACATCATTTTTGCCCCTTTCTTGAAGGAATCCCAACCCTAGCTACACATGGACCTCATTTATGATGTTTTAAACCCAAAATACTAAAAGATCTAGATGAAACATACACAATACCCTAGGGTTTCGAATTTTCAAAAGTTTATAGCTAATATATTCTTATTATTCCAACCTGTCTTCTTTAACTACCATGGAGATTAGAGTTTTACTTTTTATGATGATGAAGTAGTAAGTCACTTCTCCCTCTTCGGAGTAGGAATTTGATCCTAAAGCGAAAGGAAAAAGAGAAAACAAGACAAATACTTAGAAGAAGCTTTGGTTCTTCTAAAGGGAAACTTTTGAGAGCTAAAATGGTTTACCTTGGTGATGATCTTGTGGGTCTTGTCCTTAAAAGAGCTTCCTTTTTCCTTGAAAGAGTGGAATCTTGTATAAAAGGTGTTATTTGTTGCTTTGCTTAGAAAAGGAAAAGAGAAAAGAAAGAGAGAAAGGGAGAAAGGAAGAGAGAGAGAGATGAGAGAAAGAGAGAAAGAAGAGGCAAAGAGAGAGAAAGAAAAGAAAGAAAGGCAGAAAGAGAGAGAGAGAGAGAGAGAGAGAATAGGGAGAGATGTAAGGAAGTTCAAATGTGTTTAAAGAATGGGGGTGATTTGATTTGTATAAGATTTAGATCTTTGAAACTTGTTTAAGTGATATAAGAAGAGATTTTAGCATTTAAGGAAACTTGTACTACCTTTGTACTTTTAACTATTCATGGCTAGCTAAGTGATCGTTCAAAGAAAGGAGACATAATTGTTTTGTCATAGTACTTTGTACTAAAGTATGAAAAATTGATTTCAACTTGATTTTCTCTACATTTGGACAAAAATAAATATGGTGGAATTTCTTCTTGGGGTTCACAATTTTAGATAAGAAGAAAGGGATTCCTTATTTCCCTTGAGTAAACTTTTTAAGTTCCCGTAAAGTATATGTGATGAATGACCTTAATTATTTGTTTGATATTTATGAATCAGATGACAAATTCATTAATGTGTCAAGGACAAACGTATTTATATCTTATGATGTCGCTAAAATACTACTAATAATTCTTGGTACCTATATTTGGGGTTTTCTTGGTTACGCAATTAGTTATTATTAGAATTTGAACTACGTGATTAAGGTTTTGGTTTTAAATTAGGGTTTTCGGTCTTAAAATATCATAATATTATCATTGAGCTTGACTTTAGGGTTGTGGTTCACATTTTATGATATAAATATAGTCTTTGTTCCTATTCTTAATCTTCTTAGATGATTCTCAAGTTCCTGATTTCTTTTTGAGTCATTATCTGATATTTGTTAGGTTTTATACCTACAAGAAATCGCTATAATGCAATCTCTCATGTCACTATAAGATTAATTCCAAATGAGAATTTTCAAGGGTTTACAGGTGTAATCGAAATCAGATTTGTGAAGGCTAGGCTGGTTCCCAGTTCTTGCAAACCGGTAGTTTTTACATATTGGTTTCGATTCCTAAGGAACTAGAAATTCTGATATATATATATATATATATATAAAACTAAAAAACCTAAATAATTATACTTAATTTAAGTAGTAAAATGCAAAACAATCCTTTAACTTAAAATAAAATTGGACTTAACAATAATTGTTTCTAACTTGTTAGGTAAAAAAAATTGTAGAGTTGTAATTTATCTATACATAAGAACTTCCACTTTTAATTATAATGTTAACAATATGTAATTAGAAAATATTTAAGATTCAAAGAAGTCCTACAAAGGCAAATGTAAAAACACAAAAGCAAGTCCTACATGATTAAGAAAGAATAGTCCATTTTTTGTTAGAAGTTTATATAAACTCAGCAATTAATGTTTTCAAGTATGTTCATTATTTATGATATTGATAACAACACATAAGGCCCATTTGTTTTAATAAAAATGTTCTTTGAGAAAACATCTTCACTTTTCCATGTTTGTTAAAAAAAATGGAACAATTATTGTAAAATATTTTCTCTTATTTAAAAAACGTTATTATTCATAACTTATTTTTAGAAAAACAACTTACAAATTACAAAAGCATAAGCCATTTTTCCATAAGGGTCCATTTGTTTTAATAAAAATGTTTTTGTCTTCACTTTTCCATGTTTGTTTTGAAAAAATGGAACAATTCTTGGAAAATATTCTCTTATTTTAGAAAACATTCTTATTCATGACTTTTTTTTGAAAAAACAACTTACATATTATAAAAGCGTAAGCCATTTTTTCATTGATTTACGAGCTCTATGTATCAATTTTTTATTGTCTAGAGATAGTCATTATTAATTTTTAACTTTTTCCTTTAGGTAGATTTATTTATTATTATAAAATATGTATGTTTTATTTTTTATACTTGAAATATACTTAAAAGACATTATTTTAAGAGATTTAGGAGTTATTTGTATTGAATAAATAATTCTATGTGAAAATAGATTTGCTCTATCATATCATCTCCTTAATATCCAAGTCAATGATTCTACTTGTTTAAATTTTTAATTACCTTACAATATTATAAAGATAGCAACTTTTGTAATAATTTCAATTATTAATTATACATAATGATACTTAGAAAGAGAAAAATTGATAATGATTCTCGAGAATATGGAAGGATTATTTTATGGTTCATGTTTATATACAATCATTATTATATTATTAGAATATTTAATATGTCACTTAGTCACTTATCATATTTATTTAAATCTTATAATTCAATCAACAGTTTTCTCGTGGAATCCTAAAATTTCCATATAAATGATAGATGAGATCTCATACAACCTTTTCCTTAATATCGTCCTATTTATATGATTATAGGTAAGTGGGAACATAACCCCGTTTTGCGCGCGAAATGGAAGAGTACTTATTGTACAGAATTGCTTTTGAGGGATCGGAAAGTAAGTAAAAGTGACGTAACCATCAAAATTTTTCGAGAAAACCGACGGTTTGTTTTTTCTCTGACATGTTTCATGGTGGGTGTGCAAAAGTTTTCATGACACACTTATCTTGGGTTTGGTGTTGGTTAGGAAATTTCCTAGAAAAACCAAAGCCACAGGTTTGAAACCTTCATGGATGAATTTCCGAGAACTTGTGTTTGTTCAATGGTTAGGCAGATGGTTGAATTCGGTGGGAATTCTTGAGATAATGTCAAAACCTACATCAAAATTTTGGCCTTTTTGTTTTTTTTCTCCCCCTTTAAATCATCGATTAGAAATTTCTTTGTATCATACATTGTCAAACTTTTATTGTCCAAATTTCCCATCTTTATAAAGATGATATTTTTTGGACATATTTATAAAGATGATAAAAATTGTAAATTTGATAGGTAAGTGGAATTCAATAAATTTATAGTTTATTGTAAAATTTGATAAGTAAAAATTTAATTGGGTTTATAATATTTAGTGATTTAAATTTTAATATATATATATATATACACTAGTGTATAACGTACATTGCAACTAAAAGGAAAAAAAAAGTAAGAATGGTTTTTATTACAAAAAATTTAAAGGAAGAAAAGAGAAAATTAGATTAGTGGATGATATAAAAAATAACTACTAATAAAAATTAAAAGGAATAAGAGAAATAATAGAGGAGATAGAGGAGATAGATAGAGAGGAGTAAGGATGAAGGAGAGAGAGTAAAGTAATTGTCATACCATAAGTATTTTTTTGACACGAATTAAGACTTTTATTTAATAATATATATATATATATATATATATATATAAACATAGATGGTACTAGTCCACATTATTTTAACCATGTTGAGAAGAAAGTAATAAGTTGGGTTGAGTTTAGGATTTGTGATGGGCAAAAGAAAACAGAATCATCAGATTTTACCTTATTGATTTGAACACGTACTTATGTGGTCTATGCATCACAATTCATAGGATCACCTTTAATACTAAGCAAGATATTTTATGAGTATATTTTAAAGGATGTGTAAATTTTCTTATAAATTCAAGTTAGTTAACATATTAAAAAATAAAATGAGAGAGAGGTATCCATTGCTGCATCGAAGTAAATATAGGAATAGATGGCCTTTTTGCTTTATTTATTTATTTTAACAACTGTTTATGTATGATGTGTCCACTGTGGATAAAAAGTATTTACCTATAGCCCATTAAGCCTAACGTTGGCCCATTAAAATAGTAAGGGTCTCCTAAATGCTTCAGACCGTATGGTCTTTAGTCCATGACGGACCTCAACGTCTCTAGCAAGGGTTCCAATTGCAAGAAGACCTCGACCTAGTGCTTGTATTCTATGAGGACCTTAGTTCCCATGAGGACCGAGGACTTACTTGACTTTAGTCACAACTCTTCGAATGGAGACCCATAATGACATGATCTTGATGGCCGTAACTTCACATTCGGAGTTTCATGGCAACCTATTTAGTGCTCCTATCACCTTGGGGGAATAAAGACCGATCCAACCACTCTCTATGTTCGACGCCATTCCCCTCCCTAGGTTTAGGTCGGCTAATAGATTCGAAAATCTGCCACATGGATGCAAATATTCTATTGTTCCCTTATTTTGTTATGATCACCATCTATAAATAGACCCTCACAGTAAAGGTTAAAGGTAACAAACTAAAATAATCTTATATCCTCTCCATTTCCCCTTTGTTCTCTCTCTTAGAACCTATAGCTAACTTAAGTATCAAAATGACTGTGTAGGACCATTTTCGTGCACCACCAACCATGTTTCTATGCCTGCAGGTCAGCAGTGCTCCCACATCCAACTCTACCGGCAGATTGGCACTTGCAACACATTATGAATTTTTTTTTTCTCTTAGTTAATTTTCAAGGAAAAGACAAGAAGAAAGCGTAACCAATGAGGCATGGCAAATCGGTTATACATATGGTTTGCTATTCTAATCTTATAAATTTATGAAAACAACAACTGATAAAAGAAAATCATAAGAAAAAGGAGAAATCTTCTTTTTTTTTTTTTAGTGAAAACATACTTTAATTAATTAGCTACACAAGTCTAACATATGTACATGAGGATCCAGAAAAATACTATCACTTAACTTAAAAAAAAAAAAAATCCAAGCCTATTAAGGATAACAGCCATGCTCCACATGAATGCCCCTATAGCATACATCAAAGAAAAAATCAAGAGCTAGCAAATGTTTCTCTTCATTTGGCAGTTCATCGAAAGGTTGATCATCGCTGTCCATTCTTATTATTTGATCAGCAAGTGCATCATCAACTTTGTTCGTCTCTCGGTTCGCTGCTGCAAGTTGTAATTATAGAGTTGCGAGATCCTTGCCCTGCAAATATGCAAAACATTTTGATATTTTAATTGAACATTTGTGTTTGGTAGTAATAGTTGTGTAATTACTTTAGAATCCACATTAATCTCGACATTTAAAAGCTAGTGTTGGAGACAAAGTTATAAACCAAATGCAATTACCCACAACTCCTCTGCAACAATATCACAAGTTTCCAATCTTTTTGCAAAGCCTTTAACACATTCCCCATGTTCATTTCTTATTACAGCACATACTATTTCTTGTGAAGTTGTTTGAGAAATAGTAGCATTAGTATTTAATGTTACCCATCCCACAGAAGGTGATGTCCACTTTAGATTTATTCTTTTGGTTTGTTTTAGAAGTTGTAATTTTTTTTTTTTATATTTACCGAGTACTCATGAGTCTTCATGTAGATTATATGCATCAAATTCGCTAGAAATAAAATAAATGAGACAACACAAGTGTTATAACGGAACTCAATGCATCTCACAAGACTCTCGAGTGTTTTACACTTTATCACACTGTATCTGGTAGGCAGAATCTTAATGAAATCCAAGCAAAGTAAAGGAAATACCAAGAAAACTAGTGTTTGGTTATTTTAGTTTGGGATGGAAATGTGATGAAATCAATGGAAACGAAAAAAATGGAAAAATTAAACTTTTCTCTCTCTTGAAAATTAAAGAGAAAATAAGAGGAAAGAGTGAAAATTCCATTAAGTTATTAAAATGTTGTTATAAGTTCAAAAAAAAAAAAAAAAAAACTAAAATGCTGTTAGAAAGAGAAGGGAATTAAAATGACAAGATATAAGATAAAAGGTAATTTAGTCATAGTCTTATGTTGTTTCCCTTTTTTTTTTTTAATTCAATTACACTAATCATATATAGGAAAAGGAAATATTTCTATTGTTTTATTTCGATATTCACTTTTCATATTCAAACAATTATAAAATTTTATTTTCCTATGATTTTCTTTTTACTTTTTTCTTCTGCACAACCTTCTTTGGTTTTCTACTCTCTCATAATGTTGCCAAACACATTCTAAAATAATGAATAACGAAGATGGAAAAAAGTTATAATCAAATAGTATCAACTAAAAAAATTATGCAATAAAGTGAAAATAAGCTATTAAGAAAAAATAAATGTATTTATACTGGCGTACCATGTATTCATGAATGAGTGGTAGGCAAATATATATATATGGTCGTAATAATAGATTATATCTTAAATCTATTGATATATTAAAATTCAACTAATATTTATACATCATCAATCGATTTATATAGTATGTAAGTGTAAATGAAGGTTTCTTTCTGGGGTGGTCGCACATGTATCACATGGATCTTGTGCCTTACACATAATTTCAGTGTGCTAACGAGAAAGTAACAAGTGTCTCAAATACACAAGTGACGGATAAGAGAGTTCAAGTAGACCTTGTAGTTCTTGAGTGATTAAAATAAAAGTCATATGAATTGCCTATTTAATCCTTGATGGTAGAACCTCCTTTTAAAATGTTGTTTCTCTTCTCTCTTGAAAAATTAGAAATAAGAAGAGTGATCGAATATTTATAGACACGTAGAGTGGATGACAACCGTTAGATTATCTCAATAATTGATAGATGAGATGGAGCAAAACTCATATCATATCCCAATAATCCGTCGATTGGTTCATCTCTCCGGAATACATACACATGGCTTCATCGATCTTAGACATCGCTTACCAATTGCATTCAACATGAGTTTCTAAGGATGTGATTTTCTTTAGGATTTTAATGTTAGCAGTTAAATTCAGGTATGTTAAATGTAATAACATGTAACAGCTTTATTTGTTTTCAAAGAGACAAAAATAAACAAATACAGTATTCAATTTAGTTCGGCGACACCTGCCCATGAAATAATGGCAGTTAAAAGCTGTAACATGTGGAAGCCAATCAACCTTGTCAAAAGAATTAAGTGTTGTGCAGCTACGTCAAACGAATGAACATAAAGTATCTATATGGAGACATCGATATCTTTGTATCTTCAAATTCTCCAATTGGAATACGTAAAAGTAACAACCAAAACTGGCTCCTGAAAAAAGGAAATCCCATTTGCTGCCTCAAATATATATATCCTGGTATAACCTGTGCATATGAAACAAGAAGTGTTATAAGTTTCATAAACTCAACATCAGGAGCTAGCATTTCTTAGTCTGTTCGGAAAATTTTAACTTCACATGCCAGATAAATCATAAATTCCTGCTAACTTTCCCAAGATGCAGGAGAGTCTACAACCACAATTATCCATAAATGTAAACTGATGAAATGAATTTCTCCTCGATGCAAGAAAGAAGAGGCATTTCAACTAAATTAAATCCACCCAGACGAATGGATACATAAGAACCAGCATTTCTCCACAGTCAGCAGCAGCTTTTTTAGATGGAAGCTTTTATCAAACACTGAGATCTATTTGCTTGAGAAATTTATTGTAGGTGGAACAATGATTATTCACTGCAAGAACTTCGTAGCTTAAAACCTAGAAGTAACCTGTACCTGAGAGATATGCTACTTGAACTAATCTTTTCTTGGTTTGCTTGCTTAACTAAACCAACACTGCATAACAGAAGAAAATTAGTCTCAATGTTAAGTACCTCTAGTTTTAAGGACATGAGCTAAATGACATTCCTAAGTCACGGTCACGACACAGAAAATCTGCAACTTTTCCTATTCTCATCACAAACTTCACAGTTCATCAGTTATTCATATAGGAAAAGAAAAAAGAAGTAATAACAATAATAGAGAAGGTTATTTTATAATGCCAGCACTACAATCAACAAGAAAATGAGAGACCAGCAAAGACGTGTACTAAGATGGAAAACTATATTAGCCTAATTGGGGGTTTTAAAGCTCATGTATGAACAAAGTAGGCTTTCTAAAAAGCCAAAACTAGACCATAAATTCTTAATTGTCCTGTGGAGTACTAAAGCACAAATTTATACTACGCACTCACAGAACAGAGACTGCAAAAAGAAAAACGAAAGCAAACCTCACTCTTTCAGGAAATGATCTGTTTTGTTGGAAACTGACTGAATAGATGGAGGAGCCTGGGAACAATCGGTCTCCATCTTTCTGGCATATAAGAGAAACATATCTCAATGTTTAGCTTCCTTTCTCTTGCCGATCATATCCCATTCAGTAAAATGAGAGAGAAGGATGGCAATGCCTATGTAGCTGCAGCTGAACAAGCCTCACTTGAAGAATAGCCGGTGGGCTTGGGAGCTTCGCTTCCCCTAACTACTCTGCTGTAGACCACTTTAAAAGATTGTGAGCTATATGGACGAGTGAGCAAACTAATTGGCATTCTCAGCGTTTGCTTTCTGTTTCTTCTTCCCCTAACCAAAATGCTGAAAGTTTTCTCACCATCACCTTCTGTCCCAGGATTTCTTCCAGCATTTTTATCTCTGCAACTTCTATGAGTATGAGTTGCCGAGATTCTGGTGTTGTCAGCAGCATGCAAGTTTGTTTGACCATTTTCCTTGACATTCTCAGGTCCTGCAAAGTCAACTTTTTTGGGGCCATCCATTCCCTCAGCCACCTGAATGTTTGCTTTCTCAGTGGTGACATTGTCAATGTTTGCAGGCAGCACTGGAGCTGGATGTGAGATTTCAGAATCAACACATTGCACTTTTGGCCCCACTAAATCTATTGTTGGCTCAGTGGCGGGAGGGGGGACAGAGAAATCAATGGGACCGCAACTATGCCAACCTGGACGGGGTATAAACTCTGGCACATTAGGATTAACATTGCATTGCCATGCAAAATGATTCGGATGAAAGTTACTGCTTGTCATTGGGAAGGTGCTTGTGGGAAGTGATTGAGGTTGTGTGTATGGTGGATACATAAATGGTAAAGGTTGCATCATGCTTGGAGTTGGAGGAGGTGATGGATATGGTTGGTGCGGAGAAGAGCATAAGGGAGAAACAGCAGGCAGCCCCGAGGGAGGACCTGGGTGAAGAGCCATATTTACAGGCCAAGGTGCAACAGGTGGAACAGGACCAGGAGCAGAAGGAAGTGTCATGTTCATAGTGGCCGGTACAGCACGTGCAACTGGTGGCAAGGGGTTAAACGGAGCTGCAGATGCAGATAATTTCTTACCGGAAAGCTGCCTACCATCACTTGAGTTCAGGACCGATAAAGATGATTTTTCCCTCATATCTTCCGTTCCGGTAGTGGCGTTTGCAACTTTTTCATGGGTGTTAAAGCTATTTAATTGTTCTGTTTCACAGAGCTCCTTCTCTGAAGAATCAATTGAATTTAGTATATCAGCATCATCACTTGGTTTATCTTGTACGACCTCTTCCTGGACACTTCCTGGTTCTAGCCCCTCCACACTCTTGCATGCCTCCCATGAAGGCTCATTATCAATTGAGTCAGCTGCTGGTATCTCTTGCTCCTTGTCCACAAACCCAATTTCCTCCTCCAAGACATTCAAAGGCGCTACAGAATCCTTTTTCTCCTCTTCTCCTTTACTGACTGTCCCTTCTACAACATCAGCCGGAACTTTTACCTCAACTGAATCCTCCAATTTTGCAGTACCAACTTCCACCTTATCTGACGTTTCATTTTGAGCTCTTACCTGCAACATTGAAATGGTACCTGGTGGAGCTAGTGCTACTTCCTTGTATGAAGGAGATTTTTCAAGACCAATAATTGACCTTCTCACTGAATTGGCTTTGTGTGATGCAGAAGATGCAACATTATCTCTAGAAGAAGCAAAAGACTCAACATTATCTCTTAAGTTATCTGTTGAAGCTGTTTTAGATACTGAAGGCACCGACTTCACTCGGTACGTTACAGCTTTGACTATTCTCCTACCAAACTTTGTAGCTTGATTAGGATTTGCATTTTGATTTTCAATATAACTTCCATGAGAAACTGCTCGTTTCCTCAAAAAATAAATCCTACTATTGGCATGAGAATTCATCACTGGAGAATAATTCATATCAACATCTGCATTTTTTTTCTGGTAAGTATAAACTTTGCCAATGCTTGCTCGGCGCTGCTTCAATCGCCGCCCAAATGATCCTGCTGATCTTGGTCTTTGGACAGATTGCCACCCATCATCTCCATCATTATGTGTTTCAGGATATGCTTTTTCGGCAGGAACTGCTAGTTTATCTCCTGAACTTTCTACAGCAGGTTGCTGAAAATCCGTAGATTCTGTGTCCTGAATGTCAGTGCTGCTTGAACCTTCTAAGCTTGTTTCCTGATCAGTTTCATATTTAGGTATATCTGCCTCTGCCTCCAAGACTTCGTCAGAGGCATCTTTAATATCTAATTTGGAACTTGGTATGTTTATATTCTTGAAAGATGCATCCCTCACCTGAAAAGGAAAATCTCAGAATTGTCCATACCTTAAAGGAAGAAATCAAGCAAGCAGATATGATGGGAAATGCAAAAAGAAGCTTCCCTCTGCTAAGATACCGACCAAGCAACTTGCTCCAAAACAAAGAAGTTGCTGTACTTGTATATAACAACACCCAAATAGCAAGGAACATTGATGATCCATACCTTTGCATTGTATAGCTTCCTCTTTGCGGCACCAGCATCTCTCCCTTTGCCATCTTGTCTTGGATTAATGTAGTCAAGCAAGTCCGAAACACTGCCAAATTCCAACAGAGATGGCACTCTAAAAATTGTATACCAATTGAGATGGCACTCTAAAAATGGAGGATGGTCATACCATGTGTGGAACAATACATCTTTCATAGAAATTCCATCAAACTAACAAATCAAGAAAATATTCATTCGGATAGCATAAAGCAAACGCATATTAATGGAGGATTCGATCATCCTGATTTAGCTCTATAACAAGCTGATCTGAAACTTTAAGCATACAGATATGACTTAGACTTTTGGATTTATTACTTAACAATTCCCTTCACTTGTTGGCCAGTACTTCAAATTAAAAACCCATCAAGTACATGACTTAAATAAGCAGAGATGATATGAAGATGCACAAATTCACATTCTAGATATCCTGCTCTAATACCATCTTAGTGTTAAGCACCACAATCAACAAATCTCAAAGTTTAAACTTGTATATTAGTGCAGGCTAGTTAACAGATTTAAATTCAAAAGAATATCTTCAGTTGTAATGTACCTTAAGTGGCCTTTGCTGGCAATTGATGCATCAGGCTTTCTGGTCCCATTTCGTGCAGCTTCTTGCTGCTCAAAAGCCTTGGACTCAAAATATTCAAGCCAAGCAGCAGCATCCTAAAATGGATATATAAAACTATAGTAAGACTTTGTAAAGAATATTAAGAGGGGAAAAGAAAACTAGTGGTAGATAAAACTTTCCAAGTATATAGCAATGTACAAAGCCTTGAGTCCTCTAATCATTAATCTAAAAATGCCAGGTAGGACAAGATGGATGTAAATTATTCCAGCAACTTAGTTTCTGTATGCTAAGACTGGCATACGAACTGAAGAAGCTGTACTTAGTCTACAGCAGCTGATAAAGGTCAGCAAGTGTTTCACTTAAAACACAATATTCTGCTGAGATGAAGCCCTTCCCTAGTGAAAAATTTCATGAAAAACTTTAGGGAAGTTGGAGCAGGCTTATAAGGAAGATTACCTGAGTGCGCAAGTCATCTGGGCCCAACTTAGCTTTGAGGATCCGTAAAGTCGTTTGCTCATGCTGTACACTTAGCGGGTAAGCCTCCATCAATGAAAGTGCAATTGCTATAGCATGGTAACTTGCTGCTGTCTGTAATAAAGATAGGTAAGTAACTTCTGTAGAAACATTGTAACAACATATTTAAACAGGCAAGACATCAAGCAGCTCTAAGCAGGTCAAAAGCTATCTGCTTTCTTTGACTTAACCATTTATCAATGTCTCTATAGCCTTCACAAGAGCAAATCCAACCAAGAAAGATTTTACACAATTCTTCAAGTTCAGTAACTCACGTATCTCAGGTGCACTTCATTTTTCCAAGTTAAAATTTTCTTGTAAAACTTCATTTCGCATCATGTTCTGTACTTTGCATGATTTCAGACACTACGCATTTACAAAATCTTCATCTTGACCACAGGACAAACAGTTAATGAAATGTATACCAAACCCATTCAATATCCACTAAGCTTTGTGCATATAATGCTTTGCAACTAGTAAGAGACATGTCTCACATCTTTTCACCTTCTGGCAACCCAGGTTGAATGCAATAAAAATCAAGAGTACACTGAATTGAACATCAAACAACCCAGTAAATGTATATGTGGACCATAACATAAAAAATAATATAATAAAACTCAACCTGAATATGGTCAGGACCAAGCAACCTCTGGTTACATTTAAGGGCTTTATGGAGATATCTGAGGGCAACATGCACATTTCCGAGGCCTTCCTCCATCATTGCTACATTAATGTATGTTGCAGCCGTATTTGGATGGGAAGGACCACAAGTGAGATGTAAAAGATAAAGAGCACGCTTTACATACCTGCTCAAGACATCATCATTTTCCTTAATTAAACAAGAAAATTATGGTGATAAGACAATCACAGCTAAATCAATCCATACCATGAACAGAACATTACCAACATGAATGACCAAATCAGGAATAAAGAAGAATTGTTTATGATCAAGAAGAAAAAAAAGGTTGTTTTAGGCCCCAGAAGAGTGTCTGCCAAGGGAAAGGGAAAAGAAGGACAAGATAAAACCATCCATGAAGGTCTTTTATGAGC
The DNA here is from genome assembly GCA_024138025.1 of Combretum micranthum. Classification (NCBI taxonomy): domain Eukaryota; kingdom Viridiplantae; phylum Streptophyta; class Magnoliopsida; order Myrtales; family Combretaceae; genus Combretum; species Combretum micranthum. The sequence goes on along the minus strand of JAMXBD010000012.1, from coordinate 689,858 downwards.
AACAAAACAGCAACTAAAAGGAATTACCATATTTATTCTACTGCAAAAATCTCAAGCTACATTAGTACCAGTTAAAAATAAACTCTATCTAGCTGGACCAAACTCTAACTTGATTAAATGCCACAAACAAGAAAAAGACAACCTAAAAAAACTTAGAGCAAGGACATACTTGAGAGCGAGCTCAGTGTGTTGGAGTCTGTAATAGAACACAGCAAGGTCCCCATAACTTTTCATTGTATCAGGGTGATCAAGTCCTAGCTCTCTCTCATTGATATCCAAAGCTTTTTGCTGGTAGATTGCAGCCTATGAAATGAACAAGGTGAGAAAATTATACGAGGGAAAACAAATTGAGCACACTAACAACAAAGAAAGAAGTTTCTAACTGGGTGCTTTGAAGAATAAGGTACCAAAATTATTAGCAGATATTTCTAGGGTTACTTCAGCATCAGTATGTCAAATTCCAGACTAAGCATACAGATACCAACCTGATTGAAGTCCCCAGTGTGATATAAAACTACAGCAAGGAGACTGTAAGCACCTGCTGTCATTCGGTGGTAAGGGCCACAAACTGTCACAAGTTTTGCAAGGGCCTGGATATCCCAAAACAGCTCACCAATTAGTTTAGAGCATTTTAAGAAAAATGTGGAAGGAAACTTCCCTGAGAATGTCGAGAAAGCAAAAAGCAAAGGAGACCTCCTACCTTCGTCCCATAGGCAACGGCATCTTCAAGTTTTCCTTTATCCAAAGCAGTCTTGGATGACTCTAAGAGTTGTCTTCCATCAGCAGATGAGCATGCTGCTTGCTGCACCGAGATTAAAAATTATATCAAAGACAAAAGTTACTGTTTCCTTGAGCACAGATCATTAGCAAGATAAAAAGAGCCCTAATTTATAAAAAAGATTACCTTATGCACAGGAACAAGGCTTACAACATCTGCTTTTGAGAAAGGATTTGGGGAATCCATATCAAAATCCTTAGAGACCAACTCAATACCAACCTATAAATAACACAAAAGCCACTTATCAACTTGTATATACAGCCAATTTTAAGACCATTGATCTGTAGGCTTTCTCAACAAATACCAATTGTTCTGGAAAAACCTAATAATCACTTTGATGGTTATTAATTCTAGTTGCATCATAGGAGTAATCACTGCTGTGGAACTCCATAAATTGACAGAAATGCAATCAAATGGTTCTATATTACCCCACCAAACCAAGAACACAGATTGAGGACAGGTCAAACTACCAGGATACATCATAGATGGATGGTATCAGACAGCTGATGAGACAAGAAGAGAATTTTAGCTATTTAAGTTTCTGTGCCTTATCAATGAAGAATTTTTGACATATTGAAGGCTACTTGGGCAGGCATTAGTTTTATGCACGGAGCAGCAACATCCGCAAGATACTATACCAATTAACTTTCAATCCATTTCACATTAATAATTTTGCCTAGTCTTCTAGATAGTATGTCTGATAGCAATACAGTTGCCTATAATTTTGTTAAGATCTAGATCCTTATAACTACAAGAAGCATAGCTTATCCATTTTTTGTTTTTTTTAGCTGCAGGGTGGGTGGGGGGGGGGTGTGGGTGGGTTAATCTGAGGATTGAAGATAAATAAATGCAGAAATGCCGCGTGAAAGCGTTCTGAAAAAGGGTTTTGTATCTAATCAGATGATATACCTTCTGACACAATCCCCTTAGAATAGCAAATTTCCTCACATCTTTCCAATTAAAGCTGCTGATATCCCATTGGTAACGCTTCCTTAAGAACACTTTGAGCCATTTCCAAACTAGCTCATGAACTGTGCCACTTTTACTTTGTTGCTTTTGATGCCCACCAAGCATCAGATTTAATGCAGCAGCTACGGACACTGCCATTTTGTCAAAATTATTTACAGCAGAAATCACAGCTTGAAGGACGTGTTTGAACGCTCTCACTATCATCTCATGAATACAAAGGGACTGCACATGTGAAAGCTTTTCAGAAAGCTTGACCTGGTAAGGTAGCAAAAGCAGAAATCTGTCATTATTTTCACAAAACTGCATGTAGTATGATCTCAACTATAATTTTGAAATGGGGATATGGTTAAGCCCATATGAGCAGACATGAAAGTTGCAGAATCATAATGCATATATGGTGATGCTAACTCTATCAAAAACTAAAGACTGCATATTTGTAGCTAACTTCATCAGTGGAAACAATCAAAAGTAAAAAATAATAATAAAATAGAAAACCACGCCTGTCAAGTAGCTTAATGGTTTAAATGGGTTGGTTGTAGCAACAAACTTGACAAGTATCAGGGGGAGAAGTCAGAGGTTAGACTCCTTGCATTATCATTTTAACCCTATTGATTTATACTATTTGATGGGCACACATCAATGTATCTGCCCATATCCGAGAGGTGGTTAGAATATCAAAGACCCAACTTATCTACTAATTTCAACTTTTAGACGAGTTTAACATGATAGAAAACTTGACAAAAACACATCATCACAGAAGCATGACTTTTGATTGCAGGCCATCATCAGTACTCATGTAGGGTGAATCCCAAGTGGGTAATTAACAATCAGAATACTTCAGCTTGCACATGCCCTGAATATTAATAAAAGATCCTTTTTTTTAATCTAAAATGTCTTACATACATCCATCTTAAAGAGTAAAAGTTGAAGAGAGTGAAAAGGTACACTAGGGGATTAAAGCCATATATGGGGAACTTACTACTTGCCCTAGTGAGCGCATACAGAGACCTCTAGTATGCATAAAGTCAGTTAGAGTCCGACCATCCACTGGTGAAAGTTCTAACGAACCAAAATCTGCAACCTGCATTTAAAGGAGAAAGATTTTAACTGCTTCAATTTAATGAAAAACTATGTTTGGGGGAAAAAAACAATAGAGCAATTACCAGTTTTGGAAGGGCAACATCATTGTAATACTTCTGAGACAATTCAATCAGCTCTCCCAAAGACTAATCAACAAAAGACAGTCAGCACAAATGGTAAAATGCAAAGAAAGCACCAATTTCTTTGCTCAATATTAAAATTACTACCTTGAGATGGAGTCCATTTTTTGATTCTTTAAGTCGGGAAAAGGCTGCATCCGTCAAAATATTCTTCAGGGGGAGCTCATCTTCCCTCAAGTTTGTAAGCTCGGACTCATTCGAGGGAGCTTCTACATCTGAAACAACACCATTTAGCTCAGACTCTGTTGTTTTGTTTCCCTCCGACTTTTGTTTCGCATTTTTGAGAGACTTTAGAGGAGTCCCAAGTCCCTCAACTTTCATCTCAGTCTTAGCCTTTTCACTATGAGGTTTTTTATCTTTCTCAGTGTTGTTCTGATCTTGTAAATGTTGCACCCAACAGGCTCCAAGTTCCCATCTCACATGATGCTCTCTCTCCCGATTCTCAGCTTCAAGCTCTGCTAGACTTTCTTCCAAAAGTTTCTCCACAAAAGCTCTGGAAGCAACATACTCTTCATGCTCTGGATGGTTGGAAGGTTGAACCGGTTTATTGTTTTCTGTTGCTGTGGTTTTGTGAAGAAGCAATCTTAAACTGGCTCCAAAAAGAAATCAGAAAAAGTTTATGCTAAGGCCATACTAGTAAAATGTACAATGAAGGAAGGTATGCCCAAAGAAGAAAAATTTCAAGAAGTTGAATGATGCCAATAACCAAAAATTCAATGTGTGCTGTAATTAAAGAAACTTTGAATGACCAGTATGAGCAACTCTGTCATCTAGATGTTAGGATAAACACCAACACAGAGATCATCAAGATGTTCATAAATCACAAGAGCTGGAATATAGGCTAAAGAGCAAATTGAAAAGCAACAAGTAGTGAAGAAGTTAAATTTTCTCCATGAAGCACACATGAAATATTGCTCACCAATATATACATATTACAAAAGCATTTCAAAGGTATAGTTCAGCTGAAGTAATGAAAAGTTAACAACCTATTGATGTTAAGAGCATTGGCCCCGCCTTCAGGCTGATCAAGAATTTCAATGCTTTTATATGCAGTACATTGTTCCTCATTCTCTTCCCTTGCAACTTTGACCAAAGCAATGTAACCAGAGTATCTTACATTGACAACACCTAATGTGTCGATGTCCTACATTACAAAAGACAATAGACACATTGTTATCAAGACATAATTCTTGCCTGCTAACAAGAACAACTCCAAACGACTAGCCCTAAGAGTAGACTAAGCATACAGCTGAAAAATGTCTTACGTGGGCAGCAGTATTTTCATCAGCTGTGATCCCTTTAAGCAAATTTCGTTCTACTAGATTCTTTTGCCCCATTCCAGTTGCTTGGATCCCATCAATCTTAGTATCTATCTTTTGACTTGCCATTGAAACATCTTTTATTATTGTGATGGTCAAGTCTCCCATCGTCTCTGAGTAAAATAAACTTGTCTTCACATCACTAGTTGCTCCAGGGTTCTCCAGAACATGTTGAATGGCTGAAACTGCCTTAAAGATTGCAACATCTACAAAAAGGCTGTGAAGAAGGAAGGCCTTCCTATCACGAACCTGCCTTTCCTCAGCCGTCTTGCAAGGCATAGATGCAAGGTACAAGAACTCATTGGCCCATGGTATCAGATCATATTTTCCATCTCTCCCCAGACCACCTCCATTCCCTCCCCATCTTTCATCCTCCACAGGCAAGGGAGGGAAACAGGATGGTGATTGTGCAGCAATAGGAGGTATAAGCCACGTGTTAGATCTGAAACCATAAGGAAGGTTGGCAAACTGCACAAGGAACTTAAAAATCAGGAACTCACGAGTCAATCAGGTCCATGCAAGCAATTCTGGAGAGAAAGATCAAGTTTTACCTTGTTTCGCTCTAGAAATGCTTTCATTAGATCTTCATAGGCCTGAAACAAAGCACAAATTTAACTTCCAGAGAAAGAAATTAAAGAGAAGTTGATCTTTCAAAATGTGTTCTAAAATTCTTTGTTCCTAGTGAACCAAAAGAAAAAAAACAAAACAAAAGGAAAATCCAATCTGTTCCACTGTATGTCAGAACAAATTGAGTTGCTACTCCTATCTCAAACAATTTAAAAATAGAAGCTGTAAATATATGACAGCATAAACAACAAATTAACACCAGGAAGAACGATTCCTAATGATAATTTGTAAAGTATAAACGAATTCCACTAGTTTCGAAAAAGCATACTAGTTAAAATCCAGCGCTATACGTAGATGTTAGTTAAAGTATAGGAAAAACAATAAATTTACTTAAAATATATATCAACAGTATAGGTTTATATAAATTGTCATAAATATGAGATAAATTTATTTTCCACGACATTTTCTACCACTTGTGTAATGATCTTTCAAAATATAGAAATTAAAAAATGTATGCAAAAATTTCTGTTATTTTTCATTAGATTACTTAAAGGTCACATCTAAAAGTTATATCATTTGCATAAAGAACGTGTCTTTAGGATAAAAGCTTTTGATATTATCTATGGAAGATTCTTCTACAAAAATTGCTGTTATGGGGCACAAAGTTCTAACTGCAACCAAAATTTGTTCAAAGAAAGTTTCAACATGTTTATCAACTGACACTTACATTATCAAAGGCTCTGCTGTGATGTCTTAAAAGATCAACAAGGTTGTGACACATTATTCTCTGCTTTCCAATGCTTAAGAACCCTCCTCTGCAAGCTTCAACATGAACTAGCTTTCCATTGCACAGCTTCACCTGGAAAATCAATATACAACAACAACCATGACAGCAACAAATCCATCAAATTACATCCACTCACAAACAAAAAAGTGACTATAATAAGGTAGCAAAATTCCCATAAAATCACTTTAACAGGTTCCTTATTAAAATTCAAGGGTAAATATCAAATTTGGTACATGAACTATGCACTAAAATTAAATAAAGTATCTAAACTTTAAAATAGTCAATTTAATATCCAACTAAATCTTTTGTAACTATTTTTACTACCTCCTTGATCTGTTTGCAGATATAAAAAAGGTAACATATCATTGAATTTTACTAATATCCCTAATACTATCTAATACTAATAGACTGCTTTGGTTTGTTTCATTATATTCTGGTCATTTTGGCATCATGTTTTTATCGTTTTCAAATAGATATTTATCAAGAAATAGATACCAATGAAAAACTGGCAGTTTTATTCAAAAATTGACAATTTTAATCATAAATTGATCAAACAAATACGATAAAGATATGAAACAAATAAGTTACAGATACAATATAAATAAAAATATGATAATCCAAATAAACAAGGCAAACGGCGTTAGTGAGATAGTAAAAATAGTCACAAAAAACTTTAATTAACTATTAAATTGGCTACGTTGAAGTTTAAATAACAAATTGGATATCCGTATGAATTTTAGGTATCAAATTTGACATTTTCTCATAATTGAATTCAGTAGTAACACGCAACAACAGCACAAATGGAATGACCCTTCCATCAGGGTAACTGGTAAATTCCACTGTGTTGCACGAATGAAAAATCCCTTGGCAAAACATTTCATCACATGACTGCATTTCACATTGTTTCTAGCATCAAGAGCACCAGTCGTTTAATTGATTAAACGCCGAAATTCAAACGTTAGTTTATTGCAAGTAACAAATACGAGGAACTCATCATATCAAGATAATTCAACTGGTTTTCTACAAAGGATATAAAGAAGAAAGCTCCCTGACAAAAAAATGCTAAGCGAACATGCTAAAATCCTAGTAAACTAACGCGTTAAACTGGAGAAAATGCCACCTATGAAAGAAAATCAGCAACTTACATCGAGAGAAAAAAGATGATCATCTGAAGCCAACAACTCGTCAATTTTCCGCTTCGGAGCCTTTTTAATAACTGAAAAAAATAAATAAAACATAATAAAATGTACTAAACATGTCACATCAAAAGGATTCAAATCTAGATGTCAAACATAAATGAAATTAACAATCCATTTGGAATAAATGCATTATAAGTGTTTGTGCTTCCATTTGCAATAATTTTAACTTTTATTTTTGGTGATTTAGTTATTGTACTTTCAATTTGATTAGCAAACCAGTGTCTAAATTGTCGCTTAATTGCAATAAAATTGAAAACAAAAACGCTAAACCGCACAAATAACTGAAAAATTAAAAACAAACATTTGCGATACATTTACACCCGATCTATTTCAACCTTAGGATGCAGCAGTTATGCGAAAAATGCTTTGGTTAATTTCTTTAAACATTAGCTGTAATGTAATCAACAGCAAACCCTATCTACTCTGCATTTGGCTTGAATATTCTTGCTTTTGTTGTTTATGTGCTACACTGTCATCATTATTTAGTCGTTCATGTTGATATACACGTTAGGATATCAAAACTAACATAATTATCACACACACACACACACATATATATAGAGAGAGAGAGAGGAGAGAGAGATACATTGAAGAGGAGGAGTAAGGTGAGAGAGGGAGAAGAAATCATAGAAGCTTCCAATCTTAGGGCAAGAATGACTCATTTCTCCTTCATCCTCATCAACAACTAACTCTTTAGTCAAATCCTTTTCCTGTAACTTGTTATCGTTATTCTTCTTCCCGCTCTTATCCTGCACGTCCGCCGCAGCATTACTCTTCCGAATCTCCGTCTTCGCCGTAGCTGAACCGGAGGAGCCGCCGAAGCACGACGTGCATGCGACGATGTCCAGGAGGCGCCTAACGTGCGCCACCGCCTGCTCTTCATCATACTCCTCTGTAACGAACCAACAGAAAGATGAATGTGAGAGAGAGAGAGGTAGAGAGGGTACGGGGAAGAACGTACGGACAATTTTGGAAAAGACTCAATATACACCGTTGGATTTTACCGTCGGTACGGTAGATGAACACTTAATAGATACGATAGATTATGTACAAAAGTAACAAGTGACGGGTAAAAAAGTGATTAGACGTAGAATAGCTTGTAAGTTCATCTGAGTATGTCCACACTCCAGAGAACGTAGTGAACAGGGAATGTGCTCTGTTTTTATTCTTTTATAATTTTGAATTTGGTGTCTTGAAGTACCTTCTACGAATCGGTCAAAAATATATATATATTACCTTCTACGAGGGACAGGACGCATGGCTTGAGTGCTGCAACGTCGACACTGTTTTTCAGTCCGGGCCCCCTAACCTGCATGATGTTACAGAAAAGACAAAATACTATGATATCAATCCGCCTGAGTCCCGAGGTGTTAAAAAAAAAATCCATAAATTTGAAAAATCCAACCGAAATTAAAAAAGAAATTCTAAAAAATATGATCAATCTTTGTATTGATATTAGTTTAAAATTATGATTTTTATTTTTTTGATTTTGATTTCGATTTATAATTATAAGAAATCGATGGTTAATGATTAAAATTTTTAATATTTATAAATATATTATATATTTAATTTACATATGCTAATATTCCTTAGAATTTTAAAGTATTATATTTAATGAGAATTAATATGGTACTTGATTTGGTTTGATTTTGTTGATGATGATACATTCAAAGGCTTGTTTTTTTCATTTTTCTTAATTTGATTTACTTTTTTTTCAGCCATTGTAATATATATAATAATTTAAAAAAAAAACTTTATTTTTAAAAGCTAAAAAAGAAGATTTATTAAAACTATCAATTTGATTTATTGAAACCATTATATTAGATAGTTAAAAACAAAAAAAAAATTAATCGAAAAAAGGAGTTAATCGTTTATAATGGATCAGTTAAGGATCAAAATATTAGAAAATCAATAATTACAGTTACATTCAAAAAATAGGACCGCAAACTGGTTAACTAATATTATTGGTATACACAAAAAGTTCTTTTTATGTATTTTAACTTTTATGAAATATATAACTAATATTAAAACATGTGAAAAATAAAAATATTATAAACCAAATAAAGTAAATTTTAAAGATAATATCAAAAACGATGTCTAAATTTTGAAGTTAATCAATTTAATACTTGAAAAATTTTGACATTAATAAATTTAATACTTGAAAGAACTTAATAAATGTATTGTTGGTATACACAAAAAGTTTTTTTAGGTAATAAATTGATCAACTTCAAAGTTTAGTTAGTAAATTAATCAATTTTAAAGTTTAGATACCTAATTGTACATTTTATCAAAATTAATGTATTATTTGTGATATTACTTCTAAATTTTACTATAAACAAAGAAGATCATTTATACAAATGAAAGAGGAACAAAGAAAAGTAAGCTAGTAGCCTAGTATACGTGACAATGCAAATTTTACAAAAGTATATATGGAAATTTTGTTATAAATGTTTCATCAAGATTTTAATATAATCTTAAAAATACTTGAATATTTTAGCTAAATTATTAGACATTTCTAAAAACTTATCATTTAGTCTATCTTGTACAACCAACATTCGGTATATATTATTATAAAAATTATAACATATACAAAAAAGGTATAGTATTTAAAAAATGTTTGAAAGATTAATTAAACACACTTATCATAATTACCTATTTTGCCAATTTTTAGAGATCATTTTTTTGAAAATAAGAATGTTAATAAATCAAACCTACTTACAAAATTTCATGTGTTTAACTTCATTATAATTAAGTTAATTTTAAACTATTTAAACAAATTAAGATCAAATTTTATTATGTTTAATTCCATCAATTCACATGTCAATCAAATTTGAATTGAAAGAGAGAGGAAATTTTTTTTTTTTTTTTGGCCATATAAAGAGAGGGTTGAATTGAGATGGAATTTGAATTTATAAGAGCCATTTTGAGTTTGAGTATATGCACAAAATTTTAAATTTGTTCAGTTTAAGTTGCTTTCGAGGTCCAAGACATAGAGATAAGTGTGAAGTCGATCTCAACCCTAGAAAAAGACGTGGAGAAAAATAGAAGGGAGAAAGAAATTGCACTTTCCATGAGGTCGGAAAAAAGAGGCTATTTTTGGAATGGTATGATGGGTGAAATGGTCCCACAAGTTTGCAGCACATGTGCTAGGACTTGGACTTTATTATCACGTGATCATCTGTGCTCTTAATTTAGCGCAGGATATGACCCACGGTATAAGTGTGAAAAAAAACAAAAACAAATCAAAATATTGAATCGAAATAAAAAAAAAAAAATCAATTCTAAAAATATAATTAATCAGTTTATTAATTTTGATTTAAAATATTATATCTATAATTTACATATACATATAATTATTTTTTAAAAATATATACATATAATTTATATATATTAATGTCTCTGAGATTTTAACTAAAGTGTTATATTCTGTTCTCTGTTTGGTGTGAGTTAATGTGGTAATTGATTTGGTTTGATTTAGTTGATGATAAAACATCCAAAGTCTTATTTTTTTCCTTTTTCCTTAATTTGATTTTCTTTTTTTTAGCACTTGTAATATACATAATAATTCAAAAAAAATTTTATGATAAAGACTAAAAATTAAGATTTGTTGAAACTATCGATGTGATATATTGAAATAATTACATTAAATAATTAAAAACCAAAAACTGAAAAAGTAACTAAAAAAATGTTAATCGTTAGGGCAATTAACCATTTATAATGGATTAATTAACAATCAAGATATTAAAAAAAACTAATCATTATAGTTATGTTCAAAAAATAGGATCACAAACTGGTTAACCGAATTGTGAACATCTCTACTCACAAGGCAAAGAAAAGATTTATTAAGTATGAATATCAAATATAAAAATCAGTTAGATATAAATATTAATAAAGATTTTATATGAAAACAATTTTATAAGTATTATATTCTTCTCTTTATTTATAAAAAAATATATTAATACTTATCTGCTATTTATTCAAATATTAGTTACGATGCTTATTAATGGTCTGATTGTTTCATTTTTTTTTATAGTTTTGATATTTTATTTTTATAATTTTTAAATAAATTATTGTCAAGAAACAGGTTAAGGTTGAGATGATAAACAAACATCTATACCTATAAAAAAATTAATTAGATAATATAAAAATAAAATATAAATAAAATACGGATAAAAATCAGATAATTGAAACAAACCAAATCTTTTTTCTTTCCTTACCTCTTGGCTCTACGGCTGCCCTTTTATTTGTTTTTTTCCTAAAGAATGGACCCAGACTAACCGTGTAGTGTTATAAGTTATTCCATTTACGTCAAGGGTCCATCTCCAACAACAAGTGAACGAAGAGGAGCTTAATTTAAAACAACATCCACATCATCTACCACTCACACGATTTAAATTCATATCATATTAATTGAGTAGAATGTTAGATATTTCAAAATAGAAAGAGTTAGAACAAAATGGGATAGAATTGAATAATTGAAAGACAAATTCAATTTTATGATTGGCTACAAAGTGTATATCGTGAAAACTATAAAAATACCTCTAACTTTTTATGCAATAAACATTATAAAATATTATTTAAGTAAAAGCATATTAACAAGTGTGGAAGTAAGAGTGAATGGATATAAGGTAGGTAGAGGATGAAGTATTATCCATATCTTATCCTGTAAGATAAGGGATATTAAATTTCATACCCGAAACCTATTGTATGACTCATTGTTTCCATCCTATATTCTATGGAATACATAATTTTTTTTTCTATGAAGTTTTTATATTTTTTTCCTTCTTTTTAAAACATCATATTTATAGTCTTTGATATGTTTTCGTGCAATATGTAATATTATCTTATTTTCATACATTTAATATAAACAATATATGAAAAAAAAATTAAAAAAAGTAATTTGTTAATATCATAAATTCTATAATATATAATTTAATCATGTATGAAAGTGAAACCTACAATAAATATTTGTTTAACTTATTTATGTGATTTAAACAAAATTATAAAATTTATACAAAATATTAAAATTAAAAATTTTAAAAGGACGTGTATATATTAACTAATGTTATAATATAATCTATATCTCAACTTTTATCTATAAAAACGTGTATGGATGTGGCGGGTCTCATTAATTGATCCATTGGGTAGTTGTCAGAACCTAAAAAGCAACTTTTACTGCCAAATACTGGGTACACACACCGGGCCAAAATATATATATATACTATGTAAAATGTGAAATTTTTTTTTGAATAAGTATTTTTAAAATGCTTATTAACATTTTTTCTATTACATTAGTGGAAAATATATCGGTGTTTAAGGCATTTATTAAGACCTCAGAGAAGAATCATTTCAGATTTTCATGCACTTTTTTTCTTTTAAGTGTGTACAATATTATAATGATTAAAGATTTTCTAATAAAGATGGTTATATAAACAAAGTAGTTATGCTTAATAACTTATAATCAAAGCATGTTTGTTCTCTTGTGAATTGAAGTGATTTGAAAGATAAAACTTCATTCCTATTATAATTCAAATATTTAATTTATCTTGCAAGATTAAATAGACTGTCGAACTAGCTAAGCCGAAGTTCAACTAACACATTTATCCTTTTTTTCTTAAAATATGAAATAATAAATCAATTCATCATAACTATGATTTGTATATGATTTGTAAAATTATTATTATTCTTTTCACCGGTCCCTTTTAATCTAGAGCATTCACTAACATTTCATGAATAAAGTTAAATAGAAAGTTCAATATCATCTTTTATAGAGTTATAAAAACGTCACTAAAATTTTACAATTTCATGATGTTGATATATATATATATATGAGTGTGTGTGCGCGCAAAAACATGACAATATTAGCATCACAGTACTCTAAGTAAAAACCAATATATATGTATATATATATAAGCTATATATCTTTTGTATCCATAGAATTTGGTCTCTTATGTCTTCTACAAAAACACATTACCTAGATAAATTAAAAATCATAGAAATTCTTATAGCAAGTGGAAGGAAAAAGTTATTTTACTATAATCACACACACACACATATATATATATATATGATGGTATTTATGTAATCCTATATTAAAACTATTTGATATGAGAAACATATAGGTCCGTTTGGTTTGTTTTATTTTGATGATTTTGATATTTGAAATAAATACAGATAAAAAATAAATATTTTTACTGATATAGATAAAAATTAGATAATCCAAACAGACTTCTGTATTATCTTTTTAAAAATTCCCAAATTATTTATATAATCATCTACCATCAATTGATTCACCATAACGTAGGTACAACCTCAACTAATACGATGTTCATACTACTCACCTCGTGTGACAATGAGAAGTTGGTCATATGACAGGTTTCAGTATTGACGCATAGAAGCCGTCGAACATCTATAATCCTATCCGTCGATATTCCCTGCTCATTGACAAATTGAAATTAATAACAAAATTGTATGTTTGCACTGCAAAAGACATGCAGTCTACGGAAAATGAACATGAAAAAGAAAAAGATGGATACCAAAAAGAAAAGAAAAACCCCATAAATGATATAAAACTATGGGTTCCTCACGACTCTTTCCTTTAGAGCACATGATGACACGATGGCAAAATCAGCCATCTTATATTAATTTTACTTACAACTACGAACAGGTCAAATCGAGAAGATATTATTCAAGATTGAACTTGAATGTCCACTAAGTTTTAAAGATCCAACTCTAGTTAAATTGGATTGAGTTTGAAAATTTTAACTCCAATTTGACTTGAGGTAGCATTCAATAATATCGATGTTCCGACACTACTCGAACTTGATTAAAGGGTCTATTTGAATTGTCTGATTTTCATTTGTATATGTATCTTATCTGTATCACATCTGTTTAATCTATTTATAAATAAATATGTCTATTTTTCATCTGTATTTATTTCCTAATAAACAGTTTAATTCAACAAATATCAACCCGATGCCAAATATTATCTAACAGTCTAGTTCATTAAAATTCATTTGTTTTGAGGAAAATTATTTGTTAATGAAAAACATATTTTTTTAAAATGGTTTTCTTCAAATGTAACATATGTTTAAACGTTTGGCTTTTTTTTTTTTAAAATAGTTTTTCTCTATCTGTATAATTTCAAGGTAAATTAAATATTTTAAATAAAAAAATACATATATTATAATGAGAAATAAATCTAGAAAAAATATTAAAAAATTAATAATAAATGTCTCTAGATAGTAAATGATTATTAGATAGAGCTCATAAGTCAATAGATAGTAAATGATTGATAGATAAAGCTCATAAAGTAATGGAAAAATAACTTAAGCTTTTATATCCCGTAAGTTGTTTTCCAAAATAAGAGAAAATGTTTTCTATTAATTTTCTCATTTTTCCTTAAACAAACATAAAAATTTGAAAATATATTTTTCTGAAATATATTTTTATTAAAACAAACCACACCTAGATTTATGAGTTCCTCAAACTAAACATTATGAAACTTGAGTTAACATAAATAAGTTACTAGGGTAGTTTGAATTTGACTTTGACTTACCTAGTGTTGATGAGTTGAATTTAAGTAAATATGGAGACAAACTCAAATAGTTTGGACGCAGATTTGATGTTTTTTAATCCTAATTTCACCTCAAAAATGGGCAAAAACAACATTTATTTTTTATATCAGCAATACTTTAGGTAAGAAAAAGTAAGAACATAAAAAGACCATTAATTTTTATTTTAGGATTATAAAAATTATCTAATGTCCTTTCGTTTTCCTTTACAATATAATCTTTTAAAAGGTGGTTTATAATTCGGTACCACTTTGAACCTTTTAGAGTCCTAGACATGTGGATATTATCATTTCCTTTTACATTACACTTCCGGACTTGCATGGAGCTGGAGAATGGTTTAGTACGATATGTTTCCTAAAGAAAAAGGCACCTTAAATAAAAAGGACAAATTATGATATGAATTTTTAAAATTATATTAATTCAATTTTTTTTTTAAATTATACAATATATCTCCTATCAAATGACATTGAATTCCCTCTAATATTAATTCAATATCAATGTAGTCGAAGGTGCAGGGCTCGACTTCTCATAGCAAGATGAGTGAAGACTAGGCACAAAAATAAAAGTGCAAAGAGAGGCACATTTAGTGAGGCGTGTACCTTTCCAAATAAAGCGCTAAATGCAAAGAAGCTGAACCCCTGTCATGGTAATTGACCCTATTTCCAACCTTTCTATCAAATTTATTACCACAACTTTCCATCTCAAGAGATTAAATTTTTTTCCCCATTGTTTATTTTGAAAGGAAAAAAATAAGGGGAAGGGAAAATGGATGCAATATAACATTCTGTTTATTTTTCTGCCCTTAATTATCCAAAAACATGAAATAAAATGATTCAAATTATTTAATAATTCAATTCCTCCACTTTCCTTCCTTCTACAACCATTCATTCTTAATTCACTCTATGGTATTAAACAAAGCCTTATATGCTAACTGCACGTTGAATTGGAATAAATAGAAATTCTATTCTCACTTAGTTTTGTACTAAATTGCTATTATGGTAGTTAATTGTACTTCAAAAATCGAATAACACTTAAATATATTATGTAAAATAATAAATAGCAATTCATATTTCTATAAGTTGTAATTCAATAGTTCACTTCATCATCTTTTCATAAATACCACTACCATTAAAATTGCACAACACTATATAATCTATTATAAATAGAATAAATATTTTGTTTTTATAATAGAAACATAAAAATATTCCATTGTTATTTCAGTATAACTACGTATTCTTTTTTATGCTAACTAAACATGTAATAGTTATTTTTTCTTTATTATATTGACGTTGATTTACACCTCAGTTCATCCATATTCTATATAGTGAAGTATATGTGCATATTGATGTGTATTGTGTTTAATGTATTCACCATAGTCTAATGGAATCAAATTTTTATTTATAAATTTTGCAGGTTATATATAGTATTTTATGAATTAATTAATTATAAAAAAGAGTATGATCTAGATTTTGCAAAAATTGACAAAATTCATATATTGAATTACAAAAGTAAATAAGTTCATACATTAAATTGATGGTAGTTAGCTATCAAAGTGGATAAAATTAGGTACAAGAGTTTGGCAACAGAGGTCCATATAATTAAAAACTCTTATTGCTTATCACATGATATCGAATTGGATAAAATTATTAAAAGTGCTCATAGTTTTGAAGAAGGACAATATAATTATGGATATGGCATATATATATATATATATAATATGTGATATACTTATATAGAATATTCTAAACTAAACAATAGAAATATAGATGATTGAAACTGTCTTTTAAATTAAAATTAAACTAATTAAAATCAAAGAAGAGGAGAAAAAGTAAAAAAAAAAAAAAAAAAAAGTAAAGAGGGGTATATACGACACTATTTTGAAACAAAATGGAAATTAAAAATTCCAATTTATAAATTATATTATTAATATTTTAAAATATCAATAAGTTTTGAGTTCTTAATAGGTATATGCAGAGCGAAGAGAGAGAGCATTATTTAATATTTACGGCATGACCATGATGGAAAATTAATTAAAAAAAACTATGTAGGTGGTGCAGAGACACGAGTATAATCTTTTATATTCCAATCTAGTCAATGTGCAAGAATTTTAGAATTTTAAAATGCTCGTTCACCCCGCCCTATGTAATAACGAATAAATGAAAATTCTATTTCAAAAAGAATATAATAAGCTTATAATGATTATTATAATATTTAATTGATATAAAAAATAAAACAAGTAATTATTAGAGTAAAAATAAAATATTTGTAATACCTCTTATTTTTATTGCATGAAGATGATAATTACATGAATAATATTTTTAAGATAGAAGCATTCATGATAGAGCATGGTAATTCATAAGTATGAGGACATCTAGTGCTATTCATTATTTTACGTAATAGTAATTTATTATGAATTATCATTCCTTTCAAGGGAACACTATAATAATAATTTTACATAAAACAATAAAAAAAATGAAAAGTTATTTATATGAAGGTGTAAAAGTTAAGATTATATTAGACGGTGGAAGTTAAGAAAAATAAATTATATATTTAGAAAGCTATTGATTTTCAAAATATTAAAAATTCAAAAGTTTTGATGTGTTCTTTCATTAGCAGACAACAATAGAAAAGTTTTTGTAATACATAAAAAGAAAAAAAAAAGTGCAAAAAACATTGTCCATACCTTGAGTACAACACGAGTTTCATCGGGAAGATTAACAGCGATATCCATGACCACAGGAAGAACTGCAAAACAGTATTCTTATCTATTAGCAAGTGCCTAAAACACCCATTAACATTTTACACAAAAAAATAAAATAATAACTAATATTTATATAATTGCAAGAGCAACCTTATATTAAGTTTACTTATCAAACATTAAGATAATTTTTTTTTTTTTCAATTGTTCCATTTCGAAAACTATTCAATCAATCATTTAAATATTAAGCTTTTTAACGTTGAAAATGACAGGTTAGACGGTTTTGTCAATGGTGCGGTAGAAATTTTCTAACCTTTCTCTTCCTTCTTCTTCTTCTCTCCTTTGGCTTTGCTACGGTTGTTCCTAGGAGCCATTTTCGAAGCTCGCTTGATAGAAGAATCCTTGTTGAAGTATAGCCTTCAATTAAATAACAAAAAGGAGAAAAAAAAAAATCCAACCTATAAACGAGCTCAATCACAATCAAATTTGCACATAACGCTTTTTCAGAATTGAAGAAGCATCTAATACATATATAATTGTAAAGTAATGCACTAAAACAATATAGATAAGACTGGAGAGAGCATGTAACATAAGTTAATAGGTACTAAAAGACAATAGGGAAAAATGTAAAAACAAAAAAAACCTTTGGTCAAGGTTGGTATGTGAAGGAGATTATAGTAGAATTTGTTTGTACTATGTTATTTGGATATGTGGAGTCCAGTACAGGGAACTACTGGATTGTTGCACCGATAAACTTGAAGATACGGTAGGCAGAGTGGGGAAAGAGAGAAGAGGGAAGTGATAGAAGAGAGAGAGAGAGAGAGAGAGAGAGAGGAGAGGTTGATGTGATAAGGAAGGAAGGGCGGAGATTGAAGTGTCATGAGTTTATATGGCAATTTTTATGTCCATTTCTGGCTTGAAAAATTGTAGTAATTATGCCCGAGTATTGGATACGGTTAATTAGGTTTTGGATACCTGTTGTGAGGGTTAAAACAGTTACCAAACTTTAAAATTTGGTTATAATGGATGTGGAATACAATTAATGAGTGTTTTGAGTGCTTATTAAAAGACAAAAATCTTTAAATAATTTTAAGATCAATTACATGAAAATGAGAGTACAAAGAAAGATTATTTCTTTTTATTTTTAATTTTCTTAATAAGTGTTTTTGGGAGACTTCTTATTGTTGGGAATAATAAAGCAATGAAACTTTGTTTGTGCATGTGTGTGTGTTTTCTTCTCTATATTTCATACTTAAATCAATAAGTCGCAAAAGTATATATTTGATATTTATGCCACATATATACTTATACCATGTTATAAGTAAGGCAAGGAAAAAAAAAAACCAATCAAATTGCAAACTACATCAAATTAAACAAAATTGATCTATAAATTTGATTTTTTTTTCTTTTAAATGGTTTAGCTCAAGATTCGGTTTGATGATAGGAAAATTGTCTGCATTGACTAAATCAAACCATTTGATTCGACTAGGATTGAACCGTTAATGTTTAAAATAAGAGCTATTAATACTATGCATTTTATGAAAATTTACAGATTTCACTGCTCTCATCATTTGTTGGTTGTTAATTTGTAGTTTCTCAACAACTTAGTGTTGTCACTAGTGATGTCTGGTGCAATTAAATGTAAAATTATCTCATTGGTTACAATGCACAGGATTCATTCAATTGTGAAATTAAGTATTGCTAAGAATATTGTTGGTGAACAATTTTGTTAAGGGAATGTTCAAATGCAGAAGATGAAATAAGGAAGATTATTCTTGTTTGAGAAAAAAAAAAACCCTCATTCTTTGATTTGCAACACAATCAAATCTCAAATTGCATTGAGATGCATCATTTTTCCTTGTTTCGAAATAATTACAAGTTGAACCACATGGTTGGGATTGAATTTAACAGAAAATATGAATCGTATTTTACGATTCAATTCGACAGGTGAACTAGACCAACTCGCACCACCCACCCTTAATTATAAATATATTAAGGCTAAAAACTTACTAACTCCACAAATACATATAATAACTACCAACTTTCATAAAATGGAATTTTTCACATAATAAATATTCACAAAGGTCACATTTAACCAAACTCCTATCAATATATTATGAGGCCCCAAAATTTTTCAATGGCCCAAATGTAGTAATTAATAGATGATAGATGATTAATGAGTGATTAGACCTTACAATGGCCAAAACCTTATGTTACCTGTAACCTCTAAATTATATTAAGGTATATTTGTTTCATCTTTTTTCTAATCATTTTCGCATCTTATTTTCGTCATTTTTAAACAAATGTTTGTAAAAAGATATATACAGATGAAAAACAGACATTTTTAGTCATAAACAGATCAGATACAGATAAGATACAAATGAAAACCAGACAATTTAAATAGACCCTTAAATTGTATCATATCATAAAACCAAAAATTAGGAAGTGTTAACTAGTCACCTCCAAATTTAAATAGACCCTTAAATTGTATAATATTCACAAATGTCACATTTACTCTTTGTCGTCGTCATCCAACAATAGAATGACAGGCAATTTAAGTTATGGATATATCCTCTTAATTTAAGTTAAGCCACCTCCGAATTGAGCATTTAAGGCCTTCAGGAGGAAATTTTAAGTTAAGTTAAGTTTAATTTCCGAGTTTATAAGACAAACAAAATTATTAGGGGAAGTTGTGGATTACAAAGCCATATCAAACCATCATCTCAGGTTTATCATAAGTTTTAAGAGATCATTGGTCCAAGATTATGTTTAAGTTATCATTTGTCACCTTCAAATTGAGCATTTAAGGCCTTCATAAGGAAAGTTAACTATTGGACAATTGAACCCAAGATTACAATTAAGGTGTCTTAGGGAAGAGCTGCATTTAATGTACCTTGGAGCTAGGATAAAAGTTTTATAAGTTGGATGACCTAGATGTTGGCAGAACTAAGTATTCCCCAAACCCTAAGTTGAGGAGGGGTTAAATCCTAGACTTCATGTTGGTTATCGAAAGATTGCATGTGATGTTTACGTTTACTTGTTAAGTAGTAATAAGAAAATTGCACTCTTATATCATTAAGCCGTGGTTTTTGCTCACCCTTTTATAGCATGAATCATTATGTAAGTACCCCAAGCCAGGTTTATAACTCTGTTAGGAGTGCCACTTTGGTAAGCAAGCAATTTTTGGGTTCTAGGGGAAACTTTGCAAGAGAAAGTAGCTAGAATGGTTACTCAAAGTTATATTCAAGTATTTAAGTTTTTTTCAAACAAACTGAGTCCTTTTGTTAGTTTAGTAATTCCTGTTAAGTAAGACAAATAATGTATTGCAAGATCACATATTTAATACTTCACTTTTGTTTGAGTACTTGATTCAATTTCTAAGTTATATTATTAAGACGCTTCACGGATGCTTTTGTGGCTTGCATGAGCATTCGTGGCAGGTTGTCACAACTAAGGTACTCTTCGAGGTGAGATATATATACCTCCATAAGATTAACAAAAAAAATAGTTTTATAGCTAAAATTAAGTATGTTTACATAAACATTCTATGAAATCTTTTTCTAATCATTGTAGTGATCGAAGGAACTATTATTTTACTTGTTCTTATAATGTAAGTCATATTTGTGATTAAGATTGTCAAACTTATGATTCTTTGTGGAATCATTGGAGGATTTGTAGAATCAAAAAGTAAAATAGAAATGTCAATCACAAGTTTCAACAACATATGTAAAATAGTTTTGAAAAACCATAAATATGCTTACAATAATTTTAAAAAAAAACTTGAAATACATAATGGATATAAAAAAATGAAATTTACTTTCTATTATTTTGTTTGAGACAAGTTATGAATTGAAGGAAATAAAAACTTTCAACCCAAAAAAACATTCTAAAATCGTAAACTCATAAAATAGTATAAGTAAAAGCACAATTTTAGTAGCTATATTACTACTAATCATTAGGTTCTAAATCATTCATAATACTTCTACCCTAAAAACATGTTCCATAAGGGATGGGCTACATCTCAATACCATAATTTCTACATAGATATACCATACAATGCAAAAAATAACATAGCCAATTTAGATCTAATGCAACATCCATAAGCTATTATCTTTAGTTAAGTATGGCATACATCACAATTCACAATTTTGGCATCTTAATGCTTGGAGTAGTTTATGACTTCCACAACATACACACACACATATATAAACTTGGTGTCATGGTGTGGGTACTTCCGAGCACTTTAAAGTGAAGCATAAAGTCCTTTCATTCAAAAGTTACCACTAGATAAACCACTAATATTGATCCATTGTGATTTTCTATAAAGGAAATCCCTAGTATTAGCATAACTCATATATACTTTCTATCTAGTAGAATACTTATATCTTGATAATTTATTGGTAAAAAAATCCATTAACCTAGATTGCATGCATGTAGCAGCACCAACAACTAAATTTATATCCCTTTATATTATTGCCTCCTTTACTATGGGTGCATGAATACCAAATTTGGTACCTTAGTGCTCTTGACTTAAGTGCAGACACACTCAATAAATAGTTAAGATGCCAATAGTTTTAGATTCAATTAGTTATTATCCTTATGATAGAATAAGGTAAATAAGTACTTTGGGTGTTAACATTCTCAAATTAATTGTGTAAAGAACCAACATTTAAAACAAGCATACCATAATTTGTTATAGTTAATTAAATTGTTGGTTTGTATATCTAAGGTCAATGGTTTGGTTTCAAACTTAACAATGCAATTTAGATCAAAGCTTAACCAATTAAAACTTTTTATAGAATAACCAATTGGCTAAACTATTAAATTCAATTAAACACATAAAAAGGAGGAGCACTTGATTGGAAGAATGGGTGGTAAGAGGGGTGACAACCAACTAGGTAGGTTAAGCTAGTTGACCACCCACTTGCTTTGTCCATCCCATTAGTGAAAAAAAAAAATCTAGGTCGATTGAGGTTAGGGGTATGGTTGGTTACAAGTCTTCCTCAATCAACCCTAACAAAATAAAATCATAAAAATATATCATAACGCCAAACTAATGCCAAAACCTTCCTTAAATTAATTTATCTTTAAAAAATCTAGGTTGATTAAGGTTAGGGATGTGATTGGTTGCAAGTCTCCCTCGATACCCTAATAAATTAAAGTCATACCAAAGCAGATCCTAACGCCAAACTAATACCAAATTATTTCCTAAATTAGGTTATCTTTAAAGGTCAATGGCTTTATAACTAAGTGACATCTCCCTTAAGTGAGAGGTAACAAATTTTAATCCCTCATTCCTGGTTGTAATGGCTAAAAGAAAAATTATCTTTAAAGGTTCATCATCCTAACTCGATTTTGATCAATTAAATCTTAATTTTGAAGGATAAATACGTTTTTAGTGTTCAATGGTTCACCAATTTTCTATCTGAGTCCTTAATCTTTACTTTTTTGTCTATTTGAATCCTCATCATTTGACAAATCTTACAAGGACTTTTTTAATACCATTAACTAATTTGTTGGTGTTTTTGATATGTGGTGACATCTAATTCTTCCACTTAATTATTTTGAATAAATAATATAAATAAATATTTATTAATTAAAATAATTTAAAAAATTAAAAGGATCTGGAAAAAAAAAAAAAAAAAATCTAGATCCTCGAAGCATATTTCATAGAAAAAAGGGAACGCATGAGTGCAGTATTATATCTTTTCATTCCTCCCATCCCGGAGTTAAATTGAAAGTACTCTCCTTTTTTAAATAGATTTGTGAAATGGCAAGAAATGATATACTCTTTTTAACTTTTAAGCTAGAAGAGACTTTGGAAGGTTAAAAGCAAGGAACGATTGGTGATATTCTGCCTCCTCACATGCCTTAGTTGTATTTATGAAACAACAAAGTATTATTATATATATATATATATATATATATAGGATTTCCTTTTTTCAATTTTCCAATAATTTTTCCTTTTTTATTTTAAATATTTTATACTATTTTATCTAATAAATATATATTTACTTATATTATTTATTTAAATGGACAAATCAAACACTGCCATGTGTTAAACAATAATAGAAAAGTTAATGGTGTTAAAAAGTCCACTAAAAGTCCACTTTTGTTAGATTTTTGAAATGTTGAGGACTAAACTGAAAAAAATAGATAAATATTAAAAAAGCAAATAGAAAACTAGTGAAACTTTAAGCACTAAAAATGTATTTTTGCCTAATCTTAATCTATTCTTTAATTTGTTAAGTCACTTCAACCACAACTTATCTACAACTAAGCACATTTTAATATATCTTATCCATAATAATTTACAAGATTCACCTTAAACACTTATTAGAGTCAATTATGCGTTAATTTCTCAATGATAGGAATAAGACATAGCATGAAAAGAAAGATGAGATGCAGAAAAAGATACACAAACTTACCATTCCTTTCTCATAGACATACAAACCACTATATTTTGAATTATTGATAGGAGGGTGGAGAGGAAGGTTGACTGGGGGGTAAGTTGATTGATTCATCCTCTCAAATAAAAAAAAAAAAAAAACAAAGAAAAGAGAGAGAGAGAAAGAAAGGAAAAGAACCTTTAGCTGGTCCGGTAAGTATGTAAGTGATTATGCATTGCCCTTGATCAATTCTAACACCTCAAAACCACTAAAAACAAATCTTAACACCAAATTTAAGCTTAATTCTATTTTTCTTCAAAAAATCATCATCCCTACCCAATTCCTCATCAATTAAATCTTAGTTGAATTTATTATTCAATTTGTAACAATTTATCAATAAAATTACTTCAATCACAACTACCTATAATTATTTCCTTTATATTTTATCAGTAATCATAACAATCTACTAGATATATCTTAATCATCGATTAAAGTCTACTCTACCTGAATTTCTAAATTGATTAAATCCAATAGGCTTTGAGTTATGGGAAATAACAAAAAGGAAAAATAAAGGCATAATTTACCTTTTCTGGTACATGTCAAACAATAAAAAGCCTTAAATAGTTGTTCTTTTACAATTATACTTAAATCTATTGATCATCTTTAACAAGCAACCAAACTTTTAATTATAACCCATTGTCCAAAATATAAAAGCCCTTTGAATAAAACTAAAAGCCTAAGAAGTAAGGAAAGATTGATGAAATCTTCATATGTCAATAGTGAAATCTAAACTTTAGATAATTTATTGATAAGATTTAAATAGATGTTTAACACCAAGGTAAGAGTAAATAAACTGTGAGTGTAGTTCTATGAATATTCATGCTTGTGTCGACTATCGAGCATCTAGTTAATATGAGAAATTTTAGGTGTTTGAGAAGAGAGTATACATAAGTTAGATCTTAATGAATTTTTCATGAGTAATCTATGTGTATTACTTGTTACTACTCCCTTTTGAGTATCTTTCCTTAGATATGCCAACTCCTTAATACTTACTTTCTCATCTATAAATTTGTTTTTTTCAAAACTTATGCAGCAGTTTAAAAGATTTAGCAAGCTTGCCTTTATAATAAGATCTATATAAAGTGGTATGTCTTACATAGGATATAAATCACTAATTGATTGTTTTAACATAAGTTCTTGAAACTCCTTTTATCCACCTCTTGTATTGCCTATAGATGATTGTACTTAGTCATCCTTATCATGAATTTCCAAAGATATCTCTCAAATCCCTTAAGTAGCTCACCAAACATAACTTTAGATATCGTTACTTTTGACTAACTTTTTAACCCTTTTGAGTAACACAGTATATTTCGTTTCTTTTTTTTTCCCAATTGATACACATCATCCGTGCTTAAATACATACTACCATAGCTTCGAAAGAACCAATATCATGCATTCAGAGTTCATCATAATGTACCTCACTTTGGTACCTTTCTATAGAGAAAGGAACCTTATATTGTTCAATATTGTGCGCATTCTCTTCTTCTTTCATTTAATTTACAAAGCATGGTTTCGATTGTTGTTTAATATGTAGCATTAGATTGGTAACCAGACTTTTGTTGTTAATGAAACTATAAAAATTAAAATCTACTACTAACTTAAAAAATTGTGGTATAAGCTGTCAAACTTCTGGTTCTATGTAAAATCATCAGAGGGTTTACAGAATTAGATCGTGGAATCAAAATGTGGAAATATAAATTTCTGCAACTTATGTAAAATGGCTATAAAAAACTCTAGATATGCTTACAACAATAGAAAAAAAATGTAATGGATATTAAAGAAAAAAAGAATGTAAATTTTGTTTTTCATAATAACTCTTAATCCATAATATGATATGCACAGAAAAATGGTAAGTATGATTGAAGCTAAATTTTTTATTACTGTTTTGTTTGAAAAGATTTATAAATTAAAAGAGAACCAAATCTTTCAACTTATCTTAAGCCCTCAATTAATAAACAAAATAAATGAATTCTCTTGTAAACTTTGCATAAAATTTTATGGTCTCGCTATTAATTTTGACGGGACTGGTCCCATCGCCATCTAATGGCTCACACTATACCTAAACCTGATCGAATCACTAAAATAGTTAATATTTCATTTACTATATTTATTTTAATGGTTAGATTAATGGAGGGACGATCCTGTCGATGGGACCATAGAAGCTCCTAAACTTGGTAGGTTGAAATTCAAGTTGAATTAGGACTATGAATGTCAAATCCAAACAAAGAAAGCGGAGAGAGAGAGAGAGAGAACTTATATTATCTTAAAACTTTGACCATTGGCTTCTTCACTTTTCTCACTGCTACTACCATTAGTTTAATAATAAACTCCATCTCTATCCTTGTTAACAATACATAGACCCTAATGCCTTATTAAGTGCTACTTTTTCTCCATTTGTTTTTCTCTTGCAACGTGGCTTTGTCTTTCACAGTAATTTACTTTATCTTTATTTGTTTGTTGGCCATAAAGCCATAACCATACCTATTTCTCGTCACATTTACTTTGCTGCTTTTTTAATATTGTTTTAATCTTACGAGCCATATCTTTGCCTTAATTAAAGTTTTTAACATTTGACACTGAAACAGTAGCAAATTAGATATTGTAAAGTATCAATTTATTTGGATACCTATTATGCTTCACTTTTACACAAATTATTACACTCTGGTAAGTTAACAAATTTTATAGTATATACATGAACTATACCCTCCCAATTGATATTGTTGATATTAGTAAAATGATATTTACTCAAACTATAAAGGTTTAAAAATCACCTATCCAACTCTATTACATCCTATGTCAGCTTGCATATCTAATTTTTCTCTAACTTGCCAATCTTGCAATTTGTTTCGCTAAGTAGGAGTTGAATTAGTCATTCTATATGCAATTACATCATATTATCCTTTAGTTTCCGTATATTATAAAATAAATAATCTACAATAGTTAGTCAATCCTAAAATTACTCAAAATTCAATCCATCATTGAAATTTGGTATATTTACCATTAACTTCGATGCTCCTTGTAATCATGCCTCCCTCATTTTAACCATCTAATCTTTTAGTTTCCATTACACATTAGCTTGGTGCATGAAAAGAAATTTGCACACCTTTACCTATGGACACTTTTATCACCTCTTGTATTTGTTTTTAATGCCACCACAAACTCTTTTAAGTTACCTAAGCAAAGCAAATAATGTTGAATCATGTTACACCTCGTGACTATATCTCCAATGTTGAGAACTTTAATTCTGGCTCTATGATATGAGAATCACGGGAGCTTCTACGATCCTATTGACAAGACTGCCCAATTAACCATCTAATTGTTAAAATAAATATAGTAATTGGAATATTAACTGTTTTAGTGGTTCGATCACAGTTAGGTATGGTGTAAGCCGTTGGATCCAATCTTGTCAAAACTAATGATGGAACCATATAATTTTCTAAAAACTATTGCCAAACTATAACAAGTTTAAGTTATTATGAAAACTCTAAAGGGGCACATTATAATTAATTTTTGCATTAAAGAGCATAACTAGACACAATTGAAATAGTGTTGACATACCTATTTTATTGGGACACATAATTAAAAAAAGCACATCTGGATCATTTCAATTTTTCCCTCTCTTTTATTTTTTTTGTTTCCCTCCATACAGTTTCCTCTATGAGTTTTATCTTTTACACAATATCTTTCTATTACTCTAATTTCTCTCTTCCACATGCTCTCTCTCTCTCTCTCTCTCTCTCTCTCTCTCTCTCTCTCTCTCTCTCTCTCTCTCTCTTACACACACACACACAACAGTATAAATCATAAACAACAAAATCAATAAAACCTTAACCCTATAGTTAAAATCACTATATCATCCATAATCCTAATCTAAGGATCTAAGACAAGCAAGGAATTCATCCAGAATAATATAGTCCCATATTTATAGGAAAATAACTACAAATGGTAGAATCATCGCCTGTTAGTGGGTCCCTCCTACATGGGGCCCACATGAAGTATTATATTAAAATAAAATAAAAATAAATAAAAAAGGAGAGATGTTGTAGCCAGGTTGGCTATGTAAAATAACCATTAGAGAATTCATAAGAATTCTCAAGAATTTGCATGAAACTTCAGTTAGTTTTAACCGACTTTATTAAATGTGAGGAGCAAAGAATTTGCATGATACTCCAGTCGATTTTAACCAAATTTATTAAATGTGAGGAGCACACTATTTTTTAAATTTAGCAAACTGACCTTTGAAGATTTCTAATCGGATTCCTTCATCACTTTTAATATAAAATTTAGCCCTTGTTCTTTTCCATTGTTTAAAATGTAACATTGAGTGCCAAAAAGATGGAACTAAGAAATGTTATGTCTTTTTCTTTTCCAATGCTTATAGGGAGTTTTCTCGAGAATTGGTCATATAAAAACTCTATTTGATATATAGCAAGCAATATTTATAGCTTCAGCCCAAAAATATTTTGGTAAATTATTTTCACACAATATGATTCTAACCATTTCAATTAAGGTTCTGTTTTCCCTCTCGGCTGCACCATTTTGTTGTGGAGTTCTAAGTACTGAAAAAGTATGTGCAATGCCATATTTACTACAAAAATCATCAATTTCATAATTTTCAAATTCTCCTCCATGATCATTTCGAATATATATAATATTAAGACATTTTTCATTTTGAACTTTCTTGGAATATCTAAAAAAGACATGATTTTTTTCGTCTTTAGATGCAATAAAGAAAATCCATGTATATCTAGTAAATTCACCAACAATAACCAAGTTGTATGTCTTGCCTCCTAAATTTAAAGTTTGAGTAGGACCAAATAAGTCTATATGCAATAGTTCTAATGGTTTAGAAGTAGAAATAACATCGTTAGACTTAAAAGAAGTCTTAAGTTGTTTTTCTTATTGACATGCTTGACAAAAGTTGTCCTTTTAAAAATTTATTTTTCATAAACCTTTAACAAGTTTTGAAATAACATCAATGCTAGTATGTCTCAATTTTCTATACCATAGCCAACTATTGTCATTTTGGGAATATAGGCAAGTTTCATTTGATGATTTAAAATCATCTAAATTGATTTTGTAAATATTTCTCTTTCTATATTCTTCAAAATTAGCTTGGCTATTATTAGTTCTTTCAATAGAACATTTATTAGCAAAAATTATTACTTTAAAACTATTATCATGTAATTGACTTACATTAAGCAAATTATGTTTTAGATCATTAACAAACAGCACGTTTTTAATAATTAAATCTTTGTTTACGAGAATGTTACCTTCACTAAGAAAGATCGGTTTTCGATTGTCTCCAAAGGTAACATCCACTTGATCTTTCAAGTCTAGAGATGTGAATTTTCACGTGTCTTTAGTCATGCATCTAAAGCAGCCGTTGTCTAAGTACCATCTATTATTCCTACTTGAAGATCCCTAGAAAACAGAGTATTATTTCTTTGGTATCCATTTGAGTTTAGATTTCTTTTGGTTAGGTGGAACAAGAATCTTTCTCTAGGAACCCAAACCAGCTTGCTTCTATGATTTAACTACATTGTTTTTCTAGTTGTGTGCAATATGACCAGATTTGCCACAGTGATTGCATGCCCCATGAGTGGCTTTTATAAAATGAGTTTTGTAGGACTTGTAGTTATATTCTCTACTATAGCTAATTCAATTTTTTTTTTTAACCACACATTTGATTTCCAAGAGGTGTCTTCAAATTCTTTTTATCATTTGTGAACTTGGCTATAGTTATTTTTGAATCATTTAAGCTAGCTTTTAACATTATATTTTCATTTTTAAATTCTCTAGCTCTTTTTGAATTCTGTTACTACTATTGGCACATTCAACTCTATCATTATTGATAGTTTTAATTTCAAGATCAAGCAAGTCATTTTCAATTATTAATTTTTCATTGATCTTGCTTAACTCATCATTTTTATCTTTTGGCTTCTTATACTTATTATTTTCCAATTTCAAATTATTTATTTCTTCATATAGTTTTTCATTTTTTTATTTAATCTCTTCATGCTCGTTTTGAAAATTTTCTAGTTCTTCTCCTACTTCTATCATTAAAGATTTAAGCATGTTGTTCTTTTTTCTAACTTATTGCATACTTTGTTATACATGGCATATAACTCATCATAAGAAAGAGAAGAGGAGGAAGTTACATCATCGTCTAGTACCATGAAGCACACATTTTCATCAGAGTCACTTGAGTCATCATCACTCCAAGTGGCGATGAGTGCTTCTTTTTCTAGATCCCTTTTATCTCTTCTTAAGCAATGGATAATACTGCTAGATGTGTCCAGGTTTGTGGCATTTGTAGCAAGTTATCACATCTTCCTTTTTGTTTGTAGATGAGTTATTGTGATCGTCCACTCTCTTTGACTTGTTGTTGGACCTCATGGACTTTTTAAGCATTTTAGCCATCCAGACAAATTCCTCATTTTCATCATCATCATTATCATCATCACTAGAATCATGATTTGTGGCTTTTAGAGCAATTGCTTTTTTGTTTAATTCTTCTCTTTGCTTCCTGATGAGCTCATGCATTTTGAGCACTTAAAGGAGTTCTTCTTTATTCATAGCACTTAAATCTCATGCTTCTTCAATGACAGTTCTTTTTGCTTCCTCATCTTTGGATAGTGAACTGAGAAGTTTAAAATTGATTTCCAAATTAGTAAAATTACTCCCAAGTATACTTAAGGGATTTTATAGTGTTAGCAAATTTATTATGCATCTTATCTATAGATTCATTTGGAAGCATTTTAAAATTTTCGAACTAACCACACAAAAGACTTATTTTTGTGTCTTTAACTCTAGAAGTTCATTCATAAGTCTTTACTAGTTCATCCTATATTTCTTCAGCTAATTTGCATGTACAAGTTCTATTAAAATCACTTTCATTTAACCCACAATGCTATATGTTCATAGCTATATCATTCAAATCTAATCTTTTCCGATCATTTTCATTATAATCTTTTTCTTCTTTTCTTTTCATAATCAACCGGCCATTATCTATTACATTCCACAAAATTTTGCTTTAAGCTTTTGGAAAAATTTTCATCTGACACTTCCAATATGAGTAGTTATCCACACTTAGAAGCAGCAGTCTATTGATATTTTACCCCTCTAGAAATCCTAGTGCATTTGATATCATAATCTTTGCTCTATACATGACTCAGTACAAAACAGATAGAGACGAGGATCTGATACCAAATGAAAACATGAAAATGCATTGGAAAATACTTGGGAAAGGAAGGATGAATTTAGTATTTGCCTTAAAAAGCTCAATCAATTAATTTTCATACAACATATCAAAATTAACTTTAATAGCAGTGGATGATATAACAATAGATTATAATATGAAATATGAAAAGAGATAGAGATAGAAAATTTGAGTCCAGATTTAATGTGGAGTTTGACCCACTTCCTACTCTCCACGATCTACTAATGCCTCCAATCAAGGACTTTACTACCATTTTATTAATCACCAAATAAACACGCTTAAGATGAGCAATACACCGCTTTTACAACACTTAGGAAATAAAAATATTTTCTTTCTATCTCTAGATACTCACCGCTAAATAGCAGATACAATGACAGAACACTATAAGATATTTCTCTTTCTTTCCTGATATTTATAAGTCAATGAACAAGATAACAAGAAAATTAATGATTTGTTTGTTCGCAAATAAAAAGTTCCTTTTCACTTTCATATGTCTCATCTAAAATGAATCTCCTAAGGATAGAATATTTATAACATTAAAAAATTCAAATGTTCGTTAGAGATAATGTTTTTAAGTCACCAAGTATTAAATACCCTTCAACGGCTTTTTTTGCCACATCGGCTCATGTTTTTAACTATTTTGCCCTAAATCTTATTGCACCATGAAGTGTCGCGCCCTCATTTTAGCCCTCAACCAAGTCTTTGCTCACTCGAACTCCATCGAATCTTAAATTCAAACTCGTTGCACCCTACAGTCATCGTATCTTGGTTTTGACCCTCAACTAGAGTTGTGTATGTTTGAGCTTGTCAAGTATTGGTTTTGAGCTTGTCACATCCTGACTAATTAACGAGCTAAGCCATCGACGTAACTCTCGACCAAGACTTTGCATTTTTTAATTTGTTAAGCTTTAGCCTTTGAGCTTGTCCTCCTTATGGAGCGAACTTGTCAAGCCCTCGACGTAACCCATCGACTAATACCTCTAAATTATTTTATTTTTCGACTTTTGGTATTGAGTTTATCGCATCTTAGTGAATGAAGCAGTCTAGCTCTCGACTTGACCATCGACCAAGACTGTTCATCACTAATTTATTCCTATTAAAACTTGCACAATCTCCACAAAAGCACGCAATATACATATATATGTTCTAGCATATTCCATCATATTGTTTGACTAATTAAGTGTAGTTTACCATAATTGAATAGTTAATTATGCAACTTACTGTCTCATCAAAATCTATATTAAACATACAAGTTCAACGTGGACATTTCTTGTTATTGGGTTTTGTATGTTAGCTTACTAATTTTATTTGGTATAAATTTTGTTTTATATGTTTAGCACTTTGCAGATTATGTTGAATGAAGATGAAGACTGAAGTTAAACATAATCACAACTTGCTTGAAGATGAATTGGCAATTCATGGAATATGCATGTTAGCAATTACTCAGTCTATGCATCTTTATAGGAATTTGACAAGTCTTATTAGACTTTTTTTTTTTAATTAAAGTGTAATGCTCTTATATAGTTTCAACTTTAATTCTTAAATTATTTCTTTTAAATATGTGACTCACCTAATTATAGGAGAGTCATTTCTCTTTTCGGCCATGCAGAAGAGCCTTTAATATAAATATTTGATATATTATCTTGTTTTATGAATTCAATTTCTCCTTTTTTTAATTTTTTTATTTTTTCATATTAGGTATATGTATACTATGGATTACTAAAAAGTGTGAGAAATGAATAGAAAATAACATACACAAACCATTACAGGGCTAAAACTTTCCTAATAACATATTTCAAAGTAATATTTTTTATTAATAGAATGCAATCAAATCTTGTAAAATTAAAACATCAATAATACATTATAACCTATTAACTTCTCAAGTTACAAGGAGACATCACAATATATTAAATAAAAGTGTATTAGAATATTTCATGACTCATATATGTGTCTTTATTAATTATATAAAGACATAATATTTTGTTTACTATAATCTTTTGGGACATAATATGACGTCAAATTTATGGCATTAAATTATAAATAAAAGCAATTAAATGAGATATCGAGACACAATATGTTGTTATATTATAAAATATATTAGGATGCTTTAATCCATCACTACATTGTGAATAGTATAATAACTGGCTTTTTGGATAATCTGGTGTGATATATGGATCCAGACAATGATGAAGGATAGAAAAAGCCTAAATCTAAGTTCCTAGTTAGTTTTTTTTTTTTTTTTTTCTTTTGTCAGTATAAAATCAAGATTCATAGATTAAAACGGCTATAGAAAAAGTATCCCCAAAATGTTAAAGTATCTTTATCACCAGCTTGTGCTTACAGGCTCAAACTATTTGTTGCATCCAATTTTGAGTTTGCTTAAATTATTCAAATTTCTGTATTTTATTTGTATCTTATTTGCATCTATATTTTATATGTATCAAGTTTGTTTAATTTATTTATAAGTAAAAATATATATTTTTTATTTGTATCTATTTTTTGACAAATAATTTCTTTATAAAAAAAAAAGATATCAAAATGATTGGAATAAAGTCTACTAACTTATGTTTTAGTCGTAGGAATAGTAAGATAAATTAATTTGGAGCAATTTTAAAAAGTTTAATAAAGTACAAAGATAGATAAATAAAACGCTCCATATTAGGAAAAAGGTTAAAAAAGAAATTCTAATCATTTAGGTAGGATTTAAATCAAGTCACTGATAGAAAAGGTATAAGATCTACCATTAGATCTTGCAATAAAATTATAAATTTATTTAAAAAATTATTGATATGCAAGATCTAATCGCTTACATATTCGAAACGTTGCATCTTTGTAAAGATACGCTTTAGTCCTATCACAATGAGTAACGTGAGTCTGTCGGTTAAACTTTTTTCCATCCAGCCTATTGATGTGATGCATTATTCTTATTATTTTTGTGCACAACGGCATGATACACCTCCAAATAATGCATAAATTTATTATCATGGGACCATGTGAAGGGTGAGCTAGCAAAAGTAGAAATTGTCGAAAAAGCTAGGCCTGTACTTAGCATTTTAAAATGGTTTATAATTTAGATCCATATTTTTAGAGCCCCCCATCTATTTATTTATAAAGAGAGGGCAAAAAAAAAAAAAAAAGGAAAAAGAAAAACACTATCATCCTTTTCTTCAACATGAAACACAGAATTGAGATGATGACAAAAAGGATAGTGTAGAATTCTGATACAACAGGTCACTATTCCATTTGGGGTGGATAACCCACCAAGTCTCTCCCGGACAATGATGTCCGGTTGCTTGGTTGATGAAATAAACCTAGGTTTTCAACTAATTTGAATTGAATCCCTTAATCATATCCACAATAATAATAATAATAATAATAATAAGAAGAAGAAGAAGAAGAAGAAGAAGAAAAAAGTATTTGACTATTCATAACATGGCCATTGTCATTGTTTTTTTCTTTTAAAATTGAATATACAAAATAATTAAATTGTAAATACTACTAAGTACATCACCTTATTTTTATTTTATTTATGCTTAAAAAAATCCTTAAATTGAATAAAAATATAAATCCAGCAAAAGAAAGAATCTCTCATCTTTTCTTTATTTTTTTTTAATTTTGAATATTTTATCAAGTTAAAGTTTCTTTTTTAATTTTATAATATTTTTTGTTGTTTTTATAATGCATAAAATGACCCTGTAGAGATCAAAGGCACATCTTCAAAGACTTTTTTTATCGAAATGTTCAATTGTGGGCTAAACACTAAAACGCAACCATAAGAAAATATCTTCACGTGAATACTCTCAATTCTTCTATCCTATAAACAGAAGTGTGTAGGTGAAAATGATGAATATGAAAAAATACTTCAGAAATGGAAAATTGGAAATAAATATATGCTTTTATATAAATTATAATCATGATGTCAAAGTTGAACAGCCATATTATTATTAATTTGTCATTGCGTATAGCAATTTACAACTTTTTTCTCATTTTAATATTTCAATTTAATGTGGTTCAAAATTAAAGTTTATTTTTAGGAAATAACGAAAACATTTTTTGAGGAAACAGTCAACAAAAATACAAAATACTCAGTTGCCATTATTTGAAAGGTTTGTATCATCACCATAAGGAAGCCAACTAACGTTCCCATCACCCTCTTTGGTGAGACCATGACCCATTTCCTGCTTCTAAGTTATTCTTTCGTGAATGTTTTCATCTTTGAAACGCATACGAGTAACCATTAAACCATACATGAAACCTATACTTTTCCAAACCGATCAAGGAATCGGATTGTTGTGAGATCATACGTTTTGATTCCCAATATCGAAAACCAACTTGTAAGATCTAATTCCATGGAATTTTTCTATTATCATATTTGTAATACATGTATCTAAAATAAAACAGATCAAATATAGTTTATTTATAAAATAAAAGCTACCATAAGAATTAGAAAATTTTCCGATCTTTCACATCTTGATTTGCTATAATTTTGCCTCCTATATAAAGTAGGACACATGATGCATGGGAAAGTAAAGTTGATCGGAAAAGAAAAATAAAATAAAACAGGCCATTAGGATTATACTTTAACTATTCATGGGATAAGAGACATTTATGGATAGGAAAACTCTGCAGTTTCATCAGCTTATTTAATGATTTAAACTCATAATTAATTATGATTGCATCATTAAAATACTTAAAATATCAATTACTATATTAATTTTATTGCTTGCTCGAAACCAATAGAAATTGGATCTTAGGGATTTGGGCTCGAATCGATATCTAATGTTAGACCTACATAGATAAAAACACGGTTAGTGGCACAGGCGCAGCGAGCCCATTCTAATCCTTAAGTAAAAAATTGTCATGATAAACTTGTAAAATCAAATACGAGTAAATAGTTGAGTGTGACATTAATTATCTTCTGATAGGTAGATAAGTATTTATAAATGATTGACTTGATGGTTACAGAAATCGTGAATTAGTGGGCAAGTGAGTGGTTAATGGTTAGTAGTGTAGGAAGTGGGGAACACCACTACTCGAGGATTAACCTGATCGAGTCATATGGGCAAAGCGGCGAGTGAGGCAGAGGTGACCGATCAAATGTTAAACCTATCATTGAGGTTAGGACACTTATTAAGGAGTTTTCTAATAAGGCATGGGCCAGATATGTTGGTCCAACCCAATTGTGTGTTAGTTTTGGCTCTAGCAACCTTATGTTCAAAATAGGCCATTAACATATTTTAATAATGGTTAGATTATTGACTCGATAGCCTCGTTCACAATATCATAAAAAATTTCATATGCATATAATTATACAGTTTTCTAATAATGGTCCTCTAATTTTACAAATAGTTTAAAGTATATATGTATGAATTTAAAAGGATTAACATCGTGTTTGCTACTTGAATTTTTTGCAAGCTTATAATTCACTAGATTAACTTTATATTGGTCTATTTAATAACTAATTAAAGTTTTGGTGTTCATTTATACTATCTTAGCCAATAAAGCTGGACTCTATTTGCTCCTAATGAATAGGGAAGTGACACATGCCAAATAGCAAATAAAAAACCTAGAACGTTAGACAATCAAACAAGCAATTATAATACAAATATTACCAAATTGAACAATTAAGTAAGCAGATTAAGTTTTGAAAACTTTAGTATCAAAAAACAAAAAAAAATATTTATGTTTTGTGTTAATCTGTTTGTTTAATTATCTAATTCTCTAGGCTTTTTATTGGTTACATGACATGTGTTACTACCCCATTCACCAAGAGTGT
The DNA here is from genome assembly GCA_024138025.1 of Combretum micranthum. Classification (NCBI taxonomy): domain Eukaryota; kingdom Viridiplantae; phylum Streptophyta; class Magnoliopsida; order Myrtales; family Combretaceae; genus Combretum; species Combretum micranthum. The sequence continues at coordinate 653,300 of JAMXBD010000012.1, read as the reverse complement.
CAACTCAACAAACAGAGTTAACTCATTAGTTGAAGTGGTATTAATGAATTGATCAGATATCATATTTACTAATTTAAAATTCAAAAAGCAAATTGTACATTTGAACAAAAATTAAATACCAAAAGTAACATTAACCTGAAATCATATAGAGGTGACTAATATTACTGTTATTACCAACATTGGTTGATGATGGAAGCAATTAACTATGGCTGCAATGTTGCGTGAGGCCTTATAGTATCAATCAACTATTTTTCAAGTGGGAGCTGTAAGGGAGATTTCAATAATGTAGTGTCTAACCTGAGGATAATGGCAAGCCCTTAAATTTTAGTAATTTAGTGTCTCATTTTTAAATTTTGGTAAATTAATACTTATACTGAAAAGAGAAAGACGACAATGAAAAGAAAAGATCGTTGTTCTTTTCCATAGATCTTACAACTACATATATAGGAAAAAAAGTTCTTTGCTTAACCCTATACTCTTTGACTTAAGAATATACAGCCTCTAAATATACACTGATAGAAAATATACATAGTCAAAGAAAAATAAAACATCTACAAAAAATATACACAACTACTAAATATAGAAATATATGTTTATAACCAAAATATATAACTACTAAATATAAATAGATACGCTAATACTCTCCCCTAACTTGGAGTGTACAGACCACGAATGCCTAACTTGCATAGAAGATAATGGAATTGCTACTTCCTAAGTGCCTTGGTAAAGAGGTTAGCAGGTTACTAATGAGAACGAATGTAAGTTGTGACAATGGTGTGATCAAAAATCTTCTCACGTACCTAATGACAATCAAGCTCAATTTGTTTGGTTTACTCGTGAAACACATGATTAGTAGCAATGTGGAGAGCAAGTTGACTATCAAAGAAATGTTGCGTAGGAGATGTATGGAAAACATCTAAGGAAGCCAAAAATGATTTCAACGAGACAAGTTCACATGTAGTGCTAGCCATTGCTCTATATTCGGCTTTAGTGGAAGAACAAGAAACTGTCACATGCTTCTTTATCTTTCAAAATATAGGAGATTGGCCAAGCGTAATGAAGTAACTAGTAAGAGAGCATCTAGTAAGCAGACAACTAGTTTAATCGGAGTCACAATAAGCATACAATTACATGTCATTGCAACCATGTAACATAATACCTTGACCAAGATGAGCTTTCAAGTAGCGTACCACATACATGCGTGCATCAAAATGAGCTTGTTTAGGAGCTTTAATAAATTGAAATAGAATATGAATAGAGTAACAAAGTTCTAAGCGAGTGATAGGAAGATAGATGAGTTCGCCCACTAGACAACAATATTGACCGAGATCATAAAAAACATTCTTAACAACAAGAGTTAGAGAATGATTTTGCTCCATAAGAAATTCAGCTGATCAAGCACCTAACATACCACATTCGGATAAAATATCAAGAGCATATCTCTATTGACAAAGAAAAAGACCACTGGAACCATAAGCTACTTCAATTCCCAAGAAATATTTTGAAGGACCTAAATCTTTCAATTTAAAACATGTACTTAAGAAGTGTTTGAAGTTTGCACATGCATCGGTGTTATTTCTAGCCAAAATTAAATTATCCACATATATTAAGATGCTAAGAAATATACCATTGTGATTATAGATGAATAAGGCATAATCTGCATAAGATTGAACAAACCCATGTTGTTTTAAGGTGCTACCTAATTTAGCAAACCAATTACGAGGAGCTTGACGAAGTCAATATAAAGATTTACGAAGTTGACAAACTTTCTTAGGAAGGAGGAGCAAAACCTGGAGGCGGTCTCATATACACCTCTTCTGCAAGATCAACATAGATAAATGCATTATTAATATCCATTTGATGAAGTTCCTAGCCTTTAGCTACAGCCACTGATAAAAAACATCGAACATATGTCATCTTTGCAATAGGAATAAAGGTTTTGGTATAATCTAACCCTTTAACCTGAGTATTACCCAACACAACAAGGTGAGTTTTAAAATGTTCCTCAGTCCCACCAGGATTATACTTAATTCAATATACCCAGTTGCAACCAATAGGTGTTTTGTTTGGAGATATGTCCTTCAAAGTCCATGTGTCCATTGACTCCAATGCCTCAATTTCTTATTTCATTGCCTCACACCACTTTGGATCTTGCATGGCTTCTTAAAACTTCTTGGGCTCAACATTAGCAGAAATAGCAACCAAGAATTTTGTATGAGTTGCAAAGAAATTATTACAAGTAATATAATCAGTAATGGGATAAGGCATACCTAAAGAAACCTTTTGAAACGGGGTTTGAGAGTAGGATGAACAAGTTGAGTGGTGTGACATACATAATCTTGCAAATATGATGGAGGATGACGAATGCATTGCCCCTTACCTATAAGAGCTTGTTCATGAACATTATCACTAATTGATGGTATTAGTGAAGCAGGATTCTTATCAAGAGAGGATGAATCACTCCCCTTGACTTTGATATTTACAAAAAATGCAAGACTACGCACAACAGGCTCTATATAATCCGTATATTCCACATTATGTATAGGATTAAGATGTTGGGATATGAACTAGATGAATCAACAATAGTGACAAAAGGAAAAACTACTTCATGGAATATAATATCACGAGAAACAAAAAATTCCTCAAATTCAAGATCAAATACCCGCCAATCCTTGTTACCATGCAGGTACCCAACAAGCATGCATCTTCTACAACGAGACTTAAATTTATCCTTTTGGCAAGGATTATGATGCACATAGCATAAATAACCAAAAATTTAAACATGACTGTAGGTTGGTTTTTGTTGAACAAGAATTTCGTATGGTGTTTTTCCATTCAAAAGTGGTGTGGGTGTTCGGCTAATTAAATAGGCTATAATAAGGACACATTCTCCGCAAAAACTAATAGGAAGATGTGCCTAAAAACAAAGGGCTCTGGCTACATTTAATATATGTCTATGTCTATGCTCCACTCGTCCATTCTATTGGGGAGTGCCTACACAAGAAGTTTGATGAATTATATAAAAATTAGGCATAGGTCCTGTAGTGAATTCAACCCGATTGTCACTTTTTAATACTTTCACGAGCTTTCTAAATTGTGTTTTCACCATAGTGCAAAAGTCAATTAATCTGTTTCTTGCCTTACTTTTATCACGCAATAAATAAACCCAAAACCATCAACAATGATAAGAAAATAATGTGCACCACAAGATGAAGGTACGTGATATGGTCCCCAAAGATCACAATGAACAAGCTCAAAAAAATCATCAACTTTATTTTCACTTGTTGGAAAAGGAGATCTAGTTTGCTTTGCACAACAACATACATCATATAAGTCTGATTTAACATTGTCTCTACTACTACTTAAAACATTAAGTATAAGAGAGAGATGTTGTCTTGACGGATGATCGATACGCAAATGCTAGAAAGTATATGAGTCTATGTCTGTTGCCTTCATAGCCATATGTAATGCTACGTCCTTATAATAATAAACTCCCTCTCTCATTTTACCCACTCAATCATGGTGAGGTCCTATAACACACAAAACTTGCTAATAAATATTACAAAGCATTTAATTCTCTAATAAGTTGTGTAGCAGAAATAAGATGACATAACAAATTATGAATATGAAGAACATTTTTAACACCAAACCAAAACTCATCATCACTTTGCCATTTGGAAGATCGGTAGGAGATGGTGTTGTTGTGATAACATTAGTCAATAAATCAAAGCAACCTATCATGTGATTTGATGCATCGCTATCAATAATCCAATGGCTATTCATCATACCACTTGAAGACTTACCAGATAGTTTCTCGGTAGAAAGACTAGGTTCTAACAATACCATTAATTTCTGCACTTATTCTGCGGTTAAGATTGGTATGTTGATGGCTGGAGAGGTCGCATTATCAATATTCTTAAGATTATTGCAGCCACTGCCGCCACTCATTGTACCACTTGTGTATTAAGATTTTGAGTTTTAAGAGGTTTTAAGCTTTACGCTCTAATATCATGAAAAGAGAAAGATGACAATGAAAAGAAAAGACCGTTGTTCTTTTCCATTGATCTTACAACTCCATGTATAGGAGAAAAATGCTTTGCTTAACCCTATACTATTTGATCTAAAAATATACAACTGTCAAATATACACAGATACAAAATATACATAGTCAAAGAAAAATACAACATCTACAAAAAATATAAACAACTACTAAATATAGACATATATGCTAATAACCAAAATATATAACTACTAAATATAGATAAATGGGCTAATAAATACCTACTATTAATCACAACATTGGGCACTCCTTGTGAATGTAACCAAAAAAAAAAAATTGTGTATTCTTCATCCCACTAGAAGTTTTTATAGTGAAGATTTTAGAACAGGATAGCATTTGAATATTATTCCCGCCATGAATGCTTGGCCATATAAATCTCGTTATTCCAACTATGTATGATTGGCCATATAAATACCGTTTCACTCAGGTACTCTATCGTAAAACATTTCTTCGTTAATATCTACAATTTTTCTCTTGATGTTTTTATGTCTCCTCGCAATCATTTGAAGGTAGTATGAACTACGAGCTATATTAGTTTCGTACTTCACATAAACTCAAAGAAATTATGTGCAAAACTAACATGTGGAGATGACTTGATGGGAAAGTTAAGGAGGAGGAGGAGATAATCTAGTGAGACTCGAGCGTACAAATGATAGTTAAAATATGTTATGAAATATCAACTCATTATTCTTGAGGAAAAGATTTTTGTTCTCCATTATGGACCTTCCTTACTCCTTAGAGTTGTAATTAAGAATATGATCATGTTTCTTTGATGTTTTTTCCTTCTTCCTTTTTTTCTTTAGCTAATGAAAAAATTCTCAATGGTTTTGGCTTCGGTCGCTATTATAGAAGACTTAGCTACCCTCTCTAAATGATCAATTAGTAATGTCCTAACGTTAGTAATGATCGACCCCATGACCTCAAGCACAAGGGAGATACCTTCACTTATAGCAAGAATCGATCCCTTAACAATTGTGAGCTAAGAGGAAACCTTTGCTAGCCTTGTTCCTCTAATGTTTAAATAAGGAAAAGCACTTTTGAAATGCCCCAAAGTATAATAAATAAAATCTCACCACAGGTTTTGTAGATTACAATTTAATATATTTTTGTTAGTTCTTTGTAAAATGGGCCTAACTTGCAAATCAAATTGCTCTGAAGGAATAAAGCCCGACCCAAGCCTTTACCTCCTCATAAAGTCCAAGAACCAAGGGGCGGCATTGGGGGCGGGTGGTAGGTGGTGAGACTCGAGTGATGGGCTAAGAACATTTTTTACAGCCTCCTATAAGAAAAGAAGTCAATAAATAATAATGATTATAATAGAGTTTCATTATTAAAATGCAAACACACCCCTTAAACTTTAAGAATGATGCGAATTGATCCTCTAAATTTCAAAAATGTGGTTTTGAACCCCCACAACTATAATGAATTTGTAAATAAGTCCATCATCGTCCTATTCCTGCCATGTCTATACATTCCCCCATACAAATCCGTACAATCTCTACTGTGAATTTATGTACTTTTTTTTACCAAATATTGTAAAATGGACTTATTTGCAAATTGTTTATAGTATGAGGGGGTCCAAAATCATACTTTTGAAGTTCGGATAACCAATCTACACCACCTTAAAAATTAGAAGGTATTTTGCATTTTCCCCTAAATATTAACCATGATAATAATGCCTCTATAATTTAGATTAATAACTCATAACAGTGATGGTAAAACATATACGTAGAAGAATATATATGTATACATAGATAAGTAATGGAATAATGATATAAATGGACTACTAAACCTCACAAATGCAAAGTTTACAATATCAAATGTATAAAAATATTAATTAAGAAAAAGTTTACATGGACAATTACTTACGTAAGCAAGAATTACATATATAAGAAAAAAATTTATAAGTAAGATGTTGAAAATATAAATAAAACAAGATTGTATGAGTAATGAGAGAAAATATAGTTTACACCTCAGTCTTGATTTCATTGACAGGTTTGTTCCATTGGCAGTTTACAAATTGAGGATAGAAAATTGCGAGGGGAAAAAAAGAAGAAGAAGATTTGATAAATTTTGTTAAAAATAAACATGGTTGAATTGAAAATTGGAAAAAAAAAAAAAAATTTATATTAACCAGAGGTCTTTAGATCGTAGCACCCTTAGATACTTTTTCTAAACATCTAACTTCAAATTCAATTTGCAAAGAAACTATCAGAGTTTCTTTTTTTTTTTCCCTATTCTTTATTTTTTTTTTTCAGAAACCACAGGAATTTAATGTTTCAGTCAGATTGATGAGAGGGAGAGTTTTTGGGAAGTAATATGAGTTAACTGTACATGGAGAAAAACATTTTAAAGAAAGTTTGTAACCACTATTTGTGGAAATTTGGATGGAAATTTGGTAGGGACTGGATTATTCTAACATATATATGGGCCACTGACATAGGTCCATGCTTTCATCTATATGGGCCCATATTTCTTCCGCATGGTGCTCGCCTTCTTCCTTATCTTCGTTTTAATATCTTTACAAATGAAAAATAATCAGAGTTTTGATTTTTCACAAATACAATAACTTGTATTTTTACGTTTTGACAAATAAATCACGTATGTTTTCATTTTTGACAAATACGTGACCAGTGTTTTGTATCTTCTGCAAAAAAATGATATGAATTTTGTTTTTTAACAAATAATGACCCGTATTTATCAAAAATAAAACTCGAGATATTTATTTGTTAAAACGTAAAAATATAAGTTACGTATTTATCAAAAATCAAATCTCAGATAACTTATCTATAAAAATACTAAAACACATGTCATGTTTTTGTAATTATTATTATTATTATTATTAAACCGTTATATGTATTATCGCAAAATTAGATCTTCGTTTTTTCCAGCCATTATAAATTTAGATGGGATGTTGATATTAAGTTACCAAATAATTCCCGCATGGAGATGGCATTTTTATATGGGAATCGTGGCATTATTATCAAATTAATAGACATAATTATGTATCTATATTTATATATATGTTACATATATAAAATAAATAAGTGAAATGTACATTAATATATTATATATATATTTCTGAATAGTTTTGTCCGTTTGTAAAATTAATAGGTAAAATAGTCATGTTGTTTAATAATTCTCACCAGAGAAAAAGAGAACAAAAAAGCCAGGGGGGGGGGGGGGGGGGGGGGGGGGGGGGGGGGGGGGGGGGGGGGGGGGGGGGGGGGGGGGGGGAAAGCAAGCCAGAGTGTCAGGCAGGGAGAGGGACAAGCCTTGGGGGGCCGTAGGGGCCATGGCAACCCAGCTCAAAAAAATTCTCCTTATAGATAATGGAAAGAGAGCCCAACACAGTCCGTTGGAATGATCCAGTATAATAAAATTTCAAACTGTCAGCCATGGGTTTAGCGACAGTGGTTTTCATTTTTTATTTTTTCCTTGGAAAGTCAAAAAAAAAAAAAAAAAAACCTATCCTATCAGAGTCCAAATATTAATGATTGATATTGTTTCTTTTTATTTCTAGTATTTTAAGTTAAAAATGTTATATGACTGAAAGAAATAAACTAAAAATGTTATGTTAGTTTGATTATGATTTTCAGTACATTAAATATATATATGGTAATTGATAAAAAGAAAGCCATTTTTTCGTTTTCCTCCATACCATATATTGAATATTATAAAAATGTTATTGAAGTTTTAATAGCAATCTCAAAAATTTTAGACTTTAATTAGTTTATATCAAGCTTTTTTATTAGCAGATCCTTATCCAAGTTGCTATATTTACTAGTTTTACCTTTTTTTTTTTCCTTTTCGGATTACAAATTTATGATATTCATTAATTTTTTTCTTTTTGTATCAATATTATAATATATTGCCTTACAATGTTCAAGGACATGAATTTCATTGTTACGATTTAAAAAAAAAAATCGTATTAAATAAGTTTAAAATTGATTTTTTTGTATATAGCTTTTTTTCATTTTTGCTTCTATTCAAATCTAATTTAAAAATTATAACTTATCATTGTTTATCTTAAAAATTTCAGTTATATGCTTGGTAAAAAAAAACTTTTATTTATTTATTTTTCTCTCTCCTACTCTATGACTATCTTTTGATTTATATAGAGAGAGGTATTGCTGAAAAAAAATGATATAGATTCCATCATAGATAAATTTTATGATAAGAAAAAACAATAAATTAGACTTTGATAATCTTTTATTCAACACATTTAAATGTACTTTTTTTTTCTTTGGAAATGGTTTTGATTATATTAACAACGATCCCTCCTACTGTTAATTCCTACGTCTATCCCTAGTGTTAGGTTGTGAAAAGGCCAAAAAAAAAAAAAAAAAAAGAGCACAACGTTGTAAAAGTGTTGAGACAAATATCATTTTAAAAAAAAAAAAAGGATTCTCAATGCAAATTTAAGGGGAAGAAATAGGAAAAGAAAAAGTTTAGAACTTTAAGGAATATCCCAATCCATTTGTTATATATAAACAATATGATGAGTCGAATTGTGATGCGGAACGTGTGACGAGATTAAATTATTAGTACAAGCATAAAAAAAAAATGATTATTTTAGGAAGATTACAATTTTTCTTTCTATATTTAATAAAATTAATGTTATTTTAATAGCTACAGTATCTTCTTTTATAGCATTAATACCTTTCTATATATGTAAGTCTATTTCAATTAGATTTTTTTTCAATCCAATAAATAGATTAGACTTTTAATAGTTCAGACCAATGCTGTCAAAACTGGATCAGGATTTGACTCGGACAATCTAGGGGATCAGGGGTCGAGGGGTCGGATCGAGTACCACCGGGGGTCAAACCGGGGTCACAAAAAATAAACATATAAGGGATAATTTAATTATAAGAGATCAATATGTGTGTAATCACTCAATTAAATCTATATTTGGATCAAATTCATCAATTAATTATTAAATAAATATGATTTAATGATTATATTTTATAAATTTATAATAAAATATGAATAAATATTTAAATTTCTAATTTTTTTTTTTATTTTTGGATCCGGGTCAACCAGTCCGGATCGACCGGTTCAATCGCCTGGGTCGATCGGGTCAATCTGGTTTTCACCAAAAACGAGCTAACCGTTGAACCTGGCCCGCTTCATTGCTGGTTCCGGTTGAACCGGTTCGAACCGGCCGGTCCGGGCCGGTTCTAACAACCTTAGTTGAGACTGAGAATTTATGATGGATGAAATATATTTTTGTCTCTTCTATCTCTCCTAATATTCTATGGTATCTCTCCTATTATTCTATGGAATCAACAGGTTGATGGGAGATTGCTTTTTAGTATTTGTGTGCGAATCAACAAATTACAATGTTTATTCTTTTTTTTTTCAAAATTTGCATTCTTATTAAGTTTTTAAATTGCGAATTTTAATGCTTATTTGTTGGATATTCTCAGAATCAACAGAAATATAGAAAATTGTCTGCTAGCAATCGTATGCGATTCAACGTGTTTTGATTTTATCACTTGTCATTTTTTGAATATTCGCAGAATCAATAGATCGTGATAATTATCTCTCTTTTCTTCCACTGCGTCAGTAAGTATCAGAGCCAATGTTCATCTTGGGATATCATTGCATCAACAAAGCAAGCTAATAATGAAAATTCGAGGGCAAATTTTATTCAATAAGGGGAGAATAATGTGGAACACTTTGTAGGATTAAATTATTGGTGCGAGAAAAAAAAAAGCGCATATGGTTATTTTCGAAAAAATTAATTTCTCTTTCTATATTTAATAGAATTAATGTTATTTTATTAACATAAAACACACACCCTATTACTTCGTTTCCATCACTTTACTACGTTTTAAACTACCATCCACATAAAGATTTTTAGGAGGATTCAAGAATCATCGTATCAATTACATATAACACTTCAATCTTCCTCTACTTAAAGAATTCTTCCAGTCTCCACACCCTAGTGTAGGAATTGATATACTTTGACCTGAACGTACATTTTTTCGCTCATTTCCTTAAAAAAAAAAAAACCCAAAAATCTATTTTAAATTTCTCACGAATTCTCAAAATGTAACACCTTCTTTTTAAACCACCACTTTCAATATCTAAATGCTAAAATCTCATTATCTGTATATTATGTTGTCAGAAACGATAAGAAAATGATAAAAATACCTTCTTATCAATGATCAGCGTTTGTGAATTTTCAAAATTGAAGAATCATGTTTGGGATCGGAAAAAAATAATAGAAACTCCTATTAACGTAAAAGGAGAAGAAGAAAATATGTTACTTGAGGAAATTAAATATATACCCATTTGACATTTCAATTGAATATTATATGACAAATTTAGCCCTCTCCAAAAGAGTAAAATTACAACTTTACTCTTCTACTTAATTTAATTATTTAGGCTATTTCAATAATAGTCCATCTATTGGTCTAGGTTTGTAACAAGTCCCTCAAGCCATTTTGACGAAAAAATTGTGTATTAAAAGATTGATATAATCATATTCAAGAGTAAGTGTTACTATCACGCCCCAACTAAGGTCAAGGCATGTCCAGTTTTGCCACGTATAACGATGGGGCGTCATACTCAAAGGCAAACCTAAAAGACTAGTTTATCTGATTCGTTTGCTAGCCAATTTTATATTTAAAAATCATTTATTTAGTTTTGAAAACTTTAAATAATGCAATGGGAAATGTAGATTTTATAAGATATCCAATAAAAAGCTACTCTCATGAGTAAGCTAATAATAAAAGATAACATCCGATAACATCTGATGATATCAGTCTCAAAAGTCTCCTTAAACATCCAAAGGAGATATCAATTGTAAAGAAAATATCTGAAAAATACTAGAAGTTCTAATACAAATCTATGGCTCTCAGCTATGCCCAAAAGATGATAAAAAGTTTAAAAATGAAAGTTCAAATAAAATCAAGATGTGAACCATAATCCTAATCACTAAGCTCATCCAACAGCTCCTTAAAGTCGGTCCCATACCCCATGTCATCATAATACTCGTTATCAGAACCATTAATACCTAAAAAACAACAAATGTGAGTCGAAGCCCAGTACACAGTAACGCAACCACATGCGATATGAGATATGCGTCTAAACTATAACCAATGCAACCAACATTTTATGTTTTATTATTTAAGGTGATTCAAACAACATGGAAGTACTCACACTATGGGCAATAAGCCATAGGAATCTAGGGATCGTGAGTAGCAACAATTACTCAAGGGGTTGATTAAGGCAGATCGAATACCTTAATCGCTTAGAGGAATATTCCATGTAGTAGCCTCATCTAAGGTTCACTGCCATTACGCATCTCCATTTATTTCAGTCCATAGTGATATGCAGCTTAATTGGCACCCATAGTCATGAACTACATATACTACTTCTCATCGAACGTAAATGGACATTATCCCGATACCATTTGCCTTATTAGTTACCCACCGAGCCACCAATGGTGGACTAAGCACCTAACTACCATGCTGGTATTTGCTTAGTAAGGTTGTCGCTTCCCGGCCTGAATTATATGACACATGTACATTCAACACATTCAATTATTATGTCATCTTTAAGTTAAATCCATTTGAGAATGCCTACCCTAGGCAAACAACACGTATGTTACTGCGTACCTGATATCGAAAAAGTAGATGGTAAAGGATCACAAGTAAGACAATAGGTTGATTGAACATTTGTCATGAAATGTTAATTTGTATAAGTATTGAGTATACAAACTAATAATTCAAATGACATTGATCAGTCAATATAATGTAAAGCCTTATGTAATAGAAGGTCTTTAGTTTATAATTGAGTTAGATCTAATTAGGATAACTAAGCTTATATAATTTAGACCAAGCCCATAGAATTTGAAAATTGAATATATTATTTGAATGTATTGGGCATTTAAGGATCTTAGGTTAGGACCAATAAGAAATTCTCTAAATGTTTAACTTTTTAGGGTAATAGGCTTTAAGGTTTAGGAATTGAGCCTGTTAAAGAATATAAATATTAAATTAGCTAGAATTGGGCTTTATTTTGAATTTTGGTCCAATTAGAGTAATATTAGTTATTGGACCTAAGAATTATGCTCAAGCCCTATTGGTATTTAATTTAGACCCTGAATTAAGCTATTGAGCCTTCTAATACCCTATATAGGCCCACTAATGATATTTTAGGGCTTTTGGGCCAATAGAAATGATTTGAGTCCAATTAGGTATTTCAATACCTAAAACTGATAATGGACTTCAATATTTTGGAAATAGGCCCAATTGAAATAGGTACGAGTATAGGGCCAGTATTATGGAATTTAAGCCCATAAAGTAAAAGTTAGGTATTGTCTATATTTTGAAGATTTAGGCCCTAAATAGTTAGGGAAAACTTATTAGAATTTAGTTTGGGCCTATTTAGTATAAATAGGCCTAGTTGGCTATAAATTATGTTATTGGACCTAAGGTAGTGTTTCTAGACCAATTTTATCTAATTAAGTCTATTTGTAGGTATTTAGTGAAATTGGATTTTATTTTAGAATTTAAGCTCGTAACCAATTATTAAAGCCCAAAATTATTAATATTAGCCAAGTTAGACATAAATTCATTTCTAAGTCACTTTTAGCTCCTTTAGGTCAAGTTAGACCTATTTTTACCATCTTGGCCTATTTTAGGTCATTTCTATCATATTGACTATATTTTTACTAATTAAGTCCGTTTAAGTCATTTTATCCCATTTAATCCTAGAATATTTAATAATTAAATTTTATAGCTCATGATATTTGTCAAATCCATTTAATTGCCAATTACCTATTTTGAGCCCAATTAGTTAATCAAAACCTATTATAACTCGATTTGGTATATTTAGTCCTATTAAGCCCATATAATTTGATTTTGGCCCTAAACTATTATCTAAGCCCAATTTTGCTACTAAAGCCTATAATAATTTAGTTGTATTGACTTAGGCTCATAATATATTCAATTACCCAACTTTACAATTAAAAGCTCTTTTATACCTAATTAAGTTAATTTAGCACGCTAAACTATATATATCTAATTTTAATTTAACAAAGAGCTTAATAAATCAAAATATGCCTAAATTAACTAATTAAAACTAACTATACATCAATCAAGCTAATTTGATAATTATTAAATTTAATTACATTTGGATTTCACAATTTTTTTCAAAGAAAATAGGGCTGGAAAATAGAGGAGGTCTACGCACTAGTTTGTTTTTGGACCGGTTCATCTTGATTTTTGTGTTTTTCGATCCGGTTCGGTTTTTATATAAAACTAAACATCCTAAGCTTTTAAATCATTGAATTTTTGTTGGAAAAGAAAAAATAAAATTGACCGGTTCGGCCTACGCAAGAAGTTCGGTTCAAACAATATTTTACACAATACATCCAAAAAATAAAAATCTAAAAAAAATAGTAAATGACCTTGAAAAATTCTAAAAATTTTCATATCATGTATGAACGTATTGAACATAATTTCCTAAATTTTTCATGCAAAATTAATTACGTTTGATATTTTATTTATTTTTCTTAAGAAACACGCCTATTAGGTCTTTAAAAATAGTAAATAAATATGAAAAACTACAAAACCTTTCAGTTTATATCCTAAGATGATATGCTATCATTTTTATAAAATTTTACATGAAAATAAATTGGTTTAATACCCTAATCAACATTATATATCATGGTAAACAACACTTCTATTTTCTGTTCAGCAAACATATTATTTGTTTTCATTTAATTTTCATAATGAAAAATTATTACAAAATCATATAGAATACATAAAAACAGATTACATAACATGATAAGTCATTTTAACCATATTTACACCATAAATTCACTAAATAATACATAAATGATGCCAATATCAACACATTTTCACCAAACCAATTGATACATGATATTTCACATAAATCATAAATTCCATATTCTATATTTTTTTAGTATTACAACGTATTATTTACTAATATATTTCATTAATCACACTATCTAATTAAACAACTTACTTGTAGTAGCAAAACAAGTTTTGAACCTTCACTACCCTATTCCTAGGAATTTAATGAAGCTTCTTTTGCCTCTAATCCAAGATCTCTATTGATAAATACCTAATTTCAAAAGGAAAAATAGAGACTAATAGGAGTTTTAGGTGGCTTAAAGAAGATACAAAACATAGAAGACTTCGTAACTATTAGGGTTTTGGTAGAGGAAAGGGGTTTGTGGTGTTTTTGGGTTTGTTTAGAGAGACAAATGGGATGAAATTTCCTGCTGAGTGGGGAGGTAAAGTGGTGGCTATTTTAGATGCATTAGGGTTTTATTTTGCAAGAAAGAGTGTAGGAAAAAAAATAAGGATATTAGTTGATAATATTGAGAAGGTTCTACAGCTCTATGGGTTGGCAAAATAACAATATCTGAATAAAAATTCTGCTAAAAATTATTTAGGATAAAAATAATGATATGAAGGTTCTAGAAGATTTTTATGAGAGTTTAGAGCTAATATGATTGGTGGGTTGAATTAGCAATTTGATTAGGGCCTTAAGATGCAACTGGATGTCAAGTGGGCTTAAGAACTAGTTAGATTAATTTAGGAATTTAATTTAGCAATTTTAAAGATGAAGAAATAAGTTTAGTTAAATAGGTGGTTGGATATATATTTGATTAAAATTAAGGTGTTGAGAAATTTAGGTATTGAAATTATAGAAAATTTTCAAAATCGGGAAACTTAGAAAAATTGAGAAATTATAATTTAGGTAGATGGCTAATTTGATATTTAAGCTTCATTAATTTATTTATTTGGTATAATGAAATAGGAAATTTGTATGGTTTAATCTCTATTTTCCAATTGATATCAATTTTTAGTTTAAATTTACTAATTCACTTAACCATATCAAGTATTTCATTTAATTTACTTAGTTGAATAGTTTAACTTATTTTATTTCATTATATATATTTTTGTTTTAATTTGGCCCAAATTTTTTTTCTTATTTTTCACAAATTATTTTATATTTGACCACTTAATTTATCTTAGCATTTGGGTTATTTCAGTTACGGAATATATACATAAATATATATATACCAATTTCGCAATATCCTTTTCTTTGGGGCCAATGAGCATTTTATTTTCACTCGGCTTTAATTGTTTTTTCCAAAAAAAGAAAAAGAATTGTTCAACAATAGTGATATGGTATAAACTAGCACGTGATAGATAAAATCAAATAAAAAATTAATACTTAAATCTCCTATAACGAAAAACTGTATCCATAGCTATATACATCAAATTCTTATTTGTTGAGTTTTTATGTGTATCATCGCTCGCCGCATCGGTTTTAATTAATATATTGGTTGTCGTTACGTGATTATTAATTATCCCGAAAATAACGTGCCATCGCAGGTTGTATAGTGATCGAACAAAGGCTACATACGACGTAAGCATCGTGTCCTAAGTTTTACTGTGTTTGAGCAGACAAGACAAGACAGTTTTCCTTTCGCATCAACGTCAAACTTGTAAAGATGTGTGGAATAGTACTAATTAATACTTAAATGCTCATCCAGTCTGCAGATACAATTCTTGTCGTCATCTGAATTTTCTTTTTCTCCATTTAGGAGTCCAATTTATGTGGGTTTTGCTCACTCACTTCGTGGAGTGAATAAGAATTTAGGAGTGAGGTACCAGGTAGCATATAAAATGTTACTTTACTGTAACTGGAGTGTATACTCATCGTATACCATGCAAGTTTTACAGGATAGGGAAAATTTTCTTTTCTTTTTAAATTTTTTTCTTTGTTGAAACTTGGTAAGATTTAAGGAGACAAAAAAGAAAAAAAAAGGAAAATTTTCTTTTCTTTATAAATTTTTTTCTTTGTTGAAACTTGGTAAGATTTAAGGAGACAAAAAAAAAAAAAAAAAACACACACACACACAACATTGCTTTTATTTTTAACATTTCAAGTTTATTATAATATATACAATATGTGTAATACGTACTTATTTTATATTTTCATCATGAATAACTCATCGAAAGAAATTTAAAAAAATACTTGTTAAACAACATGCACAATTTGGTTATATGCTAAGATTGAAATTTGTAATAAATACTTATAAAACACTTGATAATGTGATTTCAACAAAATTGTAAAAGAATATTAAATTCTAAAATAAAAAACCTTAAAGACACATTTGAATTAATTAGTCTCAAAAGGTAAATAATAGGACTATATAAATTAGAAGTTCAAATACAAATAATTGAAATTTTTCCAAAATAAAAATTACGACTATGTCCATAGTATATTAGAGCAAATCTTCTTGAATAAAATTTTCTAAAAAAGTAACAAACAAATTATAATCTTAAATAAAAGTGATCGCTAAACGAAAAATAGACAATTATATTTTATTTCTCATTTATTCATATTTTCTTATAATACTTTAACAAAGTACTTGTTTCAGGATACATATGTATCATCTATAAAACAAAGGGATGATATCACGGTTACTGTCTAAACTTTCCATTAATTTTCGATTTACTACCTTAAATTTGATTTGTTTAATTTACTAGCTCGCTTAATTTTGGTTATAAAAAACGCCACCCAACTAAATCCTATTATATTCATCTGTTCAATTGGCATTCATTACCAATGGCATCATGCCACACGTGCAAGGCCTACCTAATCCATCGTGTACGCCAATATTTCACTTAAACATTTGCAAACAAAAGAATCAACCATATTAAAAAAATCATGGTTGAGTAAAAAATGTACGACCAATAGAATTAAAATCAAAACATCATGCTTTTTCAGTATGTATTGTTCAGACAAAATTGAAAACCCTAAAGTGTGAGTAGAGATCCAAAGTAGAAATTGGCTTTAAAAAAATATAGGAAGACGGATCAACATAACAATAGTAGCCGAGTACGATCTCTTAGCAACAGTAAAGTTAAGGAGTCCATACACCCTGACTGAAACTTCACTTGTTTCCCTTTTTGAATAGTGGTTATCATAAATATAAAGTTGGTCAATTTTGGGATACTATCATAAATAACGGATTTTAATAATAAGATATATAAAATGTGTAAAAATTACATTGGTGTGTTCAATTTTATAAAAAACTATTATCAATATATATAATTTACACATCACATACCAATTAATTTGCGTTAATAATATTTGTATATATACATATTATTTAAATTTTAATAATTAACCTAAATAAATATTATCAATTTTTTATCTTTAATGAATTAAAAAAAATCTTAAAAGTAAATTATAGGCCAAAATTTGCATGGGATCAAAAATTTTATTTGGCAGGTATGCAAAAATACTATTTTTTTCAATTAAAGGCAAAATTTACCACACCTTCCTGATCATGAGGCGAGTTTTACCTTGTTGACTAGCTCATAGTCCACATGAGGCAAATTTGGCCTCATTATTTTCTTGTGGCCAATTTCCCCTCGACTTACCACTATATATATCACTTCCTGCTCTAGCTTCACAATCTTGTTCATTTTTCCTTCTTATTTTCCGTTCGATCAATGTCTTTCAATTTTTTCTCTGATTTGTTCATTGTTTTGTTCCTTTATATTAGTTAATTTTTGTATATGATCTTTTCAATTTTTTCTACGATCAATCTCATATTTTTATGCATCAATTTTGCAAGTCTTAATCATCTTATCAATTTGTTAATACAAATTCAATAACATCAAAATAAAAGGTAATATCAGTTTGTTATTAGACTATTGCTTCTTCTTTTTTTAATTTGTATTTCCATCATGTTTATTAAGTAATTGATAAATTTAATTTAATGTTTAAGGTATATGGTGATTTGAAAAGTGTAGTATTTGCACAAATATAAATATATTTATGATAATATAATATTATAAAATATATGTAAAAAAAATATAATAAAAAATGTGATTAATTATGATTATTAGTTTAATATTCCTAAGAAAATATCAAAATTCATAATTAATATTAAAAAATTCATAATATAATTTATCATAAATTAATAATTTTTAAAAATTATTTAAATTCGTCATATTTTTATATTAATAATACATATTAAATTAAAAAAAAAACACATGAATGAGGCGAATTTTACCATTTTTTTCGTGAGACAAATTTTATCTCAACCAAAATTTATGTGGCGATATTCACCTCTTTTTCCCTAACGTGGCTGGGCTCTACAAGTGAGAATCTGAGATGAAAATTTTGTCTCGGTAAGCTTACTGAAACGAACTTTAGACCTAGTGAAGCGAATAAATTCGCCTTAGAAGAGCGGATTTTTACTAGTGAAGGTAGTAAATTGAGCATATCAAAGTTAAGGTAGTTAATTGAAGATTAAAGAGAACTTTAGGTAGCAACCGTGACATAATCTTTATAACAAAATACAGATTCTAGGTTGAGTATAGGATATGAGGACCCATACTCATACTCTACCCAACGAAAGCATATTCCAAAAAAGTTATATTCGTATCCTATCTTATAGCCCTCTATACCCATCTAGACCTTGCCTACTCAAGTAAGGTAAGGATGGGTATCCTATATGACAGGATTATCTGCTCACCTTTAAATAAGATTATAATGTTTGAGTTATTTTAATAAGCCAATTTTATGGATTTATATATGTGAATTAAATTAATTGTGTAGTAAGATTATCATAATATATAAATTCCAAATTAAGTGATGTAATAAAACTATGGACTTTAAATGCATCATATATATATTTATATGTCGAGTATGAAATATTAATGTGTAGAGATCAAATATATTGTTTTCTATTTTGTGATGGCTAGAATAAGAAATAATAATATGGATTTATATATATATATAGTCATGGTCTCTAGTCATACATAATACACATGATTGATATGGCACCCCTTTATCAAAGAGAAGAGTCGAACCATCCAAATCAAAGGGATTTTGCACGTCTTTCATATCATGGATTCATATACATTTCTATGCTAAACTATAATTTATATATATGTGCTTTAGTTTCGCACATGCTATATATATGAATTATAGATTTATGATTTCATGAATCCAACATATAATAGAATTGTTATTCTTAAATAATATAATAGAGTTGTAATAATTTTTTATTTATCAATTTTAATTTAAATAAGAATATTTTGTAATAAAAATCTATTATACTATTGAATTTGTTATTTGTAATTTTAAAAATGAATAG
Organism: Combretum micranthum; assembly: GCA_024138025.1. Taxonomy (NCBI): domain Eukaryota; kingdom Viridiplantae; phylum Streptophyta; class Magnoliopsida; order Myrtales; family Combretaceae; genus Combretum; species Combretum micranthum. Next base: position 634,062 of record JAMXBD010000012.1, on the reverse strand, counting down.
CAATATCTTTTGTAGTAAAAAATCCTTATGTAACCGCTGCTACGACCAAACTATATTTCGTAAAAATTCTACATAAAAAATAAAACTGTAATAGAATTATTACTACAACGAACTGAATGAGAACTAAAATTTCACGATCTCCATCAAAAAGTATACCTACACCAGCGCCTCTCATTAGAACATGATTCCTTCATGCTAGAATATCTGTGAATGAGCAGAGGGCAGAAATTTCAAGCACGAAACTGAGAGATAATATATATTTTGCACTGAATTATTATAATACCGATCGATATCGATCATAGTTTTGTTCAGTACCAAAGTCTTGAAATATTATGACAGAAGAGAGAGAGCACGCAGTACAAGAGCGGTTTGATAAGCGTAGTAAAAGGCTACTATTACTGATGGAGAAGAGAGGGGAATTATATTAATTATTAATTGGATTCCATAGCAGTCGTCCCTTTCTCCCTCATTCAATTGGTGGTTCTCCTCCTTCGCTCATTGTGTCCAGCCAAGCGTCTTCGGCAACTCTTTTTATTATCATCGAACTCTGCAATCTCATGAAACCTGATTGCACATATAAATCAAGAGAGTTTATTAGTTTATGTCTATGTCTACCGAACAGTGTGTGCTTTGTATTCGGATTTTCATAGATTCGGTTTACAGTGGAGTTTTCTTGATAGAGATGTCCGGGCTTATATAAAAATAGATATACTGCGGGCTTAATGCGTATGATGCCTCTAGGTTAAATGAATTAGTAACATTTAAGTATCAATGAAATTTTTAACATGTCAGAATATGAATGGTAGATTTCACTGGTGGTAATATTGCTAAAAGAGTAAAAAATTTGCGCCTTGGTAGACTTAAAAATTTCACCTCTTTCGGTTTGTCGAGGCGAAGTGTTTACCTAAAAAATTTTCCCTCTATAAGATTTGCTTACTCTTGTTAAAAGAGGTGAAAGCCGCTTTTATAACAGCGAAGAGGTGAGTTTTGCCTCTTTGCCATATAAAGATGAAACTTACCTCCTTATCTTAGACAGCAGTAAGTCTCATCTATTTTTGAAAAAAAGACATTATATACCGAGAAAGGGTGAAACTCGCCTCTTAATTTCGCTTTCTACTAGTTTTTTTTTTTTTTCATTTTTTCAACTATTGACTACTAATAAACCAATTACATTTTCTCCTCACACCATCAAACCATAAAATTTTTCACAGATACTCACAACAACGTCAAATATGACAAACAAACATAAAGAACATTAAGGTATTATTAATCATCGCAGTGTGTAATGGTCTAATGACATGTCATCAGTTCCCAAATTCATCCCGATGATAACACATGGTATGAAGCCGCAAAACATCAACATAGACACTTTTCACCCTTATGACAAGCGATAATTTTTCAATGCAAGATGCAAATGTAGCAATGACCAACAAACTGTTAACGTATTACTTTGATTTAATAATAATCACTGCCTTTTTACTAAAATGAAGCACCTAATCACCTCTCTCTCATAAAATCATCACACGAGACTCACCTGGTTAGGCTGTCAACTGCAAAACTCACTTCACGTGTCTTGTTTTGCATATTTGCAAACAAGAGATGCAAGTTTCATCTCATCTTTACACCTTTATTCTCCAATTTTTTTACTAGTGATACCCTAACTTAAAATAAATTCATTAACATATGTAGCGTGTACTTAATACAATGTAGTATGATTCTCTTTCTTTTCCCTTATCCTTTTTATTCAAGGAACTCTTGTTTGTTAAATGACAAGACAAAAGAAGAAAATGGAGGTGCAGGAGGAGGAGATAAATTTGTGAATACATACTCTTTTCACTTTTGTTGTATTAGTCTTTAAAAAAAATCTCATATATTAGGAAAAAAAAAATTTCTTTTAGGCTTGATGCTTTTTATTTTTCCTTTATAATTTTATGTTCTTATTGCAATTTTAGTAAATCTCTAATTATTATTATTGACGGTGAAATGGTCATGTAACAATACAAGTTTAGTGGCAAACATAAGGTTTTGCTCAAGGGAGGGCAGACAGATACATGTAAAACAGACAAAATCATTAAAGTAATTCGCTAAAAAACATACTGAAAATTCTAAGCAACAATCCACAAGAAATAATTACAAAGTGGAAAGTTGGAAACACCATGTAGCCTCTCTTTTATGGAAAAAGATTCATCAGTTTACCACATCTAGGTGTAAGTGAGTTATTGTGAACTATTCAATTTCGGCTTGATATTTATTTGAATTTGACAACAGTATACTTGAGTTAAGCTCAAGTTTGAGCTACCTAAACAATTTACATAGTCAAAGTGGAACTTCATAATGTTTAATTCAACTTGTCAAAATTTTCATAGAATTTATTTGTGTTGGTTAATAGTATTATGATTGATACTTGCACTAAATCATCATATTAACATAATTATAATTTATAAGTATCATATACATGTTGTATATATATAAATATACATTAAGCTGAACACAAATTATTGGAAACGCATAAATAAGATCCTTGCACATTGTATAATTTTTTTTTTTGGGTCTTCTATCCTCTTAAAATGAGAATGATAAGTTCTTCCCATGGTTGTTGATAATAATCATCACATTTTTACAAACAATACTACCCACATTAAATTAAAAGGCAACTATATGGAGGTGATCACATGAGAATATGATACCAAAATGATCACGAAAATATAATTGGCATATGTGGGTGGTGTTAAAAATTCTATAAAGAAAAATTTTTATATGTTTAGTTAAGATGAATAATTATATCATTCTTTTTTTTTTCCTTTTTATGTGAAGTTGTTTTTCCTTTCATTTAATAACCAAACAATAATTTAATATAAATTAATTATATAAAACAATAAATAACAATTCATGCCTTCTCCATCATGAATTACTATTCAATATTCATCACCTTTTCATAAAAACTTATCGATGAAAAATAGCGCTATTACTAGACTTATGTCTATCTTTGAAAATGTAATGGTGAATTTATTATTATAACAAGAACATAATAAATAATCTACTTTTATATCATTTTCTTTTTTTTTTAAATCAAGTAAACAATATAATAAGCATATAATAGTTATTACAATTCTATTATATTCTTATGATATTATCCCCATCATTCACGTAATTTGAATTGTTTATCATTACCATTAAAAAAAAATGTTTGTCATCTTCACAGGAAAGGAAACTAATTGTGAAAAAAACAAAATTTTTACAGTCAAAAGGTTTCAGTGGGAGTAAATTCCCTACAATTATTAGCTCTTAAAAGGTTGCAACTTAAAGTGCACGTAAAAATATGCTCAATAGGGTGCAAAGTGATCATTCCTGCAAAAATGTATTTCCATCACTAAGTGATCAGACATTTATGTGCCAGACACTTATCACAAGGAGTCAAGGACATGCACGAAAAGTGAAGTGTGACAAGGGCTGCAATAATTTGCCATATATTCAGGGATATGCTTGCAAGTTGCAACTTAAGATGAAAAGAGTATTATTTCAAGTATTATACATCATGTGAAATATTTAGTAGTTATAAATACTATAAAATTTTTTCATATTATAAAACTGTTTATATGAAAAATCATTATGGTGTGGCATATAATGCTCATTGAATCTATTTTTTGTTGAAACAGGATGCAGGGCATAGGAAGATTTAACATTTGCATTAGTCACTTTATTACAAAAATGCGTTGCTTGTGGAAAGTGTGTTGTCATATAGATTTTTCTCTAATGAATATTTCCTTTGGTTCATTAGATGCCTTAATGTTTTTCATTTTCAGTTTCTCCTAAATTGTAGGTTAGGGTTTTAGAAGGATATGTATAGAGATAGATCTAGACACAAAAGAAAAACATTTAGATTGTCCCTTACGAAACAACAAATAAAATCAAACCATATGAAAAGTATTAGCATAGTTGTGCCTGGAAAGGAAGAAAGGCTTAACAATAGTAACATACCACATAACTTAATTAGTAATGCATAAATATAGATTAAACATTATAAGAAAACTAGCACTTAGAGATAGAATTTCTGCGATGGAAACCAGTAAGATGGTTATATTTTTACAAATAGAATTAGTAATGATAATTTTTGTAATGAAAATTTATATTCAAATACAGAGAATGTCTCTAAATCTCAATTTTCTTATAGCGAAACTATAACATATGATTACATTTATAAAATAATACATTATTTTTACTATCTGTTTAATAAGTATTGGTAATTGCCCGCTGCTGTCCGAACAAGTGGTGTGGTATCACGCTGATAGGATTGTTTTTACAAGGACTAGAAATAAAAGAAAGTGTTTTGCCATGTGGTGGGATTAGAGGTGGAAGGGTGGGAGTGGGAAAAAAGAAAACACAATATTATGATGAAGCGGACAAGACATTTTCTATCCTTCAAGAGAGTATTATACTAGTATTAGATGCATTTCAGTCCTACAAGAAGAACATCAGAACTTCGTTGTACTTTTAACAGATGAATAATCTATATTTGCCAATGTTTCATGGATGTATGCGCGCCACGATCCACACCCACACGCCACATCTGATGGAGATAATTAGTGCCAACAGGAGGTACTTTCAATTCACCTAAACTGTGCATAAGTGATTTCACACTCTCCTAAGAGAATTGGATGTAATAGACTTATGGAACCATTTGATACTGTGATAATGAAATTGAACTTAAATGAGTTGAAATTTTGAGGATTTTGCTTCATTTGGTCTAATAAAAGGGAAAATCAAAGAGAGTTGATATGAAATAGATAGGGCTTTCGAGTTAATTGTCATATCTAACTGAATTCCATTATTAAGTGAAGTCACAAGTTGTTCAATGTCATATTAAATCTAACTTTTACTTAATATTATATCCGATGTATGTAGAAAGATACAGTGATAAAAGGCCATTGATTAAAAATACAAATGAATTTTTGGCAATTTGAAGTTTAGGGAACGGATTTGACATTGTTACTAGAATGGAAAATCTTGGTGTTAATTTTTCAGCATATCTTTACTTAATTTGGCCTTATGTTCCATCATTATTTTGGCTCCATTTTTTTATGCTTTCTTTTCTATGTTCTAATTAGTATCCCAGAACTCTATTTATGGCTTTTGTGTCTTAATGATCCACTATATCGTTCTTTAGATCATCCTTAAATGTATAATTTTAATTAGGATACCAATTTTTAACAAATCCATTATTTCCTTCCTTCGTAAAATGACTAATTAAATCATATTATTATTAGATAATATCACTAACCACCCCCCCCCCCCCCCCCCCCCCCCCCCCAACACACACAAAAAAAAAAAAAAAAACAAAAGAAAGTAAATAATTAATCCAAAAATTAGTGTAGTCAAAGAACAAGCGGGCATAAATCCCCAAAATAATACACGTATATGTATATTTTAAATTAAGAAATGTATATAGCAAGGACTTTCACATATTAGCAATTAATAATAATCTAATATAAACTTTGTGACATAGCAAATCATAGAGAAATTAGGGTTTTTTTTTTTTACCTGCTACATTGTTGGCAAAAACGTTGGTGGATTCCAGCTACAAGTACAGTAGGAGCATTAGCATGAACTTCACAAACTTTGTGCCTTTGATAATATCTCTTGGCATTGCTCAAATCAGCATGGCAATTCTCCGCCTGGCAAGGCGGCGTTCCGGCGGCCGGCCCTCTCCTTATTGGCAATCTAGGCCTTCTCCTACTGCTCTCTCCACCGCCGTCACCACCACCAATGACATCTTCATTCTCCTCTTCCTCTTCCTCTTCTTCGTCTTCGATATTGACATTAACTTCATCCATTTCTTCCCTATAAGCTCTAGGTCTTCTTCCTCCTATAGAGCTCCTCTCCATGTGGACACTTAGTGGATGTACGATAGACCCAGGAAAAAAGAATATGGCAGCCCATATAAGAGAAAGAGACTTGGTAGGAGTAGGACCACAAGTTCCAGATTTTACTTCTAGGAGCAATAGATGATGTGATTTCAAAAGTTAAAATTGATGTTTGATTTTATATCAGCCACCATTATATTTTAATTAATTAAATGAGACCCCCTAAAACACATGAAAACACAAAAGATAATTGCAAAAGTGTGGAAAATTAATATGCCATTAGTAAGTGGAAAAGAGAGAGAGAGAGAGAGTTAATATCGGCTTTTTAATGAAAAGGAAGGTTTTATTTATCGATATGTAAACTTCAAAATCCAATTCAATGCAATGATAATTTTACCTATCTCCATAAATTATCAAAATCACCTATATATATATATATGTATTTTTTTTTGTCTTTTTGCTTTAATCACTGCACATTTTTTATGAGTTATCATTTTATTTATAGTAAAGTATATATAGTTCTATGAATAATTGAAAACCCTTGTTAGGTAGCTATTCGCTTGTCATTAAAAAGCTCAAATTGCATTGTGCATAGCCAAGTTCTGATTGGAGCTTATGGTCTACGCAGAAGTCTTTGTCCAGTAATGTCTTTTAGAAATATCAGTCAGGACGGATGAACCCCTTGGACTCTTTCTCTCTCTCTTTCTCTCTCTCTTCCTCTTCTCGATTCATCGCCCCCACTTTTTTTCATGCAAATGGGTCCTATAATGTTACCTAATTACCTCCAAACATGTTAGTGAATAACACTGCTTAATTGCCTCATCATCTATTATGGATTAGCATGTGCGATATATAACCCTGTTGGTCCAGCCATGTATGTTCATTATAAACTTATAGTATATTCACAATTTGTATTGGTGTATGCTATAATTACAGAAATTTTTGTTTTATTTCGTAACCGACCCTATTGGAATGAAATCCATAAATTTAGAATCACAATCGATGCTGTGATCCGGAAATTGTTTAATCGTACGCTTACATAAATCTCCAGCTTTTATAGTGTTTGTGGAATTTATTAGTTTATTTCATTTTTGAAGTTAAAATATCATAAGATGTATATATGTATATATAAACCTGATATTTAATTGTAAGTTAGTTTTACTTTTAAAAGTAAATGACAATGAATACATATAACATGTAAGAAAAATATAAGAAAATAAACAAATATTACAAATATAAATCCCAATATGGATATAGACAGAAGATTTGAGATTGAGTTGTCCTTCCTCAAATATCGACCCAAAATAATTTGTTATAGAGTTAGCTAAATTGTTTGAATTTACATCATATTTGTCTAAATAAATCATATTGATAAATGATATTACATAGATGGATTCATGATATCTCACATATATCGGTAGCTTTAACCTACAACTTGGAATTTGTAATATATCGAGTATTAAATTCCCGGCCGGTTTTAAAATATATACTAAGATATATTGAGTTTATATATATAAAGACATATTGAGTATCTTAGTACTACAAATTTTGAAAAAGTTAAACCATACATGTCTTTATAACATATAATAATCACCCCCAAAATCTATCTAATTATGCACCATCTGACATGTTTCACTTCTAAGACCCACTCCTATGCATGCCCTTCTTTCTATTCCTTAATGATAAAATATTGGGATAAAGACACATGGAGTGTTTTTACTTTCAATTTGGGGAATTTTAGTTTCTAAATTTTTACTTTTAGTGATTTATTGCTTGCTTTTTCAATTAAGGATCTGTTAATAGAAAGTTAACAATCATTACATTTTTTGCATTTAGTGTTTGTACTCTAATTTTGAATGCAATTTAGTATTTATACATTAAGTTTAATGCATTTTGGTGTCCATTTACTAATTATTTTATTTAAAAATTAATCTTTGAATTTTCTTGATTTATATAATATTCTTGATTGGAATAAGTTAAAATTAATATTTATTAAAAGGTAAAATTTATTTTCAATGGTGTAAAATATTTAAAAACAACAAAGCAAGTACAAAAATAAACAAGCCTCAACTAGCATCCAATGACGAGGCCTTATGATGAGAAACAAAGGCAGCATCAACAAATGTCCCATCACTGAGCAACAAGAGCAATAATAAAAGGACTGCTTATTGTTAGGTTTTTTGGGTTTAACTCATATGGGCTCATAATAAATAGTAAAAGAAATCCTAAAAATATATATATAATATATATATAGAATAAAGAAAAAAAAGTCGGTGAAAATTAGAAGTGGTCATGGACAAAGATTAACCACGACTGGAGAATTTTGCGAAGAAGACAAAATTCTTTATTGATCTACGAAGCTCATGTCAAGAAATTGATACGCTATTTCATGTTTTCATTTTTGACAATTTTAATCCAAAATTAATACCAACGAGTCAACTTTGGATCCACAAATGGACGGCCAATTGAATCTCAATTGTGACAAAATTTCTTCTCTTGAATTCATGGCATTGAATACTACAAGGTGATTATTTCCATTTATTATTAATCCTTCCGAGTTATCCAGATTGAATAGATGTTTCGTATTTTCACAAATTGAGCAGTTTTGTGATTTTGTAATATCCACCATTTTTGTGAAGATTTGTGATCCACTAGTTATACTAGTAAGGAAAAACAATGTAATCCCATTATTGTTGATAGTGGAAGAATTTGTGGGGAAATCTCATGGTTTTCCTCAATTGGGATTTTCTACGTTAAATCCTGGTATTCTTTTTTATTGTTTTTTTTAGTTATTATTTTTTTATCGCTATAGGCAAGAGGAAAATTTAGTTTATTCTTACAGGACATTTATTTTTTCCAAACAATTAGCATCAAAACCAATAGTTTGACTGGAAAACTCTCATGGTTAACTCTTCACATAAAAAGAAGAGCTTTATGGTGTGACACATTTTTGAAACCCTTCATGTAAAGTAAGTAGGTGGGGAGCGGACTACTCACAAAACGGGTTTAGTGGAGTTAATTTAACAAACTCTTGTTGAGAGAGAAAATGACATAAACCGTTATGGAAACTCACACTTGAGCGGAAGATTTGTTAGAGTGCACGTGAGAGGTTGAAAAAATCCCACATGAGAAATATAGGACTTAGATGAAGGATTTATAAAAGGGAAGACCTATTAACCTAATACATTAAGGTTTTAAGTTATAAATGGTATTAAGCTCATTTGTATATTTCTTCAAAAAGCCCATTTGGAAAATTTCTCCCCATTGAAGGCTTCCTCCCTCTCCTAACGCTAACTAAGCAGTTTACGTTTCTAAGAGAACAATTATTCAAAACATTAAGCTTATCAAGCAAAGATAAAGGTGGGTAGCCATAAAAGAATTCTTCTTTATTTAAATTCCAAGCTGCTTCTGCATCATATCCCTGCAAAGTTTAATGATATAGGGAACAAGATCAGCTTGTGTATTCGAATAGAAGTTCCAATCAATGGCTTCTTTACAATATGTTTCTATCATTGCTCTATCTATGTTTAGCACCTTAGCTATTGCTAAATTATGATAAATGGCCCAAAATTCAACTTCTAGAGATGTACATGAGGGTTAATGTCGTGAATAGTATCTGAACTTTCATAAAATATGCAAAAATTAATATCACAAATGGTATCTAAACTTTAACAAAAATATGCAATTAGGTACCTGAACTTTGAAATTGATCAATTCAGTTCATGCCAACAATAAATTTATCAAGTTCTTTCAGGTATTAAATCGATTAATCTTAAAGTTTGTTAGGTATTAAATTAATCAATCTCAAAGTATAGATATCTATTTGCATATTTTGTCAAAATTTAATTACTATCTGTGACATATCTCAATATGCAATTAGTTAATTGAACTTTGACATTGTATAGTTTAGTACCTCAAAAAAAAAAAAAAAAAAAATCGTACATGCAAACAGAACCTATACTAAATTATTTTTAGGTATTGAATTAGTCAATTTCAAAATTTTTCAGATATTAAATAGATCAATTTTAAAATTTAGTTATCCAATTGTATATTTTGTCAAAATTTAAGTACCATTCATGACATTATATTTTGTATTAATAAATACGATTAATGCTATGAATGGTACTTGAACTTTAGAAAATTATGTTAGGAACCTAAACTTTGAAACTGATCAATTTAATACCTAAAATAATTTTTTGTGCCAACCAATAGTTCGTCAAATTGACTGGCATTATTATCCTACATGATGTTTCTAACTAATACGATAGAGGTGCTATTGGCATATACGAAATATTTTTTTACATACTAAATTGATCAATTTTTAACTTCAGTATTAAAGTGATTAATTTAAAAATTTAGATACCTAATTATATATTTTGTCAAAACTTAAGTACTATTCATAATATTTACCCTATTAAAAACAACATTTTTCTTAAACGAACTTATCTAGCCTTTTAATTTTTGTATGTTAGAAGATAAATATTGTTTATGTTCAAAGTTATCAACAAGACCTTTCATTTGGAAGGAGATTTAATTTAAGTCTCCCGCTTAAATGATAACTTGACTACTTTTTTTAATACACGACAGTTACAATGATTTTTTCAAAACAACTAGGAAGAGGTTCTTTTCTTCCATTAGAACAAGTGAGTTAGTCAATATAAATCCTTTAATCTTGAGATCGAAGAAGTAATTTTAGAATGATCTCAGAAGCATTTTTTGGGGACACAAACACAAAATCTAAACAAACATTATAATATCAAGAGGTATAATATTCAATAAATTTGGAATGTCATAAGATTGAAGAACACCCGATTTATAAATTTTAACCATTTTAAAACTTTTATGGCTTGTTTAGTCTTTAAAACATAGTAAAAGAAGCCAAATATTAGTTTTAATAAATTAAATAGTGGATAAACACTACAATACAATCCAAACTAAAATACATTTATTAAAATGTAAAAGAATGCAACCACGGCTGACAGGCTTCAAGCGTAAAATGTTTGTATAGTTAGCCAACAAGTTTTAGGCAAAGTGGCCGACTAACATCTCCTCTGATTGGCTTAGGACCACTTCGATAAATTAATTTCCTATAGATCCATGAGGAAAATCGACAAATTATGGTCCTATTCTCGAGAATCCGATGTAATACGATTCACACATTTCATTTTGATTGTTGATGTAGGTCCACCACCATTTATTAACTTTATCATTTATTTAACGGCTAGCATTTCTTCGGATTTTTTTTGACAAGGACAAGGTAAAACCGGCAACTAATTTGGTGGAAGAAATTTTAATAAAGAAGAGGGGGGGTCCGACAAAGGCAATAAATATCACGTACGCAACAAAGTGACAAATATCGGTAGTGGACAAGAAAAGATTGAACAATTCATATAATTTTGGCATCTTTAATGTGATTGCTTATATTATGTTCCGATATGATGCATCCTGAACACGATTTACAAGAATAAATTCTAAGTGTGTACAACCTACAAGAATCGACCGTGGGTTAATTATTGTGAAAGACAATTTTCAATAAAAATCCTAAAATAAGTAGTTATTTATTTATAGGGGCATAATTAATCCAATCTGTAAATTATTATAATATTAAACGGAAACGAATATGATAAACTATATATGATCCAGAATACGACCCTACCACCCCAATGTCAAGCAATAGACAATTTTTGTTTCGATACCTACTTCAGAAGAGACCCATCACCCAATTGTTTTGCTGCCACCAACACATTTTAATCTCAATATAATATTGGTTCCATTTATGAGGAAAGGAGGAAGTATTTATGAGGAGAAAATTATTCAAATGGAACTTATAAAATGTTACACAGATGGGTTTGATACAATTTATAACTCAAACTTTAAGGTATTGAGTTAATGAGTTTTTCCTTTTATAAACCTTTCACATAAATCTTAAATTTCCCATATGAGATTTTTCTAACCCTACATTTGCATCCTAACAAAACTTCCTCTCAAGTTTGAGTCTCCACAATGGTTTAAGTCATACTTTCTCTCAATAAGAGCTTATCAAATTGACTCAATTATACCGTTTTTTGTGTGTGGTTCGTAGGAGTGGGAAAAAAACCAATTGAATTGAACCAATCCAAACCGAATATATGGTTTTTTTTTAATGGTTTGGTTTAAAAATTTTCCAATCCAAATAAACCAATCCGTAAGTTTATGGTTTGGTTTGAAATGTAAACCAAACTAATCCGTAAAACCGAACCAAATCGTTTTAGAAAAATATTATAATATTTTACTATATGTTAATATGATTTCATGTGATATTTATTAGTTGGTGAATATTGATTAAAATCAACTTGTTAACTTTTAATTTTTTTTTTAGGTTCATGATATGTATTTTTTTGTTGATGATGAACTATCATTTTTTTCAATAGTTTTTAACTTTGTAAAGTACGAAACTTATTTATTCAGTTATAAACTCTTATCGTGTATTAATTGTTTAATATATTTTGTCAGCGGATCATCTTATTAGTTGATGAATTTTGTTGATAGATGATTTTTTTATTTTAGCTAAATTTATTGGTAGATAATTGACTTGATGTTTTTATTAAAAATTATAATTTATAGCTTACTATGTATTGGTTGGTGAATATATTTTATTGGTGGATAATTGATTTTATAGAGAACTATAGATTAAAAGTATGATGAATTGATAAAGTATTTTGTCGTGGCTTATAATATAAACTTTGTAAAATGATATAAATATTTAATTATCTACACAAATACAAAAAAACTATAACAAAGAAAATTTTTAGTTAAAATTTTGATTTAATCCATAATTCAAACCGAACCGAACCATTATTTAATGGTTTAAAAAATTTCTAATCTGAATCAAACTGTTAGTTAATGGTTTGGTTTAGGATGGACGAAAAACCAAACCGTAAATTATGGTTTGGTTTGGTTTTAGGAAAAACCGAACCAAATTGATCCATACCCACCCCTAGTGGTCCGCTCCCCATCTACTCACCATACATAAAGAGGTTCCATAAATAAGTCACACTACAAAACTCTTCTTTCCATATGAAGGGTCAACAATGGGAGTTTCCTAATCGAACCATTGGCTCTGATAATAATTTTTTAGGAGAAGAGGAAGCCTTTAACAGAGAAAAATTACTCAAATGTACCTTATGAAGGGATACACAATGGACTTGACATCATCTATAACCCAAAATCTTAATGTATTAGGTTAATAGGTCTTCTCTCTTGTAAACCCTTCGCATAAGTCTCATATTTCTCATATAGGATTTTTCTAACCTTATACTTGTACCATAACACTTTTGAATTTAAACTTAGTAAGGTTTAGCAATGTACGCACGTACGTACGTACATATGTATGTATGTGTATTATGTATGTATGTATGTATTATTATTATTATTATTATTAAATAGACAAGGATTTGAATGTAGTCCATTTCACTTAGAAAGTCAATCTCAACTATTAATATATAATTAAAGGGGTATGTTTGAAATTAGGCTGCATTTTTTCTTTTTCCTTTTCAAAAAAATTAAAAAAAACGTTTTCCAATTGTAATAATGGGTACACTTAACCATTAACTAATATTTGATGATAGTAATCTAAATTTGTTGTCGTAAATTTTTTTTTTTCCATTAGAACAGGAGATAGGAGAATTGAACTTATTATCTCTCATTTTGAGATATCACGGGAGATATCACTGGACTATAATGTCATTAGCTTGTTGTTATAATTAGTGTACATATAATGAATTTCGGTGAAGCTGTTTGTTTAAGAGAAAAAGAGGAAAATGGTTTTCCTAGTTCCCATTAGAATTTAAAGTGGTTTTTTTAATTACCACAAGTAGTGCCATGCTATTAACATGGCCTTCCACCATTATTCAACACTTGCAATCACTAGTAAAACTATTTTCTCACTATCATTAATCACAAGATTGATAATTATTAACCTAAAAAGTAACAACTACACCACATAGTCATACTATAATAAGCATGTAAAGATTTAAAAACCTGTCAAATCCATAAACACGTAATTTTTATCAATCTCTAATAAAGGAATCATTCACAATCACACAATCATAACATTTTAAAGTAGCTTATATAAACCATACTTTATTCAATATAATACAACCATGCTATTTGCTATTAACTAAATCAAGCCCATCTAACATAAAAATCCCAATCAACTTCCTTTAATTGTCCTGGTAGTGAAAAATGCTACGAGTCATTCTTACTAGCACAATCTAAGTCATGATTGTTAAGCTCATCGTTGATCTAAGTTAGTACCTACGTTGGAGAACATGTCCCCCAAGGAGTAAACCAATACCCAATACGACAAAACCACTAAAGTCGCAATCAAGTGAATCAAAATGATATGGTATAGTGTTGAGTTTGAGCTCAAGCTCGACTTAGAATTTGTACACTCAAGCTTGATTCATGTACATCGAAGCTTATAATTTAAAGGTTGAATCTAACTTGAAGCGGTATTGCACAAATTTAAATTCCATTCAATTAAGCTCGTTTAGACTCTTATTAAAAAAAAAAAATTTTCTAATTCTACTTAAAATAGTATTAATATCCAAACTTAACTCAAAATGAATTAAAATTTGTGCTTAACTCAAGCTCAATTAAGCTTGTAGACTAATGGAGCTAAATAGTATGGAAATTCAGGCTCGACTCAATTATTTTTAAACTAAACTCAAGTACAAATCAAGCTAAGCTCAAGGAGTTTGTAAACTAACCTGTTTTATTTACACCCTTAAATACCATAACCATACACGTAATGTATACAAGCATATCACATATAACTCAGTGCCAAGTGCACATATGCATACACATATAAACACATATCCCAAAGCCAAACACATAATCATCTCATCTAAACTCATCATTGAACCAATCATTAGTATAACTAATCTATCATTACCATTTGGGTAGATTTCCCATAATACCTATGCAATATGGCACAATTTTGCCAAACAAACTAACATGTTTCTTAATAACTCACTAGCTCATGATGATGTGGACGACATAGCGAATACCTATTTGAGCAAGGTAAAAGCATCTAAGATGGAGAGAAAGAAGTAGCGTCTAAGCCGGCCTCAAGCCACTGGCTTACTTCTCTAATGCTGCCGGCCTAATAGCCAAAGCCGCCTACCTTTGGTCATTGTAGGATCAGAGCTGCTAGCTTATTTTTTTAAGGCCACCAACCTATCTTTGTGAAAGTTGGCAGCTTTATACCAGCATTTATCCTTGCGTGTTTTATTGCTTTATTTTGGTTTTTCTTTATCTTTTGAGACTATAAATAGCCTTTTAGGTCTTTTGTTATGGACAACTAGTATTCTATCAATTTGAAACCTTAATGATAGAGAATTTCTCTTTGAAAGACTTGCTTATTATTGCAATTCTTTGTTTTCTATGCTTATGCTTCGTCAAGTGGTATCCGAATGGGATGGCTACTGATGGCGATAGTAGTGCTCTCCATGATAGTGTTTAGGGGAATGGAGCCCCTCAGGGGAACGAGACGTTGCAACGTTTAAAGCGACGTCTAGAGCAGCGGATTGATCACATGTTCTAGCATCTCAAGGAACGTTTTGAGGAGATTGTGGATTATCTGGATGCTTGTGAAATTAATGCAAATAGGAGATGGAATGACAATAGAAGGCCAGGGACGATGTAGCTCATGGTGAACCTATTGACGGACCGACACCTACATGTAGACAACATGTCTATGAAGAAGATTTAAAAGAGAGTGATGTGGAATCACCTCGATTCGCTTGGAACCTACTATATGGTAGTTGGAGAAGGAACAATTATGAGAATAGAGACACTGAAAATTTTCACTATCAGCAGTATGGTGGCTGTAGAAGAGATGGATATGATGATAAGGATGGTGGAGACTTTCGATTAAAGGTTGACATCCCATATTTTAATGGAAATGTGGGAATTGAGAAATTTTTAGATTAGGTTACAGATGTTGACAAATTCTTTGATTATGTGGAGACTCCTCTCGAGAGACAAGTTAGATTGGTAGCATGTCGTTTAAAGGGGGTGGCTTCTGCATGGTGGGAACGGATTCAATATAGGAGAGAGCTGGAATGAAAGGGGCCAATACGTACTTGGTACCAGATGAAGTATCTGATAAAGATGGAATTCCTAACACCAAATTATGAACAGATTCTATTTTAGTAATATTTGAGATGCCAGCAAGGAAGTAGATATGCTCATGAATTTACTGCCGATTTCATGAGGTTAGTAGAATGGAACAATCTTTTGGAGTCTAAAGGTCAACAGGTGGCTCGGTATTTAGAAGGGTTAAAACTAGCCTTATAAGATAGAATTGCGGTACAAGTTATTCACACTTTGGGTGAGGCAAAAAATCTGGCATTGAAAACTGAGTTGATGCAACAAGAATGTGCAAACAGAAGTTTTGGGGGATATAGATCCGCTACATGATCAAAGGAGAAAACTAAGGAGGCGGAGGAATAGTCAAATCATGGATGCAGTGCTAAGAATCGAACCCTAGAGGATAAGGCTGCAGAAAAAGGTCCTATGAATGAAGAACGGGATAAAGAGAGTAAGAAGGCAGATAATCCTTATGCGAAACCAATCGTTGGAAAGTGTTTTTGATGTGGTCAACCGGGGCATAGATCTAATGAGTGTCCTAGGAGGAAGACCATTAATTTAGTGGAAAGAGAAGAGGAAGGTGATGGAATTTGTTGTGAGGCCGATGGAGATGAGAAGGAGGAATGTGAAGAGGAAGATGAAGGAGTGTATGTTGTTAGGACATTGATGTTGACTCCAATAGGTGAAGATCATACCAAACGATACCAATTGTTTTGAACCAGATGCACTATTGATGGTAAGGTATTTGGTGTTATAGTTGACAGCGAGAGTTGTGAAAATATAATTAGAAGGAAGACGGTGCATAATTTGAAATTATCTGTAGAGAAACACCCAAATCCATATACATTAGCGTGGATCAAATCTGCTGTGGGGAAAATTGAAGTGATGGAACGTTTTAAGGTTCCTTTCTCCATAGGTAAGTACCATGATGTTATGTACTGCGATGTTGTTGATATGGATGTATGTCATCTCTTGTTTAGTAGACCATCGCAATATGACATAGATGTACAACGCTTGGGTAAGATTAATGTTTATAAGCTAGAAAAAGAAGGAGTGAAGTATACTTTTCTATCACTGAAAGACAAGGTTATTTTACCCGATAAGAGCATGTTTTTGTCTATGGTGAAGGATTTTAAGGCTGAGATTAAAGAAACTAGGCAAGTGCATATCTTGATTGTAAAGCAAGTCCTGATGAATGATGTTGAGTTGCAGGTGGAGGAGCAACCGGAATTAGTTTGCCCTTTGTTATAGGAATTTAAGGAATTGACACTAGATGATATTCCAGCAGGGTTACCGCCATTAAGGGACATCCAACACCAGATAGACCTTGTGCTGGGGGCTGGCCTTCCTAATCTTCCTCATTACAAAATGAATCCGAAGGAGAGTGAGATTCTTGAGGAGAAGGTTGAGGAAGGGCTTGATTCAAGAGAGTATAAGCCTATGTGCAGTTTCGACTTTACTAACTCCCAAGATGGATGGTAGCTGAAGAATATGTGTTGATAGTGGGGCTATTAATTGGATCACTGTGGGACATAAATTTCCAATACCACATTTGGATGATATGCATGGGGCTAAATGGTTTTCCAAAATTGACCTGAAGAATGGATACCACTAAATTAAGATAAGACTTGGGGACGAGTGGAAGACTGCCTTCAAGACAAAGGATAGATTGTATGAGTGGTTAGTCATGCCATTTGGGCTGTCTAATGCCCCCAGTATGTTCATGCGACTAATGCACCAAGTATTAAAACCGTTTTTAGGAAGATTTTTGGTGGTATATTTCGATGATATACTAATCTATGGTTCTTGTGAAGATGAGCACTTAGTGCATTTGAAGCATATATTAATAGCCCTGCAGGCAAATAAGTTGTACATTAACCTTAAGAAATGTAGTTTTATGACAAACAAATTACTTTTCTTGGGTTATGTTATTTTCGCTGATGGTATTCAGGTTGATGAGACAAAGGTTAAGGCAATTAAGGATTGACCCACTCTAAAGAATGTCTCTGAGCTGCGAAGCTTTCATGGTTTAACGACTTTCTATTGTAGGTTTATCAGGAATTTCAGCACCATTGCTACACTCATGACAAAGTGTTTGAAGAAGGGAAAATTCCTGTAGTCTCATGAGGCAGCCGGTAGCTTTGCAATATTGAAGGAGAAATTAAGTACAAAACCAGTTCTTGCCCTTTCAGACATTAAGAAGTTATTTGAAGTGGATTGTGATGCCAATGGAGTGGACATGGGTAGGGGTTGGCAAAAAAACCAACCAACCCAAACCGAACCAATCCAAACCGAAAATATGGTTTTTTTAATGGTTTGGCTTAAAATTTTTCCAATCCGAACCAATCCGTAAATTTGTGGTTTGGTTTGGAAGGTCAACCAAACCAATCCTTAAAACCAAACCAAACCGTTTTAGAAAAATATAATAATATTTTACTATATGTTCATATGATTTCATTTGATATTTATTATTTGGTGAATATTGATTAAAATCAACTTGTTTATTTTAAAATTTTTATTTAAGCTCATGATATGTATCTTTTTCTTCATGATGAACTATTGTTTTTTTTTCAGTAGCTTTTAACTTTATAAAGTATGAAATTCATTTATTCAGTTATAAACTCTTATTATGTATTAATTATTTAATGTATTTTGTCAGTGGATCATTTTATTCGTTGATGAATTTTGTTGATAGATGATTTTTTATTTTAGCTAAATTAATTGGTAGATAATTGACTTGATGATTTTATTAAAAATTATAAATTACGACTTACTATGTATTGGTTTTATTGGTGAATATATTTTATTGGTGGATGACTAATTTTATAGAGAACTATAGATTAAAAGTATGATGAATTCATAAAGTATTTTGTCGTGGTTTATAATATAGATTTTGTAAAATAATATAAATATTTAAGTATCTACACAAATATAAAAAAAATTAGAGCAAAGAAAATTTTTAGTCAGAATTTTGATTCAATCCATAATCCAAACTGAATCAAACCGTTATATAATGGTTTAAAAAATTTCTAATCCCAGCCAAACCATTACTTAATGGTTTGGTTTGTGATGAAAAAAAAATTAAACCGCAAATTATGGTTTGGTTTGGTTTGGTTTGGTTTTAGAAAAGACCAAACCAAACCGATCCGTGCCCACCCCTAGACATAGAGGCTGTTCTTTCCCAGGAAAAGAGACCGATTGCATCTTTCAGTGAGAAGCTTAGTGATGCTAGGCGAAAGTGGAGCACTTATGATAAGGAATTTTATTCAGTAGTGCGTGCTCTTAAAACCTGGGAGCATTATCTGATTGAAAAGAATTTGTGCTTTTCTAGGATCATGAGGCCCTAAAGTATCTAAATAGGCAAAAGATGATAAGCAGTGATATGCATGCGAGATGGTGCCAGTTTCTATAGAAGTTTCCTTTCAAATTACGATATAAATTAAGAGCACAGAATAAAGTTGCATATGCTTTGAGCAAACAAGCTTCTTTATTGCTGACTTTGAGTCAAGAGATTTTGGGTTTTGAGCATCTTAATGATGGGTATGAGCATGATGAAGATTTTTCTGAAATATGGCACCAAGTATCAAATAATTAGTCTATTTCTGGTTTTTACTTATCTGATGGTTATTTGATGCATGAGAACCAGCTGTGTCTACCAAAATCTTCATTGAGAGAGCAGGTGATTAGTGATTTTCATGGAGGTGGATTGTCTGGTCATTTGGGTCGTGACAAGACAGTGACAGTAGTGAAGGAAAGGTTTTATTGGCCATGACTCAGGCAAGATGTGAGTAGATTTTTAGAAAAGTGTAATGTCTTTCAGATATCAAAGGACCAGTCCAAGAATACTGGACTATACATGCAATACCAATTCCAGAAAATATCTAGGAGGATTTGTCCAAGTATTCTATGTTGGGATTGTTACGTACACAAAGAGGAGTTGATTATGTTTTTGTGGTAGTTGACAGATTTTCCAAAATGTCACATTTTATTTCTTGCAAGAAAACTACTTATGTAGTTGGTATAGCCTGGTTGTTTTTCAAGGAAATTGTTCATTTGCATGGAGTTCCCAAAACCATCACTTCCGACTAAAATAGCAAGTTCCTCAGTTACTTTTAGAGAATATTATGGAAGCTGTTTGATTCTTCTTTGCAATTCAGCAGCACAACCCATCCACAAACTGATGGCCAAATGGAGGTGGTCAACCGAACTTTGGGAAATCTGGTTAACAGTCTTTGTGGTGACAGGTCAAAATAAAGGGACATTATCCTTCAACGAGCTGAGTTCGCTTACAATAGTGTTGTTTACAGTGCAACTAGATGATCTCTTTTCTCAGTCGTCTACACTAAGGTACCACGATACACTCTTGATTTGCTTAAGCTACGTAAGGAAGAAAGTGTTAATATTCCAGCCAAGCATATGGCAGAGCAAGTATTTGATGTGCAGAAAGAGGTGAAACAATGGCTAGAAGAAGCAAATAAGCGATAGAAACAAGCTGTTGATAAACACAAGAGACATGAGGTGTTCTAGGTTAGTGATCAGGTTATGGTTTTCTTGCACAAAGAGAGATTCCTAGTAGGCACTTACAACAAACTTTAGCCGAAGAAATATAGCCCTTATGCAGTGCTTTAACGCATAAATGATAATGTTTATGTGGTGGACCTATCGGACAGTATGGGTATCTCTAAAACAGTTAATGTGGCAGATTTATTCTTGTTCCATGACTCTGATGTTGCACTCTGTCTGAATATTCAACCACACTCGAGGCCTAGATTTTCCCAAGTGGAGGAGACTGAAGCAGACGACGTAGCGGATACCTATTTAAGCAAGATAGAAGCATCTAAGATGGAGAGGAAGAAGCAGCGTCAAAGCCGGCCTTAAGTCGCTAGCTTACTTCTCTAACGCTACAAGCCTAACAACCAAAGTCGCCGGCCAAAATCAAAGCCACTAGCTTATTTCTTTTAAGGCCACTGGCCTATCTTTGTAAAGGCCAGTGGCTTTACACCAGCCTTTATTCTTGCATGTTATATTTCTTTATTTTTGTTTTTCTTTGTCTTTTGAGATTATAAATAGTTTTTTAGGTCCCTTTTTTATGGACGACTATTATTCTATCAATTTGAAACCCTAAAACTAGAGAATTTCTCTTTGAAAGACTTGCTTATTATTAAAATTCCTTTTTTTTTTCTACGCTTACGCTGCATCACACAACCCATTAATTTGAGATAAGTGCACAAAGCGGCATTGATGCCTAATTCAAAGCTTCACATAATTCAAGAGTCTAGATCACTACCACCTAAGGATAACACAACTCTTAGTTCCTAACCACCATAGCTATTGTCCTAACACTTCTGGTATTGATGAATAAGTGCAAGCAAACCTAGCGAACAATTAAGATTTTAATATTTCTATGTTTATTCAATTGCGATTCAAACATCAATAATCATGAAGTAAGATAATCATACATCCAGATTAAGCTCGACTAAAACCATAGTAATTAAAAATAAAATGAGCTCCAATAACCAAAAACACTAAAGTTATTAGATTTTTAGCCGCATTAAGGGTTAAAAACCTAGAAATTCGTAAGTTCACTCTATTATTAGCTAACTAGATTGATATGCATCCTTTAACCTTATAGGCTCGAACTAAAGTCAAGAAAAAAAAGGGTTGGAACAAAATTTATGTTCTATTGGTATAATTTCAGTTTGGTGCAATTTCCATACCTCAAGAGTTCAACTAAAAGCTCATTACTCAATGGATCAAAAGCAGTTTAATCATTCAAAATTGATTTTAATCCTGTAGTTATGCAAAAAGGGAGTTTTGGAAACATTTAATACAATTCCAATTATCTTTTTACCTATTTGACCATATGTTAGTTTATCATTCAAACTTCATCAATTAAGGATGTAATTAAGGTAGCTTGTTATGTCGTTTCTAACTCATTAAACCTACTAAAAATCTTATAAGGTAAAAATCTATAACGCAACTTTAGGCATACTTTTGTTACTTTATAGTGCCTCAAGTTTTAGATTTGACCTATTAAGAAAATCAGACATGTCAAAATGATAAAATAAAATTTATAAAAGATACTAATAGTTTTATTATTCCATAGTCTATGGCTATCGATAAATAGCAATAGATAAAGATTAAATCCTTTATGATTTATTTGCATATCGAGCATGAAAGAAATAAATCACACAAATACAATATTATACATTATATATATATTGTGAAATACTTTTAGGTATGTTTACAATTGATATATAACATATATATGCTGTACATTATGTCATATGTCACCTATAAAGAAGTATATAATGCAATGATTTCATCAATATCATATTAAGTCACAAGCTTATGAAATCTACCATTCATTTAGGCAATACAAATTTATTTTTGTTTTTGTTTTTTTAGTATAATGACCAACTCATATTTTGAAAATTATTTACAATATGTTTGATCATTTCTTAAAAAAAAAAGTAAACTCATGGCAGATGGGATGGGTTGCAGGTTTGCGAAATTATTATCATGGCAAACAATGAAAATAATGTGAAAAAACTTAAAAAGAATTTTACTAGGTTATGGAAACCCTACAAGGTGCAGGGGCTAGTTCAAGATCTCAAACCTTAGCAACAAGATACCATGTCAATTTAAACATCCAATTAAATAACCACAAAATATCTAATGTTACATTTGGTATGTTGGAATTGTCTTGAATGGAATAGATTAAATAAGAGAATGGCAAATCCATTCATATGTTTGGATACATTCGCATAATGGAATGATTATATAATAAGATTTTTTAAAAATACTCTCCATAATAAATATATGTAGGATAAAAATGTAATTAAAATAATAACCATTAACAGAGACGAAATAAAATCGCGATTCTGGAATCGAATTCCTTTAAAATCGAAATCGTTGATTCTAAGAAATAACAATTTTAGCTTCTTAAAAAACCTTTGCTTATCGATTCTTATATGCCATCTATTTGAAAATATCCATTTTTGTCTTCCTCCAGTTTTATTTTTCACCAAGTTTAAAAGATAATTGAAAAAAAAAATAGAAAAACCTGAAAAAAAATAAAAAATCAAGAAATTTTTAAAAAGATGTAATATAATACAATTGGTTTATACCTCTTTTATGTTTATCAATATTTTTCTCATGAAATCTAGAAAATAATTATCAAGATAAAAGCATGGTAGACACAAGATTTATCAGCTTGAAGACTCAAAAATTCAAAGAACAACTTGCAACGCGTGCTCTTATTTTTGTGAAATATCGAAGATGTGGCTGTTATTTATCAAATAAGGTCTGATATTCTCAATTATTTAAATTTGTTTTTAAATAAAAATGTCAAGTTTTCATAAAGCAACAACAAGACATGTGTGAATACAGTATTATTATACAATTAGAGTTCGAAATTTAAAAGAGATTATTTAGATAAAAAGCAAGTCATGCACATAATATCAAGAAAAAATAGTAAAAAAAAAAAAACCTTCCAAAAATATCCAGGCCTATCAATTGAAGATAGATAATTATAAAAAGATTCGAATTTTCAAAAGGTATACACAACTACAAGAACACCACACGAACAACTTTAATGCTAAATAAAAAATATGCAACTTTTTTCATTTGCGCCAATTTGTAACTTTTGCATTCTACTTTTTGTTTAAGCTGATCAAATTGTGGGGACTGTTTTCTTAAGTCCACTTTCAATTGTTTTTACCATAGTGGTTGAGAAAGATTACAAATTGTTCTATAGATGAGATATTAATATAGAGTAGGCTAAAAGGGCTAAGGATAGTAAGCTGAGTCGAATTTGAGAGATTGACATATTATTTATAATCAAATTTTGTTGGATGTGGTGGAAAAAGCTTGCTAGAATACGAGGTACTTAACTTGAAGTTGGAAGAATAGACATGGACATAAGGTCAAACCACTATATATCATTTTTTTTATTCCATAATATTTTATTTTTGAGTATTTAATTGTTTGTATGCAAAATCAATTACAATATATATCATACACCATTTTCATTTAAGTAATTGAAAGGAGTTACTTTTAAAATTTAGAAGAAGTTTTAATTTTGCAAGTAATCAATTCGAATACCCCTCTTGGTTAGTAAATTTGAGACCAATTATCAATATTAGAGCAGGTGTCCTTTACTTAATTGAGTCAGTAGGATAGTTTACTTGATTTTGTTTCGAGTAGTTTTGTCATGGTTTCTCTTGTATAGTTGAATTTGAGCATATTCTTGCTTTTGCGGTTGTATTCTTTTCTTGATTATTAATGAATTTATTGATTTAGTAAAAAAAATTATCAAAGGACAATTATAGTAATGTATTTTAAAGATGTGATATTTTGATTGAAAAACACTTACATGTCACACATGCTATAGCATGAACTTTGGAAAAAATGACACCAATACTATAGCAATTAATTTTGTGTAAATTTTATTATTGTAATTAATTTCTTAAGGGGAAAGAAAAGAAAGATTGAAAAAAAAAAAAGAGAGGAAAAGGAAAAACCCTAATGCCTGCATTATAAACACGGGCTTAAGCATCCAAGGGTTATGGGTCGATAAGCCTGCCACACTATCAAGACCACACAATGACTTGGATCTTTTTTGGAGGTCCAAAGAAGTCCGTTATAAGACTGTTAGTGGTTCAATAATTTAAAAAGAAGTCCATATCATTCTTTTGGGTCAACGAGGCCATGTCACTTCAAAAATACCAAATCCCTTAGTTTTGGACCTGAATTTTTTGGAAGTTTTTAGCTGCATAGTACGGAAACTTTGTGCCATTTGCAACAATGCAGATAACATTTTAAATTTTGAGTTTAACAAAAACATGCATCTTAAACTTTCAAGTATTACAAGGTTCCTATCCTCATAAATGGAAGCTTCTGCATTCTCAGATCATTCATTCAATCATCTGATCGTTAAAATAAATATAGTAATTAAAATATTAACTATTTTAATAGTTCAATTATGATTGAATATGATATGAACCATTAGATTGTAATGGGATTGATGCTGTGAAAATCAATGATGAGATCATAAAATTTCGCATCATAAACAGTGTATGGCATATAATCCTCCCAAGTTGAAAATACACCTTGGAACCTTTGACCATGATAAGGAAACATCCTCTCAAATTTATCTAATATTTAATTTAACACTTCCAAACACTAAGCCTGATATTTAGCTAAAAAACTTAAAGGTTCTTCAGGTTGTCAACTAAACAAAATTTAAAAAAAGAATTTACAACATTTAAAAGTTCATGGAGTATATCCATACTAAGGTTATAGTATAGGGGATTATTTGTAGCTTCCACGTCTTTTAGGTTAAATTTTTTATCAAATCAAATCTGCGTTGCTATTTAACTATGAAAACCAAATTAAACAAAAAAAAATTTAAAATATCAATTAAATTTATGAGTTTATCTGTTGAATTATCCCTTGAGACCAATATTATAAACCATCATGTAGTTGATTTGAGTTTGGCCAAATGTGTATATATATATATATAAAATTTATTTGAGGATGGCTCTGTTATAATCAAACCAAACCAAAGTCATGGAGTTAAGCAGATAGGCAAATACCCTATATGATAGTTAACCTTTATCCATTTTTATAATTAATAATCTAAAATTTAAAAATGTTAAATTATTATCTATAAATATTTCGAGATTATTTATAGAATATAGATTAATTTTGTGTAAGTAGTTAATTATAAAAATAAATAAAATTTAAGTATCAAATTGATACTTTTAATTTATATATAAAATGTTACATTTATCCCAAAGGAAATTCATAAAGTTGATACACTGACCATCACCATGTTCATAAAACAGAAGATCTAATAAATGAAATTACATGCTGCACGTGATCATACACCCCTGCATAATATAAATGAGCACCGGCATACATGAATAGGTACTATACAAATTGCGTTGATGTGCAAGGTAGAAGTTAAAAAGGTGAATTACATCATAATGTTTCAACATTTAGAGTAAGTTCATTTAAGATCATAATATTTTGAATGATCAATATAAAAAGCCTCAATAAATTCATTTAAGATTTCAACATTTGAAGAAACGGATTAATTGGAGTCTCTAAGAAGTTAAGAACACGTGTTAATAAAAGACAATATTTAATAAAAACTCATAAGACTCTTTTCTTGTTGACATGTATCTTTAGGGATCTAAATTGACCTATTTATTCAAACATTAAGATCTTAAATAAATTTACCTTAAATGTCGAAATACTCTGATATAATTTCTTTGAAGTTAAAATTATTTTAACCTAAGCACAGATGATGGTCGAATCATGCCACAGTGATTACGAAGCTTTACCTTTCACGCCACAGCATACATTTGTCTGTAAAAGGACTAACACATGTTGCCCATATCTTAGTGTAAATCTAATCCCATCCAACACTATTGGTTTATTTAAGTTTTAGAGTTTAGACTATTTTTATCAATCTATATAACAATTGAAATTGAAAATAATCGTCTAAATGAGAATTATCTTGTAATCAGTAAGCTGTAAAATAAGAGGATTTTTATGGTTTCTATCATAACATCATATAACTCATTATTGAAACTATTGAGATGGTAATAACAGTAGTTGATATGAAAAATTCAAATTCAGTTGATAATCTTGGTATATAAAAAAGAAAGAAAGAGAGAGGATGATAAGAGTTAATATAATGATAAAGGTTGTTTTTCTTTTCTTGCAAATATTTATTTAACTTTATTAAGATCGTTGATTTTCAATTATGGTACATAAGATCACCATGTTAAGCTTGACATATATAAGGCTTGAGCTAACCTATTGAGCAGGAGCTCAACTTATTTTGATCCATCTTGAGCTCTGGAGAGCATTAATCGTTTCCTTGACTTACTAGATCAGATCCCAAGCAAGCAAGCACTTGGCAATCCTAACTCATGTCACTTAACACCAGACATAGTAAATGGGCCGTGGTATGCATGGTATGGCATGTGAGCAGTGGGCTTGGCACAACACGAATGGCATGCGAAGGAAAAAGACAAAAATATGAGCACATGTGAGCCAGCACATAGCACGTGAAATAAGTGTGTTGATATGACACGACATGTAAAGTACGCGAATTAGCACACGAGCCTTTTTTTAAATAACAATATAAAAAATAGTGATTTATTCTTTTTAATTTATTATAAATTGTATTTAAATAAACAAATTTTTTTTGTTTTATTATTTTAATTAAATTTTTTTCTAAAAAATATAATATATTTAGTTAATTTTATTTTTTTGAAATAATTTCAATTGTATTACTATTAACATATTAACTTCAAATTTTTTAGGAAATAAAATAATGAAATTAAAAAATAATATTATAATAGTAATTAATTTATATTAAATATTAAACTTGCTTAATTAATTTATTTAGAATAATTGTAAATTATTAAATGAATGAAATTAATAAATGCATTGGGATTGGAAGAAAATTAAATTTTAATAGTAACATTTTTTAACTATAAAAAATTTACAAGAAGGTTGGGGAAAAAAAAAAAGTTATCAATCATACACCCTTTTAGAAACCTCTTCTAGCCCTATCTCCTATACTATCTGTGATTGCGACTGCAAATTCGGTGATGACAATGACCCTCTCGATCCCGAGTCGCTATCCCTAGGCCATCAAAAAGTTGGGTCCGTCTACTTCCTACCAACTGTATCGGGCCAATCTTTCAAGCACACATATGTTTTAATAGTATCATCATTTAGCCTATGGCAATGCAATTCGAACTCTCATCTACCCTAACGGAAAACTGACTCCGATGAAACCATTGAAGCCTATGCAGCTAAAACACCTTGTACCACCATGGAAAGCACTGGCATCATATGTGTCCTCTTCTTCCACCAGCCAAGAACATTGAGATTATCCTCCATGTTCGTCCCTCCCTCTTTTGGTTCCTCCTCCTCAAGTAGTTGAAACTCGTACACTAGCATATCACTAAAGATTTCCTAAGAAGCCACACGACTGCTCCCAACATACTGGATAATTTGTTTACTTCTCTTTGAAAAACCTCAAGATGAGTGACTGCTGGATCGCTGTGGTTAGAGTGGCGGTAGATTCGTCTTATCACGATATCGATACAAGTCTTTGAGTAAATTTATTGCTTCAATATGAAGACTTATGGCCTTTGATTCAGGATCAGCCATACCAATATTCTTGTAGGATTTCTTGAGAAGTGCTTCGGTCATACAGACCCTATACCATGGATCTAGCATTGTTGCAACATGGAAGAGTGGGAGAAGAGAGATAAAATAATCTTGGAGCTTACTAGCCATTGCAGACATATTATTGGCCAAATTAGGATTGAAACTATAGTTACTCAGCACATTTGATATGTTAACTAAGCAGGGAAGTATGCAATTCCTAGTAGGTGGTAGCAACCCGATAAATTTTGTGCTAGGCCAAAAAATGGCTTCATGACCTTTTTAAGCGTATGTGTTATTTGCCAATCTTGACTCTCCATTAAAACAATGTTAAGATTATAGGAATTGAGTAGGATATTGTACAAATGAGTTGGAGCCCTTTTTGCACTTCAATGCATAATGAAGCATTATGAATGTAAAATTTCACTTGGTCTTACAATCAAGTACATGCAAACTTTCCTTTAAATAGTGTGCCTTAACAAAATCGATATCCATCTATTTATATCTCCGCAAAACACGAAAACAATTGATTGCATATCTTTTCAATGTGTTTGTCAAGGCCACAAGCTTCAAAGCCTGCTTGCACTACCAAATTCATAATATGGCAGACAAATCGGACGTGAAAAAACTTTCCATTCTACACCAAATTCACTGAATACTTTAGATATAGAATGGAAGCATTGTTGTTTGATGCATTATCGAATGATAGTATACTATATAACTGGAGGGTTTCTAGGATGTTTTTTGCTATTGTTTGACCGGTGTATCTCTCATAACGGTTTGAAAGCAATAATCCGCTTATGGATTATCCATTGTTCATCTATCTAGTGAACGGTTACACATATAAAGCTACACTCCACATCATTGATTAGAGATTTCCACACGTTTGAGGTGAGATAGATACTACACAAGCAAAACCAAGTGCATTATTTAAACTGAAAACAAATATCGCAAATAAGCATATGATCTAAAAAATTACATGAACAACAAATTATTTGAAAGGATTATACCTAGAAAAATGGTTTGAAAAACCATACTTAAGAGCTTCATGCCTTCTCACGAAACGGTTCATTGTATCTATGATACCCTAAAATTTAATTAAGGCGTATACTGCTACATATAATACATCATGTATTACACACTTAGGCTTCTTTAAAAGAATTTTGTTTATGTTGAACGTTGCTAGCCGATTTTAAATTCTAAGACCATTTAATTGGATTTTGCAGACAACTTAATTTGTGACAGAAAAACAATCTTAATAAAAACATTTCTAGCTTCCATTCATTCATGAGCTAATCAACTTTCCCAAAAACAAGCTTTATAAGCTCATTACAAACATGGGCTTCCTCATTAAGCTCTTAAAGAATATGCAGAATCTAAAAGATTAAATACAGTCCTTGAAACAA
Organism: Combretum micranthum; assembly: GCA_024138025.1. Taxonomy (NCBI): domain Eukaryota; kingdom Viridiplantae; phylum Streptophyta; class Magnoliopsida; order Myrtales; family Combretaceae; genus Combretum; species Combretum micranthum. The sequence goes on along the minus strand of JAMXBD010000012.1, from coordinate 604,463 downwards.
AAAAAAAAAAAAAATCAAATAAGCCATCGGCCTTACATCAATTCACTCTTCATCCCAAAATTCCCATAATCCGAGTCAATATCATCATCACCATCGATCATCATCATCAAATATCAATGCAATACCTAGAAAAAGACAAGAATAACAATAATGAGCCAAAACCCAGTACACAGTAACACAAGTACATAGAAGATGACACACAAGGTTAAGCTAAATGCAATGCAATAATAACAGGTTATTATCTTTAATTAAAATAAGCAAATCAACATTGGAGCACTCACACTTTGAAATAATCCTTGAAATCTTGGGGTCTTGAGTAACAGTAGCTGCTCAAGGAGTTGATATAGGTAATTCAAATACCTATACCTCTTATATGTCGTTACAAGAAAATAGCATCATCTAGGGTTCACAGCCATTACACAACTCTACTCATCCCAGTCCATAATATCAGTTAGTTTAACTGGTTACATAAACATGAACTAAAACATATTACTTCACCACAAGCCTAAGTAGATGTTACACCGATATCGTTTGCCCCATCGGCTACCTACCGAGCTACTTATGAATATCATTATATCATGACGGTCGTAACCTGAGCACTTAAACTATCGTGTCCCCTCAGGATAGGGTTCCCACTCCCTTTATTGGATTCAACAGCACATGCACAAGCATCACTCATTTATTAAGTCGAGTTTAAGTTTTAATTCAGTTAGAATGTCCCTCCTAGCATTCAACATGTAATTTACTATGTACCTTTAAATGACGTCCATAATCCAAAAGAATCAAGAGATAGACCAAAGGGTAGGTTCAGAAGCAAATATCCATTTAAGAAATTAAACTATATAAGCAACTCAATTATTTATTAACTTACATCAACTTTCATATTAAACATTCATTTTATGTTTTTATTTGATTAGACATGTAATAGGAACCTTGCCATGGCTGCGAAGATTACCCCGCTAAGATGCAGACAGTTCTCCATTGTCTATCAAATTATTTATTTTATTAAACAAAGCTTTAATCTAACAAATTTTAGAAATTACGTACTCCTTATCATCCAAGGTTTAACCTATCATATTAATTTATGCTAGTTACAAGTTATATCTATATTAGTTTAATATTAGTCAAGTTAAATATACTTAGTCAATCTAATTCATTATAACTCATTAAATTTTATTAAGTTATATTAAACTTAAGTTTATTAACTAAGTTTATTTTATACTTAGGAACTATATGAAGTTAAATTAATTATTAATTCGCAAATTATCCTAACTCATTATTAATTATGTGGATTAACTAACACAATATATTAATCATCTTTTATCTATTTCATTTTATCCTTCTTTCTTTCTTTCCTTTCCTTTTCTTCTTTATGAACAGCACTAAGGGACGGATCACATCTATGATGGGGGCCGTGATTCCCATCACTGGCCTCATCATGCCCATGATAAGGGGAATATTTGTGACCAAGGGAAATTATGTCCCTCTTCATGGCAATGATATAAGATGTTACCTTTGAAAATCCATGATCAGAGGAGATCACGCCCCTCGTCACACTAGTTATCCTCAATTTTATTTTCTGCTTAGATAACCGATCATGATGGACAAGGGGAATATGTTACATTTTTCCTTTGTCTTTTACTCTATTTTGAACTATTTAATTTCAATATATATCAACAAAAACAACTTGTTATTAGAATACCCATGCCTAATCTTATCCTATAAACTCTTATATATATATATATATATATATTTCTACCATCATATTTTCAAAAATCATCTCATCAAACATATAATCTACACATGCATATACATGTCAATATTTTAACATATATGTTTGTATCTTGCTAACTTATCAATTCTATCACAAGATCTAAATCTATCTAGTTCCAATTCAACAATTTCATACATAAGCAACAATTAAAACAGAGGAAATAACAAAATTCATCTTTTTAGAAAAATCCAAACATCTTAATCTTTCTACTCATACTTCTCTTAATTTCTTGAAGTTGTTTCTTGTATGATTTGCATCCTCCATCTTGTTTTCTATCTTTGGTTTCCCCTATGATCTTATTGAATTTGAGATTTAGGTTTGAGTTTTGAGGGAAGAAAAAGAAGAAAAAAAGAAAAGGCAAGGAAAGGAAACATAAAACAAAGAAAAAGGAAAGGGAAAGAAGATGATAGAAGAAGAGAGCGATGGGCAGATAGCAATTAAAGAACAAAAGGGAAGGAAAAAATAAAATATAAAGATATTTTATAATAAAAGTATTAATTTTAAACCTTTTTATATTATTTTTAAAATTTTAATTAGTTATAAATTAATTTAGGAATATATATATATATATGTTAGAAATTTATAGCTTAATATAAAAACACAATTCAAAAGTTTAATTTATGAAAATTTGATATTTAATTTGAGTTCGGGTTTAAAACTGATATTGTTAAAAAAGCAGTTATTTTAAAAAATTATCGAGATTTAAGAAAATAAAAGTTAACTAAAATTCAAGGGTTTGAGAGTTTGCAAAACATTTAAAAACTAAATTTCAATTCAGATCTATTTACGAATTTAATTTATGTTAAATCATCTAATCATAATCTATGTAAGATAAATTTCTAACTATGCTCAAATTCAATATCATATTTACTTATCTATTATACTATTCAATTAAATCATTTCTAATTTAACTAGGTGAAGTTTAGGGGATTTCAGTATCATTTTTAAACGTTTGTCACCTTGCATGTTCGTATAGGGGCTGCATAGCTCCCATATTCTAACTTTCGAATTTTACACGATCGGTTACATGAAATGATATATCCATAACTGCCATAATTTCTACTAGCTGGTCTCGCTCTTGCTAATTGAATTGCCAAGTAGTAGGATCAACACACTCGGTATAAAAGTAGTTTTCGACTGTCCTACATCAAAACATGTCCTTTAAACATGTATGATTCTACGTGTTATTTCAAGTGTCCCAAGCGAGCAAGCACTTGGCAACTTGACTTATGTTACTAACAGCTAACACTAACCTCATAACCGTCGCTAGTCTTATTAAGGGAAGTGGTTAAACATGGATTCCTTGCTTAACTTCCACATCCTTAATTATTGCTCTCAACTCCCTATTAGTCTATGTTCTCCATAACATCCCCTTTCTCCAGGAGTTTATCTTTTATAAATATCTCTTATGTACGCTTGAGAAGACAAATATGCCACATCGGTAACCTTTCTATTATGTAATTATCTTTTGAATATTTGAGATTTACTTTAACTTGAGTGTTAGAGTAGCCATACCAAGTAACCCTTTTGGTGCACCACTAACAATATTCTATTTTGTTGGTCTTATTTTACAAATTCATGATTAAGCCTAAACATTCTAAAGCCTACTATCAGTTTTGAATTAATGACAATAACTATTAAGGAAGAGAAGAATTGAGTTCAATTCCTTTGATTGGTTTACTAAGGGATGAAAGACACGAAACAATGCACCATCTAATCAATTAGGGTTGATTTTTGTTAGGGGATAATATCAAGTTTGATACCTAAACTTTCATCAAATATACAATTGACTACCTGAACTCTAAAGTACTCAATTTAATATCAAATCAATGTTTTCATGTTTATTAATATTATCTCAATTGAGAGAGTTAATCCCATTTGCTTATCTAACACTCTCGGCGAACAAAGAAGTGACATGTATCAAGTAACTAATGAACAAAAAAAAAAAAAGACAACTAAATAGGAGAATTAACAAACACATTAAAGTTTTCAGTAGTTAATTTGTATACTTAATTGTTTAATTAGACAATGTTTTTATCTACTTGCTTAATCACATGTTTTTCTAGTTCGAATCGACTTCTTGACACATGTCACCTCATGTATTCACTTGGAGTGCCAACATAATAAATAATAATTTTGCTAGTTGAGGTAATATTAATGAACATGATAACTTTAATTAAATATTAATTAGCTACTTTAATTTTTAGATTAATTGTATATTTGGAAAAAAGTTTAGGTATTAATGTGATATTGGTAAAGTGAAAATAATTGTGAATAAGTACTGGCAAAATGGGACAGAGATAGGTTCGTTAGTTTTGTGATTTCAAATCCTTATCTTGAAGGAATTGAGCTAACAGGAAGAAGTCACCACCTTTAGTGATGAGCTACGCTAGTTTTAAGGTGAAATCCATCATATAGGCTCTTAAAATGACAATTTTTCTATTTTTGGTAGGTTTTAAATTTGTTATAATTTCTTATAGATACTTTTAGCTTGTATATCATCTATGGCGTTGTAATTATCATTTCATTTGCTTTGTGTCTTTAAATTTAGAACATTTCTATTTTATAGTTTTTATGTTTTATTTTTTACGACTTTTTAGCTCACATATATATACACACACACGTGCCTTAGGCAATGAGAACATCAATTATCATTAGTAATATCATTTTTGAGCCGCATTTGCTCATCTCTCCTCCAAAATCTGGATTTTTTTTTTATAGTTTTTCAATTTTGGATACTAATTACCTAGGCATCTATAAAATCAACTAGTATTTAAAGATTGCATCCTAGTATTCATTCGCGAATCAACAAATTATAATATTTTCACTATCTTTCGTTGCATCAGATACCAACCTTGATCTTATAGTGTAAAAACATAAAACTCTCATTCTAATTGTGATGCGGTTGGCTTTCTCTTTTGATGGAAATGTGGTTTGCAATTTCTTATATTTGTCATATATTATATCTATTGTGGAACTTTGTTGCATACTACTAAATGATCCATTATGTATAAAAATTTCCCAGTCTTCTTTCTTTGCCTTTGTTTATGTCATTAGTAGATTATTAATCATTATTCATAACATGGTATATTATATTTTACTTCACAAGAGAGAACAAAAAAAATGATGGTATTATGTCGAACAATTATTGATGGCCATTAATGTGAATTAAGACCAAACTAAAATGATTTTCCAATAAAAGAAAGTTATATTTTTCAATTCTAATTAAACATTTCTATAAAACTAATTTTCTTTTTTTAATTACTAATACATTCAATACTCTTAAAATTCAAAAATTACTTTATAAAACATTCTTAAGAGTCTGAGCCTAACAAGAATAACATATCAAAATCATAGCACATCAAGGATCCAACCATACATATTCTTATTCGTCTGACCTGATAAATACGCTATAAGGTATCACTCTATATTGTTTAGGGCAAGTTTTGGAATCTTTTGCAAATCCCTACAAGGTTTTAGATCAAGTTTTAGGACTAGCATAGAACCTATTAGGGAAAAAAAATGTACACCGTAATAGTTGTGTACATGCAATCCACCATTAAGTTTATATTAAGAGCATGATAAGCGATGGTATATATCTACATGCCTATTCATAAATTAATAACATTAGTATGTTAAGCATGGTTATTAGATTGTACCAAATGTATGAACAACTACGTATTTAATTTTTTTTTCCTTTCCTTCTTACCAAAAACATGTTAACAAAGTTGAGATTGAAAATACTGGAAAGAAAAATATTTATAAGAGTATGCAACAATAAAAAAGAAAAAAGACAATTAGACATATTTTGTTCCAAAATAAGTTTCATTTTACATTAAATTTTAACATATTCATTGGGTTGACATTAGGTATTCTAGAAGGTCCATCAAACGAGTTTTGGGTTTAGGAAGAAATACATATATGGTTTAAGATGGGTTTTGGATAACCTTATAGGATATTTAGACTGGTTTGAGTTTTGTAAAATTCATTCCAAACCTGTCCTGGAAACATCACTTATTCGACGGATGTCCTCGTCCCTCTTACTCTTCCTTTTTTATTTTTTTTACATGCTTCCAAATTTTTATGATGATGAAAGTATTAAAAATTCCAATGAATTTCATCACATGATTCTGCCCTTCAACATGATTCACGAAAAAACAAAAGGAAAGGAGGGATAAAAGCAGAACTTGCAAATTTATTTTATCTATATAGGAAAGAAGCTAACGAGTATTATAGAGAACCTGTTAATAAGAATTTCTCTATTTTTTTTTTATTGTACTTATTGTTTCATAAAATATGCTGTCAATATAAAAAAAGCACATATGTTTAGCATAATCTTTATATATATAATCCACTCAGTTTGAATTTATTTTAAGAATAAGTTTCTTCAAATCCAATAAAGTCCTTCAAGCTTTCGTCATGGTTTGTAATGGAAGGTTTACCAAAATCATATTTTTATAGAGGGCCAAATGGACAACGACAAGTTGTCCAACATTAGAATTGGAGTAGTTGAGTGGAAATAATAATAATTGGACGTGGGTCGTCTTTGACGCAAATATTATTCCCTCGAACTTAGGGAAACCACCAACGCAAGCATGCGTGAGAACTATTTTGGCCTTTGTATCGTATCATGTCCCCAACTAGCCCTTGGCTTCGCCCTTAAGCAACATCGTCGTACTCAATTTCGCCCTCCTAGGGCTAGGAATGGGTTCAATGTTATCTTATCACATATTTTTAAAATTTGCACATACTCCTTGCAATTTTTTTAAACATCCTCCATTTGCTTTGGATGAATTCAACAATACTGCACTGTTTAATACTCGTTTATGTGCTGCATATTCCTCACAATGATTGAAATGATTAATTGTATGAAAGGTCCAACATATTCATTAAACCACCCAAGTGTGTATTCATTCAACAAGTGCTGATTGAGAAAGGAGAATCAAATGCAATCAAATTTGAGAAGAAAGCGTGTTATTACATATACAAATCCTATTAAAATTTCAATATATATAACTTTGTAAATTACGTATCTTGTAACATCTATGAATATTTTTGTCCATGGTTTTGTAGGTAGGAGACTAAATAAAAAAAATTGTTCATCTTACATGTTTGCTTCTTTGTTAATTGTTTCTATTATTAGGAAAATATAAGATTTTTTTTAATCTGTTCATAATCCTATTATATCTATATGACGGGGCCAACTTGTATCATGGTACTTGTAATTAAAGCAAAAATGAATTAAGATACCCCAAGACCATGACTTGACATGTAGGATAGTGCCCTATGCCATTATAATCATTTAAAAAAAAAAGGACCAATCCTTGGCTCCAATGTCTGTTTTAGATGTTGACCTTATGTTGACCAAATGATGGTTCAAAGTGCCTTTGGTGATGGGATGGTTGATGGGATAAGGAGGACCACCACTACTATATCCATGCATGCTATGATAATTTTTGATAGATGGTAAATAACGACATTTATCATCACACGGTTCTTAAAAATTTGAGTAAAAAATTTTGAGTTAAAAGTGTTTAAAAATTCTTAAGTCATAACTTTAACTATTTAAAAATTTATATTCAAATCTCATAAAAAGTTGTATTATTCTGATTTTTAAAGTCACATGTATCGAATTTCAATCCTTCTTTCTGTTATAATAAAAAAATTCTTATAAAAAATATGATAAAAGAGTATTCTCTTTCTATAAATCTTTAATCCGTCACGAATACTTATCGTTACGGATAATCATTATAAGTGGAAAAATGAAAAAAGAAAAGAAAAGGAAAAAAGAAGGTACCATCATATAGATGAATTGTGTGGTGTTAAAGCTAGACACTGGATTGTTCTTCCATTCACTTGTCACTAGCTGACACCTTTGAGAGAGGGCCAGCGATGGTCAGAACAGATGATAGAAGGGGAGATGGTTTCCCACTTAGACGAGCACTTCATGATGATGTCCTAAACTATCATTCTTTTGAAATTCCTAGAAGGACATAGGTCATCGAATACCATGATGATGAATATATTGACATTGTCGGCATTGAAATATAAAATAATTCCAGCTTAGTTTAAATTATTACCGGATCGGATCGATTTTGTTGTGTGATTTTATAATTCAGGAGAAGAACAAGAATGTGAGAATCACGTGTTCCAGATCTAATTTAACTCTTTCTATGACGCTCAGCCATATGACTTCCTCATCACAACAATCTTTTTTTTTTTTTTATAAGATTGTTTTTCTTTTAATTTTTAATTATTTTTTTCCTTACAACGAAAAGGAGTAACCAAACTTGATACCTCTTACTTAAAAGATTAGAAGTGATACCACTGCACTGCAATGTCATTAGTAATATCAAAATAATCTTTGTCTAAGGCATGTTTATCAATACAATGAGTAGACTTTGAAAGTGCGAGCAGATCATTCTAGTCAGGGAAGAACTCTGGTGTTTTTCGAGAGTTGGTGTCGTGTTTAATTGATTAGCGTTACTAGTTTATCTCACTTTGCCAATTAAGTGTGCTGTCAAAGATTTATATCCATGGGTAAGGTAAGGAGATGGTGATGTTTAATTTCCTATCTGCATTTAATGTTTTATCCATGTCTCCAACTATTATATAAATACTTTGAGATATATAATAGAAAATAAAATAAAACAAAATATAAAAAATTAAACCATCAATAATTAATCATGATGTATAGTGATATACTAAATAAATTAAGAGACATATAATAGAAAATAAAATAAAACAAAATATAAAAAAAAATAAAACCGTCAATAATTAATCATGATGTATAGTATATACTATAGAAAGAAACATGGAGAATCGTCAAAAAATCCAAAAGCAAAAAAGAAATCAAAGCAACTTTTCACAGGGTAAAATTTCCTATGCTAAAAAAGAAAAAAAAAATGCTTACTACTAAAAGTTTATTTCTTAACATGACTTTGCTACAATGGGTTCGGATTTTCTTGTAGCTGTAAGAAAATAAGAGTAATACGTAGAATACATCATGGTAGGCTTCAGATTGAGTATTTGATATCGAAGAGTTGGTTCCACTCTAAATTTTCAGATCCCATTATTTATAAAATGGAGTAAGAAGTATGACCTCATACTCATCTTGTAACCCAATTTGGATAGTGTATAGGTTGTGAGCTGAGCGTCTTGACAGGAGTTTTGGTAAGATAGAAATTTAATTGTATGTTTGGATTGGTTCTATTTGTTCAATTTTTTAATTATCATTTTGATATTATATTTTTTTTGTTTTCAAACAAATATATGTTAAGAAATAGATACTAATAAAAAACGAACAGTTTTACTTATAAACAAACTAAACAAATATGATAAAGATATAATATAGATAAGTTATAGATAAATATCTAATACAAATATGATACAGATAAAAATTAAATAATCCAAATAAACCCTTAAACGATTATTGAATCAACTTTAATGCTGAACACCCTGCTTTTGGGATGATTTTATACGTTACCATTAACTATGTGATATCGTTTATGATATTTCTTTTATATTTAAATTTCGTAATAGCGCAGTGTGTTATTCATTCTAAATTTTATTTTATCCCTCGAGTTTGCAAACTAATAGTATGATGACTTTTATATGAATATATATGTCCAATAAGAATCAGCTCGTAAGTATTTATAAAGTTTGGTTGTTATTAATACCTGTTGAGTTGAATTTTCACATGGAAACATGGGTTCTCTTATCAATGGATCCTTCCGTAGGATCTTCTTGAGTTCAAGTATATATAGATAGGACTCTTTAAGTGTATGAATTTTCCTAAAAAACTTAAAAATAGATAAAGCAGTAACAATTTTTACTTTGGATCCATCATATCAAATTTTTGTAAGTCATTCAAAATATAGATTGAACTCCTTAAACCCTGTTAACCAGTTTAATTGAACTTGAATCAATTATAAATGTTAATCAAGTTTAAATATAAATAATATTTTCATAAGAAAAAAAAAAGTGTATGTATGATAAATCAAGTTTAGTTTGAATTTGTTTTGTATTATGTCGAGTTGAGTCCCAAATAATTCTAAACTCGATCAACTTCAAGCCAAACTTGAGATTTGAGACTTTGTGTCCCTTGAGCTCAAGCTTCATACTATACTATCTTAATTTGACTCATTTACATCTATAGAAGAGAGTATGTATTTATCACATATTTTGTACATGTGATATTTTCCTAAACATTTAAGAGAGGAACACCCCTGCAGCCAAGTTTGGCAAGAATTGATCTCCTTGCTAAAAAATTTTGCAGCAAAATATTATTTTCTTCCGATAAGGTTTATATGGCGAGAAAAAATAAATAATGCATTTTGATAGTTTTAAGACCTGAGGACATATTATTATTATTATTACGCTCTCAATTTTAACTCCACATACTATTGGTTGTGTAAATAAAATTTTAAATTATCCAAAAATATTAGAAAAGATGGAATAAGTACATTTATCTCCCCAAACATGAGGAAAAATATTTGTTGTCTACAGGACGTTATCCTCATCCTGTCCCAATAAATAAATAATTGATACATGTTAAATAAATCTAAAAAAAATCATCCCTAAAATATAATAAATAATTTCTATCTATATATATATATATATATATATGTGGCAATTATTTATTGACTGAGATAGGATGAAAATAGTATTCCCCATAGATGGATCTAGCACGAGTAGTTTAGGAATTGATCGTCCTATTTCCGGGATCAACACATAGAATGCTTATCATATACCCATGCGTAGTACTAAAATACATTTCCCTACATTTAGTGGGGAAGGATAAAATGAAAGGAGTGCCTACTAAAGAAGATTGGGAGTATGTACATAGCATTTTGCGATTTTTGATGTATTTTTATGATGCTTTAGTGAATATATCTCGCTCCCTTTATGTTATATATAATAATTTTGTTGATAAAATTTTAGGGGTTGGTTATGAAATTAGGGAAAGCAAATTTTCATCCCAAACCCGACATCTGTGTGTTCCAAACACGTTCCACAAAGGCCTTTTGTAGACTAAATTTGGAAATTTTAGTAGTGGTATGTGAATATTTCGCAATCACCGTGCTAAAACAATGGAATAATATTTTCCTAGTCAATTCCTATAGCCAATATTCACAATCACCGTGCTAAAATAATGGGACAATTTTACACATTTCAGTATCACCCAAAGCTGTCAACGTGATTTTCGATAAAATGGCTCCTTTGATCGCGCACCATGAAAAATTAACCTCAAGTGGTGGACCTCATCTACAAATTTTCTCCACTTCCAATTTCCAACTATTAGCTTAGTGTTGCTTTATAGAGATTGATGGAGCCATGCATTTTTCTGGCCAAACAAAATATATATCTGTATAGCCTTAGATTAAAGTGCTTGGGGAACACCCTTTAGTGAGTGTGCGTTAATGGGCAGCTATAGGCATAAGCCGTCTAATTGTCAGTTACTAACATGCAAAACAAAGAATCATCTTGCTCTTGTACAACGTTGTTTTGTGGACTAGACAATTAGCTAGCTAGCTCTACTCATAACTTATAGGCGTGAAAATTATCCTTCATCGAATCCTTAAATAGTTGAGTAAGAATTTTGTTGGCGTAACTTTATAAGTTATGGTTCTAAATGTTTAAAACATACGCCTATTGTACGAGGTTTTTTTCCCCCTCTTTTTCCAGTGGATTATTGTAACATCAAGGAGGATACGCATATGAGTCATCCTAATAAGAGACTATATGGACCCTAAATCTACCTATTCCACAATTTCTTTTGTATGGTATCCTGCACCCATTATATAATATATAGACAATACATATGATTGGATTTGAAAATCATAATAATTATACAATTTATAAAATATAGCTGTCTCAGCCAACTATGTGCAATCAAATTTTGATTAGTTACATTGGCTTGAATTTGGAGATGTTGGAATTGGATTCAATCTTCAAATTCCTTATTGTAATTTTCAAATTTGGTATAGGCTTGGTTTGTCTGGAGCTCAATTTCAATGAGCTAAACCTAATTTTTAAAATATTTGTTGCTGGGTAAAATAGAAGATATGGGACCTCATATCAACCCATTTGTAATTTTTCTTGTACAGCATTCTATGCCCAATATGCAAAATATAGCTAATAATGCATAGTTTGATCCAAAAACTATATATATTATGTTATAAAATATAGCACCCATGGTCAACCTAGTTTGATCCTCACTTTGATTACATTGGCTTGAATTCAGACTCATCGAAGCTCAACAATGTATAAAGGTAAATTAAAAAAAAAAAAAAAGATTGAGCTCAAGTTTCATATTCTTTACATGAATTAGAGTTCAAACCTATAATTTTTAAACTCAATAAAAGCTCCGTTTATCTTAAGGTTAATGATTTATCCAATAAACATAATCCACATGCAACCCTAATATTATTACACAGTTTATCAGCAATCTTTTATCAAAGCCCCAAATTAATATCAAAATGAAAGGTTTATTAATTGATTAATGACAAAAGATATAGTGCAAATTAAACACAAATAAGAAATGAGAGACGAAAATTAAGGAATCAAAATAGAATTCTTCATCAAGCTAATCATATCAGCTTCCAAGTTTTAGTTTTTCCCTTGACTATATGTGGTGATTTCATGTCCCAAATTTCCTTTTCCCAAACCCTAATTCAAGGTCTGACTTTACTTTCTGCTCCACAATCAGGTGTTCATAATGAAACAATACATATACGTATACATATGTATGTATGTGGCAATTCAAAGTAAAGCTTAAAACATTTCTTCCAAAACTAGAAAAAATAAATAATAAATAATAAATATGAACTCAAAAAGGAACTATTGCTTTTATGTGATCCCATTTACATGATCTAAAAAAAGTTAAAAGAAAAAATAATAAAGCAGCATCATAGCACATTTTTGTGATTTACACTCCAAAATCATATACCAGAAACCATCCAAATTGATCTACGTTAACTATGAAAGAACTTCAAAATTAAAGCAGACCCCTCAAGCTTTAATTTAAATAATAATAATAATGATTAATAATAATTAAAAAAAAACACAACAAAATGCACAATAGATATAAAAATACTATATCATCATTATTATTATTTTATGTTCACGAAGGTGGACCATATCCTCCCGGAAGATCCGGCCATTGTCTCGGGTTTAATGAACTCCCCACCACGCCACTACTGTCACTGTCCGGACCACCACCGCCGCCGCCACCAGCAATACCACCACCACCAACATGATGACCACCCCACAATTCAATAGAATCCGATACTTCAGAGTTAGTGAAAAGCTGTTGCTTTTGGTGGTGTTGACTTGAATCATAAGAACCACCAACAATAGTATAATTAATATTATTATTACCACTAAGCGCACTAAAGTAGCCACCACCACCCCCACTTAGCCCATGATGGTGGAGTGAAGTCATCGCCGCCAAAGACGACAAAAACGATCCACTACCACCACCGCTGCTGCTGCCGCCGCCGCCGCTTCCCATAGGATAGTAGGGAGAAGCCAAATCGGGCCCTAACCCTAATGAGGAATCGAGATTTATTGGGGGCTGTGGGTGAATAGCTAGAGAGGTGATGACTTCACTGGCAGTGGTGATGGATGATGGTGAGGTGCAGGAGGAGGAGGACGGGGTGGATGACGATGTTTTGGTGCGCTTTCCTTTCCTGCAACCGCCACCGACGGGGACGTTCCTTAGGGTTCCACCTTGTGTCCAATACCTTCTACAGGTCTTGCAGAAGTATCGCGGCTGCGAGAGGCTGTAGTTGTTGTAGTAACAAAACTTTGTGTTCATGGACTCGCACCTTGGACACTTTTGAGGTTGGTGCACTTGCTGCTGCTGCTGATTGCGTAGACCGTCCGATGATGATGACGATGATTGTACGATCATCGGTGGAGGGTTTAGTAACCTAGTATGATCTTGATGATGATGATGATGATGATGATGATCTTCGTTTCCTCTCATATTATTACTGTTTTCTTGCTCCATTTTTTTGAATCTATTTTTCAAACTCTATAGGTACTTATTATCTACTTCTGTATAAATTTATAGATATAAAAGATATGCATGAAATGAATTATGGGTAATCAATGATGTTTTGAAACTTAGGGATTTTGAAGAATCTAGGGAAAATCCATGGAGATTGCATATACCAAATGAAAAACCCTAAACAAAATCTGACAGGATTTTACATAATTAATCAATGGAGGGTTTGGGAGAGAAATACCTGATTTTTGTACAAAATTAGGAGAAGCTGATGTGTATGGACGGAGATGAAACGTGTGGCCGAAAAGTCCACTGTGTGAGTGAGAGAGAGAGAGAGAGAGAGAGACTGGAGAAGGAAAATAAATAGTTATACGATGTTGTTTTGTTTTAGGTTCAGGTTAAAGTGGACATGACACCATAAAGAGAGTTTTTGCTGTTCGTCAAACTATACTGGCCGGGAAGGAAAACTATTACCTTGTTTCGCGTACATTTATGTAAGAAACATATTAATGGACCATTACGTGCAACGTATACGACACTAATACAATTTTTACGTGTACGTTGGTAAAACAAATAGTTTTCAAAATAATTATTACAATTCGCAATTAGCATATTATATATATATATATATATATTATTATAGATGATGTATAAAATCTAATGAATCTGTTTTCACATTTATCATATAGATATGGCATAGTGTGTAACTAATAAAAATTTGTTATCCGACATTTGCTATCTTATTGGTTCTCATGAATAAACATCTAACAGATATCATGAAGTACTTTCTTTATTTTAGGAATTTTTTACTTTTTTTAATTTATTTGACACGTATCAAATATTTATTCGCAGGGACGTAATATAGCCAGTAAGTTTGAGCCAGTATACTCCTTTTTGTGTGTAGCATATTTGTAGAAGCATGTATATTTAAAGGTCAAGATATATATATATATATATATATATTTGACATATATGGTTATTGGTAAGGGTACAAATGAACTAAGCTGGTTCATAAACTACTTTAGTTCTATTCAATGTTTATCCAAGCTTCATTCAAAAATAGTCGAATTGAACTCGAACTATTTGAATAGTTTATCGAGTTGAACTCGAATTTTATATGTTTAGCTCGATTAACTCATGAGCCTAATTGAGCTCTACGAAGTTCGAGTTGAGTATAAGTATTAATGAAATTCGATTGGAGTTTACATATTGATATTATTTTTATTAGAATTAAATATACATTTTAATCAAGCCTAAATGAGCATAATCGAACTGAGTTCGAGATTATATAGTGTTATTTCGAGCTAAACTTGAACTTAAAATTTTAGACTGAATCGAACTTGAACCGAGGTTGAGATTTGAAATCTCAAGTCGAATTCAAATTTAAGCCCGGCATTGTACTGTCTCAACTCGAATCATTTTCAACCCTAGTTATTAGTAGATAATATTAGGAAAATGAATTCTCTTAATTAATATATATTTTCTCAATTTTCCCCAATCCATCCTCTTAATTTGCCACCATGTGTTATTAATAGAGTTACAAATGAGCCAAGCTGCTCATGAGCTTGGCTCAAGCATGATTAGTATACAAGATGAGCTTTAACTTAAAATAAAGTTCATTTATCTAAACGAGCAGAACTCAAACTTAGATTTAGGCTTACGAACCCGCTCATGAACATGCTCATTTAAGCTCATGGATAGGCTTACGAGTAGCCTCATGAACAAACTCGTTAGCAGATTTCTGAGTTTTATATTTATGATAAATTAATTTATAATTAAAGCAATAAAACTAATTATGTTTAATATATATGCATATATATTTAGTAACTTTTATATATTATTTAAGATTCAAAAAAATATTTGAAAATGAACTATTTAAACAAGTCATGCTCGAGCTTGATAAAAGCTTGATAGACTCAATAAAAAGCTTAACTCATCTTGAGCTTGATCTGTAAACGAGTTAAGCTCAAACTCGAAATAAAATTCGTTTAGTTAAACAAGTTGAGATCAAACCTGAATTTTAGGCTCGATAATAAGTTTGGCTCCAACTTAAGCTTGATAATTTTTAAACGAATTGAGTTTTAGCCTTTGAAACTTGACTTGTTTGTAGTTCTAATTATCAATATATGGGATTGTAAGATTTAAGATAACGTTATTACAATATCACAAGTATTCTAAAACCCTAAATGATCTCAACCATTCATTTATAAATTAAATAACGATAAGAAAAGAAACCTTAGGAGATCTAAGTGATGTTTTAATAATACACCAGACTTTAGCAGCATTAATACAAAGTTACCGGGAAAAAACTTTTTTTTTTTTTTGGATTAACATATTTAGTACTTGAGTTTCATTTTAAATGTACAAATTATAAGATAATGAATTTGATCCCCATCAAAGTTTTTATATTTATTACTATTATTTCTCCAACTCTATAAATTGGGCAACACTTTTAATGAATAAAAATGTGATACATGTTAAGTAACCGATATAAAATTAAAAACTTAAACAATTAGACAATCCATTAAATACATATTATATAATTAAATAATTAATTAATCAATTTAACTCCCAATAATTTTTATGTATGTATTAATTGGTAATTTGCTTAATTGATGATTCATTTTTCTAATTTTTCATTAAAGAGTAACTCCATAAACGAAGTAACTTTATTTGTTAAGATAATATTAATAAATATGAAAACTTTAAATATGCATCAAATGACTATTTTAAAATTTATATAGTTTAAATAGCAAAGGTAATGTTAACCCTTTAATTTTTATATGTTTATCTTTTCTTGGGACTTGCAATTTCTTTAGAGAAGATGAAAAAGTCCTATTTGAAAACCTCTTAACTGTTCCATAGGACATTTATTAACGAATTTTTTTAAGATAAAAAATTCATTTTTTTTGTAATTTATGTTTTTATTTAAATATGATCTATTCTAAAAATATGAAGAGATTTTTTTTTTTTCCACTCTTACGAGTACACTGTATGTTGATTGGATAATTGTTACTCTTTAAAATGAATTTAGCGGTATTGGTATGCTATGTAAATTAATTAATAATACATAAATACTAAAAATGACTCGGACTACGACAGTCTTTCTGAAAATCTGAAGGAAGTTTTTAATTTAATAAATATAACTATCATATTTTAAAAAAAATTATTACTAATTGCCTACTCTACTATTCTGTCCATACAGTGTGTGTATTATAAATTATTATTTTTCATCATTTTAATGGAATCCGTGTTTCAGTTGGCGGTGACATCATTCGTTGCTATTTGGAAGCGACCACGCGCGTCACACGTTTGAAAAAGACAGCAACATCCTTCCTAGTACCTAAACTTAGATAAGGCCAGGGAGTTCGTGATCCTTTGTGGGCTCTGCCGCTTTGTTGCCCCGCATTAAACAATCTTAGTGAAAGGCTTCATAAAACGTTTTGAGGAGATTGCAGCAATGGGCTTTGTCGGTCAATCCATGACATCAATTTCCGTGAAAAATCGGCTTTCCCCATGTCTTTGTGGGCTCTGAAGTTTGTTTGTTACGTACTCATTCCTTATCCAGGGCTCAGCCTCTATCCCGTGGACAAAGGAAAACAACAAACATTTTGAATCTTAAACTGTTTTTGGCAATTTTTAGAAGTGGAAGTTTTTGCCATTATTTGAGTATGAAAGATGGAAATAAGTGAAAATGGATGAAAATAGGCGAGGAATATGACCAAATTAACCATCCATTATTTTTATTTCTCTCCACTTTTAAGGACATTTTTGTAATTTCTCCTTAATGCCACTCTCATCCACTAATTTCTCACCAAATTTGGAGAGAAAATATTGTACCTTTCAGGCGCAAACAATCCCTTTCTACCTTTTCAAAATAGCTAAACGTCTTTTTATCTTTCCATTTATGTAACCTTCTCTTGGTTTCTTTATATTTCCACTACCAAGTACAAGTGTTAGTTGCATCTAGAAAGTGTATTTTTCACCATGAATGATACCATTTAAATGTAAGGCAACCACCGATAATATAGTTCAGGCGCTGGCTTGAAACCATGGTTCAACAGCAAACTCAAGTTCCACAAATAAAAGAACCATAAAAGAATAATTCATAAATGAGTTTCAAGAACCAACTTAACATATAGTTTAAGGTTCCATTCCCTTATCAACGGAATTGAAGCATCAATCAATAGAAGTCATTATGATTTTGTTTTCTTAAATTACCCATGCATATTGTAAGCGAATAACAAAGAAATATGAAATTTTCAACACTAACTTCATCATATCTGAAACTTTTTTAATAATATTTTTGGATCATGAATCACCTCGATAAGTTTAAAGAAGTTACATTTAATAGCAGATAGATACAGACCTATCAAGGGATGGTTATAACTCATCTAGTATGACAAGTAAATAATCACTACATTGAAAGAAAGATTAAAAAATGAAAAACAATATTTAAGAATCGGTTTACTTAACCTGGTGTGTGGAAAGAAGGGATAAAAATACTATATATCCTTTTATTTAACTTGTCTCTATTGTTACGACAGAAGGGTTTTTCCATCGAGCTGACATACAACTCCATAATCTATTATGATTCTTGTTTTATCTCTTTTAGTTTCATTTGTAGAGCTTAATTGATGTGAATATATGAATTATAAGTCAACTTATAATCATAGATCAAGTAAGAGACACTCTTTAGGATTTTAGTATTAATTAAAAAAGAGATATGATAAATCTCACTCATAAATTATACTCTTTGCAAAAAAAACTAGCCTGGATATACTTGTTAGATTTAATAAGACTTGCAAATTAAGCAAACTAAGTGTTCATTCAGATTACATTCTCCAAAACAATTATTAAGGTTGTAACGTCTTAACCTTCAAATAAAAATAAGCTTCCTAATATAGCTTGGAAACATAACAAAGGAAAACACTTGTCCAAATAAAATAAAAGCATGGAATTGAAGTAATGCAATAAACTATTACGGCAACAGAGTGCCGGAAGGTTACATCTTAAATATCAGTGTTTAGTCCTTTAAGATTAGTGTGTCTAATCCTCCTAAAACATAAGTTTTGCAACTATGATTGTAAGCTAAAGATGCATCAAACATGCTTTTGTGGTGGCACTTAGTCACATCAATGAGACTGTTAAATCCAAAAAGCTTTAGGAATAGGCAAATTGCAAGGTGGCAATCGAGTTAAACTATTTGCTTAATTCTTTCAAATTAATAATGGTTAAGAAGTAAATTAGAAGGATTTAGCAAATTAACTTAATATAATTTATTGTGCATGCATTGACTTTGAAATCAACAAGGAAAGAACTTCTGTTTTTATTAAAAGACTTATTAGTAGACTAATAGATCACTTAGGAACATGTATTACCAGTGCCAAATTTGAAAAAAATACCCAAAAATGATGGATTATTTTGTGAAAGAATTTTTGGTCTTATAAAAAGTGGAATTTTTTACTTTGGAAATTATCGAGAAAGAGAAAGGTTTTAATTTTCCTTATCAAGAAAGAAAGGCTACTTAGGCATACGAATTTTATCTTCATCAAGGTTAACTCAGATGTGGCTTACCTCTTTTCAAGTATAGATTATTTTGTGAAAAAAATTTGTCCTATAAAAAGTGCTTAACCCTTTCTAATTCTACTAAAAAAAGCTCAATCCTATAAGAACTCTTCAGAGGGAAAAACCAATACACTCCAAAGAATATTTATTTCCATAATCTCATTGTTTTTTTAATTGGCAATAATTCGGAAAAGAGAGGTAAGGTAAGAGGGGGGTCAGGGCTAGCACCAACTTGATATTTCGACATTATAACCACAACTAAGAGCTTTATATCTAATTGTATTACTGTTTGGAATTGATTTCTTCCCCATCCCAAATTTGGAAAAAAAAAATACTATGCAATCAACAACAACAACAACAACAACAATAATAATAACCACATCATTAATATATTTATAGTAAATTTACAATTATTCCAAATTAAATTATAAAATTAAAAAAAAAAAAAAAACAATCTTCACAATGAGAATTAACATACAACATTATTTCTTTTATTTATCTATTAAAATCAAGAACCCAAGGAACCAATCCCAAATCTAACGACACCAATAATTCAAGATAAACAAACCAACAAATTTAGCAAACTGGTGCAAGAAATTACAGTAGCAGTTTATAGTTTCTAGTGTTGGTGTTTTTTTTTTTTTTTTTTTTTTTGAAGGAAGAAGGGAGCACTAATGTTGGAGAGAACAAAAAATGAATTGAAAAAAAACATACAAAGTAAAACAGAGGTGTTACAACTCTAAACAGTTTGCTTTCTATTTGATAATTGAAATGCGAAAAATTGAAATAACATGCCCATTAATATAGGCTTACAAAGTGATGAACAGATAGAATTTTAAGCAGAAAATAAAGCATCTAAGTAGACCACTATCCCACTAATGTAAAAGCTGAAAAATAGGACTGTTGACAACAAATTTTGAATCATTCTCCAACATCTAATTTTGCAGTCAACATAACCATATAGTCACAACACCCTAAAGTTAAGACTTATGCAAAAGAGTGAAAAAAGCAACAATAGCTTGACATGAGATTCAAAGATCTTCTTTTTAGTTTGAACTAAGGTTTTTCTTAATCGTTTCCCAATTAAATTCAAAATGAAACATTCACTTTACTTTCAAAATCAATTGATATAGCAAACGAGTGAGTTTTCATTGGATTAGTTAAGCTAGTGTTTAGGAAATTGAAGATAGGAAGTGGTTGTTCAAAGAGGAGGCATTTTAGAAGTGCTAAAATAGTGCCTGGTTCAGGTTAAATTGGGGAAAAAATAATTAGCCCGAAAAAATTAGCCTTTTTCTCTTTTTTTTTTCAAAAAAGAATGGATGAGAGAGTGAGAGAGAGAGAGAGAGAGAAAGAGAGAGAGAGTATAAAAATTATATTAATATCAAAAGTCACCTACTAAAATCCCACTGGTTGCAAATTCCATCTTCACTAATGGAAGTGAATGGAGTTGGTATAAGTATGAACACTAACTATAAACCTTGAGAATTTTTATACTAATAGAATTACAAATATAAAAAATAGAAGGTCAATATAGAACCTAACAGAGATCCTAGAATAAAACTAAAAGTAATAATGAACCTATATATAACTTCAAATCCTAAAACTAAGTTCATTAATTAGTAACAGATACCAAAGACAAGATTTCCTAGTGAGTATCGAAAACTCAAAGTATAGAAATAATTAAGATAAGATTTCAAGATGATTAAATAGTAAATAATCAATGAAGCTTATAATTAGAAAATGATAATTTAAGGATGAATTGTTAGGGTTATAAATACACAATGGAAATAAAAAAAGATTTATAACTAACAATCTAGACTCTAAATAAATGTTTAGATTATACCATTATTCTAGTTAAAAAATTCTGAAGCTCTTAGAGATTGAAACAAAAATTGGCCTATTAAGCTTAGAAAACCCTAATCACGTGAGATAAAACCCTAAAAATAAATAATCGCGTAAACTTTAACGTACAATTAGAACTCAAAGATAGTCTAGAAAATTTATAGAAGCATTAAATAAATTTTTTGAGATAGAATTCATAAATAACTTATGTATTTATACATGTTTATCTCGATAAACATCTTAAAATTAAGATAATTAAATAAATAAATAAAATTATAATTTTAAGTGTGCAAATTTGGTACAAATGGTGCAAATTGTGGCTAATAATTGTCCAAGTATCTCAGCTAAAATTTGCAACACCATTGGGTCAATTTGAACCAAGGAAAGTCAAGGTAAGAGGAGATTTATACCAATCAAACTTGTCCAACAAAGCAACTCATTTAATGCAAAATTTATCATGCAAACATAAGTTATGTTGTGTTTTAAGAAAAACCAACAAATATGTCAAATTGGTGCAAGAAATTACACTAGCAATTTTATAGTTTCTAGTGTTGGTGTTTA
The DNA here is from genome assembly GCA_024138025.1 of Combretum micranthum. Classification (NCBI taxonomy): domain Eukaryota; kingdom Viridiplantae; phylum Streptophyta; class Magnoliopsida; order Myrtales; family Combretaceae; genus Combretum; species Combretum micranthum. The sequence continues at coordinate 582,705 of JAMXBD010000012.1, read as the reverse complement.
AAAAAAAAAACAAGAAAAAGAAGAGAGCACTAATGTTGGAAAGAACAGAAAATGAATTGAAAAAAAATACAAAGCGAAATAGAGGTGTTACAAGTTTGAACAGTTTGCTTTCTATTTGATAATTGCAATGCAAAAAATCGAAATAACGTGTCCATTGATATAGGCTTAAAAAGTGATGAACAGATAGAATTTTAAGCAGAAAATAAAACAATTATATAGACCACTATCCCAACTAAATAGACCACTATCCCTACTAACGTAAAAGCTAAAAAATAGGACTATTGATAACAAACTTTGAATTATTCTCCAACATCTAGTTTTGCATTCAACATAACCATATAATCATAACTATCTAAAGTTAAGAATAATGTAAAAGAGTGAAAAAAGCAACAATAGCTTTAAATCAGATTCAAAGATCTTCTTTTTAGTTTGAACTAAGGTTTTTCTTATCTTTTCCCAATTAAATTAAAAGTGAAACATTTACTTTACCTTCAAAATCAATTGATATATCAAACGAGTGAGTTTTCATTAGATTTGTTAAGCTAATGTTTAGATAATGGAAGGTAGGAAATGTCCGTTCAAAGAGGAGGCATTTTGGAAGTGCTAAAATAGTATTAAGTTCTAGTTAAATTGGGGAAAAAATAATTAGCCAACAAAATTAGCCTTTTTCTCTTTTTTTTCGTCAAAAAAGAATGGATGAGAGAGAGAGAGTACAAAAATTATATTTCTATCAAAAGTCACCTACTAAAATCTCATTGGTTGCAAATTCCATCTTCACTAACGGAAGTAAATGGATTTGGTATAAGTACGAACACTAACATCCGAAAAAAGTTTAATTAGATATTCAAATTCTTAGGTAAAAAATTCACCTAAAATTTAAGTTGAAAAGTCACCTAAAAAATGTGACATTATTTCAAATTATGGCCTTTTATTTCTAAACTGATGGATTTGATTAAACATCTAATTTAATCTTTCTAGAGTTCATATCAGTTTACCCAATTTATGCACTTCTCTACTAATGAATGTGTTGCTCTTTAGCGGACTGATGTGCTTCTCTCTAGGCATAGTAAATGGGCCGTGCCCTGCCATCCACATGCTAAATTTTGCTTTCTTTGCATGTCGTGTGCTTTTGCGTGCTTGGCCTATTCGTGTTTACGTGCCTTATGTGCCATGCTTTGCGTGTTTTTTTTTTCAAGTGATGTGCTATGCCGACCCATTTATTTGCATGTCGTGTCGTGTGCCTTTAATCGGATTCGATTTTCACACAGTTTGTATGATTTTTTATTTATATGCTTTTTTGTCTCGAGTTTTTCTTTCCCCAATGGGTTATCAACTTTTCAAATTTTTGAATAACTATAATTTCTTAGACATCGAAATCCAGATCAAAGCAAGAAAATTTTTGTTAACTATAATTCATTGAAAAGTTTTTTCGACATTCATTGATTTGACATAAGCAAAGCTTTTTGTTAATAATCAAAGTGGGAAAAGTTTTACCGTTTAAGGCTTCGTTTGTTTCGTGCAAAGTATTTTTCAAAAAAAGAATTTCGGTATTTATCAGTGTGTGTTTCAATAAAAACCTCTTTTAAGTGGAAAACTAAATCCGATGCGTAGAAAATATGGTCCTGTTAAAACTTATTTTTCTTATGTAAGATGGAAAACAACTTTCCATTCTCAAAACCGATAGTCATTTTCTGTATCTCCATCTCAAAAATAAAAATCACCAATTCACACGCAATATTTATAAGTGTACTGTAAATATCATGCCACTTCTTATGGTTGGATAAGTATGACAAGATTGACCAAATATAATTGCAGCCTTTAAATATATATTTGATATTCTTTAATGTTAAAATAATGCCATTAACTTCAAGTAAGTTTTCTCCCTGACTTGTTTATTTTTCATTTGATTTGTTTCTTTTTCTTGGTCATTATTATTCTTTATTTTCCTTATTTATTATGTAAGTAACAACATGTTAAGAATAATATTTTTTTTCCTTTAATAAGGATGATATTAGAAACCTTAAATAAAATGAAATAAAGTATTAATATTTTTTTTTTTCAGTTGCCTTCTCGTATGAATAATTTGGAATTGCTATATTCAATGGTGTAGCAATTAAAGCAGCTAGATTGTCATGCATCAAAAGGGGGTCTCATAGGATTAATCTAAAGTTATCATACCACGTGTGCACCCGTAATATAAGAACCATCTTGTAAGTTAGAGTGTACAATACTCTACTTACTTATTAATATCTATCATCTAAATGATATATTATATTACTGGATTTCAACTATGGAATCCGACTTTCCACTTTCTATCAAGATCATAGAGAATCAGTATCCCCTACCAAATAGTGAAAATGGGATTTCAAACTTACAACGGGCAAATTTCAATTATTATACAATTTATCTAATTTACATTCTAAGTTTATCATAACCTACATTTCTATCTTCAATAAGGTTTGTTGGGGAAGCTCTCTTCACATATTCCTAGCCCAATCCCAGATAGTATTAATCCTGCACAAAAATTGTTGGGGGGTAAGCGAACCACAAGCTCAATGAGATAACTTGAATAGACCATACATCAAACAAAAACAAACAAGGTTAATGAACAAATGTATATCATGCAACAATCAGTCATATATGCAAGTACAAGTTGGATAACCAGAATCTAAACAATATGAAAATTTATACCCTCCATCGGTGTTGGAAGGAAGCCATGAAGAGCGATATACAGTGACCAGGAGAATCAAAGAACCAAGGAAGAATGGGTACAATAAACTCTCATAAATTACTTTAAAATATTTCACTCTTATCCTTGGAACAAAGAAACACCATTAAGTATTAGCCATTTCATGTCGATACCACAAGTGGTGTTCCTTCGATACCAGTTAGTTCCCGTGGAACATAACAAAACAAAGGTGCTCCTGGAAGAACTAGGAAAAAGTCATCTAAAAAAACCAGGCGCATCATCAGAGAACCGAAATGCTAATACAAGCGGGGTCATCGGTCCTTTTTAAAATGCAATATATGCATATAATATAATGCATGTTCATTTTCATTTTCATTTTCATTTATGGTACCAGTAGTTTTTAGTCAAGTTTAAGGTGATCATACAATTCACAGACGATTATCAACATGCTTTATGCAATATTTATCATACAATAGAATTATCACTTATTATGATAATTTGGCATTCAAACATACACCAATCATCATACATTATACCCAATCCCGCATGCATATCAGTTGATTATATATTATTAAAAATGCAATCATACTACGAGCATAAGCAATGTGATAAAGTCAAAGTTACTCACATGTTGTCCTCGTTTAATTGTCGTGATAAGCTATTGAAAGTCCAAGAACTATTCTATTTTTCCTATAAAATAAGATAGCAAATATCTATTACTATACTATTATATATATAATAGTATTGACAATATTCTTTCAAGTCATAATTATCAATTCTAACATATTTTTAGTTATTTAGTCAGGATCTTTATAAATTATATTCATTTAGTAAAATTGTAAAATTTTTATTTTTATATAAGAGAAATCTTCCTAAATTTATAAAATATTTTGGGTTGTAATTGATAATTTTGTTATTAAGCTTTTTCTATTTATGTGATCTTTTTAGTATAGTTACCTTAAGGTAATTGATATTTGTTATATATTATTTATTTTCAGTTAGCTTTTCTTGATTTTAATTTACATCTATATTTTATTTAAGGTGTTTTCTTTAAACTAAGTTCACTTAAGTTTCTTCTTCCGTTAGTGTTCATATTGATAGTAAATTCTTATTAATTGTTTCTTCGTTTGTCAACCTTAACTGTCTTGAAACTTCTATTATTTATATAGTTACTTTTAGTATTTATTTCCTTAATTATTCTTCTAACATATTCGTAGTTTTCTTAAAGCTTGAATATATATATTGAGTATTTACTAAACTTAAATTTTATTTCATCGAGTAATTAAAGAGTTTATGTTTAATAGTTCAGTATCATCACTATTATTTTTATATCGTTTGTTGGTTTGGTTACTTTACAGTAACTAATATTTATTTTCTAATTTTTAGTTTCATCGTGTTTCTCTTGATTCGATTTCAAGTTATCATCTATTATTTTTAGGAATCACATTATTCGTAATTTTGAGTTATTTTTATTTTCCATTTTTACATGTTTATCTATATAAAATGATTATTGGACAATTTTCATAATCTAATTATTTTATCTAATTAGCTAAAATGTCTTTTAGTTGTAAATGGTTATTAAAATATAGTACTTAACAATTATTTTAAGCTTGCTAGTCTTAAAATTATTTTTATTTATTTATTTATAATATTTTTACCTTCTGCTGCTGCTGTTGTTGTTGTTGTTGTTATTATGAACATATTCGTTCCAGGAGAGATTTTACACGTACGTCGGATCTAATGTTGTCAGTGTTGAGTCTTGAAATGCCGATGTTCGTGTAAAATTTACGTGATTTGAGTTCCAAGGAACGCTGGCTTCAAATGCTACAAACGTTACAACGTACGCTGACTTCAACATCATTGGCATTGAACTCCAAATGCCGGCATTCTTTCAATTTTACGTGTTTTCAAGAATTATGTAGCATCTATTCCATAGAACACCACCTCAATACAGCTGGCGTATCCCTTTATGCCGCCGGCACTGAGCACATACACGACCGGTATAGGGCCGGTGTTGTCACTGTTCATTATCTTCTTCGTTTTTCTCCGTTTTGAACTTACTTTTCTTAATTTATTTATATATTATACTTGTGTTTAAACTTCTTGTAAGTGTTTTTTCATGCTTTACAGGTATCACACATGATATATCAATACATATAATATCTTATAATCATCATACTTTATGATTTCCTAGCTTCTACATATCATAATACATACATGGAGTTTCAAGATTAGATTTATTTTGTTCGAGTTGTTATGATGTTGGTAGATCCTTCTCCAAGCTTGGCACAAATCCTAAGTTAATAGAACATTATTTGTGCTAGGGTTTAACATGTAAACTTAGCTCAAAATGAATTTTATACTTACCTTTCTTGCTCATTTCCTAAGTTTTGAAGCTTGTTTTAACGAAGTTGAGTTTTGTGTACTTGTGTTGTTGTTTTTATTGTTGTTTTGGTGCACAAAAATAGTGTGTTTGTGTCAATGCTTTGGTTGTTATCTTGTCCATTATGAATACGTATATATAAAAAACTATGGAGACAACAATCTAACATTTTCGGCCAAGAAGACAGCCAATTTTCTTCCACTGATTTCTCTTTGTTTTGCATGAATTTTAATGCATTAAATGTTGTTGCTGAGTTGAGGAGTGTTGATTGGTGTTGTTTGTTGAGTTGTGGACTTTGTTAGAGCAAATTTGGGGCAAGTGGCATGAAATTTCGGTTAAAGAAAAAATTGAACAATTTCCATCCGTAATTGTCCCTATCCCACCAAATGTATATGTATATATTAATATAATAATATTTTAGTTAATTAATTATTTTAGCTTTAGGGTAGTTTATTAAGTTAAATGGGTACAAGTATGTTAGTTATTTAAGAGTTCTATTTCTAGAAATTCGTATAAAGTTTCTACAAATTTTCAAGGTTACTTTTGAGTTCAATTTTGAGTTAAAGTTTACACAATTAAGATTTTATGGGTCTGGTAAACTAAATTAGGATTTTAGTTCCTATAAGCTCAAAATTTTCTAACTAAAATAATTGTTTGATCTAATTATTTTTATGATGTCTAGATTATTAGTTATGGATCTGTTTTTGTTTCTATTGTGTATTCATAATACTAGCGGTTCATATTTTGGTTATCGTTTTATAATCAATAGGTTCTATAAAGGAGTTGTCTTTTATTGATTTTGAAATGTAGAGCTACCTTTTTAACTATATCTTGAGTTATTTGCTTAAGATACGAAATATTGTCTTTAGTATCTATTAGAGTCAAATAATTCTTTATTCGAGTTTTTAAGTTATAAATGAGTTTATTACTACTTATAAGTTTGTTCTAGGGTTTTTATTTGGTCATATGTTTAATATCTATTTTATATTTACTATTCTATTTATTTTACTAGTTATAAAAATACTCGGGTTACCATAATTAAGTTATGATTTTATTTTCTATAGACTCAAATTTTCTAACTAAGATATTTGTATAACTCAAATATTTAATTAAGGTTTAGATTCTCTAGTATTGATCAGTTTTTTTATCTTTTTGCATATTTTGTAATTCTAATGATTTATCTCTGGACTATCTTTTGTAACTAATAGATTTTAGAAATTACTCGTCTTCTATTGTATTTTGAAATTTATGATTAGCTACAATTATTTGTTGAATTATTGATTATTATCGCAAAATATTATCTTTTATTATTTATGAATTATTTATTCTATTAATAGTAATTTTTCTAATGTTATTTTATAGTCTTAAAATATTAAAGGCAATTTAATAATCATTATATCACTATTAAGATCTTATTTTTCTAAATTTTGAGTTTAAGGAAACTTATTTAAATTTCACAATAACGATCAGTTTATCAGTTGATCATTATTTATTCATACTTTAATAATTTTTAATTTGCGAAAAATTAGGAGTAATTTCTATGACTTTTTATTATAGTTCTTGATAATTCTATATTATATTTTTAATAATTATTATAATTGATTTATGTAAAATTAGGGTGATTACATATATATTATCATAACCTGTGTAAGTTCTTTTGCATCATGAAGTAATAATAGTTCCATGTCTGGTGTAAAATAGAAAAGGTTGAAGAATTGGTTTTTTGTTATATATTTTTATAATTTTGAACTATGAAATTATACAAGAACTAAAAAGACTCTATATAAAAACTTTTTAGAATTCCATCACCATTTATCATTGACTTTTTGGCTAGAGGATTGTAAATAACCACAAGCAAGACAAATGATGATGAAAACAAGTCCACAAATTTGTCCAATAATATATGGTAAAATGTATGCATGGACTTCAATTTTTTAAAAGTCGAGTACTTTCCTTATTAAAGTAGATACATTGCCACGTTCAGTCAATATAAATATATATATATATATATATATATTACCATATGACGAATGATGTATTTTCTTTACTAATATGAAACGAAAGTATTTTTGAATAACAAATTTATCATACCACTTGTATATAAGATATCAAGCAATGCATAAAAGCACTATAAGTGCTTCATTTGTTAATGTAATTTCCTGATATGAGATAATGGTTTAATGTAATGAGACATTTGCGTTGGAGTTCATTTTTCATATGTATTATTTTATGTTTTGATCTCATAAAAATTATCACGTGTATATGTGCACCCAATATTTGTAAGATGGAATAAATAATTATTTTATTACTAGATAGTATATGATTGAATCTCCTTTGTCAATAAAATAATAACAAGTAGAAGATAAGTAGAAAAGGGATAAATATTTACCATGTTAATGATAAAATGAATCTCCCCCTCTTGATTTGGAAGAAGATGATGGAAATGGTGTAAATGGATAGAAAGAAAAATCTTTCAATCCATATAACCAACATTCACCTAAGAAGCGAAAACTCGGTAGTGAGACATTTGAGAACAAAATGCTGGATGATATTAGTGAGGTAGCTGGACCAATCAAAGAACTGAGTAAGGACAAATTGGATGTGCAAAAGCTTTTATGATGAGGGGATGAAGATGGAAGAATTTTGATAAAATTACTTTGGCACTAATATTTGATTACTTGGTTGAAAATGAAAAGATTGCAAAAGCATTTTGGTCAAAAGTGATGAACTTCGACACATATGGATTGATGGTTTCATCAAAAGACTTTAAGGCACAATTATTTCTAGTGATTTGAATTATGTTATTTTCTATTTAATAAAATACTATGACATAAACCTTCCTTTAGTTTTTTTTTTTATGGTATGAAGCTTATGCTGGAATAGTATTATTTTTCTTTTTATTTTATTGTTAGACATTTTTTAGCATCTAGCTTATGGTGGAAAGGTATTATTTTTGTTTTTAAGTTTTTGTGTTGAACAATGTTTAAATAATACAATGGCATTTTATTACCATGAAAAATGCCATCTTCATGGTTTATGCCTTTGTGTTAACTTTAAAATTGCAAATTTATATATATTATGGGTTTTTATTTTTTATTTTTTAAATAACACAAATGTTATATACATTTGAAAAAATGAAGGAGATCCTTGATAGACTATTTAAAGTCGAGAAAAAAAAAAGTGTTATTTCAATATGGCATTAATTGTATTTGATACTTTGTATATAAATTCGTATTGTAAATACAGTATATACATTATATTACATGTTGTATGGAATTTTTTATAAAAGTCTTTCTTAAGGGAAACATTTAATTTTTACCAATTGGATTAAGGAAATTTTTTATGATTTTAAATCTTAACAAGAGATACGTATTAAGATTTTAAATATTTTTTTCATGTCAATGTAATTAACAAACATAAAAAAATGTTTTTCAAAAAATTTCATAAAAACAACCAAGCACTTGAAAATATAATGTTTTCAGAAAATTAATTTTAAGGAAAAATCTTTTCTATTAAAACTATTTTTCCTCGAAACAAACAACACCTAAAATAAACTATTTACTATTTATGCAATAGTAAAAATTGCCCGCCTAAATTTGACAACCGCACCAGAAATTCATTTTCCACTGGAATTTGCTTTCTCCTTTCTTTGATTTAAAAAGATAATTTTCCCTGTAATGGAGAAAGACATGCCAGCTTATTACCATTGTTTTTCCTAAAGATGTCGACTATTTATATTTATATAATTTATTGATTGATAATTCACCCCTACTATCATATAAAGCATGATCTGCATTATTTTTCACTAGGATCATTAAAATAAAAATATAAAATTTATAAACGTGCTATTCTAATAAAGTTCTAATTACATATATCTTATCTAAAACTTTAAAATTAGATAAAATAAACTATAAGAGAAAGTTTTAAACTTTTTTTTAAATTAATATGGGATTTTAGTTCTTTAAAATAGATATACATCATCCATAAGTTTTATTAAGAGGATATATGTATACCAAGTGCTATTTTTAATTGAGATTAATGAACGACAAGACATTTTACTGATTTATAAAAATATAAGACAAAGATTATTATTTTATAAAAATTAAAAATCAATAATCATGTTCCCATAAACCACTATTTTTTATATAGTTATTTTAAAATAAAGGCCCACGTACTGGTTCACGTGCTTTGCGTATCGTGCCGACCCACTTATTTAGCCTACCCGGTGCACGATGTACCCCGTGTGTCGTGTGCCGGCCCACACATGCTCGTGCTTTTGTTCTTTTCCCTCGCATGTCATGCTAGGCCTGCGATCCGCGTGCCGGATCGAGCGTGTTGCAGCCCATTTATCATGCCTATCTCTCTCTTGCGGATAAGAGAGAAAATCATCTTTATCTTGTGAGGGCCTCTCACACCTTTGGGTGTGTTCTTCTATTTTGACACATTATTTATCGTTTTCCTCTATCTATATTGCATTATCCTTATGAGTTTTATGCTCTTTTACATATTAATATTTAGCGAATAAGGACCTTTCCACAAAATTGTCATCATCAAACAACAAACTATCATACAATACATCCTTTAATTCTCTATCACTATCACTACACATTGTCAACAATACATCTATACTTTTTTAGCAATGTTCATTAGTTGCATCCACACCAAGAAACTAAAATTGGCTATGATTAAGGTTATGATCCTCCATTAGTATATAAACGTCTATCTTAATGGACTTGGTTTTTTCTTTTTTCCTTTATCTATCTTGTCCTTTCCCTGAGTTAGTTTTGCTCTTTCTTGAGCCTCTATTGTGTCTTTTATTTTGTGAGATGAATTGTGTTAACTTTTGATGGTCTTTTCACCTGTATATAGTTCAAGGGATTAGTCCGTTTTTTGTACTTATTTGTGCTTTCTTGCTGTTTGAGCAATGATTGCAATGGATAAATGTAACAATTGAAAAGAGCCTTTGTTGTATCAAAAGCTAGATAGTAAAAAAGAAGATTGCATCCAACTGGAGATTAGTGTGGCTAATGTAGAGAAGGAGGGGTATTTGCATGTGGATTGAGTAGTAACGAATAAAGAATTGAATAAATCAGTAGTTGTCCGAGTTCTAGCATGGGAGTACATTGGTGAAGGAATCTTTACGCCAACTGTTTTTAATTAATTTATGATTGCTTTTGATAGTGAGAAAGTGATGAGATTAGAAGTGAATGAAGGTTCATGGTCTATGTTAGGGCATGTTGTTGCTTAGGAAGAATGGAGGAGTGATTGTAATTTAGATGAGATTTATTTAGATGATGTGGCTTTTTGGGTGCAAGTGCATGGATTGAAATTGGACTAGATGAATGATTGAAATGCTAAAATAACTAGTTCGTCTATTGGTATGCTTGTCAAGATTGAACCTGTAAAAAGAGCAAATGGGGTGCACATATGTTTATTGAGAATTCGTGTGAAGATAATTCAAGTTCAATGAGATGCAATTGTATTATGGGATACAACTAGACAGAAGTAGCTAGATCGAACTACCCATTATTGATTGAAGCAATAATTCTAAGTACATGATGATTAATATGTTTTAGGTAAATTATATCGAAATGTCACAATGTTAGGGAAAAAATTCATTTGAGGCCACAACGTTTTGAATAATTCATTTGAGGTCAAAACGTTTAGAGAAGTGAGTCAATTGATGTCACCATTGATACGTGTCAATAGAAAAAAATTTAATTAAAAATAAGAAAATTCACCATGTTGTGACACGTGTTAATTATGTCCCTAATTGACCTACTTCCCTAAACATTATGATCTCAAATGAACCACTCAAAACGCTGTGATATTAAATAAATTTATCCTTAAAAATTGTGACCTACTAATATAATTTATCTACTATGTTTGTATATGGATATACTAATATTGATTTTAGCCTCAAGACGGTAATAATTATCATTTTTTGCAGCTATCTATGTTGTTTACCACTTAATACAATATTTTAAACAAAATTGTATATATTAGCGTTTGTATTATAAACACATATGAAAAGTTTATAGTTAGTACATTAATACTTTTAAACTGTCCCAAATGTGACGTCTACCCATTTAGATATATAGTGAGCTAACTTACCTTTCAAATCAAAGGCATTAGGAAGAAATCAAACATCATTTGTCTTCATCAATGGAAAGTATATATACCAAGTCTTTAACCTAGATGAACTGTTAAGTTTGGTATAGACGACAATGGTTTTACGCATCTTCAGCATCCTAAGTCAATCGCAAAGGCAAGTTCTACGCAAATGGGGGGAAAAAGACATATAGGTATAGCCAACACCACATATACAAAGATCAATGACCAATTGCCAACAGCCCAATAGACCCTCCCTTTTAACAACCCCGCCAAACATAGGTTGCAAAGCCCTAGAAGTCACACCTAGGACCAACAAACAAATGCGTCAAAACAAACAATAAAAGCAAATTAGACAACCCCACCATGTAGCCTCCCCTCATTTTCTTAGTACTCATCCATCTCTCTCTCTCTCTCTCTCTCTCTCTCTCATGTGAGCATTAATCCACAGTTTGGTCTTCTTTCTTTATTTAAGTCAAAAAGAAGCTCAAAAACAAAGTTAGATTCAATGGAAGATGAGTAGGACTACCTTTTTGCATGATTTCTTTTTCAAGCCGATTCAAAGTTACAATAAAAGCAACCTAAATTAAGAAGACTCAAATTGGGTCGCTAAGATCACTTTTAAGCTTCCACTACCAGAATTTAAGTTGGGAGAGCCCTTTTTTTTTTTTTATAGTTCCATTTGAATGGAACTCAACTCACGCGGATGGGGATTGCGCCTACCAATCTTTAAGTCCGTTGGATTCATGACTTACTTATTGAGCAACTTAATTTTTTTAATAGCAATCTTGACCGCTTGACCCTAATGTGGTATACGCCAGAAGTCTGTTTTGCTGCATAAGTTAATGCGGTTGTTAGGGTAAGAAGAACGGCCTTCATAAATATTTACCGTCACGTTTGGTTCATTAAAGAGAAATTGCTCCAATTCCTTTGTTTTGTTATCAGGGGTATATTTGGAAAGGAAAAGGTATTTTTAATGAAGAATAACTATTGAAGGGAAAGAATAGGAATTACTTCTCAATTTTATGTTATATATAAGACATTTATTATGGCAGAACTTTTTACAAATCAAATGAAAAATAACTATTTTGTGATAATAGAGGCAGAATATTAATTTCATTCCTATAAAAAAAAATAGGATGTAAACAAATAATGAATGATTATGAACCACATTTTAATTTAACAATGTGATGATCGAATCCATTGTTAATAATATATTGCAAATGGCGTATTAATACCATTCAAACCATTGGTAAAATTTAAGGAAAAAAAAAAACCGATGCTGTAAATGGCTAGACGTCGCATGGTAGTAATGTCGTATAACCTTATTGCATTAACATTATTTCGTCCATTCAATGGAATGAGTTTAATTTTCCATTCATAATTTATTCGATTAATAAAAGAGAAAAAGATCATCGTTGAGCCTTAAATCTACCCATCATCCATAACCATCGGGTCTATTTGTTTAATAATATTTTTATCATTTTTACATAATATTTTTATCATTTTTAATAAGATGTTATTAATTGGCCAAAAAAAAAAAAATCAGATACTTATTAAAAAATAGATATAATACATATAAATTATAGATACAAATCTAATAAAAATACGATACAGATAAAAATTTGACAATTCAAACAAACCCTCCGTCGAGCTGAAGCCCAATCCAATATTCGAACTCTTTTGTTGAATTTAAACATAAATTTACATTGCTTTGATTTGGCACCCCATATTATCATTACACGTGTACATGAGGAATACATTTTACACACATTAAAAAACCACACAAGAAGTTTCATATTTCAATTTGTTGTTTCTTTTGCCTAAAATGTATATAACCAGCATTTGGAAACTTGCATATGTATCTATATCTATCATTGGGAAAGATCGCTTTCATGTCTTATCCCTTTATAAAATCTATTTTATCTAGGGTTTGAAAAAAAAATGAACAACATAGATATGGTAAAAATTTTCTGAAAATAGCTATTAATCCAATGAAACTCACTTTTCCTATTTTCACATAGATATTTTTATTAAATACACGTATTGGAGGCATATGACTCCCTGAGTCAGCAAATAAATCTCAAGAAACCAACTTCCTTTGCTCTTCTTGTTTTTTTTTTTTTTTTTTAAATTTTTTTAACGCATCATCAATAGTAAAGTGGGAATGAATATTTTCGAAAGATCTCACAAAAAAGTCGGAAGAAAAGTATAAAAAGAAAAAGTTCTTACAAAAGTCGCAAATCCATACAAAGAAGAGTCTTCCTATGCATCCCCCCTTTCCCTTTTGCAAGGTATCAGATCCCCCACTCCAAAAGACAAAACATAAAAATTTAAAAGGTCAATATTCCTTGCCCAATTCAAAACAACATTTTCATATTGACAACTTAAAAGTGGACATGCTATTAGCATTTGATACCACTTAGAAACCACCCCCCTCTCTTTTTCTCCCCTTTTTCACCTTTTTGATTCATTCACCTCCGTTGCTGTTTATTCAAATTTAAACTTTTTAATTTCCCATTTGTATAATGCATAAACAAAAAAAGAGGTAGCAATGTTGCAAGATTTTAAGCATTAATTAGTGGATTTAGTGAGGGGGGGAGGGAAAAAAAAGTGGTGGTGGTAAGATGGTATGTAGGGCTAAAGTGGCGGCTCATTGGACGATTTGGTAAATGAAAAGTAAGACTGAGCAATCAGAGAGAGAGAGTGAGACCATCTAGAAAATAAAATAATAATCAAAAGACGACATCCTTAAATCCACTTAAAATAAAATGAAATTTCAATTTTACGAAAAAATCTTCCGCCACCTTTTGCTCCGAATTGATTCTTGCGTGCTAGTCAACTTACAGCTCACATCCCCTTATTTTTTTAACGGGAATTTATTGTAAAATTTCCATGATAACAATAAAAATGAATAAAAAATCAATTTGGACAAAATTTATTTTTTATTTCGTCGAAATGAAGATTTAAAAAAGCATAAACAATGCATTTTAATGAGCTATTAGAATACTAAAATTAAATTTTAAACAAGAAATTGAGAAGAAATTAATCTATACATTGGGAGGCAACATTCTCTCTAATTTCACATGGAACTTTTTTTTTTTTAAACCCATTACAAACTGTCTCTCTCTCTCTCTCTCCATCAACATAAAATCTATATGAAAGTTATTACACCAAAACATAAAATTATCCTCTAATCATCAATTGATCCTCATTAATTCCATTCAATTAGAGTCAAAATTAGCACCTGAAACCCTCGGCGAAGTAGTCGGAAACAGCGGCAACAGGCGTGGCTCGGCGTCCCGTGGAGTCGTACTCGGTGACGGGTGGAGGAAGAAACCCTTTTCCCGGATTGCCCTTTCCTCCATTTCCGGGTCGAAATTCGGGCTCGGGTTGCTCTCATCCGAAGTGTAATTCGACCCCCTGGATGCGGGTCGAGTGAACGGGTCGTGGGTCAAAGGGGTGACGGGGCTGAGAACAAGAGAAGGGAAATCGAGGATGCTAGGAGAGAGAACTACCGGAGGAGAGATAAGATCAGGGGTTCTTAAACTGGGTTGACCCGAGAAGGGAGTTAAAGGATTGATCTTTAGGTGTTTGAGGGAGTTTCTACGCTCATACAGCTTGAACCCGGATCCGGATTTCTTGGGGTGGGATTTAATGGGTGGGATGTTGTGGATTTTGTGAGGTTGGGTTGCGCTTGTGGTTGGATTCGGGTCGGGTTTGGTGGTGGAGGAGCCGGTTAGCATTTGAACGACTTGCTTGAAGGAGGAAGTGTCAGCTTGGACAAAAGTGGTCGGGTACGGGTTAGTGGGTTCCGATCTTGTAATCGGTTTGGGTGAAATAAGGGGTTGGCTTAGCGGTTGTGGTGGTGGTGGTGGAGTGGTGGTTGTGGTGGTGGTGGAGTTAGAGCTGGAGCTGCTACTATGTGGTGAGGTTGCATGGTGGATCAAGGAGGGGGTTTCCATTGTGTGGGAAGAGAGAGAAAGAGTAGAGAGAGAAGGGAGTTTGGAGAAAGAGATGGGAAATGGCGGATGAGATGGGTACTTATGACGTGCGGAGTCAGTTGTTTACGTTTGGTAAGAAAAGGTTTTTGGTGAGGGTCCCTTTTGTGTTTGGAAGTGGAGTTGTACGGTTTTGGTGTTTTGAGGGGGGTTGGAGTTTTGTAAACGCACCGTTAGGGATGGTGTTGGTCACGTACAACTTTTCGACTTGGTGACCTGGTGGGCTTTGGTCAAATGTGCCCACTTTAATTTTAAAAATGAGAAATTAATGCACTTCAATTCTGATCGTTTATATTTATATCCGTATGTTTATGACAGCATAAATTTTAATAAGTAAAAATTTAATTAGGTAAAACATTTAATACCTTCAAATTTTAATAGTAAAATTAAAAAAAGTATATATATTAAATATTTAGGTGGTGCTTTTTAATACTACTCTTCATTTAAACTCTCCAAGAGCATTCTCTCCAGAGTTTTTTTTTTCTTTCCAGTGATTTCAAAATATCTTTCAATAGGGGTATACACGTACGAAACTCATAAAACTTTAAAAAAAATAAAACCTTGTGTAAAGATCGCGAGATTTTTTTCCTTAAAAAAAAAGGAGGTTTCAAAATACTGATGTAGTATTTTAATACCCTCTTAATGATAACGGCAGATGTAAATACTCTAACAAAGAAAAGTGATTTTATTTTCGGTCAACTCAATATATTTTCTTAGGAGGAAAAAAAAAATCAATGTCTTTTCAGTTGGAGTAAATAGCCGTAAAAGATTCAGCAAAAAAAAAAAAAAAAAAAAGGCCGTAAAAGAAAAGAGTAGGAATGAAATTATGAGAAAATACATGAAAATTGAAGAAAAGGTTACAACATGATGGGTGAAAATTGATTGAAGTAAAAAAGAAACTGGTCTTTGGTGCTCTTTTCTTTTTTTTTCTTTTTTTTTTTTTCAGGTGTTGACTCTAATGATGAGGATCCTTATGACTATTTGAGTTATGTGATGAATCTGAACGAGTTTATTGAGGAACTGAGTGAATAGAATCATAGAATTTTAATATATTTGTGATGAAAGCTATTGTTTATTTTATCAAGACTTGTTATACTTGTAATGGTATAGTTTTAAGCCTTGGGTTATATTTCCTTTTCCAACAACTTTCGATCCATAAACATAGAATTCCAAACCCTAGCTCAACTACTAATCGAATTAAAGCAAGACTGGAAGAGTTTTTGTACCTTGATGTAGCGGTTCAGGAGGAGGGAGCCTTTCGGAAAGCCACAAGTGCCGTGGAGACGAGCGCATCTGGAGCGGCGAATTTTCCATCGGAGAATATTGACAGAGAAGAGAGACGAGGGTCTGAGCTGGAGCGGGTATGTCCTGCTTGGATGATTTCGGATGGAGCTTCTGAGAACACGAATCATCGCGTGGAGCAGGAATCTCACGAATGCTCTGGGAGGCATCAACTTCCAAATCTACGAGCGGCCCAAAGGCTTGACTTCAATGGGACCCCAATCATTAGACTGAATTCGGATGGGTCTTGGACAGGGCCAAAGGAGACAGGGGGAATTGCAGTAGTGGCTAGGAATCAGTCCGGTCGTTTAATAGGTGGAGCCTCGGAGATGAATTATTTTCCCTCTGCTGAAGCTAGCGAAATTGCGGCCCTGAATCTGGGCCTTTGTTTAACTAAGGAAAAAGGATGGAGGAATATCCGGTTTGAATCGGATTGTTTGCAGGCGGTCCGAGCTTTCAAAGGCCAGCAAGACGGGCTCCATTGGTCCTCTAAACCTTACTTTGAAGAGGGCTCGGTTTTGTTAAATACTTTACAAAATGTATCTATCTCCTTTGTGTTTGTTAGAAAAAAAGCAAATTGTATTGCTAACTGGGTAGCTTCGATGTTTAGGAGGAGGATGTGCCCGTTTGATTGGTGGATCTCCACCCCATCCTCACTCCAAAAGCTACTTTTGCGTGATTTTTCTGTTCGAACAGATTTATCTTGTCATATTCCCGATAATGGGTAGTTTGTTGAATGAAATCGGTTGGTCTTTGGTAAAAAAAAAAAAAAAACTTTAGATCCATACTTTACTAGTTTTGATACACTTGTGATACTTAATACTTTTGACATTATGGTTCTAAGACTTATTGTACATATGTATATGTATATTCATCATCTAGTCAAGGAGTTAGCATTTTGAAATCTTTTGTAAATTGTATTTTCTACTCTAATTTCAATTTGTTTTAAAATCTAATTAAATGATTTATAGATCTAAAACTTGGTTATGAATAATGACGGTGGCATAATTGAAAACATCTTAATCTTATTTGGGGTATGACAATTTATTACAAGTAAAATACTTTAAATTAAGTATTATGTGTTGCTTGATATTGATTCTTGTTATTGTTATAGCACGTTTGGTATGCAGAAATGAACTGAAATGGAATCGCGATTCCAGCTTTCATTCTCTATTATAATGTTTGGAAGTGTTTTTAGAAACCGAAATCATGATTCCTTGGAATTGATGATTTTGGCTTTGAAAAGGAATTCGATTTAGCCTTTGAAGAAGCGAAATCGCGATTCCATCGAATCCCAATTCTGGCTTCTATTTCTTTTCTTGCCTTTGGAAGTATCATAAGAACTTTAAATCGTGACTCATTGGAATTGACGGTTCTGGCTTTTAGGTGGAATTCGATTCTGCCTTTGAGAAGGTAGAATCGCAATTTCATTCTACCTTTCATTAAGAATTTTTACTTATATTACTTCTTTACCTTGTATAAATTTATTATCTTATTCTTTTAAGGGGTATTTTTGGTAAATTTTAATATAAACTAATTCATGTCCATTCCATTTCGTGTTTGTATTTAGACAAAAGAATAGATTTGTCATTCTCATATTCATTCCATTCCGTTCCGTTCCTTCGATTCTAATCCATTCCATTCCATGTAATCACTTTTTATCCTTTCATATATTCATATTTGTATTTATTACAAATGACCTTCCCATCAATTATACTTTTTAGTTATTTCATTCAATGTAATTTTCTAAATATAGGAATAGATTTGTCATTCCCAAACTCATTCCATTCCAACCTATTCTATTATATTCTATTCTATTCCAAATCATTCGTGCGTAGCAAATGTGACATTATAATACAATCCACTCATTTATATGTATCTAATTACTTTAGAATAATTTTTACGAATTTTGCTTGCTTAAATGCATCTGAGTGTAGTTTTTAAGTCAGGAAGAACATGTAATTATGAATTTAATATTACAGTATATTTGCGGCAGCGTTTAGGTTTTATTCTTGAAGTTTTGCATTATTGGTTCAACTTCCAAATTGGACATCGCAGGTATGGATATAGTCAAAAAGCTTATGTTGTGAAATATAAAAAATTACAGTTTTGACTCTTAATTATGCAGTCAAACTATCAAAAAGAGTAACCCATTTATAGGTAGGTATAAATTAATCTTTATATGCGACATGGATATATTTGATGCCTCAGCTTTATTAAAATAATTATAAAAATGATAAATCAAATATACGATTCTATTAGTTTATAATATTTTTTATTAAAATGAATGCAAAATTATTTAGGTATAAATTTTAATAGATGATCCTATCTTGAATAATTTTATACGATTCTACTGATTCCATCAAATTTGATGAATAATAAAATCATGATTTTGATAACTATGTTTACTATACTTACAACATAGGCGGTACTATCATATTCAAATTAATCCATCTAATTTAACTTGATTGAATTTAAGACCTTTTTAAAAACAAATCTGTTTAATCATAATTTAACCGTTAATTTTAGTTTAATTTGATTTGATCATATGCTCGGACAACTACACCCGTCGAGTTTAGTTGGAGGTCAGAAAATGGTGAGCACGAGGCATGAGTATTATTCACACGCTTATATGTCGCGGGTGGCAGTGAAGTGAAAAAAGTGGAAGCACCCAACGGATAAGGTGCCATTAGCGGCGTTGAAAATCCAGAGAGAAACCCGTGCTAGTGGGCCTTGACTTGGCTTAGCATTATATGTGAGAGAGATGGTGGGGGGCTGAGTGAGTGGAAAGCAAATAATCAAAAAGTTTCTTGCTAACCTTTGACTGAAGGCCCAGTTTGGGTACGATTCAATTTATTTTTTTTAAATCGTGTTAATTATATAAATATAACATATATTTTGGTCAATTTATAAATACATATTCTGGGATAATTTTTTTGTAATTAGATGATCTCTGTTTCATTTAAATATGTTAATATTATTTAATGATTTAATAATAATACGTGTCAATGTTTTATTAATCATAAAAATTAATTTTTCTTTTTTTTTCATTTTCTCATTTTTATAAAATAATGTGTAATATTTTTTACTTACCTAATTGTCAAAAATATTATCATAAGTCATGTGTTTGTAAATTGACCAAAATACGAGTCATATTTTTATAATTAACCCTTTCAAATTTTGTTTCCCCCTTTTGACATAAAAGTTAACTTATGATAGGGGAAAAAGAAAAATTCATTGAAGTTAGATGCATGTGTAGTATGTAGTAAATTTTCATTAGAATGGACATGTAATATTAGTGATAGATAAAGCGAAATAAAATTCATTTTACGAAAGGTTGATTTTTTTAGCTAATTAAAATATTGATATATTAAATAAATTTATTTATAAATATTGATTCATCTTTTTAACTATTCGAAGATTTATACCTTAAATGAAATTACTTTTAAACATTAATACATTTTAATGTAATTTATCCATTAACAATCATAAAAAGACAATAAAAAAATACATAATAAAATTCCTTTTTTTTTTTTGCAATATCTTTTAATGATTTTCATCTATGGACTTTGAATAACTTGATATTTTAATTTTAAAAGAATTTTGGTTGCATGTGCATGTACTTCCAAAAAAATATAGAAGTATTATTTATTTTTTGAAGCTAATTAATAAAAAAGTTCAACTAAAGTTTTTACTTTTGAAAAGTGCTACACATTCGACAATTTTATTTGATAATGCACAAACATGTGTTGTTAACAAGTTTCAACTTTAATATATAAACAAATTTTATATGTTATAGAAATTGTGATATTAAGAAATTACTTTTTATATTTCTCTCTTTGCATTTTTTATAGTGAATAAATGAAAATAAGGTGTTGTATATATTGCATGAAATAGTATATATAATTATAAAATTGAAATTTAAGAGATAAAAAATTTACATATTTTATGAAAATTTACAAGTTCCATATTGTACAGTATGGACACAAACGGCCCGTTCACTTTATTGCATGAAATAAGAGGGGAATGGAATTCTAGTTCAAAGGGATGTAATATGATTGTAATGGCTATTACAATGTTAACTTGGTATAAAAAGAAAAATAATTCATTATAAGAGTAAAAGATAAAATACCTATGATGTCCCCAATATTTATTACAGAAAGAGGATAATTGTAGAGGTGATGTTTGACAAAGTTGAAAAATAAACTAGTGGCAATTCACAGGAGTAGGGAAATGAATTGCTATTCATCATGTAATAGCAATTCATTATGAATTGTCACTCCCCTTAAATGAACACTATATTAATAGCACGTCAAATGAGGAAGGAATGAATAGCTATTCATGTAAAATAAATAAGTTGAAAGTATTATCGGTTTGGTTCTAGATACAACATTTAGTATTTTGTGCCTACAAGTTATAGCATTAGTAAATATTCATACTCTATCCATCTTATACCTACTTATCTCTAATTATCACACGTCACATTTAAATAAATATATATTTATATTAATCATTTATATGGCGATGAAATGCTACTGAAATACTTCTATCACAATTGGTATGCAGAAAAGAACCCAGAATGGAATTGTTATTCCAATTTCCATTCTCATTTCTATGTTTGGATGTATTTTTAAAAGCTGAAATTATGGCTTTGAAGGAAATTCGATTTCGTCCTTGAGAAGACACAATCACGATTCTAATCTATCATCATTAATAATTAATTACCATTACAATTTACAAGTACCCTTTTATCATCTAACTTACACATTTATTATTAAAGATGTTTTTTTTATAAATATCATATCAATTCCATTTCATTGATCATTGACGTATCCAAATGAAGGAATTGATTTATCATTCCACCACTCATTTGATTCCACTCCATCATAAACAATTCTTGCATATGAAACATGGTATATGTAGAGATGATATGGTGCTTTTGGTAATATGATTTTAAAGACAAATGGAGAAGAAAATGGTATTTAAGGACTTCGACATTTAATTTCTTTTTATGTTTTGATTATTGAACCTTTTTTCTTCTTTTTCTTCTTCTCTAAATTGTAGTTTCATATTTATTCTTGTTTCTTTTCCCACCTTCCATAAACCTAGAATCACTATTATACGTGTCTTTATCATAATTGTGATAAACATAAAAATCATTTTTGACTAGTTCATAATGTATAAACACCAAATTGGTTATAAAAAAAAATAAACTCCAAATATCCAAAAGTAAAGAAAAAAGAAAAATTTTGTTTAAAAAAGAGAAGGAAAAATAAAAAAAAAAGATGTAAATGTAAACATTGAAATATAATATAGATATTTTTTTTTTAATGAAGTTAGACTTTAACAGCATTAAGGTTATAATGGCATCGTAGCCTAGTGGTATCTATCGGGTCTCTCAAGTGAGAGGTCTCAGGTTCGAATCTCCTCTCTCTCATTATAATGGCAAAAAGAAAAGGAAAAAAAAAACTTAAGGAACTTTTTCTTAGAATTTATTCAAAACCAACAAAAAAATTTTAAAAAAAAATCTACTAAAGGTTAAACATTAAATTACCTTCCCCTCACTCATTATAATGGAAAAAAAAATAAAAAAACACTTAAGGAACCTTTTTCTTAGAATTTATTCAAAACCAACAAAAAAAATTAAAAAAAAATCTACTAAAAGGTTAAGCATTAAATTACCTCAAAATGGGGCAGGATATCCGAAATAAAGTTTCATAAATGTCGATTATGTCTGTAATAAATAACACTGTACCATGGATACATTCTAAATAAAATTGAATGGCAAATCAAGAAACATGTATTGTTCAAGATTTTGCGAATCTAGTGAAAGGTTAGACATTAAATTACCTCAAAAGGGGGCAGGATATCCGAAATAAAGTTTCAACAATGTCGATTGTGTCTGTAATTAATAATATTATGCCATCTATTCTATCTAGTTTGATGCTCGAGTCATTGCTTTGATTTCGTTTCTGTATAACAGACCTATCGATGAAAGTAATGCGAAGTCTTTTAGAGCAACAAGTAATGATGGAAGTAGTGACTGTGAAATCCAAAGGAGAGTCAAGGTGTTGATGTAGCATGGATCCAACACAATATTATGAACATCAAACTCTTAAAAGATAAGTAGGCTTACATTAAGAGATAAACTTCCTATGAGTTCATCAAGTGATGAGGCTACAATTTAGTAAATCTTCTAGGTTAGTATTTGAATACATGGAACAAGAATAGCCACATTAACAAAAAAACCTTTATATTATAGAGGAGCTGAATTCATCTTGTTTATGGGATCTTCTTCAACCTTTCAACTATCTCTCTCTAGATCGAGCTCTCTCTCTAATTCTATGTTCCACCGTGAGTCACATCAGTGCTAAACTAAGATTCGATCCATCGACCACCAATAAACAAAAAGAAAGAAGGAAGTCATTTTCTTCCTTTATCCTTCTATTTCTAAGCTTCACTCTGTCTTTAATCTCTCTCTAAATTTCTCTCTCCGTCTCATCTTCAACCGCTTAAACCCCATAACCAAGACTTCACCATAAGGTCAAACCCACCATTTCTTACCCAAGACTAAACCAACAACCAAATGCATATCAACTTAGCATCTTTGCCTACCAACAATGAAAAAAAAATCCACCTTTCTCCATCGAAACCCATATCAAGTCAACATCTCTGCTACCTTTGAGTAGCTTCCCCCTCTCTCTCTCTCTCTCTCTCTCTCTCTCTCTCTCGCTTTTAACTTTTTGTTCGTTTTTCTTTTTTTTCCCCTTGATTTTTTGGATTTTTTTTCGTATTTATTATTTATTTTAGTAACTTGAGTTAATTAATAAGGGAAAATGCTAATTTTAGTACCCAAACTTTGATGAAAAATTCAATTAGGTACCTAAACTTTGAAAAGTTCAATTTAATACCTAATTGAATGGGAAATTTTATGGTCCCTTCATTAATTTTGATGGGACCGGTTCCGTCACTATCCAACTGCTTACACCATACTAACCATGATCACATCTTTAAAATAGTTAACATTCCAATTACTATATATATTTTAATAGTTAGATGATTGATGAAACGGTCCCATCGATAGGATTATAGAAGCTCTCGAGATTGAACTTTTTATGTTTACATTCACTACCTCACTCAATAGAGTTAAACTCTATTGCTGACGTAAAACATTTGATCAATCCCTAAGTGACACATGGACAAGACATAATAAAAAAATGGGGAAGGGGAGAGAGAGAAAGAAAGAATTGGAACATGAAATTGGGAAGAAAGAAAAGAATAACAACAAAGTCTAACATCTCATCAACTTAAATCTTCACAATTTTCTTTTGTGGAAATTGCACAATAATGATTAATATATATGAAACTCACAAAGGTACAAGCGAATTGTTAAAAATCTGGAAAAAAAATTGTAGAAATTAGGCATCTATTTTGTTTTGAAATTACATAAATTCTCAGCTTGTCATGGTTGATGCCTTTTTTTTTTCTTTTTTAAACTTGAGATGATTCACTTAGATGATTGATTGAGAAATTAGCATTTTTTTTATTAAGGAAAAGTTTGAGAATTTAAAGATTGGGGAGGATTGAGCTGATTTTTTAGAATAAAGTGGCTGGATGTGTTATAAAGGATTTTAAGTTTAAGGATTAGGGAAGTAGATAGTTCAGGTTTGGGAAAGGGATATTTTTTGGGCCAAAATGGGGGCTTATTGGATTAAGAATTTCCAATGCATCAGCATACATAGACTCACTCAGGTCATTCGTCGATGAATCATCAATGTGACATGAATTTGATTGCTAGACTTAAAAATGATTTCCTTCCAATTGAGTTAATGGATGTGAAAGGAGGTTCAGGCCAATAGGGGATGTCAATGAATCATTAATGTGACATGAATCTGATTGCTGGACTTAAAAATGATTCCCTTCCAATTGAGTTAATGGATGTGATAGGAGGTTCGAGCCAACAGGTGATGTCAATGAATCTTAATAAAGGGATGGCCTCAATTGGGTTAGTAAGAATTAGCAATGTGAACCAGGATGATCATATGAGCTTTGATGAGTTTCTTTTTTCATACTTTTTCAGGCAATTTACTTATGCTTTTGTGAGTTTCATCAATATAAATATCATGTTTGTGCAATTTCCAAAAAAAAAAATTTGTGATGATTTAGGTTCGAGAGAAGTTGGAAATTTTTCATCATCATCATCATCCTCTTCTTCTTCTTCTCCTCTCTCTCTCTCTCTCTCTAATATGTCTTGTCCATATGTCAAAAAAAGATAGGGTCAAATTATCATGTCAACAACGGATTTTAACTCTATTAAGCGAGGTAGCCAATGTAGCCATGAAAAGTTCAATTAGGTATTATATTGAATTTTTCAAAGTTCAGCTACCTAATTGAATTTTTTCCAATATTTTGATACCAAATTTGATTTTCCCAATCAATAATAGGTAGAAAAAATGCTCCATGTGTCCCTTTCTTATAAATTGCACAAGATTGTTGAACTTAGGATATGTGATTGTCAAAAAATGAAACCCGGCTTATCTTGTTGAAAATGTATGAAAACACAGGTCATGTTTTTGTAATTTATAAAAAATAATAATAATTATAACTACGATGTCTTAATCCATTATGAGTGCATGTGCATAGGCATCCTCTAGGAGTAGCCCTAAAAAGAAGAAGAACAACTTTTAATTGAGTTAATCCATTTCTATTATCAAAAACTATTTTTGGTAACCCCATTTTCGCTTATATAATTAAAGTTTTGAAAAATTTATTAGGAAAAAAAAAACTTAGAGAAACCCTATAATTTCTAGTAGAGTACTCCATATTACATGGGTAAGGGTAAGAAATTTTTAAGCTAAACGCTAGGTTTCAAAAAATGTGTTGGATACTGGGCTTGTTATGATATGATTTTCCTTCTTTTCTTTTCTTTTTTGTTTTTTTGTGTTATAATGAGCTTATTTTATTAAATTTGAAAAATAATGCATTCTACTTCCAGTAATATGACGATTTTGTATTTTCCAAGTTTCAATTTGCACAGTAATCCATATCTTTGAATGAATAGGATGTATAAACAATCAATTATAATCTATAAAAATCAAAACTTAAATATTTTTATTGAGAAACACAAATAATGATATTTGTGGAAGAAAAAGTGTAACGCTCTAAACTTAGGGCCATTTATAGTTTGCTACATGCCAACAATTTGTTGTAGACACCCTAAAGCACAAAACTATAAACCACAATAAATAATATATAATATTAATAACCACTGCACTTTATCAACAAGTTTGTACTCAATGCTCTCTTTAGTATAACATTAATAACCATTGCACTTTATCAATTACTACGTGGCTTTGAAGAGTCCACTTAACTTACTAACAACTGACTTCGGGGTCCATGCTCACAACATAAACACACCAAATAGATGGTAATACATAAAACATATAAAGTCACTAGAAACCTCTATCTCTTTTACAATACTTAAAGCACTACACGTTAACAGGTTGTCCTCACAACTATCGTTGCCCCCATAGTCAACAATGATCGTAGCACAAATGCAACTCTACAAGAGCATCACCCATACCTAAAAAAGGGTATAGGCCGAAAGCTAGTATGGTACACCAACATTTACATGCACATGAACAAATTCATATGCAAATACATATCATAAATAAAACAAACATCCATTTTCTTATTTGAGTAATTTAGTCCTATAGCCAATAGAGTTGCCCATTGCACACATAAATATGTGCATATATGTTTATATATATTGAGTATTGGATACTCTCTAGTAACCATGGCACAGATACCACATAGATCTACCTAAATCCTATCTTGGTGCAAATCCGCTCGAGACAATGCTACACCATGTTCATTAGGCTACCATGATAATAACATATCTCTACCTACTATGAGCAACCATACACAAGCAACAATAATTTTTATAATCGACTAATTAACTGTCAATTGACATTTCTTGCCTAAACAAACATAAATAGTGATGCAGCAGAAGAAATTAAATTTAATCTTGTTCCGTTGATTTTAGAATACGCGGAAAGTGATCTTCAATTATCTATTGATTTTGCGAATTCCCAGATAATTGGCATCTAAATTAAAAAATAACAATTAAATTCGAAAATTTACGTAAAAGAAGAGTAAGACACCTCAATTCTATATACATAATAAATGATAATTGATTCCCTTTAATTTACCCTAGGGCATACAATATATAGCAAAAATCTAAAATTTTCCAAAAAGAAAACTTCCTACATAAAAATACTTGAATGATGAAATAAATGTCACAACGACAAATAAAGAAAATTTCCTAAAAGTCTACAAACATCAAAATAATTAAAAAGGACAAATAAATTACAATTTATTTCTTTCCCAATTTTAAAAAATTGCCACATCTTCTTCCACTACATTATAGTCCTCCGTTTGGAGAAAATTCGCCCTTGAATTTACACGGTGTCTAGCAATATCCACTTGGAATTAAGCACATAAGCCTTAGACAAATTGATCCAAGTATGGCTAGTTAATTGAAGAATGTTACTCCTTAGCCAATCATCTTTAACAGCTTCAGGAGACATACAAGACCCCCTTATAAGCAAATTCTCTTTACCATCTCCACTCTCATGCTCCTATTTAAGATAATTAACATTTACAATTGGTACATCAAAAATTGGTTAACAATCATCAACAACCTTGAAAACATTATCCTCTTCATCAAGATAAATATCAAAGATTGGCTCTCCATCAACCTCAAAAATAGTTTCATCATCCCTTTCTTCATTCTCAAAAACTAGGTTTTCATAAAAGCAAGACTAAAGCATCTTTCCCTCCATTTTTATCCAGTTTTCCAACTTCTCTTATCTTCCTCATTAAACAATGGATTAAGGTATTGCCTATGAATAGGATCATGATTCCTATTTTGATTGATAATTAATTCGCCCATCCTCTTTGCCAACAGATCCACCACTACATTCAGTCAATGCTCCAAGGCTGCATCCAACTTCTGATTGATCATTTCTCCAATCCTACAATCCAGGTCATCACAATCATAGATCTCATCCATGGCACGTTGTTGATTGGTCTACCTAGGAGGTGCCATGATAATTTCAAGAGTGAATGCAGCTCTGATACCAAGCTGACACAACAAAAGCAATTAAATTTAATCTTGTTCTATTGATTTTCAGAATACCTGGAAAGCGATCTTTAATTATTTATTGATTCTATGAATTCCTAGATAATTGACATCCAAATTTGAAAATAACAATTAAATTAAAAAAATCTCGATAAAAGAAGAGCAAGATGGCTTAATTTTGCATATTAGATAAATGATAATTGATTCCCTTTAATTTGCTATAGGGTGTACAATATATAGCAAAAATCTAAAATTTACCGAAAAGGAAACTTCCTAAAAAGGTCCACAAGCATAAAAATATTTCAATGAAAAAATAAATATTACAAGGACAAATAAAGGAAACTTCCTAAAAGTCTTCAAACATCAAAATAATTAAAAATGACAGATAAATTCCAATTTATTTATTTCCCAATTTAAAAAAATTGCCATATCTTCTTTCACAGCATTAGGGGTGCTCATGGTTTGATTAACTAGTCTATGGTCTTATTTTTTGAACCTAACTGTAATAATTGGTTTTTTAATTTCCTGATCATTAACCAATCTATTATAAATGGTTAACCGTCTTAACAGTTAAATTTTTTTTTTTAGTTAATTTTTTTGGTTTTTAACTATTTAACGTAATAGTTTAAACAAATCAAATTGAAAACTTCAACAAACTTTATTTTTTAGCATTTATCATAAAGTTTTTATTTAAATATTATATATATTACAAGAGATTAAAAAAAAAGGAAAATCAAATTAAAGAAAATGGGAAAAACAAGCCTTTGGATGTATCATCATCAACAGAATCAAACCAAATCAATTACCTCATTAACTTCCATAAAACATAGGATAGAACATAGTACTTTAATCAAAATCTAAGAAACATTAACTTATATAAATTATATGTATATATATTTAATAAAAAATATATGTATATGTAAATTATATATAATATATTTATAAATATTGAAACGGTTAATCTTTAACCGTCGATTTTTCGTAGTTACAAACTAAAACTGAAACTGAAAACTAGCAAAAATAAAAACCGTAATCTTAAACCGAAACCAATAAACCGGTTAACCATATTTTTTGGATTAGTTTTCCAGTTTCAGTTTGGCTTCATTGGTTTTTTTGCATACTCCTACACCGCATCAAATAGCAAACAAGGTATATACATACTTGGAAAGTCTATCTATCCTAAACACTAGAATATACTATTCCAAATTATATAACAATTAAGATATTTAGAATTATTTATACTTCTAAACTCACTTGCAAATAACACTTTTATAATTCTCAAACTTACACCACTACTATCTACGTTTCAAGATCTATAATAAACTTTAATCATAGAGGAATGAGTTAAAAGAGTTTCAACTGTGTGTGAGAAAGAGAAAGGTGAATTCAAAGAAGTTATGAAATGCACTAGCTGACGCATGGTCATGTCGAAAGGTCATGCAGATTGCATGGTTTGACACACGACCTTGTTGAAAGTCTTATATTTCATTGATGGCAAAAACACCGAGTCATAGACAGGTACACAATCTCATTCTTACTTGTGCATAGTTCTTCCACTAATCATGCATCTTTCAAATACATTATTACAAGTCTTAAAATAATATATAACCTCATATAAGGCCTCATGCATTGGCTGTGCACTTTCAAGAATGCTGTTATAAAACATAAAAAAGTACATGTCCTGGTATGCGAACTTATGCATAGGTCGTGCATGCCCAGATAATCTCTTTCATAAATTTTCCTCTTATTTTCAGGATAAAAATGTGCTTCAACCCTTCTATACTAACATTGATCATTTCATACCATTTTTTGAAATTTTCTTAATATGAGTTGTTTAATTAGAATTAGTTAAATGAATGCTATAAAAATATAGGTAAATTTGAACATCAATTTAAACTTAGTTCATTAATTTAAATTAGAAAGCCTAATTAAATGAATTAAGCGAACTATGGAGAACAGCTAAATAAATTAGTATAGTTGGAATAGTAAATAAATTAAAATGAAAATAGAGATTAAAATGTTCCAATCACCCATCTCAATATGCTAAATTTCTCAATTACTTCCATATGCCAATTTGAACTTGAATTTCTTATTTCAACCACCTTAATTCTTAGTATATCAAATCAAAATCATAGATTCAAATATTACCTTATAAACTTCTAAATACCTAAAATCCAACTAAATATCAACTTTAACAAAATAAGTCATCAAGCTAAATTACAAAATTAATTTAGCTAAATTATTTCTCTTTTATCATCTACATAAACCCGTATTCTTAAGTTTTATTCTTAAGCCCCTAAAAAATAAAAATCAACCCAACTAAAATAACCAAACCACCTAAATTAAAAAAAAAAAAAAATTCCAAACCCACCCATGTTTATGTCTTGCAAACAAATTAATGACACCTAAATAATGTAATCAACCTCGATAAAAACCCATTTAAATGTTAAATCTACCCACCCATCATTTGGCACTTCACCTAACCTTTTCTTTGCAACCCAACCATTTAGTCTTAAAGAAACCTACTTTCTTTCTAAATCACTCCCTCTTAACATTGATTACAACTAACCTAAGCCACTAACCTAAGGTTAACCTAACCCATGCCACTTGGCATCTTAAACCCGACAAAAGCCCCACAAACACCCTTTTCATTTCATGCCATTCACTAGCAAAAAATACATACCAAAAACCCTCAAAACCTTCTTGAAAATGTCATAAATTCCTCTGTGAAAATCCACAACAACTTTAGTAAAATCCAAGCACCAAACAAAGATAAAATGCATACTCATTTATGCTATTATTCATGCCCTATGTCAATACCATTTTCAAATTTAACGTAAGGTGAATTGAAGAATTAAAGTCAAGAAGAAGAGGGTAGAAGAAGCTTTAACAACACAAATTTAGGAGTAGGATAACAGAAGCTTGTTTGTGTATTCTTTGCCATTAGTAAGTATTTACTTAAATTGCTTGGTAAATGCAATTGTAATAATGAAATTAATACAAGTATGATATAGATATACATATGATTTAGTTGGTAGAATACATAAATATGCATATATAAACCGAAATTGATAATATATACACTTATATATTCTTAAATGATGTTTTGATAAAATAATAACTTAGATTAATATATAGGTATGATAAATATAATGTGTGATATGTATTTGATTCAAAATGTTGATAGGTCTGTTTGGATTGGCTTTTTTCCGGCAGATACAGATACTTTTTCAAACTTTTTGCTAACAAATTATTTATTAAGAAATAGATATAGATAAAAAAAAGTTGACAGTTCTCATCAAAAGATCAAATAGAACAAAAATAGATAAAATTTAGATGCAAATCGAATATATTTACACATATCATTTTAAAAAAGATACAGATACAGATGAAATACAGACAATCCAAACAGACCCATATGTGCATGTTTCTTTTGGTTTTTAAGAAATCATAAGCTGGAAAAATAGATTTTATTAGTATATATATGCTGGTAATTACAATTAATAAGCATATCATATAATAAAATTAGTAAAATCATGATTAATATGTGTGTATGAGCATGTAAATGTAATATATTATTTTATTGAATGATTTTTGATCAATTACATATGTTATTGATGTTATCTTTTATGATTTATGTTGTCAGAAGAAACTATAATGCATATGTTTGTGCGAATTAAATAAAATCTCACGTGAATTTATTTTTCTTTCAAATTTTGAGAAATGAAATTTAACGAGTCTCTATTCAAACTGGAAATTTTATGTAGTTTTTGAAATTCGATTAATACTTTTTAAAATTATTTTAAATTCGGAGGACATGGTGAAAAACGCCAATGGATCAGATCTATTCTAGAGGCCAAACCAACTGCTTTTTAATCACCACCAACTACTGTACCTTATAGAAAACCACTTTAGTTAAATGAATTGAACTAGATAGAAATGTCCCAAGACCAAACTGAATCGGCCCAAAAAATTGACTATGCATAGCTCTACTCTGTTTTCAACTTTGTTTTTAATTAAAAAATGTGCAATTTCACTTAATTTATTAAATAGTCACTAAACCAATTTGATTAATGTATAACTAGGTATTATTAGTTAATTTAGGTATATCCTAAATTCTTATGTCTTTTTTAAAAATTAAATTGGATAAACAAACGTCAATGGGCTAAATTGGGTTGGATAGACTTAATAAGGATTTTAGCTATAAAATTGAATACATAGACATATTATGGGCTTAAATCAATTTAAATAATTTTTTATGGGCCTTGATAGGTAAAATGGACTTAGTTAATAATTTAGGGCTCAATTTAATTAAATGGACTCAAATGGGCTAAATGTGTCCAATTGAATTATCATAGGTCTTAGCCACATAAATGGGCTTAAAATAGATACTTAAGAATAAAATGGGCTTTATAACTGTTCTGGACTTTAAAATTGGATTAATAATTATTTTAGGACTAAATAAGCTGAAATAACCTAATCAGGTCTAAATAGTAGAAATAGGTTCATCTTGACCTAAATAACCTAAAATTGACTTAGCAATCAATTTAGGTCCATGTTGGCTAATAAAACTAATTTGGGGCTATAATAATTGATTATGAGCT
Organism: Combretum micranthum; assembly: GCA_024138025.1. Taxonomy (NCBI): domain Eukaryota; kingdom Viridiplantae; phylum Streptophyta; class Magnoliopsida; order Myrtales; family Combretaceae; genus Combretum; species Combretum micranthum. The sequence goes on along the minus strand of JAMXBD010000012.1, from coordinate 550,493 downwards.
CAAATACTAAAATAGGATCCAATTGATTAAGTAACTATAATTGGGCTTAATTAATTAAAATTGGTATAGATACATAACCTTAGGCCTAATAACATGATTTCTAGCTAATTAGGCCTACTTACACCAAATGGGCTCAAAGTAAACCATATCAAGACTTTTCTAGTCAATTAGGATCTAAACCTTGAAAATATAACCTATTCTTAATTTTACACTTTAAGGACTTAATTTTCATAATATGAGCCCCACACCCTTTACCTATTTCAATTGGTTCTATATTTAAGTTAGTTATCAAATCTAGGTATTTAAATAACTAATTGAGCTAAAATTCTTTCCATGGGCTCAAAAACTCTAAAATGTCTTAATAGGTCTAAATAGGAAATCAGAAGGTTCAATAACATAATTAGGGTCTATATTAAATTCTTTTGGGCTTACATCTAATTCTTAGGTTCAACACCCATTTTTACTCAATTGGGTCCAACCTAATATTTAAGCCTAAATTCACCTAAAGCATTATTCATATTCTCTAATGGGATCAATTATGAATTCTTTAAAGCTCATTACCTTAAATATCAAAAGACTTAGTTAAATTCTTATTGGACCTAGTTTAGGACCTCTTAAAGGCTCAATACTTTTAAGTAAGAAATTAAATCTCCTTTACTCATGAATTTAATCCAAATTACTTAAGTCCAATACCTTAAAATGAAATTCAACTTAAGATATCAATTAAGGCCTCATATATATAAACATGTAGAAGAGCTTATCTTAAAGAATAATAAACATAATTATATAATCAATAGGAATTTGCTAGTTAATTTTATACTCAATGTTTACATGAAACATCTTTTGTATAGATATTATCTCTTCTGACCTATCTTTTAGTATACCTTCTAACTTATACTATACTATTGACTTACCAAATATGTGGTGACTTACATGTTGCTTGATTAGAATAGACATCTTAAATGAATTAATACTTAAAGACGGTGAATAATAAATGAGTATTTGATTGTGTGTGGTTCTTTCTTAGACTTGAGCCAAGGGGTGATAACCTTGTAAGGCAATACTAGTACGGTACTTAGGTGCTTAGACTATCAAAGATGTTTCGATGGGTAGCTCATAAGGGAGCAGTAGTGGCACATCATCTACTTGCATTAGGTGAGAAGTTGCACTTGTATAATTTACGATTGTAGACTCCATTAAGCTAAATAACGTAATGGATTGAAATGAGTAGAGATGTGTAATAATTGTAACATTAGAGAAGCTATTACTTTGTTAGAAATGGGAGAGCTATGTACTCGGCTTGATTATATCAACCCCCTAAGTAGTCGTTATTATTCAATTACTCCATGTTCCCAACGTTTTATTAGAGTGTGAGTTATCCTCTGTTAATTTTCCTCATTTAAATTAGAAGATATAATTTTCTAGTTGTTGCATTGCATTTAATTCACGTACGTGTGATCATTCTGTGTGTGCTTGTACTACTGTTATTCTAGGCTTCTGCTCATTCTTTTCTTTTTAAGGTATCGATGGATTAGATGAGGATCATTATGACTGTAAAGGTTTTGGTTTAGATATCGAGGGACTTCTTGAGGAATATGGAGAGTGACATCACACAAGATTTGGTATTTACTCTTGATGAGGATCATGTCCATTTTGACATGTATAGACTTAATGGGCCTCCCATTGAGCCTTATTACTTGTTGGTTTTTAGTGTTCCTATTTTATATCTATCTTACAAGATACTCTAACTCAATATATATACTTTGAGATACTTTTGTTTTAGGCATCTAGGATGCCTTAAAATACTTTTTAGATATAGGTTTTTTTATACTTTTATATATGCTTTTTTATGAAGCATTTGTAAATTTTACTTTTCATTGCATATGAAATATTTCAAAAACTTAATTGAATAATTTCAAAATCTAAAATTGGTTAGCAAATAATTGTGATAAATAAATCCATTATGATAGCCTTTGTTTATAATACCTAAGTATTATAATGGTGAAATAAAAATGTTTTAGACTTATTTAGGGCGTAATAATTCTAAACACATATCTATCCATTTAAACATAATCAACACTCAAAAGATAAAGAGGGAAAAAAAAAGACATATCAAACTATGGTTCTATTTGTTTGTTGATAGATTAAAGATATAGATACTTTTTCTAAACTTTTTTCTAACAAATTATTTATCAAGAAATATATATGGATAAAAAATAGTTAACAGTTTTTATTGAAAAGATAAAATAAATTATATATAGATAAAATGTATATACAAATTGGATATATTTACATATATCATTTTGATACAGATACAAATACATATGAAAAAATAGACCATCCAAACAGACCTTACATTAGCTCCTTTGTAGTTTTTCAATCTTCTTTTTTCTAGAATTTTTAGACCCTTCATCCTTAGAGATTTCTTGAGAAATCTCTCCTTAACTTATTGCTTTCTTTGTAACGTCTCACTATCCACATGTGGAAAACAAAGATTTTGTCACCTAAGTGTTCATTTCATAGGCAACGGTAAGAAAAGGAGAACGAATTCACTTACCAGGGAAATTGTTTCGAAAATCTTTAGGAATTGCATGTAACGGATGGAGAGGAAGGAATGATGTTTGGAGGATATAGAGAAGAAAGTGAGAGAGTGGTCACTCTCCTATAGATTAATATGTCGGGTTCCTAATGTTTCTTTTAGATTTTCAGTAATGGACCAGCTTGCTCCTATTTAAAACTCAAATTTTACTTTTTGCCCCTATTTATATAAATATTTATTGATTTAAGTTATTTCAAAATGAAAATAAGCATATAGTTACAAGGAGATCGATACAAGATGAATATATAAAACCAAAAATTAGATCTGATAGAAGTATTAAAACATATATTGTAAATTATGAGAAAGTAGATTACTTATTTGCTGTTGAATTTTTACAAATGAGATAACCTATTCACGGGCCACTTAAGTTCAACTCGCTTTAACCTAAGCTCGATTTGATTTGAATTCATTTAGTAGATAAGTCGAGTTTAAACCAAAAGTAAAGCTCATTTACTAAAACAAGCTGAGTTGAGGTTTTAACTTCTAGCTATGTTTATGAGACGGCTTGAAAGTAGACTCATTTAGGTTCATGGATGTTTATGAGATGGCTTGAAAGTAGACTCATTTAGGTTCATGGATGTTTATGAGACAGCTTGAAAGTAGACTCATTTAGGTTCATGGGTTATATATTATACATATATATTATATATAATATAATTAAAATAAAAAAATTATTATTAAATAATATATATACACATAACATAACATAACACAATGTTTATTTATTATCTACTTGTCTAAATATTTATACATTTATTCATTTTGTATATTTAACATTTTGAATTTTACTTTATGTTTAAAGTTTTCAATCGAGTTTGAAATTAAGGGTGAACCTGATATTTTTAAATGGGTCAAGCTCGTCCATCCAAAACTAATTTGACTTGACTAGGCAAATACGGCTTGTTGACTACTTATAGGGATATTTTTAGCAAATTAGTAAAATTGATTATACATAAATAGTCACAGTGATTTAAAAATTACAAACATCAAACCACGAGAAAAGAAGTCATCGTAAAAAGAAAAAAAAACAACAAAAGCAAAAATTCAAATGCTTATGTTCATCTTTAATGATTAATTGCACAGATAAAGTTACATATTATATGCTCAACAGGTGTATAGTCAGAATATAGAATTGGGCTAGGCACAGAAACATTACAATTTAACTATATACAACATAACTTATAAACATCCATTTATAAGTTCAACTGTGATGCTTATTACTCCAGTAAGCTCAAACAAGCATCCATCGGTGAAGTATGCCATAACTCGCATGGAGTCGTTATCACCACATTTTGCAAAATTATAGCCCAGGCTTCTCCCCTTGAAGTTGTACTCCTAGCGATGTTAGAAACTATAAATCTGACTATTTAGAGAAACATTGCAAATGTGCTAATTAAATCTGGCTCGTTGAATGTAGTGCAACTGATAAACTTTGATATCCTTCCTTCCTTATCCCCTTTCTTTAATTTGGTTTATTTGTGCAGGGGCAAGTTTACTACATTGGTGGGAGCTAGGCTTCTCTATACCCCCGAGAAAGCAATTCCCTAGCGAATCAAGTAGCAAGGACGGTTCTGGAAGATGGTCAAAAATAGGCTCAACTTTAGGTCTTTTTTGCCTCCTTTATACTTTTTTGTTTAGCTTTTATCTCATATTTTATTGGTAGTTCAATTGATGCTTTAGAGGCACCAAGCTAGCTTGTTTGGGGTAATAAACTTTGTTGTTTTATTTGACCTTTATATATTTATATATCTACTTTTATCCAAAAAAAAAAAAACTTATAAACATTCTCTAAAAGAGAAAAAGAAAAAAAACAAGAAAGGGATTCAACTTTACTAAGAAGAAGCGTAATTATATAGGCATGAAAAATCACAATTCCTAAAACAATGGTGACAACCAATCACTTATAGGATAAATCTAAGATTTAATTCCCACAATGACGAACCCTAACAAGCATATAAAACTATAAAGAAAGACAAGTATATATCAAAATATTTTTAAAATTTGGATGCAGTTTTTTTTTTTTTGTTCTTGAAAATGTCAAAAGATTTATTGCTGGATCTAGGGTTATAAGTGAGTCGAGATAGCTCACGAGTTACTCCAGTTTGACGTAGCAAAAGCTTAAGTTCGACTCGCTTATAATCGAGTTGAGCTCAAGTTCGAGCTTTAAAATACTCAACTCGGTGAGCTAGCGAGCTTAATTGAGTATCGTTAAGTTCGATTTTATAGAGTATTAAATACAATTTATAAGAATAATCAAACTTAATCGAGTCGAGTTCAAGTTTATCGATTATTAAATCAAGTTGAGCTCAGGCTTAAAAATTAAAGCTCAATTAAGTTCGAGTTCGAATTCAAGTTCAAGCTTCGAGTTTTAATTTGAGTCAAGTTCGAGCTTGGTATTGTATTGGCTCAACTCAGCCTTAGCTGGATCTAGGTCCTGTTCTATCCAGCCCTAGTTATCATTATGTTTTAGGATAATTACAAAAACATGACATGTGTTTTAACCAATTTGTAAATATAGGACATTAAATTATTTTTTTGACAAATAAGTGATCCGAGTTCCATATAAAAAGTGTTATTATAATTAATTAATATTGGAGGGATATGTGTTCGAGTTAGGGGTGAACAAAAAAACCAACCGAACCAAATCAATCCATAACCGAATCAAACCAAACAAAAATATGCGGTTATTCTTTTTAACAATTTGGTTTAAAAGTTTTCCAATTTCAACCAATCCGTAAAATCGAACCAAACCATTTTAGAAAAATATAATAATATTTCACTTATAAGTTATAATTATAGATTTTTTTATTGTGATTGATTTAAGGTCATATATATTAATATGATTTCACTTGATATCTGTTATTTGGTGAATATTGATTAAAATATATCTGTTCATTTTTAAATTTTTTTTTAGACTCATGATATATACTTTTTTATTGATGATGAACTATAATTTTTTTAATAATTTTTAACTTTATAAAGTGTGAATTGTATTAATTGTTTAATGTATTTTGTGAGAGGATTATTTTATTCGTTGATGAATTTTGTTAGTAGATGATTTTTATTTCGACTAAATTTATTGGTAGATGGCTCTATTAAAAATTATAAACCATGACTATTTATGTATTAGTTAGTGAATATATTTTATTGGTGGATAGCTGATTTTATAGAGAACTATAGATTAAAAGTATAATGAATTTATAAAGTATTTGATCGATGTTTATAATATAAACTTTGTAAAATTATATAAATATTTACATATCCACACAAATGTAAAAAAAAAAAATTAGAAGAAAAGAAAATTTTAATTAGAATTTTGATTTAATCCGTAATCTAAACTGAACTAAACCGTTATTTAATTGTTTAAAAATTTTCTAATTTGAACCAAACCATTACTTAACGGTTTGGTTTGGGATCGAGGAAAAAAAAACTATAAATTATGGTTTGGTTTGGTTTAGGAAAAATCGAACTAAACTGATCTATGCCCATCCCTAGTTCGAGTTTTATTGGTCTAAAAAAATTAATTTAATAAAAAAGTATTATTAAATAAAACTAAATAACTAAAATATTAAAAATTAATTTCAAAAAATGAGAAATTTAATTTTTATGATCAATAAAATATTAACATTTGTCATTCTAAAATTATTAAACAATATGAACATTTTTGTGTAAAACTCATAAAACTTTTATTAATAGCTGGTGACTTGTCAAGAGCTTTAAAACGTGGTATCGAGTCTTAGATGCACATTTGGGCCTAAATCCACATTAAAGCCCAATTAATGGATCAGTACTCATATTTGGGCCTTTGTTGAGGGGAAAAGAAAAGAAAAAAAGAATAGGGGGGAAAAAAACCACATGGTATCTATTTTGTTGGGCCTATCCCAATTGAACTTGGAAATATCCTAGTCCAATTCAATGGAGAAAAGGCTCGAATCTGAATTTATTGCCTTGAGAGCCAACCATATGGTATGCCGCCCAAAACATGAGTAAGAAAAAGGAAACAAAATACTGGTCGCTTGAACTGCTAAATTAAATGTGTTGAATCCATAATTGCAGCCAACAAAATGCACTGTCTAAAAGGATAAAAAAGTTGAATCTATAAAAAACAGTTTCTTCTTAAAAAAAAAAAAAAAAACCCTGCGATTAATGAAAATATGTAAGAACTTGTCAGATTCACATTAAAATTCATTCATAATTACCACAATTGACTTATTATGTAGAAAATGTTAATGGATGTCTCAATGGCAACTGTTAAAAGATCAAATAAATTAACATATCAAACTTTGTATACTTAATTTTCTCATAGTATGTGTTAAGATATAATTATGAGGCTAACAAAGTCTTATACGATAAATATGTGAATTATGTAAAAACATTTTAAGATGAAAACTCATTTATCTATTACTTTAAGATTTTTTATTATATATGATATCAAACTTATTAATATATCAAGACCAATGATTTGATTGGAAACTCCCATAGGCTCCTCAAGATGGAAAACAAGAGTTTTATGGTGACGATTTGTATATGAAAGCCATAATGTAAGATGAGTAGAGGAGTCTCTCTAGTGTCCAACATAACCTGCTCCCGTCAAGTCTCGGACGCAGACCTGAACTCGGCCCATTGGGCGGTCCTAATGCACTGGTGGATCTAAAACGATAAGAATAATAATCATTGAAGGTAGCAAGTCGCAAGCAACTACTATCCTGTCACCCAATTTTTAAAGAACATGAAACCAAAATAAAACTCACACATTCTTTCTAAAAATGAGACAATAGTAATCTCACGTTGTAAAGCTTAATGTCGGTATTCCAATGTTCATATCAACCCAATATAAAAATCCAAAAAATTAAATTCATATTCATATAATCATAAAAAAAAAAAATAACACATACGAAATTACGAATTACGTTTTTTTATTCTACTTTGTATCTTGCTTTCTATTCTGCTCCCTGCTTTGTTTTCAACATATTATTGATGTTTGTAGCCTAAATATTGTTGCACTCATTCCTTAAAATTTACAAGTTGTTTGTTCATTTTATTTGCGCCATCATCCAAACTAAACTTTGTGCTTTTAGAAGCACTAGCTTACGTTGAAGATCGGACATAAAGCGGAGAAGGCAGAACATTAATGCTTGGAAAATGGTTTTTTCAACTATCTCAATAGAGTTAATATAGCGAATGATATATAAACTTTAGTAAAACATATAATCGGATATATGAATTTTGAAATTGATCAATTTTGTATCTAGATAAATTTTTTTATGTACACTTACAGTATACCCATCAAATTAGCTAGCACTATCTTCCGACGTTAGGAGTGTATAGAAAAATCGAACCGAAATTAGAAAACCAATCCAAAAAACATGCTTAATCAATCTGTATGTTTCAATTTAGGATTTGAGTTTTTAATTTTTTTGATTTTTGGTTTTAGTTTCAGTTTATAATCCACAACAACCAATGGATTCGGTTACCGGTCCAAAATATATATAATGTAAATATAATTAACATTTGAGAACGTTTAGAGAATGTAAGAAAGTGTTCAACATTGGATTATTGAACTATTATAACTTGGATCATGTATTAATGGGAATATTTATGTACAAGAAAGTATTCAACAACTTGTTGTTGTGTTGTAATTTGGAATATGGAGAAGATATGGAGTTTTAATTTGTGTAATATTCATATTAGATTTTCAGCCTTATGAACTAATATTAGCCTCATGTTCTTGATCCATTGGCTTTATTGTTATTTGATTTGTTGATTTGTAATTTTTTTAATATAATTATGTTACTTCGCTTGTTAATTTGCAATTTTTGATGTAATTATGAAATAAACAGGTCTAATTTTTTATGATTATAATTTAAAATACGGTTAACCGTAACTTTTAATACCCCATTATATTAAATGATTAAAAACTGAAAAAAAGGGGTTAATCATTGGTATAGTTAACTATTACTAATGGACTGGTTTTGATTTTAGGAATTAAAAAATTGATTGCTTCGAATTAGTTAAAAAAAAGTGATGGATCAATCAATAGAATTGTGCTCACACCTTTTCGATGTGATGTTTTTAACCAATATAACAAAGATATTATTGGCATGTACAAAAAGTATTTTTAAGTAGAATTGATCAATATCAAAGTTCATCTACCAAATTGATAATTTTTAAAATTTAAAAACTTAATTATATATTTTGCCTACGACCATTCGCAATACTCACCTATTTCAATATTATGCTACGTTGGGACACCGGGGGATCAATTCCTGAATTTAAAATTTACTTTACATGAAATTTAAACATTATGTAAACTTGAGGTAGTTCCAAACTTTCATGGGCTTAAAATAGATCTGGCTTAAATATTATCTGTAGTGGCATAACAATTCTTCGTAAGGGGAAAAATACTCTCTCATTTAATTTTCACTCTTAATCATTAGGTTGCAAATGTAAATCACTGAGTAACAATCAATAGATATTTTTATATTGATTATGTATCTTATTGATGTAAGATTAAAAAAAAAAAAAGGTAATGGGAAAATAACAATTAATTAAAGAAGATAAGAAAAACAAAATCTCATACCATTTGAACAGGTCCAGGACCTATGAATCAACATCATGGAATCTATGAGTGTATATGATCTACCCCGGATTTTAGACGAACCAACATGGGCCGCTTGTTCAAAATAAACAGAGAAGTTCACAATGTTAAAGAAAAGAATTTTTTATTAACTTTTACGAATGTTGAGAACTGAAATTGTACAAAATAAAGATTTATGACTTAATTAGAAAAACTATGAAATGTTGATGACCGAAAAAATAGTTTCCCATAAAAATAAAATACCTATTATTACATCATGCCATTATATTTGATATTATTTTTATAATATTTTATTTAACTAATTTTAAACCGCTTCTTCAAGACATTGTTTGTCCATGTGGTTATATTTAGCTAGCATTGTCGGAAATATGTTTTTATTTATACTTTTATTTTTGACATTTTATTGCATTATTTTATCTTTAATTTCTGAAAGATTATATAAATAGACAAATCTTTATATTTTCATGCATTTGTTTTTTTTTTTTTACAATATGCACAATTAATATTGGATATTCAAAAACATTTATGTACATATTTTTTAAAAAATATCTGTGACAGCTAAAATAAGGAAGATGAATATTCAATAGTGAGTTAGTAAAAGCTGTAAATTTAGTTCTTGTCTATTTCCTATTTTTTATAAGAGGTTCACAAATGTCCGTTTAATACAAAGACGTGCCAGCCCTCCACCTAATTAAATTCACACTTAATGAGTAAATTTTGCTGCCATGGTGCATATAACTTCAAGCAATTAGGAAAATGAATAAATAGAGAGGTTAATCACGTTTTGTTAGTAGGGTCTCCAATTTTAAATTATATTTTTGTAACACATATGTTTATTAGATTCTTATAACACTCGTGGTTAAATAGTGTAATGGTAGGTACTTTGTTGTTGAAAATAAACACTTCGGGTTCAAATACTAGTGGGCTTGGATTTTTTTTTTCCTCTTTTGTATCTTTTGCCATTTGAAAAATATCCTTAAAGAAAAAAAATGAAAGATCTAGCATTAGGAATCAAATCTAGATATCTCATGTAAAAATAATAAGATCTTACAACTACACCACAACTAAAATTATGCCTTAAGACATGATTTTAATATAAAAAGAATTATCTTAAAACTCCATTTCAAGTTCCTTATTTTTTTCCCCAAATAGCCTTATTTTTGGAATTTTTTAAATTGAGCTTTTTATATCCTCTATCCCTAATAATGCAAAGCTTGAATGTTCTTATCACCCTTCTAACATGATTTGAGAGATCTTTTGTAAGATATTAAAGGAGTAACCTTTCCTAAATTATGCTGTAATTAATTTTTTTCATTGTTTTTGAACTTTGTCCCATATATACTATTTTCAAAATCTGGGATTTTGATTTCCATCGGTCCAACAAAAAGTATTAAGAATAATTTGACCCTAACGACATAGTTTGAATGGGCCACTAGAGTAACGACAAGAGCTACCAGTTTAATTGGTTTTCTGTTTTACCTAGAGGACCGTGCCCCTGAGGAGTTCTAATTTCCAATTCAGGTCATGGGAATCGGGTCTGGAAGGGAGAGAGAGGCAGGCAGGCCATCATGGGCCATAAAAGTATCTGCTGCTGCGGCTGCTGAGAGGCACAGGATACAGTATTAACGTTGTGAATGTATTTAGGTTCAAGGTGAGCTCAAAGGTAATGACATGTCTGCCATATAACGGACAGTACCCTTTCATTCACGTTCACGTCTTTTATTTAAAGAGTGAAATAAAAGATTGCAACTGGGTGAATTTTATATTTATTTTCCAATGTCCATGTCACCATCACCATCAACATTTTCATGTAATTTAATAAAAAAACAAAAAGGACCATCATAAATTCATAATATTTGATGATTTTAAAAGATATTCATAATATTTCAAAAAAAATAAAAAATTGATTTCACTATAGTTATTACATGCATCTTCATGGCTCATACTCGCAAGTTCAAAATAAAATAAAGATGCACCTTTTTATCTTTGGAAAGAGACAAGTAATAAAGTAGGTCTCTCTTTCTTATACGTTATTTATTGTTTATTTACTTTATTATAATTATAATTATAATTTTATTATACTTTTATTTTTTATGAATAACTATTACGGTATTTAATTCAATGAATAGCAATTTCACAATGAATTCTTATTACATAAAATATTGAATAACTATCTTTTATTTAAACCTATAAATACTAATTAAATGCTGAGACTTTTTTTTTAATATCATACCACCATTTAAATAAAAATTAATAAAAAAATTATACTATAGTTTTATTACATTCCTTCATAATAAGAAGAAACTATGAGAATGCTTATTAACAAATCAACCCTGTGTAAAGGTCAACAGTCATAAAAGGAAATTTTCAAATTATAGTAGTAGTGCAGAGAGTTCTTTTTTTTTTTTTTTTCTAATATTTATCAATTCTCCATTTCATTGTATTTATACATACAATATGATCAAATCTTTGTTACACTCCTCATACTAAATGTCCTCAATTTCAATTGAAAAGTTGGAATTTTGCAATGTCATTTATTTAATTATTTATTTTGCCAAGCCCAACAATATTCAATCTATTCATATCTCATGTATACTGGCCTTGTTAATGATACCCTTATCATACCTTACGAACATAACATGCATCATAATTAAACATTAATTTTGGGATAATACACGCCACGGACAACGCTATTTATCATGAGTTTTTCCATATTATAGCTACTCATATAAAATCCAAGACGCTAAAATAAAACACATTATCCCACATGCAAACTCAAATTTTGTAGATTTGATCATCATCAATGGGGACACGCCGGTTCGAATGCGAACGGCCCGATGGAGAAGATGGTAAACGGCAGCTTATCGATATCATAGTAGTGGCCATGGCTCAGGAGGGCGCCACTGATTCCACCGTTGAAGTTGGTGGGCTTGGAGCAGTTGGCCTGAGGGGAGGACATCAGGTAGGCCTTGCACTTGTGGGCACCATAATTAGTGATCGTCTTCGTTGTGTTTGGACCCATTAGCATGTAGAAGAAGCCGCCCTTGTCCGTTCCTTTTGTTGTGTTTACTGCTAAAGGAAGCCGGGTATTGTTGCATCGGACTTGTACGACCACAGCCCCTGCAATTAATTGTACAATTGAAAACAATAACAATGTTATAAACATCATTTAGGATATCCTGCTTAAAAGTGATAAAATATGTATGATCACGATTAAATATAAACACGAGATGTTAAATAACTGACAAGACAAATTGAGAAAAGAAAATTTTCAATCACATAAAATAATTTTTTTTTTTTGGGTCAATAATCACATAAAAGAATTTATACGACCTCAAGATATAGCATTATAGCTTGCATTCATAGAAGAAGTAAAGAAAGGACAATGGGCCTCGGATACTAACTTTTACTATATTTAAACTAGCTTTTAACTTTCACTCAAAAATAGTACTTGCAAAATTGGACAAGTGCCAAAGTAACTGTGCCAGTGTGAGACCCTGGAAAAAAGAGGGAGGGTGTGTCATGTGGGATACGGAAGGGACCCAAGTCTATGGTCTCTTGCTTTTTTCATATATTAGGGAGAAAGAGACGTTTAACCTCTCTGACCACTGCTATTCGTAACATTAACAAATTTAAAAACAAAAAAAAAAAAAAATTACTTAAGATTCTGGCAACAAGGCTTTAGCAACTTTTCTCAATTTCATCCCTAAATATTTCTAAAAAATAACCTTAATATTTATATTATTAAAATCCTGTCTTTATTGGTTTCAAGCATCTCCAATGAAAATGGCACCAGAGTACTTGGGAAACCTATATGAAATAATTCTGAAACATTAAAAATATCATTTTACATCCAACGATCGATAAAAAAAAAAAAAATGGAAAAAGGAAGCCATTACTGGCCATTTCTACATTTTCAATTTTAGAAATATCGTTGCTTGATTTTAGTTTATTTTTCAGCCATTACAAAATGCAACAGCATTTATACATCCAACACACATTTCAAACTTTTTTCCTATAAATAACATAAATCAAACTTTATCGATCACAATTATGATATGCAAGTACGGGCTTTAATAGAGGAACTCATGTCTAGGAAAATAATAATTCAATAATAGTAAATGCCTAGCATGAGGAATTAGTATAAACTATAAATTTTTGCAACAAGCGCCATAATGATCAATGATGTTATATTAGTATTATAAAAATATATATCCACTTCATTATTTAAAATTTTTCATAAAAGCTTCTTCATATTATAATAAGGTTTCAGGATTAATTTAAATAAAAAAAAGGACAGAGGACCGAGTGCCTAATAAAATCCAAAAATTATTAAGCCCATATTCTTTACCATTTTTGGCAAACTGTAGGAGAAGGGAAAAGCCAGTAAGTTCCACTGTGATAGGCAACTTTATTAAAAGTGAAAATGGACTGAAGGAAAGAGTAGCAGTGAAAATGAAAAGAAATGAGAATAATTAGAATGCTTGTTTATTGTTTGGTGAAATGGATGGAAAAGAAATGAAGTTAATGATTGAAAAAAAATCATCCTATAACATTCTTTTTGTTTTCTTTCCATTTCTATAGTTTTTTTTTCCGTTCACACTTTTTTAACATAGACCCAAACACAGCATTCTTTTTCCATTTTTCAAAAGAAAGAAAAATTTAATGACAAATCTGAAAAAGCATTGTTATTGCTTTTGTGCAAGGTTACAACATTGAAACCTTTGGATTTACCAACGGAACAATTTTAAATTATCCTTTTTCATAGACAAAAAAATTTAATAAACATCATACACTATGTATATTTAAATACAACCTATGCATGCCATATATTAACTATTAAGGGCCTTTTTTATCCGTTAATTTAGTATCGTTTTAGTATTATTTTAGTATCAAATAAATCCTGAACTGATAATATATCGATATTGATATGATACCGATGTAAAAATGATAATTTTACTTATAAATTAATAAAACTGAATAAATATTAAATTAATATTAATACTAAACCCTACTAAACTGATCCTGATAAAAAAAACTAGCAATCTAAAAAGTACCTACTCTATTAGAGCACCCATCGGTAGGTGCTTGGTGTGAAAACACAAAAGTAAAAACCTCCATCGTGGATCGATTCTTACGAAAAGTTAAGATCCACTTGCAAGGGCTGATTGTTATGCTAATAAAGTAATTTTTCTTTTAAATTTAGAAGTATATTGTGTATAATTTTTTTATGTTATTCGAGATCAATAAAATTATAAAAAGTTACCAAGACATCAAATTTAAAGATAAAATGTTTTCAAAATGCTGAGGCAGCAAACTTATAGTACTTTCGGAATGATAAGCTTACAAGCAAGGGTATAATCACCAGTTAAACCAGGTATTAATTGCCTACAAAACGCAAATCCAGTTTTATTTATTCTTAGGCAAACGTAAACACAGGCCAGCTCTCGCCTATATCCAGTCCAAACACGACACGTGGGGTTCTGCAAACCATCCCAGAATCATGATGCCACAACTTTAAGTCATTGCTTTAAATTTTAATAAACTAGATAATGGTTAAAATTTGCATACTATAATTAAGCAGAATGATAAAAGTTTTAGAACTGACCAGAGACAGGGGTAGCTCCCAAGAGAGTGTCAACCCCAGGATAATTGCATGACTTGCAATACACAACTCCTTGAACCCCAACAAAAGTCCTTTTCATTGCACTACCACCACCCTTAGGAGGCTCAGGTACCACCGGAGAGTGTGACGGCGGCGCGTTGGAAGGTGGCATCACGGGTGCATAAGTAGGTGGGACAGAGTGAGGTGGGT
Source organism: Combretum micranthum (assembly GCA_024138025.1). NCBI lineage: Eukaryota > Viridiplantae > Streptophyta > Magnoliopsida > Myrtales > Combretaceae > Combretum > Combretum micranthum. Next base: position 535,481 of record JAMXBD010000012.1, on the reverse strand, counting down.
GAGGGAGCGGGTGGTATCCAGTAGTGGGCGCAGGGTTAGGTGCATGGAGAGGTGATGAAGCCGGAGGGTGGTGATGGGGATGCTGATGGTGGTGGTGGAGGGGAGAAGGAGCTGTGGCTGTTGCAGGCCCGCCATTGGGGTGGTGTTCTGAGGGGAGGGGTGGGATTGTTTCGGTGAAAAACTCAAGGTTGTCAAAACCTGAGGAAAGCAAAATGTGGGAGCTTACTAGTAGTGTTAGACTGAGAAGTACGTGACCTTTTGATGAAAGGAACTCCATGGCTGTGGAGAGCTATAGAGAGAGAGAGAGAGAGAGAGGGAGAGGGAGAGAGAGCTGCAGTATGGTTGTTTCATGTTTGTGTGTTCAGAACGGGGGTTTTTATAAAGTGGAGCTCTTGCAGAGAGAGCTTTCAATTTAGGATAAATGTCAATTTTTTTTTACCCAAATGTTGTCTATGTGTAAAATTAGTTATTCCAAGTTTGGACGTTTAAACTTTTATTTTTAAGATCATTTAAAATATTCAAATGAGTATTATTAATTATAAAATTAAAAAATTAATTATAGAATATAGTTAAGATTAGGCAGCTAGTTATGAAAATAAGCCAATTTCAGTTTCAAATTCGACTTTTTATAATTTCGGTAAATAATTAAAAAAAAAATTCAGTTACCAAGTTATACTTGATCTAGTTCAAAATTAAAATTTTAAGATCCAGCGTGACTCAAAAATAGCATGTTGCAAATCAGCTCAACTCATCTCAATTCAAATAGTTGGATCTATTAAAGGGTTATTTTCAATTCTAATTAAAAGAATAATATTATTTTAAATTTTTAACCTAAACTTTAATAATATTTATGCATGACATTCTGAATTCAATTAAACTTATTAACTAATCGAGTTAAATATCATGTAATCAAAATTCGATTTGATAAACTACTCATTTAGGTTGAATATGAATTTGACTTAACTCGATCATATTGTTTAATTGAACTCAAATAAATATATATAGTGAAATTCCAACAATTTATAAATCGATTTAATTATTTGAATAATATGGCTACATCTCTAAATGTCATTAGATAAAATAATATATATATTTATTCACTTTTCATGCAAACATATAACAAATTAGTACTAGTAAATCTCTTTCATATTTTAGTTCTTTCGGTTTATTTTCCCCCTCTCGAAAATTAAAAATGTTGAACCTCACGGGATAAACCCTTCACCTGATTTCCGCCAAATTTTATGACTGGGTATTTGAAGCCATGACAAGACGAAATTGGAAATAAAGTGTTTATACAGTGAAAAATCAACAGAAAATTTTTGGTATACATATAATTATGCCAATATACTATATTTATGATAACAAATAAATATTTTTCTATATATAATTCTAGTACTAGCTCAAATAAGATTAATTTTACAGCCCACAATGTGATTTTCATATATGTTTAGTGTGATATGGATATTCAGAGGCAAATAACTCTTCTAAGCTTTAATCTCGACATTGATATATTCTAAATTTTTAAATGTTATGTATTTTTTTAAACAACCACCCTTATGTTACAAATTTTAAAAAATATCAACATATATATTCGATAAATAAAAGTTCCATTATAAACCCCAACAAAAGTTCTATAAATAAGTTCTGAAAATAACATCTAACTGGAGACCCAACATCCAGTCTAATGCATGGAAGCAAAAAAGTCAAAATAAGAGTTATGTATGAAAAGCCGGATATAATAAATCTGGGGTATGGGGGACTCGTCTTTTTACCTTCGCCAGGTCCCATCTTTATGAAGATCAATTTCCAAATCTTTGAAAACTAGAAGAAAAGAATAGGAAGATGAAAGCCAAGGCAATAATAATAAGCACAGATAAAAAATGAAAAATTATATCGGAAGGTTTCGCAGTCAGGTCACAATAATATAAAAAAGCAGGTTAATTAACATCATTATAGATATGTATTATAATATTATTGATATTTTGATTTTAATTAAATTTTTCTTTTAGATCTCAATTAAACTTTATGATTTTAAATAAACCATTCGAAACGTTATAACTTCAAACAAACTCACTCCCAAATATTATTACTTCTGGTATAATTTACTCAAAATAAAAAATTTTAAAAACCACAAAATAAAAAACAATTTAAGTTCATCACGATAAGATTCTCCCTTTAAAAGACAATATGACTATCAATATATTGAGCTTGTTTCTCGAAAATACAAGTTCAAACGGTTGTGACATTCTTGTTTTTTTAAGGGTACATTTGAGTTGTTGATTTGGTATCGATTTAACATCTGTTTCAATCAAATTAGTTATAAAAAATAAATATAAATAAAATATAAATATTTTTATTAATAAATAAACCATATTGATTAGATAAAAAATAAAATACAAATAAAAAACACACTATCTGCACTGACCTTAAGAATGAGTTAATTGCAGAACAATATCGTTTTTTCAAGGGCTTCCTTAAATCCTCTATTTTAGAATTATTTTCTATCAAGTGGCGGTTTTTTAAATTATTATTATTATTATTATTATTTTTCCTTAAACCGATGATGATAGCAAGATTTTAAGACAATGATGTTGTTCATCTATTACAAACAACGTGCACGGACTGGGATTTTCGTTCGTTTGCTTTTCAACCTTCAAGGATTGATGTCGTTGGACAAAGTACAATCTTTGCGATTTCCATTACAATGAGGTATGGGGAGTTCCACTTTAACTATTACAAATTTTTTGGGTTAAATTACTCAATAGCCCTTCTAGTTTTAAAATTGCAGGACCAATCCTAATTTTAAAAAGAACCATGTTTATAGATAAACTAAAACGATATATCTATCAACCAAAAAAAACAATCATTGATTTTTTTAATTATAATTACACTCAATAGATATACCCTTTATAATCACGGCAGCCTATTTCTTTTATTAACTAGTAACTACTAGTAATAAAGAAATGAAATGGCAGACTAAGGCTCTCAAACTCATCTATTATGGAATCAACTTAATTAAATACTTAAAATTAAACATCCAAATACATAATTATTTTTTTGTTATTACAACAGGTGATGGAGAGCTTGAATCTAATATCTCTCACTTGAAAGATCACGAGTGATACCATTAGATTATAAGGCTATTAATCCAAATTCATAATTTAATTATAAAACTTTTTATGTGTCAAAATATATAGATGCATTCAAAATAATAACAAAATGCTGATAATTTTATTGTGGTCATGGTTCTCACTTCAATTTAAAGGATGCCTTTATCTTTTCTGATGATAACTTTGGAAGCTACTTGAATTAACTTTATGTGTTTAACCAAGTTAAGAAGATTTGATTTTGTCTTTAATCGATTAACCCGACATTAATGACAATTTGGTTTATCCCACCTAGATTATTGGTGTATATAGATAAAGGAAAAAGGGGATAAAGCTGACTACATTAAAACTAGTATACTAGGAGTTAAAAAAAGGTGAACAGATGATTTTAATAATGTAAAATTAATCCTTGAAAGAGTGTGATGCACTGATGCACATCGAGACTAGGAAATTAGAGCTTTTGCGCTATGATTTGGGAATTGGGATGAAAAGATAAAACAATACATTTTCTTTTTATGCTTATTGATATTACCAAGTTGTGGGGATGTAAAGATCGTCCTTTAATAAGTATTTACATGATTACACTATATCTGAAAAACATCTTCTATGTGACGCTCTTGAAACATGTGATTAAGATTAAACTTTATAATATTTATGGGATCAACAGTACAAAATTTAAATAGAAGCAACACTAAAGGATAGACGAGGGGAAAAAAAAAAGGAGAAGATGGGTTTCTCCGATATAATTAGGACTGATGTAAAAATGGAAAAGAATGGCTACTATTGCATAAAGGACCTAAGAAGAGATACTTAATTATTTACATTGAAAAAACGGGTCGATAGCCTTTCCATTAAGGATTATCTAACTAGGTTTTCATCAGTGTTGTTTGAGATTTTGGGTACTCTTGCTAAGGTTGCAATTATAGAATGGGTTAGCAACTTGTCTCACGATTGGTAAGTTAGAATTAAATAAGACTGAAAAAAAAAGTAATTTATTCTATTTTTATTTGGAGTATTTTTTGATAAAAAAATATTTTTATAAGGGATAACAATTCTTCTAATGAAGAAAATTAATAGTGATTAATTATCTATTTCACATTACACGAAATAGACACTTTTCTTATATAAGAAATTTTTACGAACAAGAAAAAGAATTTTTTACAAACAAGATAAGGAAATAGTAATTCAAAAATAATAAAATCAAAATATCAATTCTATTTCTGTCAGCCATATAGATATGGATGGAGTGCAAACATCGGTTAATTTTACCAGTTTTCTGTGTTGAGGATGTCACCAGAAACAGAAAATTAAGAAATTAATCCAAGGCTTGTTAATTAAACAATAATATTTACGTCTTTCTGTCCATGACGCCTCGTAAGATTCCTTCCGATTAGCAAGAAAGTAAAAACAGGTTTTTCTATTTCCGAGATCAGAAACCTTTGGACCACGGTGCTGCCTGATTCCTAGAACCAGAGTGGCCATTACAAGAGGCAAAGGTACTTTGATTCAAGTAAAAGTTGGCGCAACTATATAATTATTAGCTAAAAAAAGCCGATCTCAATAGGAACGTTATTTTAAGTGGTTGTAAAACCTACGAGCCTAAAAAATCCAACCATAAGCAAAAAGCTTTGTCGATGACCCAAAAAAAAAAAAAAAAGCAAAGCTTTGTGTCTAACACAGGATGCTTCAAATGTTATGGATCCATAGCGTAACTATTATGCATGAATATCGTTATTTTTTATTTGTTGGAATAGAATTGTTATTCCATTTTCATTATTACCTGTATAGTTATTATTTATATGATTCATAAAAATTTTTATTGTAAAAAATGCCTTCTAATCAGGCCAAGCTATCGGAGTCAACACGGGGTTTCTTTTTACATCTGCTCCCTGGAAGAACAGGGTTGCCCCAAAACATAGCTAGCCCACCCTAACCAGGAAGCAAAAACGACAGCCAATATGTATTAAGAAAAAGGAAAACCTATGTATTAGCATTTTTGGTTTATACATTGGAAGAAAGGAAACCTATGCATTAACATTATCCCCTTACTTGGAAGCAAAAACGACAGCCACTAGAAACAACTTCCTCAATTGCTATTGTTTTAGTTGGTTGGGCAAGGCAAAGGCAGGCATGTAACGTGAAGGAGAAAAGGACAGGGTTTTCTTTCTTTTATTTTATGCCAGGTTATTGCATGCATATGTCTGCAATGCAGAGGTGAGGTGAGGTGAGGTTCCAGCAGCACTAAAGGTAAGGTTTACATAAATAAAGCTAAGCTGAAAGCCTGAAATTACAGGTTGATAAGAAAGTACACTACCGATATATAGCTTATATCACAATTAATGTACAAGCTAGCGAAAATTAAATAAGCAAAGCAACATCGTTTTTATACCGCGTTAGGTAGACACAGCCTTTTATCCTGTGATCTGTACTTTCGTGTATAAAACTTTCAAATTTTGTGATGTCAAGTTTTATCTTGTGATTTGTATTATTGTGTATCCTTTTCTAGGGGATCGTCTAGAAAATAAATTGTTTTGAATGCATTTAAAAAATTTTGGCTTTGGCTTAAATTACAAAAAGGGAAAAAAATGAAACAAGGAAATAAAAAAAAGAACAATTTGCTTTCGAGATAATCCCCCGAAAAAGGGAATCAGGCATTCTAACAATAAATTCATAGTTGTCAAGATGTGGCAATTAAATTGACTTCATATTTAAGACATTTCCTAGAATTCCGATTCATTTGAAACTAGCTATAAGTCATATTACAAGACCCACCCATTGAGCAAAGACAAAAGTAGACCTTAGTGAAAGGGGGAAAACACACATTTGAAGCAATAAGTAATTATTATTATTATTTATTTTTTTTTTTGCCAGAGAAAAAGGAATTCATTACAGACAACAAGAGATTGATACATCAGACATTCTAACAACAGCAGAAGTTAATAGCTTATCTAAAATAGAAAGCAAAGAAGATGGGGGTATTTGAACCCAATTCCAAGGACACATCTTCCTTCTACTATGAATAACTATCCAATTAGCAACTGAGTTAGCTCATCTAGGAATTAAAATAAACTACACTTTATCAAAGAAAGGTAGGAGAGAGTGCACATTTGATAATATAGGTCACAAACACCATGGAGATTCGATTTCTCGCCTTAAAGCCCGATACATTGTTGTTGAATCTGTTTCAACTATTATCTTTTGCCAACCCCTATTCTTTGCATAAGCGAGTGACTCTCTCACAGCATAAGCCTCACCTTCCAAGACAGAATTAACCAACACTGATTTGCCATTACCTCCCAAAACCACCCCCTAAAGTCTCTTGCAATTAATCCTATTGCCACATCACCTTTGAAAGGATCAACCGAAGCATCGCAGTTGATCTTGATGTCATTTTGAGTGGGGGAATGCCACCTAATTCCTTCGGGCTGTTGGCCTTGAGCAGGAGTGTTCGAGTGTAGGAGAGCTGGTGTTAATGGCCTCGACTGTTGTAGGCTTCCCATCGGATGGTCGATGCTAGTGTTGGTTTGAGAATCCTGCAGAGGTTGACCAATGCATGGTGCTCACTTCTGAGTTGTGCCCGTTGGTGTTAGCTGTGTAAGGCATCGGTTCTGGCAAGGGCCTCTCTTGTAAAGGCCTGTCCAAAATTATATCAAGCTCTAGAAGAGATTTTTCTACCATGCTTATGGTTGAATACACATCAGGATCCTTTTTACCAAAAACAACCGAGCATCTCCCTTTCCATATAGACCATGCTACAATGCTCAGTTTAGCAAAATGGAGAGATTTAGTCTTTGTGTCTGGGAAGTCCTCAATGCAAGAAGCCATCCATTTATCAAGAGAAGTAACCTGTGGTAGGGAAATCCGAATACCCAGGGTGGCAAACCAAACCAGCTGTGTCCAAGGACAGCACAAAGTAAAATGCTCTATAGATTCAACTTCCGAACAAAATAGGCAAATAGGAGATTGCATTACCTTCCTTCTTTCCAAATTCTTTTGGGTAGGTAAAGCATTGTTCAAAGCCCTCCAAATGAAATGTTTGATCTTAAGGATACTCGGGTTGTGCCAGACAAGCTTCCAAACTTCCTTGCCTATGCTGTGAGAGCCTGAAGCTTGCAGATTCTGCTGGTGGGACTTGCATCTAAGGAAGTTATATGCTGATCTGACTGAGCATTTACCATTTTTCTCATAGTGCCATACTAATCTGTCCTCAATCCAGCATAAAGGGAGGGGTATCTTGAGAATAGCTTGGATTGTCTGATCCTCAAACCACCTTTTCAATTCATGTAAGTTCCATGACCTCGATTGTTGATGTATCAAGTCAGCAACCCTTAAATCTTGGGCAACCTCAATGGTCCTTGTGTGTGGTTGGTGATTTTCAAGGCTAGGAACCCATCTATCCTTTATGGCATTGATAGATTATCCATCCCTGACCTATCATAAAGCTCCATTCGATAAGATTTCCTTACCATGATACTAGCCCATGCCCATGAGTCTCTGGACCCTCTCTTAGCCTACAAAAAAGAAGAACATGGATAATAGATGCCCTTGAGCACCCGAACCCATAAGGCATCAGGGTTATAATGAATTCTCCATGCTAGTTTTGTCAGCATTGCAGAGTTGAATTCAGTAAGATCCTTGAAACCTAAACCCCCTTTGGATTTTGGAAGAGAAATCTTGTTCCATCTAAGCCAATGAATTCTGCGCTCCTCATGGTTCTATCGCCACCAATATTGTGCGATCAAAGAATTGACTTCTTTACACCATTTAGCTGGAAATTTGAAACAACTCATTGAGTATGTCGGAATGGCTCCTGCTATTGCCTTGATAAGTGTCTCCCTTTTAGCATTTGAGAGAAGGCATCTCTTCCAGTTCTTCAGCTTCAAACGGATCCTATCCTTCACGAGCCCTAATGCTTCAGACTTGTCCCGTCCCCACAATGTGGGCAAACCCAGATATTTGCCTGGATTATGTGAGTTGGGGATCTCCATTATGTTGCATATATCCTCTACAGTTCTAGGTGGGGCATTAGAACTGAAAAACATACTAGACTTCTAGAAGTTGACTAATTGACCTGAAGCTCTGCAATACTCATGAATGATCCTTTTAAGCACCTGCATATTATGTGGAGTAGCTTCTGCAAAGAACAAAGAGTCGTCAGCGAATAAAAGGTGTGAAATCATGGGGCACGATCTCCTCATTTTAAGGCCGGTTAGCTGTTTTCTAGCAACAGCTTTCTCCATATTTCGCGATAGGACATCAGCTACTAGGATAAACAAGTAGGGACACAAAGGATCTCCCTACTTAAGACCTTTAGATGTTTTAACATAGCCTGTTGTTTTTCCATTTATAAAAAGACTATAAGAGACAGAAGTCGCACACTCCATAACCCAATTTATCCATACATAACAGAAACCAAGTTTTTCCAAGAGACCTTTTAGAAAGTCCCATTCAACCCGATCATAAGCTTTGTTCATGTCAAGTTTAAGGCCACAATAGGTTTTCCTGCAGGATTGCTTAGTTCTAAGGAAATGAAAAGCTTCATGGGCTACTATGATATTATCATGAATGACTCGATTTGGCACAAAAGCACTTTGAGATTCAGAAACTAAAGCATTCAAAAAAGGCTTTAATCTATTTACCAAAATTCTGGAAATAATTTTGTAGACAAAATTACACAGGCTAATGGGACGAAAATGACTAACATTTTGGGGGGATGGGATTTTGGGTATGAGAACAATTTCTGTGTTGTTAAGAGAAGGAGGAAGATTACCTAAACTGAAGAATGAGAGAACCATATCCACTATGCTGTTTCCCACAATACTCCAGTAACGTTGATAGAAGATGCCAAGGTAACCATCAGGTTCTGAAGCTTTCAAGGCCCCAAGTTGATAGGTTGTGTTCATAATTTCTTCAGGTGAGACATTTCAGCACAAGGATTCGTTCATTTCTGCACTGACCAGGGTCTGTATAGACTCGAGAGTGTTACCCCAATCTGAAACTTCATTTGACAGGAACAGAGTAGTATAGAAGCTTTAAAAGGTTTTTATTATGTCTTCCTCTTTCTCCAACCATCTTCTATCATCACCTTCCAGTTTAAGAATCCTGTTCCTCTTCCTTCTCATTAGGGTGGACTGGTGGAAATATTTTGTGTTTCTATCTCCCTCTTTTAGCCAACAAACTCTAGATCTTTGCCTCCAAAACATTTCCTCTCTTTCCCATAAGTGGCCAAGTTTTGCCAACAAGGCTTTTTCTAGCTGTAGATCCATGTTAGCACACTTCTTTTGATTTTCCAGTAGCTCTCCATGTATTTTTTTAATTTTTGTGCTGTTGTTGAGGAAGCAATTCTGACTCCAATCCTTCAGTTCAATCCTACATCGCTTAAGTCTGTATCCAAGAGGGTAAGGGTGGCTCGCAGGTGGGGAGAGATTCCATGCCTCTTCAATAACATCCCTACACTCCATAGTTGTTGTCCACATTTGCTCAAACTTGAATTTCTTTTTCCCTTTTTTATCAGAGTGGTGAGAGTTTATAATCAGGGCCACATGGTCAGATCCAATAAGTTCACTGTGAGTAACCGTACAAGTTGGATATGCTTGAATCCATTCTTGTGAACCTAGGGCTCTGTCAATCCTTTCTAGCACTAAACTAATATTTTCTCTTTTATTTGACCAAGTGAACCATGGTCCTTGATAACTTAAATCATTTAGGTTAGAATTCATAATCATAGCATGAAAAGCTTCCATGAGTTTGGTACACCGGGGGCTGCCTCCAACTTTCTCATGAGTATAGAGGATGTCATTAAAATCACCAATACATAACCAAGGTCTACTCATATTTACACTTATATCAACAAGGGCGTTCCAAAGAAGCCGACGCTTGGCATAAATTAGATCCGCGTAAATCCATGAGACTTGTGTAAAGATATGCCCGTCAGCTAATTTTACTAAAGAATGAATTAGATTTTTGTCAGCATGTTGGATTTCAATCTCCACATAGTCCGTCCAGCATAACACTAGTCCACCCGATCGTCCAGATGGTGGTACATAAAACTCATAACCGAACTTCAATCTTCTTCTAATCCCAGACAACTTTTTCGTTTTGTTTTTTGTTTCCACTAAGAAAACAACAGTTGGATTGTGTCCGTGGATGAGCCCTCTTAGATGCTGAACTGTCAAGGAGGGCCCCGGACCTTGATAGTTCCAGCTGATGGCTATCATGGCTCCCGTGTGGCTGTTTTAGGCCAGCCATCACAGCCTTCCTAAAGGTTATGTTGATAAATGATTGGGACCAAGATCAAATTATCCATACAGTTTCCATCTGGATGCTGAGTAGAACTACTCCTGCCTCCTTTTATGAGTTTCTTTTTGGTTTTCCTTCATCTTCTTGCAGGAGATTTCTTAGTAGGGGAGGTCTGCTGTTGGAATTCAAATTTTAGCTTTTTAGCTGCTTCACCAGCTTCTTCTTCTATACGTCTCTTTAAGGATAAGGTTTTCAATGCTGGAATAAGACAGGACGGAGATGGGTTGGTGTTGGTGTTGGGGTTTGGGGTAGATGAAGGGGATTCAGGTAACTCGACAAAATATAAGGGGTTGTTGTTTCTCTTGATTGAGCTAGTGCTTGTGATGGTGGACTGTATTGGGTTGGGTGGGGGGGGAGGGTGGTTGGGGGTTGGGGTTTCAATGGATGGTGAAGGTGCGCACAGGTTTGGTTCTGTAATGGTGTAAGGTTGTGGTTGTTTGGGTTTAACAGGACTAGTGACCTCATGATCCTCCTGCAGTCTGGTTTTGATTGGTGCTTTATTCGAGGCGACTGATTGGTTGGAGGTTTTCTCAGATGTGGAGAGAACAGTTATGTGTTTGTGTGTTTGTTGTGTATGGGGTTTTCTCAAGTGGGGTGGAATGTAGGTTTGAGGGTGCTTCTTGAAGAGATGTTGGAGGTTGGGTATCAGTTCAGGGGTTTTTCCTTTACTAGATATGTTCTGCATTGGGGATACAAAGGCTGGTGAAGATTCACTTGAGGCTGCCTCCATTGAGGTTGAGTGGGCAGTAGATGTGTTGCTTGGGGAGCCATCACCTTCCGAGAACGGTCTAACTGTTGGAGCTCTAAGCCATGAGCCATACCCCGGGTTTCCATTCTCCAAATCACAACTCGTAGTGGAGTGACCAAAGCATCCACATTTAAAACAGATGTCAGGTAGTTTCTCATACTTGAAATTAACCAAATACCTCTCGGTCTTGTTCCGGCTAACCCAAACACTAGTCTTAATGGGGACTTTCCAATGAAGATTGATTCTGACCCAAAGAAAGCCTCTCATAGCACCTCCTTTAAGATTGACTGGTTCACTTTCTATCACTTCCCCCACCAGAGCTCCTAACTTAACAACATTACTGTCCGTCATTTGATCTAGTTTCAGACCATGTATCTGTAGCCAGAAGGGACACTTTTCCAGATAGACATTCTTAATGTTCTGGCGTGATTCCCAAATATTCAGCACCAATAATTTCCCTAGAAAAGCCCAAGGAACATCTCTGATTATCTTCAAGATTATACGTTGTTCCTGGAAAGTGCAGACAAACCAATTAGGTGTTGAATCCACTATTTCGCAGTTGCCATACTATTTCCACCTCTTCTTCAAAACTGTGATCACAGCTGCCCTATTCTCCATTTTGTCAGACACTATACGACACATGAGGACAGCCCTCTTCAAGTTGGGATCTATTTCTTGTGTGTCTAGATCCACCACCGGCGTGTTGCCTTCCTCCCCGATACTTTCATAATGGTGGACAGTGTGGTGATGAGGTTCCGACATTCTTCCCAGAGGAAGTTAAGAACAGAGAAGGGACATAGAAAAGCTAAGAAACCCTATGAACAAGACAGATAAGCAAACCAAGCAGAACTACTAAACAGGAAATCGAGATTCTAAAACAGCTAGGACTCTAAAGCAAGCAGAAAAAGAAACTGACTTGGAATGCCTTACCGACATGAAGAGCTGTCCCGAATTCACCATGTTGATCTCATGACTTTAGAGGAGAGCCACTGTTGCTATCCACCAACTCCATGTTACAAGCGCCAAGATCTAAGCAATCCGGTACGGGACAAACCAAAGAACCAAACGGAAATGGCTTAAGGCCTCGATGGAGATCAGCGGGTTAAAAAAGTTACGATTGGGTTTCTATGGGATTGAAGGAGCAGAAAAAAACTTGGCTTAAGAGGTGACCAGAGAGAAGAAAAGAAGATGACCCCTGGTGACAGGGTAACGGCTCTTTTCGACGGAGAGAAACCCTAATGCTTTCACCTAAGAGCTGTTTTTAAAATTGAAAAATCCAATTTACTAACTTAGTACTGCCATTTTGTTTAAGTAATTATTATTTGAACAAGTAAAAGTTCTGTCTTAATTTGAACAGGGATAGCATTCTTTCGAGATTCAAGGCCTAACCTTTGAATATGGTTACAAAAATTTTAATATCGTAAGGAAAAGAAAATGTGTAAACGAACACACACGACATTTTATCAACGAACAAATAAGAACGCTCTTGTAAACTTTTTGATGTCCTGCTTTAATCAATAATAATAAACACGGGAAAAAATATCAATATTGTCACCGACAAAGTAGTATCTAGTATAATATAATTAGTGGCCTGCTATGTTTGCTAATAATAATAATAACAAATATTAAATATGACCCAAGGTATGAAAATAGGTTGGAAAAAAATCAAGTGCTCCTAGTACCAAGCCCAAGGGAAAAAAATAGATAGACTAAAAATTTAATTTATCAGGAATTACTGATTTGCTAGAACAAAATAAGATTAGAAAAAAACAACAGTTACTTTATCTAAGGGTTTTTTTTAATTAAAAAAAGTTGTATTCTTTGAGGAACAATAATTTCTTCTAGTGAAGAAAAGGGATATGGATTTTGTATCTCTTTCAACATAGATAAAATAAACATTACTTATGGTTTTATTACATAGGAGATAAAAGAAATATTTCATATGATAATTTTTTTTAATAAATAAAACGGAGAAATAGCTATTCTATCGTAACAAACGCGGAATTTCATTCTAGAAAGTAAAGCTGAAAATTAAAAGTTTACTTCTCCAAATATTAAAATAATAACTATTTGTGGCTGTATATTTTTTTTTGGAAGTCGACCGAAAACATAGAATATGCAATACCATGCGGATTTATAGGTTTGTTTGTTTATTGATAGATTACAGATATAGATACTTTTTTAATTTTTTTATAATAAATTATTCATCAAGAAATAAATATAAATAAAAAATAATTAACAGTTCTCACTAAAAGATTAAATTGATTAAATATAAATACAAATTGGATATATTTATTTATGTCATTTAGATACAAATACAGCATCATAACAAAACAAAACAAGAAAAGGTACTGGAATATTTGGAATAGCCATATATGATTTAACTAATGATCCATAAATATTAACAAGGTCCAAGAACCAACCACCACAGAAAAATAACCAAATGGGCCTAACATCTTAAATTTTACTCCGAGTTCCAACATCACATTATTAAATGATACCATTAAACAAGAGGCAAAGCATAGAAAATTAAGAAAACCACAAAACATTAATAATCACCATACTACAGTGCTAAATTGACCCACTAAATAAGGACATGCAAGTTCAAAATTATTAGTAGATCATCAATGGGGGCATGTGGGTTCGAAGGCGAATGGTCCGACCGAGAAGACGGTAAGTGGTAACCCTTCAAGATCATATTCCCCATCGGGCCTCAAGGTGGCGCCGGTGAGTCCGCCATTTAGGTTCGTGGGCTTGGAGCAGTTAGCCAGAGGAGAGGTTGGAAGGAGGAAACCCTTGCATTTATGGGCACCAAAGTTGGTGATGGTCTTTGAATTAGGGCCTATCAGTATGTAGAAGAAACCATTCTTATCTGCTCCTCTTGTTGTGTTTACGATTAAAGGTACCTTGGTGTTCTCGCATCGAAATTGCACAACCACCTCCTTGCCTTCAAATTCCAAAATAGAATAAATAAAAAATAAATTAAAAGAGAACATTTAATAAGAAATTAAAAAAAACCTTAAATTATTTAATATAAATCTCCAATGACCACATATATATTTTAATTTTCGGCCCATTCAGAAAGGACTTGACAAGTGTCAAAAATGCACTCTGAGTAGGTGACAGACCCTCATATGAGGTTTCCATGTCACAATGATAAAAATCAAACGACACCGCCAATGCATGGCACTGGAAATATTCAGTTCCTTTTTTCTTATTATAACAAGTAGGACATTCCAATCTAATACATATTATATTATTTGAGAGGCCGGAAATAATAGACAAATTATAAGACCATTGGGCATTGGCAAAAATTAATGTTAAGCAAAATATTCAATTTAAGATTTAATTTTCAATTTTCTTTCTATAATTTAGTACCAACTATATTCTATTTTATTAATTTTTATAAAACAAGTCTTCAAATGCCATTAAGTCCTGTTTTAAAAGGAAAAGAAAACTTGAAGGTCTCTAGTATATCTAGCTAGCCCTTAAAACAAAACAAACATTTGATAGGAACCTTGTTTATCCGATTCATCAACAAACTATAAATATTTAAGCAAGAAAAATTATTTTGTTTTCGAACTATATTAAACCGACAATCTCATCAGGTCATAGAATAGCAACCACAACAAATAAAATAAAATAGCTAATATTGTGACATTTACTAAGTCGAGATGCATTAAGATACAAAATATATTAAAATTTACTATCCAACAAACGAAATAGCTAAAATTTATAATATTATAAGCAAGTACCATAAAACCACAATGAACATATGAATGTAGAAATCATTATATAATTCACTAGAAAGGATAAGTTACATGCACAGACCAAAAAATTTAAATGTAGAGAGATTATAATCTGATATCTCTTATTTGAGATATCCGTGGTAATGCTATTTAGACTTTGCATACCATATTGTCACTTATAATTAATGTTATTTTTTTTTCAAAGATATATCTACAAACATTCCATTAAATTATGTTAAGACGTATTCGAATGAGAAGTTTAAAGACCAACCAGAGACGGGTTTAGCATCCAAGAGAGTATCAACACCAACATGCTTGCATGACTTGCAATACACAATTCCACGAACTCCAACATAGGTCCTCTCAGGAAGCCGACCCTTGTGAGGCTGAGCCACCGCAGATGGTGGCCGAGCACCGGAGGGGGAGGAAGGGAATAGAGCGCTCACGAGGAGGACGACATGGAGGGTTGCATGAACTCTTGAAAGAAAACACTCCATTTCTTAATTAATAAGAACATAAAAAAGATTGTGTGAAAAAAAATCGTGTTGGGGTAGGGTTTTTAAAGAGGTTCTTGTGGAAGGTGGGACGGAATAAATAATAAAAAATTATGTTGTCTTTTATTTAATTATTTGTTTTCTTTTTTTAATGAAACCCTCTTATTTATTTATTTATTTGTACCTTCCCGATTAACAATTATAATTTCGAGAATATAGATACACAAAACGGTAAAAATTTTAATTTATTATTATTGTCTTTTTTTTTTTTTTGTTGAATTTATAGAATAGACAAATACATGTGTCGAAGGAATTACTCGTGATAGCCAATTTTTATAGCCGACTTTCATGCCAATGCGCTAGCGTGGTAAGAATAACTCTTTTTTTTTTTTTTTTTCATTCTACGTAAAACTACTGTTACAGTATTAACTATAAAGAAATAATAATTCATAATGAATTGTTATTACGTAAAATATTTACAAAATATACTTCCATATTCATTAATTATCATACAATAGTTTATTTTTTAGCTTTATCATAAATATCTGCCTTAAAAATATCTTTTATACAATTATCATCTTT
This sequence comes from Combretum micranthum, assembly GCA_024138025.1. Classification (NCBI taxonomy): domain Eukaryota; kingdom Viridiplantae; phylum Streptophyta; class Magnoliopsida; order Myrtales; family Combretaceae; genus Combretum; species Combretum micranthum. The sequence continues at coordinate 519,502 of JAMXBD010000012.1, read as the reverse complement.
GTGTAATAAAGATAATGAATATTATAGATATTTTATCTTTTACTCCATTAATTACTCATTTTATTTTTTAGATCAAGTGAACATCGTTGTAGCCATTACAATCATATTATATTCATATTATATTAGAATTCAATTTCCTTCTTATTTTTTAAGGCGAAGTGAACATAATACAAAGGTTTGACCTAATTCAATTACTTTGGATTGATCTAAATATAAACTTTGATTGTCCCAATTTTGTGGGATTGGACTATACCATAGCTCGTGTTCTTTTTTGTTTTTTTATAATGAGTTAGAGTAATAGATAAAAAAAGTCTCAGGATGAAGGACAGAGTTAAAAAAAAAATTTATTCTATACATTCCATAGTACAAAAATGAAAATGGGGAGGATAAACGTGAGTTATAACATATTTTAGACTTCTTATTTTATGTACGTAGGATGAGAGAAAGCACATGTATATGTGTTACACTTGTGTTTTCTCCTATCCATAAATTATTGAGTGAACCTAAAATGTGAGCAATTGTATTGTACATGTCTATAGCTCAACTTAAAATCATGATCAGTCGTTTCTCTTAAACCTAATCAAAGTTTTTAATACATCAGTATCATATGCTTATCTAGAACACATATGTATATTGTATGTAAGAACTAAGAATACAAAGCCTAAGCTTAAAATAGAAGTTTTCTTCATCTCTCTCTAAGGGCATAGGGACTAGCCACAATTGTTTCGACCTAACATGGTCTTATTTAAATTATTTTTAATTCAATCTTCTTCATAATTAATTCTTCTATTCTTACAAGCATCTCAATCTTTCAAGTAATTATCTAGAATTCTAAGGTGTAAGAGTTTAGAACCTGTAAATTTCCTCCATAATCACTTTGCTGAACTTGTATGGATTTCTAAAAAAGAAGAAAAGGGGCATCTATAAAGTGACTCCAAAAGCTCAAAATCCATTGATTATAGTGCACTGAAGTTAGCAATTTTTAGTGTGGAATTGGATTAGGTCTACTTTTTGAGGACTAAAAATTGCAAATTTTCATCAAAATCATTTTGTTGCACATGTAGTAATATCTAACGATAAAGAAAAGGCGCTTCCATAGTGTGACCCTAGAAGTTTAAATTCCATGGTCTATAGTTTACTGAAATCAGTCATGTTTAAAGAAATTGAGATTAGTTATCTTTTTGGGACTTAGAACTCACAAATTTACACCAAAATCACTTTTCTACACTTTTTATGGATGTTTTGCGAAGAAGAAAAGGGGCTTCCATAAGGTGACCTTGGAGGCTTAAAATCATTGGCCTATAGTCCATTGAAGTCTATCATTAATTGAGATTGATTCACGTTTCGATGCCTACAGCTCACAAATTTCCACTAAATTTTTTTTGTTGCGCTAGTATGGATATCCTGTGAAGAAGAAAAGGGTCCTCCACAGGGTGACCATAGAAGCTCAAAATCCATAGCCTATAGTCCATCATAGTAAGCTATTTTTAACGAAATTAGGATGAATTAAATTTTCGAGGTCTAAACTTCGCAAATTTCCATCAAAATAACGTTATTGCAACTGTACGCATGTCCTGCAAAGGAGAAAAGGGGCTTCTATAAGATACCCCTAGAAGCTGAAAATCCATGGTAGCCCACTAATGTCGGCTATTTTTAGTAGAATTGGGATTGATATCTAAAACCACTTTGTTGCGCTTATACATATGTCCTAGGAAAAAGAAAAGGGGCTTCCACAGCGTGACCTCGAAAGCTTAAAATCCATGCCCTATAATCCACTATAATAAGTCATTTATAATATAATTGGGATTGATTAATTTTTCGAGGCTTAGAACTTGAAATTTCATCTAAGACCACTTTGTTGCACTTGCATATGAATAAGGAAAGGGGCTTTCACAAGATGACCATAGAGGCTTAAAATTCATGACCTATAGTCTACTTAAGTAGACTTTTTTTAATGGAATTAGGATTGGCTGACTTTTTGAATCCCATAGCTTGTGAATTTCAACCAAAATCACTTTATTGTGCTTGTATGAATATCCTGTAAAGCAGAAAAGGGCTTACATTGGGTGACTTAGAAGCTCAAATTCGATGGCTTATAATCTGCCGAAATCGACCATTTTTAGTGAGATTGGGATTAAATGACTTTTCGAGGCCTAAAACTCACACAAATTTTGACCAAAAGCACTTTGTTGCACTTGTACGAATGTTCTATGAAGAATTAAAGGGCCTTCGATAGGTTGACCTTTATAAGCTCAAAATCCATGGCTTATAGTTTACGCAATATGGATTAGTTGAATTTTCAAGGCCAAGAACTCGCACATTTCTACCAAAAAAACATTATTATGCCTATACATAATCCGATGAAGAAGAAAACGGGCTTCTGAAGGGTGACCCCAAAGTTAAAAATCCATTGCCTAAAGTCTATTGAAATTGGCCCTTTTTTAGCAAAATGATGATTGGTTAACTTTTTGAAATATAGAATTTGCAAATTTCCACCAAAATCATTTTGCTATGCTTGTTCGAGTGTTCTACAAAGATTAAAGAGGCATTCATAGTGTCATCCCGAAAGCTCAAAATTCATGCCCAGGTCCATCAAAGTCTCCCAATTTTAGTGAAATTAGGCAAATTTCCGATCACTTTGCTGCGCTTGTATGGATGTATTGTTGGGAATTGAAGGAGCTTTCATTGGGTAGCTGTAAAAACTCAAAATCCATGGCCTATAGTCTACCAAAGTTAGCCATGTTTAGCAAAATTAGGATTTATTGATTTTTCAAGGCCTATAACATGCAAATTTCCATCAAAATCACGTTACTGCAGTTGTACGAATGTCCTGCGAAGAAGAAAATGGACTACCATAGGGTAGTTTTGAAAGCTCAAAATCTATAGGTATAGTCTACTAAAGTCTACCATAATTACTTTATTGGACTTGTTCATGTGTCCTACAAAGATGAAAGGGGCATCCATTGTGTGACCTTAGAAGCTCAAAACCCATGGTCAAATCTATCAAAGTCAATTTTGCAAATTTCCACTAAAGTCATTTTGTTGTGCTTGTATGGATGTATTGCTAGCAAGTGAAGGAGCTTCCATTGGGTGGCCCCAAAAGCTCAAAATTCATGACTATAGTCCACCGAAGTTAGCCATGTTTAGTAAAATTAGGATTGGTTTACTTTTTAAGGCCTAAAACATGCAAATTTTCACCAAGATTACTTTACTCTAGTTGTACAGATGTCTTGCGATGAAGAAAATGTGCTACCATAGGGAGGCCTCAAAAGCTCAAAATTCATAGCTTATAGTCTACTAAATTCTACCATTTTTTGTGAAATTGGGATTGACCGACCTTTCGATGCTTAGACCTCACAATTTTATTTTAACTTTTACCCTATGTATAATTCATTTGTTATGAATAATATATATAGGTGTATATGTGAGTATGGGCATGTATGTGAGTATATTCAATTAACTTTTTATTTACTTAAAATAACCAAAGAGAGACATAATGGTGTTTTAATTATACTCCTAATATTAATTGAAATAAGAGTTGAAATATGTACTCTTGGTAATAAAACTTTACTACTGCGTTTGGTTGACAAAAGGAATTCCTATTCATTCTCTTCATTGAAGAAATTGCTATTTCTAGTGAAAAGCATGTATTTTTTTTTTTTTTTCCAAAGATACCTCGTCATAAGACAAAGGAATTAATATTCATTTTCAATCTTATTCCATTTCGATGAACAAAATGTGACATAAATGAAGTAAATGATGAGACACATCATTCTTAATCTATTATGCACCGGTAATACTATTCTTACGATATAATTTTTCTAATATTTATCTATTTCCTATATATAAATAAACAGATTGTAATGATTAGATTTATATAGGAATTATTCTTTATTCTAACTACAATATATTACAACTATTAGGAAGGTGGAGCTTTTCTTCTCTCTCTCTTTCTCTTTTACTAGGAATAATAAAAAGAAGAGATGATTATAATTGTCGTAACATCTAGTATTGGATTAAAAAAAGCAGACTCTAGGTAATTTAGCTAAGAAAGAACTACTTAAATACCCAAAGTCGATATGAGGGGGACTCGTGTTATTATAGTCAATATGTTAGATCCTTTCTTTGTGTTTTTCTAGCATAATAAAGTAATGATAGTATTATAATCTCGCCAAGATAATGGCATCATAAGCGTTAGTATTATTAATTGTTGGCAATTTTGTCTATGAACTTCCATTTATAGTTATTTAGTACTTATTCTTTTAGTCTAGTTTCATTCTAGTATCTCCATTAATAGAAAAATTAAGACTATTACATTTTTTTTTTTACGTTTTAATGTCTGTATTTTATCTTTTATTATATTCAAGTACCTATACTTTACCTTTGATACATTTTAATATCTATTTACTAATTAACTTATTAAAAATTAATATATGAACATTCTCAGTTAATATATTTAAATTAATCGATATATTATTCTTAATTGATATTAATTTATTAAGAATTAATATTTATTAAAAATTACCATTTGACTTTTAGAGTTGATATATTAATTTAAAAATTAAACGAAAGTTATCTATCTCAGGAATTTTTTTTTTTTTTTAAACAATGCATAACTTTTGATATGGTGTTCAGCATAGAAAGTTTTATATTGTTGAGAAGGTCGTAAGATTTGCTTATATTGATAATCAAGTTTTATATTGTTGATATAACAAGTTTCATATACATTCTTTAACTAACTAAACTATGTAAAATCTAAAATTGTTATAAGTTGCAAAACATATGTCATTTAACTTTGAAATACAAATTTTCTTATTTGTTGAATAGCATACTTCCACATAATGCACCATAAGAAAACTAGGTTTTAATATAAAAAAATAAATTTTTGTTGCAACAATCATCATTGTTAATTTTATTGGTAGAGATAGATTTTCTCATCCCAATTTTCTGCCATAAAATTTGTGTCTATATATGTTAATTTTCTTCTAAGTATATAATATTTTGTTATTTTTCTAATAGTATTAAAATGTTAAATTTTCAAATTTTGTAATTTCATTGTCTGTAAATGTGATATTGTACGAATGTAAATCTATTATTGTTGGAAGGTTCATGTTACAAATTATTTAAAAATTGTTAAATAGACTTAAAAACTATTCTATTAAAAATCATAATTTTTCTTAGTTAGACTTATATATATATATATATATTATTTTTTGTATTTAAAAATAGATATTATTGATGGCCAATTTTGACTAAGTCTGGAAGCTTAAGTCTAGACCAATAAGATCCTTCAATTGGAAAGAAAAATTAACTTAAGTCTCTTACTTTAAAATAAAGATCATTGGTCATTTCAAACACGTGTCAGTCACGACTAGCTCAAGCAAGTGCAAAAATTTTTTCAAAGTATTTCGAAAGAAATTCTTTTTTTTTTTTTTACTCTCATCCAAATAAGTGAGTCAATTAATGATCAAGAGATTGAACAATTTTCTAGTTGTCTTTTGGGGAACATGACGGAAAAAGATCTTTTTAATAAGTAGTTATCTATTAATTTTCAAATAATTTGTCAATAAATAATAATTTTTCAAGGAATTAATGGATAATTTTCTTTCAAATTTTAAAATAATACAACAATTGAAAAATTCAAATATTATTTTTTGATAAATTAATCAGTGAATAGACATTAAAAGGTAAAATAATATAATCGTCGTTAATTCCCCATTAAAGAAGACATGTAAATTGAAGCTAAATTAAAATAATAAGTACTAAATCATTAAAAAAAATTAAACACTAAATTGGAATAAAATCGGTAATACTTTGTGTGCCTCTATTCCAGTCTCTTAATGTTTTTATCAAGGTATTCCCCCGTCTCTCCTAAATGGGATTTTGTTGAATCAATTGTTAAAATATTAAAACTTTCAACGTAGTCATTAATGGTTCGTGAGAAAAGCTAAATTACTTTTTGTTTCCTCCCATCCACAAATAAATCTTACTCAAAAAAAAAAAAAAATGGATAAAAAATATCAACTCATATCCCAAAAATGAAAAAGAGAAAAAAAGGTCCTTCACCTTTCAACTTCTCTATCTCTCTCTCTCTCTCCATTAGCAAGACACATAAAACGAACCAAGTAGCATTTTGGGCCTTGGGCCGAATGACTCGAAGGAATTTAGGCGATGGTAATTGGGTCAGAACACGAATTGGACTGTGTTCAGCTAAGTGGTTTATATGTGTGCATTTGCCGCCTTGGCAACGTAGGATTTCGTAAATCAAGACTCTAGGAACTTGTTATAATCAAAGCTCTGATTAGTGGCTTTTTTTTTTTTTTTTTGGGTAATCGATTATTGGGCTTTATTGTATAGTATATGTATAAAGAAAAAAAAAGAATATATATATATATATATATAGGGTTAATTAAAAAAGCATGGTATTATCTGTATTTTTTTTTTTAACAAATGGGTTGTAAGATAATTTTATAATTTACATGATATTATTCTTTCATCAACATCAATTTCAGGATCTTCGAACTTCGTGATTTTCACAATGAATAAATGATGCGTACCTTTCTCCATGGCAATAATATCGTATTGAATTTCAATGAATAAGATTCTTTAATTCTTTAATAGACACATTATCCCTCCAATCCAATCTTACTTCTTCAAGAGAATATAATTTCTCTCTCTTGACTTTTTACTTTATGATGGAGTGAATATGAGAAGTTTATCTTTTCCTTTAATTTTCCCTTTTATATATATAAAATGCAGAGAGAGGACTAAATCTCTTCATGAAAGTTAATGGATGTCTCCCATCAAGATATCCCCTCACGAAAAGTCGTATCATTTAGATTAAAAGTCACGACTCTTCTTAAATAAACTTATATAATGAGCCACAAATTCTAAGATTCTCCTACTTGGCCTATATATGTTTCTTAATAATTTAGAATAAACATAATGTGCACGATCACATTATTCAAAGTCTTCATTATGTTGATTGTATCGTTATATCACATTAATTAAATTAAAAATTAATTAGAGTTATAGCAGTTGTACGTCATCATCTCAACATAGTCCCTTCCATGTACTACATAATTAATTCATAATTTAAACATAACTTAATGAAGGGATAAATAAAGTCTTACTTAATGTCTTTATAAAAGACAATTCCTATTAACATAATTCTACTTCAATCATGTATACAATATAGAAAACAGGAAATATCAGAAACACTATAATTGAGCTTGAGAGTATCATACAAACAAATATAATAAACTTAATAAGGACATCCTATAATGCCCATTCTTTCAACACGCTCTCTAAAAATATTGGGCGTTGATCCTTTTTTAATAGATTTGCAACCATCAGTTTCGTACTAATACGTTCGATTGATACCCTTTGTTTCTGAACTTCTTCTTTAACGGCGAAGTATTTGATCTCTATGTGTTTTGTACCCTTTGAATACTTGTCGCTCTTTGAGAAGAAGACTGCTGCAGAGTTGTCACAGTAAATTTTCAGTAGCTTACTAATAGTGTCGATGACTTGAAGCCCTTAAATAAAATTCCGCAGCCATAAGCCATGAATTGTGGCCTCAAAGCAAGCCACAAATTTTGCTTCCATAATCGATGCATCAATGATAAAGTGCTTTACACTTTTCCATGAGATTGCCCCTCCAACTAACAGGATCAGGTAACCAAATGTGGATTTTTTCGCATCAACACATTCAACATAATCCGGATCTGAATAACCAACCACCTCTTACTGATTGGACCTCCTATAAGTGAGCATGTGGTCCTTCGTTCCCTGCAAGTATCTCTAAACTTTCTTGGCAGCTTTCTAGTGATCTAATCCTGGATTACTTTAATATTTGCCCAACATCCCAACAATGAAACTGATGTCGGGTCTAGTACAAGTTTGAAGATACATCAAACTCCTAACAACAGATGCATAAGGAATTATCGCCATTTGTTTTCGTTCCAAATCATTCTTTAGACACTGCATACTACCAAATTTATCTCCTTTCTGAATTAGAACTATACTTGCCGAACATTTATCCATCTTAAATCTTTCTAGAACTTTACTGATATAAGCCTTTTGGGGTAAGCCTAACAATCGTTGTCAATATCACAGAATATTTCAATTCCTATCACATATGTTGCCTCTTCCATATCTTTCATTTCAAAGCTCTTTGAAAGAAAAAATTTTCGTTTCTCATGATAAACCAAAATCAATAGTAGCAATCAGGATATCATCAATATATAGTACTAAGAAAACAAACTTGCTCCCATTAACCTTCATGTATATACATCGATCAACAATATTTTCTTTAAAATCAAAAGAAGTTATGGTGTCATTGAACTTAAGATACCATTGGCGAGAAGCTTGTTTAAGTCCATATATTAATTTATTAAGTTTACATACCATATGTTCCTTTCCTTTAATTGAAAAGCTTCAGGTTGGTCTATATAAACTTTTTCTTCCAAATCTCCATTAAGAAAGACAATCTTAACATCCATTTGGTGTAACTTTAGATAAATGTGCAACCAAAGCCAAAATGATCCTAAATGAGTCTTTCTTTGAAACTGGTGAAAAAGTCTCTTTATAATCAATGCTATCCTTTTGAGTAAAGCCTTTGGCAACAGGTCTGGTTTTATGTCGTTCAACATTGTTATTTGAGTCTCGTTTTGTCTTAAAGACCCATTTATAGCTAACTCTTTTACATCCTTTTGGCAATTCAATGAGTTCCTAGACTTGATTTTGATCCATAGATTTCAACTCATCTTTCATAACATTTGCCCACTTAATAGAATCTTTACATTCAATGGCTTGTGAGAATGAAACTAAATCATTGTCAATTCTTATGTCAAGTTTTGACTCTCGTAGATAAAACATATAATCATTAGGAATAATAGATCTTCTCTCTCTTTGAGATCCTCTTAATGCGTTTCATGTGGTTCCTCTACTATAAGAGTATCGTTTATAACTTCATGATGTGTTTGATTCGTTACTTGTTGTTATTCACTTTGGTGAATTTTTACAATATTAGGATCAATTGGCTTAGAAGGTAAAAATATAGGAACTTCTACTCTAACTTCTTTAATATACATATCATGTCGTTCTTTACTCCTACTAATTTTACCATTTTCAATAAACTTGACATTTTTAGTTTCAACAATTCTTATACTATGATTAGGACAGTAAAACCTAAATTTTTGGACTTTTTAGGATATCCTATAAAGAATCCACTAGTTTTTTGAAAGTCCAATTTCTTTTCTTGTAGATTATAAATTCTTCCTTCTGCAAGTTAACCTCACACATGTAGGAATTGTAAACTAAGTTTCCTACCAGTTTACAGTTTGAAAGGGGTCTTTGGAACTACTTTACTAGGAACCTTGTTTAACAACCCACATGGATATAGGTAATAAAGAATGACTTAACATACTCCTAACCATGTCCAATAATGTATGATTTCACCTCTCTGCAACACCATTCTACTCTGATATGCCTAACATAGTGTATTGAGCACATATGCTATGCTTTTGAAGAAATTTGGTAAATGGACCTAGGCGTTGCCCCGATTCATCATACTTCCCATAGTATTCATCACCCTTATCGGATCTTACAATTTTCGCTTTTCTATCTAGCTGTCTCTCAATCTCATTAATGTACACCTCATGGGCATTCACAGACTGAGATCTTTCATGCAAAAGATAGACATAAGTACAACATGAAAAATCATCAATAAAAGTGATAAAATATTTTTCTCTACCAAAAGATGGAGCATTAAAAGGTCCGCATATATCTATATGTATAATTTCAAGAAGTTGTGTGCTTCGTGTGGCTCCTTTCTTAGTGTGTTGAGTTTGTTTTCCTTTAACACAATTAACACACATTCCAAGGTCAGTAAAATCCAAAGTAGAAAGAATTTCATTCTTTACTAATCCTTACAATCTTTCTTTGGATATGTGATCTAAGCGTTTATGCCACAAGTAAACAAAGTTATCATTAATCAAACTATATTTAGTTCCAATATATGATGCGAAGTCATTAAGTTCTCAACAAAATAATCATCAAGTTTAAACTTATAAAGACCATCACATAAAATTCCTGAACCATACAGTTTAGTGTCCTTACACAAACTGAAAGATTCAAATCCAAACTTAAAAGAAAAACCTAATACATGAAGTTTTGACAAAGAAACTAAATTGCGAGAAAATATGAGAACATAAAGGGTTTTAAACAAATTTAAGTGATGCTCAGTCTCCAAAATCAAGCGATAAGTCAAACTAAAGATTTGTTTTCATTTCCTATGAACACAAGCTTTATAGTTTGGATCGTAAGGAATCCCCTTCTTTTTGAATCAAGCCTTATGTTTCAAGCACTCTTTCTTCAAGTGTCCAACCTTTCTATAGAAATGACACTTGATTTCCCTTTTGTGGATTTGTGCATCTTTAGAAGATTCATTCAGGTTGTGTAAAGCTTTCTTCTTGCCTTTTTCTAGTCCTTTTCTTTGAACTCGATGCAACTTCTTGATGACTTGTAAAATGAATAGAACGAGTCTTTTGTTTCTTTAAGCTTGTTTCATTCCTAAATTAGCATATCGATCAATTCATTGATATTCCACTTATCCTTTATGGTGTTATAATTCATTTGAAAAGGCCCATAATGTTCAGGAGGCAAGGAGTTCAAAATGAAATATACCGAAAAGAACTCATTCACAGTCATTCCTAAAATCTTTAATTTTGCCGCTATATTTGTCATTTCAAGAACATGCTCATGCATAGTACGAGACCCATCAAACTTCATATTGGTCAAAGTACCCATCAATGTACTAGTAAGAGACTTATCAGCAGTTTGAGAATACTCTTCCATAAATTTAATGAATTCCTTAGCATTATCAGTTTGGGGAAGAGTAGCTTTAATGTTATTTACTACTGTCATTCTCATAAACATCAAGCTTAATCTATTCTACCTCTTCCAAAGTTTATGGAGATGTTTTCCCTCATCACTGCTTTCATTAATGATAGTAGTGGGTTTCTCAATTTGAAGAGATAAGTCAAGATCCAAAACCCCTAAGTGAAATATGACCTGCTCATACCACTCTGAGAAATTTAATCCATTGAATATCAAACAGATGAAGCATGAGAATATAAAGAAACAGGAACACATACCGCAATAATTAAAGAAATAATGTACATTAATGCTTCGAACAATCATACAAATTCATATTCAATCAACTCATGGAATAACATAATTATATATATGAAAGTCCATCTTTGGGTGATACTAAAATATATATAAACATTAATCATAACAAACAAGTATGCATATAGTTTGATATATTGCTATCTTTGAATATACAAATAAATCAAATAAAATATACTTATCATAAACACTTGCATTACGTATTATAAGAACAAAAACCAACTTTGGGTGATTTATATTATCTTATAATAACAACCTTTCATTTATCCAAATCTTATCTATTATGTTGTATTCAAATAAAATTTATGGATAAATCTAAAAATATTATAAAGTAATGAAATATATAGATTTAATGATTTGGTCACTTTGGTGACTAACAAATCATTTATCATATAAATTTCGCCTATAATGATATTAAAATTTCATATAAACACATTCATATGAAATAAAATATCAACAGAATAACTTAAATAATTTTAAAACAGATTTTTCAAATCACCATTAATAATTCATTTAGTGATTATCTTTTAAACAGTCACAGACCCTCTTTAAATTTAAACTTTCCTCATTGCTTTTATTAATTCAACAGTTAAATTTGTGGAGAAGTATAAATGTCTATCATTTCATTAAGTAAAAACTGGACCAAAGTGACGAGACTAGAAATTCTTTTTATTGAAATGGTGCATTACTGTAACGTAATTTTTCATAAGTGGCATTGTTTGACGCAATCCGAAAATATAAATTCATGAATTTTCGCCATTCATGTTTCATCTTTCCCAGCGGTTAATTAATGACGTTTTATCAAATTTAAAATATGCTCCACCTTTTCACCATTCATGCATATAGGAATCAATGGTTCCTTTCATTACTATACTATTTCGTCAAACATTAATAACATTTTACATCTCATGCCCCAAATGAATTTCACAATTGATTAAGTATATCATGGCAAATCTTTTATTGCAAACGAAATTCAATTGTAGTTGGAAAATCATGTGTTCTTAAACTATACTTTGATACCACATGTAAGATAATTTTATAATTTACATGATATTATTCTTTCATCAACATCAATTTCAAGATCTTGGAACTTCATGATTTTCACAATGAATAAATGATGCGTACCTTTCTCCATGGCAATAATATTGTATTGAATTCCGATGAATAAGATTCTTTGATTCTTTAATAGACACCTTATCCCTCCAATCCAACCTTATTTCTTCAAGAGAATATAATTTATCTCTCTTGACCTTTTACTTTATGATGGAGTAAATATGAGAAGTCTAGCTTTTCCCTAGATCTCTTCATGAACAGTTAATTGATGTCTCCCATCAAGATATCCCATCATGAAAAGTCGTGTCATTTAGATTAAGAGTCACAACTCTTCTTAAATAAACTTACATAATGGGCCACAAATTCTAATATGGGTGACCTAAGTTTAATCTAAAAGTGTCAATATTATTTAATAATATTAGAATGACATATATAAAATTTTATTGGTTATAAAAATTAATTTTATATTTTTTCAATTTTTTAATTTTTAACAAATAATTTTTAATATTTTATTAATTTAAATTTTATTTTGTAATATTTTTTAATACCAATAAGACTCTAACACATATCTTTATAATAGTAATTAATTATAATGACACTTGTATGAAACTCGAGTTACTTATATGTTAAAAAAATTAGCAAAGGCCATGTGTTTATAAATTGACTAAAACATATATCATGTTTTTGCAATTAACCCTATGTATGTATGTACGTATGAAAATAGAAGTACGGGTAATTTAATCAAGCTGTAGTTTTGCAATAAAATAAATATAAAAGACACCTTTTTCATTTTGACACACATCTCTTTTCCTTCTAATAATTTGATAGTATTAGAGTTTTTTTTTTTTGGTAAGATGAATTTTGTTTAATATGAAAATATTACATCAATCGAATTCATTGATATAAAAAGTTTCATAGAAGAAGAGTTGGGTATATCAAAACCCAATTGGATCAACCAACACATCATTTTTAAAATTAAATTATCTCACCTAAGGAATAATACACCCACATAAGTAAGACTATCCATACTGTTGAGTAGAAAAAACAATCCCATGATAAAGATGACATAATTCCACATAGGGGATGACAACAAAAAGAAAAAAAAATGATAAATACATAAAGTAGAAATTAAAATTAAATTGCTTATTTAAGAAATCATTGATAATAAAAACTCTCGGTTACCAAAATCTCTTCATGTTCGTCACATCTATTGGAGTAGACAAACGATGGTAGATTATGATGAATCGGCAATGGTGAAAATGATAGGAAAAAAAAAACATATTTGAAAAGCTCTGTTCAAAAGATATGAATTTGTGGATATTGAAATTGACAAATATGGATTTGTGGTTTTGAGAAAACAAAAGAAAGATAAAGGATTGGAGACTCGACCGCCTCTCAAATACTAAGGTTTAGTGAGAGCCTTTTTGTTTATGAATAAATGCCTAAGGAAATTTATGAAATTTAAAGGATAATCACCTAGTGTGATATATTTATATTTTTGTAAGGTGTTTCAAAGTTGTAGGGAAAATTTAAAATATTTAAAAATGGGAATTCTGAAAAAAAAAAAAAAGGAAATTTATGGACCATACCGGGAAATACTAAGATGTAAAATAAGGAATTATGGCAAATTTAGGGGTTTCTTTTTCTTTTTCTTTTTTTTTTTTTTTTTTGTAGAAACTAAGGATAAGCAAGTACAGAGTATGTAGGGTATGAAGCATTACTCGTACCCCTACCCTTATAAGCCACATGATATTTAATTTTATACCCAGAACTTATCTTGTGACTCATTATATCTACCCTATATGTTGTAAAATCTATAGGGTACAGGATACTCTATGGAACTTGTAATTTTTTTTTAACAAAATCACTATATTTTTTTCTTTTTCTTTTTTTTTTTTTAAACATGAAGTTTATAGTTTTTGATATGTTTTCATGTAATATATAACACTATCTTATTTTCATCCATTCAATATAAACAACACGCAAAAAGAAATTTAAAAAGTAACTTGTTAATATTATAAGTTCTATAATATATAGAATGCATTTATGTGTGAAAGTTGAAACCTACCATAAATATTTGTGGAAACTATTTATGTGATATTAAACAAAATTATAAAACTTGCACAAAATTCAAAAATTAAAACTTTGAAACCACTTCTATATTTTAATTAGTATTGTAATATAAATATCTCCATATGATTTGGGAGTTCAAGTATGTACATACAATCATAATTCTTTTAAAATAAAAATTACAAGTCATTCTAAAATAGAATAGTACGAATTTTTCTACAATAAAACTTTCTGAAATGTGGTCTACAAATAAAATAATAATCTTGAATATAAGTGATTGCAAAATAAACTATGGAATATCCCTATTTATTTATTACATATTAATATAATTATATAATATTTAATAGGGTAAATATATGATACCCTATAACATATATTTTCTACAGTATAGTACAGGTTCCAAGATGAGTACAGGGTCTAAAGACTTCATACTCGTACCCTATCCTGTGAAAGCAAGTTCCAAAAAATTGATACTTGTACCCTACCCTGTGTCCCTTGATACCCACTTGGACCCTACCTAGTCGACTAGGATCCGAGTGGGTACCCAGTACGATGGGGTTATCCACTCACCACTATTAAAAACACATACCTTACTTGACGGGAAAGTTATGGATAGATATTAAGGATCACATGGATGGTATAGGTACATAATTCTTGGAACATGTTTTCAGAGGGCATGGTATTAATATGTGATCATCATACCCATCTTGGAACCTATACTGTTGTATATTGAGGGTATGCAAGTTTTAGGAAAAAAAAAATCCCTTTTATTCTACCTCTCAATGTTTTATATCATCATTTTCCCTCTTCTTACTTTACTTTCCCTTTTTCTTTTCCAATTTGAAACTTTAATCTACTGTGATTTTCAATTTAGAGCAGCAAAAGAAAATGACATCTACTAAGTTTACTTTTCAATTTTTAAATATATTTTATAAAATTGCCACGAAACATGGATTGAGGAATTTTAGTAAAAGGAATTTAAAAAACACTTTATTTCATGTTGTCCACTTGTAACTTTATAAATGATGTCATCCTTCCTCTATTAGAGTATTTCAAGTTTCACAAATAAACAAAATCAATAAATTGCAAGACTTGTGATATTAAGAAATTATTTAAAAAATTTATTTTTACAAATAGCTTTCCAACATTACATAAAACAATATATATTTCTATAATTTAGAAATTTAAGGGAAAAATAAAATATTTATAGGGTTTTCTGAAAAAGTTTATAATTTCCACATGGTACCCTATGTCATGTGGTTTTGAAGAGTACAAGGAGTTATTGAGTAAGTTATGGGATACAAATTTTAATATCTTACACTTTATATGGTAAGGTTGCAATAAATCTTTATACCTTATATATTATGTACCTACTCATCCTTGTTTTATTAATTCCTTTCAAAATTTTCAGTCACAAATAACACTTTAAAATTAGGGATCCATTACCAATTTATCTCCAATATATTTCTCGACTGTTCTTTTCTCATCTTTCCCTCTAAGTATCTTTAGTGGATGTATGATGAATTATTTTTCCTTGATAATCTATCGTATATATATGTATATATATGTAATGCATGGTATTTTTGTGCTTTTTCAATAATTTTTAGTATGCAAATCTATGGTGAATTATGTTGCTAGTTTTGGAAGAGGATATATATCTTTTGTCGTTGCAAATATTGTTCCTTTAAAACGCTATTTTCATCTATCACCCAATGTCTTTACAAAATAATCTTCTTTATGAAGAAAAAGAAAAAGATTGGTCGATTAGAGAAGGGGTCGGTGATGTTTACATGCTTACATGGAAAACAATATAGACACATAAATGAATAAATAATTGAAAGGAAAAAAAATGCAACATTAGCTATCGTGTTGGAAAATTAAGAAACGTTCCCACTTTGTACATGTTAAAAATATTTAGAATTAAGTATATATTTGAAAAGACCTAAAATTCATATATTAAGTGTCTAAATGATACAAATGTTTGTAACTTATCCTTAATTTGTTTTTTGTCAATACAAATTGCAAAGATGTTTCTCACGTTTTTGGCCTATTCCCATTTTGAAATTTATTGATGGATAAGTTTATATATACATTGCATGAATAAGGTTCCTCTAGTTTGGGTGGACCTACTTTGAAGGTGAGTGATAAACGTTCCTACTTTATTATCACTTTTATATATATGTCTTGAATCAAGTATTACATTTGAAAAGACAAGATTCTGGTACAGTGTCTAATGATATGAAAGTTTTATCAATTCTCTTTTGCTTTCTAACCAATGTAGGTAGCAAAGATGTTTCTCATGTTTTTTGGCCTTTTCCCTTATGAGTGTTATATTAAAATTTCTAGAAGGAAAGTAGTTGTTTGTTTATATTAATCGCTCGAATAAGATTTTTTGAACTTTTAGCCCACGATGGTGGAAGGTGACAAAACTGGGTAGTATTCGTTTTGCAAGATTTTCCAAAATTTTCCATTCCACATCTAATGTACTAATAAAATAGAAAATATCTTTGATAAAAGAATTGGTAAATGACAGATATGCTTCTTCAATTTATCTCTAGATTCTATTTGTTTTGAAAAGAAAAAAAAAAGTTAGAAAACAATTTTTCTATTTTTATTTGTTTGTTAAGTCGAAACTTATTCAAGTGGAAAGCATTTTTCTTTATGTGGACTAGACATCTCCTAGGGTTGGGTCCGAATCGGGACCAGCACTGGTGGTTATGAACCACCAACAAGACTCACCGGGTTGGTGGGTCCTAGCCAGTTCTATTCTATGGACTTGCTAGAACCGGTGGGTCCAAACTGTCCACAATTAAAAAAACAAAAAACCAAACCAGACCAAGACAAGACAAATCCACCAAGACAATTTCACATGGAAGTCTTTCACTTTCGCTAAAGATAAAGCTCCTACAAAAACTTTGAAAGTCAACAATATAATTAAAAGGAAAGGGAAGGTATGACATTGAAATATAAAAGCATTTGTAAAGAGTGACATGTGGCCTGCACCAAAACAATAGACCTATAAAACCTAACTCTATCATTGCAAATTTTGAAAGTAGGTGAGTGTGAATGAATATGTAGGTACGTTATTTTGTGCAAAATTATTAGGCTTGCTTCAGTTGGATTCGCAGAGCTTTATTTTATCACACTTTATCGGTGTGCTTTGCATTGGCATTTGCAACTGAGGGATACGGAAGGGGCAAAAGTTCAAACATTCAAATTTTAAAAATTCATCGTACCAGCTTCTATTTGTCACTGTTGTATAAATGAAGACATGTTGTAACATTTGCAGATATTGGAAAGAAAAAAATTGCTCTCATTCTTACAATCTCATAAACAGAAAATTTATACTACTCTCAATCACCGACTTACTAAACAACTACCTTTTATATACATTTTAATACACTTTTACTATAAAACTTGTGTCTATCGTTTTAAAAAATTGCACAAATTTATTTGTAGTTGTTGCCTTGTTCTCTTTGTTTTTATTACAATTCGACGGTTATATTTTTTCGAAGGTGTGAAATGACATCATTTTTTCGTAGTAGCTTCTCAAAAAAGAGTATTGACAAAGGCAAGGCCCTAGCCTCTTCATCGAAACCAGAACGTGGACGTCACATGATAGATGAAGATATGGAGTTCTTTGATTACAATGATAATTTTGCTATAGATGAAGTGCAGCAGGTTGAATATCCTGCTATCCTACCTGACTTTGAGCAAATAACCTCAATTTACCATCCCATTAGGGAATATGAGATGCAGGAGTCGAATGATGTAGACAATGTAATGGAAGAGGTGGTGGAAGAAGATGTTGAAGCCGGTGTTAGGGAGCAAGATGAACAATGTTCTCCACCTAATTTTGGTAAGCCACCACGCCCTCTTAAATCATCTATATTTACTATGCATTTCAATAAAGTAGAAGGTCCAGATGGCAAGACCTGAAGGTATTGCAACTATTGCACAACGAGTTACTCGTGGAAGAGTGGAGATGGATATGGAAGCTTCACCAAGCACCTTCAAGTGAAACATCCTAACGAGTACAGGATTGAATCGGGTCAACAACAACTATTAGAGAGTAGCAGCAGTGCTAAGAAGGAAGCAAGATTGTTTCGATTTAGTACAGAAAAATATAAGGATGCTCTCGCGAAGATAATTAGAGGCATACGCCTTAGTATAGGGTCTGGTTAATATCCAAACTTGAGGCATTGCCATGAAAACACACCGAATCCACAAGTGCAACCATATGGTGAGATAGTGATGCATCAACACATCATAAAGCTCTATAGGGATGGTAAGCTGGAGCTGAGAGGTATTTTTAGTAATCTTGATACATGTGTTTCCATTCATTCTAACATTTGGACTGACAGGTGGAGTGAGAATTCATACATGGGTATCACTTGTCACTTGATAGATGACCAGTGGATACTAAACAAACGTCTAATTGCATTAAGAAAAATGGATGGTGTGCACACTACACAAAATATATATTCAACCATAAGCCAAATTCTTGCCAACCATTTTTTAACAGAAAAAATATTTTCAATCGGCTTTGACAATACATTGACAAATACTGCAAGTGATAGTGACCTTCAAAATCTTTGCGAACCTACGTTGGGTAGTTTGTTTTTTCATATTAGATGTGCAAGTCATATCCTTAACTTATGTGTTAAAAGTTGATTGGACTCGTCAAAACTGAGGTGCTCACCTATTAAATTGACCATTGATTACATAACTGATCATCCATCATTAAACAAAGCATGGAAAAAATTTTGTCTACAATAAGGAATGAAGCTTAGGAAATTTAAAAAGGATGTTGTGCACAGGTGGAACTTTACTTATCAACTTCTCATGAGTATAATTGACTATAAAAATTTGTTGTGCCAATTTGCTCTTGTGCATATGTCAAACATGCCATTGCATCCAAATGAATGGCTAACATGTACTAATTTGCTTTCTCTATTGAAGGTATTTTATGATTATGCGAAGACATTTTCTCGGGTGTATACCCCTATTGTTCACTTTTTTTGTTAAAAGCACTAAATATTGCAGGTACTTTAGTTAGGTTCCAGTTTGATGCAGTATTGCAGATGAATGTGTAGGACATGACATGGAAATGGCTTTGTTACTACCGTCATATCCCAATGATATATAATGTTGCATTGGTATTAGACCCACGTCGCAGAATTGAAGGCCTTGGTCGTCTACTGGAAGAGTATTACAAGAATATTGACACTTTTTCAGAAGATGTGGATATGTACTCTATTAATTATATTACTGTTGTACGAAAGACAAAATTTGTTTAAATTAGGTTGTATAGACAATTTTGTCAAACATAAGGAGTTTAGAGTTTGGAAACTCCTTCCTAACCCTCATTCAAAACACCGGTATCGGATGATGTCGCTTTGGGAGATTTGTTCATAATGACATAGTCACAAGCATGAAAAAAGTATAAAGGTGGAAGCAAAAGTACCAAATGTGCTGAACTTGACCGATACCTTAATATGGAATTTGAGTTCTGCGATAATGCCAATGTTAGAGACTTTAACATTTTAGCGTCGTAGAAACAACACAGAAGGACATTCCCGATTCTATCTCATATTGCGAGACAGGTGCTTGAAGCTTCAGCCTCAACTACCGTGGTAGAGTAGGTATTCAGTTGTGCAGGTAATATCTTGGATGACCATAAGGTACGAATGACACTAGCAACGGTAGAAACGGTTGCAAGCATTAACAATTGAAGTGAGGCAGAAAGACGATTGCAAGAGATTGCCGTGGTGATTAGTGAGGAAAATGAATATTTCAACGTTTACAACTTTTTGGGAGGAAGAACCGCAGTAGGCAGCCCCGACCAAATCGAAGGCAAGTAGGTGTTATAATTTTATTATGATAGAAATACAGTATATATATTATAACAAACTACTTTCATAAAATATAAAATCCAAAATTGGTGTTTTTCAAGATAGATAGGTCAGTAAAGACCTTTTAAAAAATTGCTGGGTACAAATTATTTTTTAAGATTTGTACGAAATTATTAATCACTTTAAGTAGACATTCAAATTTACAATTAAAATCAAGAAACACACTAAAGATTTTATAAGAAAAATTAAAATAATATATGAACTACGATGGTCTGATTTCGAATTTCAGATACATAGGCAACTCTGAGGTGACTAGAAAATATCAGATAACTTCTATTTGCATTGTTATATTTTTTTTTTTTACCGAAATCACATGTAAGTGAGATAAGGTACAATGTCCCCCTCACATCGTTAACTATATTATACTGTGGTGAAGCAAGTTTGCTATGTCTTTTCCAATTTGTTCATCATTTTGTAATGAAAAAATGAAAAATTTTTTACTTCGAAATAAGTATGTTATGGCTCAATGGAGAAAGTGCTTATGCTTAAATGTGATTCTAATTTTGAAGCGTGTAACTTTAGTTGGGAATTTGTTTTTTTTTTTCCCATTTGATGGTTCTCAACTAGGTAGACCTACCCCATGAATCGACAGGTCTACGGTTCTACCCCACCCCATCTGGGTCCAAATTTTTGCTGTTCAGACTTGACTTGGAACCACCAGATGTCTAATGTGGACATTATCATTTTTATGGGAAAAGGAAAAACATTTTCCTTTTCATTGGAACACATTAATACTATTTAAGAAACAACTCACATATTATATGTTGGGAAATTGTTATTGAATTACTTTCAACAATGAATAATTTTTAATTTTGTTTGCTAATTACAATTAACACAAAAATCATACCAAACATGTAGATTGTGAGGGAGAGAAGGTTTTTTCAATGGAAAGAAATTATATAAGTGGATCTAATGAAGGAGCACACTAATGAGATTGAGATTATATATAATCCTAAACCTTTATGTCATGTATGATACGCAAGAATAGACCTAAAATAGAATGGCAATTCTAGGTTCAATTTCATTTCACATGTTTGGATGTACTTATAGAAGTCAGAATGGTTGATTCCTTGGAATCGACGATTCTATTTTTAAAGGGAAATTTGATTCCATCTTGCCAAACATGGAATCACGATTCTACTTTAACTTTATTAATCACGTGTAGTGTAATTACCCTTTCATCTTATCACGTATTCGTAATTTGCATTTATTGCTCTTTTTATCTATTCTATTCTATATACATTTTCAAACATAGGAATAAATTTTTCGTTCTATAACTCATTCTATTCTAAATCATTCCCCATATCAAACATGACATTAAGATAATATATTAATGAGTTTTTCCTCTTATAAATCCATTACATAATTTACCTATTTCTCATGCAAGACTTTTTTAAACGTCACATTTGTATCTTCATAGTTTCACTCTCGAGTGTGAGTCTTCATAATGACTTTAGGTCTTACTGTTCCTTGAGTATGGAGAGGAGGAGGTTTCAACGAGGATATATTATATAAACAAACCTTATAAATGAATATATCAATGTGCTTGATACCATATAAAACCTAAAATTTTAAGACAATGGATCAATAGGTCTTCCCATTTATAAATCCTTTGCATAATTCTTCCCATTTATAAATCCTTTGCATAATTTACCTATTTCCTATGAGAGACTTCTTTAAACTTTATAATTGTATTTTAACATAGATATTTTCTATCAGCTTTTGTATTTTTTAAATGAAAGATTTACGGCTTATTCACTTAAAAGGAATTGCTATTCATTCTTTCTTTATTCTACGTAAAGCTATTATTACACTATTTTTTTTTTTGTTGCCTCTATTATTACAGGGTTTAGTTAAGGACAATAACAATTTATAATGAATTCCTATTACGTAAAATGATAAATAGCATACATATTTTAATTTAATCATTTATTATCATTTTTTTGTTATAAATGCCCTTATCTTAAAACTATCACTTATATAATTATCATCTTTATAATAAATAAATACAAGAGGCATTATAGATATTCTACTTTTGTTCCCATAATTACTTATTTTATTTTTTATATCAAATTAAAATTTTAAAGTTTCAATAAAGGTGATTTTAAGTCTTATATAATGCTTTTATATCATATTTAATCTTTGAGTTGGATTTTTGCTATAAAGTACTATTTCTCTATAGTGATACGAATAATAGGTAATCAATAATAAGTTAAAAATCTCAAACACAATTCCAAAGTACAACCATACAAAAGGCAAGTGTACCTATTGGTACTATAATATAGAAATTGAGTCTTGTTATCATCTCCGTTGAGATTAGTAAGTACTAATATTTACCTTTCACCTATTGTTTAACCTACAAAATTGGGTGAGTTAAATAATATATATATTATGACTACTAATTATAGATCAAGCATAAGTTAAGTAAAAAGATAGTCAAATTGCAAGAATGTTTAAATCTTGAATCCTCATAGGGTGATATGTGATTATGCTAAGGATAATTCTAATATTATTAGAATGCTCTTGAATAGTAGTGATTGCTAAGGCAATCCAATGTCTCTATTAAGACCATTGAAAATCTATTGTTGGTTGATAAAATTGGAAATTTTTCCTAATTAAAACCCCCTAAGGTAGCAATCAAAGATCTAGAATTCTCCTATTAGGTTTCATCCTAATCCCAAAGAATTTTGTCGTCCTAATTATAAGATTGTATGCAACTTCTTCCAATCGTGTAGATCTAGTCTTACAAATAATCTTTTAATTAGTATGCATGAATATCAAATCAATAATTAATATTGCTTAATATAAATGCAAGATGTAAGATAAAATAAATATATCATAAAGAAATGCAAGGAGTGTAATTTCACCAATTTAAAATAGGGGCAATTTTGTCACTCTTAATTAAGTCTTTATATTAATGAAAATAAAACCCTCCCACCTACAGACATATGTATCTCTCTCTCTCGCAGTTTCATAAGAACCAAACCGTAAACCCTCTCTCTCTCTCTCTCTCTCTCTCTCTCTCTCTCTCTCATCTTCTCTAAATCATGTTGTCGGTATTAAAGGTGTTAGTGCATTAGGAAGAAAGATTCAAAAACCCTAAGCTTTCTTGTTGATTATTTTTTATCATTGATTTTGGAGGAAGGAAAGAACGAAAGATTATTTTCAAGTATATTGATTAAAGAAATAATTATATGTCGTTAATTATGATTTTGGAGTTTTACCTATTCAAAGATCAAGGTAAACATGTTTCAGAAGATTAATTTTAAGAATATTGATTGAAAAGTAATTATATGTTGTTCAAATTTGATTTTATGAGTTTTTGTCTAGATTATAATCAATGACATAAGTTTTTGGGAAAATTTTTGTGTTTTGGAGCAAAAAGGGGTACGGGCCATATTCTCCTTGAGCATAAGATTTTTGGTCGTTCACGGCCGTGATAGCCATGGCATCCTCAATGGAGCTATCACCCCCTTATCACGAGCATGATATAAGGGGTGATGGTCATCACAACCCTTGTCATAGGCATGACATAGGGAGTGACCTTGTTTTTTCCTTTCTCGAGTGTATCATGCCCCCCATCATGAACGTGAACAACAGGATGATGTCATAACTTATTTTAATCTTTTTAATGATCTTCCTAAACAACTCCTAAACTCTTAGTTTAATATTAAGTATACCTAAATCTAAGTAAGATTGTATATATAGACCTATATAGTAGTTCTTAATAACTATGAAACCTAGATAACCTTAAGAGTATGTTTTCGTTCTTAAATCAAGTGATGAGTTGGTATTGTTATGTATCATGTTCAGGTGATTCAAGTAGATTTAAGTAAGTCATTCTAGATGCCGAATCAGGTATGTCATTACCTTGTATGATGCTTGTGCGTATTAGGCATCGGTATATAAAATGGACTAATCAGTATTAGACTCTAATAAATGAATTGTTGCTTGTGTTTTACTGGGCCTAGTTGATCATGAGTACCAGTAACACTAGTGTAACGTTCTAAAATTTAATCAAGGCGTATACAGTTACGTATAATATCTCATGCATTACACGCTTACGCTTTCTTAAAAGAATGTATTTATGTTGAACATTGCTGGCCGGTTTTAAATTCATAAATCGCTTAATTAGATTCTAGAGATAACTAGATTTGTGACGGAAAAAAATCTTAATAAAAACATTTCTAATTTCCACTCCTACAAGAGTATATCAACTTTTATAAAACAAAACCATACTATCAGGTATTTCATATACCTTTCATGATGGTTCAACAAAGATTTAAAACTCATTACAAAACACTTGAGCTTTTCAATCAAGCCCTTAAAAGAAACTATACAGACTTTAAAAGATACAAATCCAATTATTTTAAAATAAAATAAAATATAAAAAATACAAATAATTCATCGACCCTATTTCACTTCACTTCTCCTCTTAAACCTCTAGGATCGCCCATAACCGAATCGATATCATCATCATCTACATCAAATCATTACTTGGAAAGAAAACATAATAACAATAATGAGCTGAAACCTAGTACATAGTAACACAAGCACACACGAGGTAACACTTAAGCTTAATTTAGTGTAATGCTGCAGTCGTAGGTAATTATCTTTAAATTAAAGTAAACAAATAGACATAGGAGCACTCGCACTTCGACTCCGGAACAATCCAGGGAATTTTAGGGTCCTGAGTAACAGTAGCTGCTCAGGAGGTTAATATAGGTAGTCCCGAATGCCTATATCTTCTAGGGGTGTTCACGGTTCGGTTAACCGGTCCGTTGCCCCATTTTTTTATCCTTACCGTAATAATCGGATTTTCAATATCTTGATCTTAAACCGATCCATTATGAACGGTTAACCGTTTTTCTCGTTAATTTTTTCGTTTTTCGGTTTTTAACCGTTTGACATAATGGTTATGCAAATTTTGCAATTAACCATACTTTTTAATATGTCCGTAAAAATAATTAGAGTATTTTTTTGTATAATTATATTAAAAGCTTTAAATTAAGAATGTAAGACATGTAAAATAGTTGTTAATATATATCGGTGTCATCAAGATAATCATCATAATAGCCTTTTACTCATGTGTTCTTATCAACCTTGATTAATTAAACTCGATACAAAATCTCAATCAAATACCACAATTCTAATTTTCAAACATATATGCATTTGTTTCTTTTTATTTGAATCATTCACTTTAACGTAATTCATATTGATAAGACTAAAAAAAATAATTATATGAGTATATTATAACTATATATTTATAATTACGGATCGGTTAACCGAATCCATCGGTTTCTACAATCTAAAAACCGAAACCGAAACCGAAAACCGAAAAAATTAAAAATGCTAATCCTAAACCAAAACCGATGGATCGGTTAACCTTTTTTTTTCGGATTGGTTTCTTGGTTTTAGTTCGGTTATCCTAAACATTCGGTTTTTTTGCACACCCCTAATATCTTCCATATAACTTTACAAGAAAAATAGCCTCATTTAGGGGTCACAGTTGTTACTTGCTCTTTACTCAATCTCAATCCATAAGATCATTTAGTTCAATCATTCCAATAATATGAATTGAATCATGTTACTTCACTCCAAGATTAAGTAAACAATATGATGATATCGTTTGCCCCATCAGCTATCCGTTGAGCCACATATAAATGTCATTGCATCATGACGATGGTGGCCTAAGCGCCTATACTACCGTGCCTTTTCCAGCCAAGATTGTCACTCTTTGGACCAGATTCAACGACACAAGCATAAGCAATAATCATTTATTAAGCTAAGTTTAAGTTTTAATTTACATAGGATGCCTATCCTAGCATATAACATGCACATCATTGTGTAGCTTATAAAAAAGTTGGTGGAGATTATAAGACAATCCAAAAGAAGTAGAAGCTAGACTCAAACATCTGTTCAAAAGTTTAAATTATTTAAACAATTCAATTATTTGCTAACATACATCGAATTCTTACTAAAAACTCATTTTACACTTCCATTTGATCAGACGTGAAAATAGGAACCCTGTCGTGACTGCGAAGATCGTTTCGCCAAGATATGAATAGTTCTCTATTGTTTATCAAATTATTTATTTTATTAAATGAGGCTTTAGTATAGCATATTTTAGAAATTGCGTACTCCTTATCATTTAAGGTTTAACCTAACATTTTGATCTAAGCCAATTATAATTTATTAAGACCATATTATCTTAACTTGACCAAGCTCATTAAAATCTATTTAGCGAAGTTGAACTTAAAATTATTAACTAAGTTTATTAACTATGTTAACTCGAGTTAATTACTAATCCTATTAATTCATTAGCTCATTCCTAATTATATAAGCACTAACATATCATTTTATCTATCATTAATCTAATTTATTTCATTTATTTTAAATAGCTCCAGGGTACAGATCATGTTCATGATAAGGTGGTGATCCTTATCACTGGCCCCATCATGGTCGTGATGGTTATCATGGATCTCATCACGCCCATGACAAGAGAAAAAATTGTGATAAGAGGAGATCACGCTCCTCGTTACGCCTATGAATTAGGCTGCTACATATGAAAATCCATGATGAGAGGAGATCACGGTCTTCAATACGCCCATGATCACCCTATTTGTTCATTTCCGCTTCTATTACGGGCCATGATATGACCGCGATGCATAAGGTGATCATGCTACTTTTTTCGTTTATCTTTTACTCTAGTTTTAACTACTTGTTTTCAACATACATCAATAAAAAAAATCTTATTGTTAGCATATAAAACTATAAACATAACTTACAACACTCCTATATACATTTCTATATCATTTTCCTTCATTGTATTTTGTCAAACACCCAGTCTATTTAAATATCTACATGTTTAGGTTTTGATAAATATGTTCATATATCCTTAATCTATCAATATTATCACAAGTTCTACATATATTTAACTTTACTTCAACATTTACATATATAAACAAAACTAAAGTAAAGGAAATAACAAAATTTATCTTTTTAGACAATTCAAATCTTGATCTTTTCTACCACTACTTCTCCTAAGTTCTTGAAGTTGTTTCTTGCATGATCTCTATCATTTATCTTGATTTCTATATTTGATTTCCTCTATAATCTTATTGAATCTAAGATTTAAGTTTGGGTTTTAAGAAAAAAAAAATAGAAAAAGAGAATAAGAGGAGGAAGAAATGTAGAAAGAAGAGGAAGAAAGAAGAAAGAAAAAGAAGAAGAAAATAAGAGGCAGGTGGCACTAAGGAAATGGAAACGAAAAAGTAGGAAATTAAAGATATTTTTGGGATAAGGTATTAGATTTAAATCATCCTGATAATTATATTAAGTATCAAAACTAATTAGAAAATAATTTGAGAATCTATATTATATAAATTAATAACTTTATTGAGAAATATAATCTAGAAGTTTAGTTTACAAAAAACCGATATTTACTTTGAGTTTAGATTTAAGAACTAATATTTTTAAACAAGTAGTTGATTTCAAAAGTTATCAAGATTTAAGAAAATGAAAGTTAACTAAAATTCAAGGGTTTAGGAGTTTGCAAAATAGTTAAAATATTTGTTTTAAGATTTATGAATATGAATTTGAAGTAAAAGGAGTTTAAATGAAGGATTGGTAGAAACTAATTAGTTTGATTACTTAAGAAAAGTTATTGAGGATAAATAGATGATTTGGAAAAACATTTAAAATCTCAATTTCAATTCAAATCTATTTACTAATTTAACTATGTTAAATTATCTAATCATAATTCATTATTTGTTTTACTTCAATTATTTAACCATCTAAGATAAATTTCTAACTAATTTCAAATTCAATACCATAATTAACTATCTTCTATCCTATTTTATTAAACTATTTCTAACTTAGACAGGTGAAGGTTTAGGATATTTCAACTAGAGTGGCACGTTGATGATCCTTGTGTGACATTGTCCAAAGTGGATTTGCACTGAAAAGGATTTTGGTAGACTAAGTGAAAATGGTTGCAGTTCTTAGGAATTGGGAAGTACCTAATACCAAATCTATGTATATATATATAATACTGTTTGTTTGTAGTGGAATCATGAGTTATTTCAGGTTTATGGCTAGTTATAAATGATTCTAAACTGTGTTGATTATCTGGTTAATTTGAATATAGTAATCCGTGTTTGTTGCATTTACTACCATGATGTTTGTGATTATGTGTTATGGTTGTTTATGCATATGTGCTTATGGTTTTAGCGTACTGGGACCCGACTCAACCATTTTTAATCTTTTTGCGGAATAAGTGAGGAGCCTATAGCATTCTATTTATCTAGGTACGACGTCTTGTGGATTATGAGGATGATGATACTGGACCAGACTATCCAGCAGTATTCTGAGCAATGTGATTTATTAAAATTTGATGATTTTGTTAGGACATGAAGTTTAGTATCTTGTCGATATTGTTTTATATTAAGTTTGATTTCAATTTTAGGATAAGTTTGAAATGACTGCAGTTTAACTTGAAGTTTATTCTGAAATGAAAAAAAAAAATTGATGAAAGTATCTTAATTTGTAAGTTTGGAGTTAATGGATATTAATTGAGGATGTTAGCAGGTTTCTAAGCCTTAGCATGTCATTGTCTTATGATGACATGTAGCAGGCAAATAACACCCTAAGATTAGGTTGTTACACAAGATGAACAATAAAGAACAACACAATTAGATTCAAGAAATCAAGCAATAAATCAACATCAATGAAGTACAAGTCACACAATCATCTTAGGGTTCATTAAAATCTAAAGTAGTAGTCTACTCCTCCATAAGAAAAGTAATACCAACCTAAAAAAATATTGAATTAAGCATAACCCCCAATTACAAAATGGAATTCAAGACAACTTTGACTTGCACTACAATAACCTAGATAATTTAGTACTACTACTTACTTTCTTTTATTTCTCTTGGATCTTGCCCTTTTATAGATGCTCTTCATGCTTCAAAAGAGGAAATTTCTTTTGCTTAAAAGAGAAAGTTGGAATCTTGAAGAATATGAAGGTCACATGTCCTTGCTGAGCACGCTAGGGCTTTGATTAGAAAAGTAGCTTTATTAAGAATGAAAAGTTGTCGGAGTTCTTAGTTGTAATTAGTGGAGCTTCTAAAACTTTCCAATTTTAAATGTAGCTATTTTTTTTTCCTTCAAGTCTAAGAAGCTAACTTTTCCTTTTTAAGTCATATCCTTAAAAAATACTTGCTGTCTGAACGACCTGATCGAGACAAGTCATATCCTTAAGTTGTGTCCTAGGCTTTGTGTAACGTTGGAAGTGATGCGACTGAAATAAGTCATGTCCCTGAGTCGCGTACCTTTCCACGGTCAATTCCTAAAATGGCACAGCTTGCGGCAAGTCATGTCTCAATCGTGCCCTGCTAAAATTCAAAGTTTTGTCTGTTGGTGTGTATTTACTTGATATGGGTTGGAGACTTGGTATGTCTTCCTCGTGTTGACCACATTTTGCCTTTAAACTTCATATTTTTTAGCTCGATTTACTTCATTTTCATAAAATATCTTCTTTAGAGACTTCAAAGGATAATTTAATGATTTGAAGTGCTAAATTCATAATAATTATTAATAAAATTATCAATAAAAATGTATTTTGGCACTCATAAATTAAAAATAAATTAGGTTTATCACTCTGACTTTTTGTCAAGTTCAAAGATGAGAGTATAATGAATGTAAAAGTAAAACAACCATAAAAGATGTACCTATGAACTTTATATATACATATAATATATACTTGTTTTACTATTTTTCGTTCCAGATGACTGAAGATTTGAAAATGCTTTTCCGTGTATCAATAGGGCTATGCTCCACGTTCCAGATATTTAATTGAAAAATATTTGTTGCCAGCCTGGATCCCATTATTTCTTCGTTTTCATCGTCTTTTTCCCCTTCCATGTTCATCAACAATTTCAGAATTTCACTTTGGGACTGTACATCATTTTGGTGCCAATATGAACATAAAAGAACACCCAATGGTCCCAGCCGTTCGGCATCATAATATCTCATATCATTTTCCACTGCAAGACAAAGTCAGTGCCTGCCAGTGCCAGCACTCTTAATTGCCACATGACTTTTAGAAATGTCACCCTATGCTGACATATTTCAAATTTACCATTTTATTTACCTACTCCAATTAAATGATAGGAAGATAATAGGTCTTTTTTTTTAGTTTTTTTTAGCAGATATAAATATATATTTTTAAATTTTTTAATAAATTATTTATTAAAAAATAAATATATATAATAGTTGATAGTTCTTATGAAAATATCAAATAAATCAAATATAAATAAAAAATAAATATAAATCAGACATATTTACACATATCATTTCGATATAGATAAAGATACAGATGAAAAACAGACAATCCAAACAGACTAAATCTACTGCAAATAGATATAAAAACTTTTATGATTTATTTATATTCGGATAATTAAAATAGATATAGTATTTTATATATTAAGTTTTCCAAGTGTGAATATAATGGAGTATGAATTAAATTGTTAAAAAACTGATAAATCATAAAATATATTTTAGATATGATTTGGTTTTTTATTCGTTTCAAGGATTTATAAGAAGAATAATTCTCTATTATCTTATACACACACATACATATATAAAAAAAAAATAAAAAACACCTCTTAAATTATAAGGGTGGCGCGGATTGACTCATTAAATTTTAAAAATATGGTTTTTGACTCTCATGACTATATATAATTTTACAAATAAATTCATTTTGTACTATTCAATAAAAAATTACATAAATTCACTATTCAAATTACACGGGTTTTATATGAAAAATATACGAGATTTATACGAACATGACATAAAATAAGACGAGATAAACTTATTCATAAATTATTTATAATTATGAGAATTAAAAATTACACTTTTAAAGTTTGGGGTACAATCTACGGCACCTTCTAAAATTGATGGGTTATTTTTGCGTTACCGAAACTAGTATCTTTAACTGTATGCTACACACACCATTGGGCTTATTATACAAATTACTAATTTTGGATCTATTATACATGGTCAAATGTGTCGGGTAGGAAAAGAAATGCATCGGAAAGACCCCTGCCGTGCAAATCGAGGTTGCTTTCTAAGCTTTCCTTCCATGCGCTCCTTTCACCTGTCTTGGAGCATGCTTTTCCATTTTTTGGCTCAAAAATTTTGTGGGACCTTAGATTGAGGAGAGTTGCTATTAATACTGACCTTTTTTTTTTAAATTTCCAATTGACGACTTGACATAAGTATTGTAATGGATTAAAAATTATTATGTTAAACATATTTGATTTTTTTAGGTTAAATTATAGGGTTTATAGCAAGTAAAATTTATATATTAAGATAATTTGTAATGGTTTAGATTGGTGGGTTTGAAAGATAGATAATTGAACTGATCAATTAGCATCCAATATCTTTAAGATAAATTCATGTACACAAAAGAAAGCCTACTGATTTTGCAAACTCATTTACAATAACAATAAAATAAGCATACTCCATCTTAGCGGTCATTCTCTAAAATGATCCAATAAGGATCATGATTGTCATCAGATCAAGTACCAATAAATACCCAATTATTCCTCCTTCTGTCACTTTTGGCAAAGATAAGAGAACAATATCTTATTGTACAAGTCCCATGTTCAAATATCAAATAAATAATTCAACTGAATATTAGAGCTCATTTGCTCAATAATTGAAAGTTGACACACGAGACTTCCTCAACTTTCTCTTATATATTTGTGGATTTGAGACACTAAGATTGCTTATTTTTTTCCTCTATCATCCTCTTTAAATCATTCTATCAATCGTTGTTTACTCATTGCTATTTTGAGGTCACATGTAAGGTATAGGATCTACATAATGCACAAGTGACCACTTTGGTCTGAACCTTCTAGTTAGAAACATTATACAAACCCATATAGCTAAAATGTGTGGTCATTGTTATTATAGTTACTGTATGGTTGGGTTACTGCAACTGGTCGATTACGTTCATTAGGCATGGCGATCGACATGAAAGAAGACTTGAACTGGTGACACGTATAAGATGTCGCAGAAAGAGGTGTAAGAGGAGGAACAGACAAAACTGGTTTCTCGAGTGCACGATCGTGACAAAAGATCCAATCAAATAGATTCGATCATCTTAGACTCGTTTTTGGTGAAATAGCCACTTTAATTCTTTTTATGTAATTTCGATAGTGTTTCCGTGTTATTATCGATCTTAGCAATACGCAGAATTCTCTTCAAATGTAAAGAGAGCCTCCTATTTATAGATGTTAAAAACTGATGCTAGCCTTTGAATCATTTCGAAAAATTCGATGGCTGAGATTTAAGTCTTTTTTTCTTTAGTAATAGATTAGGCTTATAAATAGATTTGGAAAGAGTCTAACTTTTTTTAATAATATAAAAGAAGTCATTATTTATTTAAATAAAGCCTAAATCATTACATGAAGATATTTATGGAATCTATTTTTTACGTACAAGAAAAGTGAATCGGGCCAAGTGTGGAATAAACTAATTCGATGATCCTTCTTCCGAGTCTACTACGCTAAATCTTCTTATGAAATCCCTTATTAAACTTAGTCTTCTAAACCTTGTTACTAGCTTAAAAAACCGCTTAGAAGACCGACTCATGGTATTAAATTGGACTAAAAACCCAATTATTGAAATGACCCTCTACAGTTACTCATTATAATTTCACACCATCTTCTTCTTTTTTCTTTTTTTAATAAATTGAATTTCCTTGTTCTTTAACTTTAGGTATGGTAACTTTGTATTCACTCGAACATACAATCATTTACAAGATAAAAATACTCTAAATGGCGACACGTAAAGTCTTTTTCTTGACATCATTGTAATATTTATACTTGAAGATAATTTGTTTTCCAAAAGTTGTTCAATAATATTTGAGCAAGCAGGATTCATTATTTAAATTATATTGAGCCATAGAAAGTAATGCGGTTTGCTTCAACCATGTAAAATGAATAATAAATTTCACCTCAAATCAAACCATGAATACAACTAAATTCCCATAAAACAACTGAATTTTCAATTTGATTCGATATTGTTCACTTAATTCTATCCATTCATGTTATAATTTGATATGACAAACAATGGCAAAAATGAATAAAAAAGAAAATAACATATAAGATTTACATGGAAACCCTTGAGGAAAAAATCATGGGCAAAGGAGAGGAGAATTCACTAATGTTAGAGAAACGGAGTACAGAGGATGTGTACAAATGATCCCTAAATCTGCCAACCATAATTTTTGGCTTAATGCTGGCCAAAAACTGGCAGCCTATGCAAGTATCCCAGCGACGTACAGCAAAAAAGGCTGACAGTTTGAGCCGGCCTTCAACATAACCTACTCTTAATTCTTATTTGAAGGGAAATCCAACGCCGACAATGTAGACTTGAAAGCTTATGGTGTAGGTTCAAAGGATGGCAGCTTTGCACAAATTTGGATCACACATCCAACAATCTCCACCTTGACACAAATTTAGGAGCAAAATAAACACAAACTCCAATCTTAAATACAAATAACAAAAAATTCTCCTCCTCTTCCATAAACCTCAAATGGGAATTAATCAGTAACAAACACTAACCAAGTCCAGACAATGCTTAAACTTGGCTATAGGAAGTTTCTTGGGCATTATAACTATAAGAAAACTGACATTTAGAGATGGAAATTCTGCGACGAAAATTGATAAAGTAGTTCTATTTTTTCAAATAGAATTAGCGACGATGTTATCTGCAACATAAATTTACATTTAGAGACCAAACTTTGTCTCTAAAGCCCAGTTTTCTTGTAGAAATCCTAATACTAACCTTGCTCACAACAATATCACCATCAATAATAACATTACGAATAAAATAATACCTAACATTAATGTGCTTTGTCCCTCATGATACATTTGATCTTTAGTGAGGTAAATTGCACTCTGACTGTCACAAAAGACTGTTGTAGTCTTCATGTCATCATTGATTTCATCAAATAAGCCTTTTTAACTAAATAGCTTCCTTAAAAGCTTTGTAATGGCCATGTATTTAGCTTCAGTTATAGATAGAGCAGCTATAGCTTGCAATGTAGCTTTCCAACTGATAACACAACTACCACGAGTAAAAATATGCCCTGTGGGAGATATTCTCTTATCCAAATCTTCAGCAAAATCAGAATCCACAAAACCAACAAATCCATCTCTAATTTTACCAAAATGTAGACAAAACTAGCAGTACCTCTTAAGTACCTGAAAATCTACTGAACTGCTCGCCAGTGTTCTTTACCAAGATTTGCCATATACCTACTAACAACACTTACATCATATGACAAATCTAGACGAGTACAAACCATGGCATACATAAGAGATCCTATAGTATTAGAATATGGAACTTTTGACATATAACCAATCTCATCATCTGATTGTGGAGACAAAGCAAATGAAAGTTTGAAATATATTGCTAAAGGTGTACTGATAGGCTTAGCATTCATCATATTAAACCTGTAAAGTCTCTTTTCAAAGTATGCCTTATGACTGGATGCAACATACTTGCTTTTCTATTCCTTAGAATTTCAATACCAAGTGTCTTCTTTGCTGCTCTTAAGTCTTTCATCTCAAACTCTCTGATCAGCTAAATTTTAACTTTTTCAATCTCTACTCTATCATTGGTTGCAATCAACATGTCATCAACATACAAGAGTAGATATACAAAAGATCCATCATCACATTTCTTGAAATATACATAGCTATCAAAATTACTTCTTCCGAAGTCATGAAAAGTCATAAATGAATCAAACCTCTTGTACTACTGCCTGGGTGACTGCTTCAAGCCATAAAATGACTTCTTTAACATGCAAATACAGTCCTTCTTTCTTGAGACCACAAAACTCTCTGACTGCTATATGTAGATATCTTCCTCAAGCTCTCCATGTAAGAAAGTTGTCTTCACATCTAACTGTTCAAGCTCAAGATCTTACAAAGTTACAATACTAAGTAATGCTCTAATTGATTTATGTTTTACAACAGGAGCAACCACATCAGTTAAATCAATACTTGGTATCTGATTTTAGCCCTTTGCAATAAGTCTTGCCTTGTGTCTGGGTTCATTAACACCTTGTGTTCCATCTTTCTCTTCTTGAAACCCATATACATTGAACAGTCTTCTTCCCTTTCGAGAAGCTTCACTAAATCCCAAGTGTTATTCTTATAAAGAGATTCCATCTCCTCCTGCATTGCAATCATCCACTTACCATAATCATCACAATTAATAGCTTTTAAGTAAGTTGATGTCTCCATATTAGAATCAATGTCTTTTGCTACATTTAGTGCATAAGCTACAAGATCTGCCTCTGTATATCTTTGAAGAGGCCTAATTTCTCTCCTAGGTCCGTCTCTAGTAATGAAATACTGCTGCTGTGTTGGTGTAAAGACAGAACTACCATTTGTCTGTGATCTAGGCTGAGAAGTGGTCTCTAATGTAGAACCTAAATTAATCTCCAAAACCTCCCAGCATGCTTGATGTCTGCTGTGGTTCATCAAATGAAGTGTTAGAAGACAAATCATGTAACATAGCTACTTCATCAAAAATCACATCCCTACTAACAATAACTTTCTTTAATTCAGGATACCACAACTTATATCTCTTGACACTAGGTTTAAAATGAAGGAATATACACTTTAAAGATCTTGGCTCAAGCTTCCCATTGTCAACATGAGCATATGCAAGACATCCAAATATCTTCAACTCTAAAAATTTGTACGAGTACCAGACCATACCTCTAGTGGAACCTTCTTCTCAATTGCTGAAGATGAAGACCTGTTAATAAAAACATGTTGTAGAAGCTGCTTCAGCCTAAAATGACATCGGTAACTGAGCATTAGAAAGCATATATATGATTTTCTGCATAATGATTCTGTTCATCCGTTCTACTAACCCATTTATTGAGGTGTACCAGGAACTGTTAGATACCTCACAGTTCTCTATGATTTGCATAGAACATTAACTCCATAGAATAAAATTCCAAGCCATCATCAGTGCGAAAACGCTTTACCTACTTCCCAGTCTATTTCTCACTCATCATCTTCCATTTTTTAAATGTGGGTAAAGCATCACTCTTCTACTTTAAGAAAAATACCCAAACTCTTCTTGAGAAGTCATCAATGATGATCAACATGTAAACAACGCCTCCACTTGAAGGCACTCTAGATGGCCCCCAAATCAGAATGGATATAATCAAGAGTAACCTTTATATTATAAGTACTTATGGCGAATCTGACTCTTTTCTATTTCTTGTAAACACAGCGTTTACAAAATTTTAAATTACCGATGCTTTGTCCATCAAGAAGTCATGTTTTGCTCAATTCACGAATATTGAGTTCACTCATATGCCCTAGATGCATATGTCAAAGTCTAGTAGCTTCCCCGTATGATAGAGAAGAAAAAGTGACGACTGCATCACTTGCAACAACTGAACCCTGCAAAACATATAAGCTAGCATTCTTTTTTTGTCCCTTCATCACCACAAGTGATATTTTATTGATCTTCAGAATTCCACCTTCTCCAATATATCTGTACCATTTTGTTTCAAGAGTACTCAATGAAATTAAATTTCTCTTCAAGTTAGGCACATGTCTCACATCACCAAAGTCTTGACAACACTATCAAACATTTTAATTTTGATGGTACCAATACCAGCAGCTCTGCAAGAAGCATCATTACCCAATGGGACAACACTTTGGATATCGTTTCATATGTTGAAAACTAGTTCTGATTGGGATACATATGAAAAAAAAAAAAAAACAAATAGAATCCAAAATCCACTCCTCATTGGTTTAAGGATCATCATTAGAAGCAACAAAAAGATCTTCACCACTGTGGTCTTTAGCTACATCAGATTTGGTAGATTTTTCTAGTTGTTTTCCCTTTTGATTTTCAACAGCTCTCTTATTCTTGTTCTGTAACTTATAGCATTCAAATTTAATGAGTCATTTGTTCTTGCAATACCTATAGACCTTATCTCTATTTGATGATTTTGATCTTCCTGTTGAATTACCACTAGAATTGCGTTCTCAACTCCTATCATGAGTAACAAACCCTTTTGCATGAGGCTCAGATCCAATCACCAAATGTTTCATTTTCTCAAATGACGCCAAACCATCATAGACTTCATCCATGGTAAGAGAAACACAACTATAATGTATTGTGTCTCTAAAATTTAGATAAGAGGGAGATAGTAAAATTAAAGCTAAATCCTTCTCATCATACTTAACCTCCAAAGTTTCTAAATCAAAAACAATTTCCTTAAAGATGCTCAAGTGATTTTCTGGAGACCCACCTGTAATCAACCGATGTGAATATAGTCACTACTTCAAATGCAATTTGCTGGTTAAACTCTTCGCTATACATAGCTGCTTTAATTTCAACCATAACGCAACAACCATCTTCTCCTCCAACACATCTTGTAATATCTGATTTGACAAATGAAGATGAATTTGAGAAATGGCTTTTCGATCCTTGTGTTGCTTTTCTTCTGGTAACCATGACACATGCATTTTATCAAACTCTAATAATGCATCATTCAAATCCATCTGTGCGAGAACCGCTCACATCTTGACCTATCATAGAGAAAATCTTATACTACGATCTAACGAAAAAATATCATACTTCATTGTTACCATTATAGAAGAAATACAAAACCAAAACCTATGGCCCTAATACCACTTGTTATAATCCGATATGACAAACAACAGCAAAAACCAATAGAAAAGTAAATAACACATAAGATTTACATGGAAACCATTGCGGGAAACACCACGAACAAAGGAGAGGAGAATTTACCAGTGTTGAAGAAACAGAGTACAAAGGATATGTACAAATAATCTCACAGATCTAAAACTTACATACTACTCAAAACCTTAACAAAGCAACACATAATTATATGTGTGTGTAAGCTGGTGGAAAAGGCTGGTAACCTAAATCCTCTAGCTATAATTTTTGGCTCAACGCCAGCCAAAGGTCGATAGCCTACACAAGTACGTTGGCAGCATACAACAAAGAAGACCGGTGGCTTTGAGCCGGCCTTCAACATAGTCTGCTCTTGGAAATTAATTCCAATTTTAAGAGAAAGTCGGCCACAAGGTCGACAGTGTAGACTTGAAAGCTGGTGATGTAAGTTCAAAGGCTGACAGCTTTGCAAAAATTCAGGTCACACATCCAACAATTCATCTATTCTAATTTTTTTTGATAAATTTCGTTTTTCCTAATTTTACTATCAAAGTTTCAATTCAATTTGATTTACAGTCTTAACAAAATCATATAACATTTTTTTTCTTATCGATAAAGTAATAGCCCTAACCTTAATATGGAAAATAATACCATATTGTGCAATTATGCAAATGGAATATAGCTATAATTTTGAGGCATTAAGGAAGTGGAATAATGGGGTCTTTAGCATAATACATAAGAGGAAGTACGATCTCGTGCAAGTGTTAGAGGAGATTAGGAAGAAATTAATGAATGAGATGACACATCGCTACACTTTTAAGTATAAGCAAATCTTGAATCATGAAGAGAAGTTATGGATTGCCAAGGCTAGATCTAAATGGTTAATTTAAAAGGAAAAGGAATCCTAAGTTTTTTCATGCCTAAGCTATCGGTAGAACACTGAAAACTAGGATTTGTGGGTTGTTTAATGAAGTAGAGGAATTGATTGTGAAAGAAGATGGATTGAGAGAGATGGTTAGGGAGGTGCTTTTGGCTTTGTAGGAAACACAATTGTTAGAAATATCGTAGAGATGTATAATAATAAGAGCATACCAAAAGAAATAAATTGTACCTTAATCACTCTCATTCAAAAATTTGTAAGAGCAAATAAAATTAAAGATTTTAGACCATAACTATGTACAAGATCTTGACAAAAATTCTAATTAAGAGGCTCAAGCTAATGTTGAATGATTTAATTGGGCTTGAACAAGCGAGTTTTATCCTTGGAAGAGTTGCAATTTAATCTTATTTCAACCATTAATGCACTCATTAGATCATAAAATAGAAAAGTTAGGAAGATGGTAATAAAGCTTGACTTTGAAAAAGCTTATAATAGATTTGAATGGAATTTTATGAGAGGATAATTGAAGTCTTTAAATTTTCCAAGGAATTGGATGGATTTTATTGGTTCATGATTAGCATCAATATCTTAAGAAGTTTTATTTAT
Organism: Combretum micranthum; assembly: GCA_024138025.1. Lineage (NCBI taxonomy): Eukaryota > Viridiplantae > Streptophyta > Magnoliopsida > Myrtales > Combretaceae > Combretum > Combretum micranthum. The sequence continues at coordinate 480,034 of JAMXBD010000012.1, read as the reverse complement.
TGGTGCGACATTTCCCTAATTCATGGCTAGTAAGAAAATGAGGCAAAGGGACTCAATAACACTTCATCTATTTATATTGAAAATAGAGATGCTGGGTTGATCAATACACTTCTAAGTTCAGGAGGAGCTGACTTGTTGTAAGTTGCCCTTAAAGGTAGGAAGCCACTAGAGGTACAATCTCAAGTTAGTGAATTGAATATACAATGTTGTTGGAATCATATGTTTATTCATTCTTGATCATGATGTATTTAAACAAATATGTTTGGCTTTTTTATTATCCTTGATCTATAAAGCACTAGATCTTGTAGAACGAGCTTTACTTGATGTTAGAGCCAAACATTTTTTTCTCTTTAGAATGAGGGGATAGTATAATATTAACCATTAAAAGTATCAACAGCCTGTTCGCTTGATATGAATAGTGATTCATTCTTGTTTTACGTAAAGCTGTTATTACGATATTCACTTAAGGAAAATGATAACTCATAATGAATTGCTATTACATAAAATGATGAATATCAATTCATGTCTTCACACTCATAAATTGTCATTTACTAATATAATTATACTTTTTCTATAATAATGGCAAGAGCATCATAAATATTTTATATTTTACTTCAATAATTACTTATTTTATTTTTTATACCAAGTGAATATTATAATAATTATTATAATCATATTAGATTCCTATTGAATTGGAATTCAATCCCCTTTTTATTCTATACTGTAAAGTGAACAAGTTGTAAGAGTATCTAGATATTATACTAGTTAGTAATAACCAAATAAGTTAGTTTTAATATTAGTTATTCAATGGTAAAATGGTTATATATATTTTGAAAGTGTGTATGTATATATATATATATATTCTTCAACAAATTTCGGAATCTATCTCAGTTTTCAATTTTATAGATATAAGAAACCAGACGTACAGCGTCATATTGATAATTACTCTGTAACTTCGTGAATAGTTATAGTCAACTCTAGATTTGATTAGGTGAGCCGTAATAGACTATTCTTCGACACACAAATCATTCTTAATTGTGTGCCGTACCTGTGGAGTAGCCAAATTCCTACCAAGTACCGACGTTTTCTGTTTCTTTTTTGGTTGGCCGATAAAAGGGACCGACGTTTTCTGTCTGCGGTGACACGACTGCTTTCATTACTTTCCAAATTATATACCAGCTTCTGCCAAATTCGATAAGGATATCTACTATGTGTTGTGACGTGGTCGATTGTGGACCAGTTTCTTGCACGTGTATTGCGTGCATTATCCATCTGCCATAATTTTGAATTGCTGGAGGTTCTCGGAACTTATCGCTTAGAACAATTTAGGGAGGCAGCGGAAAAAGAAAGTAATTACTCATCTCTGCAATTACCAAGCAGCTTCACAGGCAAGTACATAAAAGGGCGTGAGAGACGAGTCCAACGCAGCCGGGTTTTTGAAAGTTTGGTTGGTTTGAAAATTATTATATCCGAGCCAAACATTTTATTGGGTATGCAATTCATATTTAAATTTAACTTGTTTATAAATTGAGTTCGAGTCAAACAATCTAAAATTTTAAAATTAAGTTTGGCTAGTTATTATTCATTTGAATTTTTCATATTTTGATTATTTTCGAGCTTAAAAATAATAGATAAGATCCACTATATATATATATAGAAATTAATTTTTTTTAATTATATAGTTATATACAATATATCATAAATATAAAATTTACGAATTTACTAACGATCTTGTTCATGAGCATGTTAATGAGCCTACTTATGAGCATCTTTATGAGCTAGCTCGTCAACCTTAATGAAAGTTCGATCTTTGCTTGTTTAACTAAAGGAACTTTGTTATAAGCTTGGATTCTATATATTTACTTATAGAGTTTGAGCCAAGCCAAACTTAAAACTTATACTTTGGGTTTTTTTGAATTGTCTGATTATCATATATATTTTATCTCTATTCGATTTGCACCTGTATTTCATCTATATCTAGTCTATTTGATATGTTTATGAATAGAAATATCTTTTTTTTTTTCATTTATATCTATTTCAAACAAATAGCTATCTAAAAATGATAAAAATAAGATGATAAAACAATCAGATTAAGATAAACTAAACAGACCTTTTATCAAATGTAGAGTATATATTCTAGAATATATATATATATATATATATATAGATGATGAACTTGCACCTCATTAGATCATGTTCCAAAAATTTGACCCAAAACTTGTAATTGTTGATACCTATTTGTAACTTATCTAAGGATGCAACCGGGGTGGGTTTAGAACAAGTCTTTTGAAACCCGAACCCGACCAGAGTCTTAATGGGTATCCTAGAATCCAAGAAAACCCTATCAGGTTATATATATATATATATATATATATATAGATGATGAACTTGCACCTCATTAGATCATGTTCCAAAAATTTGACCCAAAACCTGTAATTGTTGATACCTATTTGTAACTTATCTAAGGATGCAACCGGGGTAGGTTTGGGACGAGTCTTTTGAAACCCGAACTCGACCAGAGTCTTAATGGGTATCCTAGAACCCAAGAAAACCCTATCAGGTTTTTTTTTTTTTTATCATTCCAAAAACCTGATCCGATAGGGTTTTAAGGAACCCATAACCCTACCCGATTCGACTGCAAAATTTTCAATTTTTTTCTTAATAAAAAAAGCAAAAGAAAGAATTTTGTTTTAAGTTATTAATGATACAAACACTTATATTGAAAGAATGAATTTTAGACAATAATATCATATAAAATGATACAAATACTTCATTTCCACTTACTTTCACATACATAGAATATAAATGGGATCCTTGCTTTAATAACTTAATATTTTTAATTTTTTAATATTTTGAATTTATGCCAGGTTGGGTTTTCCCAACGGGTTATATAATAAACCCAAAACTCGACCCGATAACTTCTCGGGTTGAAAGATTTGATACCCTATAATGACCCATCCTGCTTGCATCCTTAGACTTATCGGACTAGATTAGAATGGATTGCAAGTTCCTATAATACTAAATGTGTAGGCTCCCTCTTATAATGACAGCTAATGATTCGTTTGGAGCAAAATTTACTCTATTTTCTCGGTTATGTATTTTCCAGCAATATATAACTATTATGTCTTATTTCAGTTATATATATAATTTCTAATAAACTCCATGGCGAGGCATTCCAGTTCCAATTCTACTGTAAAGACCCGATCCTCTAAATCCCGAGACTTAGAGTACCGAATCCCCAACCACATATAACGTTTTCACATTATATGTAAGGTTGTCCTAAAACTAACAGTTTATGCAAATTGTTTGATCAAATCACTAAACTTTGTAAAGAACTTTTTAAATAAAACAAGATTGCTAACAAAAGCAATCTATACATATATTTACATCAAATAACCATTGCTTTGTGTCAATACATGACACTACAAAACAAATTACATGGTTTCTCAAAACATGAGGATCCTAAAGGATCTTAAGGTCATTATAAAAGAAATTGGCTTAACTAACAAGCCTTCTATACATAGCTTGTTCTTAGCAAAAAGTCTTCTAAAAGTCCGGGTCACTGGATCCTATTCATCCCACTCGTCCAGAAATCTTTCGAAATCGGACCCATAGCCCAAGTCATCATAATACTCGTCTCCAATACCTGCAAAGCAGCAAAAGTGAGCCAGAGGCCCAGTACACAATAACCAATGCATAACAAGTCATCCAATTGATGTAATGCATCATAGAATAAGTGGTTATCTTTATTACACTTTCTTTCACAAATCAACAAGAGGGTATTCAAACCCCAGTCACACTTCGGGAATCCAGGGATCCTGAGTAACAGCAGCTGCTCAGGGGGTTGATATAAGCAGTCCGAATACTTATATCTCCTATATCTAATTTATGAAGATAATAGCTTCATTTAGGGTTTAAAAGCCGTTGCCCGACTCTACTTAGACTTAGTCCATAACATGAACTTAGTTCACAAGTTCCCATAAACTTTGAACTAATCATGGTATTTCCCCCTAAGTTTAAGCAAACGTTACACAGATACAATTCCCCCTATCGGCTACCCACTTAACCAAAAGAATCGCTATTGCATCATAGCGTACCATTGCATCATGGTAAAGTCATTGCATCATGACTTGGTTAAGCGCCTAGCTAACATGTCATTGCATCATGACAGGTTTGCTGCTCCTCGGACCAGATTAAACAGCGTAATAGACATCCAATTCATTCAAATGTTAAGTCAAATCAATTTAGGTCAAATTAGAGATGTCTGGTCCTAGCAAACATCAGACAAGTTATTGCGTACCTGAACCCGTTAGTATAGAACTAGGATCTCTCGGTGATGAACTAACCGAAGAATCCTTAACTGTAATGGAAATATCACAATAATCAATGAATTAACAAGTATGGATTTCATTATCACAATTATACACATATTAAATCCATATCACAATTAATCAAGGAAATCCAAATAATCGAATACAAGGTCACAAATAAGCATTTAAACATCCTATTATATCTTAAATCTCTTAATAAAAACTCAATTGCTCAAATAACAACTTTGGAAAATTTTTAGAAAAAGTTTTTGAATTTCAAAAGCACAGGGGATAGGCCGGCAGCCAAAGCCGCGGCTTTGGGCCGGTGCTCAATGTTCTGAAATCACACTGCCAGCTGGCAGTGTACAAGGGTACGCCGTCAGCCTTTGTATCCTACGCCGGCGGCCTTGAGCCGGCGTAGAATCCAAAACCAAAATTTTCAAAAACGTCCAGAGAGGTCTAAGCCGTCCGCTTACCCAGATAAGCTGGCGGCTTTGACATATACGCCGGCGGCCTTAATTTCCACTGCCAGCGTTCAACATGACAGAATGAACGCCGGCTGACTTTCCCAGCGAAAGCCGGCGGCTTTTAGCCATCCTTAAAAATTCTGAATCCAACGCTGCCTCTAAGCCGGCGGCGTTGAATTCCCAGGTTGCCGGCGTACGTTTTAAAAACAGGTTTGAACGAAAATTCAAATCCCCTGTTTTTTCCACTTTGTAAAATTCTATGTCAAAACACTTCAAAACTTTCCTCAACTACACTTCCAACTTCATATACCCACTCCTACATGTACTACTCAATTCTAGCAACTCCAAGCATGAATTCAACACAATTAAACACTTCAACTCCACATCAAACCAATCTAGGTTTCTCTACACAATTTCTCTTCACTTACTCCCCACACTTCATATCACTTCAACCATGCATGCACAAACTCACATACTCCTATAACTCATTCATAACTCATACAAAGCATGAACAAACCATTTGATCAACATTAAACTCAATTCATCCAATAACCCTACAACTACTTCAAGGAAGAAAACAAATCAAAACAACAATCATAATTAAATCAATTCAAATACATATATATATACACCTTATCTTGAGAATAACTTTGATTTTCAAACTTGATATAAAGCTTGTCTTAAGCGTGGAAATGGAGATGGAAATGGAGGAAGAAGAAGAAGAAGAAAAAAGAAGAAAGAAAAGGAAAATTCGGATAAAATTTGAGCTGCCCTAAAAAGTAGTCAAATTAGCTTAATTTTGACTTTTTCACATTCCAAATTTACCCCTTAATGCATATATTAACTTAGGTTGCATTTAACTTTAATTTGAGTCTCATTTGGCTTATATTTGGGGCATAAATGCTAACTTAATTACCAAGAACTTTATCAATTAATCTTTAACAAAAATTGGAGTTGATTTATAAATCTAGCTTAACTTAACCTTTTAATGTACAAAAGACAACATTCATAATTTCATTACTCACACATTAATGCATATAAAACAACCATACTAATGTCAACATATACATATACAAAATCATATATCTTAAACTACTAACAACATAACCATGCTCATTCAATTCAACAATTTAAAATAAATACTTAAACACATGGAATTTGAATAAAAATGAAATCTAGATCATTTCATCTACATAGGGATACAACTAAGTCGATCATTAATAGGTTTTCGACCTGTCTAACTCAATAAAAATCTATAAGGTTAATAAGGTCGGGTTTGTATATAGGTAAAAAACCCTGTAGGGTATTAGGATCGGGTTTGGATACTATTAAAACCATATGGATACCTACCAGATCCATTAGTCATGGTAAAAAAAAAATTGTAATGTTAATTCATTTACTAAATATAAACATAGTAACATGCTAAAACAGGTCGGCAAAGAGAAGATGAATTGTTATATTATTATACTATCATTTTATTAGCTTAAGTTTGCTAAATCTATTAAAAAAACAATAAGTAAGGCAGGTTCAGGTTGATAATTAGGCCGATGATCAAATGGATAATTGGATTGATAGTCAAGTGGATAATCGGACGGATAGTATATTTTAGAGTAAACTCTGTAAGTGGGTTTGGATATAAAAAAAAAAACCCTATATGATTATAAAATCGGGTTTGGTATATCCTATAATGTCACAGGTTTAGATTTACGTTCATATAATCCGTCCGAAACCTGATTCGACTACATCCCTAATTCTACATGAAATTCATGGCTTTATTAGCAAATTAAAGTTGAAGATATGATATATTTGTTCATTGGGTATATAACATTATTGAATTGAAATGGAACTTCTTATTTTATAGTTCTATAAAAAAAAAAGAAAAACAAAAGGAAGAAAAAGGGAAAAAATGAAGCAAATTTTGTTGCTATTCTGAAGAAATCTCGTGCAGTGTGTAGGCGTATCCATGCACGTTGTACGTCTTCGGCTGTCCTTGTAATCATTAAATTAATTTAATGATAAAAATTCTGAGATCATAAATGGATAAAAAAAAATATAATTAATAACGATAATTTTTATAATAAAAATTTTTGTATAAAAATACGAATTTTTATTTTTAAAGTTTAATTTTTTATAGTATTTTTATATGATTAAGTAAATTAATCATGGAAACTTCGTTTAAGAAAAAAAAAAAAAACTAGGAAAAGATTTGGTAATACCTCTTGCATATTTAGTAATATATAAGTAAGGACAAGGCAGGGTCTTAATAAACAAGACATACGTTTACAATATTACAGCATTCGGGTTTAAATTTCACAGAGACATCTATTTGTCTGTCCCACCAGCATAAAATTCTCTTAGAAAAGAAAAAAAAAAAGAAAAAAGAAAAGTTGGTAGAGGGAAGCTAATATTAGAATCCACCATGGGCGTTTTTGTTAACAAACTTCTGAAATTTCTCTGATATTCTTGAAGCTGCGCCAGTCGATTCAAAATCCTCAGGGTACCCGATCTGCAAAAGTAACATAAAGTATTAACTGGGGGTAATCAATCCAACTAAAGTACACATGATAGATTTTCTTTATATATATATATTATTTTAATTCATTCGGAAAATTGATAATTTTTTTTACATTTTAAAAGATTTATTATATATTTCAATATAAATAAATAAATATAAAATACTTTTAAAAAACTATTTTTTTTTAATAATCCTAAGTCCAGGATATATTCAACCTCTCCCATTGAGGGTAGGATTCAACCATTGGAATTGTAATCTCACCTTCAAGATTAATTATACCAATGATGTGATACCTCAACAATTAAAACCTTGATCTTGACATTGGAATGCTAAAATAATTTACCAATGATGTGATACATCAATGACTATGACCTTGATCTTGACATTGGACCGCTAAAATGTTGGTTGGGAACTCATGTAGATAAGCTCGAAAGCATATTGCTTTTCATGTGGATCCTTTTATTGAGGATTCTACTAAACATTGCATACAAGTTAAATATTACAATATTAAAACCAAGCTTGATTTAATATTGGATAGTATATAAATTTTTAAACTTAATCTAACTGACATACTTGAACTCAAATGCGACTCCATTAAACTCGTTTGAGTTTAATTTAATAAAAAATTATTTTTTTATTTATAACTAAAGTAATATTAATATAAAAACTATACTCAGATTTACTTAATATTTATATCCTACTCAAACTAAATTGTTTTTGTAATCAAGTCAAAGTAAATATTATTTGAGCTTGACTCGACATTATTCAAGTAGTTTATTTGGTTGAACTTCAGATGAACCTAACTATTTTTAAATCATATTTAAATTAAAATTGAGATCATTCGTCCTGGCATACCATTAACAAATGAAAAGGATAAAAACAAAAAACTTTAAATGATTAAATTAATTGTGAAATTAAGTAAATATATTATGTACCTCGGCATGAAACGTGTGGAAGACCGTCTCCCCAGCAATAAAAAACTTGGCATGCAATATCTCGGATCCCTCCTCTTGAAGAATCCGAATAATCTCGGTAAAGTACCTGTACTCTGTACCCAAACCTGTGATGAGAACAACTTCCACACCACTTCCATTCTCATGAACCAATTTCGGGGTTTTTCACCGACACATTTACTTTCTTCACTTCATTAACCCTAACATTTGGCTTCTCTAACCCTAATAATAATCCTTCTTTCTTCTCTTTCATCCTCTCCAATTTGGTTTGCATTTTTTTTATGTAATTTGTTGCGTTGTAGAGTTGATCTGGCAGTGACACTGTTGCCTCCTGAAATTCGACCGTACTAATAATGAATATTATATTGTAAATTATAATAATGACAACGTTGGGAAGTTGAGACAGGACAAGCCAAGACAATTCAAAGACAAGGCAATTCAAAGAGTAGGTAACGTACAGCCACGATGAAAGTTGCATAAAAGAATCTAAATTACATTATTATGTGTGATTGGGACTTACTTCACGTGGAACACATGGGGAATAATTCCATTTCATGAAAGAAAAGAATATATGTATAGGTAAATTATTAAATGGTCGTGAAACACATACATGTTTATTATAATATTGGATTAGATATGTTTAATATATTCCTTTTTTAACTAGAAAGAAATTCTCAAGAGGGTTAAAAGGAACAAATGTAAAGAACACGTTTATGGAATCTAGTAGGCCATGGTGATACTTTGTCTTGTCTCTTCCTTGTGCAAGCAACATTTTGTGAATTTTAGTGTCAGATGGCCGGTTGGATACGCAGCCAAAATAATTTAGTTCGTCTCTCTTTATTTATTTATTTTTTGTAAAAAATTTCTTAGTACCAATCATGTCAAATATTAATGTAAAGATAAATAGGAAAATCGAGCTAAACATCATGGTCTTTGATCCTATAGCCTGGTACCTATTCTCAGGACATATCCCTAAGGAGGACAGATAAGTCCTTTTTACTTGACTAATATAATATATTTAAATAAGATTAAAAATATCTATTTAGCGTATATTTATAATAAAATAAGTTTGATCACCTTAATCATATAGTTTTATATCTGCCGTTCCTATCTACTCTAGAATGTGTTTGAAACTTATACAATATATAGAACAAATTTTAATTTATATGAGATTTAGAATATTTATAATCTACTATTTTCTATCATTAGTGGGGTAAATAGTTAAACTTATATCATATTTCTAATTTAAGTCAATACTTATAATATACATATATGTGTGTAGAGTCATTTTTGTAATTGAACTATTAACCTAATTTAATGCCATTAACCAATCTCTTAGGCTAGTGACATAAGCCTAAGTAGTAAGACTCGACTTCAGGGATACCTTAAAGTAATTTGGTTTTAAAGATTTGGATTGATTTTTGTCATCACAATCGTGTTAAGTTGTTTTGCACACAAAACTAGGTGTGGTAAAGGCCATCCCCCTAAGCCATTTTGGGTTTCATTTGATCTTGATATGCCTTAAAAGACACTTATATAAACCCTTAATGAGCTTCTTTCATTTGTTATAAATCAATGGGATTATCCTCAAACACATGTCTAAGTTTTGACGACTAAAGAGGAGAAGAAGGTTTCAAGACAATTGTGAGATGCTCAAGAGCGCAGTTATTACTTGCAATGCTTGATCTTGGTTGTTCATTTTGAAGCATTTGACATTTATGGTCAACTTTAAATACTTTATTCAGAGGTTTCTCTTTTCATTTGAGATATTTTGAGCATTGGCTAACTTGGAATAAATGTTAAAGCTTTGTTAAAAATAGTTCCATAGAAGATGGAAACATTAAACGGATGATCAAGAATCTAAAAATATGCAAAAACACAGAGTTGATTCACCTTAATACAAGTTTGTTTGTTTCTCCTCGCATGACTTTTCATGTGATATGTGTACACATATTATCATCTCATGGTTTCTCTTAAATTAACTTGTACACTTATTGCACGTGATTGCTTGGCTACGATATCCTTATGAGTAAAAAATTTTCAAGTTCAGGAAAGTATCCTAAAACGTTTTGATTTAACAACAATGTAAGTTTTACGACTGTTCCACAAGGCCAAAAAGAAGAAAACGAAAGGAGGAAGTTTCGATTATAAATATTTGATATAGGAACATAAAATAGGGCCCTATCCACCTTGGATTCTTTCACTTCGAGTGAGAAATGACGAGTGCATTTAACATTAAGAACTTTTCCAAAAGAGAAAGAAACACATATAAGGAGAGGATGACACAGATACAACCAAATAGAGAATGCAAAGAAGTGTCACTTGTCGGGGGTCCATTTCATCGCTAAATCAAATGTGCAACCTAGCTAGAACCCTATCCACCCCCTACCAAGTCCCCATTGCGGTAGAGAGATAAATAAAGCCAACTAACTAGAAATGTCAAAAAATAGGTAACCATGTAATAGCATAGGAAACGAAGAATTAAATAATTAATTATATTATATAAATATAAATATAAATAAATAAAGCGTTTTCCTTGTAGTAAATTTTTAACTACTTTTTTGCCGACTTTAAGTCTTTGATATAATAATGATAATAAGTTAATAACAACAGATTTCACATGCCCGAAAATACGCCCACCCGTCCTCTCTTAAGGCTAAACGTTTGAATTATGTGAGACACACGTGATCTTGAAGACGCTACCAAACTAATCACTTTGACCTAACCGAAACCTTAATTTTTATTTCCCTGTATTTCACGTGTGAACATCAGTAATAAATAGATATTAATAAAATTTTAATATATAACCTTATTTATAAAAATTAAGTAACAACATTCTAATTTCTAAAAACTAACTATTTATTGCTGTTATTATTTGTCTCTGCCTGCCATTACATATACATGACTAAAAAGTACTTGAAAACATATACCTTATCATTTTAAATACAACCTATATTAACATTTTTTCCTCAGAAATTGAACCCATATATCTTAAAATTTTAAATACAACCTTAATTATACGTGTGTTTTCAGGATTTCACTAATCTGGGGCGAGCAGTTTTGTTTAAAAAAGGAAAAGACAGACAGAGGGCAATCAAAACTATAGTATGCAACTTACAGCCTAATGACATCGTTCCTTTTTCTCACGTAAGAGTATTAGGTTTGATTAGTTGAAATTCCCCTCCTCTAATGGCCAAAAAAAAAAAAAAAAGGTACGAAGGCCTCTCCATAAGGATGACATAGATGCAAATCCCCATCCCGTGTTGTTGTGATTGAAAAAATGAAATGTTCGAAGTTTGGGAAGCAGCATTGGACAAGGAGATAATTAGGTAGATAGATGGATGGATGAATATAAAAAAAAAAAAAGAGGGAGAGAGAAATTAATTAATACCTTGGAGTTTTGATGATCAACAAGGGAATGGAGCTTGGAATAGAGGTTATTCATTTGATATCTTCTGCTTCTTTCCGTGAATTTTTTGTGTGTGTTTTTGCTTGAGGAACTACTGACGCTCTTCTCCATATAATTTTTATAATAATGTTTTGAGCCAATGTCGGGGTATGAAAACACGTTAATTATGAAAGGAGACAGAGATATTTTATTTAATATATTTATTCTTATCTAGGAGGCTAAATAGAAGTGAAAGCAAGAGATAAGATGTCTTGGCGTGATAATGTTGATAGATGCTAGTCTGAAAAAGTTTTTTCTCGTGGGTCATGCGGTCATGCCCATTTCGTTAGCATGTGTGGACCCTTCACGACATTATATGCTATGTCGACATAAAAAGGGAGCCGGCCGGTTCTTTGAAATACCTAACATGCAAAACGATAAACCTGGACTTCATCTGTGAAAAGTAATTCAAATAATATTGGTATTTGTCGTCTTAGCTGGTTTTATTTTGAAAAGGGTGAATGCTACGTTGGAATTCGAATTTTTTTTTTTTTATTTGGACAATTAGCAACCAAAAATTTTTCAATTTACTAATTAAACTTTTTCTTTTTTGGCAACAAACTATTTGAGTTTTGCTAAATTTTATAATATATTCTTTTTGCAATTAAGTATCTTATCTGGTTACTATAAATGGACTTAAAAAATCTATAAGCAAATAAGCAACACTTTTAAACTTCGAAATGTAAATAAGTTATTATTTAATATTAAAAGTTTTGTATATCTGTTTCGTAGCTTTATAAACGGATAGATTTTTTGTTTTGAACTTTTTAATTCAAATGTATTCCTATTGATAAGATTTAAATATTTAGTAAGGAATTAAAATAAAAATACAAAAATTTATTTTGTTAGATCAAGTGTGTGGATGTGATTAGAAAAAAAAAACATATTTTAAGTAATATATTGGGATAGCAAATATCTATTAAATATAATGAGAGTTTTATTGTTCCTTCCATTTTATTACCAGATTCATCCTATAAATTATTGAAGGATTTAGATTTATATATATTAATGACTTAATTATTAAAACATTTATTTGATAACTCCTATTATTGTGCTAATGTGAAATTGTCCACGGGTTGGTTGAGTCTAGATTCTAGAAATTCCATAATCACCCAAATAGAATATGGTCCAGAGACACCCACGACAGCTCATTGTCGACGGACGTGTAAAATTCATTATACGGCTTCAAACCAATGGAGATAAAGACGAAGCAACATCATCCTCATGTTTTATTTTTCTAAAACGTACAAAAGAAACATGATTCAGAAAATCTGTCGTTGGAATTAGCCAGTGTGTTAATTACTTCCAAGATTTACCCATAGATTCCTTTTGAAAATAGGTAAAATTAAATGCAATAGCTCGTGTTGATATCTGCCATCAACATCAACAGTATAATTCAACGTGTACACGGTATAACCCCTATCATTGTGGTCTTGATTTGACGTGAAAGAAATAAATACCACAATTTTGAAGTTTCATTGGTTGATGTGATCTTGGAGCACGTCTTCGGAAAAGAATTCGCCGGAGCAATCATCACCTTCATCATCTCATAAAATTATTTAAAATTTTTCTTAATAAGGTTTTATTATTTTAAAATACTACAAAGATTCTCTTTTAGCTAGCTATATCATTTATTAATGCTTAATGTAACAAAACTAAAACTTTTTTAGCAATGACAACGTAACTATAACCTAAATCCAGTTCCTAATTAATGAATAATATCTTAAAAGAAGCTTATTTAACCAAGTGATTATTCTTATAACATCTCGAGATCATAGGGGTGCAACGTATAATTTCGTCGCATATTGCTATAGGTGGTATGGTATGTGCATGAAGAAACCGTTTAGTGCTCCATTTGTGGTCCACTAGGGCGTAATATAAATGGCTTGATTGCTCTGGTTCAAGATCAAGCTCCGTTATGAAGTAGCATCTACATTTAGTATAATATGGTTGGTGGGATTTAGGTAGAGTAGTTGGGAGTTTGTGTAGCTTGAGGACTATTTCTCTCATTACAATGTTACCTAGGAGGATGAGGTTAGACTCCATCACTTCATGTGGAAGATCAATGTGAAGTAGAATTGTAAATGAACTAAGCATATGCATGACTATTAAAGTACAACTTGATTTTTACTTTGAGCTCGATGTAATAATAGTTAAATGGGGATTGAGCTCAAATTACTCAAATAGTTTATTGAGTCAAGTTTAAATTTTATAATATTTAACTCGATTAGTTCAGATATTTAGTGGAACTCGGATTAAGTATAAATACTAATCAAATTTGAGTCAATTTTATACGTTCATTTAGCTTTAATAAAAAAAAAGTTTTTTTTAATAAATTGAATTTAAAGAAGCTCAATTGAGTCAAACGCAAGTTTGTATGGTGCCATTTGAGTTGGACTAGAGGTCAAAATTTTAAACTCGATCAAACTTGACTTGAGCTCAAAGTTTTAAAATTTTGAGTCGAGTTCAAGCTTAAGATTGTATTGTCTCGACTTGACTTATTTATAACTCTAATGTAAAGTAGTATTTACAAGGATTTGTTGATGTCATATTAAAGATCCTGAATCTCACCCCAAATGATGCTCTCACCAAGCTTCTAGACGGATTACAACCTTGGCCTAGGATTGAGAGAGAGTGTTGCAAAATAAACAAAGTCTTTAAGGACATTGCAATCGTTGAAGAGTTAGTAGAATTTTACAAGTGGGATGTTAGGTGTTCAAATTCGCACATTGTGACATTCTATGCCATGAAAGCCCAAGACATCTGGAGGTATGAAGGGTTAATGTAGGTGGAAGTAAACGTGGTAGAGAGAGAAACAACTGTAATGGTACGCATAAGACCTTAGCATTCAATCATTTTGGGTTAATATCATAAAGGGTGCCTAAATTTTTACAAAATATGCAATTAACTACCTACACTTTGAACTTAATAATTTTATTAGCTAATTAAACTTTACCTGGTGGCTTTTACTACTATTGTTAACTTTGTTAGCTAGTTGGACATTTCAATCAAATAACAAGCCATACGTGTTGATTCCAATTTAGAAAAATGAAAAACCACTTTTGTCAATATATGTAGGACTAACAAAAAAATAAAAAATTTAAAAATAGAAATTGAAAATAAAGAAAGAGAGAAGAAAGAAAAAGAGAGAGAGAGAAAAAAATATGGAAAAAGAATTTATGTAATGCAAAACCTCAATCAAAATCCTTAAATTGTTTTTTCCCCTCTCTATCTAATCAATAGAACGCCATTTTTGGTTTTAAATAACTAATCCTTATTCTGGCAAAAAAAAAAAAAAAAACAAATCTTTATACTCTAAATTATACCATAAAGATCCACACTACAAAAGCTTGTGAGTGTTCAAATGCTTGTTTTTCCTTCTTTGAGACATCGATGAGGAGATAAATTTGTCAAGAAAACTTATCTATGTGTGTTCATTGGTTATAGTCCAATCCGCCAGTGCTATCGATGCTATAAACCTTGGACTAAAAAAGTTTACATATCAAGACATGCCATGTTTGACTAAGATAAATTTATTTGCAAACCATCTTGGCAAGAATCAAATCCAACATCATTGGAACTTGTTTGGTTCCCACCTGTTGATGAATAGTTCAAAATTGACATTGATCTTGTAGTGTTGAAAACTAAAATACTATTAACAATATAACCATCCAATATATGTATTGACACTTGTTATGATAGAGATAGTGATAAACCTCTTGGAAACAATGATGGTACAATCCTTAATTTTATAGGGTATTCGTTGGTGTCAAATCACATTAAGAAGATAAGCTAATGGTTATAATAGATCCACCAAAAAAACGAGCAGTAAGCAATCACATTGAGTGATGACAAATATGATCATATTGTAATTGCCAATATAGATATTAATGCCACTAATACTTATATTTATCCTTAATGAAATAGATAGCCCCTGAGATATTTGAAAACTTATGAATGATATCTATCACAAGAAGCAGCAAGAATGAACCATAAAATCACCATATGACACTTGAGGATGCTTGGTGGGTGGTGCCACAAAAGAAGAAGCAAAGGCTTTCATTTAAACTATACAAGGTCACTAGTTCCTCCACCACACCATATTAATGTAGTTGTGTCAAAATGGATTTATTGTATTAAATAATGGGTGGATGATATATAGAAAGATTCATGGGTCACCTTGTTTTTGTGGTTTCAACAAGTTTCGGGTGTTGACTTTGCTGAAACAAATAGCCTAGTTATTCATCATACAACAATTCGACTTGTTATAGTTCTTTCCCCTCCACATAAACCCAATTGCACGACTTCTTCACTAATCCTTTTACAGTTTACAGCAAGCTCCTCAGCTTGGCTTGATCGTTTATCTCGAATTTTCTCCATCATGGAATTATTACAATAAAGTAGATTCTTCTATGTTTGTTTGTTGTAAGAGATTAGTTACAATACTACTTCTTATAGTGAAGATGGCACAATAGTGACTGTAAATAATGAATTGTTCATTGTTAACATGATTTTTTTTTAAAGGACCTTGGTTCTTCAATTTTCCTTTTAGGTTTTGAAACTAAAAGATGTGATAGAGGAATCATGCTCCCTTAGAGCAAGTACAACAGGTGTACTTAGTCGAATTGGTATGATTGAATGTACTCTTAATGCTACACCTATGGTTCTCAAAAACAGGTCAAAGAACTTAGAAGGCAATCTTGTAGTTGTTGCATACTATAAATGTATTGTTGATGGTCTTTGTACCATACATTGACTCGATTAAACATTTAACATGTAGAAATTAAAGTTTGTTAATTTTTCAACAATATAATTGAATTATATTTCAAGGTAGTCAAGTGAATCCTACACTATCTTAATGGGATGCAAGGCTATGACTTATGGTTTCTATCACAAAGTCCTCTCTTCTTATATGCCTTTTTCATATGCTAATTAGGCAAGATGCCCCTTAGTAGATGAAGCGCAACTAGTTTGTGTGTCTTCCTAGGTGCAAATCATATCCCATGGTGCTCTAAATAACAACCTACCATTGCTTAATCAAGTTTAGAAGTAGAGTACAGGTTTTTGGCCTTAATTGTCATTTAATTACCTTGGCTTACATTTTATTATGTGACATTAACATTCGTATACTTTGTCCTCTTCAACCATTTTGTGACGCTCTTAGTACTCTTCATATGTCTATTAATCCTTTATTCAATGCTAAGATGAATCATGTTGAAATATATTGGTTTTTTTTTTTTTTAGAAATAGAGACCTTGGGTAATCTTATTGTCAATTTGTGCCATCTTTGCATAAGATATTAATATTTAAGCCATGCTTTTGCTAAGAGCACCATTTCACAATAAGTTGTAACTTTATTTACACTTCATCTCTACCTTAGAGGTTTGATAAGGAACCAAAATTAAATAAGGAAACAAACTCAATCACTCGAGAAAATAAATAAGATATGTATAAGAATGCAGAACATTAGAAAGATTTGCGAAAGAATCATGAAAAATAGAAAGATTTGTCAAAGAATCAATCTTGCTAATATTGCAATTATTGTTGATATTGCAGCAATTCTTATTGTTGTTTGTTTATATATATATATATATATATATCCATCTTATATTTAAGTTTTTATAATTCAAAGAAGCAATTAAATATTATAGAATTCTTTGGGATATAGTGTGTTAGAGTTATTCGTTTAATTATATAATATTTATCGAGGGGAACATTTTGAAAATGCCATCAAGGATTTTACAAGAGTAAGAGATGGGATAGTTAGGGGACAGCTTGTAGCACCAACGGCTGCAATTTTCCATTTTCCCTCATTCTCCAACATAGCTTGGTATCACTCTGTCTCCTTCTTTTATTTCTTTTACTTCTTCTCCAAGACTTCCCACTACCTTGCAATTAGTTTGCACTATTTTTCACTTTTTCCTATACTTAGTTTTTCTTTTCTTTTCAGTAATTTGTATGAAAGAAAGAAAAAAAAATATTGAATATTGCATGCCATATGCATATATATGTGATGTCTAAAATTTTTACGTGCATAGTAGTGAAATGAGTAATATCCAAAAAGAACTATGGTCTCTATTTTACACAGATTTCATATATTAAAATCTTATTAATATCTAGAGATGGTGTACACAATATGTGATTTATAATACTTAATGAATATTTATTTTGAATGTGCATAATTTGTGTTCATAAGTGTAACAAGTTTCAAATTTAACGCCTATCCATAAGAAGAACAAATGATATAAATTCCAATAAATTTGGGTCTTAGTGTTTTTCTTTTTATTTTAGCTTCCTTCAATTTTAGTCATTAATGTTTTCACACTTTCATAAAAAATAATACTTATTAAGTTTATTAAAATTTTGGTTTATCTATAATGTATCAATTTCAAATTGATTCACAATAATTAGGAATGTACAGAAGCAGATTTGGATAGGTCATGTTAAACTCAAACCTGCTTCACATCTTATAGGATTTTTCAAACCTAAGTGAAAATCTTGTAGGTTTCTTTCATTATGGCCATGACTTGCCCTAATAGAAATTTTATAAACCCATTACTTGCCTTGGCCGCTTTAGCTTTTTATTTTTCTTTTTTTTTAATTAAGAAATAATCAAACATATTTCAATATTGTTTTAATGAATCTAACAAAAATAAGCATATTGTCTAAATGGATGATAGATGTCATGGTTTTGAGACATAATATGATGTTGATCATGTTACTATATCACATACTTCTTATATAAGTGAGATATGACATAATGTATGTTATACATCAATAGTAAACATAGTTAAAAATATATAGTAATATATATAGTGTATAATATTTTACTTTTGTAATTGATTTCCTTAGAGAATCCACATCCTGTAAGACCTCTACGAGATTCTTAAAGCACCATATGAATATTTTAAGGACCTCTTTTTTCAAAAAACCCCATCACTTTGTTTCTAATGTCTTGACATCTTTTTATTCTTTGTGAGTCCAATATATTTTTCTATAATATACTTAACAAAATAAAATAAATATATAAATTATAAAAAGATGTTAGTGACTTACATTTTAGGTCTTAGGTAGAGGACTTCAAAAAGTTGAAGAACTTTTCCCCATTGCAAATGATCTCAAAAAGTGAGATTCTAAGTATAGGAACATGTGCTAAAACCCTCTCTAATAGGGATGCTCTTAATGCTCGATATGAATTTTTTTAAAATAATGTAAATGTAAAAGTTATAAATAGAAAGAAAACAAGAATATTTGATCTAAAAAATAGAAAAAGAAAAAGAAAAAGAAAAATAAAAAAGAAATAAAAAATAGATAATCAAGACAGAGGAATAAATAGATTATAAAGGATTTAATCTTATTCATTAATATTTATCGAGCAGGATTGTTATGTTTAGGGGGCAGTCTTTCCTTGTTAGATTTATCTACAAAATGTTTTTTTTTATTTGTTTATTTATTTATTTTGTGTAACTATAATATATGTTATAATATATTTATTTATCATAAATTCAACAAAGTGAAACATATAATACTGTGAATAATATTTATTTAAATTCTTAATGATATAAAAGATGATTATTTAATGAGTGTTGGGATACTCACTAAAATGTTGCATACATTAAAAAAGAAGAAGCTATTTTAATTTATGTAACATTCTATGATATTATATATGCTTATAATATATTTCTTTTATTGAAAATGTAAAAGTATGGTAAGTAATACCATAAAATGTTGTGTATAGCTAAAAAAAACTTCACCACATGCTTCTAGAGATATATATGTAATTATCTTTACATAATTGATATTTGTGAATAAATTTGTGGCAGATTAGTAAACAGACAAATATCTCGACTTCTAAATATAGACACACACACACACATATGTTAATCTATTCACAAGTTAAGTTATTTTGAGAAATTGCCTTTATATATATATATATATATATATATGATATTTATTATTAGTAACTTAGAAGATCATATTATTTATAATAACTAAACCGAATAAATTTGGCAAAATATTAACTAATAAAACACTACATGAATGTTTTAAAGAGCAAGGCCCCTCTGCCCTAAATACACCAACCATGATCGAGTCACTAGGATGGTTAATATTTCAATTATTATATTTATTTTAATGGTTAGATGGTTGACTGGATGGTCCCGTCGATAGAGCCATAAAACCTAATATGAATTCAATATATATACAATAGACTAAATTATTAGTGATTAAATTTATTTTCTTATCCTAAAAAATTAATGAATAAAAAATTATAACTAATGTAGTTACCGGAAAACCATATAGAATGGAAAGAAACTTATTATAGTTATCATATCTCTTTCAATTTATAATTAATCGTACAATATGGGTTTGATAATCTTATTTTTTGAATCCTTTTGTCAATGGTTACGTACAAAACCTTACACACACACACACATGTAACATGTTTTTCAATTTTCAACAACCATATAAAATGGAAAAATTGAGCATCATAATTTATTTTATATATTTTTCAAGTCTTTACTACTAATATGGTGCAATTAATTAACATAAAATATGCATATAAAATTTTAGAATGGTCCTTTAAAGATTTTTAAATCTAAAATGGCACTTTGTTTTTTTTTTTCCAAATATAAAATTTAGAAGGGTGAAAAATTTATGAAAAAATCCATAAAAAGAGAAGATGAGGAGAGTTTTATTTTGGACACAAGAAAAAAAAACTATGAAAGCTAGAACAGTTTTATTCTCAAAAAAGAAAATGAAAAAGCTAAGACAAATGAGAGTAACAAAGATTAAACTTTTGACTTGTGGAGTAGAATAAAACAATCCTAACCATTACATCATTAAGCATCACATGTCTCTATGTTTCTCCAAATTTATAATATCATGTAACTCTCTTTCTTTTCGTACATGATTTCCAAGGGGGAGGGCTAGGATCCCTTCGGGCCCCCTGTGGGTCCATCTCTAGTGATATGTTATAGGATAAAACTATTATTATTATTTTTTAATTTGATTGTATTGCTTTATTAAGTCAGGTTTTCCCAAAGGGTAATACTTAAAAGTCAAAACCCAATCCTGAATCCTATAGGGTTTCAAAATAATGCCTAAACTTATCCCAAAACTCTATAAGATGTTACCTTATAGAGTCAGTAGTAGGTCAAACTTGTCAAGTAACTTATAGTGATTTGCTTCAGTTATGTTCCTAATAGTAATAAATTTAATACGATGATAAAGTTAATTATATGGTACACTGTAGAGTAATATTAGATATGTTTAATTTTATAATATATTAAAATTAACAACATATAAAAATAACTAAAAGAAATGAATAGATATCTAAAAAAGAACTTGTACAAATCGTAGCTATCTTGTGTGATTATTGTATGGCCAAATGGAGCTAACACATATCTAAGAGGGATGGAAAATTTTATAATAGTGAAAATCCAAATTTAGTTAGGTTTCGAAAACATTGAGACTTAGATAGAAGAGGAAAAAAATGTTGAGGAATTAATTAGAAAAGTACATAAGGATTAAACATTCGATATATTTATGGGTCTGTTTGTTTGTTGGCAATTATAGATACAAATACTTTTTTCAAACTTTTTTCTAACAAATTATTTATAAAGAATTAGATACGGATAAAAAAAAGATTGGCAGTTCTCATTAAAAGATCAAATATAAATGAATATAAATATAAATCAGACATATTTACACATATTATTTGGAAAAAGATACAAATACAAATGAAAAACAAACCATCAAACAGACCCATTTTCATTTTTGACGCTTCACTAGTGAAAAGGAAAATGATATAGATCCTTAGAGACTCTTTTTAAGAATTCAAATTAAAAATATATTGCCTATATAATTTATGTTTGAAAGTGTGAAGTGTGTGTTTAATTTTCACAAGTGCGGTAAAGCAGTCATTAATGAGAAGAAATAAGAACACAATAGGAGGAGAGGAGAGAAGGGTGGGAAAAGGGAGATTTCTAACCAAACAGGACCAAGGGTAGAGTTTGGTCGTAAAAGAAATTAAACGAATAACCTAGTTTTAGTTTCATTCATACATCTCTCTAGATAAATTATAACTATCAGGTGTATGCTATGTATAAATGAAATACCTAAATCTTAACATTAGTTAGAAATATAATGTAGATAGTTTAAATGATCAAATAAGTAAATGATGGAAAATAAATAGATAATTTGAGGTAACAAAATTAATTAATAAATTCGAATTGAAATTGAGATTTGAAATATTTTATAAAATCATCTATTTTCCATAATAAATTTTCTTAATAAATCAAACTATTCAATTTTAACTCAATTCTTTATTTTAAACTCCTTTTATTCCTGATTCGAATTCCTAAATCCCAAAACAAATATTTTAAACATTTTGAAAACTCCTAAACCTTTGAACTTTAGTTATCTTTTATTTTGTAAAATCTTATTAATTTTTTAAATCAATTACTTGTTTAAAAATATCAGTTTACTAAAATCCAATTTAAATATTAGTTTCTTGTAAACTAAACTTTTAAAGTATGTTTCTAAATCAAGTTAATAATTTTTATAATATATATATATTCTCAAATTATTTTCAAATTAGTTTTGATACTTAATATAATTATCTAAAGGGTTTAAGCCTTAAACCCTTATTAATAAATATCTCAAAATTTTGCCTTTAAATATCTTTTCCCTTTTTGGATTTTTTTAGCCGCTCTAATCCTTTTTTACTCTTTGTCTCTCCACCGATACTTTTTCTTCTTCTCTTCTTCTCCTTCTCTTCAATTTTCCTTTCTTTCTCAAATCCAATCCCAAATCTCAATTCAAATAAGATTATACGATAAATCAAAGGTAGAAATCAAGATTGAAAGTGGAAGAACAAGATTGAAGTGGAGGATTTAAATTAGAAGAAGTGGTAGGAAAAGATTAAGATGTTGGGTTTGCCTAAAAGATAAGTTTTTTTTTTTCTTTTCTTTGTTTTAGTTGTTAATTATGCATGCAAATGTTGTATTAGAGCTAGATAGATGTAGACCTTGATAAAACTTGTATGTTAGCAATATATGATCATGTATGTTAGAAGCTTAAATATATGCATAATTAAGTAGACTAAGTGTTTGATGAAATGATTTGTGGTAATAAGATGTAAATATGTATATAGTGGTGTGTTGGAGACAAGATTATACATGTCTATACTTATAACAAGTTGTTGTTGATATATGATGGATTAAGTAGTTAAAGATTTGTGTACAATACAAAGAAAAAAAGCATGTGGATTCTCCTCTTCATCATGGCTGTTACATGGCCCATGATCCCCTCGAAGCAAATTATTTTTGAAGGCAATGGCTTGACTACAGCCATGATAGGAGCATGATCTCTTTTGATCACATTTTTCTCCATGATTACAAGCATGACAAGGATCTTATCGAGCATCATGGTCCCCAAAATGGCTGTTATGAGACAAACGATGGAGATCACATACCTCATAACGGGCGTGATGATGCTGGTGGCGATGATTGCGACCCCATCACGGTCGTAATCTGTCCCCTGGAGCTGTTCATAAAGAAGAAAAATAAAAAGAAAGAAGAAAGAGAAATAAAATGAAATAGATAAATGATTGAGTTAGGTGGATTTGTGAATTTAATAAATAATTGATAAAAGTTAGAAATTAGATATAAAATGAACTTAGTTAATAAACTTAACTTCAACTTACTAAATAGGTTACAATCGATTAAAATGAATTCTATTGATTAAGTTTAATTACTTTGACTTAGTAATTGAATTAAATAATGAACTCTAATCAATTTGCCTAAGTTAAGATAATATGATCTTAATAATTATTATTTGCTTGGAATAATGAGTTAGGATATACCTTAATATAACATAAGGAATATGTTATTTCAAATGTGTGTCTTCTTATGAAATAGATGTTTCTGTATATGTGAATGTTTTGATGATGTTTTTGTAATAAAAGATAATAAATGAAGTGAAAAGAGATGTTTTGACAGATAAAGGAGAACCGTCCATATTTTGACGAGGCGATATTCGCAGCCATAGCGGATTCCAAATTAGTGTATGATGAAATATGTTCTAAAATGAACTTGAAGTAAATGATAATTAATATAGTTTCTTATAAAGTTTAAATTGTCTTAAACAGATGTTTGAGTTTGGATTCTAAATCTTCTGTATTATCTTTTGAGATAGCGTTGATCCTTTATTTGGATTTCATATAAAAGATATGTAGTAACTTGCATGTTGGATGTTAGGATAGACATCCTATAATGAATTACAACTTAAACCCAGCTTAATAATTGGTGAGTGATGGTTGTGCTTGTGCTATTGAATCTGATCCGGGAAACAACAATCCTGTCATGATGCAATGACATGGTAGCTAGGCGCTGAGATGTCATGATGTAATGATAAATACCATGATGCAATGGTGATTTTATATGTAACTCAACAGATAGCTGATGGGGCAAATGGTTCAGCATAATATTTACTTAAGCTCGAAATGGAGTAACATACTTTAATTCACATTTATGATATCGGTTGAACTAATTGATATTATGGACTAGGATAAGTATTGTGTATGAAGGCTGAATCATAGATGGGGCTATTTTCTCTTTCTTGATTAGATATAGGAGATATAGAGATCCAGACTATCTATATTAAACCCCTGCGCAGTTGTTGTTTACTTAGGACCCCTAGATTCCCATTGGCTTGATTGAAGTGTGAATGCTCCAATGTTGATTTGTTATTTTAATGGAAAGATAATAACTTATTAAATCAAGTAGGGATATTGTCACGAATGGTACCTAAACTTTGATAAAATAAATAATTAGGTACTTAAACTTTGAAAATGGATAATTTAGTACCTGAATTTTGAAATTGATCAATTAAGTATTTGAAAAACTTTGAATTTAATAAATTAAATACCTAAAAGAACTTGACGGAGATACTGTTAGTTGTATGCAAAGTTATTTTAGGTATAAATTGATCAATTTGAAAGTTTAAGTACTAAATTGATTGATTTCAAAAGTTCAAGTATCTAATTATATATGTTATCAAAGATCAAGTACCATTTGTACATTAACCCAATCAAACATGCATTTAACTTTCAATTTCCCATTTCAAGACAGACAATAGTTGAAGAACTGCAAATCTTATGAGGACCATGCTCAAACTATCAAGTGCAACAAGCGGTGTCAAGACAACGACTTTCCTTTGGGTGGGAAATGCAATCCAGACCTGGTGGCACTGGTTTGCCTTTGCATTACCTATTGAGTACCCCATTTTATTTACTGCAGTGAAAGGGCTATCAGTCTACATATGTGGCTATCAATATTGATGCCACAACTGTTATCCACAATAATTCGCAATATTAATTGTTATTGTATTTGTTCTTCTCATATATATATATATAATAGTTAATATGAAAAAAGAAAACATCTATAACTATAAATAATTAGTGGATAAATGTTGTTGGAGGTTTTTTGGACTACTTTATCCAACGTTTTAATTTAAATCCTTGTGTTAAGAATCAAATACAAATTCTTAACCAATGAAATAACGTCTCACGCTCAGTTTTTATACACCATAAATATATTTATTGAATCCGTATTGAATCAGTAAACTTGACAGATTCAACAATTCTTGCATGCAACCACAATAAATATGTGCACACGCTATATTTGTAATAACTGTCGTAAAGATATAGAAATTCTTATCAATAAAGATAGTTTTAGTAACCATAATAACACATGATAGTCATTATTACGTTGTTTTTGCTTTAAGATATATGTTTTACTTAATGAAAAACACTTAAAAGTAGAAAAATTCAATGGTTCTGCTCTTTTTTTATCGGAATGATCCAAATAATTATTAAACAGTTCGAAATCATATGTGATCGTAATCACATCACTAGAATATTTATATATTAATTATATTTGTTTTATCAATTAAAAAGATTGATTGGATCTTCTCATCGATTTGACTACAGAAGTTTCCTTAAAAGTGATACTTGAGAGTGCTATGGTATTCCTTTAGTAATGTTTTCTTTAAAATATCCACATTCATTTATTTAAAATAGTTCAATATTTGATTACTTAGTTACAACTTACATATATGTGATTACCCACATGCCAGTATAATAGGAATATTATAAGATAGACATGCTAAAGTAACATCAAACAACATGTCTTTTTTTTTTTTTTTTTTTTTCCTTTCCCCCCAAACAGCAGCCCAAGGTCACTAATAGTATGTGGATTAGTAATAAACAAAGGATCCTTATCCATTATTGCAACCTGACGGAATAGGTCTTCTTTAATTTTTTTTCTCTATTTCTTTTATGTACTAAAACTTTTGAGAGGGAAATTAAATTTAAATCAATCCTATCAAGAACAGTATTACACCACTTGCAACTAGTCAATTAGAAGCTAATCAGTTCTTGGAAGTTTCATCAAGACATAAGTACACAGTTATATATTAGAGCTTAACGACATAAGGGTAACACTGAACATTTAACATTTGCTTGTTGCTAGATAATACAACCATAAAAATTTCTCCTTCGGTTTTCTATTATATAGCTAGTTAAAGTCCTACGTTATGGCTGAATTTTAATTTGAAGTATATATTATATGTTTATGAAAGTTATAGATTTATTTAAAATTTCTTACAGTTAACACATTAACCATGTATCTTCATTAATTGTTTTAAATATGACATAATTATTACCGTGCAATTTAAAATATTGGTTTTATATGATCATCAGTGATTCGCTTTTGCCTTTTTTTTTTTGAGCTTTCTTATATAAAGCTCTAGATAATTTAAAAGAGTTGTAAATTTTATAAAAACTTTAAATTATGTTATTTTATATTAAATAATGTAAATGTAGTAAATTTTGTTTTTACTCTTTCTTTTTCTGTTTTTACTCAAAAGGATTTTTTAAAAATTTTAAATAAATTTATTGATTTTACACTACTATTGATAGCCTTTCTATATTTTTATATAGAATAAAATATAACGTAGATGAGTTATAACTTGAAATATCGTAGATGTACAATTAGCTAAATTAGGAAAGCGATATAATATAGTATGATGATATAGGTTAATTTGAACTTTAATTTGAGTTTATTAATTAATAATAATTGAATAACAAACTTAAATTAAATAAATAAGAAACTCTAGGATATAATTTTAACCTAAATTGATCATGATAATATAATATAGTTAATTAACATAGTAACTAAATTAATTTGAGATTAGAGATCAAAGATAATCCAAATTCCAGCCATATCTTATCCATTCATCTAATTTCTTCCAAATAACCAAAATGAGCCTTATTACTCAAATTCAATACCAAAATTCCTATGTTTCAATTCAAGAAGTCTAAATATAATTATTTGATCACTAGAAATTCTAGGACCCTACGATAAAGCTCAATTACCCAAAATCAACACTTTTATCTATTTTGTGCATGAAGGTGTAGATTCGGATTTAACCTCCTTACATAGTTATCCAAAGACACTTTAGGCAACCTAAACAAGATTCTCACTAAGTAATCAATTCCTAGACTAGCCTCGCTCCTTCAGACATATGCTAAATATATAAAAGGAATATACATCTTTAACCTCCCAAAGATTTGGAGTAATAGTAGTAGATTTGGAGTTTGAAGCATCTATAACCAAATTGAGGAGAAGTAATTGGGTATCCTGATGGTATATTTGATTTCTTACTTTAGTAAGTTGATTTAATTTGTTCGATGATTAATATGTGCTATATTGAATATTTGATTCATGAATTAATCATAAATCAAAGTTTCGGTTTGAATTTGTTGGTGATTATATATAGGGATTTTTTCAAAAATAGTGTCTAAACTTTTGCAAAAAGTTCAATTAAGTACTTGAAATTGGTTTTGAATAATTTGGTATTTGAACAAAATTTTCGTGGAATTTTTTCATATATGAAGTTTGATTTTGACAATTATAGTACCTAAATAAAATTTTCACAGACTTTTTTCATACCTGGTATTTTCATACCTGAAGTAAACTCGATCAGGTATGAAAAAAGTCAATGAAAACTTTGTTCAAGTATCAAATTGTCAAAACCAAACTTTAGGTATGAAAAAAGTACACGAGATGTTTATGTTGAACTTAACGTTCACGAATGATTTTGATGAGAATAATTATTACACAATTAATTATTTAAATATCCTTAATTGTTTAAATACATAAAATATTTATACATATATGCTCTATATTTGTTCTACCATTGTTTAAGTTTTTAACAGAACAAAAAGTTGAAGAAAAGTCAAGACAAAGCTATTGAGCCTAGTAAAAGAAAAGTGCAGGCACTATTCATCAGATAAAGACAAAAGACTAAGTTTTGGCAAAACTTATAAAGTCAAGTGTTGAAGTTTTGGGCAAAACTATGAAGTCAAAAAGCAGGAGTTTTGGGCAAAATCCTAAAGTCAAAGGCTGAAGTTTTGGGCAAAATTTATAAAATTAATGGCTGAAGTTTAGACCTCGACTTCTGAAAGTTTACCCTCGACTTCAGAAAGTTTGCCCTCGGAATTTTTTTTAAAAATGTAAAAATAAATAAAATTTTTTTGGGCTTAACTTGTTCTTAAGCATGACAATAAAAGTTTTTTTAATTATTTATTATTTAATAAATAATAATATAAATCAAAGGGAAAAAGAAAAAAAAAATGTTGGAATGCATTAAATATATGTGTCAGACACATTTAATGCTCTTTCAATGCTTTTGAACTTTTACACATTATTAAAACTTTAAGTACTTTAAACATAAATATGGGTTGTCAGAAATTTTTTATAATGGGCAAATTTCTTATCAAAAGTTATAAAAAGAATTTTTCTCTTTTCTTTGAAAAAAAGAATAAAATATTATAATTTTTGAATGCACAGTAAAAATAAAAACAACGTTTTATAAATTTTTTTTTACTTATATTTTTGTTCTCGTTCTCGTTAATTTGAATTTTTTTTAGGAGAATAATTAGTGCTCTGTTTCGAAATTTGTTGACACACTTTAAGCAAGAGTTTTTGAGCACTGTTTAAGATTTACAAAATTTGTTTATCTACTCTTTTAAGGAGCTCAGATTGTAAAAGGAATTTGTAAAATTCTTAAAGTATTTTCTATTGCAAATCTCTTCAAGTAGAAACGTTTCTTTGTAAAGGAAATTTATATATTTCCTTAAGAGCTTTTCAATTTATAAATTTGCTCATATAGGAGCTGTTTATAAAAAGTCCTCAAAGGAAGCATTTGTAAAAGAATTCCTCATAGAAGCAAAGTTAAAAGTTCTCAGTGGAGGCAAAGAAAGTCCTTGCGTGAGGCATTGAGAAAAGTCCTCATAGAGACAAAGGAAGTCCTTTGTGGAAGGCAAAGAAAAGTCCTAAGTGGGAGGCATTTGAAGTCTGATATGGAGTTACCAGCATCATCTTAATTGCAATTAGGCAGGAAGTCCTTTGTGGAAGGCAAAGAGAAATTCTCAGTAGGAGGCATTTGAAGTCTGGTATATAGTTACCAGCATCGTTCTAATTGCGATTAGGCAGGAAGTTCTTCATGGAAGGCAAAGAGAAGTCTGGTCGTGTGTTACTAGTATAACACTTGATTTATCAAGTGGAAGTCCTTTGTGAAAGGTAATTGTAAAAGTCCTATTGTGATAGGCTTTGTTGTAATTCCTCATCTAAGAGGTGTATTGATTTTGGAATAATTAATATAGTGGTAAAAGTTCTTTTTGAGACATTTGCACCGTTGAGAGTAGGCAGTGGGCCAAGCTCCATGTTAAATCATTGTGTTGCTTCTCTTTCTCTTTCTGTATGCTTCTTTATCTCTGCTTATTTGTTAATTAGTTTTAATTAGTTTATTCCACTGCATTTGTTTGTTTAAGTTAACTCTTATCTTATCTTAGTTAATTAATCTAGTTTGATAAAATCGAAAAATTTTGTAATACTTAATTCACCTCCCCTCTTAAGTATTCCTTGTGTATTATTATTTCTAACAGTTTATGTACCGAGCTGTTCAAAACGAAACTTCAGGTACTTGATTGAATATTTTGTAAAAGTTCATGTACCATTTTTGTCATTAATTCTTATATATATGTATTAGGTAAATACATGGAAAGTCATATGTTTAAGGATAAGTTCATTTGAGGTCACAACATTTCGAGTAGTTAAAAAGTACTTATAATATTTAAAGAAGTAAGTTAATTGATGTTATTATTGATAGATGTCAACAAGAGAAATATTTAAAATTAAAACTTAGAATATCTAGTACTTTATTACACATGCCAATAATGACCTCAATTAACCAACTTCTCTAAATGTTGTGACTCTTTTTAACCATTAGAAATATTGTGATCTAAAATGAACTTACTCCTTAAATCTATGGCTTCTTTTTAACCACTCGAAACATTATGACCTCAAATAAACTTACCTTATAACGTTGTGATCTTTTGGTATAATTTACCCTATATATATATATATATATATATTAAATGCCAATATATGTGTGTGTGTGGGTGGGTGTGTGTGTTTATGTTAGTGTAGATTCAATTTTGATATGATAATAAATGTATGATATATGTTAAAAATTGATGGAATAATTTTTGGTCTAAAACTAATATTGGTTATATATATTCTGAAATGTACATATATGTGTGTGTGATATCATGTTTAATCATTTGATTTGTTGAATCATTGATAATTTATATTGATCAAAGAGGTAAACATGATTATAAAAATAATATTAATGCCGAGACAAGTATATAATATCTTATAATTTCTTGAATAGATTTGATAATGTATACTTTCAATTAAAAGATAAATATGATTATATACATAAAAGTAAAACAAATTTATGTATGGTCGTAAGTGTAGATTTGCTATGTTGAATTGATGAAATGTGATTAAATTAATCTGTAAACCGATATATATATATATATATATATCATGATTATTTTGTTTATTTTATGATTTAATAATGAATTGAAATATAATTTGAATAATTTTTTTGTAGATTGAATATATACGTTGATTAAGCAAATAATTAAGGTAAATTAATAAAATTATGTAATTTATGTTGAAAGCAGACCGAATCAAAGCCAAATTGGAGCTGAACTGGCCTCAATTTGTGTCGGTCTAATTTAATTTAATGTGAGCCGGCCACGTTTTGTCCAAATATTAATTTTACATGAAAGAACTAGCCTGAAGTAAATGAAAACGGGACTTATTTTGCTAAATCGAACATAAGTTAAATAATTTAAATTAAATCAATAGAAAACCGGTTCTCCAAAGCTTTGAACCGAACTGAGCTTATCTTGGTTCACTTAAAAATATAATGAACTTGTCATATCCAAGCTAAACCGGACTTCAATTCCTTCAATCAAGCTCCTTTTCAATTGTCAAGATTAAATTGCAAAATTCTAAGCATGATATCTTATTCTAAGCTTATTTAGCTTATTCTTGTATATTAATGGGCTTATCCTAATTATCTGAAAGCCTATTAGCTTTAAAACAACTCAGTTACCTTATCTCTATCTTTTATGGGCTTAAATTTAAAATATGGACCCGATACCCTTTTACCAAATTCAATTGGGCCTAAATTCAAGTTTTAATGGTCATTTACCTATTTATAAGTGTTGAGCACTTATTGAGCTCAAATACAAATTCCTTAGGCCCAAAACCTAAAAAGATAATTAGTCTTGAATTGGGATTGATTAGGAATTCCTAAAAACCAGTATCCTAAATAAGATATAATTTCAATCCTTTGGTTTACATCCAAAATTATAAGTCCAATATCAAAAAGTAAATTACTATTGGACATAAATTTAAAAGTTAAGCCCCAATATATCAAAGCTTTGAATCATATAACTCTTAATGGGCTTAAATTCAATTTTTAAAGCTCATTAACCTAATTATAATAACAAATAGTTAAGCCACAATGCTCTTGTTGTTTGGTGTAAACTGATTTGGAGCAATAATCTTTATGATTTTATGAACAAACCTTTTGAAGACCGGTTTCTTACTAACATGACTAGAGATGATAGATATGGTGACTTGAGTTGGTCAATCTTGTTTGGTATGACATGTTGGAAATTAGGAAAATGGAATAATGAGCTTATTTTTATGAATTCCTTTAGAGATGTGTACTCCTTGATTTCTCATATTTTAGCATCTATTAAAAAATGTGCCACATCTTATGAGAAATGTAGTACCATGAATACAAAGGGCTATCAAAAAATGGTTTCTTTGGATAGCTGTCTCTTTCATCTAGATAGTGGAGCAAGCTCAACATAGATGGCACGGTCAAGCATAAGCTTAAAGCACTTGTGGCAGGGTTACCAATAGATTTTCAAGGCAAATGCTTAAGTGGTTTTATAGTGAATTTATGTTATTGTTCTTCCATTAAGGTAGAGCTATGGGGAGCCTATCACAGATTGTCTTTGGCTTGGGATATGGGTTATAGATATGTGATTCTTGGGATAAGCAATAGTACAGTGAGCAACTAGTCGAAGGAAATAAGGGCTGAAGACAATACTTACTAGAATATAATAAGGCCAATCATAGGTCTCTTTACGCCATGATTAGTGTTTGCAAATTCAACACTCATATTAGGAAAGGAATCATTGTGCCGATAAGCTAGCTAATAAGGCTATTGTTCTTTCGTTGGGATGTCAATTTCTAGCTTATATGCTTACTAATCTTCAAGATTTAATTATGTAAGATATTATTGGTGTGTCCTTTCCTAGATTTTGTGTTGTATAGTTCTTAGGCATGTCTGCCTCTTCTTAATCTAATATATATATATATATATAATAGATAAGCTTGCAAAACTGAAATCATTAACTGAATCAAATGTGAAGTTAGAATTTAATTTATAATGTGAAAGCTCATAACACTTGCCTTGATGTCTTAATTTAGAGAGGTTATGAGTACTTTTCAAAATAGTTGTTACTTGTATTTAGGGTGCAAATGAATCAACTAGTTTGCAAAATTTTAGGCCTATCTTGCACGATGTTTGATCGAGTTTGATTCGAGAATAGTTTAGTTGACTTGAACTTCATATATTTGACTTTATTAGCTCATAAGTTTGATCGAGATTCAATTGAGTATAAATATTAATAGAATTCAAACTGAGTTTAGATATTAATATTATTTTAGGATAAATTACACCAGAATGTCTCAACGTTTGGGGGTAAGTTTATTTAAGGTCTCAATGTTTCGAATGGTTAAAAAAAGGTTCCAAAGTTTGAAGAAATAGGTCAATTAGGGTCCCCCAAGGACACGTGTCGACAATAGAAAAGTCTTCTAAATTTTAATTAAATCTTCTCTTATATTGATAAGTGTCCATAGGGACCCAAATTGACCAACCTCTTCAAACGTTGGACCTTAAATAAACTTACTCCCAAACGTTGGACATTTTGGTGTAATTTACCCTATTATTTTAATTAAAATTAAAATTATTTTTAATAAATTAAGCTTAAACGATTTTAACCGAGTTGAGCTTGAGATTATATAATATTTAGTTGAGTTAAACTCAAATTTAAAATTTTAAGCAAGAGCCAATTTGAAACTTCAAATTAAGCTCGTGTTTAAGGTCAACATTGCATCATCTTGGCTTAATTACATGTCTACTTGTTCTTATTAACATTTTATCCTAGTATCTAATTAAGATATACTGAGCTCAAGTTAAAGGTCAACACCGTATCATCTCAGCTCAATTACATGTCTACTTGTTCTTGTTGTCATTCTATCCTAGTATCTAAATAGGAGGTAGTGAGTTTAACTCCTATTTAGACAGTGATATATGTCCATAACTATTATCATTTTATTCTCAATTAAATTTACTATAATTGTCATTATAATGAACTTTTCGATTAATTGTCATTTTTTGCAAGAGTTCCTAAAGTTCCTTGTAAAGCTTGTTGGAATGTGTCATTGTGCTAAAGTTCATGTCCATAATTATTATTTTATTCTTAATTAAGTGTACTATAATTATTATTATATTGAACTATTTGTTACCATCACAATCATGATTAGGCCCATTTAAAGCAACAGCCCATACACAGCACCTAAGCCCATAATTGATCCATGACTTAAACTAAGACACATTCATTAAGCCTATATTATCTACAATTTACTTTCAACCGTGACTTGTCCAACTACATCTTATAAACAAGACTTTCTCTTAAAATATTATCAATGTGGGACATAACATCACCATAAGATCATCAAGAAGGACTTACTAGATGCCATGCAAGGAAAAGGTCATAAACCAAACCTCATGCGATGTTAATCAAGATGCTTCATAGGTGGATACCTTTAAGAATGTATGCTCCATTGCAACAGAGCACTTAATAGCCAATTTCATAGGATTAAATATATTAGATGCTTTTATATGGTAGAAAGAAAAATATAAAATAAAAAAATATGTTTCTATATTGTAAGAACACCACAACATAGATTTTCATATAATATCACGTTATCACTCTCCATAGATTCACCCTCATCTGATGCACTATTAGTATAAGCATCTCGAGAATGATATTTTACCAAATTTTAAAGACATGAGCAATATCATATGCCAAGAACTTTCTATGAGAAGTAAATCATCCCTTAATTTTCTAGATGTGTGTCATCTAAAAAAAAAATAAAATTTTCCAAATAGAGGAGCCCAGTAGTAGTAATGCAGCAACAGCAGTATTAGTAATACTACTACCAATAATAATTCCCATTGGATGTCAAACTACATTCATTTTTAGCATCAAACCTGGAAGAATCTCTTCAAAATTTCTCCAATTGAAGGATGCTTTCCTCTCTTACATGAGTCCTTGTCTCCTTATTCTCGGATGTTTTGGGCCTTTTAAAACCTATTTCACAAATGGATTATTTCATTTGAAAAAGAAATAAAAAAGAAAAAGATCTAACTCATCAAGCCTACTCCTTTATTCTTGGATGTTTTGGATTGTCTTATTGGAACTCCATAAGAACTATAACATTAAAGTATAACATTTTTTTTAAATGCTTGAAAAGTTGGTACCTAAATTGTAAAGATGTTCGATTGTCGCATTAAAAGAATTGTTAGGGTACAAAAATCAATTAACAGCTTTGACTGAACACTTTAATCCTTGATATATATATATATATATAGTTTTGTTGGTAATTTTAATTGATAATATATAAATGGAAAAATACCATGGTTTAAATAATTCTCTCTCTCTCTCTCTCTCTCTCTCTCTCATCTTGTTCTCTTATCCTCTCCTTCTTTAGGCTCGGCTCAACCTTTGGGTATGATTCTTCAACTCATCAAATTCACTCCTTTTCTTCACTTTTTTTCTCTCTTATCATTCTAAAAACTCTAAAATTTGAAAATTTTCTCGACTGCAATGAAACACAGATATGGCTAACATTCTTAAAGATATTTATTTGTGAGGGCATTTTGATTAACATCGCTGAGGTTGTTTTATAACCTTTCTTATGCATGACATCTAGCAAGTCCTTCTTTGATAATCTTATGGTGATGTTATGTCCTATATCAATAATATTTTAAGAAGCAGGCATGTTTATAAAATATAATTGGACAACTTATAGGTGAAAGTAAAATATAAAAAATGTGGGTTTAATGAGTGTTTCTTAGTAAATCATGGGTCAAGTATATGCTTAGGTGTATGAGTTGTTGCTTTTAATTGGGCTAGTTTCATTATATTCATATATAATGATAACAAATAGTTCTTTATAATGATAATAATAGTAGACTTAATTAAGAATAAAATAATAATTATGACATTTAACCCTAAATATAATACTGCATCTAATAGCCATTAAAATTTGCCCAGCCAGCCTTTTTCTATTGAAATTTCATATGAAGACACTCGGTACGAATCAGCCCCATGTCCAATGGTGTCACCTGGATCAGTCTCTGCATCCACACACTCGATCCTCAACGAGCTTTTGCAAAAATGCTCTTCCCTCCAAACCCTAAAACAACTCCATAACCAATACATAACAACCGGTCTCTCCCTCCACACATATCCTCTCAGCAAACTCCTCCACATATCTTCTTCTATCTCCATACCTTACTCTCTCTCCATCTTTGACCGAATCCCAATTCCATCGGTTTTCCTCTACAACACACTCATCTCCTCCATAATCACTAAAAATAGTAATAATCATCCCCAAAGTCAGTACTTTTGCAGCATTCACATTGCATTCTCGTTATATGCACAAATGCTATACGAAAGAAGGGTTTTACCCAATAATTACACGTATCCGTCTCTTTTTAAGGCATGTGGGACACATGGATGGGCTCAATTTGGGAAAATACTCCATGCCCATGTGTTGAAATTTCTTGAAATACCTTATGATAATTTTGTACAAGCATCGTTGGTTGGTTTTTATGGTAAGATTGGGCTAGTTGGGGTGTGTAGATACTTGTTTGATCAAATAAAGGAACCTGATTTAGCTTCTTGGAACATTATATTGTCTGCTTATGCGAGTGTGAATAATGGGTATTGGGTGGACAGTGTTTTGGACCGTAAAGGTTCGGACCTTTTTTAAGTTTTTGACTTGTTTGTAGAAATGCAATATTCCAATGTAACGCCCAGTGAAGTTACTATGGTTGCTTTGATTAGGGCTAGTGCGAATTCGGGTTCTCTTATTCAGGGCACATGGGCACATGGGTATGTGCTAAAGCATGATATTAGTTTCAATCTCTTTGTGGCAACAGCTCTTATTGATATGTATTCGAAGTGCGGGCGTCTAGACTTAGCATGTCAGGTGTTTGATCAATTGCCTAGGAGAGATGTGTTGTGTTATAATTCCATGATCGGAGGGTTTGCGATTCATGGGTGTGGAAGTAAAGCGCTTGAAATGTTTTACCGACTGGAAATGGAGGGTTTGGTTCCTGATGATGCGACTTTTGTTGTTGTGATGTGTGCTTGTTCCCATGTCGGTTTAGTTGATGAGGGACGAAGGGTTTTTATGTCTGTGAACCAGGTTTATGGTATTGAGCCCAAACTTGAGCACTATGGTTGCTTGGTTGACTTGCTTGGACGAGCCGGCCGATTTAAGGAAGCTGAAGAAATAATAAGGAAGATGCCAATGAAACCTAATGCCATTTTATGGAGGTCCTTATTAGGTGCTGCGAGGATTCATGGCAGTATAGAGATAGGGGAAGTTGCACTCAAGAAATTGATTGAGTTAGAGCCAGAAACTAGTGGAAACTATGTCCTCTTGTCAAATATGTACTCAAAAATCAATAAATGGGATGATGCGAACAAAGTACGCCAGTTGATGAAGGTTAGTAAGGCTTATAAAGTGCCAGGAACTAGCTTGTTAGATATTAATGGCGTAATGCACGAGTTTCTTACCTGTGACAGAACACACCCTTGCTCAAAAGACATCTACTTGAAGGTTGAAGAGATTAATAATAGAGTACTAGAATGTGGTCATAAGCCAAGAATAAAAGAAGTGATATTTGAGATGTGAAGAAGAGGAAAAGGAAGATGCACTGATGTCTACTAAATTGACTCAAATTCATGCACAACGAGTGCGCTTGAGCATGATAATGATTCAAAATCGAGAAAAATGCATGATCGAGCAATTTTAACATGTATTCTTCCAAAGGAGAGCCAAGTACTGAGATTCTAGATGCTCTGTTATGCTGAAAGAAGCAAAAGCTGCGCAACTCCAGACCAATCACACAGGCAGCTGTGATTCTGAGCTGTTCTGTATTCTCGGGCAGAACCGAGTCCGAACTGATTCAAACACTAGTCAATCTTTTTAGCGCCTGCAAAGTTGAAGCGTCCATGGACTAGATCGGAGCAGCCACCATTTGAATTTCCGAGCGTCCATATAACATGCTACATTAATCCACAAGCCAAGCTTCTGAAGCGACTTCGCACTGTTTGAGAGTGTCCATGTCCAAGCTACAAGTCAATTAAGTGCAGAACCGAGCGTCCACACGACGATGGCAAGTCGGACATGACAAGCCAAGATTGCAGAACCGAACTGCTGTTTCAAGTGCCCACTATCTCCTAAAGTATGCTGTTTCAAGCCTTTTTTGGATTGAAATTTATTCGAATACGCTCGGGACCATTCGTGTTCTTCGATTGATGTGAATGAAATAATTACCTGTTTACTTTAAAAGGCCACTTGTTTGTGTGGGGAATTTTCCCTCACTGATAAATTTTCCTTTCTATCTTAAGAACAACAGTAACTTGAGCAATATGAGTAGAAATTGAAGTAACACCCGTGAGCAATCTTTGAAGTGCCTTACGACGTAGAATAACTACGCAAATTTCCTATGAAACAACCCGTTTGGACTTCTTGTATATTTGGGATTATTTTGCTTAAATCATTTCAACAGGTGATCTCGACTAAATGATATAATTTCTATTTTCTCCCTCCTATTTCTCCAGATTAATTACTTATTTTAATTTGCTTTAAAGATCAATTACCTTAAATACTTAATTTAATGTCATAATTAACAATCTGCTTAAGAAAAACTTTAAAACGTGTTAAAAGGAAAAATCATTGTTATAGTTGGGACCATTTTTCTTTATCGATTGCTTTGAAGAGGTCTCAGTAATGAATGAATTGTAGATTGAAGAAATATATTGCCTCTATTGCCACTGATAGCGCTATAATTTATATAGATGCTTATTTGAATTATTCTTCGAAGTTGAGGAGCTTGTTTATAAAGTTTAAAGTTTCATTTTTAAGTTCTTGGAACGCCTAACAAGTACTAATTTTCTGCCTCAGGAAGAACATGTATATGCTTACCTATGCATTATTGCTTGGTACAATAGTAGCGATAACATCCTTAAAAATAGGTTTTATTAAGGATGTTGACAATTGATAGGTAACTTATTGATTTTGTTGTATATATTATACAATTTATGAAATCTTGATCAAAATCTTCACACAGTCTGATTGCTTCAGGATGTCGTGTGCTTTTGCTATATCTTCTAGCTGGAGCTCATAAGTTAGAATTTCATCAAACTGGGTGCCCTGCATTAATATTAATACAACCACGTCAGATTTGTTTTGACAAATTTTCTAATTAATTTTAGCTCACCTGTACCCGTCCACGCATCCATTTATCAAATATAAAGAAAAAGTTTGATGAATGTGATCCATATGTACATATCATGGGTAACTATTAATTATACTTTAATATATGGAAGAGATTGTATTATCCACTAATTTCCTCTATCCTAATTTTGACATTATTCCAAAATTAATCAAGAAAAAGAAGACCGACCGATAAAAGTACTATTTTATACATTTTGTATCCTTATAATGTAAATTTATACCATAGTTCACAATTATTATGCTAGGTGAATTGTTACATTTCCTATATTACAAACATGAATTTTTGTTAAGAATGTAATGACTAAGTTGGACAATGTAATTTAATAAATAACCTTGCTAACCTTGCCTTTCAACTTGTCCAATAATAGCGGAAGGTGTGATTTTGGTTTGAGCCCACCAAAGATGGATCCCTTCAGAGTTCTGCCTTGTAAGAGAGATAATATATCGATGTGGATACTGTCGTGCGCACCGGCTCCCACTATAAATGTTTTGCCCGTTCCCTAATGATGTACATCCAAAGTATGCCAACATTCACTGAGCAACTATGAATTGATCTTTTCTACATCTCAATTTCATCATTTCGCTCATCTTAAAAGACAATGATGCCATAGAAAAATTCACTAACAGTCTGTTTACTTCACTGAATGAAATAAGGATGAAATGAAATTCCAATTCAAAGAGAATGTAATAGAATTGTAATTACTATTATAATGTTCACTTGGTTTAAAAAGTAAAACAAGTAATTATTGGAGTAAAAGATAAACTATCTATAATGCTCCTTGCATTTATTACAGAGAGAGGATAATTACATATGTGTTATTTTCAAAATAGGGATACTTATGATAAAGTTGAAAAATAGACCATTGAATGACAATTCATAAGTTAGATACATGAATTGTTATTCATCATTTTACGTAATAGCAATTCATTATGAATTATCATTCCTTTCAAATGAATACCATAATATCAGCTTTACATCGAGTGATGAATGAATGAATAACTATCATGTTAAGTGAATGGACTATAAGTATTACATACTCCGTATTATGTATATATGATGTGTAAATACTAATAAATTTATGTAAATATAGTGTGTTCATATTGCTAGAGTTAATTGTTTTGCAAATTACCTATTTTACCACTATACATGTCAAAATTTATTGGTATTTACCTATCATCACGTATTTTTACACTAAATATGTAATCTCTAATATATATTAAATATCATAAGGTAGTTAAAAGGTGGAGAAACCAGACAATTTCAACCCCTAATTTGAAATGGGGGATTGAGAAATGAGACTAAGAGAGATACCAACCATTTTGGTGGCTTGGATGGCCTGATTAACCAGGTTGGGTTGGCCAGTGCACTCAAAGCAATAATCAACTCCTAATCCCAAGCTCAAATCCTTAATGAGTTGGGAAATTGTTTGGTCAGGATGTGAGAGAGGGTTCACGAATTCCGTCATCCCGAGTGCTTTCCCCTTACCCATTTTGGCGTCGTTCACATCCACACCGATGATGGTAGCGGCTCCTTGCTCCGCTGCCCCTAAGACGGCGCCTAATCCTACCGGACCAAGGCCGAGTACAGCCACCGAAGACCCTTTCTCCACCTTAGCATCCTTCCAGACCATCCCGAACCCAGTGGAGAATCCACAGGACAGCAAGCTGAGATGGGGCAGTGCAAGTGCTACATTTTTATTGTTATTGATGTCGCCGAGTTTGACGACATATTTGGCATTAACAACGGCGTACTCGGACCAAGTGGAGCAGGACATCGTGTGGTAGAGTTGTTTCCTTGATTGTTTGTCGAGGAAAGACATTCTGGAAGTGCCGTCGAGCATTCGGCCAGTGAAGGAGATGGGATAGTTAGGGCATTGATTACAGTCCCAACGCTTGCAATTCTCGCATTCTCCGCATTCTCCAACATAGCTCGGTATCACTAAGTCTCCTTCCTTTATTCCCTCTACTTCTTCCCCAACACTTTCCACTACTCTACAATGAGTATATACCATTTTTCACTATTTACATAGGGAATGTAAAATTAGTTTATACCATTTTTCACTTTGCTATAAACAAAATTGAGTTTTTTTTTTTTTTCCCCATAAATCTTTATAGAAAAGATTCATTAAGTATTAAACATTACATGTGTTTATGTATCCAATAATTTTTTTTTTTTTTTTTTACATATATAGCAGTAAAATAAGCAATTTCCCAATCAACTGTAACTCGTGTTCCACACATATATTAAGTTTTTATTTTTTTTATATTTATTTACCAATGGTACATAACTAGTGTTATAAATTCTAATGAATCTTTATTGTGTATGTATATAAATCTGTGTTCAAAAGCGTGAAGAATTCCGTTTTATTTCTTCATGTAGACGAAGAAATATGCTATGAATTGTGTAAAATTTGAGTCTCGACCATTTCGTTTGTTTTCTTCTATTTGAGTCATTAATGTTTTTTTCAAATTCTTATAAAAATATGATTTTCATCAAATTTGATAAACTTTCCATCAATCCGTCACATGTTTCATTTTCACATTGGTTCATAATAAAAAATTAACAAAATGATAATATAAAAATATTCTTAATAAATTAATATAATAAAAAATAATATAGGATATATTTAATT
This sequence comes from Combretum micranthum, assembly GCA_024138025.1. Taxonomy (NCBI): domain Eukaryota; kingdom Viridiplantae; phylum Streptophyta; class Magnoliopsida; order Myrtales; family Combretaceae; genus Combretum; species Combretum micranthum. The sequence continues at coordinate 438,604 of JAMXBD010000012.1, read as the reverse complement.
TTCTATATAATAAATCTAATAGAAATATAAAGAAAAAAGAAAGGAAAGAGTTGTTCAAATCTTTTTCACCTGACTATTTGAAGCTAACATATGCACAAAATTGACGAAAAATTTAACCAGTTTAGTGGAAACTCTATTTTAGTAAAGTTTTGAAAACCGGGAGCTTAAATAGAAGAAGAAAAAAAAAAAAAATCAAGTGAAATAGAAAAGTAAGTAAAATGTAAAAAATTAAAAAATATATATTTCTTTTCTTTTTTTTTTAATGGTTCACCTGTAAAGGGAAAATCTACGAATCCATAAGAAACCAAATGGAAAACTTTTTGTAGATGTAATTTGTATTACAATTGTAACTAAATTAAAAACTTTTTGATTTTTTGCTCTTGTAATTAATTTATGTTACAATTGTGAAAAGTCTTCTTATCCTTAGGTTATAGCGACCATAAATGAGGTGTGTATAAAAAAATAAGAACACAACTAGGAGAAGCGAAGGGGAGAGATCTAACCCAACTCCTTCATGTCCGAGAACCCGAGGGTAGAGAGGCTGAAAAATAAACCAACAATAACCTAGTTTTAGTTTTAATTATTTATACATCTATCTCCATTTATATATATAAAAGATAATTTATTACTAGGTGTGTTATGTACTAACAAGAGGGAATCCTTTAGAGATCAATAGGTCGGTGTGGCAAATGCTGGCATACAACATTTTAATACGAACTTCGCATGATTTTGGTGGATCTACTTGTATTTCTTCCACCTTCCATTGCTCCTCTGCACTAAAGCATATTACATCTGAAAAACAAAAGAGAAAAATAATAGTAAAATAAAAAAGAGAGAGAAAAGAAAAATAAGAAAAAACATATGTAGCGATATCTTATTTTTAAGTATTGTTCTCTAAATTCGTGTCTTAATTGGGTCGTTACTTCATAGACAACCATCCTCTATTTGTTTGCTTTGTTTTTTATCGTTTTGATGTCTTATTTTTATCGTTTTCAAATGAATATTTGTAAATAGATACAGGTAAAAAATAAATATTTTTACTTATGAATAAATCAAATATATCATATACAAATAAAATATAGATAAGATATAAATAAATGCAAATAAAAACTAGATAATCCAAACAGACTTTAGGTACCTTTACAAATAATAACTTCATAGCTTGTCTTTGCCATTACTTGCCGGAGGAAGTGCCACCAAGCAGTCTCTGAAAGAGATAATTGAATGAGATACTGCGTGGTTCTTCTTCTTTCGATTGGACAAATATATAGAATAAAACGATCATAATAAAAAGTGCTCGATTAGAGGTCTTGCGAATGCTAATTTATTGGCATTTATAATTGTATTGTCAGATCCGAGTTAACTCACCACTTGGTTCAATTGGTTAAACCTAACTTGACCAAAAACAATTCATTCCAGCGGTGGTTTAACCTCTTGTTGATCCCAATTTTATTTATTGGTCCTTGACCTCTTTATCTCATTTGGGCCAAACCTGGACCAGTCTCACAATGTTATTTATAGCAGGTAGCATAGCAAGTGTTATCTTCAACATGAATAGCTCAAGATTCCGCTTATCTGTTGCCAACTTGGTATTTGATCCAAGATGATCTGGTTTGGAATTGGCTAGAAATTTTAAGGTATGAAAAATTATATGTGCAGTCTCAAAGTTTTTCATTTTCATTTTTTATTTTAATATTATATTTTTATTATTTTCTATTTCAATTTTCAATATTTTCTAAATTTTGCAAAAATAATACTTCTATTAGGTTCGTTTAGACATCGTCACGGTCCGGTTCCAGACCCGAACCGCCGGTTCCCGGTTCCAAAAGTGGTGGAACCGGAGCCGGACCCGTGGGAGCCAGTCCGGTTCCCGGTTCTTAGGAACCGCCGGTTCTCACGGTTCGGTTCCGGTTCTAGAGGAACCGGGAACCATGAAAAAAAATAAAAAATCAATTAAATAATTTACTTAATTTAACTAAAAAAATACAAAATAAATTTTTAACTTGAAATAACATTGAGCCTAATAATAATTGTTCATAGTATTAGTTAAAAGAAATTCTATAATTATGTATTTATTTATGTACAATCACTTGCACTTTTTTGGTTGTTATATTAGCAATGTGACATTATAAAATATTCAAAGATATAAATAATTCTCAATAACAAAAAACGAATCACACATTGTTAAGAAAGTAAGTCTACTTTGATTAGAAGTCTACATAAATTTAACAATATATGATTTCAAATTATTTATTACTTGTGTTGTTAATAATAACACATTAAATATTGTGAATAGGAAATAATTTTTTATTATTTATGCAAAAATAATTTTAAATATTTATTTTATAATTACAATTTTTTATAATTTTCTTTTCCTTTTTCTTACTTTTTTTTTTTTTATAATTTTTATGGTGTAAAATTGCCGGTTCTCGCCGTTCTTGAATCGACGGTTCCAAAACCGCCGGTCATGCGGTTTTTTAGGGATGGAACCGTAAGGACCCGTCAGAACCGACGGGTCCTTTACCGGTTCACCCGCCATTGCCGGTCCGGTTCCCGGTTCAGGAACCGCCGGTGACGGGTCAGGTCGGTTCCCTGTTCGAAACCGACCCGTGATGATGTCTAGGTTCGTTAAAAAATCCGTTGATTCGTAAAACGTGTCAACTATTCTGTGTTAATTAATTTAGAAAAAATATTATTGCATTCTATATCATTAGTAAATACTTGAAGTTTTGAACTCTACATCTTCTCATACTGTCCTTTAATAATATTAAAAAGTTTATTGCAACTAATTAATAAAGATTTTATCAAAGGATTTTAATGGAATTTAACTAAAATATGTACTATTTATATATAAAATTCATTCATTTTTATAAATGTCAAAGATTATATGTAATTATAATGAGATATGACTTTATGATTATTTTAATGTATAATTTATTTTCCTGCATCAATTGTTTTATGTAATATTATAATGCACTCAATACATGTGCAGGACTACTAGACAATATAGTGTAACATTAAGGCTTTTTTTTTTTTTTTTTTTTTTTTTTTTTTTTTGCCAAAGTAACATAAAACTTAAATATATCTTTTTTGTATTTTCAATATGCACACGGTGATATATTTTTAGCAATTTTTTTTTATCTAATTTAACAGATACATTAATGATGTACTACTTTAGTTGTATGTTTCTTCATTTCTTATTTTCTTCTAAGTATTTTAATATTGTTTTTGTATAATTTTTTCCGCAAATCAGTCGTTTTATGTGTAGTTATTTTAATAATTATTTTATAATTTTAAATAGGGTAAATTACATTTATCATCTCTAAATTTTGTAAAAAACATGAACAACCCACTGTATTAAAATACAACATCTTACACCACCTTAATAAATTTTTTTGATGAAAATCAAACAAAAATAATAAAAAATTAAAAACAAATTTGTAACAAATAAAAATTTATTTCTTAAAAAAAGAATTGCACAAACATAAAACATTATTATATATAAAATAATTAAATTAATTATAAAAAATATAAAAATTGCATGATTGTCTTCCCAATTTTAATGATTTTCCTTAATTTTCAAAAAGAACTTCATACCAATAATCATATGAGGATGATGAGATGAGACAACAATATTGAATTGCATGTTGTTTCTTTATTTCCTTACTTTGTATGATTAAATCACATGAGACAACAATATTAAATTCATATATCCAGAAAAAGATAAATGAGGATGATGTGCTAATGTTGTCTTACTATTATTGAACACGAATCTTTCATGGGCGAACTTTAGATTAGTATGTATTGGTTTAATTTTTACAGTTTCTTTGTTAAAATATTAAGGTGATACTAATTAAAATTGGGAAGACTTCCATTTGACTCTTTTTTTCCTTTAATTTTTTATAAGTAATTTGATATTTTAATATATAATAAATGTTTCATGTTTGTGCATTTTTAAATCAACATTTTCGTTTTCCATTTATTACAAATTTATTTATTTTTAATTAATTTATCCAATTTAATATATAAATTATAATATTTAAATAAAATAATTAATAATACTGATGTAGTGAAGATTTTGCAATGACACATTATCATTAATAATACAACATAAGCATTGATGTGGATAAAAAGTTGGGGAAAAGTATTGTATTTTAGAAAAAATGGGATGTCCATGTTTTTCACAAAGTTTAGAGGGGGTGATAAATGTAATTTATTCTTTTAAATATATGTTATACTTAATTTTTGCTTGCTAGTATTGTTATGACAAATTAATAGAATTTTCAAAGCCTAAAAACATTTAATACCACCATTAATATTTTATGCCTCATAGCCAAAGTTTGGTATATACAGTGGTCTATTCTACATTTTACTAACCATTTTGCAGTTGCTAAGGATATTTATACAACTTCATTAAAAGTGGAAATGGACGAAAACAAAAGAGCAAAAGCGAAAATAAGTGGAAATAGAAATGGTAGAAAGTTTGTTCTATGCTTGATAAAATTATAAAAAAATGAAAGAAAAAAAAGAGAAATAGAGTTAATGATTAACAAAATTCACAACGTGTTTGATTTTAATTTTTCATTTATTAAGAAAAAAAAGAAAATTCAATATACTGTTTATGTTTTTCGTCGGATTCTGCTTGATTTTAGAAAGAAAATGAAAAAGGCAAAAATGGAGAAATGCTTTTCATTGCATCCAAACATATAGTTTTTTACTTTTTTTAGCTTTTCATTGCATCCAAACACACTGTTAGTCATAATCTGCCACCAGAACAGTAGCAAGATTATTAAAAGGTTAGGGGGGCCTAAGAATATTTGCGATGTCGTGGTTTTTCTTTCAGACTCTTGCTATTGGTTGTCATTCATCCACTTCTTTGTTTTTAATATTTATTGTAGACGTAAGCTGATGAAACCGTTCTTTTTTAGTTTGAATAATTAATTAATTCCCATAAATCAATTTTTATCATTAATTTTCTATGTCAATCAAATAAAACAATTGAAGTGAAAATAGTCTGTTGAATTACAAGATATATTTAATTAGAAAAATATATTAAGACCACATTACAATTTCTATACCATAGGATTTAAAAATAAGAGAGTTTTAAATATATGAATTACTAAATATTTATTATTTATCATATTTTTTATAATTGATATGTGAAATAATATCGATAGGACGATAAAAAAAATAAATTTAAAAAATAAATAAAGGGAAGGAAAAAAAAATACAATAGGTTATAATGAATGTAAGTTATACAATAAAAAAAAATTAATGTGAAAAAAAATACACTTTTGCATAATAGATAATTCCAACCTTGTTAAATATGAGAGTAAGCATTGTGAAAATTGATTTTTGAAATGTTAAGTTATAGATTTAAAATTGGATTTGAGTAAATCCAAATATTAAAAGCTATTTGATTTTATCAATTAAAAAAGGAAAATACAACAAGCCATTTTTAAATTTACTTATGAAGAATTTTGGCCTAAAAAAATTACCTATTATATTTATGATATTTTAAAATTTCAAATCTCAACAAATCATTTTAATGTTATTAAAGTAGGTCAAGTAATATATTAGAAGATAAATAAAATGATTAATTATAAAAGCATGACTGCTGTTATAGTACTTTTATAAACAAGTGACTCGAGTTTTGATTTTTGACAAATATATCATATGTGTTGTGATATTTTTGACAAACAAGCGATTTGAGTTTTATTTTTGATGAGTACACAACTTGTGTTTTGTACTTTTATAAAAAAATGACCCGAGTTTTATTTTTTGACAAATACATGACATGTGTTTTCACACGTCTTTTATATATTATTAATACAAAAACACATGCAATGTATTTGTCAAAAAACTTAGGTCACTTTTTTATAAAAATACAAAATATAGGTTATGTATTAATAAAAAAATAAAACTTAAGTTACTTCAAATACATATTATGTCTTTAACAAGAATCAAACTCTATATCATTTGTTTGTAAAAATATTAAATACAGATAGTGTTTTTGTAATATTACCTAAATAGAATAAAATGAAATCAATAAGCAATATTGAAGGTGATAACTTTAGGAAATAAATAAATGTATAAATATAAAAGTTGGCGTGAATATACAATGCTTTGTGAATATCAACAGACCTTTCAATGCATCCTCAAGGACTACGGCATTTATTCATGTACGATAAATCGATAATTGAGCTCTCGACACAAATGGGCTTTTTAACTGGCCTATTCTTCATTATCTTTTTCCTCCTTCAATACCCTAAGGCAGGGCCAGGTTGGGCCGGCTCTGGGCCCGTCCCTGCTGCCGGTAGCGGCTTCAATTTTCAACTCCGGTTTTTGATTAGTTAGTTTGAATCTAACAAGTAGGATTGAGTTTATTTTTTTTAAGATCTGATTCCAATATAATTAACAACCTATTGGACACTACTTTTTTTTTTTTTTTTTTTTTTATGTTTTTAGATACCGATTCATTGGATTCGGTTCGCGTGTCAAACCATGATTCCAATAGTATTAATAACCTGTTGGACACTAATTATAACTTATACTATTAATACACTCTTATCTATGCTGTTATATCTCTTTATCTTTCTAAACTAGATGATTACCGTTTTTGCTACCACTAATGGACTAGCCGGAGCTTTTTAAAAATAAGACATCAGTTCACGGTCATGAGTTGCCAAAAGGCTCGATGTGTACACCACTATCCTTTGTAATTTGTATGAATATACGACTTAAAACAAGGTTAATTTTTTTTCCCCATCTCTTTGAATAAGAATTCTCTGTATCACTCTCTGATTTATCAAGCAAAGTGGATTTTTCCTCAAGGTTTGCAAGTATGGATTTACAACAGTCCACTGGAATCTCATTTCTTTTAAAGTTGAGTCCCCAACAGGTGTGGGAAAAAAAAGATGATTAAACCGAAAAATCGATTTGAAACCGCAAAATCAATCCGAAAAATATGATTAACTGGTCAATCAGTTTTGGTTTAGATTTATGGTTTTAATTTTTTTTCGTTTTGGTTTGTAACCACGAAAAAACCGTCGGTTAATGGTTAACTGATGTCTATAAATATATAACATTATATATAAGTAATTTTTTTTTTAATATAAAGCTAAAGAGTTGAAACCCTAATATAATATTATTAAGCATTGGTTATGGTCTAAATGACTTCCACCACTTGTGTTTTATGATATTATAGTTCTATCTATATGAATAAAGCTTTTATTTATTTATCTATTTTCTTTTAAAAGCTGTGTTGGTATTGTGATGGAAAAGAAGTAATAAAAAATATGTGCATTTGATTTTTTTGGAGAATGAGCTTGAGAGGTCTGAAAAATAGATATGAAAATTATTTTCAGGTTGCTATTTGTATTGATCTCCTTTTGTGCATGAATTGACATGATTTTATCCATTACAGTTAAGATGAGTTTAATAGCATGTAACTTAAAAAAAGGTTTAATTTTTATATGGACCAATTGTAAATATGATTAATCACAATTTTAGTTAGCTATTATACTAAATGGTTAAAATCGAAAACTGAAAATATTAATTGAGAAATGATTAATCGTTAAGGTGGTTAATTGTTAATAATGGATTGATTTAAGTTTGGTATTTAAAAAAACCGATCATAATAGTTAGGTCAAAAAAGGGATCATGAACTGGTTAACCGGTCCATGCTCACCCTTAACCCCAACCAACACCTCCCCCCCAGCGAGTGTCACACACACGCGTACGGTTGCAAATGAAGCTAATAGAACAATTAATAAACTATGATAATTTAATTAAGTGGTCCTAGGTTATTATGATAATTCGTACGCATGCATCTAAAAATCATCATTTTTATTTTATTTTATTTATTTATTTTTCCTATCTAGAAGGATGGGGATTTTCGTTTTTACCTAATAAAGTTGAACTTCATTAAGAAGTCTGTCATGCCTTGAATAAGGTTAATGCGTATTTGGTTTTGTCACATCAGTACTTAGGTTTTCACACACAAGGCTATCCTGAAAGATATATTTATCACAATCATTTCCTAACATTTTAAAATTTAAAATCATTCAATTAGTTTGTAAAATTTGATAAGCAGTGAAAAGTAAAATTTAACAAAAGTTTCACACAAGGGTTACTCCTGTAGGTAACCAAACAACATATATAAAAGTATTAGTTAAAAACTATATCTCAAAAGTATTTCAAGACATCCCACGATACCCAAAATAAAAGTATGTAAGATTATACAACTAAGTCGAAATATCTTGCAAGACATATATATATATATATATATAATCTCAAACTAAAATGCTAAAAACCATCAATTAATAGGGCTTAACAAGGGGCCCACTAAGTCAATGAAAATCATAATGAATATGATCCTCGGCAAAGCATGAACACCAAGTCAAATGCGATGCTATTTGCTATACTCCTCCATAAAGCTCTTGAAATCATAACCCAAACCTTAGTCATCAAATTAATCCTCATTTAATCCATTTGAACATGAAAAAGAAAAGATGAGCCAAAGTCTAGTATAATAGTAATATAAGCATACATAAGATGATCACACACATATAATCTAAATACAATGCAACAACCAACAATTTATATCTTTACTTTAAGTATGACAATCAGCAATGAAACACTCACACTTAAGCAACATGTTGGGAATCTAGGGGTCCTAGCTAGTAGCAACTATTTAGAGGTTTGATATAAACAGACTGAATATCTATATCTCTTATCTCTAACAAAGTAATAGCTTCATCTAGTGGTTACAATCATTACGTATCTCTACTCATTTTAGTCTATCACACTATTCAATTTAATGAAGCCCATAATCCTAAACTTTACAAGTGCAAATTCTCATCAAACATAAGTAGATGATATCGCACTATTGTCCTTTAGTCCAGGTTTAAGAACAACCATGCATAACTAAACACTCAATTATTATTAGCCATCTTTAAATATTAATTCATTTAAGATGTTTATCATAATCAAGTAACACACATGTCACTGTGTACAGAAAATTAATGATGGATTTAAATGTTTTAGAAATATGCCTGTTAGAGATAGGAAATGGGTGTTAGGCCCATATAATGGCATTTAAGTCTATAAAGTATAATTTGGTATAGCCTATAATTTGGAGGTTTAGGCCCTATTTGACTAGTAAAGATGAGGTAAAATTTAGTTTGACCTATTTATATCTAAATAGGCATAGTTGGTTAGAATGTCACAACCTTCAGGGCACCCTAGTAGTAATGATGCCAACTAAGGTCTTTTAGGAAAATTTCCATAGGCATCATATACCATTAAGATACTCCATGGCATGACCAATTTAAAAACAGGATCACAAGGCTATCAAGATAAGAAATTTCGCAATACATATAACTTCTTTACAACAAAACATTGTTCATACACAAAGAAGAACCCTTAACAAGGTTTTACAAACTTAAAGGAAGCAACAAAAGGTTCTATACAAAGAGACTATCATTACTCTCACTCAAGCCCTAGATTTCCCCATCGAGATATGCTACATCTACTCACCTCTAGCTTGGATCCACTCTAAGGATCCTGAAAGCATATAAAATCTGAAGAAGCATGAGCAAATCACAGCTCAGTGAGATAACCTGAATCGAACCACACTTCAAACAAAAATCAACATATAACTTCTTTACAAAACATTGTTCATACACAAAGAAGAACCCTTAACAAGGTTTTACAAACTTAAAGGAAGCAACAAAAGGTTCTATACAAAGAGACTATCATTACTCTCACTCAAGCCCTAGATTTCCCATCGAGATATGCTACATCTACTCACTCTAGCTTGGATCCACTCTAAGGATCCTGAAAGCATATAAAATTGAAAGCATGAGCAAATCACAGCTCAGTGAGATAACCTGAATCGAACCACACTTCAAACAAAAATCAAACAAGTTTAATTACAATCATATGTAATGTCACACTCAAATATATGAAGTGCATAGTGTGGACGACCAGAATCCAAACCCATGGGAATTCATGCCTTCCCTAGGGGGTTAAAGGACCAATCTTAAGTAATGCATCCTAGGAAAGACTGAGAACTAAGGAAATGAGAAACTTTCACAACTCATAATTATTATACATGATGAACATAACCTCAAACTGTCGCTTAGTAGAATCTAAGGAGGGAGGGTTTCTTTAGAAAAAAAACTCCTTTGTTATTTACATATATAGCGATCTTAACCACCTCTTTCCTTAGAACCATCAGAATCCCCTAAGTATTAGCATCTCATTGGCCAATACTTACATAAGCGACATCCTTCGTTACCTTTTTAGCTCTTGGGATACGAGCAACCCTATGCTATCCAATTGGAGAAATAGATCCACTAACAAGCTTAGGACTACCATAGAATCGAGATGCTAGCACATGACATGGTTACTATGCTAATACAGCGTGCTGCCGTGCAATGCATGTCAAATTTTGAGATTAAGGGTCAAACAAATCTTAGATCAAGTTATTGGCATTTACATGATATTTGGACAATCAACAATAAGTAATTACCCAACAACATCAAACATATTGCTATCGTTTCCGTTATTAAGGCTTGTCACAACAACAACCACCATACAACAATCATTAGATACATCCCCACATGAAATTAGTTATATTTGTATATAATAGGTGCAACTATGTTACAAGCACATCATCATGATAAGAATTTAAGTTACTCACCTTTGCATCTTTCTCAAAGATCGTAGTAGTCTTCAGGAAAATCAAGATCTTCATTTAAAGCTCCTATAGAACAACAAACACATATCACCATCATATAACAGAGAAGATAGAACTCTTATTAGAGCTTTAAGTATTCTAGATTCTCGTTATAAACTTCTTAACTTAGGCTTAATGCTATCATGTACCATAAAGTCTGGGTTGAGAGCCACTTTGCTACACAAAGCTAAGCTCAAGCCTAGGCAAACTTGGGGTCAAGGGTCACTTAGGAAGGGTCGCAGGGTACATATATGCACAAGAAAGCATGTCACACCTCAATAAAATGGGGGTCAAGTGTTATCAAAACATTCAAATTCCCTATCGAGTGCTCGACTCTAGGCCTTGAATAGGACCGTGATCAAAACACTTATTTAAAATTTGGCCTGGACAAGCTTCAGTAACTATCGCAGGGTACGTTGAGGGCTTGATGATAGGCTACGACAGTACTGTGCCCCAACAATAAAAACATTTTTAGGCACGGGACTTACCTAGTGTCTGTTAAGGGCAGGTCGAGGCTCAACTTTTAGGCCGCGATAGATACTTCTCATAAAATATTTACCCCTCGACACTTACATTAAGTCCACCTTTAATCCACCTTGAGGGAAAACTAGGCTACGACAACAAAAAGCATATGGAATAATTGCAAATTTTCTCCTAACACCTTCAGAATAGATTTAAGCATCAAAACACCCATAGCAACACCCTAACACATGACATCAGCAGCAACAGACTAATATAATAGGAACTCTATCTTCTAAACCCAAATTTAGATCCAACACATGGGTTTATAGGGCATATCTATTGTTATATAGTGTGTTACGTTATCCTTAAGTTTTGGAAAAACTCAAAAAACATTTGTTTCAACATATATAACGGATTTGCCAAAACTTTAAGCTTCGACAAGCTCAGAAAACATTTCTTTGGCACTTTTTAGAAAGATAAGGCCTAAAAAACTTGTTTTTAAACGCATAAGGTAGACGTAATTCATTTTAGGCTTGAATAACTTCATAAAGCAGGTTTTTATCTGTTATTGCCATTTCTTAGCAAACCAAGTTTCGTCTTCTACCTTTCTAAATGTGATATCTGGTAAAGACAATAACTTACGCATGAATGGTAAAATGTGCATATGCATTAGTGTATTTAACAACGATATTTCTTAAAACTTTTGAGAACAAGATAAAACGAAGATATTTCCAGTAACTTCTTGAAATAAAGTAAAACAAAATTACCTGTTGTGCTTTAAAGATCACTTCGCTTTTTCTTTCTAAACCACTGGTCGTAAAGTTTGTAAGCACGATCTTGGGTCTTTCAAACTAAATGTGAGGTTTGAGAAGAACAGATTTTGAGTAGGTAAAGGAGAGTATTTTTAGAAAAGTAAATATTTGAAAATATCATGGTTGTTTTATGAAAACAACAACGCCTAGATGGTGTAATCTTTTAAATAAGTGTTTAGGTTTTTTTTTTTTAATTTAAAGGAAAATAAGTATTGTTTATTGGGAGTTGTTATTTTAGTATTTAATGAATGGAGCTCTTTTTAAGAGAAAAGGACAATATGCCCATACTTTAAAACTTATTGTAGTCGATTTACGTTAAATTTTCTAGTACTCTCAGAAAAGGTTTTAATATATAAAATGAAGCTTTAGATTCCATAATGCACATAAAACAACTATACTTTAAAACCTATTGGAGATATTACTTAATGAAAATTTCAACATTTTTAACGTATGGAAAATCAACACATTTATATTTCCAAAAGAATAATGATTAACACACTGCTAAAATATTTATTATTTTAGAATATTAACTTAGATTTTAGAGTTTTCATTCTATCGAATTTTAACCCTTTTATGGAGAAACCTAAGGATGACATTTTACCCCCCTTAAAACAAGCTTTGTCCTCAAAGCTTAGGATATACCTGGACCATCAAATAGCTGGGATAAGACTTTCTAATATCCTCTTCAGATTCTCAAGTAACCTATTCTATCTACTAATCCCACAACACTTTGACATATCTTATCTCTTTATTCCTTAGTGTTTGTACCTTAGAATCCAAAACTAATACATGGAAGACATTGTGTATGTTTGCAAGATTGAGTGAAGAACCAGTCGATATGCTAAACTTCCGACTCTTTCTAGAATCTAAAAAGGTCCAATATACCTTAGGCTTAACTTCCTTCGCAAACGTTGTCTTTGTAAACTCTTGATTGGCTTGACCTTAAAATATACATGATCTCCCACATCAAACTCAAGCCCTCTTCGCTTCATGCCAGCCCAACTCTTCTATTGATCTTGTGCCTCTTTTATTATTTGTTTAATCATACTGCCACTTTGTCCACTATCTCTTGTACCAACTCAGGTATAATAACAGTACTTTCTAGATTGTCCCAAAATAGAGGTGATCTGCATTTTCTCCCATGCAAAGCTTCATATAGTGGCATACCAACGCTAGAATGGTAGCTATTGTTGTAGGAAAACTCTATCAGCGATAGGTGTCTATCCTAACTTCCCATAAACTCTAGTACACATGCTCTTAGCATATCTTCCAACAGCTGCATTGTTCTCTCAGTTTATCCATCTGTTTAAGGATGATGTGTTGTGTTAAACTTTAGTTAAGTCGCCATGGCTTTTTGCAAACTTTTCCAAAATCTTGAGACAAACCTTGGGTCTCAATTTGAAACAATTCTTGCTAGCACACATGTAACCTGATGATCTCTTTGATGTACATCCTTGCCAACTTTTCCAAAGAATATGTCATATTAATAGGTAAGAAATGAGTAGACTTAGTTAGACGATCCACATCTACCCATATTCCATCATAACCAGCATTTATCCTTGGTAAAGCACTTACAAAATCTATTGATATTTGATACCACTTCCATTTAAAGATAGGAAAAGACTGCAATAAACTACTTGGCCTTTAATTTTATGCTTCTACTCTTTGACATATCTCACATTAAGCAACATAACATGCTATGTCTTTCTTCATATTACTCTACCAATATGCACTCTTAAATTCTTGGTAGGTTTTAGTCTCCCCTGGATGTATTATATATCTTAAATAATGTGCCTCATGCATAAGGTCTTTCCTTGAAATTGTATCATTTAGAACACATAATCTATTATTTATCCTTAAAACCCTCTCCATCCACTTGAAACTCTTTGAACTTTCCTTATGCAAGACCTTGAATAATCCTTTGATACTCTGAATCTTGTTTTTGTCCTTCTTTAATCCTTTGCAGAAAGGTTGGTTCTAAAACTAGATTTGCAATCTCAACTTTTAGGTCATGCAAAGCAAACTCTAAGCTCATCCTCTCAAATTCTCTTCTAAGCTCTTTTTGTCCTATTCACATTGAGGCTATTTCTCCAAAATTCTTGCGATTCAGAGTGTCTACCATAACATTGAACTTTCCTCGACGATAGCTGATACTCAATTCATAGTCCTTGATCAGCTCTAGCCATCTACGTTTCCTCATGTTTAGCTCCTTTTGAATGAACAGATACTTTAAACTTTTATGGTCTATGTAGACTTCACATTTCTGTCCATACAGATGATATTGCCATATCTACAAAGCAAAAATGATGGCTTCTTATTCCAAATCATACATTGGATAATTATTTTCATGTGGCTTTATTTGTCTTGATGCATATGCAATCACTTTTCCATTACGCATCACCATAGATAAAAGCATTTTATACTCACTTTTTATTGAACAAATTGTGTTTAATTATTATAGATTTTATAGATATAATGAGGAAATGGTACTTATATGCATTATTGTGATATTTCAGGTCTTGAAGACTTATATTACAAATACAAGCAATTGAGAGGAGTTTTATGCAACTAAGGAGACATGGAAATTAAAGGTCAGCCATTATAGAACTTAAGGCTAGGCTTTTATCACAGGACAAAGTAACATAGGTAACTTCAACAACAAATGTTGGCAGCCTTCAAACAAAACAACACCAGCTTTTATAACACCACTGTACGCTGGCTATTAGGGGAATCAACACTGTTGGCCTTTAGTTAGAGTAGACACAAAGCTAGTGGTGTGTGTGTGTAAGCTGCCTACCATCGTATCTCAGAAATTAATTCCAAATTCAAGGCTGGCATGTAAGCCGCCGACATATAGATATAATTTGTCGTCTTATGTCCCTACACGATTTTTTTTTTTATATATATTTTCTTGTGGATCTGGTGAGGATAGGGAGAGAAGAACCCTAGAATGAAACGAACATCTATTACATTTGCTCCTAGATAGAGATTAGGGCTTAAATCGATAGGAAGTTTTTTTTTTTTTTTTTTTATTTTGATTGAGGATTCCACACCAGGATTAAGTGGAAGATACTGTTGGAACATGGATTTGAGAATTGGATACTTAATTAGGGTGATTTCATTCCTTTTAATTTGATTTCATGTTTTAGATATTATCTAAAGCTTTTTCCTATTGATCTTATTTAGGGTTTTGAGTTACTGATTTGAATTATCCAATTAATGCTTTTTTGTTGTTGATTGAATTGTTGTTTGTATTCAAATTGTTAATGCTAAGTCGCCAATCATGTGTTTTGAATTGATTTTAGAATGCATGTTAGATTAACATTGCAATTGCGAAATTCTTTTCTAATTGATTTTATGATTAGCTAATTTAGACTACAAATCACATAGGAATATGGATTGCAATTCAGTCAGGGTTTAGAAAATTATAAAGATTAGTCAATTAACCACTTTTCTAAGAATAGTGAATATTGATTGGTTAATTTAAGATAATCACTTTCTTTGGAAATAGGAGGTTTTATCAAGTGCTTGATTAATTGAAAATACTAAACTTATCAGCAATTTGGATTTGCAAATGTAATTTGGTTAATAGCTTACATTCAATTTATTTTCAGATATGTTGGCTCTAAATCTAATTCGATTCAAGTGTTGGAAATCCTATATCTTTGTAGATTAGTTATATCTAAAAATCATAAAATATATCTTTTTGATTTGGTTAGCTACAATTAAAACTAATACAATTGAGAGCTAGTTCTCACTCCCTATGGACACAACTTATTATTCACCAAAATTTTATTACTACAAACGCATCTGGTACATTAGTCGGTTAATATTTGTGCAATTAAAGGAATTCAAAAAGAGATTTAAAAAGAGTTTTAAAAAGCAAATAAAAAAAGCGTGATCAGTTTTTTATGCCATTTCTGGGGAGTGATTGGTGGTAATTTCAGTTTTTAAAACCTTTGTAGATTAGGCCTTTTTATAGGAAAAATATAAAAAAATTTGCAAAATGAAAAAATGGAACAATATATATATTATATATATATAATATTTCTTCATTATTTGTAAATACTAGTCTTTTGTATATTTGTACATCTATTCGCTTTCCTTTTTCTCTTTGCAAGTGCTTGAAGTGAATAGCAAGGAGAAGATATGGATGATCAACAAGCACTAGTCTTCTCTCATATCATCATTTGTTGCTAATTTGGATAGCGAGCCAACCTTATCTTCCTTGATTTTCTAGGTTTCTTCCGAACCCCACTTTCTTATAAGGAGTGTCTTTTTAACTTTGCCACAATCCTCCATATATTTGGGAGGTTCAATTGTTCCTATTGGTTTTGGCCTACCTTGGCCTCATCAAGAGAGCAATCTCTGTTTCCAACTAGTTTGTTCATAGGAGGCTAGTCCCGTCTTTAGAGTTAACCCATACCATGAACAAATCCTCTCCTAATGCCACTCACAATACTATATGCTTAAGTTGAATTCATAATACAAAAAGTCTTCATGATTCCCATCTTCTTTTAGATTTGAAAATTTCAAACTCTATATGATTAGCTTTGACTTTGATATCAAACTTGATATAAGACGACGAAAGCAAAGATAAAGACATAAGGGGAAATATATATAGATTTGCAGATTGATATATAAACGTATAATGAAGACTAGTAAAATAATACAAAATAAAGGAAATGTAATTTTTGTTAAAGGATTGATAATTTTGAAAAAGATATATCCATTATAAATTTGCAAATTGTCTTTATAAGGGAATTGTTAGCCCACTAAGGGCCTAATCCATTGATTTTTACCCTTTTAGAATTACAAACCCTAATTGCCTATGAACTAGAGTTTACTCCTTTTACTAATGTAACTAATATAGTTGTTGTTTTTTGTGATTTCATGCAAGGAAAAGTGAAAAAGATTGAAGAAGATTTTCATACTAGATTCTAGTTTTAGAGGACTCCTAGAGACTGATTTTGTTTTTTTTTTTGGTAAAAAGGCTTCTTTCTTCTTTCAGTTACGTATTTATATCCTACATGGCTATTACAACAATAAACAGATGTAACTGCTTGTAGTGTTTGTCCTGTACACACATGACCTTTGTACAATTGTCATATAAGACATTAATACATCAAACATTTGTTATGCTATTGCTAATTGTTATGCTATAGCTAGCCTATTTTATGTAACATAGCAGCCACATAAGTTGTCTTCTTTTGATTCCTTGAACTCAGTGTCATAACATGTTTCTCTGCCCCTTGAAAAATCACCTCGTCCTCAAGGTGATAAGTGGGATAGTCTCTCATAAATTTGCTTAAGCCCACCCACTACATCAATATCTTTAAACAAATCTAGCCCTGTAGGTTAATCTTCTTTGAGTAAATGATAACTAGATATTTGACAATAGGAAAATTCCTATACGAAGCCAATAGTAAAGAGACCACTGAAGATCCATCTTCTTTAGCTTTATGGGGCCTAAGAATAAAATGTGAAAGCTTGCTTGAGAACCTATTGGCAATAGAAGTTTGCTTATAGGATTAAAGCTTCATGTACATCCAATCTAGCCATGAAGTGATTTCAAATCGTCGGTATTGCCTCTGGAATAGTCCTTGAGAAACAGGCAATCCATCCTTAACAATAGTTCCAAAAGCTATACTGCTGGTTGTTGTTCTGTTGCTAAAAGCATCCAAGTTCCATCCTAAACACGGACCGTACCTCCTGATATGTGCAATGATTAGAGAACAAAACCTAAGGAAATGGTGGTTGCCTAATTCATGCTAAAAAGAAAAATTGATGGTAGCAATCATGTGTAAGAGTCCTCTTACGCTAGCTTATCAAAATCATGAACGAGTACTTGATTTGATATCTTTGCATATTAGACAATTTTTGGGGCACCAGAATTGTAAATTTTGCAAGATGATATTGAACATCACTATGTATATGTAATTTCATGATTTCACATCCCACTAGAGGATCCTCATCCAAAATAGATGATAACATCTTTTCTAAAACAATTTTGTGTTGCTTGCTCATCCTTGTGGACATCTCACCATTTTCCTCTAATAGGGGGTATTCCCTAGCTGAAATAGCCTCTTTAAGAAAAATAGTTGTAATTTGTTCCTCATATATCAACTTATCTGTTGCTATAGTGGATTTTTGCTTCTCCATCAAAGTAACATCTTCAAAAACATTTTCTTACCGTATTGAAATATCATGTTTCACTACAACCAAGCCATGTTGAGATCTTACTTTAGTAGCATTAACCTCATTTTCTTGTTGAGTAACATTTACTATAAAAATCTATCATCCTTTGTATCATTCTCAAAAGACCTAAATCTAGTTTCCAAAGCATTAAGAAAAATAGGCCGAGTGGATAAAAGTTCATTGCAAAAAAGAAATTGATACCAATCCAAAGCTTCATCCTCCATGGCAAAAGAAGCCATTTTCAATGGCTCATTATTCGGAACATGATAGAAATCAAAAAGTTGATTTGCTTGTAAAATCTAAACAGAAAAATTAAAACTAGAAAATTTTGGTAACTCTAATTGAATATCCCTAATATATGAACATGGAGACTTCTCATGACTATCACATATAAGTGAAGAAGATGATGAACTACTATGGGAATAATGATAAGTTTGATTCTCCATTTGCATCTTAACAAATTGCAATACTTAGGACATGCCAAAGAGTAATCTATCTGTTTCATGTTCCAAGGCAGAAATCTTACCTGCTTGTGACTGTAATTCATCTTGTAACTGAGCATAGTTTTGAGTATTTACTGTCATTGATATAGGTAGGTAGATCAACAAGAGCACTAATGTTAGCTCACTAAGGGCCTAGTCCACTAACTTTCACCCTTTTAAAATTACAAACCTAATTGCCTAAGGTTTCCTCAGTATTTACGCCTTAGGTACGTTCTCAACACACTCTCTATTCTTTTTTTTTTTTTTCACTTTTACTTTACAAATCCTAATATGTTGATTTGCTATCTTATGAACTAGAGTTCGTTCCTTTTACTAATGTAACTAATATAGTTGTTGTTTTCTATGATTTCATGCAAGGAAAAGTGAAAAAGGTTAAAGAAGATGAATCCAGAGGACTCCTAGAGACTGATTTTTTTGTTTTATTAATTTTTTTTTTTTTGTTTTGGTTAAAACTCTTTCTTTCTTCTTTCTTGTTATGTATTTATATCCTACATGGTTGTTACAATAATAGGCAGATGTAGTTGCTTGTAGTGTTTGTCATGTACACACATGACCTTTGTACAACTATCGTATGAGACACTAATACATCAACCATTTGTTATGCTACTACTAGCATATTTTAAGTAACATAGTCAGCCAAATAAGTTGTCTTCTTTTGATTCCTTGAACTCAATGTCATAATAAGAATCTTCTACTGATAACGGTTAGATTGATAAAAATAATAATAATATACTTTAGTAGTCTTATATTGCCAGTGAAAATTTTGATGATGGCCTCACACACTATGGAATTGTATAGACTCACACCACATAATGGATTGAAAGATGTCTCACACTACATAATGGATTTGATGATGACCTCACACCACAAAATAGATTTTATGATGGCATCACATCATCAATGTGGGGAAAAAAACAAGAATGACACTTTTGAAAAGAAATATTTTATTCCATATATTAATAACTCATTCATTCATCATATATGTCTATTACGTGCTCTATCTATATATAGAGGATAAAATATAATATTATGGAAAATTAAAAGATTTGGTATGATATCAATCCTATCAAATCTAAGGATAATAAAAGGGTAAATTAAACCAGAAGGTTACAACGCTTTAGGGTAAGTTTGTTTGAGGTAACAACGTTTCGAGCAATTCATATAAGATCATAATGTTTGGGGAAGTGAGTCAATTGAGGTCACTATTGACACTTATCACAACATGATAAATCTGCTGAGTTTTAATTAAATTTTTTTCTTGTTGGCGCATCAAACATTGTGACCTTAAATAAATCATTTGAAACATTGTGACGTCAAATGAACTTATTTCCAAATATTGTGACTTTCTAGTATAATTTACTCGATAAAAAAACAATCATGTCAAATAAAATCTAAAATATTATAACCATATCAAATCTATCATAATCAACATAAAATAAAAGAAATCTATCTTATTATTTTGTCTTGCTCTGCATCAGTTTGATAATTGTTTTGTAACATAAGATCGACTACACTATTACATTTAGTTTTTGCATTTTTAACAATTGCTTTTGACACCTTACTCTTTAATGTAGTATTTTAGACAAAGTAAAATATGATCGTCAATCACTTTCATTCTAAATTCTTGAAAGGTTTGTTTTACTCTTTATTCAAATTGTATGAAAGCTATCAATATGATAACCTAAGATTTTTTCCCTTCAATATACTTCTCTTTCTCTCACTCTCTCTTTCTTTCCCCTAATAATTGCCATGCACTTTCATTGATGGCAACACAACTTTTCTTATAAAAAAAGATGTTGCATCTTCAATTTTTTCATTGTCTTGCATTAACACTAAGAACACAAACAAGCAAAGATCTCTTTATATAGAAAAATGACTATAAAAAGTGGTTCAATAGTTTGTGTCACACCTGTTTGTGTAGTTGTTACTTATTTCATGGTCAATATTCTCTGAATTTTATACACTAAATTAAGGATTCGTTTGATTTGACTTCTAATTTCTATTTTTTTTTTTTTGGGACAAGCAAACACTGATTTATTGCATGTTCTTCAAGAACCATGCTCAAAGTTCCTAGATTGCAACAAGTGTTGTCTTAATACTGGCTTTCTTTTGGGAGGGAAATGTGGTCGTCTAGCCCCAGAATCCAAGGAATTCAATTGCTATTATAGGCCAAATGAGTAAATGTGTTATCAATTTATATCATGTTGTCATTATTTATGTAATAATTATTGCTACAATAAAACATGATATTGATTATTGTTGCATTTGCTCTTCGGATATATGTTTTTCTTAATTGATAAAAACCATCCAAGGACGTTTAAAAATTGATGCGAAAACTAAATGTCTTTTAGGCTAGTTTATTCCTAAATGTCTTTGATAGATTCTTATGTGACACATGATTAGTTTTAAAAAAATTGTTTTCTTTTAGGGTTTCTATACCTTTTATTCACAAAGCAGTTAAAAAAATTCCTTAGTAAACATTGCTTTTATATATAAATTGCTGTGATTATTAAAGAAGAAATAAATGTCACAATAATTATTAAATTTAACCATTGTTTTTAGCTAAAATATATGCTTATTTAAGGACTTGGTTTTGTTTGTTAAGAACTTTCATACCAAGCTCATAGTGTAATTTTTTTTTTTTTTTTTAATGAGAGCCTAAGACAAAGATCACCTTAATAGGCATAATTTTTATGAAAATGCATGTTCATTAAGTTGACTAAGTTTAATATTTGACATCACCAATGATTATGATGGTTTTGGTTTGGCATAATTTCTCTAAAACTATATTACGACATTCATTTATGTGTAACGTTTCTAACCAAAAGTAGTAAATAACTCAACCAATGGATGGTTAATTTAGATTTTTTTGACCACTTATAATTCTATCATCATTTATAATGTTTCAAGTAAAAAATAGTCAATAATCATATCAATAAGTAACTAAAAAAGGCATTTTTATTTACATAACCCAAAAGTTCTCAATTATTATTGTCATAGTATGCTTCACTATGGCCTTAACTTGATGTTCATTTTCTCCTGCATTATGATAATTTTACCCAAACAAGGTAACTATTTCACTTTCAATTCTATTGATTAATATGTGTTGCTATGTCAATATGCCATGTAGGTTATACTACATCTAAAATACCTTTGGAATTCTCTTACATATCTTTATAAATGAGATTAGACTTAGCAAATGTAATGAGATTTCACTTGAAGTAACCTAACTTTTGATGTATAACTTTTTACTCATAATCCATTAGATGATCAAATAAATGGATAAATTATACTAAAAAGTATCAACGTTTGGAGGTAAGTTTATTTAAGGTATCAATTTTCAAGTGGTTTAAAAGACGTTTCAATATTTAAGGATAAATTCATTTAATGTATCAACATTTAAAGTGATTAAAAAGAGATATCAATATTTTGTAAAGTGAGTCAAATAAGATATTAATAATTGACTAGCAATGAAAATTTAAAAAACTTAATTGAAATGTTGATACCTTAAATGAAATTATCTCCAAACATAGATATTTTCTTGTATAATATATCCTCAAATAAACTAATAGTGTAGTTAAGCCAATAATATTTTTAACTAATTATGTAAGTTACTAGCATGATGTAGATAATTTGGGATGGTATGGGAAACTTAAAATTAGGTGGGTTGAAGCAAGGACACTAAGAGCTACTCAACTAGTTTTAGCTTCTCTTCACAAGCTTATGCTCATTAATACCCATTAAAGGTTTGAAAAATGTCAAACTCGATAATTGAACTTTTCATGAGAAATCAATATGGTACATGAACTTTGAAGTGATCAAATTAATACCAATCAAACTTTTTATAGCTATTTTTACTTCCTAATTAACATCATTTGTTTTGTTTATTTATGTGAAAATGACAGTCAATAAATGATAGACGGTGTTAGAAAAGATAATAAAAATTTAACGAGAATTTTGAAATTAACCCCTGAACTTTTACAAAGATGCAAATTCAACTTCTAAACTTTTAAAGTAAGCTCTTTAACCCCTTGAACTTTCAAAAATTGATATAGGTAATGATAGTTAATATTTTTCATGAATTTGGGCCTTAGGGGATGGTAAATCTACACACAGATGAAAGTTTAAATGATGAATTCATACATATGTGAAAATTCAAAGGGGTATTTTGTAACTCCCCTTCTTTTTTGTTTTAATGAAAAATGTTAAGTATCCTTAACTATGTCAATTTTTAAAAGTTTCAGAGATAAAAAAGGCTTACTTTGAAAGTTCAGGGGTGAATTTGTACCTAGATAAAAGTTTAGGGGGGTAATATGAAATTTCCCCAAAATTTAATGATAGACAACCTCTTCCACTTCAACAGATAAAGCATATGATGTTAGGGAGTTAGTAAAAGAAATGGTAAAAAGTTTGGTTAGGTATTAGATTGACCATTTTAAAGTCTATGTACTAAATTGAATTTTCTTGCAAAATTCAGATATCAAACCTAACATTTACCTTGAAGTTTATTGTCATATACATATATCTTCAAGAAACCACTACATCTACAAAAGACCTTATAAATCTTGTTAGTTGATCATCATACCGGCTTGATGGTAATTTTTATTTGGTAAAATCTACATATACAACTTTAACTCTTCTGTCATGTTTCTCCAACAATCACACTAGTAGATAAGCCTGGTTTAGATGACTATTTCCCTCTCTAATCCCTTACTATTTTTACTTTACTTCATATGTCATTCCGAATTACAACACTCGTATCTTGTCATGTAAAGTGCATGACCTACACTATACACACATAACACCTAACAATGGATGTTGGTATAACTTGGCACACTTAGGAGCATAATTCCATCGTATTGATTTCAAAATAACAATTACCAGGACAATATTTATCCTAGAGTACTTACTCTCTCAAAATTTTATTTATCACAATCGGTTAAGCACACTTAATAACATTGCTATTTAAACATCATCTTTTGTTAGACCAAACAAATAACGACATGCCCATGTGCTCATAACCAAAATCATAATATCTATACCACAATCTTGTAATCACACAACCTTCACTGCCATGTGGCACAAACTTGGCCTGACTTGTAATTTCAAAATGATTTAATATAGTGCCTATAATATCCAAAATTGAAGCAATTTGGTGCATAAGAACGAAGGAATAATTGCGTGTGGTCCATATAGAACAATCCATAATAGCTATTTTCGCCGTAAAAATTAATACAACTATCAATATATATTAAGGTTTAATTACACAAAGTTTTGTTATTGCTTTCCTTTTAGTTAGTTATCAAAACCTCGTCTTTTTTCAATTTTATCCAAATCCTCAAAATATTAGTTTCCTTCAAGGCATTAAACATGTGTGACCGTTTATATAGACCTTTGGAAACTCAACTCTTTTTCTTTTTTCATTTTGATATTATTATTTTATATTAAGTTCTTAACTCTAACAGTTGATATATATTGTCGTATCATGCTATTGTCACATCCCAGAGGGTACCTTAAACGTTATTGCATGAAGATAAACCAAGGCACCTAAGTATCCATTCAAACTACTTTCCCAGCCTTCAGAGGGATTCATAAGACTTAACACCAATAAGATCCCTAATAGAGAGTGATCTTACATTCATGATCAAGTTGCATAGAACAAGAACACAATGCATACACATATACAATTATAATAACAATATGTTTGACGTTACTTAACTATCATAATTCCATATTTTAAAAGTGATGTAAACGTTATCGAGCATGAGTTTTTATTTTCTGGTTCAGTTTTCTTTAATCATATTTATATTAAACCCTAACCCTCTAATACGAACTTTCGACTGAGAATTAAAGGAAACTCATCTTAATTAAGAAAAATGGAGTCATCACCCGATTAGGATGGAGAAAAATTTGTATTAGGACTAATTGGTAGGTTAGTCTTAATTCTACTACTAGTTTGCAAAATTCATTTGAAAAAGAAGAACCAGAGAATATTTGAGTTCGAGGGCTATCCTATTAAAACCTCGGTGGTTATCACTTTTTCACTTCCCGCT
Source organism: Combretum micranthum (assembly GCA_024138025.1). NCBI lineage: Eukaryota > Viridiplantae > Streptophyta > Magnoliopsida > Myrtales > Combretaceae > Combretum > Combretum micranthum. The sequence continues at coordinate 413,832 of JAMXBD010000012.1, read as the reverse complement.
AGAAATTGCTCCATAATATGTCTTCCTATATGATATTTAAAAAAAAAAAAAAAATCCTTCCCATTTTATCAAATTTTACTAAACAAGTAATGCATGCAATAAATTAAGACACTACATTTTATATCACATGGAAATAATATCTCACAATGGACAGTTAATATCTACATTAGAAAGAAAGAAAAAATTTCCTTTTTTAGAGTTCGTACCCACTAGTTAGAACCATATAATACGTAGTTTTTTATAAAAAAGTTTAGTTTGGTGGTTAATTTTAACTTTAAAATTCTTTCCACTTTAATTTTATTAATTTTGAAAACTTAAAATTTTTATTGCAAATCCTAGATCTATCAAGTTAATTTTTTATCAACCTTATAAAAAATGATTTTTATAGATAACAAAAGATTTTGAATCATGACAACCAAATTAAATTCTCATACTATCATAAATCGAGGAGATCATCAATATTTAGCATGTTGATCAAGACAAATTATAAACACATGAAGGAAGAAACATTCACAAAACTCGAAAAGCACTGTATAATACAAATTACAAAAGTCCTAGCTTTATTCAAAAAAAAGATATTAATATAATTCATACACGGTAAAAAATTTTAAATCCAAAACATCGATATTACATACTATAGTGAAAATCAAAACTAAATTATCATGATTAAGATCTTATTAAAGGGGAAAAAAAAAAAAAGAAGAAACATGTTATCACTAATAGAATACATATATCAAAATTTTAACTATTCGTGAAAATAAGAATATTGATAAGAATGATACAAGTACAAGAATTTTGATATAGGAACAAAATTACAAGATGATTATTTGTGAAATTAATGAAAACTATCATCATTGATAGCTATATTTTGGAACTGCCAACAGATTATACACATCCTGCTATCAAAAGTCAAGACATGTGAAGAGATGTCAACATCAATCAAAATTTCCAACCGATGACATGTGAAGATAAATATTTGCAAGATCACATTACATGGCATTACAGATCAAATTGAAGTTACCATACGTGGAATATCATATTTTATTCATGAGTTATTAAATAATTAGTATATCAATAGATATATAAAATCACACATGTAAGCCAAACATTCATATTATCATAAAATTACACATGAGTTCATAAAAAAAAAAAAAAAGAATTTATTACTTTTAGTCTAAAAAGAATCAATAGATAAATATTCATCAAAAAACCGCCACCTCAATCAAATTTATTTTTACTACACCAGGGTTGTTGTCGTTATTAAAAGAACAAACAAAAGAGAAGGGGCAGGGTCGAGAACTCACCTGCACAAAAGGCGACGCCGCCAATAGGGGGAAAAGTCTAGCGGCCGACGAACTTGGATCAGTGGTGATCGGAGGTGGTGCACCAACTGGGTGGTGGTTGGAGTGGCGTAGACGATGCCAACAAGCACTCCAGTGAGGTCATCTCGGTCCAAAAACTACCAGAAGTGGTGTTTCGGAGGGAGAGGGGGGTCGGCGGCGGTTGGAGTTTTTCCGACTTGGAATTCTGGATCGACACCAACTAGGGACTGATTTGAAACAAATAAATCCTATAGGAAAGTAAGCAAACCACAGTTTAATGAGTTAACTAGACCAGTACACACAGCAGAAAGATGACATGCAAGTTTATTAATCAAATATATAATGCAATGCAATAATCAAACATATAGACAAATATAAGCTTGAATGACTAAAATCCAAATAGCCTATAGATTTACGCTCTCTCATCGGGGTTTCGGAGCACAACCATACCACCAAGGCTCAGAAGGGTCTTAAAATATCAATTCGGAAACTTCAATCATTTATATATTTATTATCTCTTGATTATTAATATTTTATTCATTTCTACTAACTTGATATTTTAGTTTCTCCTTAAGTATTCCACTTTCCAAGGCTGATACAACAGACACGCTCCTTACTTTATCATTTAGTTTATGTGGAACCATGCAATCTACTAGAAACGCTAGGCCTAACCATTTTTTTTTTTTTTGATTCTTCCAACGTTTCTATAGACTTGAAATGTAATGCGTAGCAATGGTGCTATGATGATGCAATAATCATGCAATCGTGCTATGCATGTCGAATTAATTAATTATTTATTATCATTTAGTTCAGTTGTTAAGGTGACCATTCAAGCTTACAGACAATCATCATAATTTCAATCATTTCTAACAAATAAGTTGTTTCACTTTTTAGTTTATCAGATTGGAAATCAATCAACACATCAACATCAAACAATTCCCAATCCCCACACAATTCATTATACTGATATAATTATACAAATATAATTAAATTACAAACACACATAGTGAGTCAGAGTTACTCACATATCCATAACATCAAATATGGTCATAGTTATCCTTTGGGAAGTCTGAGATGGAGTCTAACTCACCTATAATGAGTAATAATCATATATTTATATGTCAAAAAATAGTTATAAAATCCTATAAGTGCCTATATGACTTAATTGAGTTTTCGACACTTTTAGTATATCCGGTAAATCCTTAATTTTAGTATAATAACCTATTTACTATATGAAGGTCATGGGGTCTACCTAAACTTAGGACTTTTGTATCCGTATCTAATTTGGTAATTGTGCTACATTATCCTCCAAATGGATTCAATAGCATAACACTAATTTGACCATATCAAATTTGTTTTGGGTCCAATTTGCACATATAAATAGTCGTTTGAAAGCTTACTTCAATGGCTACCCAATATTATATTTATTTAGTGGAATTTTATTAGTTATGCTTAATTAAACCTTATATTTTCTTTTTGTAACGGTTTAGAGTTGTATATAGGCGATATTTCCCCAATTCACTATCTATTGTTCCCTTTTAGGGTAAATTCATTATTTTGATCTACCATTAGTCTATATTGTCCCAGTAGGCTTATATTTGTTATCCTTATTACTTTATCATTTGCGTTTAAGCCTATATGAAACATGAATGCTGTATTTTTTTTTGTTGGATCGAGTAGCCTATATAATGGGCTTATTTGCACATTCTATCTTTCTTGTGATAATTTAATTTTTGATAGTTATCCAATTTCCTTAATTTTGTAAATAAGTAAATTTTACCCTATAATCTCTCTCATGGGTAGAGACTTGCATGTATGTATCTTCTACTAGATCTTTTGTCCCTTATTCATTTAACAAGCTTTGTTTGTAATATTTGTAATTTGAAAGCATATCATATATATTCCCCTTATGTGCTAATTACATATCTGTATACATATAAATATAAAGATTTGTTTGTTAAATCTCTAAGTATCTCTTTAATAAATCATGTCTTATATGTTGGGCTTTGATGGGTATCGAATCCAACAAAATTAAATTTCTACTCTTAAATTTATATAAATTTTATGTAGCAGTGAGTAGGGTCAAATCCATAGAGATTGATAAAATTTATTTCTATTAGAAGATTAGATAAAGAAAGGAAAGGGGGGGGGGGGGGGGGGGGGGGGGGTGGTTCAGTTTTGTGAATTCTAAGAAAACTAATTGTATCAAAAGCAAGGAATGAAATTTAAAGACTAATTCGATATTGAAATGTTCCTAACCAAAGACATCATTACGGTTCAATCAAAGAATTGATTATTGATGCAAAAATCCTTTTTTTTTTTTATCTTGGATAATGGTTATGATCATTAATAAGCTCTAATAGCCTATCTCTCCTAACTTTTTTTATAATCAAAACAAGCTCTTTCATTACTTATTTTATTGATTAAACAACTCTAAACAAGCTCATAGGGTTCAATTTATTAATAACATGGAGAACAAGAAAGATCACCAATTCTAGCCAACAAATCACAAGCTCTATCTATTTAGATTAGATTACATATCCTCATAACACAAATCAATTATCTTTTTTTATAATCAATCATGTTATTGTACCACAAATATTAGAACGATCAAACAACTATGGATTTCATATTCTAATTGGCAATATATTATTTTGGTAATTAAACAAATGGACCCTAAATCGATTTTGTATCAACTAAGAAAAATAATAAAATCAAAACAACTAGAAGATATATAAATACCAAAAATAAAGAACAAATCAATAACAAATCAGTTAGATCTCACAATTCTTGAAGAATCGAACTTGTAATAATCCTTTGGCTAGAATAAGAAATCTAGCCACTCATCTCCATGAATTCCATTTTTTCTTTCTATGATCTTCAATTTTCTAAGAGATTGAAGATGAAAATGATATTTATTCTTCCTCTAGGGTTCTAGGAATATTGATATTGTATGATGGACCTCTCTTACAACAAAATAAGGCATCTTATAGGAAAAACTATGGAATTTCATTTGTCACACAAAGGCCAACCTTAATTCAATTGGCAGCCTTGACAATTTGGAAATTATTTTCGAAGCAAAATCGTCGGCAGCCTTTAAAGCGGTTTTAGGTCTACGTCAGCACAAGGTTGGTGGTGTAGAATCAGAATTAGCTGGCATACATTGTTTTCAATAATTTTCGAGATGAGATAACTGGTAGCATTAAAGGTAATGTAGGGCTGGCTTTCATGTAGGCCAGCATTAGGCTGACGACTTTGACTGATCATTTGCCGGCGTATAGGTGTAATTCAAAGGTTAATGTTTCTATTTAAAGGCTGGCAGCTCTTATATTGTTTGAAGCCGGTGTTGATTTTGATAAGATGAAAGTTGAGCGCCTTTTATACTCACTTGCTAGCCTACTTTGTTCACTTCACCAAATTTGCATAAGACTTTTGTAATTGCTTCCATTTGCATTATAAGTCTTTTAAGATATGAAATATCAAAATAAACTTACTTAAGTACCAATTCCTTATCATTTCTATTAAATCAATAATAATTTAAGCTGATTTAATCAGTGAAAAATGAGTATCATCTACTTTTATCAGGCTTGCATTATTTGTTTAGAAAAAGCAAAGAAAATAACTTTGACCTTCCACTTCTCTTATGGCTAAACTTTAAAAACATTTGCGGTACACTTTACTTAGCTTTTGCTATCAATTTAATGTGTTCAAAATTAAGGACATAATGTGGGTTATTTAGCTAATATTGTGCATAAACTAACTCATTTCCCCCCAAAGTTTTGTGTTGGCCGAAATGCATGTATGTATGCATGCATTATCAAGTTATTAGACTTCAAGTCATCCTTTTAGTGTTTTCCATTCATCAAATCATTGTTTATGTCTTTTAGCTACAAGTTGGATAAATCAAGTGGTTAATCGTGAGAATCCTATGATAATCGAAAAACATGTATATATGTGTATATTTTCATTTGCTTGATTTGTATCCTTTTTTCTAATGTTGTTACTACTAGGAAGTTTGATCTTCATTATTTATAGAATAAAAATGAAGGTGAACTTCAACTAGCCTTATAACTTGTTTAAGTTGAGACTCTTATGTAGCGTGAACATATTTACATGTTCCATGTTTGTTTGTTCCTAGAACACCCCCATTTCATGTTGTGTGATTATGTGATATTCAAATTACTTGAACAAAATTTCTAAGTCTTAAAATTTTGCTTTGTTGTCACCTATACATGGGTGGGGTTACGAGTATCAAGTTGGCTTTAGGTTGTCTAAACTGAAGGTGGCAAGAAATGAACATGATGGCTTCCTTCTCATGGACAACGGTTACAAGAATACACACACACACACTATATATTATTTTTTTTTGCTCTATTCATTATCAACATTTTTGGGAGTGTTTTAGGGTTATACCTTAAAGCTTTGAAGTGGTTTAATATCACTTTTTCCTTGTGCAATCTTAGAACCAAACTAGAAAGCAAATGAGGGAAGGATGGCTTGTCAAAATCTTGAAAAACTTATATAAATGAGTCTTTAAAAATTGGTGATTCCTTATCTTAATCCTTTACTACTTGGTGTGCTTGTTTTCTATCTCAAGTCTTCTTTACTTAATGATCACTAGCCACGGAAATGAGTTGAAGGTATGTATGTTTGTGTCTTCGTTTTTGGGGGGTGAAAGGGGTTTACGGAAATGGCAAATGAGAGGTAGTCATGGTGATATTGGTGTGTTTTTGTTCATGGTGTTTTGAAGGCTTCGAGGGGGAGGGGTGCTTACATAAGAATGAAGAAGAAATTAAAAGAGATGGTGTGGTATGTAGCTTCTTTGACTTTTGATTATGGGGCTCCATGAGCATTGAATGAAAATGAAATGGAGGTGGAGTGTGACTTGCTGGGTGTTGTTCACTAGGAGCTGCCACAAAAATGCAAATAGCATGACGAGTGTTCATTATTTTTTTATGTGACATTTCATTTGCTTTTGGGGGTATGTCTCATGGAATAAAAGGGAAGAACAAGGAGATTAGTGTGATATAAAGATAATTTTTTTTATAAAGAAAGTTGACTAAAAATAATATGGTTTTATGATCCACCCTACTGTATGATTAAATACTTTGTCAATCGGCAAACAAGTGATTCAAGATGAAGGGCTATAGGAGATAAGCTACTTGGAAGGCTGCTGGCTTTGCCTTCAATGTTGCCGGCAAAAACCTGTTCACCACCGGCCTTTAGCCAGCCTACATGGCATAGAATCATGTCTGAGAGTTATAGGCCACCAGTCTTTTCTATTCGAAAATTCAAGGGTTTTTTTTTTCGAATTTTCTTTATAAACTAGTGTCCTTCTTCTCCAAAATCATTCATAAGCTTAGAAATCTCTCAAAAACCTCTCTATCAGTGATCTTAACATCAAGAGAGATCAAGAATCAAGATCAAGTGAGTTGATCCTCTTCAACTCTTTAGAGAATTAAAGGAAATAATATTTCTCTAAAGTTTTCTTTTGGTTTCAAAGGGAGAATTGGAGAAAAACCCTAAGTCTTGTTGGAGATTTGTGTTTTGTGATAAAAAGAATCAAGATTCAAAGTTCTAAGTAAGTATGAATCTTTTATATCTTTGTGGTAATATAGAAGTAATCTTTTTTTTTTTCCAAAAATTTCTTGAATTATATTGAAGGGAGTCATGGTGTAGAGGAGTTTTTGGAGAAAAACCTTAAATTAGTAATTGGAGAATTTGTGATTTACCATCAAAAGAAGAAGACGTGTACAAACTTAGATTGTAGTTCTTAGCATGTTAGGGTTTAGATTATAAAAAGAATATGATTGTTCCACAGAAACAAGTTTTCATGGAGTTTTTGATTGTGATAAGGTATATTGGTGAAATTAGGATTCCTGTTCCTAAAATTATTTTAGGTACGACCTTACCTTGTTTGCTACTTGTGATTGTAAGTTTATAAACTGTAAATGCATCTAATAATATATTGTATATAAATTTGATGTGTTGTTTGTCTATGGTTAGGTCTAGTAGATTGGGAGGATCATTGCTACTAGGACAACGCCCTGATGATCTATGTGTGTTATGTCCTAAGTTGCGTCATGTACAGATGATTTCAGTAGTCTAGGAGTGGTAGGATTACGATACTCCGAGTATGTGGGATGTTCACAACACCAATATATATATATATTACCTATTTTCTATATTGTTGTTTTTATGGAGGCATGAGTTACTCCGAATTTGGGGCTAATGGCCAACAGCTCTAAATTGTATTGTTTGCTGATTAATCAAATATAATAACCTCTATTTGTTGCATTAGTTATTCAATTGTATGTAAATTTGTAATATGATTGTTCATGTGCATGCGTTTGTCATATGCCGTACTGGGCCTTTGTGCTCACTCTTTTGTTTTTTTTTAGGAACAGGTGATAATCCGTAGTATTGGATCTTTCTGGTTATGATGTTTATGTGGACTATGGAGATGACGATATTGGACTTGACTTTCCTACTCAATCTTAGACATGTTGGATTTGAGAAAACCTGAGTTGGAGACTATTATTAATTTATTCTAAATAGTTTTATGATTTTGGAAATTTTATGATACTTTCTTTTTAATGTTTTAAGTTTGATTTGAGTTAGCTTTTGGTTTATGCCAATAAAGTTGTTCAGGAGTTTTTTTTATATAATTATGAGATGTTTTGAACAGGTACCTTTTTATATAAGAGTTGGATATTATATTTATATTCGTGGATTTAGGGCATTATAGTTAGCGTGTGCTAGTTTAAGTGTAATGAATTTAGAGGAATCACTTGCTAATTGGGGCATAAATGTTTCCCACTTGCCATTACACTTTGTTCTTGATTTGGAGACGATAAGGAGAAGATTTAGAGTAGCAACGTGAACAATGTGATCTTTGGAATTGGTTTTTGTCTTATTAAATTAGATGTTGGCATTTAGCTAAAATGGGTAAATCTTGAGCCTTTGACTTCTCACATCTTGATTCATGATGGAAGATGGAAGGGAGAATGTGTCACACCCCAAGGGATACCCTAAACGTAACAGTTCGCCACACTCAATATTAAAGCTTAAGTATGACAACCTTAGCTACTCCCAAAAGCCTTGATATTAAGCGTAAAGCGTGCTCTCACAAATTTAGAGGACCATACATGGAATCATGAAGCTTAAGAAGATATAATAACATATTAAGAAAAGAGGATTCATAATATTTATTTTCATATAACAATGATTTTACAGACTTAAGGACATTTCCCTTTTTCACTAATCTATTACAAGAATATATGTACATCATTTCTAATACTAAACTTCATCTAAATTTCCTTTATCCAAAAGAAATTACCTGACTACAAGGTCCTCGTGGTCTCAACCACAGATAGGGGAACCGCAAAAGATATCTATGGGGGTATAAGCTAACAGGCTTAGTGAGAATTATCCCCATAAATAACTTCTTGTAACAAAATTTCAAACAAGTTATTTAATCAAACAAATGGAATGCAACATACACGTGGGCAAACAAGACATATAGTTTTCCGGGAACTATATGTTGAATACATTTGCGCCCTCCATTCGGGGTTTGGTGATACATAACCTCAAAACAAGTAGTTTTAATAAAAAGTTTTATGTTTTCGATCAATATCGCCAAGCATATGAAGTCTACTTGAATTGAGCCTTGCTTTCGGATCTTCCACCAGCATTTCCTTTTCCATAACACACCAAGCATTTCCTTTTCCATAACACGCCAAGCAATCGCTTTCGGATATTCCCCAAGTGTTGCTTCCAACATGAGCTTACTATCCTTCTCACCTAATGATAATAACTTAAATGCAATGTGACTCACTTCGTGGTATGCATGAATCCATTTATTTATGATATCATAATATTATTATTATCAAATTTAAGGCGATCAAAGCATCTCATACAAAGCAAGTGTTATACTAAAACAAATATTTAAATCAATTCTGGCCTCGATATTTTTAGGATTCTTTCAAAGAATTATTTTACATACATATCCATTTATCTTTTCCTAGCTCTAATGCAACTAAATTACAAGAACAACAAGTATAGCATTTAAAAGAAATAAACTCACGATGCTATATCGACTATTCTTTTATATGAATGAGTCGTTCACATACTCCACTCAATCGAAATAATCTTCGGGATATAGGTATCCTTCCTCGAAGTCACCTAGCCAAAGAAAATACCAAAAATGAGTATTTCTTGATGATTTTCTTGAATTTTGACAAGACAATGTCAAAAGAACGTTAAAGTTCGTATAAAGGAAAGTTCTAACTTAAAATGGCCATAACTTGGTCATTTTAACTCGGAATCGTGCATATAATATACCGATTTCTACCTACTCAAAAAGATCTACCCATTTCTAAAATTAATTTTAACAAACAAGGTCATATAGACTCTGAGCGACAAAATTCACCGTGAATTTTCCAACTCAAAAACAACTTTGGTTCAATCAATCAAAATTTGTTTGATAAATACTTAATTATCTATATAGTTGAAAAATTCTCTTTTTATGGTTACTTAGCTCATATTTTATTTCATCTCAAGTGCTTTGTTGTCCATTCATGTTTCTTGAGTAAAATAATGTCGGTTTAGAGTTTTAGAAAGATATAGTTTACAAGAATTCATTTTGTAAATCTTTTGAAATGAATATTTTGTTTCTTTTGCTTTCTAAAGGTGTTTTATGTTTGCTTTATTATTTTAAAATAATTTTTTGAAAATAAGTTTTCCTTTTCCTAAGTTCTCCATAATAGTGCTATTTTCCCACTTATTTTTCCTATACAATTTTCTTTGCAAAGTTCTTTATTTGAAAATTTATCATCCTTTCCTCATGTTATGTTATCCATAGAAATCATTCTTGCAAAAAAAAAAATTTCTTTATAAAACAAAGTGGAATAATAAGCGATTTAAGAAGCTTTTATAGTAAAAGTAGTTTCTAAAATCTTAGTGGGTTCTTTTTGTAACTTGAAAAGAGATAACTTTATTTTGTTTAAACCATAGATCTTATACTTTACATAAACTTATTTCTAAGTGTCAAAATCTCCTTTTTGTCAATTATTTTTAGAACTTGAAATTTTGGACAACAATTTAAATGAACATGAATTATGAGAAATAATAGCAAACAAAATAACATAAATAATAAAGTCAAGTATTGGGAGTCTTAGCTTTTTCAAAGCTCCCGGGACTAAGAAGTAGACTAGTCCCAAAATAAAAATAAAATGAAAGAAGAAAGAAAAATTTATTTTGACTTGATGATGACAAGTCTAAGACTAGAGATTAGTCTTAAAATAACAAGAATAGATAAATAAATTACATTGCATAAAATAAATAAATTGCAAATGAGCTTATATGCTCTAAAGAATATTTATACATATATATATATATATATAGATGATAATACTTAGATATAGTAACAATAATATGAAAAAAAATAATAACATAAACATAAACAGATTTTCATGAATAAGAACAATACATGAACATAATGTAGCTTTCATAACATTTAGTCTTGAAAACTCACACTATAGTTATATAAAGTTACATGACATGAGAAGAAGAAAAATAATAGGAAATGGTTACCTAAAGAAGACTTTGGTAGTGTTATGTGGTTTTTGTTTTGGTTTTGTTGTAGGTAGAAGTTGTTTTGGAATTATTTTGAGAGAGTTTTGGGAAGATATTTGGAGAGAGTTTTGAGAGGAGAATTTGAGAGAGTTTTAGTAAGAAATTTGTGGGTAGTAATTGTGTGAAAGAAGTGAAAGAGGAGGGGGGTATTTATAGGAAAATGTGGAGTGATTTTTGTGTGATTAAAATAAAAGAAAATTGAAACAAATTGAGGAGAGAGGGGGCATGGGGGGCGCCGGCCATAGGTAGAATAGAGAGGGAGAGATTTTATTTTTTATTTTATATATTTTGTAGATTAAATGAAGTAATAAGTAAGGTAGATGTGAAATAAAGTTATAGGAAAGGTAAAAAATAAAGGTTATAGGTTATGGTGTGTGTAAGAGTAGATGTAAGAAAAAGTAGAGATAAAAGAATAGTGTAGAATAGTAATGAATAGTGTAATGAAAGAAGATATGACTAATAAAGTACCGGTAAAAGAAAATACGCGTCTAATTGCGATATCTATTATTTTTACTTGCCGAAAAATTTTGAAACTGATATTTTTGAAAACTTTATATTTTTACGAGTCTAACGGTATATTCGGAATATTTTTACTATTCCGGGCTCTGGGACACATTTTTCGAGAACCGTGTCCGATCGGATTCGAAACGAGTTGCGGTTTTATTAATCTGATCTTTTTACGTTTCCTTAGATAATTACGCACTATTCTATGTTCTAAACTTCTACTTATTCTCACCGAGTTTCTTATTCGGGATTACCGGACTTAAGCTATTACGTCTAACTAAGGTTTTGTTGACCTTTAGAGCTCCTGTTGACTTCCAGTTTAGAGTTTTAGGCTTAAACCGATTCCAAAAATTCGGGGGTTTACAGAATGAATTTTCCATGTTGGCTGGTAGTTACTCAGTTACAAGATGTATATAAGGCAAATGGTGGGATTTTTATGATAAAATGAAAGAGATGAATGATAGTTAAAATTTTATATTAGTTAATTTATATAATTAATCATGAGTTAAGTGAATTTATATATTTAACACATGATTGGATTAAATATAGAAGTTAGATATAAAATGAACTTAGTTAATAATTCTAAGTTTAACATGACTTAATAAACTTCAATGAGCTAAAATGAATTAGATTGATTAAGTTTAACCAATTTGACTTAATAATTGAATTGGATGATTAATCCTAATAAACTTGACTAAGTCTAATTAATTTGGCTAGGCTAAGTTAAAATAGATATATGACAATGACCTAGGAAGGTAATTGAATTCAACTTAATAATTTAATTAAATGATTAAGTTTAATCAACTTGATTAAGACTAAGATAGTATAGGCTTAATAAATTATAATTAGCTTAGAATAATGAGTTAGGATAAATCATGTATTGTATGGGGAATATGTTGTTTTAAATGTGTGTTTGCTTTGGATATGAGTATTTTTTAATATGAATAAAGTGACGATGTTCTTGTAATAAATGACTATAATTAAAGCAAAAAGAAATACTTTGACTGACAATGGAAAACTATTTGTATCTTGGGGACAATTAAACTAACCATGGCGGAGTTCCTACTTAATGTTTGATCAAATAGGGTTTTAACAAAAGTTTAATATAAGTAGATAATCAATTAAATGATTATATGAGTTTAATTCTTGAACATATATGGATATTTGATATATCTTCTGAGATGGCTTTTGAGTCTTTGTTTGGATTTTGAATATATAAGGTAGGCAGTAACTTGTGTGTTGTATGCTAGGATAGGCATCTTAAATGAATTGAAACTTAAATTCGGCCTAATAAATGAGTATTGCTTGTGCATGTGCCGTTGAATCCGGTCCAAAAAGCGGTAACCTTGTCCTGGGAGGACACAGTAATTTAGGCACTTAGGCTACTCTCGTCATGATACAATGACATTTATAAATGGCTCAGTGGGTAGCTGATGGAGCAAACAGTATTAGCGTAACGTTCACTTAAACTTGGGGTGAATAACATGTTTTAGTTCACGTTTATGAGACAAATTGAACTAATTGATATTATGGATTGAGATTGAGTAAAAATGAGTAATGACTGTAAATGCTAGATGAGGCTATTTTCTTGTAACGTTATATAGGAGATATATACATTTGGACTGTCTATATCAACCCCTTAAGCAACTTCTGTTACTTTAGACCCCTAGATTCTTATGATTATTCCGAAGTGTGAATGATTCAGTGTTGATTTGATTACTTTATCTAAAGAAAATAAACTGTTGCTTGATGCATTGCATTTAGCTTAAGCTCATGTGTGACCTCGTGTGTGCTTGTATTACCGTGTATTAAGATTCGGCTAATTATTGTTGTTGTCGTTGTCTTTTTTCTAGGTGTTGCATTGATGATTGATGACGATTGATAATTGTGATGATGTTAACTTGGGTTATGGGAGTTATCGGAGGAGGAGTGAATTGAAGTAAGACTATTGATTTTATTTCGTTTGTTTTTGTATAAAGGACTAGATTTATATTTTGTAATTTGTAATATTCTTAGAGGGCCTAGTGGAGCCTAAGTTTTGTAACTTAAGTTCTTTAAAGTTTTGTTGTACCATTAAGGAAGGTATTTGAGATATCTGATGGTATTGTTTGGTTCATAAAAATTGATCCACTCTTGCGTAAGTGGAAGTTAGAAATTTTTTCATAAAGTTTTTTTTCTTATTACAAATCCAGTTGTCTCCAGAATCTAATTAAACAATATCAGAATTTAAAATTGGTTAGCAATGTTCAATATAAACAAAATTTTCTTAAAGAAGTCTGAGCGTGTAATACATGAGGTATTACATGTAGCAGTACATGCCTTAATTAAATTTTAGGGCATTACATTATTATTTCTATTTTTCTTTTAAATATGTATTATGTGATTTGATTTCAATTTCTTTGGTAGACTAATGAAATGTATTTAATTATGGATTTGATCGTATAAATTTATTTTCTTTGTATTTTCATAATAAGGATATAATTTAAATTTTTATTTTTCATTGACACCGATTAGATCCCCAGTTGAACTTGATTTGACCCCCAACCCCCTAGCTTGTTTGGGTAAACTCTCGGTCGATTCTGACAACTTTGGTTTTTACCAAAAAACTAAACCACAATTTATGCTTTAGTTCAGATTAGAAATTTTCCAAATCATCTTATAACGGTTTGATTCTGTTTGAATTATATCAAAATTTTAATTAAAAAAGAAACTTTAATTCAATTTTTCACGTATAGAAACTCAAATACTTAATTACTTCATAAAGTTTAAATTGCAATTCACTACAATATATTTCATAAATCTATCACATTTATAGTCCACAACTAATTAATCACATACCAACAAAGAACATTCACGAATTAATATATAATAAGTCATATTCTATGCTCCTCCACAGAACCATCAAGTCAATTATTTACCAATAAATTTGGCAAAAAGGTAAAATTATCTATCAAAAAAGCCATTTACAAATTAAAAGTCATTTGCCAACAAAATACATCGAAAAATTAATGCATAATAAGAGTCATAACTAAATAAATAAAATTGATACTTCATAGAGTTAAAACGATCAACAAATAAAAAAAAAATAACATTAAGTCACTATTGGAAGAATATATCTACACCTAAAAGCAATTTTAAAAAAGAACTAGTATTAACCAATATTAATCAAATAATGAAAATCGTAATGAAACTATAAGAACATGTATGACCTTTAATCAATCATCATAAAAAAATTTATAATTACAAATAAAATATTATTATATTTTTCTAGTATGGTTTGATTTGGTTCAATTGATTGGTTTGGTTTATTCCTTTAAATCAACCATAAATTTATAAATTGGTTCATATTATAATTTTTTTAAAACCAAATTATTCAAAAACCATTTTTTTGGTATGATTTAGTTCACTTTATAGATTGATTTAGTTTGGTCATTTTTTTCCTCCACCCTTAGTCATAGTTAGAAGAAAAATATTTATTTACATAGTTTGAACTTAAAGGATCTTATCAACCTTGACTTGTTTATTCCCACATCGAGTTGAACTTGAATTTGAAATGCTAATTTCAACCCCAATCCTAGTTATATTGTCATCTCTACTTAACTTGTTTACTGTAATAATCTCAATCTCCTATCCTTAAACACCACATGACTATATATTGGGCCTAATTTTCCTCCCTTTATAAATGAACTATTCAATTAGCTCCTAGTACCTTTGACCAGTAGATCAATTTAAAAACATATTAGGTGTCTCTTTAAGAGCACTTTCCAACATTTCACATACTTCTTCTTAAATTAGGTTGGTGTAAACCCACCATCTTTTGTGCTAGTTTGTTATCAAATTGTCCACCTATTGGTATGCGTTGGCTCTAATACTATTTCTAATACTTCTACTAAAGAATAACTAATAATTAAAGCAACAAGTCATAATTGAACTTTTCTTCCCCTTAGGTTCAAAGTTTTCTAAATATCATTGTTATAGTATGCGTTATCATGATCTTATAAATTAATCCTCTGGCAATCCTTATGGTTTTTATTTGAATAGGGTACCATATTATATCTCCTATATTTTTCACTTATAAATCAATTAATAAATGCGTGTTGTGGTGTTGACCAGTTTTCAGTTCTCTACGTATGCTCTTTAACTCCAGTTAAGGGTTTTCATAGTTCGGTTAACTAGTTTATGATCCTATTTTTTTAACTTAACTATAATGATCGATTTTTTAATATTCTAATCCTAAATTGATCCATTATAAATGTTAACCGCTTTAACAGTTAATCTTTTTTTAGGTTAATTTTTTTTTTCATTTTCGATTTTTAACTATTTAACATAATGGTTATACAAAATTTGCAGTTAGTTGAATTTTTTGATATGTCCGTAAAAAAATTAGAGTATTTTTTTATAATTATATTAAAAATTGTAAATTAAGAATGTAAGACATGTGAAAGAGTTATCAACATATATCAGTGCTATTAAGATAATCATTATAATAGCCTTTTGCTCCTATTTTTTTGTCAACCTTGAATAGTTGGGCTCAATATAAAATCTCAATCAAATACTACCATTCCAACATACGTGAATGTGACGTGATGGCTATGGCTATGGCTGAAGAGAATGGAAGAATATAGAGTTTCATGTTTCAACATTTAGCTATTTAGTATTTATATATATTTTTAAAAAATAATTATATAAGTACATTATAAATTATATATATTTTATTAATATGAATCGGTTAACTGAAAGTTTCTAGTTTTATAAACCGAAAAGGTAATTGAAAACCGAAAAAATTAAAAATACTAATCCTAAATCAAAATAGATGGACCGGTTAATCTTTTTTTTCAAAATTGATTTTTCAGCTTCGATTCGTTTATCTTAAATATTCGATTTTTTTACACATCCTCCCTCTCAATAAAGAATATTAGACGTAGGTACGCCTCTTCTACAAGCCCACTATGGCTGTAGAAAGCCTTAAATGTTCATCATCAAAACTACCTGATGGTCATTATCACTTGGTAAAATTTTTATATGCCACCTAACTGTTCTCTCGGAGGCCATAGACTTTACATAATCTATAAAAGCGAGGCATTCGATTTCTCCATCTGTCACAATGGTACGTAGGCTTGTTTTCATTGTTTCCACTCTAATCCCTTGCTACTTCGCAGTACTTGACATGCCATTCCGGAAAACAACGCCCATCCCCTGTCCTACAAAATACATGATCCACACGATATGCACATAACACACCCACCCAACGAAACTTCATATATCTTGCTTGGCACACTCAGGAGAATATTTTTATCATATTGATTTAAAATAGAAGGGATAATATCACAGATAGTATTTAAATTTTAACAAAATTTATAATTGATTACTTGAATTTTAAAATTGATCGATATAATACTTGAATTTAAAATAGATCAATTTAACACCTAAAAAATTTAAAGTCCAAGCATTAAATCGGTCAATTTCAAAATTCATATACATAATTACATTTTTTATCAAAATTTAAGATATCATCTATAAGATTTACCCAAATAAAATAGAAACCAATAGAATAGGTATTACAAGAACACTCACTCTCTCAAAGTTTTATTTATAACAATCGGCTAAGTACTCTCAACAATATGCGTATAATAACACCACCTTTCGTTGGCCAAAACACACAATTAACATGTTCATATGCTCATAACCAAAGTTATAATAAGTAATCCACAATCTTGCAATCACACAACCTCCACTGCCGTGCGGCACAATGTTGGCAACCCCTCTCCCAAATCCAACGTCAACATGGAAGCTCTCGGCTTCCTTTGTGTGTCAGAAAGCCGCCCCATTGACAAGATTGGAGAAGCGGTGGTCCTCTCGCACGAGTTGAGCCACTTAGCTTGCATGTACTTGTATTTCCTCCATGGTCCCATATGGATTTTTTTCTCCTTCATGCATTTTTTAGCTGCAGAACATAGAATTGGACCACAGCTTGGAGTCTGTCGATTTTTCCAACGAAGGTGTTAGGGAGTTGTTTTATAAGTAGATTGTATTCTTCGCATGCCCTAGCAATCTCAAATTCTGCCCTGAAATTCAACTCTATTATCACTCTTATTTCTCCCTTTTTGGGACTAGTTTCTATTACGTCTAAGAAAGTGTGCTCTCCTGCAAAAATTTAGGATATGTTTAGAAAATATTGAATAACAAATAAATAAACCCACAAGTAACATCAATAAGATCCCATTAAAAAGTACCTACTAAAATTAAATATATATAAAAGTCTGTTTGTTTTAGCTTTTTTCGACAGATACAGATACTTTTTCAAACTTTTTGCTAACAAATTATTTATCAAGAAATAAATATAGATAAAAAAAAAAGTTGACAGTTCTCATCAAAAGATCAAATAGAACAAATATAGATAAAATTTAGATGCAAATCGGATATATTTACACATATCATTTTAAAAAAGATACAGATACAAACGAAAATATCTAGTTATAGATATGAAGTCTCAATGTTAGGCACTAAATAATTGTATATATGTATCAAACTTTTCAAAGAAACAATTATTAAATATTTTACTAAACCTTTTGGTAAGATTATGTTTTGATTATTTTTTGAATCGTACAAAGAGTAAGATGATCATAGAACAAATTTATAATTTTCAATAGCCAATTAGGCATAATTTTTTTTATGGAAATACCAATCATATAAAAATAATTATATAAATTTCATCATAAAATTTTTATTTTATATAAAAAATATAATTTTTTTAGGCTGATTACAGTTGAAATGAGGTAATTGACCAATTCCTTTCAGATAACAACTAAAAGAAATGCCATTAGACTATAGATAGGTATTTAAACCGATGATATATTCTTTTAGAAATAATAAGCAATACCTAAAATTTTCTTTAAACGCATTTATTACTTGTAATTTTGCATTGCTAATATAATAAACAATTTTCTACAATTTATTTTTTGATAATTTTTAAAAGGCTCCACCCATCTCATTCTGAAATTAGATATATCTTGCTCGACGACATTGAGAAATATCTTTACATGTGTCGGTGAAAAGCATTACCTCGTGCCAATAATTTAATTCTTAAAATTGATATAAAAAACAAATAACCCAAAAAAAAAAAAAGAAATTCATGCACCTGATGGAATGTAAGAAGATCTCCTCCACTTGGACCTGCAAATGGCAACGTTGTATCCTGCCATTTGAAGACGACCGGAAACTTCCTTCATTAGGCAATTCCGGCAACCGTCCGTCGCCCGTTTTCCACAAACACATACACTACTTTCCGCCACATGAATCTCCTTCAATGCCTCTTTTGTGGCTTTTCTTATCTTTGATTCAGTGGAGGAGCTTCTACTTAATGTTGCCTGCATAAAATAAAATTGTCATAAGTACTAACATAGAACGTCCATCATATATTATAGCCCGTATTGCTCCCTCCATTCAAAATTACTAACAAATTTAATAATTCCTGGCAATAAAATTTCTTGATCATGCAGTATGAAAATATATTAATGTGAAAGATGAACCAATGATTTTGTAATCCAATAGATCGAGCTTAGTCCCGAGTGATAAGTATAGCTACGAATCCCCTTTTCCCTTATAATTAATAAACAAAAAATAATTAAATAAATTACCCGTAATAATTGGTGCTGATTCTCCCAAAATTTCTTACTCTCTTCTGCATTACAAAAATTCTCTCGTTCATCATCTTCATCCAAAATTTCACGACTCTCATCGGAACCAAAACTCCCACCACCTCTCTCTTCATCGTCAAGAAATTCATCAATATCCGAAACACTAGCAACCGGTTGCTCGGGGAACTCGAACTCCCGACCGCCCCATATGAAGTTCCGCCGACTAATCGAGGTGGTCATGGAGGTTGTGGGTGTGGTGGCAGAATTTTATGAATAATGAATGATGAGCTTAACGTAGTGAAAAATAATATTGTAAGTTAATCTTGTGAAGGAAGTTAAGGCATATGCCCCTTTTTATATACATGAGCAAACAACGTGACCCAAATTGAATTTAGACCTAAATTAATAGCAGATTCACGTGAACCAAAGTGTCTGTCTGTCTAAATGGCATGAATCGACTGGCTAGTCAATCACGATCTTATACTAAACAGCAAGGATCCACGTCAGTGAGTAGACATGAAGTTGATAAGCATACATATCACGAGGCTTGGCCAGAAAAAATAAAAATAAAAAATAAAAATAAATACATGTCACGAGGATGTGCTCGATTATTCCAGTGTCGTATTTTTGCAACTACTCCCAACTACCCTAGAATTAAATTGGATAAATGGTGCACTATTTTTCCAACCTCGTTTTAATTAACTAAATGCAGTGGTTCAATCCTATAAATTGATCAGTGTTAGGCAAGTATAATTATCATATATAATACAAAATGGAATCGTAGGATCGTACTCCTCAAGAATTTTGACAAGTATTACTATTCCCCTTTTCTTTATTATCTAGCAATTGGAACTTGAATTAAAAAATTATACTTAATCAATTAACTAACTATTATCTACAGCTGCCTTCACAAATGTAACCACCAAAGTACCGTTAATCACTTAAATAATACACAACTTAAACATGCTTCACCGATTAATCAACAAGTACTATGGCATTCTAGAATTTATTGTTAAACTTCCCTAACTATAGGATTCCATTAATAACATTAATATCATTCTCAATATTATTAACCCCCTAATCCCAGTCTTGTCAAATTGAAATCTTTTCCAAGTTAACAGTCGAATAAGATCACATCAAGAATACAAACCCAATATAAATTTCATATTCATGCAAAAAATTTCACAAACCTATCTCTAAGAATATGAGCAACTTCTCTTTATAGTTTAAACTATTTACAGGTAGATTTATCAATCGGATCTTGCAGAAATCTTATCTAATCCTAAGTCGTGCACTACCTATAACTAGATTACATAAGACGCACTACAAAGATTAGAGAATTTAACAACAATTAATGTTTAGTTCATGCATATACATGATAATCACAGTATTGCAAGTCCTAAACCACACTCACACATCATGTAATGAAATAGTACAACACAATTAAAGTAAAAGTCAAGATAATAGTACATAAAGACAAACCTTGTTACCAAAAGTGGATTCTAAAATTGGTTCTTGATGTGAAAATTGAATGATCCTTTGTGATGTTTCGGATCAGTATTTATATGTCTTGCATCATTAGGTGCGTCATAATAGCGAAGCTAGACATCACTTCATCTTTATCCCCTTTCAATATGCCTTTTAAATCCAATTGTTGTGTAAAAATCACTAGGAGTAACTACCATTACGGCAGTATCACAACCTATTATCTCCTTGAATTCAACGGTTGTGATCTCCTCGAGTTAATATTTCAAACACAATAACGCCCATGATCGATCCTTCATGCTATTGTTGTAGATTTCTCCCTTGTTGGTCACACTGCAGATTTCTCCCCTATCGGTCATAGCCGTATCAAGGGTCATGCTATCCTTTGTGCTTTGTTTCTCTTCTTAGATAACGATTGTATCAAGCTTCGATAACATGATTAATGGAGATCACTACCTAGGTCACGGCTGCATTGAGGGCCATGACCTCCTCTGTTGGTCATTTTCTCCATGATCACGCTTGTGATAGCTCATGTAATATACATTAGAGACAATCACCAACCTTATCACGGGTGTGATCTACCTTGGATGTTATTTTCAACTTTTACTCTTTTCTAAATCGATCTAATTGTTCATGTTTTGCCTTTTTACACCTGAAATGAAAATATTCAAAGATTAAGTACCCATTCCTTTAATTTAAACATAAATAAAAGCATAGTTAACCATATTTTCACCCTAGTTATTAGAGTAATTAGCCCATATCAATAAAATAGATGAAGGATAAATTATGACCTTTAAATCTTTTTGTAGACGCAAGATTCTTTTTGAAATGGACATGCACGTGTTACGTAGATCTTACGTCTTGCACATGACTTCAGAGTATTGCTGAGGAGATGACACTTGATGACAGGATGGCTTAGAGAGAATAACATGAAGGAGGAATAGACAATCGCAGTGTTTCAAATGCACAAGTGACATGTAAGAGAGCTTAAATAGACCTTGCGTGTCAACCTTATAGTTCTTGAGCATTTGAAATGGTAATCAATTGAATCGCTGTATTTGATTTTTGTGAACAGAGTCTCTTCTATGGAATGTTGTTTTTTTTTTTTTCTCTCCAAAAGTTCTCAAGGAGTGACTATTGATATATTATATAGCACAGTTGTATTTATTTTATAGGTCCACATGTTTAGTTTGTACTGTTTCTAGTGCATTAGTTTGTTACTTCTATAGTTATATAAATAACAAGTTGTACTAAGTTAGTAAATACTTAATATATAGAAACTTCATTCTTTTACTCGAATCTTGCATATTTGTTCTTCATGTTCGATATTGCACGAGAGTGAATGATTGTTCTTGTTCATTACTGCTCCTAATTACTCACATGGTATCAGAGCATCGGTAAGAACTATATTTTCGTTTCATCTATTCTTGCTTATTACTTCTTACTTTGTTTCTTGTAAATATGAGTAGTTCAATAGAATAAAGTAGTGGGATTACAAATGATGTTATATTTAATGATCCAATATATCTTTCGGGATCAGATAACCCTAATATGGCCATTAGAAACATCATGTCCGATGGTTCGAATTACTTGCCTTGGGCATAGTAAGTCAAAATAGGATTAGGAGCTAACATGAAGTTGGCGTTTGTGGATAGGAGGTTACTCAAACTTGATTTAGATCCTCTTGATTTGATACGATAGGAAAGAGTAGATCATATGGTTCGTATATGGATTCTTAACTAGATGTTGAAAGAAATTGCATAGGATTATGTTTTTACTTCATCCACTTATGATTTGTGGAATGAAATCAAGAGCAATATTGTCATAGTAATGGACCTTTAATTTTTCAAAAACAATATGAAATTAATAATCTGAAACAGTTGAACCAGTCTGTTGTGACATGCTATAATAAGATAAAAAAGTATTGGGAAAAACTTCAAGTTTTACATGCATATCTTCCGTGTCCTTAGGGCCAAGTTGATAATTGTAATTGTCGGCTTAAAGAAATGATTCAAGAGTTTGAATATAAAACAAGATTAATGTAGTTTCTCATGGGTTTACATAAGAATTTTGAGATGGTAAGGAATCAAATTCTTTCCATAGATCCCTTAACAATAGTGAATAAGGCCTATTACTTAGTTTAACAAATAAAAAGACAACTGTTTATCACTTGTGGTCTGTCTACAAATTTAGATGCTTCTACTTATCAATTCAATAGGTCTTCTGCTTTGTCAAGATCTCAAGATAAAAAAATTTCATTGAAAAGAAGAGAGGAAAAGGCTTATTTTGTAAGTATTGTAAAACAAAACGTCATAGCATTGAAATTTGTTTTCGATTAGTGTGACATCTCGATTGGTATAAAGGGAAAAGGTTTAGAAATGTTAACAAAAACCTGGAAAATCATCTGTAAATCTTGTTGATACTAAGTCTGATGGCTAAGGTTTTTGAAGTTATTTGTCAATTGCTTTAGATATATGTTTTGCAGAAGGAACTTCTTTAGTTGTAGGGAGTTGTTGTTGCAGTGGAACTTCCAATTTGGATCCCTATCTGATTCACAACTTATGCCATGAAGTCTTGAAGTTGATATATGAAAAACAAGGAGGTGAAGCTACTACTATGAGCTCAATTGGTTTCACAGGTAATATCTTGTCTCTTTCTTGCTATAGTATAGTAAGTAACATGATTGGTACTTGGATAATTGATTCGGAAGCCACTGATCACATCACCTCATTCTATTCTTTCTCTTTGATACACATACACTGTCTTATCCAATTAACATACATTTATCTGATGGTACCATTAAACTTGTTTAACTTTGTGGTTCTGTTCATCTTAATTCCAAACTCATCCTGTTCAATGTGTTGTTTGTACTCGATTTCTCATACAACTTAATATCAATCCATCGTCTTGTTAAAGATAGTTAGTTAACTACTCATTTTGATCATATATCATGCACTTTTCAGGACTAAGCTTGTAAGCTTGACATTATTCAAGGGACAGAATCAAGTGGACTATACTTGCTCAAGACTGATGCAAATATCACTAGTGACTTGGCTTCCTCTTCTGTAATAAACACTTTTGTTGTACATAACAATTCCACGCTATAATTTATTTTGTTTCATAAAAGCCTTGGTCATGTATCTTTATCTAAGATGCAACATTTGTCTTTTGCTTTTAGTTTCAATATATCATATGTGGATTGTAATATCTATGTTGAATCCAAAATTCGAAGATTTCCTTTTACTCATTCTATTAGTGCTTTTGATTTGATTCATGTTGAAATAAAGGAAACCATATTCTATATTCTCTATTATAGGAGAGTGATATTTTCTTACCATTTTGGATGATTTTAGTTCATCTACTTAGATTTATCTCATGTGTGCTAAATCTCATGTTGTTTTCTTTCTTGATAAGTTCTTTAAACTAATCAAGAATCAATTTGGTCTTGTTCCTAAAGTCATGCATTTTGATAATGGAGCTGAATTTTTGTCTTCCTCATGCCAGTCTTTGTTGGCTAATCTTGGAATCATTCATCATACGTCATGTCCACATACACCTCAATAAAATGGTCGTGTTGAACGTAAACACAAACATATTGTTGAAACCACTAGAGATTTGAGGCTACAAGGTCATTGACCTAAAGCTTTTTAGGGGAAATGTATCCTCACAACTGTGTATCTCATTAATATCATGCCCTTGGCTAATTTGAATTGGAAGTCTCCTTATGAGCTTCTTTTTAATGAAGTTCCTTCTTATGATCATTTGCGTGTGATGGGTTGTCTATATTTTGCTATAATCATTCACCACTTCTTGATAAGTTTGATCCCAAAGCAATTGATGTGTTTTCCTTGGTTATAGGTTTGGACAAAAGGCTTATAAGCTTCATGATTTGTCCGAAAATTGAGTCATTACTAGTCGTGATGTTATATTTCAAGAAGATACTTTTTGTTTTGCTCCTATTGCTCTTGATTCTATTTCTAGTACATAGTCCTTCCATATGCTTTCTAAACACATCCCTTAAATACATTTCCCAAAATCTGTGCTTGCAACTACACTAATGAGTCCCACACTTCCTAGTGAAGACCTTTCTTCTATGTCTAAACCAAATCTGTCTCTTGATAAGTCCTTGCCTATTGTTCTTGTTCCTAAGTCTGGTTCCTTACATCAGTCCAGCTTACATAGGTCCACCTACTCTTAACAAACCATATGATGGCTCAATCCATATATACACTCTTTACATTATGATCATAGCCCTTCTGATACATATTCTCCATATATTACCACCTGCTCTTATCTACTATTCACAAATAACACCTTTTGTGCTTATCATAAAGACTTTGTTGAATCTATGGCTCTTGTTCCCTATTCCCATGAACTAGTTACTTTTACTCAGGCTACTAAGCATGAAGAATGGATATTAGCTATGAATAGGGAGTGAAAGGCTCTTGAACATAATGATACTTAGGAGATTAGTCTCAAGGTAAGCATCCTATTGGATGCAAATGGGTCTAAAAAATTAAATATTGGCCTAATGGTTCGATTGAATTGCCATAAGGCTCGTATCTTATTAGTTGTTGTGGCTGGCTTTCATTAGCCAAAAACCAAGTTGACATCAATAATGCTTTTCTTTATGGATTTTTGGATGAAGAAATTTATATGCTACCTCTACCTGGTTAATCTAAGCTGGATCATCAAAGGTTTGTTGATTAAAACGATCTCTTTATAGGCTTAAACAATCTCCATGACAATGGAATAAAAAGATTTATGGTTTTCTTCTAGACAAAGGGTTTGTTCAATCTTCCATTGATCAATCTTTGTTTACCCGACATCATTTTGATGGTTTCTTAGTAGTTTTACTGTATGTTGATGATATGTTGGTGACTAGAAATAATGCTTCTGCTATTGATCTTTTAAAGTCTCAACTTGATCAAGCTTTTACCATAAAGCATCTTGGGTTAGCATGCTTTTTTCTTGACCTATAAATTTTTTGTATTTCTTTTGGTCAAATGATTTACCAAAGGAAATTTATCGCTGATATACTCTCTAATGCTAGTCTCATAGTTTGTAAGCCAACCTCTTTGTCTCTGCCATTTGGAAATGTATTGAAAGATGATGGTCCTCCTTTAGATGATCCTTTTTTGTTCCATCGGATTATAAGGAAACTGATTTATTTGTCTTTAACTTGACCTGATATTGCCTTCGTTGTTAAAAAAACTGGGGCAATTTCTCTCTCAGTGGTATCTTCCTCATTATCAAGCTGCTTTGCACTTGTTGTGATATATTGAAGGGTCTATTGATCTTGGTCTTCATTATCCTTCTTCTAACTTCTTCATGTTAATGCTTTTTCTTATGCGGATTAGGGATCTTCTACCTTTGATAGAAAATCTTTTTCTGGCTTTTGTATATTTCTTAGTGATGCACTTGTGACTTAGAATTTGAAAAAGCAATCCACAGTTGGTACTTCCACGATTGAAGTTAAATATCGCGGCCCTGCTGCTATTTCTAAAAAGTTACATTGGACATCTTACATTCTTCATGATCTTTGGGTGCCTTGTTCATTGCCTATCTCTATCTCGTGTGATAATTAGTCCACAATTCTGATTGGTCACAATCTCTGCCTTCATGGTTGGACCAAACACATCGATATCGATATACATTTTGTTCATGATCTCATTCTTGTGGATTTCTTGTGGTCAATCATGTTTCCTTTGATGCACAAGTTGTTGATTTATTTACTAAGCTGCCCTCTCATGCTTCTTTTTTCCAATTTACTTTCCAAGTTGGGCCTTTGTATGGCACCAACTTAAGGATGTTTTTGGGTAAGGGTGGAAGGGGGTTGATGGGGATGTTTATATATTATATAGTACAGCTCTATTTATTTGATAGGTCCACATGTTTAGTTTAAATTAGTTCTAGTGCATTAGTTTGTTACTTCTATAGTTATACAAATAACAGGTTGTACTGAGTTAATAAATACTTAATATACAGAAACTTCATTCTTTTGCTCGAATCTTGCATGTTTGTTCTACCTATTTGGTACTGCTTGAGAGTGAATGATTGTTCTTTTTGTGCATCATTGCTCGTGATCACTTACATTAACTGGGCATTTATAGATACTTGGCATGGATAACAATCATTAGATTTGTACTGTGATTAATGAATAGGATGGAATAAGCTTAATTCATGATTATCTTAAATGAGCTCCTCATGAGCCAAGCCTAATAGTCATTCTATGTATGCATGAGTCTGCTTAAGAAAGGTTGGATATGGTGGAGACCAGTACAATAATCTTTATTCCAAGCCTACCAAGTAAATCGCATAGAGCCATCCCAATAATTGAACTAGACTCGCTCGATCCTATCATTCAACCAACGAGTCAAGTCCAAATAAATAAATAATATTTATATTTTCTAATGATCATTTGCACTTTTAAAATTGTATGAGCTTTTAGTTTTAAAAGTAGGTATTTGACTTTGAAATAGTTGCAGATTCTAATTTTTAATGTCTTGATAGCTTATCTATATCCATTTTATGAAAAGTTAAAAGTAAAAATCAAAACCCACATCAAATTTATGAGCTAACATTACAAATTCAACTAATTTTCTTATCTTAACTTACGTTTGATTCACTAGAATAATTAGAAAGAAATATTAATTCTTGTATTTTATAATTAGTTTTAGTTTTGTAAGAAATATATTTTTCATAAGGAAAAAAAAAAATCTTTCAATGAAGGGAAGGCATAAAAATTCTTTATCAATTCCGCGTTTTATAGAATAAACATTTCTTATAGAAGAATTTTTTACAAATCAAAGTAAGAAATAACTATTTCATATAATAAAGTTAGAATGCCAATTTTATACCCATCAACTAAATTTCTTTTGTTTTTCTTTCCCTTTTTCTTTTATTCAAGTAAAGAGATACATATTATCGGTCAACTCATTAAAAAGTAGGTTCCACAATTATTTTCCGGATCAATAGTTAACATCTTCGTGTTAAAGCATCTAAATCCAAATCTTATGGATAGAAGATCATGGAGAGATGATTATCCTTCTTGTAAGTTCCATAATGATTATCCTACTTTTTAACTCATTATAAAAAGTTACTTTTTCCAATTCCGATCCCGGAAAAGGGAGGATAAAAATATTTAGATGGGAGCATTGGATGCGTCGTGTAGTAATGATTTCGTGGATAGACGATCGAGAAATTAAAAAAAAAAAAAAGGAGTGGCAATCATGCATCGTGGGGCATAAGGGAATGTTCAAATAAATGGGGTTTATCCGATAAGTGGGGCCTTCTTGTTTGGTAAGGGGTTGGATTATTATTATGAATGTGTGATGTAGCTGACTCGATCGAAGCAATTACGCGGCGTCTGGTATGAGTCATGTTTTTGGATTTATGCAGAAAGTTAGATTTAGATTCCTGTGTTTCGAGATAATTTAAAATTGCCCGTAAGATCCAGAGTGGAAGCACTTTAGTGCACAAGGACGAAGGAAATCGAAAGAGAATATCAATATATAATAATTATTTATGTGACAAATTATTGTCACGTATCCTATCTGGACAGAATAATCCATTAAAGTTATCTTCATAGCCAAAAAAATCGAAAGAGAATATCAATATATAATAAGATTTAACTATACAAAGTTTCATTATTATTATTATTATTATTAATTTCATTTCAGTTAATAACCAAAATTAAACCTTGTGTCTTTCCAATCTTATACAAGTCCTTAAAATATTTTCCTTCATGCCGTTCAGCATGGTTTTAATAACGTTTTTATATTTGTAAATCTTTTGAAAACTCGATTATTTTTTAATATTATTAAACTTTTTGAAATTATGTTTGTTGCTTAAATAAGTAGTAGATATATGTTATGGCATCATATTGTATATAGGTCAACTTAGGACGTAACTAATTAGACATTGGAAGTTGTTCAATAAAGTTATTACTTGCCACGTATTAGATTTTCTGCATAAAAAAAATCATTAAATGAAATTATATGATAAACCTAATTTATTTCTAATTTATAAGCACTAAATTATATTTTAGTGAATAATATTATGAAAATAATACTTAAAATTCTTATAATTTCAGTTCAGATCCTTAAAATGTTCATTTCAAGAAAAATGAAGGATTTCATAAAGATTGGTAAAGTGAAGATAATTTGGGCAAGAAATAAGGATAATTATGATTGACATGAGATAGGCACAACTATGTTAGTCAGTCGTGTCATTTAAATATGTCAAGAAGGTGCAAAAGGAGCTAAAATAGGAAACAAGAGCGACACAACTGAGAGAAACGGCCATGCTTTAGTCATGTACTACTCAAGATTAAGGAAAGAAAAGGCAACTTGGGATATTTTTGGAAAGTCTTGAAGATTTCAACTCCCTCGTTTGAGAAGAATAATTATGTGCATATCTTGAAGATTTGCTTTCCTATTTTGAGGATTTCACTTGCAAATGAAAAAAGATTTGAACTATCCTATTTTTTGAACTTCAATCTTCCTATTTTAGAAAAGAAAACTTACTATTTTGAAACTTGAAGGACCTCTACATAAGGAGAATAACCCTTAGACAACTGTATCACGAAATTTGCATTTTTACTCCATATTTTAGATAGCAAGTCAAGTTGTGTGATTCAATCAAGTTGTAAAACAAGGGGGTCAATATTTGACCTTATATTCTTTTCTACTCCATGTGTTCTTATTATTTCTCCCATGGATGAGTAATTTTCTTATTTAGATTTTAATGAACCCCAAGTTGTTTATGTGATTTATACTTATTGTTTTCAATATATTGTTGATCTCTTGAATTCAATTGTATTGTTTTACTTCTTTTATCTTGAATTAATAGTCTAGAATGTTGATTCGTGAATTGATTTCACTTAAAGTAATTGAAGAATTGTTTTTGTGAACAAATCCATGCAATTGAAGTGAGTTGCATGAAATCCAAGTAATAGGGTGACATAAATCTTTAGGATCTTGGTTGAAATTGAAATCGTTAAAGCTATGTTATAAAATTTAACTAGAAAGAAATGTCGATTAATTGACCTAAGATTAGAATTCAATAATATTAAAAGAGATATTAAATAGCCTTAGAAATTTCTAATGTTCAAGAATGTCAACAATAGAATTGGAATTATGCTTAACATAATAAAAAAAAAAAATACTTAATGGGGATTTGAAGTCTAAACGTTTTTTTCAATTTGGTTAATCTTTAGAATATTTGACTTGTGACTCATTGTTGCTAGTACTTAGTTAATATATTAATTCACTTGATTTTGCTAGTTAAGCAAAAGGAGAATGGAGAATATTATTACTAATCAGTCATCGATCCTTGTGAGAATGGTTCTCGTGATTAATTCATGTATTATAAGAATCAATAGGTTCACTTCTCTCTAGCACTCATAGTTTGGAATTGAGCATGGATTTCAACATGTTATTAATCATATTATGATTGGTATCACTATAATTGCTAAATATCAAAAGCTTAAAGTAGAATTTTAGATTAAACATGCCCATTACCTTTACTTGATAAAATATTGGAGAGCATTTCTAAGATTTTGCCTTATTGTCATTATGCATTTAACGCAAAGTAAATTCTTCATATGTAGTGAGTGAGATGTTCCCTAAGATGGTTTACTTTATTCCAAGATTAATGTGAGCATTGTCACTAAGTTGTTTTTAAAGGAGATTGTAAGTTACATAGTGTAATTATTATTTATTAGACTTGGATTGGACTCAATGGGTCCCCCTTCGTGCAAGTACACGAATAGTTTGCATAAATAATAAACGTTAGCTTTGTGGCACCTAGTGTAGCCAGTCCAATTCTTAAGTCAATAAAAGATATCAAGTAGTGGAGAACATAGCATCGGCCCTTAAAGGGTAAAAAGAAACTGAATTGTTCTAATTTTCATACCAAGAAAGAGTTTAATTGGAGAATTTTGGAATAAGTAAAGAGAGAAAGTATATAAAGAAGACCTATCCGAATGTTTCCTCAAGAGTTGAGGGAGAATTCCCTACCCCTACCATTTCTTTGGGATCAGAGGCCTTTATCGTGACTAAGCTGTCCATCTTGGGAAGGAAAGCACTAACTTATCTCCTCTAAGGCTAGTTATAGTTGCCACTTGTTTAAAATAGACGATGACCTTATCTTTTAGGTTGACTACTTAATCTTGAAATTCCCTTTCATGGAGGATCTTTGTTGGCTACATCCTTAAGACTTATGGTACCACACTTAAGCCTCAAGGCCTAGTCAAAAAATAACCATCAACACATGGCATCACAAAGTCCTTTGATTTCAATTTAGAAAGCAAGTTTCAGTTTAGTTGTTGTGGGTCTCATGGTAAATCTTTGATTTACAACACATCCAGAAAAAAAAGGAAGAAAAATTTAACCTATCAAAAAAATGGTTAGCAATATGATTAGAAGCTATTGTAGAGATCATCATGATTTGAAGGATACTACATTATCATAAGCTATGTTTACATATAAAATTGTGTTTGTAGCTTGGCAAGATGATGTCCATTCTTAGTTTCCCTCAATATGCATTAGATTTGACTAAGCATCCAAGGAAATTAGAATTAAACAATATAGTCACTAAAGAAGTTTGTTAGGGAACAAAAAATAGTTTTGTTCCCCATATGTCCTCAAGTTATGTGCATTTGAAGCATCAAAGATTTATTATAATAGCAAATTATAACAAAGTAAGTGTGGGGGTAAGTTTTACTAGTGGAATCTGAGCTTTTTTTATTTAATAGAATTATACCTAAATCAAATTTTGTCCCATAAATCTCATCTAAAATTTTTAAAGTTTACATCGACTATACCTATGGCTGGAATATGACCAATTCTCTGGTAAGAAGTTCACCTGGAAAAGAATCCGTCTTTACCCCTACCCCACTGCCCCAATCCCCTCTCCCCTCTCCTCCTCCTCTTCCCCTCCCCACCACAAACACCCCCCACACACACCCCCCCCCCCTACAAACACCTCCATTTGCTACTACTGTTGCATCTTCTTCTTTTCCTTCTTTGCACAACCCTCATATAAAAAAAGGGAGATTAATGACAAAAATGGTATCTGAACTTTCGCAAAATATTCAATCAGGTAATGAAAGTTTCATTTTGAACAACTTGGTACTAGAATAAAGATTTCGTAGACCTTTTTTTTTCATACATGAAGCTTTGTTTTGACAATTGTGGTACTTAAACAAAGTTTTCACATGCTTTTTTTATACCTAAAGTTTAATCATGTATGAAAAAAGTTCATGAAAACTTTGTTTAGGGTTTCAAATTAGTAAATTAATCTTTTTCCCGAAGTAGACTCGTCTTTCTCATACAATAATCTTCTTCTTCCCACAACCATGATTGGTACCACGAAGCTGCATATTGCTATCTAAAACTCACCAAGCCACATGACATCCAATGAGTCAACTCAATTACAGCCATTGAGTCATCAAACTCGTGAAACCCATCCTCACCATCAACACAACGGCACCAGAAACGAACCCATTGGCTATCTCCTCGAGCCCACCATCCTATTCACAACAGTCTTCTTCACATATGTCCATGTCCACTGAGTCACATAAAACAAAACTCACAACACACATCTCTATCACCACAACTCATCGAGTTAAGTCGATATTGCACCTCATAACATTGACAAGAGCTTGTACCCAAACCATCCATAGCTGTGTAACCTCTATATCCAAGCACCTACATAGAACACACACTAGCTATGCAACCTACATATTGGGTTTGTGGGATTTTGGAATTTTTTTTTTATTTGGGTGTTGTTTTTTAAGAGAGATTCTCTTTTGTGGCAGGTGATCGTTGAAGAATTGGCTGAATTCCAGTCACGAGTATGGTCGGTGCAAACTTTAAAAAGTTTGATTGTCTTTATAAGGTAAAATTTTGTTTAAATATAATTATGTTAAACATAAAAAGTTTATAAACCACCAATGTGTGGTGATACTTCAATGTTGTGGATATGCTAGAAACTAACTTTAAAGATTTTAGCTCAGTGCTGTGGACATCTCCATAGGTTTCACGGTGGTCCATTGTCCTCGTATCTAAATCAGATACATTAACTTGTCACAAATAACGGGCAGCCTTTCTGATCCAATTAGCCGACTAATGGTGGCCAAGCAGTCAACTGCCCACACAGCCATCGACGGCCACAGAAAGCAGTCGAGAGTCCTTGTCCTAGGGTAGGCTATCGGTAGTTATATTTACTTATTTAATTATCAATTTTCATAGTTATATCCACATTTTTTTGGGTGACAAAAACTAGCCCTAAATGCTAGGTTTTCCTTCATTGGGGTATTTAAGTAATTTGCACCTTCTCTAGAAGAATCTTTTACTCTACGATTCATAATACACGGATGGCGACATCCATCTCTCAACCAAGAAGTTCTGATTTTTAAAGGAATTTCCTTTAAATGTTTTATTGTGCACTAAAAAAAAGTGACATTTGATCATGATGCAACGTGTGGAATATGCGATTTCATATACAGAATTTATCCGATAAGGGGGCCCTCCTTGTTTAATTAAGGATTTGGATGCCTTCTTTGATTTTAATGTGGCCGACTCGATGGGAAATCCAGCAATTATGCTGCCTCTAGTTTAGAGTAGTTAAAAAAAAGACAATATTCAAACGTACCACCTATCCCATTAAATATCTAGAAAACACTGATATTGATTTGATAAATGGTGATAATAAATAAATTTTAAAAATTAGTAAAATGTAAAAACTTTTTAAGAAATTCTTTGTATACATGTTAAAACTTTACTATATCTGAGTTATTAGTCAATTTTTGTAATTATTAAAACCTTTCTCTTGATCTAGGCCATGCTTTTAAATTTTTGCATGGGAGTAGATCCAGGTTCCTCTATTTAAAAATTACTTCAATCAACTCATCCACTGCTTCTATTGGAAGAGAAATTGAAAAAAAAAAAAATGAAATAGCGTATTATTGAAAATATATTCTCTCATTTTTATTCGCTTAATCGATTTATGATAAAATCAACCATACGAACTAAATTTTTAATTCGTTCATATTAAGTTTTGTATGTGTTCAAACCTTATGAACTCGAATATTACTATATTTCTTTCTGGCATTGGAAAAACACTTATGATGATCCAATGGGGCTGGTCCGACAAGCTTATTTGTATGAAACCAATTATAAATCTTTTTAGGTATTAAGAGTTTAAACTCTTACTAAAATTTTGAATATTAAATCTCATAACTCGGATTTATTATGTGTCATCATATAGGTTAAAGCTCTTAGAACCATGTTGACATGTCTTAATATAGCGATGAAAAACACCAATATGACTAATTTGATAAAGAAAACTAGAGGGTTAAACCTAAACTATAGGTTTTAAAACTCAACAATGACTTAGGTTTGACTTTTCTGTTTGGGTGATAAAGCCAAAGGATCAATATAATGAAATAGGGATGAATAAGAAAGGTTTGATATGGTGAGTTTAGAGTAGAGATCGTTGGGTCAAACTGACCTATTCACTCAACATTTTTCAAAGAGGCTCGAGCTCATAGAGAGGCCTCCTATGGGATAGAGAACTCACATAATAGTCCATCAATAAGGGTGCCCATCCCACCTGTTAATCATCAATACAATTTGACAAACATCATATAGAGCCAAGCTCTATAAATACCAAGAATTCCTCATTTGGTCTTTCGAAAATTGAAAGAAAACATATCTATAAGTACTTTCACAAAAGATTAAGCAAAACTCGAAATGAAGAGAACACCGTCTCCCTTCAAGAATAGAGGAGTTGATGCTATATAACCCATTCACCTATTACTAACACATTTGAACTCCTCATGACTATCTACTTCTTCTACTTTCTCTCACTCTTAGTCATTACTTGCATGGCTTCTATATTGCTTCTTTAAGGTTAATATAGTGCAAGATGCACACTACATACACGTGTGGCTACTACAAGAGATATAACTGTATTAAATTTAAATTAAAAATTTGAAATATAAAAGGCTTAGTTTAATTTTGACGAAAACAAAGAGAATTTTAAGTTGTTTTCCATGATTAATTCAATTAACATACTATGAGATATTGAATATTAACATTAGTACGTACCTAAGTATGTACATCATTACAAAAGTTTGAAAAGTGGAATATTTTCTAAGAAAGTTCTTCCAAGTGCATTTACATTTACATTTCTTACTTTTTCCAAATTTTCTCTGCCAAAAACATTTCAATTATTACATTCTCAATGTACTGCTAAACACAGTCTCAATTAATATCATAACAACATCAAGGAATTATTCTTTTGCTCTTTTCGCACATTTTACTGGAGGCATTATTGGTCAAGTACAATCATTGAGAGCAGCTTCAGATATAATTCTCTCAAGCAACAATTTTATTGGTGCACCTAACTGGAGTTGGAGATACGTCAAGGATAAGGATGAGCTACGAAATAATAACTTTGTGGATAATCGAAGCAAAACATGCATGAATTGTGGTTTGAGTTTTCTGTGCATTATTAGAAAAACAATCCTCTTTGTTCTTAATCAAATGCTGATGATGTCTCCACTAATAAAGCGACCCTCACGATGTCTTTTTTTTCTTTAAAGATGTCTATATTTGTACGAAAGATAGAGGATTTAAAAGGTTTTTTTTTTTTTTTTTTTAAAACATAAAAAGAATTAGTTTAGTTTCAATATTAACATCTAGCACTTAAACGAGCCATTTAAATATTAATCATATAATTAAATTTTCGTGCAAATTCAAAGTATTTCTAATATATTTATCCCAAAGGAAAATTGGAAAATGCTTCATGAGATTGTGATGTGATTTGTTACTTCTATTTGAGAAGAAAAGTATAAAATTTTCAAAATCATTAATGACATATATATCTATATATACACTTCTGTTGCTGAAAACGCAATAAAATGAGTTGATGCATTTCACAAAGATAAAATTTTCTTTTTATGATGTCTAACATAAATAACCGTATGCGTCGGGTACTTTTTTTTAATCCATCTTATAAATAAATAAACAAATACACTTTCGCCAAGCTGTCCTTTAGAATATTTGTTAAGTATACTTTAAAAAAAAAAAAAAAAAAAGGAGACCCAGCTGAAAGGAGAAGGAGAAGGAGATAAGGAAAAAATTAATGTTTTATTATCAATAATACAAATAAACATAACTTTAAATTATAAATAATTTAGTTTATATAAATTTCTCCTAAAAGCAAAATTTATTCATGTGGGACTATTTTTTGTATTATAATTTTTTTGTTATCCTCTAGAGTATTTCGTAATCTCATATTACTAATTATAATTGATATTAGTTGTGTGTATATACAAATAAATACACATTCTAAAAAAATTTAAAATTTTTGACTAAATAATTTAATACTTTTAGACTCGATAATTAATTACTTTGAGTTTAAAATTTATTTTATTAAAATATAAAATTTATTTTTTTACTTAAGAAAAAGACGGTTTCGCGGTTCCAAAACCAAAACTGGGAACCGCTGGTTCGGATTCTGGTTCTTTATTTTCAAGATTCGAAACTAGCGGTTCTGGTTCCGATTCGATTCGATTATGGAACCGTGACGATGTCTAGGCATAATAGGTTTGAACTAAAAGAAAAATAAATACAGAAATATCGGGAAAAAAAAAAACAGAAGGAGAAGATTATGGAAGGCAAAGAAGAAAACAGACAAGCAAAATTGCAAAAGGAAAACAGGAATTTTAAATGTAGCAACACTGTTTTGGATACTGTGCTACCACTTCTCCACATGTATATGCTTGTGTGCCGGAATAAGCAACCTTGTATAGAATCGCAAACAATGCTTTTTTTACTTAGAGGACATTTGTTAATATAACCACGTTAAAAAAAGCAGATAAAGAATTAATTAATCCGATCCATGCAATCAATAAGCACTTCAGGTAATAACATCTTTGAGTGGATCATAGGTATACCAATTAAATTATGGTTAGCGGTTTCCAATTAAAGATAGTAAATTATTATCATTATTATTATTTATTTTTTGGCGGGGTAGATTATTATCATTATTTAATTTATTGAGAAAAATAAATGAAATCAGTCTATTACGACGGTGATTTTTTTCTTATGAAATTGTCTTATTGACAATCTCAATTAGTGAGTTCTATTGACATTTTCCAAGCATCTTTTCTTCAGTTGCCTGAAAATATATGGCCAATAATCGCATAAAAAGAGTGGCCAAATGGCTAAAAATGATGGGATGAAGAATAAGGGTATCTTGCCTGTAAAGATCCATTGGCAAGGTGCAATGGTCGTAATACTTGATGGAACACATCAATGAATTTATCTGACAGGGAGGAGTCTTAAAAATTATATATTATTGGCAAAGTATGTGGGCCAGTAAATGCTCATTGGTGTTGTTAACGGGAAAAGAAGAAAAATAACCAAGCCGGTAAAGTTTTTCTTTTTCTTACTTCAGGCTAACAAAGTTGAAAAATATTTTTTTATTATGCATGTTTTCACATAACACAAAACTCCTATAAATAAGCTTGAATTCTTTCATTGTAAATCATCCCAAAATCATCTCATCTCTCTTGTAAGGAAGAAAGAGAATTTATAGAGAGAGTTGTGAGTTGAGTTTCTTCTAATATAGAAGAGGAAAAAACTAGAGAGTCATGTACTTTTCTCTAGTTTCCAAGAGAGGATTTTAATTGTTTCTCCTTGTGATATAGAGAGGTTATAATTCTTAATTATTTCTCATAGTGAGGTTCTTCTACCTAAGGTTTTTACCCTGATTTATTTTGGGGCTTTCCACGTTAAAATATGTGTGTCCATTTTCTTTTATCTTCATTATTTCAAATTAAATAGTCGTAACCCTGCTCTATCCGATCCTTATGTTTACAACAAATGATATCAGAGCCCAACTTGGGTGAATACATACTTATTGTATGTTTTGTGGTTGCCACTATGAGTGGATCCTCCACATCAGAGAATAAGTTAGATTATTATTCACCCTTGATATGTATTGAGCACTATTCATATATACTATCATCATTTTCGTGAAATAGTGGGAGCTATTTTCTTAAGCTCAAAAGATAGTAATAGAAGCAATGGTAGCAAAATTTGAGATTGAAAAATTTAATGGGAGTAACTTCTCATTATGGATATTAAAGATGAAGGCAATCTTATGTAAAGATAATTGCCTAGCGGCTATCAATGAAAGGTTGGTAGACTTCACAGATGATGCTAAGTGGAAAGAAATAAGTGGAAATGCTATTTGCCAATCTTCATCTCGCATTAGCAGATGGAGTGTTATCAAGCACAGAGAAGAATAAGAAGATGGCCAAGGAAATTTGGGATCATCTCACCAAATTATATAAGGCCAAAATCACTTGACAACAAATTTTCCTAAAGAGGAAACTCTATACTCTTTGGATTCCAAAATCCACTTCAGTGATAAAGCACATCAACACTTTTAACACTTGGTTGGTTCATTGAGTTAAAAATATTTTTTCAAGAACATAAAGTTGAAGTTTTAAAAAATTTATAAAACTAATAGGTTCTATTCAATTTTGGAAGCAACTACCAATATTAGGCAAGTGCACCTATCGAAATAGCATAGAAAATATTAGGCCATATTCTAGGAGATCGCTGGCATCTACCTTACTTACATTTTATCTATTATGTAGCCAAATAAAATTTAGAAGATCATAACGAAAATAAAATCTATTCTATGGTTAATGAAAATGTACAAATGTTTTCAAAGCAAAATTAAAGATGGGTTTGTAAAAATGCAAGATGAGAGCCTAGGGATTTGCTCCACCAATTCCTTATCATATAATTTCTTGACAAACTTAGACAGAGAGTTGTTTGCTGGTATATTTACATTGTCGGATTTATTAGAGTAAGTTAAAGCCTCTATAAAGGTCAATAACTCTAGATTTAGACTAGACAATCAAAATCTCTTCATAAGTTATCAACGGTTTAGATTCGCATAAAACTTAAGAATCCTTTGTTTCAAAACCAACCTAATGAACTTCAAAATCAAGTGACAGAAAGTTTGACCATCCCTCTCTCAAGGAAATTATGAGCAACTCCATTAGTAGCTCATATCTATTGAAAAGACTGATCTCTCAATCTATTTAGTTGAAATTAAGCATGAATCTAAAATATGAACCACCCATTTACACTCACGAAAATAAATTCAAGCTACTAATTACAAATACCCAGTCAATGTTTACTCGAAAGCGCATTTGAAATCACATGAATCAGGATTTAGATTCACAAACTCTAAGCTTTAGGAGATTTTTCTCCATGGATGCATACATTAAGCATGAATTCTGAAGAAATAAAATAGAATTAACAAAGAATATTACAAATTAAGTT
This sequence comes from Combretum micranthum, assembly GCA_024138025.1. Taxonomy (NCBI): domain Eukaryota; kingdom Viridiplantae; phylum Streptophyta; class Magnoliopsida; order Myrtales; family Combretaceae; genus Combretum; species Combretum micranthum. The sequence goes on along the minus strand of JAMXBD010000012.1, from coordinate 374,868 downwards.
CAAAGTCTTACAAAAATACAAACAATGGGTTAAAATGATTTTACTCAGAAAACTTGAGATTTCTCAACAAGAAAAAACAATTCTTTTGCTCAAGAATTCTCTCTCTACACTACGTTAGGAAGTTGTTACATATACTACATGTTTTTTTGTCGTATGCCTGTGCATGTTTATCTATAGGTTGGGGGCACATAAATTATGATGATTTTATTTGCCAATATAGTAAATTCTTTGTAACAGAATTCATTCTTTATTTCATGCACGCATCATAAATGCCAACTCATAAGGTCACTTTTCTTAGAGTAAGTCAAGCACTCGAATGTTGCTTGAAAGTCAAGGCTCTACCTAAGCTATGACATTCTCATGAAAATGAGCTCGAATCTTTGTCCAAATTCAATCGTAAGGTAAATTGAGATCATCAAGGGATCGAAGTTGGCACTCAATCCAAGCTTTACTTTTCTTCTTGAAGTGTGATTTTTGTCTAGCTTCAGTTGCGGGTTAGATTTAAGGCTTGGCATTGTGGCATGACAGAAGCTCTTTCATAAATTTCAGGGCTCAATCACCTCAAAACAGGCATTGAGGGTCATGTCGAAGGCTCAATGTAGGGCGCAATAGACTATCTTGCCTCATTTTGACTTATTGTTTTGGCTTCGACAGGCACTTTTACAGGCCCCAATTAGTTCTATCTGCACAATTGCTGTTGTTTTGCTATAATCTATTTCAAATCACTTCGTTTATACTTCTTTTGATACTAAGAGTTGAAAAATAATATTTACACGATAAAAGCATTAGATTTGTAGGAATTTACCTAAAAATGCATCAAATTAAGCCTAAATTCCTATGAATAGAATATAGTAAAATAGACTTATCAACACTCTATTTTCTCAACCCACAACATTAAGTTATAAAATAGAGTCAAGTGAGCGTGTTGAACTTCTACTTTAAAGTCTACCTAATTCATATGGTCAACTCATCATCAACTTAACAAACAACATCTTTACGGATTGTCTAGTCTTCAATGACATTGCAACTACTATCCTTGAAGAAGAAAGTTATTGCAAGAATAAAGAAGACAGACAAACAAGCTCACAATAAGTATAAGCATTGTCTGTGACAAGGGGAAGATCAATGGAACATGGCTCAAGTGAGAGCTAAAATCTTGGTAGATCAAAATCAAGAAGCAAAAAGATCTTTAAGTGCCACAACTGTGGCAAGAAGGGTCACCTAAAGGAGGATTGTTGGAATTTAAAGAAAAATGTCAATCCTCAAGGAAATGTTGTGAGTACTTCAGATAGTTTGAATGCTTTATGTTGTGAAGCAGTAGTCACAACAAAAAGCAAAAAGAGGTTTACAGATGTGTGGCTTTTTTATTCAAGAGCTATTTTTCACATGACCTCTAGAAGAGAATGGTTCCATGATTATGAACCTATCTTAAGAGGATCTATACATTACTGTAATGATCATGCTTTAAAGAGTGTCGCCATTGGATCCATTAAATTGAAGGTATAGGATGTTATAATACACACTATTCAAGAAGTGCGACATGTGGAGGGCTTGAAGAAGAACTTGTCATCTTTATGAAAATTACATGATCTTAGTTGCAAGAGTGAAGTTGAGAAGAAAATCGTGAAAATAATAAGAGGAGTGCTTGTACTTATGAAAGAAAAAAAGATAGCTATAAATTTGTACATGTTAAAGGGAGAGACTCTACAAGAAGAAGAAACATCTGCTGCAAGTGAAACATTAATGATGATATGGCGTCGGAAACTTGGACACATATCCAAACAAGGAATGAAAGTTCTTGTTGAGAAAAATCTACTTCTAGGGCTCACCAAGGTTTCATTACCATCTTATGAGCATTGTTTCATTAGGAAGGTTTTAAAGTTTAACACATCAAATTTTAAAAGTAAGACCACTCTAGAATTAGTTCACTCTGATGTTTGGCAAGCATCAGTAATATCCATAGGAAGAGAAAGTATTTTATATCCTTCATTGATGATTACTCTGGGAGATGTTAGGTATATCCTATCAAGAGGAAAGCAAATGTGTTTTCATGGGTTAAACTTGAATCTGGAAATAAGATCAAGTGTTTGAGAATAGATAATGGAAGAGAGTACTGGCAATGAATTTAATAAATTATGCCAACAATAAGGCATCAAAAGATAGTTCACCACAGCATACACTACTCAACAAAATGGATTAACAAAGTAGATGAACAAGACTATGTTAGAAAGAACATGAGCAATGTTGAGAACTGCTAGCCTTAATAAGACATTTTGCATAGAAGTAATTTATACTGCTTATTATGTGGTAAATTGGATCCCATCAACAACAATTGAGTTGAAGAAACCGATGGTGGTAAACCGATTGATTATACAAACCTCTATATATTTGGAAGTCTAGCTTATGTGATGTAGAATGCGTAAGAAACTACAAAATTGGATTAAAAAATCCAGAAAATGCTTGTTCTTAGGGTATGTTAATGGAGTAAAGGGGTCTCGTTTGTGGGATCCCGCTACCCATAAGGTTATAGTTAGTAAAGATGTTATCTTTGCAGAAGAAAAGTTGCAAAGACAATGACACTCTCAATGAAAATTCAAAGACTACAAGCCTATAAGTGGAGAAGTAGTTTAAGCAAATTAATTCTTCTAAAGCAACACCAGAGCATGAAGACTAAGGAGCACGTAGTCCTGAAGCTCTAATAATGTGGAAATCAAACCACACAAGGAAAGCACCAAGTTGGAATTTTGATTATGTTATCGGGAGTAACATTGCATACTATCTTCTAACCGAGAATGGAGAGCCGTCAACTCGCTAAGACATAATGAATAGTTTAGGTTCATCCCAATGGATGATAGTAATGCAAGAAGATATTAAAGCTATTCATTCTAACAAAACTTGGGAACACGTGTCCCTACCAAAGGGAAGAAAACCCATTGGGAATAAATGGGCATACAAGATCAAAAGAAATGGTAAAGATCAAGTGCAGCAATATCATGCTAGACTGGTAGTAAAAGGATATACTCAGAAAGAAGGCATTGACTTCAATGAAATATTCTCCCTTGTGGTTCGACTTACAATAGTTCGAGTAGTCCTAACAATAAGTGTTGCATTTAACTTACATCTAGAGCAGCTAGATGTGAAAACAACTTTTCTTCATAGAGATCTTGAAGAACAAATCTACATGCTCCAACCAGAAGGTTTTGAAGAAAAAGGAAAAGAGAACTTAGTTTGCAAGTTGAACAAATCTCTATACGGTCTTAAATAGTCTCCAAGATCTTGGTACAAGAGATTTGATTCCTTCGTTATGAGCCTTAGATACAACGGACTCAATGCAAACCCTTGTGCATATTTCAAGAGGTTTGGTGAAAGCGATTTCATTATTTTGCTGTTGTATGTAGACGATATGTTGGTTGCAAGCCCCAACAAAGTTGTATTAAGGAATTAAAGGCTCAGCTAGCTAGGGAATTCAAAATGAAAGACTTGGGACTAACAAACAAGATTATAGGGATGGAAATTTACCGATACATAAATAATAGGAAGGTTTAGCTCTCTCAAAAGAACTATTTAAAGGTCTTGCAATGATTCAACATGCAAGATAGTAAGGCAATTTTTACCCCACTTCCTGTTAATTTCAAGTTTTCTTCCGGCATAAGTCCTCTCAACACATAAGAGAGGATAGAAATGTCTCGAGTACCATATGCATTAGTAGTGAGTAGCTTCATGTTTGCTATGACATGTACAAGACCAGACAATGCACATGCAGTCGAAGTAGTAAGTCGATACATGGTAAATCCTGGTAGAGACCATTGGAGTGCTATGAGGAGGATCTTAAGATATATTAAAGGGGCCTCAAATGTTGCATTATGTTATGGAGGATCAAATTTCATTATCAGGGGATATGTTGATTCATATTTTGTTGGTGATCTTGATAAAAGCAAATTTACTACAAGATAGGGTAAATTACACTAAAAGATCCTAATATTTGGGGTAAGTTCATTTAAGGTCTTAATGTTTTGAAAAGTTCAAAAGAGGTCCTAAAGTTTGGAAAAGTGTCTTATAGGTTTTAATTAAATATTCCTTCTATTGATACATGTCAATGGAGATCTTAGAAGAAGGGTTTTCTGAGTTTTAATTAAATATCTCTCTTGTTACATATGTCAATAGAGATCTCAATTGACCCACTTCTCCAAATGTCGGGACCTCTTTATAAACCACTCAAAAACATTTAAGACCACATTGACTCACTTCTTCAAACGTTGGACATCTTTTAAACTTTTCAAAACACTATGACCTCAAACAAACTTACCCCTAAATATTGGGACTTTCTAGTGCAATTTACTCCTACGGGATATGTGTTTGCACTTGCTATCGGAGTTATAAGTTAGATCTTAAAATTGCAGTCAGTTATGGCTACATCAACAACATAAGCAAAATATGTAGCAACAACATAAGCCAGTAAAGAAGCAATATGACTGAAAATGGTATTAGAGGAACATAAGCACATACAAGAGAAAATTTCTCAATTCTGTGATAGCTAGAGTGCCTTGCATTTTCTAGGAATCTAGCCTTTTATTCGAAGATGAAACATATCCGAGTATAGTACCATTTTGTTTGTAAGAAAGTGGAAGAAGGAACTGTGGATATGAAGAAGATCCATACCAAGGACAACATAGCTAATTTTATGACAAAGGCAATCAGCGCTGACAAATTTATTCAGCATTGATCCTCTTGTGGCTTGATGGAAACGTAAGCAACATGGAATGGCAAGGTAGAAAGAACGGTGGTGAAGATATGATTAATCCTCAATTAAATCTTCAAATGGGAGAATGTCAAAGTATGTGGGCCAATTAATGCTCATTGATATTGTTAACGGGAAAAGAAGAAAAATTATTGAGCCAACAAAGTTAAAAAATATGTTTTTACCATGCATTTTTTTCACTATATTCACATCACACAAAACTCTTATAAATAGGCTTGAATTCTTCCATTGTAAATCATCCCAAAATCATCTTATCTCTCTTGTAAGAAAGAAAGAGAATTCATAGACAGAGTTTTGAGTTGAGTTTCTTCATACATAGAAGAAAGAAAAATTAGAGTGTTGTTTATTTTTCTCTTAGTATCCAAGAGAAAATTTTAATTATTTCTCCTAGTAATTCTTAATTATTTCTCATAGTGAAATTCTTTTACCTTACTTGTGGTTTTTACCTTGATTTGTTTAAGGGTTTTCATTGGGGTTTTCACATTAAAATCCGTGTGTCTATTTTCTTTTAACTTCATTATCTCAAATTAAATAGTCATGACCCTACTCTATCTAATCCTTACGTTTATAACACCACCATCATGATCATTATAAAATTAATTTTGATATTTATATATACATTTACTATTTATTCAAAATATAACCTTTTATTTCTAATAAATCTCTTCTCATAAAATAAGGTGTTCTTCCACATCCAAGAAAACATAAAACTTTAGAATAATTAATTTTGAATAAAGAGCAAAGAGACTCCTCAGACTGCTGGATTAATGGATTTTCATTTGATTAAAGAAAAACATCTCTTATAGAGACATCCCAACAATATTGAGTTAAATTAAATTAAATACTTATGTTTTGTTGAATGGCCATGCGGCTATTGGTGGCATTACTAGGAAAAAGGCTTCAATAAGTATTACATGTTACGTATTATATATACTTGGTGAGTAATTACTAAAGATTTTCTCAGCACATACTATATGGATTGTGGTTAGTTTAGAAACTACCCACTACCTCATGTTAAAAATTAATGCATCTTGCACAAATTTGTTTTTCTATTTTGATTGATTTTTTTGTTGAATAAATCAGTTCCTTATTTTAAGAAAGATTTAGTTGATTTAAGGAGATCTATTAGTCATGTTAGATAGGATTTGTTTTGAGTAGTTGCTTATTATTAGGAGTCTTTAGTTATCACTTTTCATATTAAAGTGCTTTGTTACGATGTTTTCATAATTGAAAAAGAGTAATAAAATAGCTTTTTCCTCTAGCATATTTTGCTCCCTTATATACTACTAAATTATTCTTTTAATAGTGGTTTCTTTTTGTTTTATGGTATCAGAGCCATGTTGAGGTACAATTACTCTTTCTTTCTTCTTGTCTGTCAAGTTTCATTTGTCTTGTTGAAGAAGATTGTATGCTATGGATAGATATGGAGTTAACAAATGGAGGAAACTGTTCAAACACACAATATGGTGTTGAGAAACTTATAGGGACAAACTACAAGTACTGGAAGATGTGTGTGAAGGCATATCTCAAAGGTGTCAAGACCTATGGGATTTAGTTGTTGGTGATGACATAGAAATTCTAACAGATATTCTAGAAAATGACAAACTATGAAGAAGACGAAAGATTAAGCGTGGCAAATCTCTTTTTTTCATAAGAACGTCAATTAGCTAAGAGTTCATTGATCATGTTCGTGATATTAGTTCACCGAAACAAGTATAGAAGACGCTTGAGAGGCTATTTGCTAGAAAGAATATAGCAAGGTCACAATTGTTGGAAATTGAGTCGGCAACATTAACACAAGGATGTACGATTATTAGAATATTTTTTGTGAGATAAAAATATATGTGCTGAAATTTTAGAATTAGACATGGATGAGAAGATCAATGAAGCAAGATTACAACAATTTCTTATTTGAGGACTAAAGAAGGAATATACTTCTTTTGGTACCTCCATTCAAGGATGGGCCAATCAACTCTCAATTGAAGAACTAGAAAGTTTGCTTTCTAATCAAGAGGCCCTAGCAAAGTAAATGGTAATGAACTTTGACCCTAAGGCTGCTCTTTTCTCATCGGGAAAGCATCATAATAGGAATGGATTTTTAGGAAACGAAAATAGTGAAAAGGGGTCAAATGCTAGAAAAGCGAACTATGATGGCTCACAAAACAATAACCCTATCAAGTGCTACAGGTGTGGTAAATTTGGGTACATTAAAAGGAATTGTAGAGTCAAGCTTTCTAAAGAAAATTTTGCAAGTGAAAATAAAGGACAAGATCAACTTAATTAGGAGTAACGATTCACTATAAAAGTTGTTGAAGGAATGAATGATGTTAAGTCAACACTAGCCCAAGCTCTTTTCAACCATGAGAGTTGTAAAGAGGAGTGGATCATTGATTCAAGTTGCTCTTATCATATAATTGGAAACGATTCACTACTTTCAAAGTAGCGTCAACATAATGGAGATCGAATAATTGTTACAGCTGATAATCCAACATATTTAATAGCAAAAGAAGGTGCTATAAAAATTGCTGCTAGTGACACAAGTATTGCCAAGCTAAATGATGTCTTTCATGGGCTAGGTTTGAACAGAAATATAGTTTCGGTTTCTGAAATTAAATATTCTAGAAAATTTGTTTTTTTTTGGTCCAGATAATGTTAAAGTTCTTGATAATGTGAAAAATATAGCAGCTGATGTTGTTATCGCTGGCAAGAAGAAAGACTCCTTGTTTGTCATGTCAGCAAGTGAAGCTTATGTGAAAAAGACAAGCCAAACTAATAGAGCACAATTTAGTATGCTCGGTTGGGTTACTTTAGCTATAAACCATTTCAACAAATTTCTTCAAAGAAATTGGTGGATGGCATACCAGTCTTACAAAATGTTTGTAAAGATGTGAATTGTCAAGGTTGTCAATTTGGCAATTCACATTGTCTTCCTTTAATGATGTCAAGTCGCAAATCTACTATGTTTGAGTTGGTTTATACGGATTTGATAGGATAAGAAAAAAAATCAAGTTACCGTAAAAGTCACTATGTCATGGTGTTGGTAGATGACTTCTTATACCTAGTTGAAATTTTTAAAGGAGAAGTTGAGTTCAAAAATGTTGTGGAGAAGGAATTTGGGAAGATTAAATGTTTAGAAGTGACAACGATGGAGAATACAAGTATAATGATTTTTTCTATTATTATGACTAACATGGTCTTTCAAGGTGGATGACATGTCCAAATATTCCCCAGTAGAATGGCATCTTTGAGACAAAATTATCTCATCTTATCTCAATGAGTCTATCATGGCTACATGATAAAAATCTCCTTAGAGAGCCTTAGATTAAAGCTTTCTAACGTGCATGCTACGTAATAAATCTCTTACCTCCATAGCCAGATAAAAAGAAATCTCCTTTTAAGCTTTTATATGGTGTAAAGCCAAACGTAAGTCACTTTTGGGTATGTGGTTCAATTTTCTATGCTTACGTTTCAAAATTTGACCGAACTAAGCTTGACCCAAAAGCAAAGAAGTGTGTTTTTTTTTTTTTTTTAGCTATGATTCATACAGGAAAGGATGGATGTATATGGATCCTAAAACAATGAAGTTAACCATTTCCAGGGATATGGTATTCGATGAAGTCTCATCTTATTATTCTAAAGAAAAAGCTTCTGTTCAAGAAGTCACTCTTCATGATGATCAAGAGGATATACAAATGTGTCCCAAAAACCACATGGAGGCATCAAATAATGATGAAGGTCCACCAGATCCAAACATTACAAACTCAGATGGTGGTCAATAGCAAGCTCAAAGAAGGTCCACAAGGGAGATAAGGCAACTAGAATTTCTCAAAGATTATGAAGTGCAGTTGAATCATTGAATTATTACTTCATGTTTCTTTATTTGAATTGTAGAAGATAAACCAGCAGATTATGAAGAAGCCAAAGATTGTCCAAGATGGGAAGTAACCATGAAAGAAGAATTGAAGCCTTAAATAAGAATCAGACATGAGAGTTGGTGCCAAAACCAGAAATGTGTGTACCCATTACTTATAAATGGGTTTACCTTAAAAGGAAGAAAGTAGTGAGATTATAGATAGATGCAAAGCTTGACTTATTGCAGATGGGTTTTCTTAAAGCTATGCATTGAATTATGAGAAAACATTCAATCCAGCTGCAAAAATGATAGCAGTGAGATCCATTTTTACTTTTGTAGCTTATAAAGGTTGCAAAGTATGACAACTTGATGTGAAGAATGCATTTTTATATGGAGAACTAGATTGTGAAGTGTTTATGGAACACCTAAAGGTTTTGTCTCAAAGCAACATCCTTACCATGTCTGTCAATTGAAGAAGGCACTCTGTGGTCTTAAATAAGTACCTTGTGTTTGGTATGGTAAAGTAGCCTAATACTTTATCTATTGTGGATTCTGTCTTTAAGGCAGATTTTACCTTGCTCATTAAATTTGAATCAAATATGCACTTGCTAGTTTTACTTTATGTGGATGATATGATAACTACCGGAGACACTTAAAGTAATATCTCTATGCTAAAAAATAATCTATCCATTCACTTTAAGACAAGAATCTTAGGGAGGTTGGTTGTTTTCTTGGTCTGGAAATTGAAAAATCAGATCAAGGATACTTCATTTCACATAGAAGATATGCAAGGAGGCTCTTGCAATGTTGTGGCATGGAGGAGTCAAAAGAAAAAGCCACTCTAGTTGTAAACCCCGGTTTTCCTAGTGATCAAGTAAACTTCAGAAACCGGAAAACGAAACTCTAAACCGGATTAGTTCAAGCTTTGTGAGAGAAACCTAAAAACCTTAGATCCATCTTTCCTTCGGTTTCATATCAAAAGAACTTTTATAAAATAATTTAATGTGGAATATTATTTTTAAGTGTATTTCAAACCATAGAAAGTTTTAATTTCGAAAAATTTTCTATTCCGGACCTTCCGAGCTTCATTACAGAAAAGCGAGTCTCAGAGCTAGAAACCCGAAAAAATGTTCCGGAATACTCTTTAGAATCGAAATTTTATAAGAATTTCAAAAATATAAGTTTTATAATTTTTCGGGTTATAAAAATTATAGTTATAGCCTTTTTCCCGTATTTTCTTTACTTCTGGTAAAGTAAATATCTTGTCTACTATTTATCACTATTCATAAGTACAACCTACTACACACACAACCCATACCCTAGTCTTACATCCTTACAAACACTCATTATATTTTCTTTTTCAAGAAATTTTTGTCTCTTAAACAAATTATCACATTTAATACATTCTATTACATAAATTACAAATTCAAATAAATTCAACTCTCCCTCTCTCTTTCTCCTATTATGGCCGGCACAAACCCCCCCTTTTTGCCCTCTATTTATTTTATTTTTCTTCTTTTATTATACAAACAAACCCTAATTACACTTAATATAAATAATCCTTAGCTTTCTCTCTCCTTCATTTCATTTCATTTGTTCAAAAAAATCACAAAACCCTATCTATTTTTCTCCCATTGCCATGAGCTCCAACCCCTTCACACACACACACAACAAGTTTCTTTCTTCTTCATTTCTTCACTTAAACCGACTTTAGGTGATGATTCTTAAGCCTCTCTACCATTTAATCTTGTAATGACAAGATTATTCATGTGTATTTTCATCTTAAATCCCCATGAGCATTTGCTAGGGATAAGAAAATACTAATACATGAAGATCAAGCCATCACAAGAGTAGATCTTGAGTTTGATGAGCTTTTGTTGAGATATTATCATGTTCATGCATATAAAAGTAGAGATCTTGCATGAAAATATATGTTCATACTCTTAAACTCCTTTTCATGCATTATAAGTAGTAGATCTAGCACTTAGACACTCATATTATACTTGACATTCATATTCATATAGATATTTTGCGTTTTCATGCATTAATGCTCATAAAGACTTTATCTTGTATATATAAATGTTGTAGTTAGTAGATCTTTATGTAGATAAGACAAAGAACTTAGAAAGGAAAAGTTTTTGTTAGAAATGTTTAAAAGAAAATTCGTATGACTTCAAAGCTATATTTTGAAAACCCTTATATCAACTTTAAAACTCATGTTTTATGTGAAAAATGAAGGGTATAGGTAATAGGTATCATTAAGTAGTGATTTTTATAAGTTGAAATGAGTTTTGATGAGATTAATGTGCAAAATAAGAAGTAGAATCAAGATGAAAAAATTTTGAGTTAGTAATCAACTTGTAAAATTCGTAATTTTGGATGATGCCTATGAAAATACCTATTATCCAAGCTCAAAATAAAAGTTTTATGTATTAAATGAAGTCCTTAGGTAGTAGGTATAGTAAAGTCTTAAATTTTAATACATTAAGCAAGTTTTTCCCAAAGGAATCATTGAAAAAGTGGATTTCTAAAAATTCGGATTTTTGGGTAAATCCTATTTGAAAACATATTTGCAAAGTACAAAATGCAAATTTTTATATGAAAATAAAGGTCTTAGGTAGTGTATGTTATGAAGAATCAATTTTAACTGAGATAACTAGAAATTCCTAAGAATGAATTCCAAAACAAAAGTGTGTTGTCAAAGTTGAAAAACTAGATTTTCATAGTAGTTGTTATTGTGGTCTTGTAAAATAAAAGTTATAAAATTTTCTTCTAGCAAAAATCATCAAGATGTTATAAAATTTTCTTCTAGCAAAAATCATCAAGATCATGCATACATTAAACTCATCACATGTCATCCATGTTAGGAAATCATTTATATTTTATGTATACTTGATTTATCAAATAGATACATTACAAGACTTTACAAAACTATTTTTCGAAATGGAGATCATTACTGATCAGATCTGACCCCTCTGTTTCATGACCTAAATATTTTCAAAACTTAAAAATAATACTATAATTAGATAGATCTTTCGAAGTAGATAGAAATCGATATATAATTTGCGAAATTCTGAGTTAAAATGACCAAGTTATGACCGTTTTAAGTTGGGATTTCCGCAAATAGCGAGAATTACGATTTTGATTAGTTTTGATATATAATTTGCATTAGTTAAGTGATGAAATACTTATTAGGGCATTTCTTCCTTGTTAGGTGATCCCGAAACCGACGAATCCTTACCACCCGACTACTACTACTAAAAGACCGGCGAACCATAGCCGATTGAGTATCACTTCCGATTTCAATTATTGCTTGTGATTGTAATGATAGTTGCACTAGATACTTGTCAAAGATAAAATGAATATGCATGATGGGGTTGAACGGGAATTATATATGTTTGATGTTGTTGTGAGGACTTGAATTTAAAGAATATCAAAACGGGTGATTAATCGTTGCTTGTATAAATGAATTACGATTAATTGTCTGTGGATATTGATTGGTCACTTAAAAGAATTGGCATAATTGATTATTTGGAATTGGAGATGAATTTGAACTCATTCATATCATGATGGAGATTGAGCATTAGCATTGTTGGTTTCCCATGATCCTAAACGGTGTAAAAGTTGGTTAATCGTGATCCATAAAACAAATTATTGAGTTGGTTAATCATGATCCATAAAACGAATTATAAGTTGGTTGATCGTGAGCCTAAACGGTGTCGTACCGCAGGATTTGTTAATCTGCTAACCGGGATGGAGGGCGCAAGTCCATCCACATATGATTTCCGACTGGTCATATGTTTGATGCATTCACGTGTTTGATGCATATCATTTGTCTGATTTATTACTTGTTTGATTGATATGTTATAATTGTGATCATGGAAGTTTTCACTCACTAAGCTAATATAGCTTACGCCCCTATAGTTTCTATCTATTGCAGCATGAGTTTATATGGCTTAGACTGAGACAGGCTACAGCTCAGGTACAGGAGCTAGGCATTTTCTATAGAAGTTGTATTCAGATTTGTTTAGACTTTCATAGGAAACCAAGAGACTCTGAATGACTGTAATGAACCTTTAAATATTCTTTTGCGAGGGAATGCCCCTTAGAATTTGTAACATATTGGCTATGCGTTTTGATTTATTATCTAATGCTATTGAATACCGAATTAAACTCTTTAACTCCATTGAATAGAGTATTCTATTGTCGTTAAGGGACGCCTTACATCTATACAAGACTCTCAAAGGACTTGGATAGTAATTCGGAGTCTATATGGTATGTGGCGGACTGTTACGTTTAGGATATCCCTATGGGGCGTGACACTAATGGAGTCGCATCTCAAGTTGATGAAAGATGAGGGGAAGCTATTAGAAGATGCTAGAAAATTCAAACAACTTATTGATAGTTTAATTTATTTAACTACCAAAGACTTGAGATTGCTTATTTATTGGTGTAGTTTCTCAGCTCACGCAAAGTCTAAGGAGTTCCCACTTGGAAGCAGCAAAGAGAATTTTATGTTATGTGAAAGGCTCTATTGATTATGGTCTTATGTACAATAGGAGTGAAATGTTCATGTAAAGTAGATTGACTCAGATTGGGCAAGAGATGCAAATGATAGTTGTTCAAGTTCAGGTTACTATTTCAACATTAGTTCAACTGTGATATCCTAGTGCAGTAGGAAGCAATCTATGGTTACTTTATCCAGCATAAAGGATGGGTATATGGCGTAGTAACTATGGTTATACAGGAATGTATGTGGTTGAAGAGATTGATGGCATATATGCTAAGAAAAATTGATTATGTTGTAAACAGTAAATGTGATAGTTAAAGGGCCATTAAGCTTGCAACAAATCCAATTTTCCATGGAAGAGCTGGAGCAGGAAATTGACATGAAGAAAATCTCCACAAATGATCAAGTTGCACACATACTCACCAAGGCATTGGGAAACTCTAAGTTTGAAGAGTTTAGATCTGCACTTGATGTTGTTAATCCTCAGCATGCACTAAGGGGGAGTGTTAAAAAATATTGCATCTTGCTCGAATTTGTTTTTTTTTTTTTAATTGCTTTGTTAGTTGAATAAACGGGCTCCTTATTTTAAATAAGATTTAGTAGATTTAAGGAGATCTATTAGTCATGTTAGATAGGATTTGTTTTGAGTAGCTTCTCATTTTCAAGAGTCCATAGTTATCACTTTGCATATAAGAGTGCTTTGTTACATTATTTTCATAATTCGGAAAAGAGCAATAAAAGAACTTTTCCTCCACCATATTTTGTTCCATTATATACTGCTAAATTATTCTTTTAGAAGTGGTTTCTTTTTGTTTTACCTCATCTATTTGTTAACATATAATTGATAGTTAGCCACTACTTATACATACACATGATATGTATTACATATTCAATATTTCTCCCATTATTAGGTGCTCACTCAATTGTTAGATTATTAGGTTCACAAGGAAATTAAGGAAGGTTGATATTTTAAAGGTAGAATTATAAGGAATGTGTTGGGGGTCTTACGCTTTGCTTGCAAAGCAATTTATTAAATTGGAATACATTATGATTCACAAGCTATTGTAACCTTGTTACTTTGTTGTTCAAATTTAAAATTTTATCATCATAATGTGCTATTTGTATGCAAGGGTAAACCGTAGCACCTTCAGTAATTGAGTATTAAGGGCCTTTTGAATTATTAGATTTTTGTTGGTATCTGTATCTATATCGAATTAGCATCTGTAACTTAGCAATATTAGTTCTGTATTGGTTATGTTTGGTCAGTTTATGAGTAAAATTGTCAGTTTTTTATCGATATCAGTTGTTTGAGAAACATTAGTTTGAAAATAACACTAGAATGATGTCAAAATGATTCAAAAATGATAAAACAAACAGAGCCTAAGCTATATATCAAGAGAAACAAATTTTATAGTAGATGCATTAGCTAATTATGATCACACATGCAAGGAGGACGTAATACTTTTTTGTTTTTCTCCTACTTGTGTAATGAAGCTTCCTAGAAAATAGATTTTACAAGATCATGGTATTTATGTTTATTGTTTTTTTTTTAAATTACCAAATAGAAATTACACAAAAAATTTACCCAAATACTAATGTTATATCATATTTTGAAAATGTGATACACTATTTTATAAAAGTACTGTATATTTCAAGTGCGATATAGTAAGGTATCGCATTTACTACATGCGATACACATGGGTATCGCATGTTATAAGTACGATACACATATTATAATTTACACTGACGTCGCATGCAACACTAAGATTTCCAATATCACATATTTAAGATGCGTTACTATGACGACATTTGTGTAATTAATTTCGTTTAATCGATGTTCATGTGATTTTTTTTAATGCAGATTGTAAATGAGGAATTATCTCTTTCACAGGCTATGATTTAGTTTAGAAGGTTAAATGCATTGCTACTCTTTTGTAAATATCACGTCCTAGTCACCAAAAAAAAAAAGAAATAAGGAAGGAAGGAAAAATGAAATTGTCTCACAAATTTAAGGATCCTAATTATTAAAGAAGATGATGGCTATTTTTTAGATGATAGTGTGATCAAAATTTCCATTGTTGTATTGATAATACAAATTTTATTGTATAACAAATTATCAAGCTTAAATGGTGGAGATGGAATTATAATGAGTTAGTCAAGCTTGACTCCACTCAAATAAAAAACTTGAAGTTCGAGCTCAACTTAAACTCAATTAAGTTTTATACTTTAAACTCAATGAGAAAAATTAATACTTGATAAGTCGAGTTTGACTTGATTTGACTCGATTATTCCTATAGAAATGAATTACCCTAAAAATAAATTGATATTTTGGAAAATAATAGGGCTTTTAGTTGATTTGGTCTTAAATAAATATAGATAATTGGATATGAAGGGGGAAAAGCATAAGAATAGCTTTTAAAATAAGAAAAAGGTAAATTTATATTTTTTATAAAAAATATAAAAAAAACTCGAATAGGCTCACAAGTTACTCGATTACACGAAATTAAGTAGCTCACAAGTAGTCTTGGCTCATTACAAGCCAAAATGAAGAATTAGAGAATGATCATTGAATAATTGATACTAATATCTAGATATAATAATAGATAGACATCAACTACATATAAATACATTATAGTGATGATTAGAAGTTTTCTAAAAGATAACATTCACTTTTCACAATAATTTTTTATATTATAATATTTTTTTCTTTACCAAAAAATATTAAAATTTTATTAATACTCTTATTCTAATTAGTATTTTACCCAATGAGAAACACCATCAACATCGCATTCCAATGGTTGTAATGGAATTAAAATTCTATTTTTATAACTGTACATATTTTACTATAAAAAAATATTATTTTATGTAATATGAAATAGGTGAAGAATCTTATTTCTTTTTTTATCAGAAATATTACTATTTTTTATAAAAAATTAATCTTTTAGAAAAATACATCTAATCATAATGCAAATAAATTGTTATTCAATATCCTTCATTTCATTATAATGAGAAATATGCTTAACATAAAGCTTTTTGCCAAGGTAGGTCTTGTTGTGTGTGTGGTCGGTGGGTGAGAAGGCCAACAGGACTCGGCCCCAAACTAAAAAAAAAAAAAAAAAATTGAATATTTTTCTAAAAGGAAAAAAATATTATTATATATATCATAAAAAAATAAATAGTAACATAAAAGTGAATATACACAAATGATTTAGGTATTTGGTTTTATATACTTTTTTTCTATATTCTTTCAAATTTTTATTTTTTTTTTCATAGCAATTAATAACATTAGATTATTTTATTATAAAATTTTATTTCACTAAATATATTCTTATGAAATAACTATTTTTTATTCATAATAAAGTATAAATAATAATTACATTGTCCATATTATAAAAGTTTTGTTCTTATCTCAATTTGTTATAAAATACAGTAAATATTTTCAATTATTTATTAAATAAATTTTTTATATTTATATAATTTTTTAAAATATCATAATGATTATTAACAAAATTATAAAAATATAATTATAATAACAAATGGATAAATATCGATAATTTTACGAAGGTTTATAATATATTATTATGCAATCATTGATGGTTGAAAATCGAAATGGCGCTGGACCATGGATAATGATTATTTTTAAATGATGACCTACCATAAGTTTATGATAAGATCAACAGGTGTGATGCGGATAATACAAATCATTTCAGAAAACGTTAAAAGCAAACCTGCATTGGCATTTATTTTTCTGGCAAGCCCGTATGAAAAGAAATATATATATATATATATTTTTTTTGCAAGGTGGTTTTTACTTTACTCTTTTATGAGCAAGAAGACAACGGACAGTCCAACTCACTGACTTGACCTTTGCGGTGAAATTCATAGTTTTTGTTTTTAACTATTTGGCAAGATTCACCTTTGATTTGACATAGAACGTCGAATGGATGCAATAAATTAACAATTTATGTGGACAAAACATAGGTGCTCGTGTTTTATTTATTTATTTTTTATGATACAGGTTTTTTCATTTTTATCTTTAACGAGTTAATATTTTTTCATTTCTCAAAACTTAATAAAAATATTAATGATTATTAAAATTTTTTAGGATATTAATGTCTACACTTTATTATTGATTGCATTTCATTTTATACTTTAATTTTGATGTATTTTATTAAAATTTGTATTAATTGATATATATATATATTTTTTAAAACCTTTGTAAATGCATAAATTGTGATATTTGACTTTATTAAATCTTATATTTATATAAATTGTTGACATCAGCTTCATTTAAAAATAAGATCTATAATGTGTAATGGGACTAGGGAAAATTCTAAAGTTGTCATAACTTGTACACCACGTTCAAATTTGTCAAATAATACATATTTATATATTGTAATATTTTATTATAATCATGGTGATGTTTGGATACCGACTTTTACAACTTTGCAATTTTATAACTTGCAAAGTGGAAATCATTTTAACTCAAAATTATACATATCAACACATACTATAATTTTGTGGGTCATTAAACCAATTAAATATATATTATTTATTTGTTGAGTTAATGAATTAAGTCTACTAAATAAAAGGAGTAAATTACATGAAATGAATCAACGTTTGAGGATATATTTATTTGAAATATTAACATCATGAGTGGTTAATAGGAGAATCAACGTTTGCAAACAAATTAATTTAAGGTATCGGTATGTGGAATGATTAAAAAGATATATCAACATTTTATAAAGTGAATTAAAAAAGGTGTTAATAATTGACTATTGACAAAAACTAAGGAAACTTAATTGAAAATTTGTCTAAATGCCAATACCTTAAATTGATCTTGCAAAATGTTGATTCACTTTGTAACTACTTCAAATATTGATATCTTAAATGAACTTATCACCAATAGAAGTTATTTACTCTATACATTTAATGTTCTTATTTGGTTAATTGTGATTATATTCATTAGTTATCTTTCAAGTTGCACGCTACTTAATTTATGAATTTGTTCATTTATGTGACTAAGTACAATTTGCCAACATTTGGAAGAATTTAAATTAAATTAAGTTAAAGATTTGAAGATTAAACGTATATCATGGTCGTGATGAAGGCAATGATGGAAGATGCACACACTAGGAATTAGAATGAGCAACATCATGGGTGTGAAGTAAAGAAAACTCAAGAACTGTAGTCATCACTACCCCCATCACGCCCATGATGTAGCTGGTGATCAATATCGATAAATGTTGGAGACAAATTGCGAGCGTGACATGAATGGAAATTTATGCCACGATGATCATCGCCTAAGTGACGATCATGATGGAGAAGGTGATTCACCCTGTTTACATGTCTTAAATTAGATATTTGATTTTTGAAAAGGGATGAAGGCGAATTGAGATGAGGGAAAAATAGCAATGTATGTTTGGTCACTTAAGAACAATAAATACAAGATCTAAACAACATATTAAACGGTAGAATCATTTTGTAAACATTGAATCACTACGATTAGGATTCTTTGTAAAATTGTATCTCTTCATAGTTTCCATCTATAGTTTGTACCAAATTGTTAGTAACTTTCTGGAGATTCTTGAGAGAAAGAAGAAGAGACGTATTATACTTCATGTAACAAAGAATTCAGACAATTACAACATGAAAAGGGTTTTATTCATGTTCTTTTGCTATCATTTTTGTTTTTATGTTCTATTTCTTGTACGCATGATGCATGAGTAGTATTACTTAGGCTTGCAATAGCATGAGTTGGCATGTGTTAGCATAATAAGGGAATACTACTAGTTTTCTTAATTCCAATAGTTGGTATTCTTGAATTGTAAACCTATATATTGTGCGATATAGTTTTATGTTAGATTTCATTGGGGTAGATTAAGAAAATATTCCCTTAAATAGATTTAAGCTGTTAGAAGAGATTGTTAATGATTCTAAAGATAGAACTGTAACATCCTTTACATAAATATAACTTTCGTATGGATTCCTGACTTTAATGTGATCATAATCCACTATTAACTAGGAAGAGATTTCGACGGATAAGGTTAGGATTAGATGTTTCTAATCCTAAGAGGGACGTTAATTGAATACCCTAAACCTTCATGTTTTGTTACTTAGATATTATTAGATAATTAGTATGAAAATATAGATAATTTTGAACCTCAATTTAAATTTAGTTTAGAGATTGATTTTAGATGATTTAGCTAGTAGATTTTTTGAAAATTATAAGATATAATTAGATAGTTTAGCATAATTAAGCTAGTAAATGAATTTGATTGAAAATAGAGACTTCAATACCATAAATACCCAATTTGACCTATTAAACCACTTCAATTACCTATTTTAACAAAATTGAATTATTAGATACTTTCCAATCATCAACTAGAATTCAATTCATCAAGTTTAATTGCCCAAATCCCTAAATATTCAATTTAGCCATTTAAGTTTAATTTCTAACTCCTTAAATTCTAGAAATTTAAAACTAAATATTTTCTTTCAAATACCAATTCATAGGCCTCTAAAATCTTAAATTGAAGTAAGATATTAAATTTTCTTTAATTAGATTTCCTATATTTAATTCCTAATGGAATTCACAAAATGTTCTATTCTTATTCCTTAAGTCCAATTTCAAATGCCTAAAAACCCATAACCTAAAGTTTATTGTAACACATGAAAGTCTAAACCCATATTCAAGAAGCCCGTAAGCCCATGAAGCTAAGCCTAATTACTCATAGCCCAAGCTCATAAGCCTATGTACCATCATATTATCATGTACACGCACATATTCAATAAAACCCTAGAATCTAGAAAATTTTAAGTGTGTGAAATGACCAAAATGCTCCTAAACTATTCAAGCAAAGTGGCCAAAATCCCTTAACCCTAAAGAAAATTACAAGACATTAAATAGTATAAATAAGAGCCTTATAAAACCCTAATTGTCCCTTCCTTTTTTAGCCTCCAACCCCTAAATTCTATTAAGAAACCCTCTCTATAACACATAAAAAATTCTGCGACAATCCATTTTCAAAACAAGTCTTTAATAGGTAAGAAAATCCATCTTATTTCCATCATGTAATTACTCAATTTCTCCCCAGTAATCTAATCTCTATTTCAATAAATTCCTAAGTGGTTTTGAAAGCTAAAAAAAGGTTGGAGATAGGAAACTTAACTTGAAGAAGCTTCGTTAACACAAGGGATAGTAATAGTGAAGAATCTAGATTGTTTTTGCTAAATCAAGTAGGTAATATAATTAATATGTTTAGCAAATGTTAATGGCATTTAAATTCATATAAAATACTAAAAATAAACTTAGACTTAAGTATTGGTTAATATATGTATATGTATGCATGAAAACCAAATGAGCATCTATATATATATATATATATTATAATAAGTTATTGATTTAGTGAAATTATTTTGTACATATAAGTATGTGTTGAAATATGAATATATATGTATGATTGATATGTTTTATTTTAAGTTAAAAAAAAAGATATGTTTTATTGAAGTGAAATTATCAAATAAAAATCTTGAAGTATATGCATGCATGTATGTTTGATATATGCGAGAAATTGAATAAACATGTTTTAGATGAAAAAAAAATATAATGGAAGTCGAATTTAACAAAGGGAATTCAAAAATCACAAAATTGTCTCGGATCAGTGTTTGATGTCTATACTGTAGTGTGAATGGCAAAGGTTGAACCTACGGCCAAACAATATCCATTGGTGGTGAATCCTTGTTGGAACAGTAGATCCATGTGTCTACTTTACAAATCTATGGTGAACTAGCCAAGAACTAGTCGCCTTGATGGTCAAATTTAAGTGAAATGATCAGTCGATGTAGTAGATACCCTGTTTTTAGACAATTTTAAGTTAAATGAAATTAATTATTTTGTATTTAGGAACTTAATAA
The DNA here is from genome assembly GCA_024138025.1 of Combretum micranthum. Taxonomy (NCBI): domain Eukaryota; kingdom Viridiplantae; phylum Streptophyta; class Magnoliopsida; order Myrtales; family Combretaceae; genus Combretum; species Combretum micranthum. Next base: position 353,829 of record JAMXBD010000012.1, on the reverse strand, counting down.
ATTAAACAGGCATAAAAATAGTTGATCATGGGCGTAATCACGGCTTAAATCATGGGCATGATGAAAATCACAAGCAAGATCGTAGGCGTTACCCAAACCGTGATCTTTGTGGATAATAATAATAATAATAATAATAATAATAATATAATAATAATAATAATAATAAATAAATAAATAAATAAATAAATATATTGATACTTGAATGGATAGGAATGAATTAGGTTCATACTTGTACTAAGTGTATGTTAAATTATAGAATGCATTAATAGACTTAATTAAATCTAACATGGTTTTAAATATAAAATGAAGTTGATTAATTGAACTCTATCCAACTTGGCTAAATTAAGTTAATATAGAATTATTAACTAATATTGGTTTATATATAAAATAATTGTAATATGATAGACTATGAATAATAAGATGAGTATATTGTTTTAAATACATAGTTACTAGAAAAATGAGTATTTCATATAAGATAATGATTAAATTAAATACTTATATAAATCAATCTCTTGAGCAGATATCTGTTAGGAGTCTGCCTCTTGCTTTAAATTTTGGTTTATTATCTATTTGTTTAAAGTACATATTTTATACTAGGTGTGCAGTGACTTATGTGTTGCTTGCTAAGATAGGCATCATAAATAAATTAATACTTAAAAAAGGCCTAAATAGTAGTTAGATGCTTAGGCCATCATGGATGGCTCTACGAGTAGCTAATGAGGGAAAAGTTAGCAGGATAACGTCTACTTGTATCGGAGAAAAGTAATATATTATGGTTCATGACTATGGATCCTAATTGAGCTACACTATATTATGGACTGTGAAAAGTAGATATGTGTATTGGTTGTGGCCTTTAGACGAGACTAGTACTTATAGAGATAGGAAATATATGTATTTGAGCTACCTATATCAACCCTCTAAACAGTTATTGCTACTCATGACCCTTAGGTTCCTAGTGTGTTGCAGGAGTATGAGTATTTCATTGTTGTTTTGTTACACTTTAATTGAAAGAAATAAACTGTTGATTGCTGCAATGTATTTAGAACAGGTGTGTGTGCTCATTTCGTATGTGCTTGTGTTGCTGTTGTACTGGTCTTAAACTCATTCCTCTCCTTTTCAGGTGTTGATGATTATGATGATGATACATATTATTACATGGGGTATGGCATAGATTTTAAGGAGTTTCTCGATGAGTGGCATGACTAGGAATCGCTGGATTATTATCATTATTCTATATTATAAAATTTTACTATCATACTTATATTTTAATGAGAACCTATTTGTGAGCTTGTGTATTGTATTATGAGATACTTGAAACTCTTTATTAAGAAATACCAAATCGTATGAAACTTATATATATATAATATATATATAGATATTGGTCTACCCTCTACAGTAACTTATTTAGAAAATTTCTCATGAAATTTATTTTCCTCTACAAATCCAATTGTTTTCTAGAAACTAATTTAATGATTTCACAATCTAAAATTTTTTTAACAACGATTACGATAAACTGTATATTAAGTGAGCCTTCACATATAATATGTAAGTGTTATACATGGCGGTTGCCACGCCTCTACCCTAGTTCAGGACATGACATTTGTAAGGAAAGAAGCAATTGTAATTTTATATTTTTAATATCCATGTTAATCTCATTGGTGATGCAAGTCTAATTCATTGTTTTGTTCTATATTAGTTAAGTAACTTGCTGTTCACAATCATTAATTATAGTTTGTAGAATTTTAGTATTGTAATTAATAACATAAAGACATTATTTGAAATTCTAGGCTAATTAATAATTTAAGGATGATTATTAGGAATTCGTGATCCTTGAGAAGACAACCCTATACTTCGTTCATGTATTATAAATAATAGATGCACTTGCCTAACGCTAATAAATTTGTAGAAAAGAGAACATAGGACTTTAGATTTATAAATCTCAGTCAATAAATACACACACTTATCACCAAACGTTGATATTTTGGTGTAGTTTACCATAAATAAAAGAAATCATTCGATTTTTAGTGTGCAAAGATTTTCAACTTATTCTTATGGGCTTTTGGGTACAGGATCTTGATTATTCATATACATATGTTTTAATTTCAATTATTATGATTATGAGTTGTGATAAAATAAAATAATAAAGGATATAAATAAGATTAAGATATCCAACTAAGCAATTACCATTTTTACATTTTGCTTTCCTCTCTTCTCCCATTGGGTGACAAAACGCTCGAGGCATTGCTATATGTCAGAAGATTGAACTCTGAAATTTCATGGGTTTATATACGTTTTCCTAATTGTCTCTCTTCATTATTAATCTAACATGACCTCTTACATATTTGATTCTAAGATCATCATAAAATTATCATAATGAAATTAAATATTTTCTTCTAAATTATCCATTGAGTAGGTATATACGGGGTCTTAATTTTTTATATTGCATATATTTTACAAATTATGGATTATTACAATGACAAAAAAGGAAAATAATTAGAAGAAAATTTCATAATTTTTTTTTTTATTTTTTGTGATAATCCACATAGATCACAAATGCTTTCTAAATTTTGTAGGGTCCATGCATTGCAATTGTTCTTACTTTTATGTGGTTTTTTGTATTTTTATTTCAAATGACATTTGTACTTTGTAATATGTTCTTTATCATATAATTTCACATAAGGTTTTATAATCGATCCATTATTTGTAAGTCTGCATATCTTCTGATGTAGTGAAGAATAAAACTTACACAAGTTCCGTATATTAATTTTATTTTATAAACTAGTAGTTACATTTTCATTAAGATACATATACCTCAATGAAAAAAGGGTAAAATAAAATTATTCATTTAAGCTCCTATAAAGTGCCATGAGCACTCCTAATTTTTTAAAAAAAAAAGCACAAAAGAAAAGATCTATTCCTATTGAGATTCCGAAAATACCTCTTTCTCACCCCCAAACCCCAATCATCTTTGAAAATATTTCCTTACAGAAGCAAATGACTTGCCTAAATTTCAAAAATTGAATAATATTTCTAGAATCATTCATTTTAGTTTCTTTTCTCCATGTAATATGATCACTAAAAGAAATGACAGGAAAAAAAAACACGGTATTAAGTTTTATTAGAGAAAAAAAAAATTGGCTTTGTATTTATACATGTGACATTTGTTTTTGGAAAAAAAATAAAAAAAAAAAAGAAAAGAAAGAAAAACTTCTAATAAATGATAATTGTAAACCAAAACACACATCATGTGTATTGTTATATGACTATATCATACAAAGAATAGCATTATTAACCAAAATTTATCATAAAATCTCTCTACTTCTATCTATCTATCTATTTGTTGATACACATGCGCACGCGCTCGCTCACACATACAAATATACAGCCTTAAAAATTGTCCCGATGTTCATCAATTTAATGAAAAATTGCAATTATTTGAGCAATAACTAACACCGTATATGAAAATAATTAAGCTTATTTTTGCCCTTTTATGTAAGACATAAGGCTGTCGTATATGAGTATTTGCACATGAAAGGACACAACAACATGAAATCGTCCACACGAATCACAAACATATGCAAGACACAAGTGTCCACTGAAAAAGTTCTGAACCTACTATGATGTAAAACAAGAGTCGACCGTCCGACTTATGCATAAATAGCACATGAATTTCCGCGCCTAAATTCATTTGTTTGGAGCTGCTTTTAAGTGCTCTCATACGAACATAGTTGGAGAAAATTGCAAGGTCTATTCTATTGTGCTTAGATCAATCAAATTCGTGATGAACTCTTAATTAATTAAGAAGCGTCTCTTGTGGATTTTTATACGCTTGTTTCGAGATGTTTGTATGCATAGAATTGTTCCCATGCGTTGATGACTTCCTATCTTCAAACAGGGGTCCGTTCATTTTCAAATTTCTTTGATTTTTCAGGATAAGTAAAATGTATCTAGTACACATTCAATCAAATAAATGTTAAATTTAGTAGCTCGGTTTTCTATAAAAATTCAATTTCACATTTGGTACACCGAAATGATTTGGAATGAAATGGGTTCCAAAATAAAAAATTAATTTCTATGTTTGGAAGTGTATATAGAATGAGATGGCTATGGGATGTATTTATCGAAAATATCCCTAACAATAAATACAAGTTATAAAAGTGGAATGAAACTCAGAATTGCAATTCGATTCCGGGTCCATTCCTGCATACCAAACATGACATAGTACCTAAATTTTAAAATGACCAATTTAATATTTATTTAACATTTTATAGTTTTTTTTGTTACCCTATTATAGAATTTTTACTAAATCTCTCAATAGAATCTAAAATTGATAGGTTGTCTTTTTCATATTAGAAAAGTTAGCAAACAATATTAGTAATGCTGTAAAACTAGTCATTAAAAGTTTAATTAAGTATTTAATTGGTCACTTTAAGGTTCACCTATCAAATTGGTCTGTCAAATTAAAAGGGCTGTTGGTGGAGAGTTGAATTTGATCAATAAGATTGTCGTCAAAACTCACCTGCGTTTGTAGTCCAACGGTTAGGATAATTGCCTTCCAAGCAATAGACCCGGGTTCGACTCCCGGCAAACGCATTATTGTGCCTAAATTTTTTCTAGGACTGTTTCTATTCCTAAGTCTACTCATGTTCATAGACGCCTTGTTTGGTCATAATTCTACGAAATTTTGGCTAGTAGCTATCTATATCTCTTAACAACATGCAAGTTTATATCATCTCTTAACATTTTTGGGTTGGATCTGAAAAATATATATCACCATCTAGACATCTTCTTGAGTAGAGTCCGAGCCGGTCAAGCTGGGTGTCTCAAGACCCTCATCACATACATTCTTAGTTAATCCACAAATGAAGGCGAAAAGCCAGTCATTTAAGCATTAGTCCTTATATTAAGAAGATAGCAAAATATAACATGATTCTTCTGATGGAAAACATAGGTAAAATTTTTCCTGCACAGCGCTGGACGCTTGTGCAATATTTATGTACCTGGAAATTTGCCTCTACTTGTCCAGCTCGTCTTCGTCCTAGAGTTCCTCCAATACATCCAGATCAACTCCCTTCAATGAGTTGTAAAAGCGGAAGTCGTAATTTTGAAAACAATTAGAAGGGTTTGGAAAATCGTAATCCAACTATGAGGTGTTAGGAACAACTGTTTTGACTTTTGAAACACTTGATTGAAAGCCAATTTGATGAAAGTGATAATTGTTGGTAAGCTTACAGAAGAACTCTCCAATGACACAAGCTATAATTTTACGGCCTTAGTTTCTAATAATATGACACTAACAATAAACGGTTTTCTTCTTTGGTATCAGTAAAATAATGATAAGTTGTAGTGATGGTAAATAAATTTTTAAAATGCTACTCATATCTTAAAATTTTATTAATATTCATACGTTATTCATCAAAATACATGACATTCTAGGACCATAAAGCCTTTTTCCCAAATGATAGAGCAAAATGCAAAGCCGAAATACTTATACCCATCATCGTACAAAGTGACCTTAAGTAACAAGATTAATGAAATGAAAGGCAAAAATCCATGGCCCTGTTTGTGATTCGAGACAAAATTCGGTTAAAATCTTCGGCACATGTACTACAATTCAACTAAAAATGGATTTTTAAGATGTTTCAATATTGGGGACTTAATATATGTTTGGGCTTCGAAACAATGGGGTAATTTCTTTGGTCTTTGGTCTAAATTTGAAAATGAAATGGAGACAAGATCTTATCCATATTTTTTAAACATTCTTTCGGCCTCAAGAAGAATTGGCCCATTGGATGTGACCCAAGAACCAAGCGCTTGCAAACTTTGTGCAGAGGAGTTTTGGTATTATATTATAACTAAAAAGAAAAAATAAACAAAAACTTATTTATAAGTAGAGTAAATGTCCAATTTGGTAATTAAATTTTGCATTAAAATTTTAATGAAATGGTTAATTTAGTATACAAATCTTTTGTACCTATTTTATATAACATATCATTAAATTTTTTTTCTGATTTCTTTTTAGCATCATTTAACATTGATAGGATGCTTTAAAATATAGAGTAAATAGTATTTGTGAGGTAAAAAAGTACCGATGAAAAGTTTAGTTGCGAATTAAATTGATTACTTAAAAGTAAATGTACTAAATCAATTTTTTTTAATAAAAAAAAAATTTATGTACCAAATTTGACATTTTTCCTTATAAGTGAAGGAGCTTACATGCACCTTATGGATGCCTAAAAAGTATAGCCAAGTAAATAAATTATGTATGGGGTTATTTAAAGAATACAATTTTACTATATTGTCGCTTTGATTTAAGATGGAGGGGTACATATGTCTGCATAATTATTCAAAATAATTTCTATCCATATATAGCTATCTTGTTATCATTTAAATTTATTTCCATACAAATAATAATCATTATTATTGAAATACTTATTATTATGGGTGGACACGGATCGGTTTGGTTCGTTTTTTCCTAAAACCAAACCAAATCATAATTTACAGTTTGGTTTTTTTTTTCCATCCAAATCCAAACCATTAAATAACGGTTTGGTTCGGATTAGAAATTTTTTAAACCATTAAATAACGGTTTGGTTCGGTTTAGATTACGGATAAAATCAAAATTCTAACTAAAAATTTTCTTTGTTCTAGTTTCTTTTTATATTTACGTATATAGTTAAATATTTATATCATTTTATAAGTTTATATTATAAACCATGACAAAATACTTTATGAATTCATCATACTTTTAATATAAAGTTCTTAATAAAATCAGTTATCTACTAATAAAATATATTCACCGACCAAGACATAGTAAGTAATAATTTATAGTTTTAATATAACCATCAAGCCAATTATTTGTTAATACATTTAGCTAAAATAAAAAATCATCTATTAACAAAATTTATCAACAAATAAAATAATCCACTAACAAAATATATTAAACATATAATACATAATAAGAGTTTATAATTGAGTAAATAAATTTCATACTTTATAAAGTTAAAAGCTATTTAAAAAAAAAAGTTCATCATTAACAAAAAAGATACATATTATGAGTTTAAAAATAAAAAATAAAAATGAACAAGTTGATTTAAATCAATATTCACTAAATAATAAATATTAAATGAAATCGTATGAACATATAGTAAAATATTATTATATTTTTCTAAAACGGTTTGATTCGGTTTTACGGATTGATTTGGTTTATCTTCCAAACCAAACTATAAATTTACGGATTGGATCGGATTGGAAAATTTTAAACCAAACCATTAAAAAAACCATATTTTCGGTTTAGATTGGTTCGGTTATGGATTAGTTCGGTTCGGTTGGTTTTTTTGCCCCACCCCTGCTTATTATCCAGGATTTTTATCTCCCATGATATCGTAAAATGGAAAATTTGTATAGGAATTCTAAAATTCAATGTACTAAAATTCTATTGTCTCATTCTCTTTTCTATGAAGCTAGTCCCGAAAGTTATTCAATGATTTAAATACATACATAATTGTAATTAAACTATTGAAATACTTATTATTAGGATTGCAAACGAGTCAAGCTTAATCGAACTTTGAAAACTCAAACAAGACTAGTTAATAAATGATTAAACTCAAGCTCGATGCTTAATACGAGCTTTTTATGATGTTTAATTTTAGAATAAAGCTCAACTTATTTAGATAAACAAGATTTATTTTACGCTTAAACTTGGCTTACAAGCTTTATTTCTAACTTAAGTTTAGCTCTTTTCCATTTGAATTTTTCATATCTTGATTTTTTTCAAATCTAGAAACAGTATATAAGAGCTGTGAAATATATATACATATATTAATGAGGAATTATTTTTTTTATTAATTACATATTTATATACAATATATCATAAATACAAAATTCACAAACCTAATAATGAGTTTGTTAATGAGTCAACTAGTAAGCTTATTCATGAGCTATTATCGAGTGTAAACGAACCAGTTCACAAACATAAATTGGCACTTGAGCTCGACTTATTAAGATAAATAAGTTTAATTTTGATTTTGACTTATTTACTAATAGAGCTTGCATTGAGCTTGAGTAGCTTTCGAGAGCTTATCTAGTTTGCAACCCTACTTATCATATTAATTTCTATATCTATTTTCATAGTTAGAAAATTAATTAAACGGTCACATTTATACACAATAAAAGTTCTATTCAACTTAAACTTCTTTATTCTAATTTGTATTTATTTTTAAACCTAAGTTGTCGATATTTTCGTATGTTTAGTTTTCTCCATATATATCTAATTTATCTTGTATTTATTTATACATAGCATTAGCAGCCATAACGCCCTTTTGTGGAATCAAGGTCAAAACGACCTCATCCATGGTTGATCGCAGGGATCACTTCATGGTAGTCGCTACTGCAATAGAAGCATCTGCTCTTAAGCATGTGATAGGTGCAATAACCATTTCTGCTATATTATTTTACGAGATCAAAATGACCTTAGTTGTGATGAGTCGAAGCAGCTCCATAGTAGGCTTGGTAGCCATGACACCAGTTCGTAGAACTGAGGTCGAAACAGCCTCACTCATGGTTTATCATAGCAATCACTTCATGGTAGTTGCTACTGCTTTGTAGAAGCATATGCTCTTAAGCATGCGATGGGTACAATACCCATTTCTACTACATTATTTTACGAGATCAAAGCGATCTTAACTATGATTAGTCCAAGCAACTCCGCAGTAGGCTTGGCAGTTGTAACACCATTTCGTAGAATCGAGGCGAAGCAACTTCATCCATGGTTGATCGAAGCGATCACTTCATGGTAGTTGCTATCACTTGGTAGAAGCATTTGCTCCTGAGCATGCGATAGGTGCAATACCCATGTTCTACTACATTATTTATGGGATCAAAGCGATTTCAGCTGTGATAAGTCGAAGCGGCTCTATAGTAGGCTTGGAAGTTGTAACATTACTTCGCAGAATCGAGGTTGAAGTGACCTAATCCATGGTTGATCAAAGCGATCACTTCATGGTACTCGTGATTACTTGGTTGAAGCATCTACTCCCAAGCATGTGACAGGTGCAATACCCATTTTTGCTACATTATTTGTAAGATCGAAGAGATCTTAACTGTGACAAGTTGAAGCGACTCCATAATAGGCTTGGCAACTGTAAAGCTGTCTCACAAAATCGAAGTCAAAGCGACTTCATCCATGTTTAATTGAAGCGATCACTTCACATGGTAGTCACGATCACTTGGTTGAAGCGTTTGCTTTTAAGCATGCAACAAGTGTAATACCCATTTTTGCTACATTATTTGTGGGATTGAAGTGATCTCAGTTGTGATGAATCAAAGCAACTCCACAGTAACCTGGCAGCCGTAACGTCATTTTATGGAATCGAAGTTGAAGCAACCTCATCTATGGATGATTTAAGTAATCACATCATGGTAGGCATGATTATACGGTAGAAGCATCTCCTTTTAAGCATACAGTAGGTGCAATGCCCCTCTCTGCAACTTATTATAATCATGTCATTAAATTACAGTTGGCTTGCGATCTCAAAGCAAACCCATGACAAGTTGGACATCTGTAATCCTAGATCATATGATCTTAAGAATCGAAGCAAATCTAAGAATACATGAACTGTAATTGAGAGCTTGGTGTGAGTTGCTGCCCTATCATATAATGACACACATCAACTACGGGACAAGTAGTCGATACTTGAATTTTTTGAGGTTTTCCCTTAAAGCGACTACTACAAGAAGTATCCACCTATCTTTGAGAACAACTGCTTTATATAAGCACTTGAGTGTGAAGTATGCTTAAGTGATGTATCTATCTTCATACTCATGGACAATGTACCTATCTTTGTACTCATTGGCAACATACCTTCAATGCGAAGAGAATAACACATTATGATGAGGAGTTTATACACCCATGCAAATATGATGTACAATTGATGATGGTAGACATAAGTACCCCATACCCTGAAAGCTACCATGTCACCCAGTATTGGTAATAACTTTTAAAGTATTCTTGATTGTAAGGATGTGGAGATAACACTAAGGTTATTCCAACCCTTACAGAATAGTGATATGCTTTACTAATAGAGTCGATCATTGATGGTAGAACGATGATGTCTCGCTACTAAAATGAATATGTCCTAACAAAGTGTTGATGAAAATGTGGGGTAAACATCCATTGGTATAGTAAACACCCACTGTGGTAGCAGAATGACAATGTGAAGCGAATAACCATTGATGGAGCAAACACCCATTGTGATGATAGAATGACAATCTGAAGCAAACACCCATTGGTGGAGTAAGCATCCACTGTGATAACAAAATGACAATGTGAAGCAAATACCGGTTGGTGGAGTAAACACTCACTACTTGAGTAGTGATACTTTGTTGATGGAGTGAAACCCTAACTCTTTTTATGAGAATGACTTGAGGCCAATTACTTGGTGGAATTCCAATCGAACTTGGAGATGCAGAGTAAAGATTTAGATTATATGTGCACCCATATCAAAGCTAGAAGAGGTTAGGTGCTAGAATAACACAAAATCATTTGTGGGCCGTGCTAAAAGGTTAGTGCCAAAGTGATGCAAGATTACTTGTGGGTCTGTGCCAAGTCTAGTAGAGACTAGATACCAAGGTAATGTAGAATTACTCGTAGGAGTCGTGTCAAGTGTAGAGGATATTGGCATGGCAGCAGCGACCTATATCAATGCTAGAAGTGTTCGGGTGTTAGAATAACATAAGTCTACTCGTGGGCCATGCCAAAAGGTTAGTGCCAAAGTGACAAAAGATTACTCGTGGGCTCGTGCCATGTCTAGCAAAGAACGGAAGAGCTAAGGTGATAGATAAGCCTACTATGAAGCCATAAACTATAAGTGAAGTCTTGTTAACCTGCAAAAGGATCAAAACACGTTAAAAAATCGTGACAAAGAAAAAAAAAGGGAAAATCGTCCAAAAAAATGTATATATGGCTTCTAACAGAGAAAGAACTCGTGGTAAGAAAATGCCCTTAAAACAATGTGTCCAATTAACTATACATACCAATTCTAGGTAAAGGATTAGACTAATGGCTCCGGTAGCCTCTGTGTCAATAGTTGTTTGCTGATCCCCATTTCGTATGCTAATATAATGGATGATTACACCATAATGATTGGAGATTGGCACTTCAAGTCCCATGTTTATCAGTGAGATCACATGCACACAGGAACTATAACCCAATGCTGCTATATGGAAAAGAATCTACAAAAATGTCAAGGAAGAAGGCACATACTTCAACTGGAATGTTTAAAAAAAAAAAACCTTTAGAGAATGGATTGAACGAACAACATAATAAATGTATTTTTTTCATCATATTTTTAGGAGGATTGATAGTGAAACTCTGCATCTCATACCACTATGAATGGTCCTGTGATGTCTTCAACAAGATTGTTTTCCTTTTTTTTTTTTTTTCGTCTTTTTTTCCTCCAACCTCACTGTTCTATCCGGCAAAGGTGAAGTTAGATATTCCAATGGCAGACGCTAGTTGAAGTTGATGGCACCGGCAAGATTATGTATACCTTCGATAAATAACCCTGGAAACATCCATGCCATCCTACGACCATCATCATCGATTAGCTTCACATCGAAGCTGGAATTAGGCTCGGATGGCCGGCCGTCAGCTGCATATTTGCCAGATCGTAGGCATGCAACGTGAAAAAGAAGAAAATTTACAAATTCCATGGTACCCCTTACAATGTGTATTAAAGAAGCTAAATTCGGATGGCCGCTATATCAGATCTAGCTCTGCTTTGACAGGGTACACTTTAGCACATCAAAGATAAGAATGGAAAGTGAAATACTGAAAGAATAAAAACGTAAGCAGACAACAAAATATTGGAAGAAACAGAAAAAGAAATTGCAGTGATTGATTAGGAAGACAACTTGATGAGACTGGAAGATAATATATATACATATATATATATGGAGTTTTTGAAAAAAAAAAAAAAAAAGCAAAACAAAACAAAACAAAAATAAGAAAGAAAAGAAAACACATACAATGACAAGTAATGGAGAAGGATGGTTGACTTTCCAAAAAAGGATTCGCATTGATTATAGATTAAAAACAAAGAGTGAAAAGGGGAAAATATATAAAAAAAAGGGAAGGTGGAATAAAGAATAGTCTTATAGTATTGATACTATGAAGGAAGTATAGAAGGGAAGCACATAGGTTCAATTAAATGGCAAACGAGCTTAAATCATTGAATACTATGGGAGCTAGATTTTCCTTTTGAAGTAAGGAAGGTAAAAATTATGTACCATATCCCAGGAGCTTAGAACAAGGATCATCCGACAGGTAAAATTTGTACTGATCTTCTAGCTTAGTAATAAGATTTAGAAGATTAAGTCCAATAAGAGATGTCGTAAAGAGATTCAGCTTAATAGGCTCCAAATAGGGATCGTCATATCGGTTTATTTCGTTCTTGGCCTAATTTGGTTTTCTCATGCTCAAAAAGTAGACTCCAAAAATATCTTTTTGGGTTAATTTGATCTTTATTTGACTAAAATAAGTCTTAAGCCATTTTTATATTGAAACAAAAACGCTATTTTAAATAAGTAATGGGTTTCTTTTATATTATAAAAGCTCTTCCCGTTTGCAAGCACAACCCGTTACTAAAGAAAAGAAGGCTTCAATTTCAATCGTTGGATTCTTAGGGATGATCCAAATGCTAGCATCACTTTCCAACATCTATAAATAGAAGGTTGCTCTTCTCATTCAAGTCAGATCCGACGTATTGCTAAGTTTGAGAGTAACACGAAAACTCTGCTGGAACATCTTCAGAAAAGATCAAGACATTTACTTCATGAAAAACAAGTCAAGAACGATCAAATCTATCTGGTTTGATCTTCTGTTATACCCGTGCACTCGAGAAATCGGGTTTTGTTAGTTCCTCCTTCCATGCCTCTCTGTACGACATTTATACACATATCATTAGTTTAGGACTTCTCTCAGGTCAATGTCATGTTTATTGTACATGATCGGCTAGCTGCAGCAACTTACCCAATACACACTAATTTATCTTTATCTTAATCTAGGCTTTCTACAATTTTTCTTTTACACAAAGTATAATTATAAAACATATAGGCAATTGTTGATAGACCATTTTGGTCACTGGCCTTTTTAGCCTGATCAAACCTCTTCACTCCATAAGTTGACCTATTTGACCAAGTTGTTTAGGATATGAGCCAACCTTGAAAAGGTTCACAAGGCTATGCTAAGCTTTCTCACTTGGCAATAGCTTGGCAAACTTTTGCCCATTTGATGATCAATTATTAAGATCACCCATATATTTTGGATAAGTGAATTGCTTGCTTAGTTGTCTCGAGCTTACATGATAGATTTCTAAATAGTTTCCCAATTATAAAAGGTGTACTTGTCAAATCCTTTCACGTGTACTTTTCTAAACAATCAAAGACAACTTTTTTATTGTATTGGTCTACTTTCTCATTTGACGATGAGACTACTACTATAAATACTCCTCTATCAAATTCAAGTAAGATAGATTCACTCTCTTTATTTCCTAACTATCTTACTAGCAATTTAATTTTGTTCTTGTTGACCTATCTATTAGAATGGTTGCATTAAAAAAACCCCTCTCAGCACTCACCAATCAAACTCTATCTTGCTTCTTCTTAGGCCCAAAACTAGTTGACGAAAGCCTTGCTAGACCCATAAGGTATGGACCACCATTTGAGTGAATCAATATACCTCTACAGGTCAACATCCACTTGGAACAACATTTTTTTTTTTTTAGGTGATTTAAATAAGAGTACTAATCAAAGTATTACCTTTTCAATTGTAATACGTAATTCACTTATGGGCGTAATCTCGTCTCAAAGAAGTATCATAGAACTTTCTTTATTTTTAGATGTCATATTGAATTTCAATGTCGGACAAAATTCTAGTTCAGAATATTTAAAAGGCACACCCTGTTTTTGTCTCTAAGCTGGTGGGAGTTAATCTTTCTATTGCTTCAACACAGCTTAATATGTTATTCCTTTCTCCATGGATAACAAAGGTCGTGCAATAAGTGGCATATGTTTATTGATAGGGGTGAGAAAGTATTTGAAGGGTACAAATACAAATTTCCCATGGATAGGACACCCTATAACCTGTAAAAAAAATTGTAAAATAATAATAATAATAATAAATTTGTATGTGTATCATCTCTTATGAGAATAGGTTTCAAAAAATTTATATCTATACCCTATCTTAAAGCTTTAAGGTCCACTCAGATCCTATCAAGTCAAGTAAAGTATGGGTAAGTACTTTTATATGATAACGTTGTCTACTTACTTTTATTTATAGAACTATGACATATGAGAAGTTAAATTTTATATATTAAAAAGTAGATGTGTGTGTGTATATATATATATATATCATATTTTATACATATCAATAATTAATGGAAGATGTACTTAAATGTAATTACAGTCCACACAATTTACTTTTTGTTCCAAGAAATGCAAATTTACCCATGGTTAAATTTTACAAAATGATCAAATCTGTCTTGGAATTAGTAAATGGATCAAATAAACTCTATTTAGCAAAATGCACCAACGTATACAAATTTTCATAATAGCTGAACTCATTACTGGAAATTATTCTTTCCTTCAAAAGTAATACCGCGATAAAGTCCAATTTCATGAAGCAAGACTTACCAAATCGAATATGAAGTTTAAACGAATTATTTAATAGTTAGTACACTCGCTAAGTTCAAGGACTAATCCTGTCTATACACAAAAGAACTACTTCCACTTGATGTCCAACATACTATATATTTAGTAAGCATGCATTTTCATGTTGCTCATAATTTTTCTTAATTGCATTACCCAATTTAGAATCAAGTCAAAATATGGAAATTAATAGCAACTTTGCTCTATATAAAAATTAGACAACATGAAAGATTAACAAACAAATCAACACCGATAATAATATTTCGCCATCTCGAGGCATCCACTTTCTTCTTCTTCTTCTCTTCTTCTTCTTCTTCTTCTTATATCATCATCATAGAAAGCTATATACACTACCGAAACAAGTTACATTTTAAGCGCAAAACAATCAGCTAAACTCAAATTATAAAAATCAACATTACCTACCTTCTACTATACTATTGGACCAAGACATAGACATAGATGATGACGTGAGTTGTCTAATATCTTCAAACGTTGGATGGGAACCACCGTAACCAAAATTCCGCGGGTTGTTATTCCAAGCTGCCCTTGATATCGTCCTTTCAAGCAAATAAGTTCCCATATCCTCACTCTCGGAATCAATTGCTTCATTATTCCATTCAAAAACTTTAACAGCCTGCCTCATATTTGGTCTAGCACTAGGATCCGGATGTGCACACAACAAACCCAAATAAAGGACCCTAACCACTTCTTGAGGATCAAAGTCACCCTTAGCCCTAAGTCTCTCATCAAGAGCATTGATCAATTCACCTTCACCCATCACTTGCCAAACCCAATCAACTAATCCGGGTTTTCCCTCTTCAATGGGTCGTCGACCACACATAACTTCTAAAATCAAGATGCCAAAACCGAATACATCAGTTTGAACCGATGCTCGTCCAGTCCTAATTACTTCAGGGGCTAAATATCCCACAGTACCAACCACTCGTGTTGTGGTTGCTACTTTATCATGATCATGCATCCGAGCTAGCCCAAAATCCCCTAGTCTTCCATTCATTTCCTTATCTAGCAACACATTGCTTGCTTTGATGTCTCTATGGAGGACTTTTGCTTCCCAACCCTCATGCAAATATAGAATCCCTAAAGCTACATCCTTGAGTATCCTGATCCTATCTTCACAATTGAGCATTCGACTTTCATCACACTCAAATACCTTCATGTCTAAGCTACCATTTTCCATGTAGTCATAAACCAACAAGAAATTTCCCTTTTCTCTCTTGCACCAACCTCTCAACCCCACCAGATTCCTATGCTTCAATCTCCCAAGACTTGAAATTTCTGCCAAGAATGCTCTCATGCCATCGTCGTCTTCGCACATAATACGTTTCACTGCTATCTCAACACCGCCTGGAAGAACTCCCTTATAGACCTTCCCATTGGCACCCATTCCAATCACATTTTCATCCGAAAACCCCTTTGTTGCTGCCTCTATTTCTTGATACACAATCCTGTGAGGCCAATACTCCAATTCCCAATCTTCAAAACTCTCTTTCTCAATACCATTCATTTTCTTCCTCCGAATCAAAAACAGAACAAAAAGAGCTACCAACACGATCATGATAAAAAACCCAGCCGAAACACCAGCAATAAAACCTTTAGACCGAAAAACCGAGCCATTGGGTAGAACAAATGATGGCAAACCGGTTGTGATCAAGCTACTACTCAATGAAATATTGGAATTACTAAAACTCCATGCTAAAATCTTATGTGATTGCACCAATACCGCCGTTGCAGCCGTGAATCCAACATACATTTCCTCTTCGAAAACTGATGAAAGATTGATGTTTTCACTCAACAAAGGCCTCCTTGGCCTGGTTATACCTATAGGTGCCATAGTAACATTCAAGACAAAACCTTGATAATCAATCCAAACTTGGTAATTCCTCCCATCTTTCAACGTTAAATTTTTAAATTCACTTTGGTTATCTCCTTTTTCACTATCGAGCCAATAACCGGCCGTGTGTGACACATTAGACCTGAGGGAATTAATGTTGATCCCCACATGATTGTTATCTATATCTTGGTAGTCCTCATTCATGAACACATCAAACTCCACCCCAAACAAGTGATTACTTGCTCGACCGTTCAGGGTTCGGTTAATAAACCCGAGATATTGTCCATTATCGGTTCCATTAATGCCTACAGAGGGTGTAAAAATGAACACTAGGCCATGACCAGGTAGGACATTTTTGTAAGGTGCCAGAGCAAAGATGAACGAAGTCGAAAAGGGAAGCACGGATGAGGAATCCAGCGATTTGGTTCGGATTTTCGATAGGTATAAAGCTCGACCGATTGACTGTTGTGTGCTGTTGGTAAGTGCGAGGATGTTATGGGGTGGTGCTTCGATGGTGGCGTTCCCAAAGAGGAGCAAGTCCGAGGAGTTAAAGCCGTTGAATACGAATTCTGTGGATGATGATGGTGATAAGGTGGTGGAGAGAAGGAGGTTAAAGAAGATAGAGATGCGGAGGTGAGGTTTCATGTTTGAGGTGAAGAAGCAAAGTGGTTTTGGTTTCATGGAACATAAAAGAGAGATTGAGAGGGAGAAGAAAGAAGAAGAAGCCGTAATGAAATAAACGACTTTTGGAAGATAAGGGGAAAGGTACTTACGTACGGCTTTGTTGAGCTTTTCCATCATAGTATCCTGGTCAACTTTAAGCTGTAACGTTTGGTCAAAGGAAAACTGGACCTTTGATGCAGATTTTAGGTTTTTTTTTTTTTTTTTTTTTTCCCCCTTTTGGCCTTTTTCTTCTTTTTTTATTTTTTCCTGTTAGGTAGATATTCACAAAGCAAAGGCAAAGATCTATTCTTATTTAGGGAATTTATAATAAGTCTATCCTCATGAGGTTTGAATTAGTTGAGTGTTGTAGTATTTTATATTAAGGTTTTAACTATTAAAATATGCCATGATGCTAAGAATAAAGAATTTTCTCTTTGCTATAAAAGATGGTAGGAAAAAGAAAAGGAAAAAGACTAGGTAGATAAAATTTTAAACTAAAGTTAAATTAAATAAGATTACAAATATATTAATTTTGAAAACATTCCTTTAGAAATTATCAACTAAATTTAAATTAAATAAAGTTACAAATACATCAGCATTAATCAGTCAGTATTATTGCGACATATATAATACATGAGATTATATCATGTTTAACCATCATTTAAAAAAAAATACATAAATACAATTTGGATCAACATAATTACATAATTATCATTAAAAGTGTAATGATAATTATAGATAAATACAATTTGGATCAACATAATTATCTATATAATACATGGGATATAGATTTTTTTTTTTTGTATATCGTATGTTGAAATAAGTGTAATTATTCAATATAGACATACGATATACATTCTAACATGCAATATTTCTTTTTTATAACTTTGGTGGATTACATTGCTATACTGCAGCTTCTAAATGTGACACATATGCAAATTACTATATCACATCTTCAACATGCGATACACAGTTGGTATTTATGTAATTTTTTTCCTTTATTTGTATTTTTGTAATTTTTAAAAAAACATTTGTAGACATATTTTTCACTCTATTGTGAATTGATTCATTAAATGGGATGCTTGATAAAAATATAGAAGTTTTTGTTATTTTCATATTTCAATAATATTCTCCAAAATGTCTGTGGTATATTATCCTTTAAGTTGTATTTTTTTTTATAATTTTAATCAATATAAATATTAAATTTAAAGACTTATCCCCTGAAAAAAGAAAATAATTACTGATATCTTAAAAGTGCACTTGATATACAAGTAAAAACACGTATATTTAGACATCATGAAAATTAATTTTCAAAGAAATTTCAAGTTTGATCGATGAAAAGTCAACTTAATTATTGTCATAAATATAATATGGAATATATGTGTGTTGATAAAGCATTTATGAACATTAAAAAAAATAAAAAATAATGGTTAGTTTTGTCGACGGTACTTGAACTTTTTTAATATAACAATTTCATACATAAACAAAATTTGACCATAAAAATAGCCATACTTTTTAAATCTTTCATCACGGTATTTTTTGTTGGAATCAGAAAAAAAAAAAAATCCAACACAGTATACTAACTATCAGGGTATAAATATTGAAAAATTAATTTTTAATTTCCACGTAATCTTTTTTCTTTTTATTACTCTCTCTCTCTCTCTCTCTCTCTCTCTCTCTCTGCCTTCCCTTTCTCTCTCTAACACAAAACAACCACAATCCATCACCACATCGACCCCATAACTCAACTAAACCCAACATCTTCAACCACCTAAAACCACTAACATAGAACTTATAAACACCAATAACCCCCACGATTAGAACATACATGTCACATAACCAACGTCTCGAATCCGAAAACCACCATCTCCATCAACCAAGTGATACTAACCAAAACCAAACAATCACCTTGCAAGTCAAACTAGGTGCGACTTTGAACATCATAGAGCACCGAGTTAAACACCCTTACCAAACTAAACCCCGCCATCATGTCGAGACACACACCGTATCTTCGTACCAACCTAAAATTTCCACACACTTCGTATCTTCAGCTCAATGGATGCATGCGAGATGATGGATTATTGAAATTGGTGGAGATGGACTACTAGAGTTTGTTAGGTTTTGGTTTGTGGCTTTGAAGATGGTGGCTAGTGGTGGTTGACGAGTGTGTTACGTTTAAACTTAGTGCGAGATGATGGATTATTGAAATTGGTGGAGATGGACTACTAGAGTTTGTTAGGTTTTGGTTTGTGGCTTTGAAGATGGTGGCTAGTGGTGGTTGACGAGTGTGTTACGTTTAAACTTAGTGGTTGTGTTTATAGGTTCGTTTGTGTGGCATTAATGATATGGAGATGGTAGTCATGTGGTTGGTGGTGGTCTTGGGTTAAGTTCTCTTGGCGGTTGTGGCATGTGATTTTGATGCGAAAATGAAAGAACTAGGAGTGGTGATAGCTAGTAGCATGTGTGGAGTGGAGTTAGGTAGTGGTGTTGAGGGAAGAGACGAATGGTGGTGGATTGGTTGGTGTGTGGAAATGGGTTCGATGGAGTGTGTTTGATTGTTCGTGGTCACATAGCTAGGAGAATCTTAGTGGTTATGCTTCTTGGTTCGTATAGCAATGTTAGTGGTTGTTGAGGTAGAGGCAGTGGCTAGTGGGTTCGGTTGTGGAGTAGGTGCTTGGGGTATTATTTATAGAGAGAGAGAAAGAGAGGTAAAGAAAAAAAAGAATAATAAATACATAGACTTGGAAATTAAAAATTAAATTTTTAAAATATATTGTGAGATTTTTTGTTAGCCAAAAGTACTATGGGTGTAAGATTATAAAGTTTTGGTATTTTTATAGGCCAAAATTTTGTCTAGAAACAAAACTGTTATTAAAAAAAAACAAAAAGGTTTAGATACTGTCAAACAAATTAACCCAACAAAATTTACATCTTTTTATCAAATAGTTTTTTCATAAAGTAGAAGTATTTCTAAAACTTATTATTTTTAACTATTGTACATCTCGGTCATATATACAGTTTGATATGATAATTTTATAATTTTTAAATTATACTGCATATGATTTAATATGATAACTTTATTATTTTAAAATTATATTGCATTGATATATTTAATTTTTGTACACATATCATGAATGAGTTATCTCTTATATATATTAAGATTGTTAACTAATATTCTTAGCACACTCAATAATGATATTTACAAAATAAATATTGTCATTTTAAATAAGAAAAAGTGGGCACGTGGAACAGAAAGGGCAGCACGTAAACCTTGAAGACATGGGTTAAATGTTTGCATTTCAATGATAATGACAGTGTGTTCTAAAATTCCACGCTTAACCAATTTGAATATTCTTTTTCTATTGTAATTAAAAAAAAAAAAGAAAATCCAAGTAGCCTTCACCGACAATAATTCTTCTCACGGGGATTAATTGAAAATTAAAATACATTGATTTTCCTTAAAGTAGTCAAAGGTTTTGATTATGTTAGTGAATAATGACACCTCATGATAAAATTGGCCAGCCAATCTGAAATTACGATGTAGATATACCACCCATGATTATTATTATTATTATTATTATTATTATGCCACTAAGATGTATCTTATTATTTAATTGCTTGGTCCTAACCGATAGAAATCAGACCTATATCTCAATATTAATTTCATTGTGAAT
Organism: Combretum micranthum; assembly: GCA_024138025.1. Taxonomy (NCBI): domain Eukaryota; kingdom Viridiplantae; phylum Streptophyta; class Magnoliopsida; order Myrtales; family Combretaceae; genus Combretum; species Combretum micranthum. The sequence goes on along the minus strand of JAMXBD010000012.1, from coordinate 332,934 downwards.
TTTCTGAGTAAGTATAATCCGTTGCCTTTATATCGTTTACAGATAGCTTCATATATATAGAGCCTTAACAAAGGAAATGTTAGTGCTACAAATTAAGGTTGCATCGGTATGGGTTGAAGTAGACTATTGGAGAGAGGAAATTATCGGATAGTACCTTATTGTTGATGATATAAGAATGAAACTCGATTCCCGTCTCATCATGAATGATGTTGAGGATGATAGGTGTCAGTGGAGAGGTCACTATAAGATCGGCCTATGAGTGCTTCATGAAAGAAGGAGAGGGTGTTAGTCAACAAGGTCGAAATGAATGGGTATGGAAGACTTGTATATACTAATGCGGCATCAGTTGATCCGGCAAGGAAGAAATGTTGATCTGTAATGCCCACTTTGTAATGAACAATTGGGGAACACTACACATCTTTTTATGCAATGTAGCTGGACCAAGGAGAAATGGCTATCTCTAAATGACTTCCTAGAATTCTAGTCATCTTTCAACCTTTTCTTGCAGGATTGGCTGGAGAAGAATGCCAAAAGCTCAAGCCTTCAAACAGGAAAGCCAATACGCCTCCATTGAACTCTATTTTTTGTTTCGCAATCTGGTATATTTGGAAAGCAGGTAATGATTGTATCTTCAGGAATGCTAGTATTATGAATCAGCGTGAAAGTGTTAAAATAGATATCAATCTTACTGAATGATTTCTAAAATAAAATCAATTGCAAAATTTGCAATCTCTGAGAAAAAATCTCTCTCAATTAGGGTGTATAAAATATTAGTTATGAATACAAAGACAAGCCCAAAAACCTATTTATACTATCACACGAGGAATTCTAAAAGATAAGATCTGAAAAGAAAAATAATAAATACAAATAAATCTTGTAACCGACAATTAACGCTAGAAATACAAACTGACGACCTATAATTAATATTGGTTGTTTCAAAAACTGAAAAGCCTAAACCTTCAGTAATAAAGGCCATCTTTAATTGAGATTCTACTACTGCATTATTCTCTCCAACCTATAAAAAACTCATCCTCGAGTTTATGGTTGATTCTGGTTATATAGTTCTTTTAACCTCGGGACAACGAAAATACGCTAGGAATCATAAGTATCCTCCAAGATCAAATGTGAACTTGCAAAAGTAAATCATAGCTCCACTCAATCGGTCTTGCATATCCTCTAGTATGGGAATTGGGAACTTATACTCATTATTGGTTTTGTCAATGGTCCTACCTTCCACGTACACCCACCAACCGCTATTATTCTTTGGAGTTAACAATGCTGGCACAACACATGGGCTCATGTCCTCTCTAATGAGACATTTTTGGATCAACTTTTGCATTTTCTCTTATAACACTTCAGTCTCTTTGGGAATCATCCTGTAGTGTGATAAGTTTGGTAGACTTGCCTTAGGTACTAAATTAATCTGGTGTTAAATGTCCCTCATAGGTAGTAGGCCCTTTGGTAAGTCCTCAAGCATCACATCCCTGAACTCTTCCTATTGCCCTCTGATACTGTCTGGTTGAACTCTTCCAATTGCCCCCTGATACCGTCTGGCACCCCTTCAGTCTTTGTTTCCTTTGACTCTACCATCTTCTTCCCCTCTAGCTCAATAACACTTCTTTCTCCTCTCGCATCGGTGTTTTCACAAGTTTACTTTCAACAACTTCAGGAGTGACAATTTCAGGTAGTACATCGGAAACGAATCTCTTTATATCAGGTTTAGTGGAAATAATCGGTGGAGGTTCGTGCATTGATTTCTTTTCCTAATGACATCTATGGCCCTATTGAAATAGGATTTTCTCATAATCAAGAGGAAAAAATTTATCCTCCTATCTTCATCATAAACCATGTCCTAACAGGTGTTTTTCCTTTACGACTTAACTTTTTTTATAATTTCTTCCACCATATAGATGCATAGCCTTTCAATCTACATGCTAACTGATAAAGAAAATTATAATCAATCTTTCATTAAACAAACCATGTTAATTTGTTATAGATTTTATAGAAATCATTCAGAATTGGTTCTTAATGTGATATTTCAGGTCTTGAAATCAAATACAAGCAATTGAAGAAGATTTATGCAACTTTGGAATTAAAGAAAAATCAAACCTGGGCCAATTTGGATCAAGACAGCTTACATTTACATAATCAAACAACCAACACTGACGATTTATCAATCTACACCGCCGGCCTTTAATGCGGATCAGGTGGCTTAAAATCAGAACAAAGCCGCTGGCAAAACATGCAGGGAACACCATTGACTTTAGATCAAAACTTCATCAACCTTCATTTAATAGAACTGTATGCCGAAAAAACTTTCATTCTACATCGTTGATGTATAGCTAGTACAAATTGTCCACGGTAGCAAAAACCTTAATGATGGCTTTTGAAAATTGATCGCTGCCAGCTTACTTCATATAAATTCACTAGCGTTCAAAAATTTTAAGCATATGCAACTCTTAGAGATTCAATGCTGCTGACATTGGATCGGTGTAGGCATGCATAGTAACAAAATTTTAACGCTACTTCAAACCAATTCAACACTGCCAATGTATCGTAATTTAACATCCAACACTGGTAGGGTGTGTCGTCGGCGTACATTTTGAAACCGCTGGTGTACGTTGTGGCTATTCAAATTCCAAGCTTTGTTCTATTAGTTTGTGTCGACCATATGTATTTTGTATCATCCTTAGACATTAGAAAACCCTAGAATAGAGAGAATTTTTTATGAGAATGAGTGGCTAAATTTGTATTTTCTAGCCAAGGGATTGTGACACGCTCAGTTCTTCAAGGATTGTGAGATCTAAATGATTTATTTTGTTCTGATCTTTATTTTGGATATTTATATATCTTCTGTTTGATTTGTTATTTTCATCTTGTTTGATTGATGCAAACTAAGGTCCGTTTGTTTGATTAACAAGGTAATAACTACCAATTAGAATATCAAATCCATAATTGTTTGATTATTTCAATGTTTGTGGTACAATAGCATGATTGATTATGAGATAGGTAATTGATTGTGTTATGAAGATATATAATCTGGTCTAAATAGGTCATCTTATGATTTGTTGGCTAGAATTTGTGATCTCTCTTGTTCTTAATGCTATTGATAAACTAAACCTTAAGAGCTTATTTAGGGTTATTTAATCGATAAGAGAAATAGTCAAAGAGCTTGTTTTGACTATCGAAAAAGTAGGAAGAGATAGATTATTAGAGCTTATTAATACAGTTTATCCAAGATAAGAATGGAAATTTTTGCATCAATGATCAATCCTGTGAATTGAGTGGTGATAGTACCTTTGCTTAGGAATCCTTTGATATTAAATTAACTCTTAAACTATGTTTGTTTTTTTTAGACATAATTAGTTTTCTTTGAATTTCAAAACCTCCTCCTCCCCCCGTCCCCCTTTCTTTTCTTCTTCATTTGATCTTTAAATAGAAATAAATTTCATCAATCTCTGTGGATAATATATTTGGATCGACCCTGCTCAATGCTTTATCAAGTTCTTTAATTTTTGAGAGTAGGATAATATATTTGTTGGATTTGACACCCACCACCACTAATCTCACCCTCTTCTCCTCCGGCACCTCTATATAATCAAATATTTGCTCAACTTCAGCAATCCAATCAACAAAATCCTTAATCCTTAATTCTCCTCTAAAATATGGAATATTTACCTCTAACTTAAAATCATCCCTTCCATATTCATTCTTATATCCATAATAATCATTAAAATTATAGGTGCCATATGCCTTACCTCTTCCATCATAAATATGCCTATCACCATAATAATTCCAACCACCACAAAAATTTGCTTCATATTCATTATCTTCATAAGCATGTAACCCTCGATTTGTAGCAACAAGTCTAACAATAGGATCTCCACGTACACACATTGCCCTTGGTTTTCTCCCATAACCATTCCTGTTCCTATTGGCATCGGTTCAATCAATTAGGTTATCAAAGCGTTGTTCCATATGCCAAAATCTCTAACCCATGTTGTCCAATACTACCCTAGGAACTTGTGATTTGGTTCGTAAGACTCTTACATCCTAATCACTGTCAAGAATACGATCGCCGTCAATACTGTCGTTGGTTGTCATCTTCGCAAGAACTCACCTTGCTCTGATACCAATATGATGCAGTGTGAAAGCGTTAAAACAGAAATCATCTGGAAATCAATCTCACCAAATGATTTCTAAAACAAAATCAATTGCAAAACTTGCGATCTCCAAGAGAAAATCTCTCTCAATTAGGGTTTCAAGTGTATAAAATATCAGTTATGAATACAAAGACAAGCCTAGAAGCCTATTTATACTATTAAATAAGGAATTCTAAAAGATAATATTTAAAAAGAAAAATAATAAATATAATAATAAACACAAATAAATCATGTAACCGAAAATTAACGTTGGAAAAAAAAAAACTGGCAACCTATAATTAATATTGACGATTTCAAAAACTAAAATGTTAAAATCGTGTCGGCATTAATTAAGATTCCGCTACTGCATTATATTATTATTTTATTTTCATTAATAAAATAAAGTGGTCTACTCTTTGTCTTCTTTTTTTATTTTCACTCCCTTGATCAGCATTAGCATTAGCATATTTTTTGTAACATAATAGGTTTATTAGGGTGTATGAGAATTTGAATTCATAATCTAGCCTATTTAATCAACAAGTTCCATGTGTTAGACTAAATTGTTTAGCAATAAAAAAAAAAGAACAAATCTAAAATAGAATTTTAACATAATCAAGTCTACTAAAAATTTATAAATGATCAAATTTTGTTTATAAAGTTAATGTAAAAAAAACAATTGCATAATAATATAAAAAAAAATTATATCAGAATAAAATGTTTAATAAAATATACTTGCATCACTCATACTGTTGCAATAAATTGAGCCATCACATAATTATATATTAATTTTGATGTCCAAAATTGTTAAGCTTTATTAGTTCATTAAAGGAGGCCACTAAAAAGGCATATAATGAATTGTAAATGACAATGGAAAGGTTAGTGAAAAATGCTTTTATTATCTTTGGATTTAGATCATTATAATAAAGGGAAGGCTTGCAAAACAAGAACTCAATTAGTGGTATCTTGAACATAGGTCCAACGCGACCACTCCAATACTTAAGCTAGTTATTATGATAGAAAGATCACGAACTAAATCATGAAGTGTGACATTATCATTCTCATGAGGGAAAGGTAAGTATTTATAGTTGATCCATCCAGTAGTCGTGAGCATCATGGCTTTATGGCCTAATGGGTGAGTGGGTGATCAGTAATGATAGTGGAGACATGGGGTAGTGGAGACATAGAGTAGACTCACTACTTCACTACTGTGTGTGTTGATTCTAGTTGAGCGACTGATGCTAAGAGACATATGAGGTAGAGGCAACCAATCATCAATGGTAGCAGTAACGTATCAAGCTGGAGTAATGGGCATCTAGATAAGACCTTATGTTGTAGCTATCTTGGTTAAGGCCTACAGTTAAGCAGCCAAATCTATCAATGGATTCAACTTGATTCAAGTGGCCTGTGTTCTTGTTTAAACAATCAACAAATATGAAAAATGATTAATCGATCAAACAATATGTATAAATTGTTTCAATCTAAATCTACATATATACTTATTCAGTCTACCTTTTTTTCATATAATGTTAAACAATTGAAATGCTTAAGTTTTAGAAATATATAAGAAAGTAAGACCTTATTGTATAAACTGATAAAACCCCAATATCCAATCCCAATATCCTCTTGGCTTAGTTTCCTTAACATTATCTTTAGAAAACCTTAACTTTCAAAAGATCTAATTCATTTACACAAAATGAGGGTATGATGCCTCTCTTTCAAACCCTGCTCTCTTTACCATTCATTCTAGGTTGTCTAATCTTTTACTAATCAAAAGAATTGATTTTTCTTTTGTATCATATATTCTAACTCTATCTGTTTGTATGTGTTAAATGCAAGGTATACTATGAAAAGAATTTCTATGAGTTTAAGTACCTAGAAGACTCCTATTTTTCACTTATTGGGTAAATTTTTTGCCAGCTCTTCTTATTTCATTCAATGTATTTATATGCTTATCCATACTTAGGCAGTTACAACTATTTGACTTGGTTTTAGCAAGTTAGACATTACAATCAGATACAATTGTAATTGTAAAGCATTTGCTATACACAGTAACACAAGCACACATGAGATGACACATAAGCTTATATTAATGTAGTACAGTAAAAAACAATTTATTATCTTTAAATTAAAGTGAAACAAGCAAGAGTGGAGCGCTCACACTCTAAAACAAGCCTCATGAATCTAAGGGTCTTGAGAAGTAGTAACTACTCAAGCGGCTAATATAGGTAGCCTGAATACCTATATCTCCTATATCTATACCAAAAAAAGGAAAATAGCTTACTCTAGGATTCACAATCGTTACACATCTCTACTTATCTCATTCCATAGTTTTATTTAGTTCAACCGATCCCATAAACGTAAACTAAATCATATTACTTCCTACCAAGTTAAGAAACGTTATGCTAATAACGTTTGCTCTATTAGCTACCCACTGAGCCATTTATAGATTGTTATTGCATCATGATAAAGGGGTTATCTAACCGTTTAAATACAGTGCTCGGCTCTAAGCAAGGTTGTCACTTCTTAAACCAAATTCAATGATATAAGCACAAACAAGAAGATCATTTATTAGGTTATCTTTAAGTATTAGTTGATTTACGATGCCTGTCTTAAACAAACAACAAGCATGTCATTGTGTACCTTTTATATTTGAAATCCAAATAGAGATAAAGGGTGGGTCAGAAGCCATCTCAAAATATGGATCAGAGGCAAACATGTATTCATGAAATCAGACTCATATAAGAAATTAAATTAATTATCCACTTATATCAAACTCATTTTAAAAACGTATTTGATTAGACATTAAGTAAGAACTCACCATGGCTGCAAAAATCGCTCCATCAAGATACAGACAATTCTCCATTATCAGTCAAATTATTTATTTTCCTTTGTTTATACATTTTTATTATAAAAAAAACTATCATATTATTCACATTCAATATTATCATTTTCTAGTAAGCATATATTTGAAATAACATACTTCTTATTCTAAACATAGCCTAGTCCATTTCTGTAACGCCCTAAAATAAGGCATTATAACCCGTCACGTATCCTCTCTTATATAAGACACGCAAAGGCTCTATTATCCACAATAATACAATCATCACCTATAAATACTCATAGGGTATCTTATAGGATACGAAACCTATTAAAACTAAAAACTCATACTTCATAAAACATAAACTCTTGTTCAAGCATAAAATCCAAGTTGACATCATAGTCAACTAATTCAACAGAAACTAAAAACTGTTTACATTAAAATCTTTTCATGTAAAACCAACAAAAGCATCCAACTACAATTCCAAATGATCAAAACATGTCTTTTCTTAGAAATTTGGTATATGAAGCCTAACTCTTGGCTGGGTAGTCAGGTCCACTATTGCTATTCCCGCTATTAAAGAATAAGTCATATCCGGAAAGATCACCCACTATATCTTCTTCACTTGTACCTGAAATTTAAAAGAATGAGCGGCGACGCCCAGTACAATAACTCCAATCCAAAAACAAATGCACATGCACATACAATAGACAGGTAATTCATGCAACTTAAACTAATGCAAACAGTCATATTATTATCTTTCTTAAGCTAACAAAAAACAACACAGTCCAATATTAGGTATACTCTAATCCGAACTTAGAGTTACTCAAACCCCATTGAAAAACAAGCATCTCTTTGAAATAATAATCATATACATATATGGATGAGTGGGTACTCCCTAAACACCCTGAATCCATAACACCTAATTCTACCGGAATCATATCAAGGCACGAGTCCACTAGGGACAACCTCACACTAAGATCATCAGGGTGTCTTACCAGTATCACTGTCTACCAGGTCTTTACTGGTCAAAGCCAAGCACAATCAACCATACAACTATTAACCCGAATAACGATTAGGTTTATTAAGAAATTCTGTTCCTACAAGCATTCAATCAATACTAAACTTACAGGTAAAAACAACAAGCAAGGATTGGTCGTACCTTTTTCAGTTTCAGGAAATTCCAATCTGCATCTCCTAAAAATCCTTTATCGACAACACCCAACCATAACCAAATATCCCGAATCTCTACAATACTTCAATCAATAATGACAATACAACAACAACCCAAATCTCTAAATTCATGTCAACAACAATATATATATATTATATATATAACAAATAAGAACACGATATAAAAACAATAATTCCTAATATATTATAACTCCCGAAATCCTAACCTGACAAAGAAAATCACCAAGTTACACCGTTAACCCAATCATCCACAACAATCTACAAAACTTGATAATCCTCCAAAACCTTAATATTCATAACAACAAGAACAATCACATTCATATCTAGAATGAACCTTTATAGAATCTTTACGTTTAAAAGACTTTACTTGCTTGCTTGGATCACCAAACCCGAATCCTTGCTCAAAATGTTGGATTCCACATAAAGCTAGGGTTTTTCTCCAAAAACCTTCATGAAAATCCATAAAGCCCTAAGAAAGACTTATACAATTTCGCATTTAATCCATAAGAGAAGGTTAAAAATCACTTACTTTGGATCAAAAACATCCTTCGGATGATTCTCCAAGCCTAGATCTCCAAGAACACTCTAAAGCCCTCTTATACAAAGGAGAAAAATGATAAAAAGGAAATTTGTTGAAACTGTTTTTCGCGTCTCGTATTTATAGAAATTTGGTCATATGCCGGCCCTACTCCGGCAGCGTATGTGTAGATCTTGCCGGTGTACACCATACGCTGGCAAAATTTACACGAGCACTAGCGACGTTCATCGGGGCTTTGAATTCTCAGAACTTCAATCTTACCACATACGTCAGCAAATCTATGCCCTACGTTGGCGGCATTCTTAGCCAGTATTAAGAGAAACCCTAGTACACACCGATGGCGTTCCAGCTAGTGTTAAGAAAGACGCTACTATTTCCTTCCTACGTTGTCTCTACACCAACAGCATAGATTCTTCAGGAGGCGGCATACGATCTGTCAAAAATTGCAGAAATCCGAATTTTAATATTCATTCTACAACCAAACTTAAACCTTTACAATTTACTTGTTTTGATCTTAAACTCATCTTATATTATCTCATGATTCATAATTCATAATATAATTTTCATCTTTATTTCTATATATCACAATCTCATTACAAGTTTATTAGATCTAAGCCAATTTGAAGTTAAGTCTATATTACTTAACATAACCTAGTTGATTAAAATTAATCATTTAATCTAGTTACTAAGTCATATTCAACTATCTCATTAGGTCTATTAACTAGTCCTCCTCTATTTTTTCAAAATATATATTAAACCCAGTTTAGTTACTAAGTTATTTTCATTTATTTCATCAAGACAATATTATACATATAAGTCTTATAGAATCTTAATTAATCTAATTCTTTGTAACTCATTAAAATTTACTAAATCAAGTGAATCTAAATTTATTAACTAAGTTCATTTTATACTTAAATTTTATATTTAATTTAATTATTCATTAATCTATAAATTCTTTTAACTCACTCTTAATTATATAAATTAACTAACAAATCATTCATCTATTTCATTTTATTTTTATTTATTTTATTTTATCTTATATTATTTTTTTCATGAAGAACACGAGTAGATAGGGTTACTGTGTTCTACCTTGCGTACAAGCATATGAGAAGCACAACTAATACATTCAGTCGTGTTCTTGTCGTGTTTTGTTCTTGGGTTAGAACTCAAAAAGAAGCACAATGAGATAGGGCAAGTCGTGCTCCTCTCATGTTTCACTCAAAATGTTATGCACTCAAGAATTAGAGAGAAACATGGTGGGATAAGGAAAGCCATGTTCTAGTTGTGTTCTTGGGTTATGTTTAATAAAAGAAATAGAGATAAGCACAATTAGATAGAGCAAGTCATGTTCTAGCCGTGTTTCTTCTTGAGTGAGTTAAAATTCACGTAAGAACAATAAGGAGCACATCATATTAGGATATCTTATGTTCCCTTCGTGCTCTTTCATGGAAACAAAGCATGTAAATTTTAACTTATTTATCTATTTGTACGACATCTTATAATCAATATACAAGTTATAACCATAACTTGCAACATCTATATACATATTTTTATGCCATATTTCATCAAATCATCTCATCAAACTCCTTAGTTCTATACTTGTCTACATAACGTAGGGTCTAGCATCTAAATTCATATTTCACTAATTTACTAAATTTTATCACAAACCTTATGTATATCTAGCTTTAATACATCATATACATGTATAAATAACAATCAAAATAAGGGAAAAAAACATAACTTACATATTTGGCCAACTTAAACTACTTGTTCTTCACTACCACTACTCCTCTTAGGTTGATGTAGCTACCTTAAGCTTGTTTTTCATCTCATATATTCTTTTCTAACTTCAATTTTTCCTTTGATCTTCTTGAAACTGAGATTTGAGTTGATTTTGAGAGGGAAGAAGAAGAAGAAGAAGAAAAAGAAGAAGAGAAGAAAACGAAAAAGGAAAAAGAAGAAAGAAAAGAAAGGAAAAGGAAAGGCAGGGAAAAAAAGAAAAGAAAAGGAAAGGATAAGGGTTTAAAGATATTTCTAGGGTAGGGATATTAGGTTTAAACCTTTTGTAATAATTACTTCAATTATCGAAAAATAATCAGAAAATAATTTGAGAATATATATATATTAGAAATTAATAGTTTGAATAAAAAAATCTAACTTGGGAGTTTAATTTATGAAAATCTGATATTTAATTTGAGCTTGGGCTTAAGAACTAATATTCCCAGAGAAGTAATTGAATTCAAAATTTATGGGAAATAAGGATACGAAAGCTAAACTAAAATTCAAAGTTTAAGAATTCGCAAAATATTTAAAATTGAATGTTTAAGAGTTTAGGGATTTGAAATTGAAGAAAATGGGTTCAAAATTAAAATTGGAAGAGATTGTGAAATTTAATTTGTAGGAATAGATAGATAGAACAAATAGACAATTTGAAAGGAATTATTTGAAATCTCAAATTTTAATTTAATCTATTTATTAATTTAATTATATCAAGTTGTCTAATCACTTTTTATTGTTTACTTGTTTTATTTATTTAAACTATCTAAATTCAATTTCTAAACTAAGTTCAAATTCAAGTAAAAAATTAACTACCTATTATATTTTTCAATTATGGAAGTCTTAACTTAGCTAGGTGAGGATTTATGGTGTTTCATCATGTGTATTTTTGAATATTTTGGTAAATCCAAATGACATGCCACATTCCCAATCTTCATCATTGTCTTAAAAGGGCTAAAACAACATCATGAAAGCTTGTAAGAAAGCCTATTGGCCAAAGAAGTTTGCCTATAATGCTATAGCTTCGCATGCACAAGTTCCCCTAACTTCAAAAGATTTATCAAACATGTGATTATTAGCTAAATGCTTCAACAAAGCTCATCTTGAGCTAAATTGGATTTCAAAGACTTCAAAATAGCATCTCTAGTCATAAGCTCATGATCAATAGCTTCTAAAGAAGACTGACCCTACACATAATGTGGGATATTTAGAGGATCTCTACCATATAATTCCTAAAAAAAGGTGTCATGTTGGCACTTGTGTGATAGCTAGTATTGAAACAATACTTAGCCTATGGCAAAAATTTAGGCCAGGGAGTAGGAGAATTCATGATATATGCTCGTTTGTACCTACTGTTCCAAGCAACGGTTCAGCACCTCAGTTTCAACATTAGAATGAGGGTGATAAGCTGAACTCATATTCAATGTCGTTCCACTCAATTTGAATAATTCACTCCAAAAACAACTTATGAAAACCTTGTCCTTATCGTAACAATGGATTTAAGGAATCCATGCAATTTAACCACAATATCCATACATAATGATGCTACTAATGTAGTTGAGTAGGAAGCTATAAGAGGAACAATATGACAATACTTGGTTAAAAGGTCGACGACCACCAAGATAACCAAATAGCCTTTGGATAATGGTAGTCTAGTGATGAAATCCATAGAAAAATCCACAAATACTTGTTGTGGAATAAGCAAAGGCTGAAGTAGACTTGCTAGACTTGTTGTCAAGTATTTTATTTGTTGACAAACATGGCAGCGCTTCACAAATTCATCTACATCTTTCCTTATATTTTTCTAAAAGAAATAATCACTAAGTCACTTAAAAGTTTTCAAAGTTCCAAGATGTCCACTTATGAGAAGGATGATATTCTAGTATCAATGGATTGATAATAAAAGAATGAGGAGGGATAAAAGTATTATCTCCAAGAAAAAGCAAGCCATCTTTAATCCTAAGTAGCTACTGCATTGAGACTCCCCATTTACAATCAGTCATCCTTTTCTCCTATCCCTTATTATCTTTAAACTTTTTTCTTAAGTAGTTCCAGGCGTATTCTCAGTTCTAGGCATCAACAAACTTTTTTTTTAAGTACCGTTGTTGTTCTAGAGTTTGAATCACTTGATTAAGTATCTCTTTAAGACTCTTCTAGTCTATCTTAATAATGAAATGTCTCCCTCAAAGATAGTGCCTTCATTTTTTAACTACTTCAACAATAGCTACCATTTCTCTAACATAAGCTCTAGCCTTGCGAAGCCCCATATAATTTTTTTTTTTACTAAAAAAGCTATAGGGTAGGCATTATGATGTAGCATTGTTCCCATTCCATCAACTGATGTGTTAGACTCTATAACAAATGCTTGAGAAAAATTAGATAGAGCTCAAATGGGGTAGTCATTAGTGCTTCCTTTAGTTGATAAAAACAGTGGTAGCATTCTCATTCCATAGAAATGCATCTTTATTCAACAAATTGGTGAGAGGAGATACTGTACTTGCATGATGATGTACAACCAATTAAGATTTATAAACAGGAATACCAATATAAATTTTCCACAAATCTCATTATCCTATAATGCAATTACAATTATCATATAAAATAAACTAGGGTTTCATTAAATTTCCCAGAAAAGACATAGAAATCAGACATCAAAGACAATAATCAATTGCAAAGCAAAGAAACAATTGCAGAATTCATATAGAAAATCAGTACAACAACAAACAACACAGCAAGTAATCAGATATCATTGGATCTATTGCCTACAAATATGATCCAGGTTTCTTGATATAAGCTACAACAATGGGTCTTTGAAGTCAAAGTCTTCCAATGATATCAATATAAGATCTAAGCTACTCTCTACCTACTAAATTACCCTAAAGGATTTTTTTTCTTCCTTGGATTCCTTTCTCTCTCTCTCTCTCTCTCTCTCTCTCTCTCTCTCTCTCTTTTTCTGGATTTTTTCTCTGTTCTCCGAGATCTCTCCTTTTCATATGCAATGCTTTGTTGTTTTATAGTGAAACTGCTGGAGAATTTCTTCCGTTACAACATACGTCGGCACTTTTGGACTTCTATGCTGGTAGCGTTGAGGCAACTTCAGATGTTATAGCGGTAGTATAAAGGACAACGTTCACCCAGCATTTGGATTTTGTATTCTGTTCACGATCAAGGCCATTGGTATGCCGGTAGTGTAGATCTGGATCTAGCTGCGTACTTCTCAATTCCAGAGGTCGGCTTTTATTTTCATGTACACCAGTTGTGTTTGACGTGGCCTTTATGTTTTGCATTATGTACCATAGTTGCACTACCTCTACATCAGCGTGTTGCTTCCTTTCTGGCCGGTGTATATTGATTTTTGCATTCAAAACGAGTGAATTTTCTCCATTTTGAATATGTTTAATTGAATTAAGCTGCTATCATCTGAATTGACAATTTAGCATAAATAAGTACCTATTCCTATGTGATTTCTATAAAATCTATAACATATATACATGAATAATCAAGAGAAAAGTGTATGAATTATGACCTTATCACTTGCCAACATTTAGTGCTACACCTTTAGCAAAAACTATATGTCCAATATAATCAATCTTGGTCTGCGCAAAAGAGCATCCGGATTGCTTCATATAAAACTGATGTTTTTACTTGTGAGATATCATCATCCATATAGACATTATAAACTAGTATGTCATTGAAAAAAAAAAAAAAACAATGAAAATTTTTTTGTGGTAGGGATGAAAAATGGAATTCATGATCACTTGAAAAGTTGATGTTGTATTAGTAAGCTCAAAAGGCATAACAATGAACTCATAATGGTCATCGTGTGTATGAAAGGCTGTTTTATGAACATCCACAGGGTACGTATGAATCCGATGATAACTTGCATGTTAGTTCAGCTTAGAAAATATATGTGCACCATGTAATTCAGGAAGTTACACATCCATAGTTGGTATGGGAAACTTAGCTAACATTGTAGCTTGATTTAAAGCTCTATAATCCACACAAAAATGCTAAGAACCATCTTTTTTCTTCACCAATAGGCTTAAGGAAGAAAAATGACTTGTGCTAGGTTGAATAATTCTAGCATCTAGCATTTCTTGAACTAATTTCTCAATCTCAGCTTCATGAAAATAAAGGTAGTGATAGGGCTTGACATTAATACGTTAAGACTCATTTTGCAAGTGAATATGGTGTTGCACATCCCTTAAAGGTGGCTATGATGAAGGAGTCTAAAAAATTTTATGAAATCTTCCCAAAAGTGCTTCTATAGCATTATTGCTGGTGGTATCATGACAAAAATCCTCCCTCTAAGCCATAAGACTAAAGAAACAAGCCACATTATCAGATTTCATCAATTTGTGAAACTAACGTGGTTCAATCTTTTTGGGACCAACAACTGAATTGCCTTTAAGGAGAATATGTTGGCTATTCAACATAAATTGCATTATAAGTGTGGAATAATCCAAAGTAGTGAGCCATTGAATTCCTAGCACCATATATTCCCTTTAAATAGGAAGAACATTAAAATTGACTAGAAACTCACTATCATGCAAAGTAATAGTCACGTTTTGACAAAGTCTAGAACAAGTAAGATAATCACCATTGCTAATTATGACTTGAAATGAATTAAAGGCAAGAATAGGTAAATGTAAATGTTTAGCCACTAGTTCTTGTATGTGTAGGGTTTCGAAATGTAAAGTTCGATTTTTTTTTTTTTTATAGTAGAAGTTTAAAGCAAAAACCTAAAACCAATATCCAAGTGTTTTGATTAGATTAAAAACAAATGGTGATTAATTCAAATGATTATACCTTAATTTAAATTTTGGAAATTGATCGCAGATTGGATTTGTTAGTGTTGCGATCTCATAAGCACCCTTTATGGTATCCATATGAATGAGTATGCCTTCAAAAGGATCTTATCACGTGCTAGCGCTATCTAAAATACTTCAAGATCTAATTGAGAAAAATTCTCATGACTCTCGCATCTCTCTCTTTTAGGGTTCACAGATTTTCTCTATCAGTCTAATATCGACATCTCATGTCGTTAACTTTAAAAGAGACCTCTTATGTTCTATTTATACTAATGCCAATATTCTTATAAATAATGGCATTAGTTCCCCTAATCTAATTAGGGTATGAACATAAGAATCCTTAGTCCAATTAGGGATTATTAAATTATTTTTCACAACAAATTATAATTCAGAATAATGAATAAATATATTATTCCCGTTAGATTTATTTCAGTTGGTGATTCTTTCACCTCATTTTTTTATGTGTGACTCTGTAGGTTCACTTTATGTTAGCAATTAGCCCAAAACATAAACTGCCTCTGGTAAGATATTATATTTACCCAAATTAAGTGAATATCGGTGATCCGATTTTTACCTGATCCATAACTCATGTCATTATCCTTTTGTCACAAGATATCTAGATTGAATATAAGGCATTGATAGTGTCACTCTTATATCGTTCAATCTTATCATTTCTCGATCTCCAAGTTAATTGATAAAACAAATGAAATTGATCACACTATTAATTCATTTGAGTAGACCATGCATTTCTCAATTTCACTTATCGAGCGGCCCAGAGATATCTCTCTCATAGGGACAAATCCTATCTTAATCATTCAACTTCCTCTACATGATTCACATTATGCCCAATTGTAACCCCTATAATTATCTAGTTAAAGATATCATTTGATTGAATTGAATTATAATGCTCCTTATTTTGGAACCTATGGTGATTTTAGGTCTAAGGATAAGTTAACATCGTTATTGTGAGAATCACTTATGATACTAATCCATGTAGTGATCTCATAGCGGGTCAATCTAGGACATAGTTCTCTAATATGTACATATGAGTTTGATTTGTATCCTATACAAATAGATGTCTCATGACTATTAAATAAAACTCATACCATATTTAATTCATTATCATTCCTACAATAATGAGCATCTAAGAACATTTGGAATAATTAAATTATTCATGGATCCTATTATAAAGTAAGCATGCAAATAATATAATAGAAATGCCTCTGTATCAATAATATATATAAAATGACAATATCCAGTAACTAGCTTAGGACACAATCACTAATAGTATGAAGTTGTGAGCACTACTAAATTCCACAAGTATAGATAGGTTCTTGCCAAAAACTTTACCCATCAGTTTAAAAGTTTTAGGAGCATGAACTCCTGATAAAGCATGATAGTTAATTTCAACAGTATTTAAAGTATTAAGACAATCTCTCATATTAGTAACATGTGAAATATCACAATTTGGTTCATCACCAATCTAGACTAACATAAAAACTTAGCTTTGCAGATATGTCATTTATGAAATTTCTCATCATAGTTGAAACATAGGCCTTTTTCTCTTCTAATTGCCATTTTAGTAGGAGTAATTCTTTTAAAAGGGAGTGGTTCTTTTAGGATATTAGAAGAAGAAGTAGAAGTAGGTAGTTTAGGTTTGGAAAATATAGAAGAAGGTGGTGTGTATGAAGATTGGAGTGTAGATTTGAAAGAAGGTTGAGGTTGAAAGGAAGTAGCAGGGTATTTAGAAGTGCTAAATTGTTGAAATTTAGATTCATGTAATTTTACAGGGCTAATAGCATGTAGAAGTGAATTAGGTTAACAAGGACTTCTTGTTGGAATAAAGGTTTAAGATCCGAAATGAAGCAACTCTTAAGAAAATCCTCAGAAAGGCCACTAACACGAAGATTCAAAAGCATGTTGAAATTAAATAACAAATCTAGTTTGAACCAGTTTTGATATTTTTCCTTGATAATCATCAAACAAAGAAGGACCAAATCTAGTCTCTAATGCTTTAATAAAAACAAGTCATGTAGATAATAGGGTGTTATGATAGAGCCATTGATACCAATCCATAGCATCTTCCCCCATTGCAAGGATGCCAACTTTAATCTTTCAGTTTCATGTACATTATGAAAATCAAAGAATTGATTAGCTTGAAATTTCCATGATAGAGGATTAGAACCTGAAAATTTTGAAGGTCCTAATTTGATATTCCTAATATAGGAAAACTGGAGATCTTCATTATTACATGAAGAAAACTATGAGCTACTGTTATTACTTTATACAGTAGTAGTATGATTCTCCATTTGCAACTTAACAAATTGTAACACTTATACCATATCAGACAACAATCTATCAATCTTATATTCTAATGAAGAAATCTTACTTTCATGTGTTTGCAAATCTTATTACAATCAAGTAATGCCTTTGGTTCTATTTACCATTGAAGCCAAGGCTGAAGACAATGAAAGCACCAATGATAAAAGCCCAATATCTTCTTGGCTCAGTTTCCTTACTATTGTTCTTACAAAACCCTAACTCTTGAAAGAGCTAGTTCAGTTACACAAAATGAAGGTACTATGCCTCTCTTTCAAACCCTACTCTCTTTATTGTTCCTTCTAGGGTTTTTGATCTTTATCAATCAAAAGAATTGTTCTTCATTTTGTATCATATATTCTAAATCTATATATTTATAAGTGTTAAATGCAAGGTATACTATAAAAAGAATTTCTAGGAGTTCGAGTACCCAAAAGACTCTTATTTTTTACTTGTTTGGTAAATTTCTAGCTAGCTCTTCTTATTCATTCAATGTATTTATATGCTTATCCATACTCAGGCAGTTACAATTGTTTGACTTGTTTTTTCCAAGTTTATGTTGCAATTATATACAAATGTAATTGTAAAGCATTTGTTATACAAATTTACTATTCTATATGGTAGTCTATTTTAAGTAATACAATTTGCTAAGTGTTAAAGCTTCCTCCTTTATCTCCTATTGGTAATCATAACATAAATATTTTGGAAAAATAAATGCATTATTCTAATGTAGATATCATAGATATAAGACATTATGATATGCCTAAGAATTTAATCACTAGTTTATCTATGGGTCAATTAACAATCAACCCAAAGAAAGCATCTAGACTTAACACAAGTATCAAGGTTTCTTAAATGATAAGAGCATAATAGGATATGATTAGTGTTATTCAAGAAAAGAAGTTTACTCAAATTTCAATAATCTTTGTTTTTAATGTTTACAAATAAATCCTATATATACTCATGGCCTAATATCTAAAATTAGTAAGTAGTTAAAATAAGAAAGAAATTAGTAGACAAAACAAGAAAGATATCTAAAAGATAGAATAGGAAAGTTACAAATAAAAGATTGAAATATATTGTAAAGATTTTCTTTAAATCATGCGCAAAGTCGCACCGTTAGAATTGCGGGAAAAAATTTCTCTATTCATGAGTACAAGCAAAGCCGCGATCTCCACTGTTATCAACTTCTTAAACAAATTGCAGGTGCAACAAATTCCATCAACATCCATCAGAACGTATCACCAGTACATATACGGGCACTACTCAAGGTATGGTTAGTGCTATAACTTCAATCGTATCTTCATATTTCACCTCATATTGAACCGCAAAGAAGATTGTGAGCATTTCCAAAACGCGATTTCCAATATCTCCTATGGGTCTATTTGTCAGAATCCTCTAAACAAAGTTTTGCAATCCTTTAACTCAAGCTCTCATCATCAAACCCTTGGTATTAAAGAAAACTAATTAACTATAAACAAGTAAATAAATTACAAACCATAAATCAATATCAAAGAATTCCTAATCAAAAGTATTATCATAGCCCAACTCACAGGATTGATCATTGATAGAAAAATTTCCATTCTTTATCTTAGATAAACTAGTTATGACTGTTAACAAGCTCTAGCAACTTATCTCTCCTTACTTTTTTTATAATCAAAACAGGCTCTTTGACTATTTCCCTTATCAATTAAACAACCTTAAACAAACTCTTAGGGTTTAGTCTATCAACAACATTAAGAAGAAGGGAGATCACCAATTTAGGTCACCAAATCAATAGCATGATCTATTTAAACCAGATTATATGACTCCATAACACAATCAATTACCTATCTCATAATCAATCATGTTATTATACCGAAACATTAGAATAACCAAACAATTACGGATTTGATATTCTAATTGGCAAAGATTGCCTTGTTAATCAAACAAACGGGCCCTAGTTTGCATCAATCAAACAAGATAACAAAATCAAAATGAATAAAAGACATGCAAATAATCCCTTGGCTAGAAAATACAAATTTAGCCACTAAATCCATAAGAATCTCTCTAAGGTTTTGGAAATTTTCTAATAGTAGATTTGATCTAAAAAAATGGAGAAGAATGAATGAATCAACAACAACATCATTAGGCATTTGTAGAAGAAAATCTGGAATTTGATCTGTCATAATGTACACCGGCGGTTTCAAAATGTATGCTAGTAGCGTACATAGCCGGTCTTCAATGTTAAATCACAAAACACTAGTAGCGTTAAATCATGGCAAAGTCGGCTTTAAAAATTCTAATACTATGCATGTAAGCGGCGTTGGTTCTCCAGGAGTTGGCGTATGTTGATTGAAATTGAATGCTGGTGAAGTTGTATTAAATACCGGCAGTGGTGATGCAGGCGTTTAAGTTTTCACTACTGTATACAGCCTGCGTCAGCTATACATCGGCGGTGTAGACTCCCGGTTTGCCGGCGTTTGTTGATTTCTCTAAAGGCTGATGATTCTTGTTTCAAGGTTGGCGGTGCTCTCTATTTCCAGTAGCCAATGTTGCTTGTTCTATAATGTAAGCCGCCTGATTTGCGTTAAAGGTTGGCGGTGTAGACTGATATTTTATCGGTATAGGGTTTCTGATTACATGCAAGCCGGCTGTGTTGATTCATGTTTTGGCCAGCTTTGATTTTGTTTTGTTTCTAAGCTTGCATATAACTTCTCCATTTAGTTTGTATTTGATTTCAAGACTTGAAATATGATATTTAGCATAATTAAATATCGATTCCTAATAATTTCTATAAAATCCATAACAATTTAACATGGTTATTCACTGAAAATTGAGTATAAATTGTCTTTATCATCCTCTATGCTTTATCTTTACACACAAAAGTAATGTTTTTCTTAGTAAGATCAGTAAGAGGACTTACTATACTACTGAAATTCTTGACAAAACATAGATAGAATGAAGCAAGTCCATGAAAGCTACGGACATCAACAACAAATTTAGGTATTGGCTAGTCGACAATGGCTTTGAACTTTCCATCATCTACCTTAATTCCTACTCTAGAAACTACAGAACCTAAAAATATTACCTCTTATTGACAGAAAGAACACTTCTTCATGTTACCATATAATTTCCCATATCTCAACACTTCAGACATAACTTGTAAATAATTCACTTGACTATCCAAATCTCTGCTATATACTAAGATATCATCAAAATAACTACAACTTTTCTTAAGAGTTCTCTCAAAACATGATTCATAAGTCACATAAAAAGTGCTTGGTGCATTGGTTAAGCCAAAAAGCATCACCAACCATTCATATAATCTGTGCTTTATCTTGAAAGCAGTCTTCCACTCATCTCTCGCTTTCATCTTGATCTAATGATAACCACTCTTAAGATCAACTTTGGAAAATATTTGTGCACCATTTAACTCATCAGCATATCATTAAGCCACGAGATATGATATCGGTGCTAAATAGTAATTGTGTTAATAGCTCCAGTGTCAATACACATCCTTCATGATCCATCTTTCCTAGGCACTAATAAAGCTGGAACTACATATGGACTAATACTTTCCTTAACATAGCCTCTTTTTAACAACTCATCAACTTGTATTTTCAATTCCTTTGCTTCCTCAGGGTTCATTTGATAGGCCGGACTATTAGGCAACATAACCCCTAGTTGAAGATCAATAGCATCCTCTATTCCTCTAACAAGTGGCAACCCCTTAGGTAGCTCTTTAGGAAATACATCTGTAAACTCCTCCAACAAATGTTGTAATATAGTAGTCAAAGAAGCTTAATCTATAGTTTCTAATACTCTTCTAACATGCAATACATGGATCAACTCCTTAGCCTGTATGGCTAGATGGACATCTCCTCATGACATAAACATACATTTCTTCTTAACTAATTTGCTTATTTGTAATTAAGCCTTTGTGACTTCAGCTGGTGACATAGGATTTAATATTATCTTCCTGCCATCCTTTTAGAGAGCATAAGTGTTTTTGTACCCATCATGTAAGGCCTTACAATCAAATAACAATGGTCTTCTTAACAAAATATGACAAGCACACATAAGCAACACATCATATACAACTTCATCCCTGTATTTGTCACCTATACTAAAAGGTATCTTCACTTGCTTAGTCACTTACAAGTTACCCTACCCATTGAGATTAGTTAACGTAACTTCTAAGGTTTAAGATGTGGAGTGGTAGTCAAATTGAACTTATCAACTAAAAGAACAACATAACATTGGTGCAACTCCCTTCATCAGTAATGAGTGCACACAAATTTCCTTTCACTCTACAAGCCTCATGAAATAAATTATCTCGTTATTCCTCTTCAGAAGATTAAAAAATATTATGAATACACCTCAACACATTAATACTCATGTACTAATCTCTCCTTACTCCTCACTAGTCTCAACAATCATCTACTTCTCCATAATAAGTATCTAGTGTAGCAACAATACTATCTAGTTCTCTAAAATAATCTTCTTCATCCTCACTAACAACTTTACCACAAATATTCATCATAGCTCTTTGGTTAAGACATTGCAAAGCAATATGTCATGTTCCTAAACACTTAAAACATTTAATATCACATGTTCTATCATCGGATCCATATGCTTTACTAGAACTTCCATTCACATTAACAGTACTTTTACCCTTATCATTATTATTTCTATTACTTCTCACAAAACTGTTAGATTCCCCTTTATCACTAGATTTATTGAAAGTGCTTTTATCATATTCTTACTATTTCAAACATGAGATTTCTAAGATGCATACCTATTACTTGTTGACTTGTAATTATAATTTGATCTCTTTCACTTCACCTTAGGAGCTAATCGAATGGCTTCTTCAAGGGTATCATATTTCTGAAGTTCTACTACACAAGCAATCTCATACTTCAACCCTATAACAAATCTTGCAACTATTTGCTTAGGTGTTTCAGTAGCACCACTTTTAATCATTAATGATTAAAACTCTTGTGCATACTCTTCTACACTCTTACCCCCTTGTCTAAGAGACAGAAGGCGCATGAAGATCTCTTGTTTATAATATGCAGGCCTAAATTGTTTTCTTAGGACTCATTTCATCTCTTGCTAAATTTGAATCTCCTCCTTGTTATCTCGTCATCTCGTACTCACAAGATTTTTCCACCATAATGCAACATACCTTGTAAACTTAACAGTAGCTAATCAAACAAGCATATGTTCCTTCATATCATAATATGCAAATAATCCTTCTACCTTATCCCCCCATTCAAGATAGTCACTGATGAAAAACTTCCACTAAAAGGAGGCACCTACAATTTTACAAGCTCTAAACCCCCGGGTGGTCTAAATTCTCTTCCATAAGCGTCCATGTAATCTAGATTACCCTATCTAACATCTCCTCAATTTCCATAATTAGGTGGCGGTGGGGGTAGTACTTATGCACAGGGTTATATCACATTTAGGTTTTTTTAACAACTGTTGCATTGTTTGGACTAGTGTGTTGACTTGTGTTATTCAAAGTTTGTAACTATTGGTTCCTACTTCATTCATCATCAGCCTGAACACCAATATTACTTGCACCACTAGTTGGAACTCTATTGTTTCCACGAACTCCACTATTAACCTCCTCATCAAAATTGCCATGCACACTTTCATTCGACATCTTGATAATACGTGACTAATAATCAAACCACAAATTTGGAGATTGGTGTTACATACTAATTTCCAATCATAACCAAAACCTTAATCACATACGAACATAATAATGGCAGAGACAACTAACCATAATTGTTCTCTGATACCAAAATAATGATATGCCTAGGAACTTAATCACTAGTGTATATATGGGTCAATTAACAATCAACCCAAAGAAAGCCCCCATACTTAACACAAGCATCAGGGTTTCTTGAATAATAAGAATAGAATAGGATATGATTGGCATTATTCAAGGATATTATGCACTAAAAACAACCCAAACTACACTCTCATTAATTTGACATGACTCACAAATTAACTAACATGGTTTGTTTTCCACAATCAATAAGATTGATAAGAATAGGAATTTCTAGAGAAAGATCTCAAGAAAAGAAGTTTGCTCTAATTTCAATAATCTCTGTTTTTTAATGTTTACAAATAAATCCTATATATACACATGGCTTGATATTTAAAATTAGTAAGTAATTAAAATAGGAAAGATATCAATAGTTAAAACAAGAAAGATATCTATTGAAATCTGTCATAAAGATTTGCTCTAAATCATGTGGAAAGTCACGTGGTTAGATCACGGGAAAAAAAATCTCAAATCACGGGTGCAAGTAAAGCTACGATCTCGACTATTATCAACTTCTTCAAACAAATCATAGGTGCAACAAATTTCATCAGAACGTATTATAGGTACAACCATGGGCGCCACTCAGGGCATGGTTGGCACTATAACTTCAATCACATCTTTATATTTCACCTCAAATTGAATCACGAGGGAAGATTGCGATCACTGCTAGAATGCGATTTCCATTTTCTTCTATGCTTTCTTCACTCCTTGCACAAATTGATAAATAATCACTTTTATGATGGATTCTAAAGTTGCAAAGGAAGTTAAACTCATCTTCATAGGGTCTATTTAATAGAATCCTTTAAACCAAATTTTGCAATCCTTCGGCTGTAGCTCTTGTCATTGGACCCTTGGTTTGATTCTCATTACATTATAGATCCATATATTTAACATATAAAAAATCATAAATAAAACTCGTAATATAGGATAGAAACCAATTACAGTAGAAATCATGAGATTTTATCACAAAAGTAGATGTTCGATCATAAGTGAACTACCAATATTTATAAAATTCTACTATGAAGTGACTTTTCTTAATATAGACCTCAGTACTAAGTCGAACTAGCACGGATCCATTGAGTCATGAGTCTAGTAAGGTTTGACTTGGAATAGGGCTGGGTCTTGGATGGGTCAAACCGATTCGACCTCCCATCAATTCATGTCTAGCGAATCAGCTTTTTTTTTTTTTAATTATAAAAGTTTTTTTTATGATAAAAGAAAATTATAGAAAAATGAAGATAAGAGTAAAAAAAAAAAAATAGAATTAGGATTCTCAAGGATATAGTTTTAGGGATAACCTATTTGATCAGACCGGGCTTGCTAATCAGACTCGTTGGTGTCGGGTTAGACCGGGCCATGAGTCCAGCCTGGCCCATAACGAGGTCTACTTAAAGTATAAATTTAGAAAGAGATATAAATCAAGACACACATTTTTCCTTAGCTCATTTAAAGTTGCTATTAGATTATTTGATCACATCTTAAATACCGAGTAGCAATTAATAAAAAGCAATTTGTACTTTTCACTCTTATAAATTTCTACTTGGTAGTTATTTATTTATTTTTTCTTAGAAGAACCCTTTTGCCACCATTACTACTAAGATCATGCAAATCTATTATAAAGAATGTAGTAAGTATTTTAATATTACAATAGCA
The DNA here is from genome assembly GCA_024138025.1 of Combretum micranthum. Classification (NCBI taxonomy): domain Eukaryota; kingdom Viridiplantae; phylum Streptophyta; class Magnoliopsida; order Myrtales; family Combretaceae; genus Combretum; species Combretum micranthum. Next base: position 307,862 of record JAMXBD010000012.1, on the reverse strand, counting down.
ATATAATAGATATTATACTTTTATTCTAATATATTTTTTTTTACATCTTTTTATGTCAACTAAACAATATCATAGATATGTATCATAATTTTATTATATTCTTATATTAAATTAAAATAATTCAATTCTTTCCCTATTCAAGTAAACGGGCTATGGCTGGGAAAAATTCTTTCCTCGCCCACATAGAAATAGTCCAAGTTATTTATTATAATTTGATTTTCTTTTTATCTTTTAGTTTTAAAATTTGTTTTTTTAGTTACATTCAGCCTGAGGACCCATCACCGCCACGGTTCTTTACTTTTCACACAAATTGAGGGTCTGTTTGGATGGTCTATTTTTCACCTGTATCTATATCTGTATCAAAATGCTGTGTGTAAATATATTCAATTTATATTTATATTTTATGTATATTTGATCTATTTGACATTTTCATAAAAACTGTCAAGTTTTTTTATCTATATCTATTTCTTAATAAATAATTTATTAGAAAAAAATTAAAAAATATAGTTATATTTATCTAAAAAGGCTAAACAAACAAATCTAAAAAAGCTAAACAAACAAACCCTGAGTCCAGGTGGTATGTTGTTGTTAAGGCACATTTTTAACTCACTTAGTAGCCGGGTCAATGTATCGTACTTCTAGTGATGATTTTATGGTTTTTAAGAGTTATAAGCAGATTCTCAAAAGTCATGTGTAAGTTTAGAGCCGCTATTTATAGCCACACAATAATCATCAGTGTATTGGTAATTGTCCTTTTTTTCGTTTCGTTTCGTTTTGTTTTGCTTTTTTGTTTTTACTTTGCACACAGCACCATAGTAAAGTCTACTAAATTACACCAACTCTGGGGTAGTTGTTGTTCCGGGTCAATTTAGGTCCAAGATTAGACCCGAACCATTGATTTCAATTCTAAAATTGGTAGAATCGGAATCGGGCGCGTGGAGCTAGTCTAGTTGCCATGATTTGGTTCCAATTCCTTTGGAACCAAAATTTGTGAAATTTAAAAAAACAAAGTAAAAAAAATTAAATAACTTTACTTAATTTAAGTAAGAAAAAAATGCAAAACAAACTTTTAGTTTGAAATATCACTGGACTTAATTATTTATAACACATTAGTTAAAATACGTTCCACGTTGTTAAAAAAAAAGTCCACTTAGATTAGAAATCTATTTAAACTCAACAACACATAAATCGAGTATATTTATTACTTGTATTGTAAATAATAATACTTTTTTGTTTGGACTATCAGATTTTTGTTGGTATCAGATCTGTATTGGATCAACATCTATAATTTATAAATATCATATCAGTATCAGCTTAGTTTAATCAGTTTTTGTATAAATGACGTGAATAGGAAATAAATTGTTACTATTCACCTAAAAATAATTTAAATATTTGTTTTTTAAGTTATAATTATCCTTTAATTTTCTTTTCATCTATTTTTTCTTTTTTTTCTTTTATTTATTTATTTATTTTTGTATGAAACCATGAAAACGATCGATTTAATTGATTCTCCAACCAGTTTTTGAACTGGTATTTTTGAGGATGAAATCGCCAAAACTTATTAAATTGATAAATCTTTAGCCGGTTCAAACCCTCTCCTTTTAAGTTAATTTTTTATTTAAAAGTCATCGGTGATAGGTCGGATCAATTCTAAGTTCAAAATCAACCCGTTATGACGTGTATTCAGAGTTACATCAAAATACTCGGAGCATTTGGACGGGAGCTTCATGAAGCTACATGTCAAACAATTCAAAGCCTTTGACAGCCTATTTGAGCAATGAATATCAAGTATAATTCAAAGAGCAATAATGCGCGTTATAAGAAGTCAACAAGAGCAGCTTTTTGGTATTATCTTTAATCTTCTTGACATGGAATCTTTATCCAAAACCTTTTATTTAATTTCATTTGCTTTAGGAACGAATATATTTGAAGTCATCAATTAATGTACTTGGTTATGTTTTAACAGGTTATCAAAATTTTAATTAAGTCAAAATAAAGTATTAATATTTTGATCACACCTTAAATAGATGATGGCATTAAAACATAGATGAAAGATACAACAAATATAATAAAGAAAATGCACATCTAAGATAACGAATGTAAATAATTTAGTGGTGTCAACTAAGTATCAATTTTACTTACATTATGTGATATTATAATGTTGTTATTAACTCCCTATCATGATTGATTAACTCTTTATAACTACACCTTCTATTTATAATTATGAGCAAACTCATGACCTTTGTATATATTATGAATTAAAACATGGATGATCATCTATTTGAACTTAGAAGTAACATTTTTCAGTATGCATATCATGTTCTAGATTTGATCGTCTTTGATCACCCAAAAGATATATACATCCCTAACTAGTACTCAAAATACAAGCATACGTCCTCCACATCGTAATTATTATTTGAATAATTGTTTGAAGGGATGCAAAGTTTCATCTTTGTTACTGGAGGAAGCACCTAAAATGAGAGGAAAGGGATGGGATGTTTCCTTTCTACCCTAACGTCTGGGTAACAAAATAGGAAAAAGTATTATGTTTTTGTTATCCTAGCTTGCTAAACAATGGGAGGGAGGATAGACTGGGCCCCCTCCCCCGTCGGCCCACTTGGATGGAGCAAAAGAAATTTAAAATGTATGAGCTTATGTCCTCTGACTTTAGAGATACACACTTAATTGGTTTAATTTAGGTTTCATGATGAATGATAAATGAAAGGGTACGGCTTGGGTATCTTACCTTTAATTTACCTAATGAAAGTTTCAATATAGGACTAGTTTAAATAATCCACCATTACACCACCCTTATGAGTTCGGCTATATACGCTAAAACCAAGGTTTTTAATTTTTCAACTAGGTTTTAGTGATATATATATATATATATATATAGATGAATGTATGTCGTTTATTTATTTTTTTTTGAATTTGTTAATTTGAAATCACTTATTAATTAAATTCTGTCTTTTAATTATCTGTACCTTTAATTTAGGATATTTCAAACATAACCTACATATAAAATTCACCAAGATATCTTCTAGATAATGCATTAGCTACTATGTTAGAATTGCCTTACTTATATTTAATGGTATAGGCAAAAGATTCCAAAAACTCTACCCCATGCACTTGCCTTTTTAAAAACTTTCGTTAGCCTCTAACATACTTTAAAGACTCATGATTAGTGAAAACAACAAACACTTTAGGTAAAAGGTAATGTTGCCATACGTTAACAACCTAAATCAAATAATGCAACTCTTTGTCATAGATAAGATGATTTAATTTTGCACAATAAAGCTTCTCGGTAAAACAAATGATATTATAACTCTTCTACATAAATACTACACCAACATGAACATTTGAAGCATCACAATCTAGTTTAAATAACTTTATTAAAATCAAGATTTACCAATACTAATACTGTTGTCAACATGTACTTGATAAGATTAAAACTTTGTTGAGCTATTATGTTCCATTAAAATGGAACTCCTTTCATTATCAACTCTATAAGAAGGGTTGCAATAGTGTTAAAATCCCTAATAAAAGCAAGCTTGTGAAAGTTACGAACCTCAAAGTGCCCATAGAAATAGGTCATTTAGTGATGGCTTTAATCTTTTCATCATGAACATGAATACCCTCTCCAACCACCAGATATCTCAAAAATATAACCACCCCTTAATAAAAGATACACTTCTTTTGCTTAGCATAAAATTTCTCTTTCAATAGCACCATAAATACAATTTTTTTTGAAGAATAATATGACTTTTCCAAGTTAAGGTTATCAACCAGAATATACTCCTAAATACTCTCCAAACACATAATTCATCAAGCGCATGAGAGTACTTAGAGTATGGTAAGCCGATAGGCATCCCTTCTCGTTCACAAGATCATGCTTGGTCTTGAAAACTATCTTCCAATCATCATCCGCCTTCATTCTTATTTGATGATACCTACTCTATAAATTTATTTTAGAGAACAAATAGGCACTATGTAATTTATCAAGCATATCATCAAGATGATAGATGGGACAGATGTATTTCATGATAATGTGATTGATGGCTATGCTATCAACACTAAGATTGCAAATAGGCTAAATCAAGTCGAGCTTTTAAAGGCTTAGGATCGACTCTTTTAAAATTTTTCGAGATCGGGCTCGAGCTAAGCTTATTATCATGTTTGAAATTTAGGCCCGAGCTTTGGTTAGAGCTCGAATTCAGCTTATTTATAAAATAAGTTTGAGTTGAGTCAAGCTTTTTATTGAGCCTAAAATTTAAGCATAAGCTTAACTCATTTAGATAGCTCGTTTTCTTTTTTTTTTTCAAACCTAAAATATAATATAGAAGTGTTGTTATAAATATATATACATAAATATTAAATAGAAAATATTTTTTTTTTAAATTATGTAATTATATATAATATATCATGCATAAAAAATTTATGAATTTGCTAACAAACTAATTAACAAGCCTGTTCACGAACCTATATGCGAGCCTATTCACGAACTTAAATGAGCTTGTCCCGAGCTAGCTCATGAGCTTAAGTCAAAATTCAAGCTTGGCTCGTTTAGATAAACGAGCTTTATTTTAAGTTCGAGCTTGACTCATTTACTAATCAAGCTTAGGCCAAACTAAGCCTAAAGCGAGCTCAGCACAAGTATATTACAAGCAACTCAACTCATTTGTAGTCTTAATTAACACACATTGTCAACTACCATCCTTCTTGGGCACTAACTCATATTCTTACGCACAAACCCCTTCTTCAACAATTATTAGCCTATAATTTCAATTCATTCTTCAAGATTCATTATATAAGTAGGCCTATTAAGTAATGTAGCCCTAGAATCTAAATTAATCTGGTGCTTTATTCTTTTCATGGGATATAATCTTTTAGAAAATTCATCAAGAAATACATTTGCAAATTGCATCAATAACCACTGCACAACATCTATATAAGAATCACATTACATTCTCAAAACTTGTACGATATGTAGCAGATACAATTGTTACTCACTCTCAATTGCTCCTTGAGTCAACAATAAAGACTCTTTCTTAAGAGCATTCAATACCCATTGTGTTTTCTTCACAATCGCTAGACTCATAAGCAATAATTTTATTCTCTTCCCATTGATTAAAATCAAATATGTATTCTTCTTCCCATCATGATTTACATTCCTATCAAACATCTACGTGTGACCCAACAAAATATATGAAGCTTCCATTGTCACTGTATCATATATTACTTCATCAAAATATTTATTAGGAAGAGAAAGAGGTACAAATACCTATTTTGTTACATAAACTGAGCTCTTGCCATTTAAGTAATGTAAATTATAAGTTTGAAGTGGGGTGTAGTTGACAACTTTAGCTTATTAACAAGTGTAGTTGATGCTACATTAATACAACTTCATGTATTAATTATAGCCACAAATATAGCACATTTGACCAAGAATTTAATATAAAAAGTATTGTCACACTGTTCCTGATAAGATATAGGTGTCACATTAAGATTGTTTCGCACTACCCTTTCAAAAGGTATTGCCTTTCTAGTGACTAGTTAAGCTACCCCATCCTCATCTCCACTCTCTCACTTTCATCAAAATCAACTTCCTCGATTTCTTCCTCACACTCTTCTTCACTCTTTACATAACCACTATGCACCATTACACAACGATTTGGACATTGTCCAGCCATATATCCACAACCTTAACATATGAAACGCTTAATATCCATACTTCACTTTCGCACAATGCCCAAATCACAGGTTTCACATCAGATTTTCCCTTCTCCTCATTATGCTTATTGAACCCCTTTGACTCACCCTTTACCTTCTTTTCACTACTCTTTAACTTTATACCATACTTACTACCATTATTCTTATCAAACCGATAACTCTTCTTAGTATTGTAAGATTTAAAAAAATACATAGAGATATGTATAAGCCTCTATTTCACCCTCTCTTAACCTTCTTAACTACTTGCATGGCCTCCTTCAATGCATCTTTCCTCTTCAATTCCACCACTTTGGAAATCTTATGAAATATCCTAATCTTCTATGCATGCTTTGAATTTCATTTGTGTGTGTATATGTGCTTTGTTTAATCAATATATGAATTTTTGTTAAATCATTAGTTAGATAAAATATAATGTGTTGGAATGATTTATCAATTGTGTAATTTATCATATTTAGATGTGTTAAGCCGATAAAATTTCAACAAATAAATCAAACCCAAGTCCAAGCAGATTTTGAACCAAATCCAACCGAAACTCAAGCCCAAACACCAAATTATGCCCAAGCCATGGCATTTTTTTTTATCCTAAATCTACCTCAAAAGTCAATAAAGCTAATGTAGGATAATAACAAAACAAATTTTTTAGAAAAATCACAAACCAAAATAGACTAAAATTAAGACTCCTAACTTCACAAAGAGAAACACAACAAATTTCATCAAATCTCTACAAACGAATTACCTAAAGCTCTCTTCAAGACTTCATCTTCAACATAACGTTAAATAAAGTAAGTTTTGGATGCTTTTATGTTCATTAATTCATTTGTTTGTTATATAAGGATGAAATTTCTGTTTTAGTGTTTCCATAGTGAAGTGAATGTAATATTTATGAGTTAAGTTGATATATAGAGGTAAATGAATCCTTGGAGTCGTGATGAAGGAGTTTGGGAATTATTATATCTGTTTTGATAGATAATTAATTTGGGATAGTTGGTATGGTGTTTCAAATATTGTATTTGAAGAAGTGGATGTTGTTTGATGAAGGTAATATAGACTTTATGTGTGTATGATGCTTTTGAGTGCATGTGTTAAGTGTATCTAGGCTAATGAAAGTGAAAATTTGAAGCTTAAGTGTATATATATGTATGCCTAATTTTTGAAAGAGGAATACAGGGGAAATATGGGGTAGTTTTTTGGTGTGTATCTTATCGAGCCCTTGAAATATTACAACTCAAGGAGAAACACGAGAGAAACATGGCCATATGTATCAAATCGTGCTTCTCACTGCATGTAAATGAAGAATGAAAGTGAGATAGCATGGGCGGAACGGTCTCGTTTATCTCGCCATGATTCTCTCTATTTACTTAAGGAAATAGAAATTCATAGATACATGGCTAGAACACAGCCACTTGTATCTAGTTCTAGCGTAGTTCTCTTGAGTTATTTTGGATTTGCTTTACATGAGAAACATGACCCCATGTATCAAATCATGTTCTTTTCTATTTCTTATCATACTTTGTTTAATGATGAAACACAAGCAAAACATGGCATTTCCTATCTAAATGTGTTTCTCTCTTATCAAAGCCAAAACACAAGAGTTGTTTTTCACCCTGTTTCTTGTATAAAGGAAACACAAGTAAGTGTACGACCATGTACCTGCCAGTGCTTCCTTTAGAAAAATAAATAAATAAATAAATTTTCAAAATTTAAAATAAAGGAATGTACTATGATATGAAAACGAACCATACCAACCTATGAATGAGACCCGTTATCAAAATTTGAGATTTAACCCTGGATCGTTCTAAGAAACCTGGTGGAAAACCATAACCCATTGCCTATTTGGAGGCAAGCACTTTGGTATAGTCGTAGACACCACAACCAGTGATGGCAAACAGATTGATAAGTTAAAGGGGGTTAACGCATGGGAAACTCCCAATAAGTTCATAAACTAATTCACTCAAGAATTTAAAGAGAAAACTCTCAAATTTCATTCACCATAAGATATCTGATATGTGTTACATCCTATAGGTTTATATACATTTGCCTCAAAACTAAGTTACTAAACAATTAAAACAAGGAAATATGAAAAGCCATAACAGAAATCTGAAAAGACACAAAATTCTAATGAAGGCTGGTAGAGAATATGATGAAGGCCGGCAACCTTTGGAATCAAACAAAAATTTATGAATCTGCGCAAAGTGTACGTTGGTTGGAAGGCCAGTGGCATTGGGTCGACGTACAGGCCCTTGCAGCTCCAATTCTTCAAATCTTTGATCCTTTGTGTCCCAAACTATTTTACAAGCTCCTTTAGTTCATTTCACTCGTGTTTTTATCAATGGAACTCCAAACATTGAGCCTCTAATTTCTTGAAAATGGCTTATTGTCCTTGTACTTGGTTGACTTTAATTTTTATGCTTCCAGGATCACATCCTATTTATATATATATATATTATATATGTGTGTGTGTGTGTGTGTGTGTGTACGTGTGTGTGTGTGTCTAAGTGCTAAATTATGATTTAATATGAGTTTTTATTTAAATTTTGTATTGGATGTAGAGCTTACGAATTGTATGTGGTTAATATTTAATTTTATATGAATTGAATTCTTTTCTTGCAAATTTTATTCTCAATTGAGTGTATCTACTGTTCTGTTATCATATATTTTAGGTATACAGAAGCTTGGTTATTGTTTGTTAGGATAGGCATAATTAAATGGACTTAATCAAAGATGGATTAATATTATTTGAATTGGTTGTACGTGTGCCATTGAATTCAATCCGAGGAGCAGCAACCCTATTAATGAGGTTAACATGGTAGTTAGGCGCTTATGTCACCCTAGTCATGATGTAATGATGCTTATAAGTGACTCAGCAGATAGTTGATAAGGGTAATGTATCAACATAACACTTACTTACTCTTAAAAGAAAATAATATGTTTTGGTTCACATTTATGAAACCGGTTAAACTAATTGATATTATGGATTAAGTTAAGTAAAGATGAGAAATAACTGTGAACTCTAGATGAAGTTATCTTCCTTTTCAGTTAAATATAGAAGATATAGGTATTCGGGTACCTATATCAACCTCCTAAGCAATTGCTATTACTAAGGACTCCCAGGTTCCCAATGGCTTGTTTTCGAAGTTTGAATATTCTTATGTTGATTGATAAACTTAATTAATAGCTAATAATCTAACGATTGTTGCATTGCATTTAGCTTAAGTGTGATTGTCGCTTTGTGTTTATTTGTGTTACTTACGTATTGGCTAATTAGCTTATGTTTTCTTATTTCAAGTGTTGATTAGGATGAGTTTTACTCTTAGTTAGGTTATGGAACAGATTTTGAGTACTTTATGGATAAGTGAGATGATTTGAGACCTCGACCTTGGTGATGTCTATTTTGTAATAACTAGTGAAAAATGTTTTTATGGACAATGTAATTATTAAAGACTTTTCAACTTGTATGTGTTTTGTTAAGGCGTGATATCAAGCCTTGGTTTGTAATATATATATATATATATATATGTATGTATGTATAAATTTTTCTATTATGTTTTGAAAGAAAAACAAACCTATGTAATTGTAAGTTTTATGCTACTCTTAATGAATAGTTTAAGAAACGGTTCTTATGGCTTATTTAGACAAATATTCTATACATACCTCTTCTTTAAAGACAGCTTTACATCTAATACCATAGGATTACTTGTGGCTAGGAACCAGATACGCCTATTTTAGATACGCGGTGCTGGTCCTTACATGTTATTTCGCAACCTAAGGAATTAGCAATAACCTGCTCTAGAGTCTCTATACGATTAATATCTCGAATGCTTGAATATATTCAAGCATATTCATAGATTCCTAGCGCAATGAGTTTTGCCTCATCAACAACTCCTAATGATAGTATTTCAAAACAAACACCTCTACAACAGCTGTTTAGTCTATAATCATGTGGTAACACTCCTATCTACTCACCAACACATTCTTCCACCATGGGACTGCATATTCCTCAAATTTTTACCGTTGTCAATTTAACTCGTTAGACATCATCACAATCATGAAATCAAAAAAGTTTCTTTATTTGGTCTTCCCATCCAAAATATTTGTCACTACTTCTCATGCCATTAAAAAAAAAAAGCACTTCTATTGCACAATCTTGATGCCTTTCAATTGAGGATTTTCTTTATCATCACAAAAAATTCCATCAATTTGCCTTCCTCTTGCAACAATGCAGACAACACCTATACCTCCAACTTGTGGTCAATCTTGGCACTACGATCTCCTTAATGCAAATATAGAATTAATTAAGAAAGATATAGACGGTCCTCATCTTGGATATTATGAGCTAAGAAAAAGATTAAAATAATTGTTCACCTTATTCATATGACACACAACAAGAAGAAATAATGAGAATTCAACCAATCTATTAGAAGGCTGAAGGAGAAGAATGTTTGAAAGAATTATTAATGAATATTCACCAAAAACTATTGAAAGTAATGTTTCCAATGTCTTCATATACCGTAACAATAACTCGTAAAAGGAACAAAATAGTAAAAAAGATAATCTAATAATAAAAATACAATCTATAAGATACACATGTAGGAAACACAGTCATGAACTTTAGGGTGTACCTTTCTTAGAAAAGTACATAGGTGGAAGTATAGGCATGTACTTTAGGCATCCATTACCGTTTAAAACACTATTTCTCTTCATTAAAAGCATTATGAGACGCAAGTTCAAGTTTCAATCATGAATTAACCTATTGAGCATAAATGAAACGATATTCACCTATAAAATGAGCAAAATAACGATAAAAGAATTTGTATTCTTCTTCTATTGGTTACTCCAATTGAACACATTGAGCTAAATTTTACAATCCCCTAGCTTTAATTTAAGTAATAGGATCAATTGGCCTTTAATCCCTATCAATTAGTGGATAATTAAAAAATCACCAAAATAGTGGATATTGATAAAATTATAAACTAACTAATTTACAAATTTTGAAGTATATATACAATATGAATAACTAAGAATGATTAACAATAAATAGAAATGATAACCATGGTACTCCATACCACAAATTAAATAATTAAAATTTCATCACAACTAGAATTTTATAAGCCATTTAATTATACATTTGAAGTTGCTACCCAAATAATTAGAAACAAATTTCTATGCCATCACAAGTTTGACACGTTTCAAAAATTACATTTTTTTTCCTTTTTCTCAGTTGCACTTTCTTTTGTGGCTATAAGCTAATTTCTTTTAGCCACTGCACTTTTTACCTTTTCCTTATTTCTTTTTGTTTATATATATATATAATATATATATGTTATCATTTGTATTTCTACTTATATAAGCCTATAGAAATCGAACCACAAGCCAACAAATCTCACCATCGTAGAGACAACCATCTAGTCAATCTGGCTAATCATTTTTATTTGGACAAACTTGAGTAGTCTTTAAGGTGGTTTATATATAGGGTTACAAATGAGCAGCTATTCAAGAGCTTCTCGACTTAACTCAAATTTGATTTGTAAACCTAATCGAGTTTGGGTTTAAAGTAAAGCTTGCTTATCTCAATGAATTAATCATTAATTTAGGCTTGTCGACTTATAATCAGACTTGTTTAGGCTCATAGAAAAGATCACAAGTAGGTTAGGCATGAAAAATGGATCACGAAACGTGTAGGTTGGAACATGGGTCATAGGCTTGGCCCGACATGCAAAGCACAAGAATGAAAGAAAAAAAACAAAAACAAAAACAAAAGTGCAAGCATGCGGGCTCAACACATGGCACACAAGGCATGCAAAATAAGTGAGTCGGTATAGTATGGTAAGCAAGGTACATGAATCATCGCGTGGGCCTTTTTTTAAAATAATAATATAAAAAGTAGTGATTTAATTTTTTAAATTTACTGTAAATTATATTTAAATTAATAATTTGTTTTATTTTTTAATTAAATCTATTTATTATTAAATAATATAATATATATATATATATAGTATATTTTTTTGAAATGATTTCAATTGTACTGCTATTAACATATTAACTTCAAATTTTTTTAGCAAATAAAAAAAAAACAAAATTATCAAGTAATATTATAATAGTAACTAAGTTATATTAAATGTTAAATTTGCTTAATTAACTTATTTAGAATAATTGAAAATTATTAAAAAAATGAAATTTATAAATGTATTAGGATCGATGGAAAATTAAATTTTATTAATAACATTTTTTATCTTTTAAAAATTATAAGAAGATTGGAAAAAAAAAAATAAAGGTCATCAACCATACACCCTCCACCTCATATTATATCATATCATCCTATAATCCTCTAGCCTCACCCCATTGTTCGGTCTGTGTTTGCGGTTGCAACTCTAGTGGTGACAATGACCCCTCAGTTCTCGAGTCACTATCCTTAAGTCACCAAAAATGTGGGTCTGTCTACTTCCTGTTATTGGCATCAGACCAATCTTTTAAGCGCACACATGCCTCAACAATGTTCTCTTTTAGCCTATGGCAATGCAGGTCGAAGACCCATTCGCCCACTACCCAAACTAAAAGCTGACTTTGATGAAACCACTGAAGCTGGAGGAGCCAAAACATCTCGTACCACTACGAAAAGCACTGACAACATGTGTGTTATCTTCTTCCAACAGCTGAGGATATTGAAATCATCCCCCTCATTCCCTCTTCCTCTTCTCATTCTTCTTCCCAAGTAGCTACACCTCATACACCAGTATACCACTGAATATTTCTTGGAAAGCCACATGACTACTCCTAACCACTAAATATTTGGTTACTTCTCTTGGAATAACCCCAGGATGAATAACTATTTGTTTTATTATGGTTGGGATAGTTGTAGAATCATCTAATCACTACACCGATGGAGATCTTTGAGCAAATTTGTTGCTCTGCTATGAAGATATGCAACCTGTGATTCAGGATTAGCCACACTAATATTCTTGTAGAATTCCTCAAGGAGTGTTTTAGTCGCATGGCCTACACCATGGATCTAGCATTATTGCAACATGGAAGAGTGAGGAAAGAGGGACAAAATAATCCCTATACTTACTTCCTATGTCATGACAGTGGTTACCTAGCATGCCTGATATGTTAACCAGGTGGAGAAGTACGCAGTTGCTAAAGAGGTAGTAATAACCTGAAAAATGCTGTGTTGGACCAAGAAATACTTTCAAGACCTCTTTAAGTGCACGTATTATTTTCCAAATCTGATTTTCCATTAGACCAATGTTAGGATTAGAGGGACTGAGTAGAGTAATGTACAAATGAGTTAGACCCTTCTGCACTTCAGTTCCTGATTAAGCTTTTTAAACATAGAATTCCACCTGATCTTGCAGTTAAGTATAGGTAACTTTTTTCTCTAAACAGTGCCTTGACAAACTCCATATACATCTGTTTATGTCACTTCAAAACACAAAGATAGTTAATTGAATACCTTATCTTTTTGATGTGTATGTTAAGGCCATAAGCTTTAAGGCTTGCTTGCACTACCAAATTTAGAATGTAGCAAACACATCAGATGTGGAAGAACTTCCATGGCATACTAGGTTCAACATTTGCTTTAGATATCGAATGGAAGTGGTGTTTTTTGATGCATTGTCGAACGATATACTGAATATGATCCCTATACCATACAATTGGAGGGTTTCTAGGATGTTATTTGCTATAGCCTACTGGTATGTTTCTCCTGGGATGATTGGAAGTGATAAGTCACTTCTAGAATTAATCATTGATCATCTATCTAGTGAGCAGTTACACATATATAGCTATCCTCAACATCATTGAGTGAGGATTTCTATACATCTAAGGTAAAGGAGATGCTTCACAAGCAAAACTAATCTCATTATTTAAACTGAAAAGGAACATCTTAAATTAGTATATGGTCTAAAAAATGTCATGAACAAGAAACTATTTTAAAGGACCATACTTACAAGGAAGGTTTGATGAAACTTCCTTAAGGACTTCATGCTTTCATGCGAAAAGGTTCATTGTATCATTTTCAATGCTTATCACCCTACATGTTCATACTGGGGCTACATAGCTCCTTTAGCCTAACTTTCAAATTTGGAATGACCAACTGCATGGAATGATATATTTGGAACTGCCATCATTTCCACCAGTGATCGGTAACGGTGGGGTCCTCTTCCAAAACACGCCCTTTAGAGACATGTGATTCGATTTGTTGATCTAAGTGTCTCGTGCCATCGCAAGACCTATACAACAATCTATTGCCATAAGTACGACGAATGGCAAATCTAACATATTCTCTACTTGAAGAGGATTCTATGGCTTCTATAAAATATTTCCATACAGCTGTTGTCTTCTTCCTAGGCCGTCTTGAAGAACCACTGGTCACGACAGGGTCCATATTACTCTGCAATGGGAATAATTGGTCAGTTGGGATAAAAGTTGTTGCCTATAACTAGAAAATAATTATAGTTAATTGTATAATAGTGACAAAAAATTTGAACACAATAACAAGTTACCCTTTTATCATTCTCACTCACCATGGAAGGTAGTCGTGCATCTATTTATAGAGATTGGAAATACACCTCTCAAACCCAAACCCACCCCCCCCCCCCCCCTGCGGGCGTAGTTGCTTCTTGCATGGGGATATATTCGAGCATTGGTGGCAAGGACATAACCACTGAATATCAAGGATTCCACATCTGATTCATCAAGGTAGTGAATCTTTAGGTAGTATTGGGATATTAATTATAAAAAATCCATGAGTCATTAAACTCGTTGAAGTTGGGAATATGGCTTGGGGTATTGTTGTTTCCGATCATTTCAATTTTAAAATGTAAAATGGTAAACTATCAAGTATGTCAAAATAAGAAACGACTAACAAAGCTTAGTTGGACATACTCATGGGCTGCTTCAAAATGGGCAGCATTATAACTTAGTGCATGGTTTGAATATGTATAGCTGAAACCCTACATGGACAAGTTGCTGACCAACGTGCCCACGCTAGCGATCAACATGGGCATGTTAGTTGCCTTTTTTTTTTTTTTTTTAAAGACAAACATGGGCACGTAACCAACCAACATGCCCATGTCCATCATTATAAATATCTTCGGGGACGTGGGCACGTTGCCATAATTGTCACACTCCGAAATTATCCTAGTAGTAGCATACAGTCCACACGTGTATACTATTACCAGTTATACCTTCAGAGGTGACATTTTTTTCAAACAAACATGATCTTTAGTTGCACCAATAAGAAATGACAAATATATGTAAGTCATAAATTAGTAAAATAATTGTCATCTTAAGGCTTAAATAACATAATATTACAGACCATATTCCTATTCTATAAGTCTCTGAATATATAAACTGATATTTCAAATACTAACTATTATAACTAGGAAATAAAAATAAACAACTTATCCCAATATCTCATAATCTTCCAAATTCTAAATTCTTATCGGTATCATGCTCATGGAAGAAACAAGCCAAGGTCATAGTATCAACCTGAAAGGTCTTTAGGAGTGTGAGCGAAACCACGGGCTCAGTGAATAACCAGATATATTACACATCAAGCAAGTTTATTAACAAATCATATGTAATGCACGGGCTCAGTGAATAACCAGATATATTACACATCAAGTAAGTTTATTAACAAATCATATGTAATGCAACAATCAGTCATATCCACAGATACAAGCTTGAATGATGTAGAATCTAAATAAGTAAGAGATTTATGCCCTTCCATTAGGGTTGAAGGACAATTACTTAATGACCCAACTGCCTAGGAGAAATTAGTTATATAAGAAAATCGACGATTTCTTATTTTAGATTATCACTTTAATTTAAAGGTATTTTAACTAACTATTTCCTGCATTAATTCTTAGAAACTCCCTAAGTATTAGTAATTTCAAAACGATACTATGGGAAACATCCTTCGTTGCCACTTAGTTCCCGTGGAACCGATAAAACAAAGAAAACCTTGGTAGAACTATTAGTCTCTTGTATAGAAAACTAAGCATTAACAAAAATTAAAATATTAATACATAGCATGCTGTCACACATTTAAAAATACGCAATTATGCAATTCGTGTAATGCATGATTGTTTTAATTATAAAGTCAATAATTGTTAGTCAGGTTTATGGTGATCACACATTATACACAAACATATATCATGTCTTTTTCAAATCATCAGAGAATTTGTATGATTACTTATATTATTTTGGCTCGTCAACGTAAACAAACAAGTCACATCACATACTCAACAGATTTCCACATCAACTATATTATTATCTTTGCATTACATATATCAAAAATTACAAACACATATGATATAATAGATCCGAGTTACTCACCTGCTCATGTTGATCAGTCGTAATAGTCTTTAGGAAAATTCATAACCGACCAGTATCACCTATTGAACGAATAAATAATTACTAATAAGATATATATGTATATATATCTGTATAAATAAATCCTATTGGTCCTAAGTATCCTAAATTCAGTCTTTATATTTTGTCGATCTATATTATCTTTTCTAAGTTATTATTTACCGATAACTAATATTTTATTTTTATCGGGTAATTAGGGTTTGTATTCAATAATTTAAGATTTTATTATCATCATCGTTATTATTTTTATATCATTCTTTAGTTTGACCACCTTATGGTAACTAATATTATTTTCCATTATTTACTTTCATCGTGTTTCTCTTGATCTTACTTCATATTATTATCTTGTTATTTATAGAAGTTACATTATTTGTAATTCTAACTTATTCTCATTTTCCATTCTTATACATTTACTTATATAAAAATATTATCAGGCGATTATCATAATATAATCTTTTCATTTAATGTAACAAAGTGTTTCCTATTTGTAATGGTTATTAAAGTTTAACACTTAACAAATATTCAAACATACCAATCTTAAAGTATTTATATCTATTTATTAATTTTATCTTATATTTTCTTTTCTTATATATATATATATATATGTTATACTGTTACGAACGAAACAGATTTCATCTAGGGAAAAACTTTGCACATATGCCGGCACTAATGCTGCTGGCATTGAATCTTAAACTACTGGTGTACACACAAATCAAATTTTTGCATGCTTCATCCAGTGCAAGCTAGCTCGAACACAACGAGCTTATCATCGGACGCTACTAGCCTTGGTGATCTACGCCGCTGACATAGGACCGATGTAGGCACTATTCATCATCTTCTTCGTTTTTTTACTGGTTCGAACTTCATTTTTATCATTCTATATGTGTATCATACTAATGCATACGCTACTTCTAAGTGTTTTTCCATGATTATTAGCTATTGTGATTTCCTAGCTTTTATATATATCATAATGTATAATAGAGTTTTAAAGTTGGATATTACTTGTGTGGAACTGCTAAGGTGATGTTTAATTCTCCCCCAGCCTTGACACGAACCTAAGTTTAACAATAACATTGTTTAAGCTAGTGTTTAAGACATAAACTAACTTTAAACGAATTTCACATACCTTAACTTGTTCCTTCCTAAGATTGAGCTTTGTTACTTGTTTATTAGTTATGTTTGTGCTACTATTTGTGAGGATGTTTGTGCAAATAGGAGACAAATTTTGGCTGCTCAAAAGGATGTTTAAGTGTTTTTTTTTTTATTCATCAAAGTGTTATATTTATAGGGGAAATGGCAGCAACTTCCAAGGATATTTTCGGCCAAGAATAAACAAGTTTCTCCACCAAATGCTACTTGTTTTGCATGATATCTCATGCATTTAATGAGCTACTTATTTAGGGAGTGTTGATTGGCTTAGACACTCCTAATCTTGACTTTATTTGATTCAATTTGAGCCCTTTTTCATTCAAAATTTCGACTGGAGAATTTTGAGGAAATTTCAACCACATATCGCCTTTGATTTGCACCAAATATGTACACTAATTAATATAACATATTTAATTAATTAATTATCTTATGGGTATATTTATATAAGTTATTTAGGAGTTCTGTCTCCAAAATTTTATTCAAAGCTTCTACAATTTTTCTAGATTATCTTTGAGTTTAAAGTTTACATGATTAATTATTTTTAGGGTTTTATATCACGCGATTAGGATTTTTAGTTTCAATAGGCCAATTTTAGTTTCAATCTCTAAGAGTTTCAAAATTCTCTAACTAAAATAATGGTGTAATCCAAACATTTATTTGGAGTATAGATTGTTTTTTGTTTCCATTGTGTATTTATAATGCTAAAGGCTCTTCCTTAAATTATTGTTTTCAACTATAAGCTTTATTGATTATTTACTTTCTAATGTATTTAAGATCTTATCTTAATTACTTCTATGATTTGAGTTTTCGATACCCACTACAAAATCTTGCCTTTAGTATCCGCTACCATCTAAAGAACTATATTTTAGGGTTTGAAGTTATTTATAGGTTCATTACTACCCATAGTTTTATTCTAGAGCCCTTATTGAGTCCTATATTGACCTCCTAGTTTCTATATTTGTATTTCTATTTATTTTTACTAACATGAAAAATTCTCGGGGTTTATAATAATCCCACCTTCTCCACCCCAGCTACGTGGTGATATCCATTTGCCTACCCCGACCATGATAAGTGTCAAAAACCCATATTCTTTGTGCTTATTTGGACATATTTGTTACATATTTATTGTGATTTGTTGAAGAAAAGATACTTCCCTTGTGAAATATTCATTTCAGAGTTTGAAGAGCTTATTGGAAGACATTATGATGATTTAAGAGAAATGAAAGCAAATGATGCAAGTTTGGGCCATTTTGTGCAAGAAACAAGGTTTTATTTTTCAGCCCTCCCTTCAACACGGCCAAGGCAGATAAGCAGGGATGAACTCAGAAGACTATAATACCTTACTTGATTTAGTTTTTTTAAAAGGAATGAATAGAGAGAGATTTTTTAGTTCATATTTTTGCTAAATCCAGAAAAAGAATACAACATTTTAGGAGGGTTTTGAAAGAGAATATCGTAAACATTCCTTTGTAGAGAGAGAATTTATAGAGGGCTTCACAGATTTTTAGTGTTTCACAGTAACGTTGGACTTTATGCCTCAATTCATTAAGGATTACGGTTTTATTGCTCTATCCCATATGTGTTTTAATTACTTCTCTGAATTATAGATTTGTATTGTTACATCCATGGAGGAGTAGTTGATTTAGCTTAGGGTTTGTGGATCCTTAGGTCAATTTCATGTAACTCTGCTATGCTTAAATTAAATCCATGTTGATTTATTGAATTCAATAGATTGAGCTTAATAAATCTTGAATTTGTAAAGTGAACGATATCAATTCATGTATGATTTTGTTAATATAAATCGAGATGTCATTTTAATGAATAGATCCATGCTATTGATGAGATTGCTCATAATTGTCTAGAGATAGAGGTGGTGAAATCTTGTATCATTGATTGATTGCATGAGATATATTGTTAATCAAAAGATTCTTGATCTTTATGCAAATCTAAATTGCTAATAGTCAAGAAGAGATTCTGGTGGTTTGACTTAAGCTTAGGTGCTTTTGATTTCGAGAGAAATTCTAGCATAATCTAATGAATCTAATAGTTCAATAATTCAACATGAAATATTATGAGAATTTCTTGAATTACATAAATAGACCTAGAGTGAAGCACAACATAAACACCTTATGAATTGATTTATCTTAATTCTTTTATACTTGCTATAAAACTTGTTAGATCAGCCTTAGTTTAGTTCTTAATTAGGTAAAATCCTTTTATTTTAGCTAGGATAGATAATAAGAAAAGAGTGAGTAGAAATAATCACCAACTTTCCCTCGGAATACGACCTAGATCTTTCTACTATGCTACTCCGATAGGTGTACTTGCTTTTTGGAGACTTTGGTTAGATAAAGATTTAGCAAAGAAAACATAAATCGAAAACTTGGTCTACAATTATCTCCAAACCTGGCCATGAGAGCACAATATGAAAAGGAATTCTATTCTCGCTCATGCTTGTAAGTAAGGATTATGATATGGAACGGTCAAATGAGTAGCATAACTTTACTAATGCCTTCAGTGCCACTAGTTTGATTACAATGATGGAACTTCCGAACAAGAGATATGCCAATCTCATTCGTATTTACTCAAATGCTACAATAAATGAGGTCATAGAAGATTCTGATGTAATTCCTTAAGCAAATACTAGACACCAAATTTTAACATCTATCACCACTTACATGTTTAGTCGTGTAATCCGCATTACCCGGATTATATTAACGTCTATTCCACTAAACCAATGGGGGCAAGAAGTTATGTAAAAATTGGGATATAACCAGCATGTTCCGCTAGGTATTTAATACACCTAATGCTCCAATATGTGCTGGTGAGGTCAAACTGAGCATTTGAAGCACCTAAAACAAAAAGATCTCTTATCAATTTGTAGACTAATTCACTATATGATTGGCTATAATATATGTCTAAGGGTGAATTCAAATAACATCTCTATTGAAGTTGTCTTCCTAATGGACGCGATGATGGGTCATCGATCATTAGATGTCGGCTATTTAGTGATACAATGCATATCGGTTGACTGGGAGAAAGGACGTCCATCTCACATAAGATTGACTCATCACCGTCATTCTGCAATCGTAGGGATTTGACCTTTCAAATTATACAAAAGCAGTAAGAAGGTCCATATTCCTGATGGACGACATAGCAAGAAGATTAGGTTTAAGGTATGATCCTCAAGCCAACAAATATTATAGAGATTAAGGTGGCACAGCACGACTAGGCGATGGGAATGAATTAGATGACTAGAGCTTCGACATCAACTTGGATAATCTATCTCTGCCATGGCATGATGGAGGAATGGGAGAGGAGTAGGGGCAGAGGCAGGGCAAAGTTAAGCTCAAGCATAACAACCCAGTATATTTGGCAAGAATGATATACTGGAGTGTTTGGATGACATAGTGAAGTTCCAATCAGAACATGGGACAATGCTTAAAGCCATGAATACCTATTAACTAGTTATTCAATTAGGCAAGCTATCAACCAGAGCATCCTACACCACCACCGTATCAACTCCTAAATGACACTAATGGTCATGGCGAAGGCAACCAATCATCATACTCACACTACTTTTTGTGAAATGAATTAACTATGTCTTTTTTAATAAAAATGTAATTAATGATGTAATGTAATGCATATTAATTTTAATGGAATAACAAATCAAAATCATTCTTTGTTCATCGTCCAAAGTCTATTTATGTTAAACATAAAATTTATTTATTACATTTGGACTGTAAATTTTTTATAACTAATTTGAATAATAGTTTAATTAAAATCCATAAAACCATAAAAAAAAACTCGAGCCAGATATAACAAAAAAGCCCATACAAATTGTGTGAAACTTGACCCGATTAAAGGCATAAGACATGGCACATGAAAAAAAAAAAAAAAGCACTCGAAGCACGGCACGAGAGCATGAATGAGCCAAGCATGCAACGCACAAATAAATAGGTCGATATGTATGCTAAAAGAAAAAGCATGCAAAGCACGACACATAAGGCACACAAGCACTAATGGCGCAGCATGTGAAAGCACACAAATTTTGACACACGGATGGTACGACATATGGCATAACCTATTTTCCATGCCTAGAGTAGGCTCATTAACAAGCTTGTGAAGTAGTTGATTAGCAAATTTGTGATTTCTATTATATATAATATATATATATATATATTTTAAACAAGTCAAACTTGAATTTAATTTCAATAAAAGTATGATAAGCTTAATTCAAGCTTGATTTGTAAATAAATTGAACTTAAATTCGAAATAATATTTGCTTAGATAAATAAACTGAGCTTGGATATAAATTTTAAATTTGATAAATAGTTTGATAATTTTTAGGCCTTCTTAAAACTCGACTCGAATCAGTTTTACAGCCTATTTATGCAAATGGCAAAAAAGCATGACAAATATTTGGGCCACAAGCTGGCAAGACACACGTTTTTCGTTTCATATAAATATATAGAGAGAGAGAGACTTGAGAAACAAATGTAACCAGAAAGAAAAATATTTTATTAGATATGGATATTACATGTATAGATACGCGATCTGTAGATACCGATTAAAATAATACCTGTAACAAAAGAATACCCACTAAAATAACACTCATAATAAAAGAAAAGATAATTATCAAAACAGTTACCATCCATGATTTGAACTCATTAAATATGTATATATATCTAAACACGTAGCGTGTAATACTTATTGAATAACTAATACAATTAGATCTTAGTAAAAATAGAACCCATAAAAACTTTCGGATATTATTATTCTCATTAGCTATACATCGTATAGGTTACTTAAAAAAGAAATCGTTTGGGGAACTATATCGTTCAAGTTTTTCTACTGTCCCATCCATTATCAGGCTAATAAGAAGTTTGTGGATCATCTTTTTAAGAGTTCAATCTCATACATTTTTAAACTACTCAAATTCTTGTCTAGTTATGTTTGAATTTTCAAAATATTTATCATATCACCTCTTGTATTCATTCAAATGATCCAATAATGAGCTAAACCTGGACCTTAGAAATTTTCTTAGACTAATAAGCAAAACATTTGATTTATATATGATTTGAAATAGAGTACTGATTAAAGTATATGAAAATGACTACAAATTACCAGCGGATAAGGAAAAAAATAACTAATTCAATTTATGTACGTATGTAATATATTCCCAACCAGCATCATAAATCTTTCTTCAAATTTACATTTCCGGTTGAATTCTTATGTACATACAACAAAATAGTAGTCCAGAATATTTAAAAGAATACTCCTTTTACTTTCCGGAAGATGGTGGCAATTAGACCTTTCTCTCTTTTTTTTTTTTAAAGGATAATACACTAAAAGGACCTAAGATTTTTTTTTTTAATCATTTTAGATTTTGTGTTTGCAAAATATTCATTTGGATCTAAATTTTCAAAACATATCAAAATAAGTATTTGTCATTCAATGTTATAAATATTAATAAGTCAGGTCCCGTTAATGATCTAACATGGATCATGGGTCTTCTAAGTTGAATCCAACCCATTAGCCATTTGGACC
This sequence comes from Combretum micranthum, assembly GCA_024138025.1. Lineage (NCBI taxonomy): Eukaryota > Viridiplantae > Streptophyta > Magnoliopsida > Myrtales > Combretaceae > Combretum > Combretum micranthum. Next base: position 285,059 of record JAMXBD010000012.1, on the reverse strand, counting down.
ATCCTATTGGGCTAAGACTCAATCCCTACCAGTAGCAACCTGAAGCTCGAATAGAGCACCTATCACATTAGCTCGGTGTAACAACTGACTCCTTCAGCACTCGATTGCCATTGCACATGGCATAGCTCAAAATACTCTCCTTAGTCAAACTCAAGATGTGTGAAGTGGATTAATGGGTTCATTCCATGTTCACATCCACCATAACCGTGTTAACCATCCACTATCACATAATCCTGCAGTACACTCAAACGCCAAGGGTTATCTAACTATAAATAACCCTCTCTTCTCCATGAGAAAGGTAATGTCGTTTGGACTATCTTACATGCCCATTACTTATCCTTAAATCGACATGTTTATTGATTTAGGCATTGAAGTGGTTGTATCAGACCTGATCTTAATGTGTCACTGATGGTATTCTATTATGTAGGCTTGTAACCTATTAAATTTCAGTCTATATTCTGTATACTTCAGCCTCTATTGGATTAAAACTAGCAACAATAGCTAAAATGGAAAAATAAAAGAATAAAATTGAAAGGCCTAAAATGAAAAAAAACTAAATACCAATGTAAGGACCTAATATTTTTAGGGTCTATTTATTATGTATTCATTTTTGGACTTGACTTTTTAATGACAATTGTAACAAAGAGCCACGATGCTTTTTCAACTATTTTTTAATAACATCATTAGTTGTAAGATTAAAAAAAAAAAAGGCTGGAAACATAGGTTCTAAAATTGAAAAAAAAAAAATTTAAAGGAGCTAAGGTCCACCTATAGCCTATTGTATTTTACCCGCCTTTATATCAGTTCCAATTCTTTTATCTAGTTATTTCCATAGAGAGTTTAAAGAGTGCGGCTGTGGATCGGATCCATGTAGAGATCAATAAATCAAATCTATTCACAACCATCTAAGTTTAACTTTATATTCGCTTCAAGTTTATTTGAAAACAAACTTATTCAGGAACTAGAAATAGAATTTTATAATATCTAACACAATTAATGCATGAATTTAATTAAGACCTAATTGAGCTACTATTAGTTGAGTCGAAGTTGAATTTCAATATTAATATTATTTTGATTTAAAATTAAATAAGTTTAATTGAGTTGAATACAAAATCTTTATTATATACCATTTTAAGTTGGGCTAGATTTTTAAAAATATTTGCCAGGGTGTAAACTTGAATTTGATACCATACTTTTCCCAATTCGAATCTTTCACGGTCTTGACCTAATAACTGTGTATACATATAGGCATGGTTTGATTTCGAACCAAAAACCATACCAGAACCATCACTTGTGGTTCTAGAATTGTAACCGAACCGGTTGACCGGATCCAGAACCGGCTATGGAACCACTAGTTTCATGGTTCCTAAACGGTTCTTTGGCCTAGAATGGGTAGAACCAGCAGTTCCACCCGGTTCTATTGAAAAAAATAAAAATAATATTAAATATATAATTTTTAATATTTAAATTATTTCATATAAATAGTAAAATTTATTATTTATTCACAACATTTAATATGTTATTATCAACAACACAAACAGACATAGCTTAAAATCATATATAATTAGTTTAAGTAAACTTTTTCTAAAAGCAAAATTCATTTTTTTAATAATGTGAGATTATTTTTTGCATTGCAATTTTCTTTTTATGTTCTAGAGTATTTTATAATATCATAATACTAATTATAATTGATATTGAATGTATTTGTATACATATAAATGTGCATTGTAAATAAATTTTTCAAAATTTTAGTTAAATAATTTAATACTTTTAGATTCAATAATTATTTTGACTTTAAAATTTATTTTATTAAAAATTAATATATATTTTTAAAAAGACGGTTCCATGGAACTGGATCGAAACCAAGGGAGACAGTTCCGATTCTGGTTCCTTAATTTTAAGATCCGGAACGGCCTATTCCGGTTCTCGTTTGGTTCGATTCTGGAACCATAACGATGTTTACCTGTGTATACTTCTTGCAAAGATTTAGTTACTAATATTGAAAAAAATTAAAACAACACTTGATATTTGGTATTAATATGAAATGTATTTCGATTTGCTATGAAATGCAAGTTAAACTAAACAAGTTAGAAAATTACTTTTTTCCTTCAACAAAAATTTGATTTTTTTTTTTTTTATTACTTTGATTAAAGATATAATTACATGCTATCATGCATTGTTCAAAAGAAGGCAGGCGAAGGCAGGTAAGAGCAATACATACTTTCCTGATTATAAAAGGTGTTGCCAAATCCTTTCATACATATTTGTTGAAAAAATCATGCAAACAACAATTTTTTTATTGTATTGCTCTACTTTCCCATTCGACAATAAGACTACTACCATAAATACTCCTCTTTCAAATTCAAGTAAGACAAGTTCACTTTTTTATTTTGTGTTTACTGACCCATTTATCAGAATGGCTGCACCAAGAAACCCTCCCAACATCCACTGACCAAACTCTATCTTACTTCTTATAAGCCCAACACCAGTGGACCAAAGGCTTGCTAGATCAATAAGGTATCGACCACCATTTCGAGTGAATCAATATACCTCTAGGCGATTTAGATAAGAGTACTAATCAAAGTATTGCCTTTTCAATTATCATACTTAATTCACTTATGGGCCCAATCTCTTTTCAATGAAGTATCATAGAACTTTCTTCATTTTTAGAGGTCGCATTGAATTCCAATTTATGACAAAAATTCTAGTTCAGAATATTCAAAAGGCGCACCCTTTTACTTTCTCTAAGCTGGTGGGAGTTAATCTTTCTATAGCTTCAACACAACTTACTGTTTTATCTAGTAATTTCCGCGGGAAATTTGGATAGTTGTGAATACGTTATGTTTTCCGAGAAAGTGATAATACGGCCACAAATGAAATTAGCCTTTTCGTAGAATTTCAACTCCATATTTATTTAAATTTGATTCGGTTAATTGAATTTGAGGTTAAGCTATGTGTGTGGGTATGAATCCGGATGCAACGATCACGTGCGTACCGCATGAGTATCGCGCTTCACGTGATCTAGGGAAACAATACGTACAAGGAATGATCAAGAGAGAATCGTGTAGGAAGGAGGAGTAGGCAATCTCAATAGGCTCTAACACACGTGTGACAGGTGAGGGAGCTAGAAAGCATCAACCTCACTAGATACCATGAATGTCGTGTGCATTCTTGAGTGAGTCGAATACTTGATTCACAAAGATGGAAATCCGACAGCACGACGGTGTTCGTCCAAGATTTCACTCGTCTAAATGAGGTAAGGACTAAGAGTATTTATAGAGAATCTGGCTGTCGATGTCGTCCGTCAGATGAGACCGACGACCAACGGCCAGGATGAGTCCCTTTCATTATGGATATGGATGAGGCTCACTTATGGACCCAAGCCCATTGAGGCCTTCATTGTAATGTGTGTGAGCCAATTTGAGAAATGTTGAAATTGGGCAGGCCAATTCCAACGGGCCCTACTCCAAGCCTTCCATGCCAATTCTCCCATGATCATCGCAATTGGATTGGGCCTAACTCTTTAAGCCCTGTCACATTAATCCAAAGAGTTAAATCCAAATAAGAATTAGGCTCAAGGCCTTTGTAATCAAATTTATACATCTATACTATGCAAGTAGTTTGTAGAATTGAATTTGAAGTTAATAATATTTAATTTGACTAATTTGCAAATCTAATTGACTTTGAATTGAGTTTAAACGTTAACCTAATTCAATAAGAGTTTTAATATTAAAATTATTTTGATTAGAAGTAAAATATTTTCTTGTTAAATCAAGTCTAAACAAACTTCTTTAAATTTGGTGCAAATTCTTCTAAAGCCATTTTGAATTAGGTTCGAGTTTCAAAAATTCAAGTTACATTTAAATTTAAATTATCTCATTTTCAACTCATTTAGGGTTCTATGTTCTAAGCAATTTCTAGCAAAGCAAAAAGGAAAATCAGTCCCTAATTTTAAAAAATATTACAACTCCATTAGTGGAGGCGTTAGTTGAAACGATACTCGAAGATATTGATAGCTGCTATATATATGAAGCATATTTTGATTTTTATGCATTGCAAGTTAAATTAAACAAAATGAAATTTTTAATCTGTCCCTTCTCCAAAAGTTTGAATCTTCACTTTGCTTGAAGATGCATATATCTAACCAGTATCATTCGAAAGAATAATGCCCTTTAAAGGAAAATCAAGTGCTTTGAATTATCGAAATGTCTTTTTCTTTTCTTTTCTTTTCTTTTCTTTTCCTTTTTTTTTTCATTTTTACTCAATTCCTCCAAGTCCGTCGTAACATGTTGAAAGTTCTACAAACGGGACTAAGATGTTATTCCTTTCCCACGGATAAGATAGGTCGTGCAATAAGTGGCATATACTCATTGATAGGGACCATATCCTATCTTAAAACTTTAATATCCATTCAGATACTATCCAATCCAGTAAGATCGGGATAAGTACTGATCATACAAGGTTATCTATTTATCTTTATTTATAGAATTAGTAATGTATGAGATTTTAAATTTTATATATTAAAAAGTAGGTGTATATATGTCGTATTTTGTACATATCAATAATTAATAGATGTACTTATATTTAATTGCAGTCCATACAATTTAATTTTTGTTCCAATAAATTCAAATTTACCCATGGTTAAATTTTACAAAATGATCAAATCTGTCTTGGAATTAGCAAATGAATCAAATAAACTCTATTTAGCAAAATGCATCAACTTATACAAATTTTTATAATAGCTGAACTCTAGTTACTGGACATCATTCTTTCCCTCAAAAGTAATGCCGCGATAGAGTCCAATTTCATGAAACAAGACTTACTAAATCGAATATGAAAGTTTAAATAATTATTTAATAGTTGCTACACTCGATAAGTTCAAGGACTAGTTCTGTCTATGCACAAAAGATCTACTTCTGCTTGATGTCCAACGTACTACAAATGGGTATGTGTGCTTATCATATTTTGATTATTTTGATATCATATTTTTATGATTTTCAAATAAATATTTATTAAGAAACAAATATCGATAAAAAGATAATAGTTTAATCCATAAACTAACTAAACAGATACAATATAGATAACTTACAGATGCAAGTAAAACATATATACGATGCAAATAAAAATTTAATAATCCAAACACCCCCTAGGCATATATACTCAAGTTTCTCATGATTTTTCTTAATTACATTACCCAATTTAGTATCAAAGTCATTATATGGTAATTAATAGCAACTTCATTCCATATAAAATTAGACAGCATGAAAGATTAACAAACAAATCAACACCGATAATAATATTTTTCCATCTCGAGGGATCCACTGCTTGTTCGCCCCCGCCCCACCACAACCCCACCACGGCCCCCCCGGCCCCCCTTTTCTTTAAGCATAGAAAGCTGTATATACTACTGAAACAAGTTACATTTTGAGGGCAAAACAATTAGCTAAATTAAAAATATAAAAATCAATATTACCTACCTTCTACTATACTATTGGACCAAGATATCGACATAGATGATGACAAGGATTGTCTAATATCTTCAAACGTTGGATGGGAACCACCGTAGCCAAAATTCCGCGGGTTTTTATTCCAAGCTGCCCCTGATGTCGTCCTTTCAAGCAAATATGTTCCCATATCCTCAGTCTGTGAATCTATTGCTTCATTATTCCCTTCTAAGACCTTAACAACTAGTCTCATATTTGGTCTAGCACTAGGATCAGGATGAGCACACAACAAACCTAAACGAAGAACCCTATCCACTTCTTGAGGATCAAACTCACCCTTAGCCCTAAGTCTATCATCAAGAACATTGATTAATTCACCTTCACCCATCACTTGCCAAACCCAATCTACTAGTCCAGGTTTTCTCTCCTCAATTGGCCGTCGGCCACACATAACTTCCAAAATCAAGATACCAAAACCGAATACATCAGTTTGAGCCGACGCCCGCCCAGTCCTAATTATTTCCGGGGCTAAATATCCCGCGGTACCAACCACCCGTGTTGTGGTTGCTATCTTATCATGATCATGCATCCGTGCTAGCCCGAAATCCCCAAGTCTTCCATTCATTTCCTTATCTAGTAACACATTACTTGCTTTGATGTCTCTATGGAGGACTTTTGCTTCCCAACCCTCATGCAAGTATAGAATCCCTAAAGCTACATCCTTGAGTATCCTGATCCTATCTTCGCAATTGAGCATCCTACTTTCATCACACTCAAATACCCTCATGTCTAAGCTACCATTTTTCATGTAGTCATAGACCAACAAGAAACTTCCCTTTTCTCTCTTACACCAACCTCTCAACCCCACCAGATTCCTATGCTTCAATCTCCCAAGACTTGAAACTTCTGCTAAGAACGCTCTCATGCCATCGTCGTCTTCGCACATAATACGTTTCACTGCGATCTCAACACCGCCTGAAGAACTCCCTTGTAGACCTTTCCATTGGCACCAATTCCAATCACATTTTCATCCGAAAATCGCTTTGTTGCTGCCTCTATTTCTTGATACACAATCCTGTGAGGCCAATACTCCAATTCCCAATCTTCAAAACTCTCTTTCTCAATACCATTTATTTTCTTCCTCCTAATAAAAAACAGAACAAACAGAGCAACCAACATGATCATGATAAAAAACCCGGCAGAAACACCAGCAATAAAACCTTTAGACCGAAAAACCGACCCATTGGGTAGAACAAATGATGGCAAACCAGTTGTGATCAAGCTACTACTCAATGAAAAGTTGGAATTACTAAAACTCCATGATAAAATCTTATGTGATTGCACCAACTTCATGGTAGCAGCCGTGAACCCAACATACATTTCCTCTTCGAAAACCGATGAAAGATTAATATGTTCACTCAACAAAGGCCTCCTTGGCCTGGTTATGCCTATAGGTGCCATCGTAACATTCATGACAAGATCTTGATAATCAATCCAAACTTGATAATCCCTTCTATCATTCAACCTGAACTTCTTGAATTCACTTTGATTACCCCCTTTTTCGCAATCGAGCCAATAACCGACCGTGTGTGCTACAGTAGACGTGAGAGAATTAATGTTGATCCCCACATGATTGTTGTCTATATCATGGAACTCCTCATTCTCAACTACATCAAACTCCACCCCAAACAAATGATTACTTGCTCGGCCATTGAAAGTACGGTTAATAAACCCGAGATACTGTCCACTATCGGCTGCATCTATCCCTGCAAAGGGTGTGAAAATGAACACTATGCCATGACCGGGTAGGACATTTTTATAAGGTGACATAGTAAAAATGAACGAAGTCGAAAAGGAAAGTACGTGTGAAGAATTTTGCAATTTGGTACGGATTTTACTTGTACAAAGCACGACCAATCGCAAACTCTGTTTTATTGTTAAGTGTGAGGATGTTTGTGGGGTGGTGATTCTATGGTGGCGGTGCCAGAGAGTAGTAGGTTTGAGGCGTTGAAGCCATTGAATACGAACTCGGTGGATGATGATGATAAGGTGGAGGAGAGAAGGAGGTAGAAGATGAGAGACATGTGAAGGTGGGGTTTCATATTTGTGGTGAAGCAGAATGGTTTTGGTTTCATGGAAGAAATTAAGAGAGACCGGGAAGAAGAAGTTATAATGGAATACTAGGGTTGCCATTGGGTCAAGTCTGAAGCTGGACAAAATGCATTGACCTGGATATTTTTTACGTGAAACATGCTGATTTGTAACAAATATATACATCTAATATTTTTCGTACTGAAATAAAAATATATAAATCTGGAACAAAATATACTACCATAGATCTTCGACTTGTACACAAGTCGATTGTGCTTAACCTAAGAATTTCTATGGAATAGTAAGAGGTGATAGAAATAAACCCGGTCAAACCCAAAATTTCACGTATCAGTATATTAAGCTTACTTTAACCCTAATACTCCTTTTGCCTTCCTCTTTCTCATGTAATATTCTCGACTTTCCTTTCTTTCTTCTTAATATGAAATTAGGGTATGCTATTTACTAATTGGATCTAATTTTTTCTGCAAGGTACACAACAATGGTAAGATATGGCTTCTTCAAGTCAGCTATAAACTCTTACATCGTGATTACTTGAATGGGTTTTATTTAATACCCTTTTCCTTCCTTTCTTTCTTGTATTTATAAATCTATATTGATTTGTTTGTCATAATTATTGGTAGTTACAACTGTTGTTACCTATAACTACTATTAACTATAATTTGTTAATCTACAATCCATACAAATCTGTTGTGATTGTTGTAATTGTGTAATCTTATCCTCCTTTTTAAATATTAACTATAATTTGTTAATCACAATCTGTACAAATCTATTGTGATTATTGTAATCGTACTCCTTTTTAAATTGTAACAATTTCTCCGCTCCTTGAAAACAACTTTGTCCTCAAGGTTAGAATTTGATGTTGCCTTAATAGCGTTTGATGAAATGTCATGAACAAACGCCTAAAATATGAGGTTTATTTGAAAGGAGACACCTCCCCCCCTCTCTCCCCACACACACAATCGTGTAATTATTCGAGACATGAAAGTGATGCCTATGATATGTTGAATTCCCAATAAAAATAAAGTATCCAGTAGCTTGTTGGAGGACTGATACATGAAAATGTGATATGATTGATCCTCTACTAGCACTCTAGTATCCTTAATTCGTATAAACAAAATTTCCGATTTAGGGATTTTTTTTTCAATCCTGATGCACTGACCTTTGTTTGTAACTTGGTAATTCTATAAACACTAGATAGTTAGGGTTAAAAAAAGTTTAGTCCTTTGCTCATCTATTGGCTTATGTTTCCTTAGTTTTGTTGTCAACATATAGCCTACAGTTGAATTCACATCATAACTTGAGTGCCTAAAATAGAATGCACGAAATTTATGATGCTTCTTATTGGTTGTATGCTTAATAAATCAATTGTAGGACTAAATTTCCAAGTCCCATTCCAGATCGTGTATTTCAAAAGTAGCGATGATGTGAGGATAGGACAAAGTAGGCGATAGCTACCTAATTTATGTTGACAGTAAAATTGATGGTGGTAATCCAACTTTCATGAATAAAATTCCTCCTGAGCTAGCCCATCTGAATCAGTAAAAAATGGAAATGATTACATAGGGTGATGCGTGCTCGACACGGATCTTGAATTTCTCAGACTCTAAGAATCAAGAAGGCAGACCTTGACCCAATGAAATATTCAGATGTAAATCTGAAACTTCACGAACCTTGGTATGATAAGATGGAATTGACCTCGACCCTATGATTGAGTAACCCAAAGAACCTTGATATGATAATCGCGACCCTGTTGGATATACTAACCTAGAACCTTGGTATAATGATGAACTCAACAAGAATTCAAATTCTTGAAGGAATTCCAAGTTCTCAAAAGAACTCAAAAAGAAAGGATTTCTCTCAAGTTGTATTTCACAATGGAAAATGTATTCTGTAATCTAATTTGTCTCTCTCCCATAATGGCCTTAATATATAGGCTATTACAAGGTAGTTACGTAACTGAAAACATAATTGTGGTAGTTACGTAACTAATAACGTAACTAAAAAATATAATTGTAATTAATCCTACATTAATTAATAATAATAAAAATAAAGAAATTCGAAAAGACACAAAAAAATAAATGAAAGCAGGCGGTATTTGGTCGACATACAACCTCTTGCAGCTCCAATTCTTCAAGTTTTTAATCCTTCGTATCCTAAACTATTTTATTGGTTTTCTTGACTCGTATTTTTATTATTGAAACTACAATCAATGGGTCTCCAATTCTTTGAAATCAATTGTTAGACTTGGAGTTGATTGGCTCTAATGTTGATGCTATCAAATTCTCATCATAGGGACTAAGGATAAGTGTTGGCTGCCCATACTACTGAGTATGTAGGTAGATGGTACTATAGGAATGAGAATATGTCCTTGATCCAGCTTAAAAAAAAAAAAAAAAAAAAAATTCCAACAAACTCCATACTTGATTTGTTTTAATGATATCAAATTTGTCAACCATCTCAATTTCTTTTACTAATATATATGGTTGTTGTCCTTCTTTTAATACTTTAGGATCAAGTGAAGTGTCAACATGACTTTTTAAATAAGCCTATCCGTCATATGTTTTTTCAACAACGATAAAGTTGCTAGTAATAACAAAAACATGCCCACATGTTCATCCATGGATGTAATTAGTACATCCTTAAAGTCTTCAAATGAACAAGGATTTGGTTCTAAATTGTCATGTATCCTATGCTCATCAGAATTTGCATTTATATCATTCACTTCACTCTCTGCCCCATCACCATCCAAATCTGTCCTCTCTAAACTTTCAATAAGAACAAATCTATCTTCCTCCCAATTATATTCAAATGGCCCAAAACGAATGAAAAGGATATTAACAAAATGATCACATGTTTTAAAATGACTAAATTCATCCATACACTTATACCACATAATGGCACGATCTTACATGGCAAAAATTACAATCTTAGGATAGTATTTTTCATCTATATGATAGTAATCCAAAAAAAATTCCACTTGTAATACCTAAGAAAATTGATTTTAACTCAAAAATCTTGGAATTTGTTATTTAATTATGTTCAAAATAGATGAATAAAGTGATGTCAATGGTGATGCTTGCAAAATTTCATAGCAAGGCTAATTAAGCCTCAATCTATCTAACCTTAGCTTGACAAATTGCAATGAACAATCACTATAACTTATATTTTATGAATACCCTCCAATTCAAATGATGGAATTTGAAAATTTGATGCTATTGATGATGATTCTTTCTAACTTATTTGACCGTGTGACTTCTTATGATTATTCTGATGTTGATTTATGCTCTAATGTTGAATATTCAATGTTGATCCATTGACGAAAATGGAGAATCTTCATTAAAATTGGAATATGATGAATCTTCTTTGTTTGAAATCGATTATGAAAATTCTTCTTGAGTCTGATTCATATCGATTCTGTCTATACTTGCAATTAACCTTCCATGACTGTCTTAAGCACCCACTAATGTCTTCTTTAACATCTCCATATCTATTGCTTTTTGTGAGTTATGTGTAGCTTCTACCATGAAAGTTTGAGAACATGCTGGAATAATTCAAGAATTCGTCAAGAATTTTGAAGACTTGCTCAAGAAAAGGATCAAGAATAAGATCAATGAGGATGAGAGCACCAAATGTTAGGACTAAACTCGGCCCAACCCAAAATTTCCACAGTATTAGTATGTCAAGCTTACTTTAACCCTAATACTCCTTTTCGCCTCTCTCTTTCTGAAGTAATATTCTTGACTTTCCTCTCTTTCTTCCTAATATGAAACTAGGGTTTGTTATTTACTAATTGGATCTAATCTTTTTTGCAAGGTACACAACAATGGTGAAATATGGCTTCTTCGAGTAAGCTACAAACTCCTACTGTGATTACTTGAATGGGTTTTATTTGATACATTTTTTCTTGCTTTCTTTATTGTATTTATAGATATGTATTGATCTATTTGTTACAACTTTTGGTAGTTACAATTGTTGTTACTTACAACTGCTATTAACTACAATTTGTTAATCTACAATCTGTATAAATCTATTGTGATTGTTGTAACTGTGTAATCTTTCAACTCCTTATCCTTATCCTCATCCTCCTTTCTGAGTTGTAACAGAAGGCTTTAGAAAGATATGAGAAGTACGGTTCTGAAATAGTAAGAAGGCTTCCCAATGGTTAAGGGTTCGTTTAGATTGGTGAATTTTTATTTGTATCATATCTGTATTTGATCTGTATCTGTAACTTATCTATATTATATATGTATCGCAGCTGTTTGGTCAATTTATGAGTAAAACTGTCAGTTTTTCATCGCTATTTTTTTCTGAACAAATATTTATTTGAAAAAAGATAAAAATATGACGCCAAAATGACCAAAATATGATGAAACAAACAAACATAAGTCAATAAAACAAACCATATGAAACGGAGTAAATATTAATCATTTTTAACACGGATAACAGTTATTTTAAAAACTACTCATTACTATCTATCTCATATGTTAATATATGATTAATAAGTTACACACTACGTGTAGAGTGATGTTGACAGTTATAACAGGACTGGTATGTCACATCAATAAATAGTCTAAATCTTTTTCAATCATGATCGAACTCCTTCAATTTTTTATATTTATTTCTTTTATAATCAATTTAATTTTGATATTAGTAAGAGTATGGTCCTGCGATAGAAGTACAAAAGTTTCCTTGTTTAATATTATTTTTTTCATAATATTTGGTCAAACAAAAACTAGAGCTAGGAATAGGTTTACTTTATCTTTCTTTCTCTTTCGTTTTTTTTTTTTTTTTTTTTTTTTTTTTTGCCCTTTCCAAAGTGGGATAGAGAAAGAATGGGTAATCGTGTTAAATTAGAGGAAACGGGATTTATGATCCTTCTTCGCATGGTAAATCTTTTCAATCTAACGTATGATAAGGTTTTGTATCTAGATACTCTAATAATTCGTGCTAAGACTTTAACTATTGAGATATTCTGGTATGACTATATATTGGTTACTGAGGAAAATTCATAATAAATAAACAAATAACTATAGATTCAAATATTGTGCTGAGATTTTTTTTTATTATTATTATTTAATGGTCATCATTATACAAAACCAAGGATTTTAGTTTACAAAATGAGATCAAACTATAAATTAAATTAAACTAAATGAATTAACGGTAGTAATAATTTTGAAAAACAGCCCCTTAGATAGAGCTTTTACCCTAATTTTATATATCACGTTTAGTGTATCATATACTATTGTATATGAATAAAGTTTATAAGTGAAAATTCAGTATTAATTAAATAATATATATAGTGAATTTGATATATTTTACGTTTTGAAATCGTAGATCTTCTTTTATATGCTTTATGGCAATTGGGAGAAAGTTTTAGTTGATTTCTTTTGTTCAAATAATATGTGCAATATGCATGATTTTTTTTTTCCCATAAAGTGCAATAATCGATGTTAAATAGATAAAACTTGCTCTTATAAGATTATTAACTAGCTAGTACTTTCGGATTATTGATGATATTCATAAATATATATATATATGGAAAAAGGAAAATCGGATTTGATTAATTTCATTGGAAAACCAATATTGATGCTGTTAAACTATAACGGTCCGAGCTGTCTGCATTTATTTCAAAGAAAAAAAAAAAGGGAAAATCTAAAGAAGATATATGAACCAGAAACGACGGCAAATCACCTCCACGGTAGGGCAGTTGAAGTTTGCGTTGCAGCGATAGTTGGAAGTATATGATTCGTCCCGGAGTCCGAAGATAACGACAATGTTCAAAAAGTCTAGGTTTGAGCTCACTCTTAAGCTTCTGACGACAATTTTCCTCATTAGGGTGCTCGAAATACATTTATTTGGTGTATAGCAGTCTAAGCTATTGGTTATGGTAATGATAGCTCAACTACCTCAGACTTTTCATGAGTAGAAAAGAAATAAATATTATAGTTTAGTCTAAAGTACTTGTAAGTCAAGACCCAGGCATCAATGAGTCGCAAGATGTCTTTGTAACGTAGGGTTTATTATCTTATTCTATATATATTTCTACTCCTTGTATTATTGTTGTTGAATCCATGGTGAGGTAAACATCTTAGTGTAGACATTGAAAATATTAGATTGTTTATGTCATTTATTCTTGTTGTTTTCAATTTATTGATTAGTTTTAGAAAATTTGATTTTGTAGATTTTATTGTTTATCTTAAATCGATAAATCATGATATTGATTTCACATTAGTTAATCGAATGGATTACTTCTGTAAATAGATCTGCACAATTTGAGGGAGTCACATGTAATCTTAGATATAAAGATATTGTAAATCTCTAGGATTAAAGTAAAACCTAATAAGGAAATTTTAAATCGATAATGCTACTTAGAGGTTTTAACTAGAAAAACATTTTGGTTAATCAACCTAATATTAGAAATTAGAATTATCTTTAGCATTATTACATGGATACCTAGTAGGGATTCAAGATTTAGGCATTCTTACTACTTGATAAATCCTTCAAATTCTTGACTTGGGATGACTAAAAGTTAATTATTTTGATTTACTTGATATTGACAACTAAACAATAGGAGAAAGTTAACCATACTTGCACTTAATCTCTATGTTATAAGTATCGATAGGTATACTTGCCTTTAGATCGTAATTAGACATAAGATTAAGATTTTAACTTGCTATTAATTTTGTTATTACTTCAACATTTTAAAAAATTATGAGAACATTTAAAACTTTTTTTTTTTTTCGGTTTAAAAGGTTTTGTCACACTCAAATAATAGATTTTGAGATGCATTTATATTTTGATGAATCTAAATTTAATGTCGTTAGTAAAGTCGGTCTATTTTTCTTTTCTTTAGTCGAGGCAAGTAATGATTATTTTATCTTGAATATGTGAACTCTCTCTTTTGTTGGAAATATGTGAACTCTCTTTTTGTTGGACGAGGAGTTAGGAGCAATTAGATACATCTAGAATTAGATATATATATATATATATATATAATTTTTTTTTTTTTCATTTTTTTTGGATACATAGAATATTGGAGATTCTACAAAGAATAGTGGAATTTAACGTACGTCTTTTTTTAAAAGAAAAATTCAATATAAAAAAATAAATAAAATGTTCATCTAAGTGTACATATACTAAATCTTACCTATTTTTTTAGGCACCCTTCCCACTCATCATGTCATCATAGTAAGTATATTTCATTGCTATTGCTTTATTTTTGTAATAAGATCTGCTAGGAGTGAAGGATCATGATTGTGCATTAGCAAAATGCGTCCACTTCTATCAATTAAGGATAATTAGACAACGTCATTTTGTACATGCAATTATCAATTTTAATAATTTTATGGTTCAGTTAGTTGAAAAATAAAATCATTACATACTATTCACCACATATATATTTAATTTGTAAATAAATATTAATAAAGTTTTGATATATAACAGCATTAAATGGTATGTAATATATATATATATATATATTATATCCATCACTACCATTACTATTATCTAAATATGATTAATGTTTATCATTATCCACCACTTATACATATATATGTTATATAATATCTACATAATATTCTTTAAAAAAATGAAAACAAATACGGATTAAAATGTCAACATATATGTAGACATCTGCCCGGGTTCGGACCTGACCAAGACTAGCTACAGTGGGTACAATCCGGGTTCATCCTGAGAACCCGACCGAATCAACGGATCTAAAAGGGTACTTTTAGTTAAAAAAAAAAAAGTACGATTTAGAATTTGAAGTGATTTTTTTAATTAATGTTTTGTTATTGCTTGGATTCTATTAATCTATTACAGCTAGTTTGTATTGAGAAAAAAGTATAAAAAATAAATAAATTTTATCCCATTACCTCCGAAAATATAGAAGGTCCCGATATTCTTATGTCTTGGGGAAATTTCATTTTCTCTCGACTCCTAAGATGAAAATGACGACGCTTTTAGAGAAGGACAAAAACTAAGAAAAGTTTGAATTGTCCTACTGGACCAAATAGCAATGCTAAAGTCAGCAAGTTGAATAGCAAGTAATAGCAGCCCTTATGATCCTTCCGAACTCCTTCGAGTTATTAAAAAAAAATAAAAGAAAGAAAAAGGAATGTTGATACTTTTTGTTTCAATTCCTTTTTGTCTTTTGTTATACTTGGGAGTAATATTATAAATACTATTTAAATTTTTTGAAAATATTCAATTTATTATTTGATTTTTATTGTACTACATACGATACTTAATTATACATTTTCAAGTCACTATTACTATCTGCGTTAAATAACCTAACATCGTTTGTCCATACCGAACCATTGTATGCCCTATTTCATCTTATTTAAAAAAAAATGAAAATAAAACAAAAAAGGAAAAGCTTTTGAAAAAAAATGGCATCTTATACTCTTACCTCCTTTTTCTCTAATTTTTACCACATTCTCTCTTTCTCTCTCTCTACTAACTCCCTCCCCCAACCATTTGAAAACCACTTGAATAACTTCTCGACCTTGTGATGAGGTTTTTTTATTTTTTTCAAGAAAAATTAAAGGAAGAGTTAATGGATTAGAACGATGTGGGCTAGTATGCATTATGGTTTGTGATATGCTACTGCATTGTCATGGTTAATTGAGTATTTATAAGGGAATTTTTTTTTTTTTTTCTTTTGCAGCCTCTTTTTCTGCGATACATGAATGAAAAAGAAAAAAAATGGATAAAGGATGTACGATGACCTGCTCTTGTTCCTATTTCAATCACGGATGAGGAAGGGAAGACGACAAGCAAATATTATATATATATATATGACGAGAAGGCATCGTAGATAGGGACTAATTTTTTTTTTTTTTTTTATTGGAAGTTGAATGGATATGGGTACATGCCAATTGTTCAAGATTTATTGGAGATGTTGGTCTTGGTTTGGCTATGGTGGGGAGAGAGAGAAAAAGAGTTTGGTAAAAAATGAGAAGAAGAAGAAGAAGAAGAAAATAAGAATACAAGAAGAATTGATTTGTGTTTTTAATTTTTTCTGTTTTTCATCAATGGTTTTTCCTTTATTTTCTTTTAATCAGATTACACGTGGCATACAATGATTGTGTATAAACAAACAATGTTAAGTTATTTAACGTAAGTAGTAACGGTGACTCAAAAAGTTATAATTAAATACCACATTTAGCACAATAAAAGTTCAAGTAGTATATTGAATATTTTTTAAAAGTTCAGGTAGTATGTTAGGACTGCTCCTATTTTCTTAGCCCATAACACTTACAGCCCATGCCCACACTCTCATTTAGTCCTTAACCCTAGAAGATTTCTTATCTCTCAATAGCTATCACTCTTCTCTAGTAAGAACCCTAACTCTACCTCTCTTCCTTCTTTTAACTGAGATGTTGCACTAATGAATTTGTTATATTGAAGCAGGTAACTTAGCTAATTTGAGAAGCCACTCTCCTAGTCTGCAAAAGACTCCATATTTGCGATAAATTCATGAATCCCCTTTTTTCATTCATCAATTTGATATTTATACATGTACATCTACAATAATTCTGTTATCTACTAGCTACTATAACTAAAATCAGTTATTATTATCAACTATAATCCATTGATTAATTGATTTTGTCAACAGAATCTTGATTGTTCTTGTTCCTATTCCTCGTACTTGTACTCGGACATGGGTTGTAACAATTTCTCTCCTTGTTGAAATCAACCTTGTCCTCAAGGTTGGAGATTTGTTGTCCTGCATGTGTTTGTGAAATTGTCTTAAAAAAAAAAAACAATCAGGATGTTGATGAGAGTGAATCATTTAAGTTGTGTTGATGCCAATCGAGCCTCAACCTTGGTATCTAGTTATTCATTGTGTAAAAATTGTGTTTAGTGAATTCATAACTTCTAGCTTTGAATCGTCCTTAACATTTGTGCCAATGGTTGATGGTTCACTGCCATAAAAAACTGAGAATGGTATATTTGACATCGCCATGAAAAGAAATATTATATGCATACTCTGTTCATGGTAAATATTGATCCCATTTAGCGGAATACTCTAATGTGCAACCCTATAGATGTTGTTGTGAAATTCTAGTTAGCACCTTTGCTATGTAAAGATTGTGTTTATTGAGTTCTTGAAAAAAACCTAACTACCCATATCACCATATATGTTGGCAGTAGGGTTATGGTGGACTAAATGTCCATGTGTCATCCCCGCTTCAACCTTTCATGAAAACAATCCTCCAAAATCTCATGGTCCTCACTAGTGATGATGATAGGATTGATATAAAAAATTGATGGCTACCTGATTCTTGAAAATTGTTAGTAGTAATCAATCATTAATGGCTATACAATTCTTGAAAATTATTTATAGTAATCAGTTGTTGAAGATAACAATCTATCTAAACCAATTTCAAAAATTTAGAATTTTTAACCTGGTGGGCAAGTGTTTATAACAGTGATTTTCCTTAAATCTTGTTATTCCACAGCTTATATTGTTGCTCTCTAACATGGGTTCCCTTCTCGTAGTAAGCCGTTTGTTCTTTATCAAATTTACTATTGCAATAACATGTTGTGGGTTGTGTTGATTATCATGAGAAGTACATGATCTAAGTTTTGTGGTGTCATCACCTCAATCTTCGCATGATTTGGATTGTCTTGGTTGTCCCTTATGGATGGAAATGTTGCATTGGCCACTAGAGTTGGCGATAATGAATTCATTGGAATATAATGTTGTATTAAAGAAAAATTTTGAATCCTCCCTAGTTTGTCAATGTGGGTATTCAATTGTATCAAACTTTGTTGGATAGTAAACATTGTGGAATTTATAAAATCTCAAATTTTGTTTCTTTATTCTTGTTTGTTGCAGGATCCATTGTAGGGAGTGCAAGAACGAATTTCAAAACTAGAAAAACAGGGACTGAATGCAACCAAAATCAAAATGAATCTTTGTCACAATGGAGTTTGGAAATGCGACGAGAGCACCAAAATGTTAGGACCGCTCCTATTTTCTTAGCCCACACTCTCAATTACTCCTTAACCCTAGAACATTCCTTATCTCTCAATATCTATCACTCTTTTTTGGTAAGAACCATAACTTCACCTCTCTTCCTTCTTTAAACTACGATGTTGCACTAATGAATTGGTTTTATTGAAGCACGTAACTTGGCTAATTCAAGAAGCTACACTCCTAGTCTACAAAAGACTCTAGATTTGTGATAAACTCATGAATCCCCTTTTCTTTCATCTATTTGACATTTATACATATACATTTGCAATAGTTCTATTATCAACTAACTACTATAACTAAAATCAATTGTTATTATCAACTATAATATGTTGATTAATTGATTTTGTCAATAGAATCTTTATTGTTCTTGTTCCTATTCCTGTACTTGTACATGGGTTGTAACATAATATTAATGATATTATCCTTTTTACTTTTGCTTAATATGAGTACTATATCTAGATCTGTCTACTATTTGTTTTTTCCTTCTCGCTTGTTCACTTATTAAGTAATTGGATTCTATACTTAATAATTCTCCTATTTTGTCAAAAACATTCCGCGTAATGTTACGGCAGGTTAATTTTTTTTTAAGGAAAAACAGGTTAGACACAGTAAAACCGGCTCATGAATAGCGTCCACACCTCCACTAGTCCGACCCCGTTCCGCCAGAAGGAGGGGTGATTCTGGATCCCATTTAGGGGACTGAAACCGGTGGATCATGCCCCGAGTCGGGCCGAACCAGCCCAGGCATGTCTACGGCTCTACATATATGTCATTAATTAAGTAACAACTCCCATCAATATTACGATGAAAAGGAAATTGGCTGTTGCGCGTACTTTTCATGACTTTTTAAGACTTGCGTGCGTTCATATACTTAAGGAGGAATCTAGATTCGTATTAATTTTGAATCATAATGTGCAATGATGCATTTTATTATCCCCCTCTGTGTTCCATATTTAAGGGCAACAAAAATAAGTATACTGGATGTCATTTATATTTGAATCAAAAACCAATCGAGTATATCATTTTTATTTATAAATTAATTATTTGAAATCCTCTCCCCTTATATTTATGTTAAACTAATTATTATGAAAAACAAATAGCAGAAAGATCTAGATCTACTGATCTAGTACTCATATTAAGCAAAAGTAAAACTCTTATCAAATGGCACTTTCATAAAATTTATTAAGTTTTCAAATACGTGCAAGACACGTACTAGCTTCCTATTGATTCATAATAATTAGTTTAACAAAAAATAATAGTAGATATATTTAATTACATAAATAAAAATAATATTAAATATATTTATCATTATAATAATAAATAAATGTAAAAAAATTAAAAAATACAAAAAGTGATTAAAAATTTGTGCCTGCCCTTAAACACCTTGACCTACTAGTCTAAAGCCAAATGGAAGCTAATACATACTCAAGATAATTAAAAGTTTATCATTTTTATAGAAATCCTACTTTTTTTAAAGTGTTGAAAAGTATTCAAATAAAAGAAAAAGGATTAAGTTCTCAAATAGAAATCCTACTTTTTTAAAAGAGTTGAAAAATATTCAATTAAAAGAAAAAGGATTAATTTCTCAAATAGAAAACTAGGTAAATATAGAAACCAAAAATATACTTTTCCCTACTTTTGTCAATGATTTTGGCAGTTTTATCATTGATCGAAAGTTATCTCTACATTTTAATGTACAAATATATATAAAGAGGTGAAGTTAGGTATTAGAAGTTTAGAGAATTTACTTTTTCATAATTCACACGAAGCACATCATTAAACTGTTCAAGGGTACATGAACATTACACCAACTTCAAGTTACATCAAAATACACATGGGCATTGGCGTTTTTTGACCACAGCGTCATCAGTCTATATGTGAAAATTTTCCATGTCTTTGTCTGCGGATTTATGGATTCTTTATTGCAAAAAATATCTTATGTCATATGTCCACGTGAAAAATTGATAATGCATAATTAATTGAAGAAGTCAATAATGGCAGCTTTTCGATATTATCTTCAATGTTTTGACGGGAAATCTTATGGGAAAAAAAAAAAGAATTATTTAATTTTGCTTGCCTAAGGAACCAAAGTATGAGAAATAGGTTATGTTTTTAGTAGGTATCACATTTTTGTTTATGATATTTCAGTTTCAAAAAGGTAACTTGTTAACGCTTGCTTTCTATGTTATGTATTAATTTCCCATTATAATTACATTAACTCTTTTATAAATACAAAATTTATTTACATTCTATAGATAAACATGTGACATTTATGTAAATCTCGTGTTATAACTTGTAACATTTATCATCCATCTTTTTGCCAACACTTATATGGACTTAAAATCACACCTACATCCTCTGTATATATTATCTGTTGTAAATTTTATCTTAGGTTTGTATTTTTTAAAACATCATCTATTTATACTTGAATGCAAACATGCTTCCTTTCCATCATAATTATCTCATGGAAAAATTATTCAAAAGATTATCTAATTAAATCATGTAAAGTAATGATAAGTTGTTTATATGCTCTCAAACAATCATGATCCTAAATGATTGAATTATAATTTGTTAATATACATTAGCAACGACGCGTTGCGTGTACAATTATTTAAACATTATTAAATGATAGCCTATCAACTTACCATTTAAATTCCTCATAAACATATATGAAAGATGTAGGAAAGAACATATCTTATTTCATTTATAGCAACAAAACATTTCATGCAAAAGTGAAAAAGGACTACTTAGCAATATTAGTTCCCATATCAATGTGCATTTGATATTATTCTGTAAATGCATACTATCACAATATTGTTTAAAAATAATTCAACAAATTGTACAGACTGGCCAGACTAACAAGGTATCATGGTAGCATGTCAAATTAAATGTTAGTAATGGAAATGAAATGTAAAAGGATACATAATTGATGAAAATTGCCACTTGCATCTATAAATTACCTTTATTTAAAAGGAGACTATTAAGGCCTATAAGAATACCTAACCTTTGTGTATAAAAGTTGTACTTTTCTTATGATCTTGTAGGAGATTGTAATAAATCACACAATATCATATAATTTTAATTATGTATATTAAAACTTTGGCATGGAGCGAACGAATTATTAGAAAATATATGTATATTTCCTTCATTTTTCTTTCTTTCATTCATTTCCGATGAAAACTTGATGTTTATGAGCATCGCTACATTGCATACATCCTAATTTGAGACTGAAATTAATGAAGATAACAACTATCAAACATATATGCATCCCTTGCAACTATTTAAAATAAATAAATCTAACACTCTTACTACTAATTCCATACTTGTTAAAAAAATTATCATATTTTTAACAAATTGCTTTGCACTAAACTACAATTTAACATTTCATCTAGATTCTTATTACACCTACAACAATTGATGCACTTTTTTTTTTTTTTTAAATCTTCAAACTTTAAAAAATAGATTGAATGGAAATGATGGAAAAAAATAAATCAAACTTTTTCATAAATCCATTGAAAGAATAATGACCATTGACTCCATAATATCATCTTTGATATTGGAGAAAAGAAAATTCTACACATTCTACACAAATAATTATTAAATTTAATGGAATTGAATTGCTATTCATTAAGAAAAATAAAGCTACTAATAGAATAAAAATAAAATATTCAATGGTCCTTTATCTCATCGCACCATCTAACTTCAATATTTATATAGTCCCATTTGAAGAAATATATTCAAGTAATTAAATAAAATTATATGATCCATTTGGGATAGTATACCATCACTGTCTTTTTCTAGTGTGTTGTTGGAAGCGATTTTGAGCGAAATATAATCTAAATCGTGTGTAAATATAACATATATGCGTGTTGGTTTCTAATTATAGATGAATGAAAAAGAACAAAGTAACCAAGCTGAAAAGTGGCTATATTATGCCATAAATTCTGCACTAACCCATTACCCATCTATATTGATTCATTTTTTTAGTTGTCCTACCTACATTTCTAATTATACATTAATGTATAATTATTGCCTAAGTAAGGTAACAACATGTAAAAGTTACCAACTTTACATGAATCAATAAAAGAGTAGAGCATATTTGAATAGGTTAAAAAGGCTGAGTTACTCTAACGTATGTCCAGGATCTGCATAAAGACAACAAAAAGAAACGTGAAGTCATAAATTGAAATTCCATCCCCATGCAAGCTTAAACCAAATCTGTAAAAAGATATTTTAATAGCTAAAAGTTGTTGCTTTCTTTGTTTGGCTTAATTTTATAATTAGAATTATGAATTGTGTATCAATCCAATCTAAGTAGTGGGAGTCTTAATTTTGTGTCAGATATTCATATTTATTGATGAATATAGACAATTTGTCACCAATATTGAAAAGTAATATCGTGGCTCAAACACAAAGCTTCAAACTTCCATATTAGTGATAGGTTTAGCATCAACTTCTCCAAGGATCGTTTTAAAGTTGTTGGGTTATAAATCTAACCCACATGGGTCTATAATCAAGAAAATCTTAAGTATACTACATATACTTAGAAGAAGACTTAAAAAATAAGGAGATTTTTTGCTAAACAAAGGAGTTATGATCGATACGCTGGCACTAGAAGAAGCAAGTTCTGTTGGCCTTCATACACACTAAGCCGGCCTTTAATATGAAGAATTTCTATGGAGAGCATTGGTTGGGTAAGGTCAGCATCAAAGCCGCCGGCGTACGAACCAATGTACGTGTTTCCATAACAACAGCATTGATCGCTAGCCTTCATTTTCAGTATGCTAGCATATTTACAATTCGTGTTTTCCCTTTGTGTGTTATATAAATACTCCTTATTTGTCGTATGGAAAAACTTTTGATTATCCTAAATCCTAGAGAGAGAATCTAAGGAGAGAGAGAGGCCTATAGTTGTTAAATCCATTATTATGGTGAGGATTTGAGTGATCCACTAGTGTTATCTAGTGAACAAAAACTGTCGTATCCGTTATTGTTGATAGTAGAAGAAATTTGTATTGTGGTCTTGTAGTTTTTCCTCAATTTGGGTTTTTCACGTAAATCTTAATATTGTTATTTTTAATTACGTATTTATTGTTTGATTGTTATTATTGCATTGGTAAGAAAAAAAAAAATTTATTACAGGTTATTGAAGGATTTTTCCTAACGAGTGGTATCAGAGCGTCAGGTTAAAGAAAAAGAAGATTAAGGTTTTTTGTTCATTGTACCACAGACATGGCAGAATCATCAGGTATGATTATTAAATTAAATTAATCAAATTATGCTATCTAGAAATCTATGATGGTAGATCTGTATTTACCTTTAGGCGATGATAGTATGAAGCCAACAGATAAATCTGATGCAGATTGGGCAATCATGAATAGAAAAACTATCAGTTATATCTAACAATGGGTTGACCACAGTGTGTATCATCATATAGCCCATGAAATTAGAGCTATGTTTTATGGAGGAAATTAGCATTCATGTATGAGAGGTAAATTGTCTTGAATAAAACCTCTTTGATTAGAAGAGTAGTAACTTTGAAGTATAAGAATGATCCAATATGACTAAGCACTTGAATGATTTTCAAGCTTGCTAATCAATT
Organism: Combretum micranthum; assembly: GCA_024138025.1. NCBI lineage: Eukaryota > Viridiplantae > Streptophyta > Magnoliopsida > Myrtales > Combretaceae > Combretum > Combretum micranthum. The sequence goes on along the minus strand of JAMXBD010000012.1, from coordinate 260,914 downwards.
ATATGCTATGAAGCTTGTGCTTGAAGATGAGATTCAGGTACTTTTGTTGTTGAGTTCATTGCTTGAAAGCTGGGAGACACTTGTGGTATCTGTTAGTAATTTTGCTCCAGATGAAAAGCTTACCATTGCAATGGTGAAAGACAACTTGATGAATGAAGAAGCCAAAAGGAAAGATTTTGGTATAAGTTATGAACTCGAACACTTGTTATTGATAAGCAAGAGAGGGTGGTGAAAGCAAAACCAGGGGTTCATCTAATAAATCTGATAGATCTGATAAATCCAGGGGAAATCCAAATCAAGAAGGAAAAATGTCAAATCTTTTACTGTGACAAGCTAGGTCATTTCACAGAGAATGTAGACTGTGGAAAAGAGAGCAGGGTAAAAGTAAAGGTAAAGGTGAGGAAAAAGATGAAGACACAACTGCCGCAGCAGCAGGTGATGAGATAGCAGTTGCCTGGGATGAGGACTGTGTTGGTCTTGCATGTCATGATAATGATTGGATTATTGATAAGAATGTAATCAAAGCAGGTTTGGTACGGGTCTTTTGAAACCTAAATCCAACCTGATTCTTAATAGGGTGTCCTAGAAATCGAGAAAAATCCTATCAGGTTTTTTTTTATGATTCGCAAAACCGATCCAATAAGGTTTTAAAGGAATCCATAACAGGACCCAACCGAACCAATTCCAAGATTTTCAATTTTTTTTAAAAAAAAAGAAAAGAATGGATTTTGTGTTTAAATTATTAATGATGCAAATACTTATATTGAAAGAATGAACTTTAAACAATAATATCATATAAAATGATGCAAACACTTCATTTCTACTTACTTTCACATACATAGAACATAAATGGGATCCTTACCTTAATAACTTAATATTTAAATTTTTTATATTTTAAATTTATACCGGTCGGGTTTTTCCAACGGGATACATATAAACCGCAAACCCGACCAGACAACTTATTGGTTTTTTTTTTATTTAATCCCAAAACTCACCCTAAAATCCTATAAGGTTTTTAGTGGGTCGAGCAGGTTGAGTACCCTATAACGACCCACCCCGATCGCATCCCTAGTTATTAATTTCAGTGCCTCCTTTCATGTAACATCACATGATGATTTCTTTTCATCCTACATTACTGGTGATTATGGCATGTTAGGAAAATGGTAATTCATAAAAAATTGTTGACATTGGAAATATTGTTTAGAGACTAACACTAGTTACAAGCTCGTTCTCAAGATGTTAGACATGTTTTAGATATCTGCCTTGTTACACGAGCCAAGTCTGAGCTGGTAGATATTGTTCCTACAAACATCAAAAGACAGGTCAAGGGGGGCTGAGGATTGCCAGGCACGGTCACTCCAACGCTCAAGTCAATCTATAGTAAGGATAAGGATTGCGCAAACAAAATATCAGACATGTTGTTTTTCTGTCTATACTCTATGTTATTTTTCCTATTCACTATCTGTTCTTCTTGTTCCCTTGCCATCTTCTTGGCAAGAGGGTATTTATAGGGTTTTAAATCATATCAGGATACCTAATACAAGGTTTTGTACTAGGTACAGAAGCGTACCCGAATGAGGGCTTGGCGTCGTGGAGCGCAACCGAGCTATTGGTGTCCCCCCAACCATGAGATGTGACTAAGTTGTGAGATAAGGATATGAGCTCGGGCTAGGTCAAGACGAGCTGATCGACTCAGCGCTCTAATGAGCTCGAAGAAGTGTTCTGAGGTATGGACTCAAGGTCGAGTCCCACACTAGCTCATATAGCTAAGGTGTTATGTTCTCCAAGATGAACTGAGTTATTTCTTCCATGGCTATTGAGGGCAAAGGTTCCTGGCCTCCTTGAAGACTGAGTAGGCCTAGGGCTATATTTTACGTCAACACACCTAAACTTTATATTTGTAGGGAAACTAGATAATGAAGGCTATAACAGTCACTTTGGTGAAGGAAAATTGAAGCTTACCAATGGTTCTCTCATAGTAGCAAAAGGGATGAAGAGAAACACTTTTTACTTAATGCCAACAAAACTAAGTAGAGGAGATGTGAATCTGATTAATGACAATTCTATAGAGCTGTGGTATAAGCAGCTTGGTCACATGAGTGAGAAAGGGCTTCGACTGTTTGTGAAGAAATAGCTTCTGCCTAATGCGAGAGGTACTCCTTGAAAACTTGAATTGATTGCCTTACTGGTAAACAACATAAGGTTGTATTTCGAAGAATTCCACCTGCTAGAAAATCCCATATACTAGATTTGGTTCACATAGATGTGTGTTATATGGAAAACAGGATAGTAGGTTATGCTCTTTATTTTGTTACATTCATTGGTGATCACTCCAGGAAGTTGTGGAATTTTGCTTTGAAGTCAAAGATTAGGTTTTGGATGTGTTGAAGCAATTCCACACTAGAGTAGAAAGAGAAGTAGGAAGACAATTGGTAAGTTTTTGAGCAGATAATGGTGGTGAATAAAGAGGACCATTTGAAGAATATTGCAGAGATCATGGGATTAAACTGGAGAAGACGGTTCTAAAGACCCTATAGCAAAACGACGTAGTAGAGAGGATAAATCGTACTATCACAGAGAGAGCAAAATGTATGCTATCAAATGCCAAGCTGCCTAAATCATTCTGGGGTAAGAAATGAGAACAACTGTTGATCTAATAAATCTATATCCCTCCTATGCTCTGGATGAAGATATCCCAGAGTCTAGACAGGTAAAGAAATTTCTTATAAACACTTACAAGTGTTTAGTTGCAAAGCATTTGTGCATATTCCAAAGGATGAAAGAGAGAAGTTTGATGCAAATTAAAAAAAAATGCATTTTTCTGGGTTATGCACATGATGAGTGTGGATACAAGTTGTGGGATCAGTAGAGAAGAAGATTGTTAAGAGCAGACATATGGTCTTTCTTGAAGACCAGACCATTGAAGATATTGAGAAGCCAAAAAGTTGAAATCCTCATATCAGATCCCTATAAATGTAGATCCAATGCCTTTACTTAAAGATTTTAATGATGGGGAAGATGTGGAGGACATAGTTAAAGAGCCCCAAGAGCCTCATTAGCAGATTAAGGTGAAGAGATCTTCAAGAGATAGAAGACCATCAGGTAGATATAGTCTAGATAAGTATGTGATACAAACTGATGGGGGAGAGTTTGAATGTTATCAAGAGGCAATGGTACATAAGTAAAAAAAGGAATGGGTCAAAGCATGCAAAAAAAGATGAAATCTTTGTATGAGAGCAAGACTTATGATCTGGTGGAACTCCTAAAGGACAAGAGACCAGTGAAGAACAAATGGGTATACAGAGTGAAAACTGAAGAAATAGCTGACAACCAAGATACAACTCAAGACTAGCTGTAAAGGGGTTCAGTCAGAAGAAAGGTATTGACGTTGATGAGATTTTCTCACCAATGGTGAAATGTCTTTCATTCGAGTTGTACTGAGTATAGCAGCTAGTTTGAACCTAGAGATTGAGCAGATGGATGTGAAGACAACATTCCTTTATGGTGACTTAGAGGAAGAAATCTACATGGAGTAGCCTAAAGGGTTTAAGGTCAAGGGGAAGGAGCACCTTATTTGCAAATTGAAGAAAAGCTTATATGGGCTGAAATAGGTTCCAAAGAGTGGTACAAGAAGTTTTACTCCTCATGATTGATCATGATATATCAGACTATGTCAGATCATTTTTTTAAGAAGTTTGCCAGTTATAAGTTTCTTATACTCCTACTATATGTTGATGATATGATGATTATTGCCATGATGCCAAGAAGGTACAGGATCTAAAAATTGAATTGATCAAGTCTTTCTCCATGAGAAGCGTTAGGATCTACGTGCCAAATTCTCGATATGAGAATTATTCGTGATAGGTAGAAACCAGAACTTGTGATTATCATAGGAGAGATACCTAGAAAAGGTTTCAGAGAGATTCAACATGAGTAAGGTGAAACTTGTTTGTTTTCTACTTGCAGGTCGCTTCAAATCAATTCTCAACAGTGTCCTAAAAGTGAGGCAAACAAAGAAGATATGAAGAAGATACCATGTGCTTCAGTTGTTGACAGTCTAATGTGTGTTATGGTGTGCACTAGACCAAATATCACTCGTGTTATCATTGTTGTGAGTATCTATCTCTTGAATCTATGTAAAGACTATTGGACCACTGTTAAATGGATTCTTAGGTATCTTAAGAGCACTTCCAGGTTAAGTTTACGATTTGATTGTAGTATGTCTATATTAAAAGGTTTTCAGATGTGATATGGCTAGAGATCTGAATTCTAGGAAGTCCACTTCAGGTTATTTGATTACACATGCAGGGGAGTGGTGTCTTGGTAATCACAAATGCAAACTATATTGATGTGACTAAAGCCTGCAAGGAAGTCTTGTGGATAAAGTAATTTTTAGAGGAGCTGGGTTAAGAGCAAGAAAACTTGAGGTTGTTTTGTGATATCTAGAGTGCTATACATCTTAGTAAGAATCTAATGTTTCATTCAGATTCAAACACATTGATGTGAGGTATCATTGGATTCGAGATGTATTGGAGTTGAAGCTTTTATGGCTTGAGAAAATCCATATTGATGATGATGCTTTAGATATGATGATCAAAGCTCTACCCAAAGACAAACTTGTTTGTTGCAGACAAACAACAAGTATGATGGAACCCCTTAGTTAGAGGAGGAGTTTGTTGGGTTATAGATCCAACTCATATGGGTATAATCAAGGAAATCATAAGTATATACATATACTTAGAAGAAGACTTGGAAAATAAGGAGATTTTTTTGCAAAACAAAGGAGTTTTGATCCTGTATGCTGGCATTGGAGGAAGCAAGGCTGCCGACCTTCTTACACACTAAGCCAGCCTTCAATTTGAAGAATTTTTGTCGAGAGCATTGGTTGGGCAAGGCCAGCATCAAAGCCGCCAGCGTATGAACTGGCATATGTGTTTCCAGAATAGCGGCATTTTCAACGTTGCCTTTAAGCCGTCAGCCTTCATTTTAATTGAGTCAGCCTACGTACGATTCGTGTTTTCCTTTTGTGTTTCATATAGATACTCTTTATTTGTCTTAAGGTAACAACTTTGGCTATCCTAAATCGTAGAGAGAGAGTTTATAGAGAGAAGGCTTCTTGTTGTTGAAATCCACTGTTGTGGTGAGGATTTAGAGTGATCCATTAGTGTAATCTAGTGAAAAAAAAAATGATTGTATCCCATTATTGATAGTGAAAGAAATTTGCGCTGTGGTCCCATGGTTTTTCCCAATTGAGGTTTTCCATGTAAATCTTCATATCGTTATTTTTACTGTATTTGTTATTTGATTGTTGTTATTGCATTGGCAAGAGGAAACATCTGCTTCTTATTATAGGTTATTGAAGGATTTTTTCAAACAGAAGTTGCTAAAACTTCAACAGGCACTTTTATGGTATCATAGTGGTTTTACCAATTTTAAAAGTGATTTTATAATCTATTGTAAATTTATAAAGTACAATACACATAGATTGAAATTTTACCAAAGAAAAAACATTGAATTGAGGGGAAAGACAACTAACTTAAGCAACATAATAGAAATCTTCGTAGACATCATACGATACAAAACATGCTTTCAAATTAAAAACAAAAAAAATTGACAGTAAAAACAATTAAAAAAATTTCTTTAATTAAAACTTGGTCATCAACTTACCCAATGAAGTAATTTTTTATAAATTGAAAAAGAAGTTCCAAGGCTCTTCTATAAATTGTCATGCCCCAAATATGATCAAAGCATGTTTAATCCTACCATAAGGCTACCATAAACTAATTGTTTATCATAATCATTTGTTAACCAATTTTAGATTCTGAAATCATAGGTTTTGAAAACATTTGATTAAGCAGTTGAATATAACAAAGTATAAAAAGTTTATAAATATCAATACAAGGCTTTTATAAAAAGATTTTATGACCATGGGCACAAACTAGACCCACCCTCAAAAGGAAATACAAGTTGGAATTGATCGCTATAACTTTTATTTAAGAAAAACACATGATCTTGCATTCCTAAGTACTCTGCTTGTCAATAAGCTCGTATTGACTCATCCCAAATCCAAGATATACACAAGCATTAACATAAAAATCACCAACACCTGAAAAAGAAAGGAATGGGCTAAAGGCTAGTACATAGCAACACAATCACACACAATATGGCATATGCACTAGATTACATGCAATGCAGCAATAAACATTTTAAAGTTATTATATAAGGCGATTCAAACTTCACGGAAGCACCCATACTCTAACAACACGCTAGGAACTTGGGAATCCTAAGTAGTAGCAACTGCTTAAGGGGTTAATATAGGCAGCTCGAATATCTATATCTCCTATCTCTATCAAAGTAATAGTCTCCTCTAGAGGTGACAGCTGTTACGCATTTCTATCTATCTCAGTCCATCACATTGTTCAATTTAATGGATCCCACGATCCTAAAATGTATAGGTGCAACTTCTTACTAATCTAAGTAGACATTATCCTACTATTATTTCTCTTATCAGCTACTTGTTGAGCTATCATCGATGGTCTAAGCGCCTAACTACAGTGCTATATTGCTTAGCAAGGTTACTGCCCCCCTTGGACCAAGTATAAAAACGACCACGAACAAAAAATCAATCATTTATTGTACCTTCTTTAAATATTAATTTATTTCGGATGTCTATCCTAATCAAGTAACACACATGTCATTGTGTACCTAATATGTATTAGTAAATGGTAATAGATTATAGGTAAGATAATAGGTCAATCAAGTATTTGTTTAAGAAGATTAATTGTATAAAAATGAAGTATACAACTAATGACTCAAGTAATATTGATTAATCAATTAACATAAGGTCTTAAGGCCTTTAGCTTATAATTGAGTTAAGTCCATTTAAGGTAATTAGACTTAGATGGTTTGGATTAAGCCTATTGAATATAGAAATTGGATTTATTATTTAGATATATTATGCCTTTAAGGGTGCTAGATTAGGCTCTATAAGAAATTATCTAAATGTTTCACTTTTTAGGATGATGGGCTTTTAGAGTTAGGAATTAAGCTCATTAAGGATTATAGATATTATATTAGTTAGAATTGAGCTTTGTTTTAAAATTAAGTCAGTAAATATTTGTTACTGGACCTAAGAAGTGTGTTTAAGCCTAATTGGGATTAAATTAGACCCTAATTTAGCTACTAGGCCTTCTAATTCCTATTTAGGCCCATTAAGGGTATTTTAGATCTTTTGGGTTCATGGAAAGAATTTGAGCCTAGTTAGGTATTTCAATATCTAAAATTGATAATCGACTTAAATATTTTAGAAATAGGCCCAATTGAGTAGGTCAAAGGTATTAGACCCATTATTATAGGATTTAAGTCCATAAGGAAAAGGTTTAAGTATATGCTTTATTTTGTAGGTTTAGGCTTTAATTGACTAAGAAATTCTTTATAGGATTTGATTTAACCCATTTAGGTGTAAATAGGTCTAACTAGACATCATCATGGTTCTGCAACCGAACCGAACCAAACCGAAACGAGAACCGCTAGTTTTTGGTTCCGTTCCAGTTTTGGAACCACAAAACCATCTTTTAAAAAAAAAATAAAATAAAATTTTTTAATAAAATAAATTTTAAAGTCAAAATAATTATTGGATAAAAGTATTAAATTTTTTAACCAAAATTTTTAAAAATTTATTTAGGATGCACATTTATATGTATACAAACACATTCAGTATCAATTATAGTCAGTATTATGATATTGTAAAATACTCTAGAAGGTAAAACAAAATCACAATGCAAAAAATAGTCTCACATTATTAAGAAAATAAATTTTGCTTTAAGAAAAAGTTTATTTAAACTAATTATATAAAATTTTAGGCTATGTTTATTTGTGTTGTTGATAATAACATATTAAATATTGTGAATAAGTAATAAATTTTACTATTTATATGAAATAATTTAAATATTAATAATTATATATTTAATATTATTTTTTCCTTTTTTTTTTATTGGAACTAGGTGGAACTACTGATTCCATAAGTTTTAGGCCAAAGAACCGCCTGAAAATTGTAAAACTGGCAGTTCCATAGCCAATCTTGGAATTAGCCAACCGATCCGGTTCTGTTCTAGAATTGCCTGTGACCGTTCCAGTTCGGTTCCTGGTTTGAAACTAAACTATGCCTATGTCTAGGCCTAACTGGCTAAAAATTAAGTCAGTGATCCTAAAGCTGTTTCTATGCCGATTATATTTATTTAAGCCCACTTGTATTTACTTAATCAAATTGAACCCTAATTTGTTATCGAAGCCCACAATTAGTTAATAAGGTCTAAAACCAATATTTACTAGCCAAGTTGTTCCTAATTTGGTTTATAAGTCCATTTTAAGTCATTTAAGTCATATTTATCCCATTTTAACCATTTGGCCCATTTTAAGATATTTATCCCATAAAGATCCTATTTTTACTACTTGGGTTTATTTAGGTCATTTTAGCCTACTTAATCCTCAAATAATTATAAATTCAATTTTTATACCCATAATTATAAATAATTATATATCAATCAAATATTTTAATAATTATTAAATTTAATTAAATTTAGATTAAGTCAAAAAATCATCATAGAACAGGGTTGGAATAAGGGAGTCGATTGTGCATGGTTCAAAGATTCAACTGATTTACCACTATTTCGTCACATTCCTGTTCGATTTTGTTTACCACTATATACTAGACATCCTAGGTTTGGTCCAACTTGGGATCGTTAGGAAAGGAGTTTAAAAACCATTCAGTTTGATCGTCACAAAAATCTGATTCAATCAACGTTTTTCATAGGGTACCCATGAAAGAAAATCTAAACAAAATATTAAATGAACTTAAAATATTCTAAAAATTTCCACATCCAATTTAAACTTATTGAACATCATTTCTTAAAAATTTCATGCAAAATTAAAATCATTTGATATATTTTCTAAATTTTTCAAAATCAAGCAATATAATATAAGATTATTCTAACATTTTTACATAGTTTGAACACATTAAGATATATATTTAGTACCTAAACATCAATTTCCAAGCTATTTTTGTAATTTTTAGTTAAAATTAATAATTTCTAGATTTCATAAGATATTTATATTCTATAAAAATTTCACAAGAACATATTCTAAATTTAGATTTATGATTATAACATGTATGTTATTTTATTTATCAAATAAAACCAAGTTTAGCCATATACTATATATAAATCATACAATACAAGCATCAATTTATAAAAACAACATCATGAACATGTTTAATCTAGATTTTTAGATTTGAAAACTTATCAACATCATCAAAATCAAGCAATTTCAACTTAATCTAAAATTTACTTACTAGAAAAACAAAGCAAACTTAACAATTTCTTCAACCCCACAACTACTACTACAAATTGGTTGTCAAAGCTCCTAATCCTCCAAACTCAATTCTTAATCTTCTTTTAAACTCCAAGAACACTTAATTTTAAAATGATAAAAATAATATATATTGAGGTTTGTATGATTTAATAACGGTATAAAAATGGGCAAGGTTTATAGAAATATATTACCTTTTTTTTTTTCCTTGCAATTGCTATGAGGTTTTTTTTTTTTTTTTAATGGTTCTTGAGAGTTAAATATGGAGATATGAGGGCTTATTTTGCTGTTGAAAATAAGGGGAATAAAGTAGGTTTTTGTGATATTGGAGTATTGTTTATGTATAGAGAATGCAATAGAAAGTGATGGTGGCTTTTGTAGTGTTTAAGCTGGGGTTTTAGATGAAAAATGAGGGCATTTACTTTATTAAGGTTCCTCTTATTTACTAATTATGTCATCTAGTTAAAGAAACCCACTTCTCCTAAAGACTAATTCCTTTACAACTATCTAGTTGGTTCTTGATAATGGACACGTTACAATTAGTGGTTTAATTAATTATGACTAGACAAATTAGATAAAAAATTAGAGAGTTTGATTTAGAAATTTTTAATTTAGCTAAAAGACTTATCAAATTAGATATTTAGCTCAATTTAGTGAAATTAGGAATTTGTTGTCTTTACTTTAATTGATTTACTAACCATGTCAATTTGCATTTTATTTTTACTAAACTATATAACTTGATTATTATCCCAAATTAAACTTCAAAGTTCCAATTAACCCATAATTATATACAACTAAATCATGTTTTTCCCATTTAAATTTTATGAATTTAGGGATTTTTCATCCTCCCTCACTGAAAAGAAGTTTCGTCTTCAAAACTTATAATTAAGTTATTCGCTTTGGTAAGATGCCGCACAGTTTTGTCCTTGATGCTAGCTATTTCCTAGGAGATCACCAATCCTGAGAGTGCTCTTCTCTAAGTATACTTAATTTTAATGTTCTAATAAACTCTAAGCCATTATATCAAAAGATGTCTCGATAATTATATCTCCACCACCTTATAATTAAAGGGTATTACATGCTCCTCCTTACAAAAGCCATACCAGGCAAAGAGGATACCAAAGGTGTTTTATACAGGCTCAAGATGTATCTCCACTCTAAGGCATCCCCCACCCTAAGGCACTTTATCTTGTACAACACTTAGTTTCCTTACTTCTGATTGGTAAGCAGCTCATATATCACTTGTAAAGACCCGAAACTATATCCACCAAGAGGTATTGTCCGCTTTGGCAAGATGCTGCATAGTTTTATTCTTAATGTTAGTTACTTCCCACAAGGTCACTCACTTTAGGAATGCTCTTCCCTGAATACATTTAACTTTAAAGTTTTAATGAAATCTAAACCATAGGCATATTGACGAATAGAGTTCCACCACCTTATATTTGAGAGGTATTATATAAACAATAATGCTATATTAAATAAATGAAATAGCAAACCTGTTCCAAAATTTTTTCAAAAGATGCTATATTAAATAATATGCAAAACCTGTTCCAATAAAAATTTTGAAAACATGCCGCATCTCAAAATTGAATTTGAGTAGAACAAACCGAAAGAAATAATCTTCCATAGCATAGATTATGCCTTTAATTTTAAGTGTCTTCGGTAACATTGAACTAGGACTAGGACTTGTTGAAGCATGAATGTTGCAATCGATCCTCTCGATGATTGATTGGATAAAATGGAATAAATGGAGAAAAAACTATTTTCTACCTTTACAGTTTCCTTTTAAAAAAAAAAATCAGCATTAAGAAAGTGGAAAAAGAAATTGAAGAGAATATCCGGAAAGAGGAAAAAGTGGCATAAGAGGATTTTTTAACGTGCACAGCTATTAGAAGTTGCTGTTTTGCATGATAGGGTACGTCACTAATTTAATTTCAATGATAAATTTTGAAGATGAATGTGGAGTCGAATTATTAAGTACTCCTTTAATAATAGCATAGATTAAATTGTTGAAGGAATTAAACGGCCAAAAAAAATAAACGGTTGAAGGAATTATAGATGAATATTGCATAATTAAACTATAAAGATGATGTATGCCCAAAAAACAAAAAAGAAACCAATAAAACTACAAAGATGATGGCTATTTTTTCCCTTATAAAGATTTAAATAAAGCAAGTCATCGCTTTATTTAAATTAGTAATTGTAAGCTTCGAATTTTAATAACAAATGTGCATGAATGTCGTCAAATAATTATGACCCTAAACGACATATTTATTTGTTAATATATTGAAGGAATCATAGATGAGTTTTGCATAATTAAAATATAAAGATGATGGCTATTTTCCTCCAAAAAGGTTGAAATATTATCGTTTTATTTAAATTAATTGTAAGCTTCGAAATTTAATGATAAAGTCTAATGTGTATGATAAAGAGGAACTATAACTTGTTGCACATTGATCTTATTCAGCAAATGTCTATCACATTTAAAAACCGTTAGACTATGTTTGTTTCTTAACTTTGCAAAGTTGCCCTGTATAAGAACACAAAAAGCGAATTGCTTAAGATTTTTCTATTTTATGTTAATCGTAAAAATTTAATTCGGTACCCACAAATGCCATAAAAAAATAGGTACAGATCTTTTGTAAAGTACTTAAGGATAAAATCGACAATTGCCTTTTATAGTCTTTGTATCTATACATATAAACATATATATTATATTATATTAAGTTGATATTGTTCCTTAAGACAATGTACACTTGCATCATGTTTCTTTATATTATACATCCTCTCTGTAAACCCAACAATGGCCGAAAAACATTTCATGTCCTGAGAAAAAACAATTAATCCGATGTAAGTATCATTTTGGTACTTAAATTTTATTTATTTGCATTCCTAAACTTTTGCTCATTTGGATAATTAACTTACAATTTTTTTTTAGATAATTAACTACAAAAATGAGTAAAGTTTAAATAGATAATTATACAATTTAACAAAATTTAAGTTAATAGCAAAATTACATGCCAAACTAATACATTTAAACTATAGCTAATTAATTTTAAAAATAGGTAAATTCATAGGAGCTTTTACGGTCCCATGATGAGACAGTGCAGTCAATAATTTAACTATTAGAATAAATATAGTAAATAGAATATTAACTATTTTAGTAATTCGATTATGGTTGGGTATGATGTGAGCCATTGGATAGTAACAAAATCAATCCCATCAAAATTAATTATGGGACCATAAAGTTTTTTAAAATTCATATGCCAAATGCAACAATTATGCTTTAATCAGGACTAGCACCTTCCAATAATGAAATGCAAATATATCATGATAGCACGTATATATCATTCTTATAAAAAAATTATCCAAATATAATACATTATATAAAAAAAAAATACCTAAATATGATACATTATTTTAATTATCAAAATATCAACTCTAAATCGCATCTAAAAAGTGAGATATCAAATTTAACACATAAATTGATAATGAAATGCGATTTGCAAGCTTCCATACGTCACCGTATAGCATCTAAACAGTGTACCATAAAGGGACACATATATCGCATGCACACCATATATGCGATTTACCTATTTTACCATTATAATTGTTTCGGGATATTCGCCGACGAAGCCACGTAGAATGGCTTTCAACGGGATATCTGCCAACTAATGTCTCCTTCCTTCGCCGTATGAAATAAGAGAGAATTTAATTTCATTCCAATAGGAAATTAATAAGATTATAATAATTATTATAATATTCATATTATGTAAAAATTAAGAGAGTTTTTATGATCCGATTATCTAGTTAATGAGACTGATCTTATTAAAACTAATGACAAGACCATAAAATTTTTTAAAATATTGTTTTTATAGGATAATTATATAAATAATATTTTTAAGATGATGACATTTATAACAAAGTTTAAAAATAAATTTTTAAGCCTTAGTACATGAATTGTTATTAAACATTTCACCTAATAGCAAACATTGTAGTGGAGCTAGAGATGAGCAAAAAAATCAACTGAATCAAACTAATCCGTAACCGAACCAATCCAAACCGAAAATATGAGCTTTTTTTTCATGGTTTGGTTTGAAAATTTTCAAATCCAAACCAATTCGTAAATTTATGGTTTGGTTAGGAAGGTAAACCAAACCAATCCGTAAAACCGAACCAAACCGTTTTAGAAAAATATAATAATATTTTACTATATATTTATATGATTTCATCTGATATTTATTATTTGGTGAATATTAATTAAAAACAACTTGTCCTTCTTTAAATTTTCTTAAGCTCATGATATGTAATTTTTTGATGATGATGAACTATTATTTTTTTAATAGCTTTTAACTTTGTAAAGTATGAAATTTATTTATTCAGTTATAAACTTTCATATGTATTAATTGTTTAATATATTTTATCAGCTGATCATTTTATTCATTAATGAATTTTGTTGATAGATAATTTTTTATTTTAGCTAAATTAATGGTAGATAATTGATATAATGGTTATATTAAAAATCATAAATTATGACTTATTATGTATTAATTAGTTAATGTATTTTATTGATGAGTAATTGATTTTATAAAAAGCTATAGATTAAAAATATGATGAATTTATAAAGTATTTTGTTATAGTTTATAAATCAACTTTGTAAAATGACATACATATTTAAGAATCTACACAAAGTAAAAAAACTAGAATAAAAAAAATTTTAGTTAGAATTTTAATTTAAACCATAATCCAAACCGAACCAAACCGTTATTTAATGGTTTAAAAAATTTATAATCCAAACAAAACCATTACTTAATGGTTCGATTTGAGATGAAAAAAAAAAAAAAAATCAAACCGCAAAACCAAACCAAACCGATCCATGCCCACTTCTTGTGGCAGTTTTATCACGAAAAGGGAATTAATAGTTATTTTAGTTAAGACAGGAAGGTGAAGCGTCTAATCATGAAAGGGCATACCCGAGGTATTCCTAGTAAGCAAGAAGGCATCTCGCATTAAACTGTTCACCACGCCATTGACGACTCAAATATCGAGAAAGGTAACACCGTTGAATCTTTGAAGCTTAATGGGAAGCAAATTCGTTCACCTGTCAAAGTAGATGAAACTCTGGAACAAGCAAATTGTGTGCATCCCCAGCGTCCCCAACATCAGAGAAGGCATCAGCCGGAGCAAACTGTTGTAACTCAAGCACGATGAAGCCATCCCTAACATTTTGGTCGAAAATCGTAGATAGCATATGAAAAGTACAATTACATTTAACTTCAATAAAATTACACAATTGAATATTTATACTTTAACATTAATCAATTTAATACCTAAAAATAATTTTTATAATTCAATAATTAAGAAATTTTTTGTACACACCAATAATACTAAATCGATCAATTTTAAAATTTTCCAATTATTAAATGATCAATTTTAAAATTCCAATAACCAATTGTGTATTTTATCCAAATGCAACTACCATATGTAACATTATCCCAAACATAAAATTGCATGTTTTATTTGCAATTCTGCATCAATACTTTGGTAATTATTTGTTTATGTATTTATGCAATTACATTTGATGAAGAGGTAAACATACCATTTCCTTCAATTAGCCACACAACTGTAGATACAACACGGATAATTGTTCCATTTACCATAATTACGATACCAATAAACGCGATTTATTTTGATACATCTACCATGCCTTTCTTTTTTCCACAACCAATTTTAAGAGAACCATGCCTGCCGTATCAATCACTCAAAGAACTTTGATCAATCCTTTGACCAGAGCTAACCTATGAATTAAATGAAAATTTGAAACATAACCCACAATAGAGTACATTAATTACCTTGCCATTTTACTGCGGCATAAACCAATTTAGCATTGTACAAATTGCAATGTCCATATGAGAATTTGAGGCATCTCAAAGCCTTGACTTTGAAGGGGAAAGTAATAGGAATAATCATGATAATAAATGGCATGCCGCACATGTCACAAGATCAGTTAAAAGAGTAAAATATTTCTTCCAGAGATTTACGGCATACTAATAATGCCAATGAGAACTTGTAGAAGGCTTGTTAAAGACGGGGGGTCATACCACCAATCCACACGGGGCCGAAGGCCAGCATGGCAGATTGGACAGATGCATTCATACGTGGCATCAATGGAAACAATGCACATATTGGGAAATAATGCACAAAAATGACGTGCAACATTAAATCAAAACAAATTTTACCAATTCATTAATTGACGAGATCTCTACAGTGGGCGAGAGTTAGTATCCTACAGCCAGTAAAAATTTGTGCATGCTTGATGCTCCCATTAAGAACTTCTGGCTCAGCTTTACGCCTACATATTCAAGATTTGCAATGGTAAGAAATAATGAACAATACATTTTACCTTGTAAGAAGCGGCAATCAGCACGACACAACAATGCATTTTGCAACAAATAAAAGAAAAAATACTACCTTCTACCATTTAGACCCCTGAATGCAACAAACAGGAAGAGGCCATGGTAGACTTTCACTTTCCCCGTTAATTGCACAGTTCTTTCAATTTATGTGCATTTGCCGAGCAATGTATTCCACCATGCACTTAATCTAAAATAAGGTCAATTAGATTCAGTCATCAAAATATAAATCTAAATTAGACATGAGATACTCCTACCCTCTCATCCTATCGTGTGATACGGTATTAAGAATCAAAAGTTGGCAACAGGTCATGAGCTTTAATCTCTAAGCAAATATTTCACTTTTATAAAATGGGCTGAAGTCCCCTTTTGCAAGCAAGGAAAGTTTTTAAGAAACAAATCCAAATACAATCTTACACTGGTATATAAGCCTATACTTTTAGATCAAGTGATTATAGGGCTAAATTGATTGTAGAGAATACAGGATTTCGGGTTTTATGCATTCATTGTCAGAGAGGACTCCACCGAAGCACTTCCACCCATGTAAAGTTGGCCAGTCACAGTCAACATTAGCCAATTATTTCCATTAGCTTTGTGGGGTGGAAACTATGGGATGAAGACAAAACAATCCTTTTTAGTTTATCAAACTTGAGTAGCATGTGATCTTGTTTATATCCACCAACCTTAATATATAAAAAAAAAAATGAAAATAAAATGAAAGAGAAAAAAAGGAAATAGAAAGATTCACTGTACATAAATATTCAAATGAATGGAAAGTCATAACTACAAATAACCTTGTTGGTTGGCAAGAAAATGAGAAATATTTGGGCCACAGGCTGGCCAACACAAATTTTTCTTTTCCCTCCATATTGACTTATATAACACCACTCCTTGAGAAAGCGACGCCATCATGTGATCTGTCTGTGATCTTGTTGTGAATCTAGTTAGTAAGGAATAGGAAAATTTACTCTGATTTTCATCCTTAAACCACATAAGGTACGTGCCAAGGCCCGATTAAAGATTGAACCCAAGATCTCTTAAAAGAGGCCTTTTTTAGAAATTAAATTCTGATATCTTCTTCAAATTTTCAGATATATATCTGTTGTAAAACATTGAAAGAGAATTCTTGTATATATTTTTAGGTTTACAATGAATCAAATATATACAAGTTGTCTAAAGGATAAAAAAGGCAACTAATAGCAAAATCTCTTAATTTAATGAGTCAAACATTTAATGGTTCATTAATGACTCATTTAATGGGTCAAACAATATGACTCATTTAATGGGTCAAACAATTTAATGGTCAAAGACCCCTAATTTAGTATGATTCTATAATTACAATATCTAAAAATAGAATACATGTATTTTTCCACACTCCCCCTCAAGCTGGTGAATAGGGACTTCCCATTCCCAGCTTAGACACAATCCTCTCAAAAGTTGAACTACTCAGCCCCTTAGTGAGAATGTCTGCAAGCTGTCCATGTGTTGATACATATGGAGTGCATATTACGCCACTGTCCAATTTTTCCTTGATGAAATGCCTATCAATCTCGATATGTTTAGTTCGATCATGTTGAACTGGGTTGTGAGCTATGCTGATCGCGGACTTATTGTCACAATAGAGCTTCATTGGTCTAGTCCAGTTAATTTTTAGGTCTTCAAGGATGATTTTCAACCATAGTAACTCACATATGCCTTGAGCCATTGCACGAAATTCAGCCTCAGCACTAGATCGTGCAACCACACTTTGTTTCTTGCTTCTCCATGTCACTAGATTTCCTCCAAGAAAAGTGCAGTACCCTGTTGTTGATCTCCTGTCAACAGTAGATCCTGCATAGTCTGCATCAGTATAGGCTTCAAGAGTTACATCCTTATTTCTTTCAAACAAAATCCCCCTTCCTGGTGTTCCTTTGAGGTACTGCAGAATCCTATATGCAGCTCGCAAATGAGTCTCTCTTGGGCTATGCATGAATTGACTTATCAAGCTTACTGCATAAGCTATGTCAGGTCTGGTATGAGACAAGTAAATGAGCCGTCCAACAAGACGTTGGTACATTTCCCTATTCACCATGGCATCTTCCTCTGCATTCCCTAGTTTGTGATTCGGGTCTATAGGGGTACTTGCTGGTTTGCATGCAGCTTGACCTGTTTCCTTGAGCAAATCAGTCACATATTTCTGTTGAGATATAAAAATCCCCTTCTTTGAATGAGAAACTTCAATTCCTAAGAAATACTTCAATCTCCCCAAAGTCTTGATATCGAATTCTTTAGCTAGGCATTGACTCAAAAACTGTTGCTCTTTTTCATCATTTCCAGTCAAAATGATGTCATCTACATACACTAGTAAGGCTGTCACTCCCCCTGACGCTGAGTGTTTGATGAATAAGGTATGATCCCCTTGACTCTGTTTGTATCCTGTCTCAACATAACTCTAGCAAATCTCCCAAACCATGCCCGAGGAGATTGCTTCAAACCATATAAAGCCTTGTTCAGTTTACACACTGTGCCAGTATCCATGTTTTTTCCATAACCAGGTGGGACCTCCATATAGATCTCCTCCTCTAGTTCTCCATGTAGAAATGCATTTTTTACATCAAACTGTTGTAACTTCCACCCAAGGTTAGCAGCTAGGGACAAAATGACTCTTACAGTGTTCATCTTGGCAACTGGTGCAAACGTCTCCAAATAGTCAATTCCATAAGTTTGCGTATATCCCTTTGCTACCAACCTTGCCTTATATCTCTCAATTGACCCATCAGCCTTATATTTTACTGTATAGACCCATTTACAACCTACTAACTTCTTCCCTGTTGGCAATCTGACCAATTCCCAAGTCTTGTTCTTTTCAAGTGCCTTCATTTCACTGTCCATGGCTTGCTTCCACTTTTCATCAGACAATGCCTCAGATAGGGTGGTGGGAATGGTGATAGTGTTAAGGTTGACAAGGAAGGCTCTATAGGTAGGTGAGAATTTTTTAAAAGAAAGGTAGTGTGACAAGGGGTAAAGTGGCCTTTTTGTGCATTCTCTCTTTTCTTTCCTAAGGGCAATTGGAAGGTCTTGATCATCACAATCATTTTGGGGTTCAGTTTCACTTTGCAAGGCTGGAAAGTCAGAAATTGTTACCTCATTTAGAGAACTTGGATCAGACTCTTGAACTTGCACAGATCCTGGAATGTGAGTGTCCTTTTTTGTCTTGAGTACATACACCAAGTTTTTACCAAATCGCACGTCTTCAAAAGCAGATTTTTCCAGGTCAGCAACATGTGGACTTGGAATTAGATTAGATGGACTCAGCAGGTGCTGGGGACTCAACATGTGTAGGCAATACAGAAAGATCAGCAGGTGCTGCTGGGGACTCAACATGTGTAGGCAATACAGAAAGATCACTCAATTCAAGAAGAAAACTGTCTGAACTCTTTGCCTTATCTTCCCTAAAGCTCTCCCCCTGAAGATAAGGTTGGGTAAAATATGCCTCTTGTTCACTAAAAGTGACATCTCTAGACACAAAAAATTTCTTGGATGGAGGATGATAGCACTTATACCCTTTCTGAGTGGGGAATATCCCAAGAAGACACACTTTAATGCTCGAGGATCAAGTTTTCCTCTATCTTGATTGTGGACATGAACAAAGGATACACACCCAAAAATGCGAGGTGCAAGATTGTTGGTGGTGGACAGATTTGGATAGAAGGAGGAAAGCGCTTCCATTGGGCTTTTGAATCCTAAGACTCTAGTAGGAAGTCTATTAATAAGGTATGTGGCTGTGAGAACCGCTTCCCCCCAAAACTGTTTTGGAACAATTTCTGAAACAACAATGCTCGGGTTTGATCTAAAAGATGGCCATTTTTCCGCTCGGCCACTCCATTTTGTTGTGGTGTTTTGACACATGAAGACTCATGAATTATTCCCTCTTTTTGACAGTAAGGAGTGAGGATTTGATTAAAATAATCTCGAGCATTATCAGATCTTAATCGTTTAATACTCACACCAAACTGATTTTTTATCATTGAAACAAAATTAGGGAACACAGAACTAACATCGGATTTATGTTTGAGCAAGAAAACCCAAGTGACTCGAGTACAGTCATCAATGAAAGTCACAAACCATCGTGCCCCAGAAACATTGGGAATAATAGAGGGACCCCAAATGTCAGTATGGACAAGATAAAAAGGAAAAGTGCTTCTTTTATTACTGATTGGAAAAGGTATACGCTTGTGTTTAGCAAGCTCACACACCTCACAATGAAGACTCTCAACATCAAGTTTAGAAAATAATAAAGGGAATAGAACTTTAACAATTCTGAAAGATGGATGACCCAACCGACAATGATGAAGAAATGCTCTTTCTTTATTAGACAATATGGATTCAGACATTAATGAGTGAGGTAATCTGCTTTTGAAACCGTTCGATCCAGTTGACACCTTAAGACAATAGAGACCATCCTGTTCTTTAGCAAGTCCAATCGTCCTCCCCGAATTCTTTTCCTGAACTTCACAATAATCATTGTAAAAAATCACTTTGCAAAGTAAATCTTGTGTAAGTTTCTGTATAGAGACAAGATTGGTGAATAATTTAGGAACATGAAGAACATTTTTTAAGGTTATGGACGGGTTGATTTGGACATCTCCTATACCAGCTACTGTTGCTAGGGTGCCATCTGCAGTGGCGATTTTCTTATTGCTTGGGCACGGGGTGTATGTGCAGAAATGTTTGGAAGAGTGGGTCATGTGGTCGGTGGCTCCTGAATCCATAATCCAGGAGTGTTGCAAAGGTGTTTCTGAGACATTAAATCCAAATGAAAGAAGTTGCTCACCTGAATATGCCAAAGAACAAGTACTTGCAGCATGTTCTTGCTTTGCTGTAATCTTAGACATTATGGCTATTCCCAGGCAAGAAAAGAAAAATCAATGATGAAGAAAAGACAGAGACTTTCTGGCAATGAAGGCCAGAAAAGAAAAAAATTCCAGCGATGGAGGGAAAAATTCCGGCAATGAAGGTCAGAGAATAAATTCTGGTGATAAAGACCAGAAAAAGGAATTCCGGCGATGAAGGCCAAAGAGAAAAAATATTTAAAAAAAATCTAAGACTTTGTGAATCCTAAAAATGCTCTGATACCATGTTGTAAAACATTGAAAAAGAATTCTTGTATATATTTTTAGGTTTACAATGAATCAAATATATACAAGTTGTCTAAAGGATAAAAAAGGCAACTAATAGCAAAATCTCCTAATTTAATGAGTCAAACATTTAATGGCTCATTAATGACTCATTTAATGGGTCAAACAATATGACTCATTTAATGGGTCAAACAATTTGATGGGTCAAAGACCCCTAATTTAGTATGATTCTATAATTACAATATCTAAAAATAGAATACATGTATTTTTCCACAATATCAAAACATAAAACTGCCACACACACATACAAATAGACTACTTACCCCTAGACACAAGAATAACTACCACAAAAACACCCTTAAGACAAATAAGGAAAAACAGACAGCAGTACAACTACATTCTAAGACTAATCCTAAAAATGGAAGAAAACAACGCATGTCAAATATGTCATAGTAACCTTTAATTTCTCATATGCCCATCCCTCTTATGATGCCTAACATCCATGTGTTTGTGTTCATATGGCTTCCCTGCAGCACTATTTGGCCAGTATTTTGTTGGTGTCTGACAAATTTTAGATTTGAATCACCGTGACATAATAGTTATAAAACAGCGCAGGATATATGATTAATATAAGCACAGTCGGGAGCCTTCTAAGAGCAGCAAATATATCCTTATCTTATTGACAAATCGAGTGATAATCAGTCTTTACTAGGAATAAATTGGTGTGGCTCATCTACACAGTCCAATATTAGTGACAGATCAATTGATAATAAATCTTCACTCAGGATGAAGTGGTGTGCTTCCGCTATGCCTAGGATATCAGAATATAGAACGGAGAATAAAAGAATTGAGCCTTTGCCAAAACTTTAAGCATAGAGATGAAAGACAAATCATCTAAATTGCAAAGTTATGGTCCCATACTTCTGAAATAACATACTGAGCTTATGAATGGTAGTGACATACCTGCTCAATTTCAGCACCCTCTCCAGTAAGGTGTAAGCCAAGTCAAATGAAGCAACTATCAGGAAGCAATAGAACAGAAACTCCCACCAATATGTTTATAAACATATAGACAATTAGCAAGCAGAAGTCTGCCATAGATTAAGCTATGGGAGAGATTGATCAGTTGGATAACTCTTGCATTCAGTTGCCTGATATCAAGACAACAAGGCCAGGAAAATTTATCCCCAAATAGCTGCAAGGTATGGAAAGAGACTTGCATGGAGACATACGAGGACACCGGGTGGCCAAAACCAAGCCTAGTTGTGGGAAAATTTGCTGTAAGAAGCATCCATTTTGACTAAGGTTGCTGGTGCAAAGGAATGAGCACACCGAACCTGCCATCAAAACTAGATGTTTAGAGGTCCTGCAAGGTCATTTAATCAAAGCACAACATATATTATCGCTTGTGTTTTCAACTCTGTGGTTACATGTTCCATAGCCACAGACTGTTATTTTTTCAAAAGCAGGATTCTTTTCATATTTTCAGTCAAAGGAAAAAAAAAAAAAAAAGGAAATCAGTGACATCAAACAGAAACGATCAAAAACTGAAGACATTGAATTACTGTAATAGCTCACCAGATTTTAGTCCCCACTGACTGCTGAACTATCAATTTTATCGGGATAAACCCCAAATCAGGTGATGAATAGGCCTCAAAACATAATTACAATCACACATTAATGCAAAACTGACTTGGTATTCTACTTTTATGGTGAGAATTTTTTCACAGGATGTAAATGCACTATTTGGAAATTCGAGTTCTTTATGTGATTCTGGTAGCATTGAAGGGATGCCACTACACTACCCTATAATAAAATAACAATCTTCCTGGAGAAAATGAAAACGGAAATTTTATTGTCAACAAAAAGAAATGAACATCGCATTATGTTTGCTGAGTTTGAAAAACACTAAAAGACATGAAAGTCACATTTACCTCTGCATTTTGAACCTAGGCTGATTTTTTCCCTGTAAGAATACGGGATATCTCGAGACCCCTGCTAAATGCTTCATTAAACAAAATGCGCGTCTGCATTTCCTGAAATCCAGGCAACCACGAAAGCAGTCCCGCAGAAGCCAGAACAATAATGCCAAAAAGCAAATCATATAACCGTGCCAAAGAAACGACAGTGTCCCATACAATACTGGACTGGAGAAAAGGTCTAAGAACTTGGGCAATCAATATAAGACCCCACCCTGTGGGAACGAAGGCAAGCAGACTCTTGATAAGATCAATAATTGTAAGGGATGTAAATTGCAACAACAATGTGATCACGAGCACCATAACCACAGTGACAAGAAGCTGAACTAGACGGTAATAGATATGTTGCTTTGCAGCATACTTGTCCTGAGCATATGTTAAAATCACATAAATCCCCACAGCCACAATCATGTATATCCAGGAGAGAAGTATACAGCAATACTAGTGCTTCCACCAAAAATCTTGAATTGATAAACCACTCCATACTGAAAGAAGAAAAATCGAAGATCTAGGATAATCTCCAACATCTTCCCCCAAAGGCCAGTTGTTCTAAGATGATCCTGCTCCTCATACCACCATGTTTCCCAGCTTTGATCTGCTTTTGTAAACATTCCTCCACCACTCCACAACCAGGCCTTAAAATCATCAAAGTCATAAACTGTCTTCAGCCAATCGAAACCCGAAGGGTTAAAGATGAATGGAGACATAATCCAGGAGACAACAAGAAACCAACTTGAGATCATCATCGCTATGTAAATAAATTTGTTCCCAGCCATAGGGCTCTGAGCAGCATATACAATCAGGATGACACCAAGCTCGATGGCCTTCACAAAATGACTACGGGCATAGAGCCTATAGTTCTCAGCAAATGTCTTATGCTGCACCACAAAGCCACGGCCAGTAGCTCTGTACCTTGCACCTCCATGAAGAATGGTTCGGCCAAAGAAATGAGTACGAGTTCCCATAGAGAAAGTAAAAAACAAGGAAGCTAGCTGCAGTTGCATGGTTATAAAGTCCCAAACAGCAGAAAGAAACCCATGCTCGAGAGAGTTCTCCACTATCATGGGCAATGCAGTGAAGAGACCAAGCTGGATGATGAATTGCTGGTTCAAGATCGCACCAAGAGCTTTGTTGCTGGTGGTATTCTCCATGTCTGCTTTCTCAATACCACTGAGAGCAAGATAAAGCCGACCCCATAAGAACGTATAGACGGTGAGAACTACCAACAAGGTGTTGAAATAGAATCCCACGGTAGAATAGTAGACTGAAAGCATCCGGAAGAAATCAAGTCGATGGCCCAACCTATACACATCTCTACTAAGAACTTGCTCACCATTTCCACTAGCAACTTTCGCCTCAAACATGGATATTTGGTTCAGGCCGACATCCCTACCCTTGCCAACCTGGATGTACTCATGATGCGTCACATTGCCTCCTCTCAATGTACAGTTGAATCCAGCAAATATATCCTCACTAATGTTAATCACTCTTGACGCCTTGCTTATTCCTCCCCGAGTCAAGAACCAGAACCTATCAAAAACATCCGGATGACCATAATGCATACGCACCTTCAAAGGATTTGCAAGAACACGTTGACCTAGGGTTACGAAACTTGTCTCCTGAGCAGACATAAACCATGCAAGGGAGGACACAGAGCCTGTAAAGACATTTTCACGGACACCAAGGATTGTCGGCCTCCTGATTCCATAGAACTTTTTGAATTCATCCAGTAGATTCCGCATCTTGAGTGCCTCCTCAAAGTAATTATCTTGGTTCATGTCGATGGTTTGCACCGCATCCCCACGGGTGAAAATAATAGCATGATTCTGATTTTCGGGCTTTCCTTCCCCAAGTTTCACATGTCCAGGTAACTCAATACGATAGACTTCCACCTCATCATTAAGCTGCCTATCATACTTAACCAAGACAGAGTAGTACTTGACCTCATCTCTCCCGAAGTGTTTCTCATCCACATAAGCAACTCGAAGGGCCTCATAGGATTTCATAAGGTTTAAGATCTCTTCTGCACGAGGGTCTTTCTTCGCCTTCTGTTGTCCATAAACCTGACAGGTTAACACGTATGTGAACTTCATCATCGCGATCCCATGCTCATTACCCTTAAAGAGAAGGCTTACACCACTAGCTGATCTATCAAAATGCTGCCGTGAAACCGGCATCTGAGCCATATGCGTTCCGTTTATGCCACCATAATGCCGAAGCGAGTGGTGAGAGTCAATGTCCTGCCACCCCCTCCTTATGTCCATCTCATTAGCAGAATCAAGGAATGAAAGCATCTTAAGAGCCCTGTAGTAATACATCATCCCTCTGACGGTCCGAGACAGTGTCTGACCTCGGTATGATGCCCACAACCGCAATTCCCTCACCTTATCGGGCATTTCCCATATATCATTCTCGTCTTCCAACCCTTCCCTCTTCATTCTCTCCATAAAATTCATCCACTCATCCTCATAAATCTTTTGCAAATAGAACACCGTTGAAATCCCATCTTCATTTTCGCTACGGAGACTTTCTTTTCCATACAAGACCTCTTCATCATAATAAGGAGTCAAGACACTAAAAGTGATCATCTTCTCTACGAGCGGGGCAAGAGGCATGTTCATAAAAAGCGAATTGGTGAAGAAAGCAATGCGCCTTCTTGCCTCAAGGTTCTTAGGGACA
The DNA here is from genome assembly GCA_024138025.1 of Combretum micranthum. Classification (NCBI taxonomy): domain Eukaryota; kingdom Viridiplantae; phylum Streptophyta; class Magnoliopsida; order Myrtales; family Combretaceae; genus Combretum; species Combretum micranthum. Next base: position 235,360 of record JAMXBD010000012.1, on the reverse strand, counting down.
TCATGCATTGCGTCTCTTGAAGTCAGTATTGTGTAGAGGCGACGCAGATGCCTAAAAAATAGAGAATCCTCATCATGAGGAAACTCAATTTTGCCTTCAAATAGGAACCCCTCACTAGTGCCTTGGCCGTGTGGTGCCAGGCCTTCCTGCCTTAACTGTGCAACGGACTTCTTCTTCTTAGGAAATTCTCGAATGCAAAGCTCATAAAGAGCCTGTAGTGTGTTCACAACCTTACTTGACTCCCTGTTCTTACTCAACAAAAGCTCGATCAGAACTATCAGCATGGGATGAATCCGTGGCAGCAGATCCATCCTGTAAAACTCAGTCATCTTCTCACTGCTGATGCGTTCATCTATTTCCTGAAAGAAATTAGTAACTATTATCTTCTCCTCTGTCCTATCCCGTATGATCTTTAGAAGTAAATACTTGACACAATCATAGGCTTCAATAACTGCACATCGCCTGTACTCATTTGCTGTACAAATTTTTAACCAGAGCCACCTATCAGATGTGTCTGCCAACTCGGTTGCCTGACTTAGGGCAAGGAGAAGCTCGTTGCATAGAAGGCAACAAGGCCAACGGATAACTCGAATGTCCCAACAATTTGGAGGTAATTCCAGCAGCTCAAATTCTCGGTCACTAATAAGATCTTCTTCCCTGAATGTTATAATAATCTCATTCCAGATCAATGCAAACCTAGTTGCATCTACTTGACTCGATTCGATCTTCTTGTAGGGCTGACCAAGCCCATACCGCAACTTAAGTCTATGAATAGCATCACGGACCTTCTTCACCATTGTTGCCTTTGGTCCCATAGCCCGATCCTCAGCCATCAGATTGAACTGAATCGCACCAGCGAAAAACTGAAACCGAAGCCTCAACTGCTCAATGTTCCTGATTTCACCCAAATGTGAAAACAACCCAATCGTCGCACCAACTATAGAACTGAAAACTGAGTACCAAATGTGCAAATCCATCAGGTATATCAACACAACCGGAGTCCATAACACAACAACAGCCATACGGTTTCCTCGGTTGAAGAACTCATGCCAATTGTAATGAATACTTTTGTGTCGCAATAGAATTTTTGTAGGGTTACTAAGGGCTTGATTTGGAGAAAGAAACTGAATGCGAACTTGGAAAGCAGCACTGCAATCCAAAACAAGCCATATTTGACATTATTAACTAAACCTTCTCTCACACCACGTCCCACAAATATCCCGGTATGGAACCACCAAGTGAACAAATACAACACACGCCAATTCCACTTCTCAAGCACAATCCTAATCCAAGGAAGGAAAAACAGTGCCAGTGCCAAGAGTTCCGGTATGATGAAAACTAGTCCAGCTTTTAAAAACACAACAATTTTCCTATTAGCCTCACCAAACCAGCCCCTATCAGCATTCTTTTGGCTCCAAATCTGTGCGTAAAACACGGAGAAAACAACTGTCCATGTTGCCGCCACGGCACTTTTCAACACCATTCTCAATCCAAGCAGCCATGTCTCCCTCGAAACGAGACTATACTGCGTACCCGCATCGAGCACAGATTGAAGCAACCTAAGTCCAGACCACGTGATAAAAATAGTCAACAACTTAACCTGCACATCCCTACTATCCAACGCCTGCCATGGGAAATCAACCTCCGTCCAAGCAATGATAACCATAGCTTGCAACATCAATATCAACATCACCCACAGTCGATCAAAACTACGAAACAAGTTCCAAAAGGTCCTTTGCTCCACGAAACCTGTCTTCTTAATCCTCTCAGTCCTCTCCCCTCCATAGAAGAACTTACTTCTCAAATCAAAAGGCCACTTAAGACCCTTGAAACACCTCCTACTCCAAAAATACTCATTAATATCATCGTAGTTCCGCCAAGCCGAATGCGGGGCAGTCCCATTCCTACTCCTACCAACCTCATGCTTTATCGTATCATAAACCGGCTTCACAACTTGGTTTAAAAAAGCGTTTTCGCCAATAATCGATGGCAGAAAAGGCCTACCAGTGTCCTTATCAATACGATCATCAAGTATATAATTCAATTCCATAGCCATGTGATGAAAAATATAGCAAATACACTCAGGGAGGAATCTTAAATTCCCAGCTTCACCCCAAATGAGCAAATAAAGAGAGATATAAAGCAGCTCACGGCGAATCGAGGCGACGTCGCTTGGTGTACCCGAAACGCCCTTAAGGCTCGACCTTTGGCCTAAGTAAGAGCACCAGTGGGTGTAGTTCTTCAGGAGGTGGCGGCGGAAGCGGTGGACGACGTCTGGGTCGACAGCATCCGACAGCTTAGAAGTGCGCATTTGGGTGTTGGCCACATGGAGGACGATGTGTTCCCTCTGGTTTCTGACGTTGTCGCTTTGGAAGCCGAAGAAGAGGCCGAGCCAGTCGAGGAGGTCCATCTGTGGGGTCCATTGGACGTAAGGAGGTTTACGGAGGTCGTCGACGAAACGGAGTGCCGAGGCCGCGGAACGGAGTTCTGGAGAGCGGAGGGATGGGTGGTCGGAGAGCAGGAGGTCGTTGATGGGGACTATGTTGTACGGTTGAGGTTGCAGTTGGGGTTGGGGTTGGGGTTGGGGTTGGGGTGGGGGCTGTGGTGGCGGCGCGTAGGAGTTCACGCGCGGCGGGGTGGACGCGTTGGGACGTTGGCGTAAGCTCATGAGGAGCAACTGAGAGAGAGAAAGAGAAGGGAGTTACTTTGGTCACATAGTACCGGTACTAATGAGGCTGTGGGAAGAGTCCAGCAAGTGCCATGTAGTAAAGCTAAAGGCTGCAAGTTTTTTGTCCTTTCGGATAGGACAAAGTTGTTGATGAGAGAGAGAGTGAGAATTTAAAAATTTTTTCTTTTTATGTTTTAATTAATTTATAATTTATAATAAATGTAAGCTCGTCTTAAAATAGTTTTAAAAGTTGTGCTTAAGTTAATTGAACTTTCTATTAATTTATATATATATATATATATATATGTATATTTTAAAACTTAAAACGATATCAATGTCCCAACACAAATCAAATTCCATTTATTAGTTAAGCTTGAATCATAGTCCCAACTAAGCTTGCAGAGTCATTGAAGGAAAACCATTAGAATTTAAACTCTAAATCAATAAAATATTAAGTAATAATAAACACAAACTCAAATCTACTGTTATTGTATCAATATCAAGAAATTGTTTAAAACTTAATCGAGTCAATGTAATATTGAAATAATTTGAATTGGAATTCAATCCAATTATAACTGAATCAATTGCTATAGGACGTCGAACAAAAAATTTATAAGATCATTAGTTCGTAATAGGAAAAAGGCTTTAGTGTGCTTGCACTTGTAAGGCAACACTTGCAAAGTAGAACAATGTCAATAGAATATTAGAAGATTACGCAACCGTGGCCACTTCGGTGTTTAAATTAAAGTACACCACATATTATATAAAAAGGTTAACTTAAAAAATGTAAGACTTATTGATATAGCATATTTATCTTTAGAAGTGAGTGAAGAAGATAATTATAGGAGATGGCTTCTAGCAATTTGTAGATATTATGAGGGACATGAAGTAGTGGCGGATTGGAATCGATTATCAAGAATATGAGAGTTAAGTCACAAATTTACATCTAATGATTTTCTCCAATGAGGCTAGTGGCAAATCACAAGATGTGACTAAGTATTTTGACTTGTAATAATTGAGTGCGTAGCTTTAGATGCAAGTTTGCCCGGTTATGTGGAGATTAGCACTCTTAAGAATTCATAATGAAATTAAATAAGTTGAACTCGAATCCACTATATCACCTCAAAATTCAAATGGGTCGGACTCATCCTAGAAACCTCATATTTCATAATTCATCATGATCAGCAACTAAGTTTAGTATGCATATACATGCGTATATCAAAATATTTAAAAGATTATTTTCTATGCTTTTTTTCTTTTTTTTTTCTTTTTTTTTCTATTCCAAAGAGTAAATCTCCATCACATTTAGAAGGTGGGGTTGATGCACGTTCCCCATTTAATTTTTCAGTTTATTGTTTCATAGATATTCCTCAACAACAGTCACAATCATCAATCAATCAATAACTAAAGAAACTAACTTTGCATGATGTACAAAAACATATTCGGGTCCTTAGATGGCAAACTAATCATATGATCGAGTGGGATTAAACAAAATCATTACCAGATCTTCGTAAGCACAGTCGTAGAATTTATTTCTCGAGCATATTTATTTAGCTTTATAGCAATGGAATATAATAGATACATCACCTCATAAAGCTAGTAGATAATTAGTTTATAAAATATTTATTACCTTTTTTGTTTTTGCCAGCAAAATATTTATTACTATTAGATTAAAATTATAATTCTCAATTCTTTTTAGTGCTCTCCTATAATATAAAAAATATATGATATATGACATATATGATCCATGCAAATTTGATCGAATATACAAGTAATATTCTTTTTTACCTTTAGATTGCGTTTAAAAAAATCAATTGATGGGTTTAAAAAGTCTTTTAGAAAATAAATAAATAAATAATTATATTGTTAGATTAACCAACCTGATTCAACCTTAACCTTTATTTTGAAACGAGCTTAGTTATCATGATTTAATAGCCTGTTCAATCATATTTTACACATTAATTTTTTAGTATGCACTAGTCAATTCCCAGCGGCAACATTGAAAAAGAGCGGCTCTTTTTAATAATTTTTAATTTGTTTTTTCCGCTTTTTCACTCGATAAAAAGGGAAAAGAAAAGGATAAAAAAAAAAGGAGACAAAAGTGAAAAGGATGTAACTTCTAGTTGTGTTGCGTTGTCGAACGTAAGGCATTGGTAGGTTTCGACTTTGGATTGGGCACGAAACTGACTAGAATACAGCAATAAGTTTCACGCGCTCGAGTATCCGTGTGGAACACAGCCCATGGGAGAAGAATGATGTGGAAATCACATGCGGTCATGAGCAGCAAACGTCATCATGTTGTCAGGGAATCCCCTTGGAATGAGCGAACAGCATGCATTAGCAGCGGTGACATCTTCGGTATTTCCTCTAAAGTAAATCGAACCATAATTTGTGAGTTGATTTGTTTTTCATCATAAACCAGACAATTAAGTAATCATTTAAATTCGAATTAAAAATTTCATAATCATTAAATATCAAATTAGTTTAGTTTTGATTACAAATTAAATCAAAATTTTAGCTAAAAATTTTTTTTATTTTAATTTTTTTACATTTATATAGATATTTAAATATTTATATCACTTTACAAAATTTATATTATAAACCACGATAAAATACGTTGTAAATTCATCATATTTTTAATATATAATTCTCTATAAAATCAGCTATCTATCGATAAGATACATTCACTAACCAATATATAATAAATCATAATTTATAATCAAGTCAATCATCTACCAATAAATTTAGCAAAATAAAAAAGTATCTATCGATAAAAATTTATCAACTAATAAAATGATCAACTGATAAAATACATTAAACAATTGATACATAATAAGATTTTATAACTTAATAAATAAATTTTATGCTTTATAAAGTTTAAAACTATTTTTAAAAAAATAATAGTTCATCATCAACAAAAAATATATATATCATGAGCCTAAAAAATAAATTTAAAAATGAACATGTTGATTTTAATCAATATTCACCAAATAATACATATCAAATGAAATCATATGAACATTTATGACATTTAATCAATCATCATATAAAAATCTGTAGTTATAACTTACAAGTAAAATATTATTATATATTTCTAAAACAGTTTGGTTTGATTTTGTGGAGTGGTTTGGTTTACCGTCTAAACCACACTATAAATTTATGAATTGGTTCGGATTAAAAATTTTTTACACCAAATTATTTACAAAAAAAAAAAAAACATATTTTCAGTTTGTTTTAATTCGTTTCAATTCGGTTGATTTTTTTTACCTACCCCTAAGTAGCAATATTACGGTATGTATGGCATAATCATATAGACGACGTTAATGCAATAGAATAACGAGGCAAGATAAACTAAGCTTTATGGCAAAATAAATAAATAAGCATGTTGTTTAAGGGCTTTTTTATTGTCGAATTTTTATTTTTATCATATCTATATCATATTAACATTTATAATTTATCTGTATCATATCTATATTAGTTATATTTGGTCGGTTTATGAGTAAAAATATCAATTTTTTATGTGTGTCAATTTTTTTATAAACATCTATTTGAAAACGATAAAAAAATAATACCAAAATAATCTAAAAGTAATGAAATAAACATGCCTAAAGGTGGAACCTAAAGATCTTAATTGATTAAATGATGGAACAAAAATATACTAGCCATGTTGCAACCATTATATAGATACTAAAAAAAGTAATTGATTAAATTATTATGATTTTTTTAATAGTTTTTATATATCGATATTCAAATAGTAGAATTTTAAATAACAACTTCTACATCCTGACACTTAAACTCACTTTCCTCCCTATTCTATACCTATTAACATAACCTAATACTTTCGGAATTAAATTTCACCACGTTTTATAACGTAAGTTCCTGATGTAACTTCTTTTTTCAAAATGTAATTTATCAGTGCTAGAGACATCAAAATAAGCGTCTTGTCTTTGGTTTTTATATATACTAAAATGTTGCACTCGCTATGCGCGAACAAATAGGACAATATAAAATTATTAATATAATGATTGCAAAATATTTATATATTTAATGCAACTCTTAAATATAACAAAAATAAAATTTTAACATAAAAAAATTATAAACTATTAACAACATTATCCAAATACTAGAGAAATTTAGAAATCAAGAGATAGGAAAATATGCTAAAATAATAGAAAAAATAATCAAAATAGACGTGAAACATATGCAATTGAATACCAATCAGGATAAAAAGATATCTTTTCTTAATAAGTTTTGACTCCACTTCAATAAGTCACCTGAAAAAATAATCATATTCTGGTTAAAGGTACTGTGTTTGAAATTTTTAAAATGTTTAAGTACTATCATAATATAAAATATTAAATTATTATAAATCAAAAAATTTAAATATCGTAAATAAAACTTACTTTGTCAATTAAGATAAAAAAATAATTTTTTATTCATATCTGTTTACCACGTCAACGTTTTAACAAAAATAATTTTTTAGAATTGAGTTATTTTCAAGTGATATCATTATTACTTACAATAAACTGTACTCAACATTATATTACTTTCCCAAATGTATAATTTTCAGGAAAACGACAGCATATCTTTAGACATAGCCCACATGAAGATCGTACTATATACGTGGCCAGTACATTCATTGTCCCACTTTTGAATTAAACAAAAATATGAGAGATTATAAATTGGATTGAACGAACCATACTTTATTGCATTTGAACGTTATATCTTTCGAAACTATTTTGTTTTTAATGCTTCGTGGGCCCCTAGTTTATCAATTCTGACAATTTTACGGAAATCCGAACATCAGAGAGTGGGAGTCTGCAAGTTTATTTTTACGTAATATTAATTATACATTTTGATAAAAAAAAATAAATACGAGAAACTGAGTTTTATCTTATGCTGTGTAATTCATTATCTAAGAAATTAGATTACTTTCTTTTTATTAGCAATTATTTTTTACATAATATAATTATGGAAAGGGAGAAATCGAAACTAATTCATCTGGTTATTGATTTTGGTGCCATTATATTATAACAGTTTTGATGCAATCAATTACATTAACTCTTATATATATATCTTAACTTTTAATAGTTTTGTAAACGTTCTCACCAAAACAATTTAAAAATCTCCAAAATGATAACCGATTTCTTTCTTCTTTTCACTATTTTATACTAGAAAGGTCAACTTTTCATACTATATCTAAATCTGTATTAAAACGATATATATAAATATATTTAATTTATATTTGATTTTTTTATAAGAATAACTATTTTTTTATTTATATCTATTTTTTATAGATAATTATTTAAAAATTTTAAAAAAAGTTTCTATATTTACGGAAAAAAGAGCTAATCAAACATACCATAAAATGTTTGCACTTTCCATATGCTAACATTTTTCTATTTTGAACTCCTTTTCTTCGTATATACGCTATAAATTATAATACAAAGGCCGCGAATCTTACTTGGACTAACTTGTTTGTTGAATATTATGGCGTGTAGGCGCGGTCCAATTATTATCCATTTCACATGGATATTGTATATAAATTGAATCTTTTAAATTAGTGCTTATAGCTTTCACTGCACTATCCATTGTCAACAAAATTAGCATACTGAAACGATTAATATTCTCTTTTAGAGTATCTCAATAGATTCATGTTAAAAAAAAGAGGTTAATATTATAAATGGTACATGAACTCTGATAAAATATACTATTAAATACTTGAATTATAAAATTAATCAATTTAGTACAAAAAAAATTCATATATACCAATAGTATTTTATCAATTTAATTTATGTATTAAATTGATTAATTTTAAAGTTTTTCATGTATTAAATTAATCACTTTCAAAACTCGGATATTAAATTGATCAATTTCATATACTAGGTATCTAATTGTATATTTTGTCAAAATTCAAGTATCATTCGTAACATTATCCACATTTTGTGAGAAGTTATAGTTATTTGTTAGTTTCCTATAATTAGAAGTAGAAAATGAGCAAGAATAACCTATCCTCTATTATTCAATATCTGCTCTCTTTGATCCAACAACAGCCAGTTGAACCAGATTTACTTGATCAAGACTTATAATGGTTCGCACAACGAACTTGAGCTTAATTGGATTTAGTCCTATAATGCTAAATACTAAGGAGGAGGAAACGCCTATTGATTTAAGGTAAGCTTTTTATTTTTCTTGCTGTTGTAATGTATATTAAGGCAGCTTTAATTGACCTTTTTGTTTTATGTTACTTATACATCACTCTATTTTATCCCAAAATCTTCTAAATATTAAAGTTTGAATGGCTATATTTTTGTCATATCATAAGATAATTCTAAGATTAATTTGTTTGAATTTGATTTCAAGTGTGTAATCAACACATAGCAATATCAAGGATATTTGATTTATATAATAGAGCTTGCGTAATTGTTGTATTTGCAATATAAACATCGAGTTAATATAGAATTTACTAAGCTAAATTTTGGTAAATTGTGTAAACTTCCTATGTTCTAGTCTTGTTATATTAAAATTATCATATATATACACATGCTATTTAAACTAATTTCATCTAAATCAATCTATTGACACGATAAATGGATGAACCACGCATAGACATGTCCAGGAGTGGTTACTGATGTCGTGGTTTCAACCTAGGTAGTGGTGGCATGGTTTGATGCACTCATAGTAGATTGAATTCGCAACTTTTGATCCTTCGATTTCATAAAAAATTGAAGTTAAAGTTGAATCTTTCTTAGTCTTAAGGTTTTTCAGGAATCACTAGCAGTGATTGTATTACTTATAAAACTTGCAGAGATAAGTAAATTTTATTCTAGTTAATTGAATAAGAGATTTCATATTTCAATAATAATCTAATACCATAGAGATGGAATTTGTTCATCAACAAACATAAAGTACCATTTGCTATCATATATATATATATATATATATAATATTTTAAAAATTATATGACTTAAAAGCTCAAGTCATTGATTAAATTAGATACAAATAATAAAGTTAAAAGATACTTATACTAATATGCCATTAAAAATTATATATGCTCATATTAGAAAATATAAAGAAAAAACATAAAAATTATTCACTTAACAGAAAAACCTAAAAATTCAGATAGAAATTAGAAGGGAAAAGAATATATATATATATATATATATATATATAGCGGACTCACTAAATATTTATTAATTTTGTCAAAATATTTTCCAACATAAATCTTTTAGGTAATTTGTTCACGCTTTTGTTATTTTTCACTGGCTAGCTTTACCACTTGAAAAGGCAAGCCTAATTACCTTTTTTTTTTTTTTGTCGTCGGTTAGGACACTAATATTCATAAAAAATTTCTTAAAATATACTATATTTTTAATACATGGTCAACCGCAGAATTCACTTTTAAGGCAAAAGCAATCCCATATCTTGATTTGGTAGAAATACAAAGTCAATTTGTCAAAAAAAATTCTTACTCCTTTCAGCAAATGAAATCGTGGATATTAGAAATAGAATTGTTTTAAGTGTGTTACTATTATCATCATCTTTTTTTTTTAGATAAAAATTGTTCATAAACTTTTACCATCCCTTTATACAACTGTCTAGTCAATCATTTTATATAATAAGTAATACATTAATTATTTTAATAATATGATTACTATTGAAGATGATTGAGGATCGTTAAATAATCAACAACACCAATTTTATTTAAAAATAATATTGTAAAATTTTCCAAACAATTATTATTACATATAGGAAATGCTCAATATTATATAACTTTCCCCAAACATATCTCTACTATTTGCATATAAAAGACAGCATATATTTAGTCATTCATAGCCACACAATATCTTACTGTGCATTATGTGGAGAAAAGAGGGAAAAAAGAAAAACAAAAAGCAATCCCATATCTTGATTTGGCAGAAATTCGAAGTCGTTTAGGAAAAGAGAAATCTTACTCTTTTCGGCAAATGAAGTCGTGGAGATTAGCAATAGAATTATTGTAAGTGTCCTATTATTATCATTTTTTGGACTTAAAATCGTTAAGAAACTAATATGATTATATCATAGTAGTGTTCGGTTAATCATTTCACTATTAAAAAATATATAATAATAAATAATTTATTAAATGTATCATAATTAAGTATGAATCTGAACAGTAACTGTTATTTTATTAACAAAATAATCAGATAATAAAAATTTTCAAATAATTATTATTACTTATAGAAGCTTTGCTCTATATTATATAACTTTCCCCGAACATGTCTCTACCATTTGCATATAAACGACAGCATATATCTAGTCATAGCCACATCAACGTCTTACTACGCATTATGTGGAAAAAAAGGCCAAAAGAAAAAAAAAAAAAAAAAAAAAAAGAATCTCGTACTATGCATAGTCGCCGCACTGTCCAGCTTGTGAATTGATAATAGAAAAGGCTACGACATTTCGTTAATAAAACGCACGAGCATCGATGGCTCAAAAAAAAAAAAAGGCACCAACATTTGAGAGATTATTAAATATTGGAATAAACTTCACTTTATTGCGATGGCCAAAAAAAAAAAACTTCACTTTATTGCTTTTGAACGTTATATCCTCAGGGACGTTTTTCTTTTTAATGCTTCGTGGGTCCGCAAATATTCTTTTTAAGTGTAACTTTTCAGGATGATCAAAATTAAAAAAGGTCTTTTCCCTTCAGCATTCCTAGTTTCTGAGTTTAAAAGTGAAGTGGTGCATCAATTTTAAAAATTTATGATTTTAGTATTTAAATTTTAAAATTAATTAATTTAATATATAAAAAAAATTTATATGTATCAATAATATTTTAAGTTCTTTCAGATATTAAATTGATCAATTTTAAAGTTTTCTTAGTTCCAAATAAATCAAATTCAAAGTTTAGATATTAAATTTATCAATTTAAAAATTTAGGTATCTAATTGTAAATTTTACCAAAATTTAAGTATCATTTATGATATTATTGCTTTAAAAATTGATTATATAAATTGTATTTTATGTTAATCATTCAATTTGGTAAAAGCATTTTAAAATAGAGTTATTTCACAATACTATCCTTTAAACTATCTAATTTATTATCTAACCACTAAAATGAGTTCCATTAATTCTTAAAAACATATTAAGCTACATAATCTACAGCACCATTATGTGGTACGTATAAATCATATTAAATTAAATGAACCATAATAGAATGGAATTAATAACAGATAATATATTAATTCTTATATAAAAAATATCAAAATAAGATGGAATATGTATATGGTATTTTGTTAAAAATACTCCTACTAATAAATATAGATAATATAAAAGTAAATCCTTTTTCCCAACATTATTTACAACATAAAGGCATCGAATCTTACTCGGGCTCATTTGTTTGCTGAATATTATGGCTTGTGGGCATATCCGTTTCGTACGGTTGTTATATGGGAACCCAATCGTTTGAAGAAATGCATATAATATTCACCTTACTATCGATATTCCACGAGGATGGTACGCAGACATATTTAATGTACTCTTTTTACGATTTCTTATATATATATATATATATATATATATTAGAATCATAATGCACGAAAAATAAAAAACATATTTTTGTGAGAAATTGTAATTATTTACCAGTTTTTTTCTAGTTAAAAGTAGAAACCAAAACTATCCATAAGTTATTCAACTTGGATTCAATATATGCTCCATTCAGTTTTACCATAATATATTAAACTAAACCTATTTGAGTAATTTATTGGATCAAGCTCAAGACTTATATTACGTAACTCAACTAGCTAAAGCTTAATTGTTGAATGAGTTAAAGTAAATTTAGATAATAATATCACTTTAGTTTTTAAATTTTTTAAAAACCAATTTTAAACAATATTAATTAAATTAAAAAAAAATTATTAAATTCCACTCCAGTTCAAATTCCAAACTAAAACACTATGTTTGGAAAGTTAATTATCATATTTATATTTGTTTGATGAACCTTGTTTAGCTTCGGAATTTAAAAGAGTTAGAGATATTGAGTTACTGAATATTAAGAATGAAAAAGTAAAAATATGATAAATTTATTGACAACTCAATCATAACCATTGCTTACAATATAATATAGACAAAAAAGAAGCTTTTGAAATAATAAGAAGTGATCTTTTCTTCAAAAAATGAATTTTATTAAAAAATTATCAAAAAAGGCTAGAATAAATTTGCTTGTAAAAAATTCTGAGAATTATTAATTTTTTATCTCTAGAGAATATCTACCACCAAAATCATTAAAAAAAACAAAAAACACAAGAATGACGATCCAAATTGTGCACGTTTCGACTTTGGGTAGCGCACGAAACTGATTAGAATCGAGCAACAAGTTTCACGCGCTCGAGTATCCGTGTGGAACACAGCCCATGGGAGATGAAGGATGTGGAAACCACGTGCGGTCGGGGAATCCGGTTGGAATTAGCGATCCGCATGCTCTGGCACTTGGCAGTATTACGGTATGGATCGTATAAACATAAAGGCCACGCTAATGCAATAGAATCACAAGATAAGATAAACTAAGCTTTACGGTAAAAAAATTACAAAAAAAAGAAAAGAAAAGAAAAGCTTGATGTCTGTTGGAATTAGGAAATTTTTATCTCTATCATATCTATTTCATATCGTATCTATAACTTATCTATATCAATTTTATATGCACACTTTTTAGCTTTTATCGGTTCATGACCCTTGATTTGTGAATGATTTTTCATTTAACTTTTCATAGATTTTTTTAATTAAATTGATAAAAAAATAATTAGATCATCATAAAATAGACATACCAAGAATTTTAAATTACAAACTTATATAAAATAAGTAAAGTTTATTAAAAAAACACACTTAAATAGAAAAGTTATTCTACAATGCATAAACTTGGACCAAAATGTTCTCATGCTTCAACTATAAGATTTACTTCTCTATACCAATCAAATATAATGAATTGGTAGAAACCCAGGCTCGGTTTGCAATAAACATCCCCCTGCTTCTCAGCAAGTGGATCAATGGAGATTTTTTTTGGACATAATCAATGGAGATTAGAGTTGAGTTATTTTATCATTAGTACTTGCAAGGAACTTTAGTCAATATTATATTACTTTCCCAAATATATATGTGTAGACATCATGCGGTTCCAGTTTAAGTTCAAATCATGACCTAAATCGTCGGATCCAGTTTCACTTTTTTGCGGATTCGAAACTGTCTCGTCTACAGTACGAATTGTGGACTCGTCGGTGCACTGGATGAGTTCCACGGTTTCGAACTAGTACGATTTTTTTTTTAAAATCCTACTACAAAATTTTAATTATCTAATACAAATACAATGTGTTAAAAAAAGCTTATTATATTATACTTACTTTTTAAGAAAAATTTTCTTAATTAATCAACTAAAAAATATCAACACATTTACTAGTTTTTTTTTTTTATAAAACGGTTTGAACTTACCGGTTCTTGGCGGTCCCACTTCGTGAACGGATAAGAACCCGCCACCTCAACGGGTCCAACCATCTGTTTAGAATCAACCCCACTGGGGCAATTCTTCCACCTATACTGCCGGTGGTCTCGATAGGGTCCGAACCTGGAGAACTCTGTATGTGTGTGTGTATATATTTACATATATTCGGTATGCATGAAAACGACAGCATATATTTAGACATAGCCACATGAATATGGTCCTATATACGTGGCCAGTACATCCATTGTCCGACTTGTGAATCAATAAAGAAAAAGATTACAAATCACGTAAAAACAAACATCTGATAGATAATTAATTGGATTTTTTTTTTTTTTTTGGCCGTTGAGATTATTAATTGAATTGAGCCATACTTTATTGCATTCGAACGTTACATCTTTTGAAACCATTTTGTTTTTAATGCTTTCTGGGCCCTTAGCTTCTTCAATTCTGACATTTTACGGAAATCCGAACATCAGGTAGTGGGAGTCTACAAATTTATTTTTACATAATATTAGTTATACATTTAGATAAAAAAAAAATTACAAGAAACTAGGGTTTATTTTACGCTGTCTAGTTCATTATCTAAGAACTTAGATTAATTTCTTTTTATTACCAATTATTTTACATAATATAATTAAGGAAAGAGAGAAATCGAAACTAATTCATCTGGTTATTGATTTTTATGCCATTAAATTATAACAGTTTTAATAAAATCAATTACATTAACTCTTAATTATGTATATCTCAACTTTTAATAACCTCGTAAAAGTTCTCATCAAAACAATTTAAAAATCTCCAAAGTGATAACCGATTTCTTTCTTCTTTTCACAATTTTATACTATCGCTTAACAATTGTTTGCACCTTCTAGATGCTAACACTTTTCTATTTTGAGCTCCTTTTCCTAGTATATACGTTATAAATTATAACATAAAGGCAGCGAATCTTACCTGTTTGTTGAATATTATGGCATGTTGGCGTGGTCCAATTATTGTCCATTTCATATGGATATTATCGAATCTTTTAAAGAAGTGCGTATAGCTTTCACTACGCTTTCCATAGTCAACAAAATAAGTACGCTGAAATGATTAATATTCTCATTTAGAATTTCTCAATAAATTTATATTAACAAAGAAGAGTTAATGGTATGAATAGTATTTTAAACTTTGGTAAAATATATAATTAGGTACATAAATTATGAAATTGATTAATTTAGTATCTAAATTTTAAAATTAATCATACCTCAAAAAACTATTTGTATACATCAACATTACTTCATCAAGTTAATTTAGGTATTAAATTGATCAATTTCAAATATTTTCAGGTATTAAATTAATCAATTTCAAACAATTATCATTAAATAATAATTAAAAATGAATATGAACTGTTAAATAAAAAATTAAAATGATTTTATTGAAAAAATAGTATCATAAAATTTTCCAAACAATTATCATTACCTATAGAAACTAATTTGGTCAATATTATACAACTTCCCCCAAACATATCTATTATCTCTACAATTTGCATACAAACAAAGGATACATTTAGTCATAGCGACATCAACATCTTAGGAAAAGGAAATTAATATTAATATTTTTTTAAAATTATAAAAATACTACTAGAATGAAAATAATTATAATTTTAAGTAAATTAAAAAAAAATATCATAAGTGACTAACATCATCTCTTCAAAAGAAGAGTTTTTTTTTTTTTTTTTTTGCTTTTAAAGAGATGAGGTTTAGTATTATAAAATAAGGTTTGTTCTATGATTATCTCTTCAAGAGATGATGTAAACTAGTTATAATTTTATCTTTTCAAAAAATAAATTTAAATTATCTATTTTTAAAATTATTTTTTATCTAATGGGATTTGATCATACTACGCTTCATGTGGAAAAAAAGAAAAACAGGAAAACAAAAACGAAAAGAATCTCGTACTGTACATAGTCGCAGCACTGTCCTGCTTGTGAATTGACAAAAGGAAAAGGCTGCAACATTCCGTTAATAAACGCACGAACATTGATGCCAAAAAAAAATGAAAAACGCAAATCATTAAATATTGGATTTAACTGCACTTTATTGCGTTTTGAACGTTATATCCTCAGAGACGATTTTGTTTTTAGTGCTTCGTGGGTTCGTGAATACTCTTTTTAAGTGCAACTTTCCGTGGATGATCAACATTCGCAAATGTTTTGCCCTTTAGCATTCCTAATTTCTGAGTTTGAGCGTCTGTTTGAAAGTTCTGTTTGGACAGTGGGCTTTTTATTTGTATTTGTATTTTTTTTAAATAATACGTATAAATTTATTTTATTTATATTTATATTTTAATTTATATTTGATTTTTTAATGAGAACTATTAATTTTTTAATCTAAATTTATTCTTTATATCTAATTTATTAGAAAAAAAGCCTTGAAAAAACTATTTGTATCTATAGTTTACCAATAAACAAATAGACCCCAAAAATGATTGATGTCACAAATAATGCATCAATTTTAAAATTAATCAATTTAGTATCTAAATTTTGAAATTAATTAATTTAACATATGAAAGAACTTTTCATGCATACCACTAGTATCTATGTCAAGTTCTTTCCAATACTAAATTGATTAATTTTAAAGTTTTTCATATGCTAAATTATCAAATTCAAAGTTTAGGTATTAAATCAATCAATTTAAAATCACAAGTACCTAATTACATATTTTCCCAAATTCGGATACCATTTGTCATATTTTTGCTTAAAAAATTGATTATATATTTTTATTTTATGTTAATCATTCAATTTGACAAAAGCATTTCAAAATAGAGTTATTTCATACCATCCTTTAAAATATCTAATTTATTATATAACCACTAAAATTAGTTCGATTAATTCTTAAAAACATTTTAAGTTTACATAATCTACAGAACCATTATGTGGTATGTATAAATCATATTAAAATAAATGAACCAGATTAGAATAGAATTAATAACAGAATAATATATTAATTCCTGTATAAAAAATATCAAAATAAGATGGAATATGCATATGGTATTTATTATTTGGTTAATGATGCGATCTTGCGAACCCTAGGCTTAGAATCCCTAAGACCCAAGTGATCAGCAATGTGATTCGAACTCTAGGATCGTCTTGAAACAAGCAAGATAGAAACTTGGCCCCAATTGAACCCACCAATCAAAACCAAAATTATCAAAAAACAATCATAACCTAACCCCAATTCAAACCTATTGAATGGAACCAAAGCTATCCAAATTTGGAGCTAGACCCTAATCAAACAAATATTGAAAAGAACTTAAGCTATCAATCACAAAGTTCTTTCATAAGAACTCACGAAAATCTCACACAAGAGGATTCTCTTAAAATATCATTCACTCTGTAAAGACCCGACCCACTAAACCCCGAGATATAGTGTTCCGAGTCCCCAACCACATATAATATTTGCATATTATATGTAAAGTTGTCCTAAAACTACCAGTTTATGAGAATTGTTTGATTATAACTATAAAACTTTATAAATAACTTTTAACAAAACAAGATTGCTTACAAGAGCAATCCATACACACACACACACACACACACAGTATACATATATATATATATACTCATGACCATCACAAGAGTTTGTGTCAATACATGACACTACAAAAACTTTACAACATATTCTTATTATGAAAATATAACTAGGAGACTTCAAAGTCTTTTACAAAATAGGCTCATCTAACAAACCATTAATACAAGGGTATATACTATTCAAGCAAAAGATTTCTTCGAAGCTTTTTTATCAAATTCAAGGCCACTCGGGTCCTACTCGTCTCATTCATCCATAAACTTCTCAAAATCTAACCCATAACCCAAATCATCATATGGTTCATTATCAAGACCTGCGAAGCAGCAACAATGAGCCAAAGACCCAGTACACAGTAACAAATACACAAGCGAAATGCCAAGCAAACTTATACTAATGCAATGCATCAACAATTAGGTCATCATTTTGCTTAATTCTCATTTAACAAAACAACAATGGGGTATTCAAACCTCGGGATCAAGCTCTAGGAATTCAGGGGTCCTAAGTAACAGCAGCTGCTCAGGGGGTTGATATAAGCAGTCCGAATACCTATATCCCTTATATCTATTCAATAAAAGTAATCTCATATAGAGTTTATAGTCGTTACTCAACTTTACTTAACTTAATCCATAACATCATTCAGTTCACATGTCCCCATAAACATTGAACTAAATCATATTACTTCATCTTAAGTGTAAGCAAATGTTAAACAATTACTACACTCTCTGTCGATTACCCGCTTAACCATAAAAGAATTGATATTGCATCATGGTAATAGTCATTGCATCATGACAAAAAAGGTTAAAGCGCCTATATCTAACATGACATTGCATCATGACAGGTTGCCATTCCTCGAACTAGATTAAACAGCGTAATAGACAATCAATTCAATCAATTATTAAGCCAACTTTAATTAAGTCAAGTTCAATTATGCCAATTCCTAGTATACAAAATCAAGCTACTGTGTACCTAAAACCAGTAGAGAATCACTAGATGCACTTAGAGGAGAATCAGAGGAAGAATTTGTCACTACTACACGAAAATTTAACACAAATCAACATAACACATCAAATATCATTTATCTATCTCATTTTAGTCCAAAAAGATCCATTTCCTAAGCAAAAACACATTTAACAAACAAATATAAGTTTTTAACTTTATTTGAAAAACATAACAACTGAAAAGAAGTAAAATTTAAGCATCAATAATTTTTGAATTTGCAAAAACTCAAAACTTAAAATTTGTAGATATCCTTTCGATCTTTCTATAGCAACTTGAATCACCTCAATTGGAGGTCGGATGAAAAAGTTACGACCAATTTTCAAAACAGTGTTGCAATAGGAAAGAAATTAGAAACCACAACACCCTTGGCAATGAAGCCGTTTGAGAGGCCATTTTAACTCAAAGAAAATGAGATTTTTGATCCGAGAGTGCAACACCCCTCTCAACGGGGCCGTTTGCCCCAAACACCCCTCCAAATAGGGCCGTTTTGACAAGTGTTTGACAATTTTTATACTTCCCCTATTTTGAACACGAATTTTTACAAAATTTAACACTTTTAACTTCAACCAAAACACAATATCAACATCTTACATGCATTTTATCAACTTCAGACATGAATTTACTTCACTTTCAACTCATCAAACACATCAAACATCAAGCTAAACTCATTTCATTACATTAGCACATTTGCTTCACATAACCCAAGTCTTGAACATCCTAAACTCATGCACCAGGTTACTACTTAACTTCCACTCATGTTCAACACAATTATCATCACTTCTCCACTTCAAAATTCATAAATCCTCATCCTAAACACATTATTACACTCTTATACATACACAATCACTTTAGGCTTTGTTTTACACTCCACATCACTTTAACCTATTCAAATACAACTTTAAGCTTCCCAACACTTCACACTACTTCCAAAACTTATTTAGCAAGTTAAATAACATCAAAGCACAACCCAAACTTCCATTAGCGCATAAAACTACTTAAACTCATACATAGCCAAACTCACACTAACATGTATTTTATCTTCAAGGCATAAAGAAAGAATAACAAAACTCATACACTTGCATGAACTTACATGGATAAGGATTTGTCTTGAATGAAGCTTTTGCACTTTGGTTATTTGTCTAGTGAGGGGTTTAGGCTACTTTTCCTTTGAGAGAAGAAAGAAAAACAAAGAGCAAAAGAAGAAGGAGAGGAGGGATTTTCGGATGAGGGAAATAAGCTGCCCAAAAGCGAGTCATTTGGTCAAATTTTGGATTCAAACTTATCTTAAACTTAACTTTTTGGGGCTGTTATGAATTTGGCTTGCTTTTTGCATGTTTTGGGGCTTATTTAAGCTTAAAAAGGGCATAAAACTTGGGCTAAAATAATAGAAATTTTCTTATATGTTTTTTTGGCATTCAAAAGCTTATTTTGAAAATTTTCATGCCAAATTCATACATATTAATACATATAAAACACAAATATTAATTATACTTTCCACACATTAATATATATATATATATATATAACAATAGCATTAATTATTATCTCACATATACATAACTATTATATTCAACATACACCAATAATCACATATAATTCACACTTTCATAGGCATGCATATTTTTATTACAATTCTATTTCTACACATTCATTTTCATATATCAATTTCATTTCAAACTTAATATTTAGAATTAATATTATATTTACATGAAAATTAAATTATTAAATAAATTAGGTTATTTCACACTCAATAATGATCTCCAGTTACAAAGCCAAAAACCCTATTTATAAAACATAAAGGAAACTAAAAAAACAAAAAAATAAATAAATAAGTTTGTCGCAAAAGGAAGGCCGACAGTCTTTATCTTATGCTGGTAGCCTACATTTGAAAACACAAATTGAAATTATTTGCCGAGGCAAGAAGGCCGATGGTGTAAGTAGCTAGGCTGGCGACGTATCAAGATAGGCCGACGGCTTAAACTCAAAAGCTGGTGATGTATCATGCAGGAAGAAGGCTGGTTGGAAGGCTAGCTTGTTTTTGCATTTACGTTGACAGTGTTGGCCTTTTAGGCAGCAGAGTACAAGGCCGCATATAGGTCTGCTGCTCCATTTTTATAGATTTGAGAATTTGATGCGTGTCCTCCTTGGATCCTATCAGTTAAAAATACTCTTACTAATAAATATAGATAATGAAAAAGTAAGTCCTTTTTCCCAGCATTATTTAGAACATAAAGGCGGCGAATCTTACGGGGCTCATTTGTTTGCTGAATATTATGGCTTGTGAGCCTGGCCTGACTATATTCGTTTCGTACGATTGTTATATGGGAACCCAATCGTTTGAAGAAATGCATATATTCCCCTCACTATCGATATTCCACGAGTATAGTATGCAGACTAACGTACTCTTTTTACGATTTCTTAATAAATATATATCTATTAGAATGATAATATACGAAAAATAAAAAACGTATTTTGTGAGAAATTATAATTATTTGCCAGTTTTTTTCAGTTAAATGTAGAAACCAAAACTATTGAGAAGTTATTCAATTTCGATTCAATATCTACTTTTATTTAGTTTTACGGTAATATATTAAACTAAGTCAACTTGCGTAATTTATCGGATCAAGCTAAATGACTTAGATTATGTAGCTCAAGTAGCTAAAGCTTAATTGTTAAATGAGTTAAAGTAAAGTTTAAATATTAAGATCACTTTAATTTTGTAATTTTTTAAAAACCAATTTTAAACAAGTTTAATCAAATTAAAAAAAAATTATCTAATTCCACTCCAATTCAAACACCAAACTAAAAACACTATATCATTTATATTTAATTGCCAATAGCATTGTAGCTTAGTAGTATCTCCTATAATCTTTCAAACAATAAATATCGAGTTCGAACCTCATAATCCCCATCATAATGGGAAAAAAATACTCAATTTATTTGTAGCAATACATATGGCTACACAACTCTCAGTATTTTAGTTTGAATAATTCATTACTTAAACACCATAGATCATGGCCGAAAAAAAATAACACCATATATCAAATTTTCTTCAAAATGAGTTCTATGAAATTGTTTGTCGAATAAAATTGATAATTTGTCAATAGCATTATAATCTAGTGGTATCTCTTTAGTCTCTCAAGTGAGAGATCCATGTTCAAATCCTCACTTCCTATTATAATAACAAAAAATAAAAAAAAATAGTAATCTTTCTTATATATAGTGAACAAGCATTATTACTAAAAACATCAACTATGGAATAATTATGGGATAACAAAGGAAATAATGAAGACCTAGCCTTTTTTAAATGGCCTTCAATGATTTAAGAAAGTCACTAAAATGGATTGAGAATTTTAT
Organism: Combretum micranthum; assembly: GCA_024138025.1. Lineage (NCBI taxonomy): Eukaryota > Viridiplantae > Streptophyta > Magnoliopsida > Myrtales > Combretaceae > Combretum > Combretum micranthum. The sequence goes on along the minus strand of JAMXBD010000012.1, from coordinate 213,297 downwards.
ACAGCAAATTACAGGGCTTCTATTGAGCAAATTAAAATGGTTTACTAAAATGCCATGTTCTTTCAATTAATCCACCACTAGCGTATATGCGAGGAGCAGAAAATCATTGCATTTTGTTTGCCCTGATCTGTTATCCTGTAATGTTAAGGACAAAGAAGAAGGAGACTCTACGGAAAGATTTTTTGGTTTTATAAATATGGTATGGGTTATTATATTTATATCATAATATAGTTTGATTTATATTTTATTTATTTATTTTAATAATCTGATGGTATGATTACTCATTTTTTAGTGGGATAAACCATTAGGAAAATATGTGAATAGTGAAAATAAAACAATTTGAAGAAGATTGTAGGTTTTACTTTTTGAAATTGAAAATCAATAATAGACTCAAAGGTACCAATGCGATTGGCAGAATTTATGCTTCCACATTGAGTTTGCTATGGGATTTGATTACGGAATTCTCCCAAGATATAACTAAGTTTTAATATTTAAATAAAAAAATTCAAGTATCACACTACACTTTTAGATTTATATGAAATGTTTGTATGTTGTTGTTGTTTTAAGAAGGAGAGAATGTAGAAAAGACTAAGAAATTCGTGCAAAAAATCTCTATAAAATTGGAGAATCAATACGTTTTATATATTTATAAAGTTAAAGGAATATTACTCTTTTCAAGAGTCGTAATTTTTAAGATTTGAATCATATCCATTAAATTTAATTTATATCATAATCATAAATGAATGTGACCCAAACACTTGGAACACTTTAAAGATTTGATCAAAAGTTGCAACATTAAAATAATTTTGCAATTTTAACAGGTTTGAACTAATTCGGTTTGAACTAATTCAAACTAGTTTGAACCATCTAGCACGGACGAGCATAACTAGTCCATATCATTTCAAATGGTTTGAACTACTCTACAGTGTAACGTTATGTTTTGATTCTGTGGTTTTTTTTATTCAAAAAATAGTATGGACCATTTCACAAAAAGTCCATCCCTTTTATATAAACTCCACAAATCCTCTATTTTTACTCATTTTAATACGGGTACTCTTATAATTAATTACCAAGCTTTCAAATACAAAATCCACATCATAAATTACATAATTGGTGATTTATTTCTATATAAACCAGGTCCGATTGCTCCATTGCTCAATTGTAACATGTAAAAGTAATTAGGAAAAAGAATTAGCAATTGTTTTCTGTTACTTATATTTTCCTGTTTCATTTTAAAATCTTATAAACAATGTGGTTTTTTTTTTTTTTTGGGCCAAACTAAACAACGTGGTTTGACTTGCTATTTTTGCTTCTTCTTTTCTTCACTTTTCATAGGTGATCCTTGTTTCTGAGTTCCTTGATCGTAGAGATTTTTAATTTGTTAAGTATTTTTCAGCATCATCTCGCAGCTTATTCGTTAATTGATATTAATATAAAAGATGGTCCTTAAAGTCAATTTTATATAGAGTAAGCGGTATCTAAATTTTACCTATTTTTATAATTAATTACCTAAAGTTTAAAAGTATTAATTTTCTATCAAATTAAAAGTATCAATTTAGTGTGTAAACAAATCCATTTTTACAATTAACTACTTAAATTTTATCAAATTTTATAGTTAGCTACTTGAATTTTACTTGATTTTACAATTAACTACTTCATTAGGTATTAAAATTGAACTCAAAAAATTTAAAGATAGTAAATCGATACTATCAAATTTTTAATAATTAATTACATAAATCGATAAATATTTTATATCTAAAAATGAAAGCCAAATCTTGTTTTTGATGCATCGTCTCTTGGCCTAGGATGCTGTTCCTGCAGTGACACGACTATTTTACGAAAATTCTTAATCTGATGAAGTACGAATTGATACATAGCTTATTCACTTCACTAAACAAATAAAATTAGTATTATATGAGCTATAATAAGATTTTTATTCATTAATTTGTAAATTTAAATAAATATATTTTAGAAAGAAAAAACCAATTTCAGCAATAAATCAAATTCATAAATGTGAGTAATAAATGATTATTTAATCTTTTTTAATAAAAATTTCTCTAAGTAAGTGGTACTAAAAATGCTGTAATAACATTATATACAAATAATATTATAATAGAATTAGAATTATAATGATGTGAATGAGAACTAAATCTTCGTATTATATTCTAATTTTGTATTGAAGTTAATATTAATCATATTAAATATCAAAAAAGTCTAATCAGTACAAGAGGTGACATGCACCTTGGAGTAATTCTAAGATTGTCGTATTTGGATTTGACTTAGAGTTTCCAGCCAGCACGTGATGATATCGGGGCGATTGATTACGTTGTAAACTTTCATAATTTTTCCACTCGATTGAACTTTTATATCCACACGTTCCATCTCAGTTAACTCAGTCTGCTGAAATAAACCGTTAGACAAACCCCATATGGGCGCATCCAGACCTAGAGCTGTAGAGCTCAAACCCATATAGGCTTGGGTTCACGAGTCTTCCAAATGCATCAAGCAAATCCATGGTACCCTGTATATGTGTACATGTGATAACATACATAACTAAATATAGCTAGACTAGATCCATTCTTATATTGATATATTTATTGAAACTACGATGAAAAGAATTTGTCAAAACTTGGGTAAGATTGAAAAAATTGTAAAACCCGTATCTAAATTTTGCATAAAAAATCAATTTAGCACTTGAACTATGAAGTAGTCGATTTAATATCTAATTAAATTTTTTACGAGTATTGTAAAGGGCTAAATCTGCATTTTGATTCTTTGGACTAATAACAGTGTCCAAAGAGTCAAATCCATGAAATTGGGATGACTAGGAGAGATTTAGCATAATAGGCTTAGAGTAAAGACCATTGGATTAAACTGACTTGTTCGCTCTCAACCTTTCTGAAGGAACTCATGCATTCAAAAAGGCTCAGAGAGCCCACGAAAAAAATCCATCATAGGAGGACTCATCTCACCCGTTGATGATCGGTACAATCTAATGGACGTTATTAAGAGCAAAACTCTATAAATACTCAGAGTTCCTCCTCATTTGGGTTATCCAGAATTTGACAAAAACATTGTCGTGTGCCAGAATACTCTTACAAGAGATCAAATAGATTTCAGAGTGAAGAACACAGAGCCTCTTATCTAGAAAACTAGAATTGATGTTGTATAGCTCCTGCATCTATTACTCGTACATTCGAGCTCCCTGAGACTGACTGCTCCTCATCCCTCTTATCTCACTCTTAGTCATTCCTTGTGTGTACTTCCACATCACTCCTCTGCACGTTGCACACATGTGAGTACTACGATCGAATCCACCCTACTACAACTATTTTTATTATCTTTCTAACATTAATTGCTCCATTTGCTGATGTAGAATAAATAGTCTATCAATGTCAAATGATGTAAAATAAGTAGTAAAAAATTATTTATATGCTGTCTCTTTCACTTCAATAAACAAAATAAATAATGTTAAGAATATAATAAAAATAGGCAAAAAATTAATTAATTATTAAATTAATCTCATTAAAATTCAAATTTTAAATTGAATATTTATAAGAAATTCAAATATATCAAATTTGAGAATTATGTGGAAGATCTAAAAAGATGTAACGTCACGGTCTTGACCCGTGCAATCGTGGCCGTGTCTTTTTCTTTATCCTCAAGCTTACACCTCATGACAATTAGCTAGGGATCGGAATTGAAACCTTCATCAAACTTTAAAATCTTCATTTTAAATCGAGCAAACTATAAATCTAAAAGGAAAAGAGGAAAAAGAAAAGAGAAAAGGTACACTTTCCACAACATAATAAAAAATTTTAATTTATTGGTGTGTTTATTTCATTTTATTACGGTTGTTTTGACATCTTATTATTATCGTTTTCAAAACAGATATTTATCAAGAAATAGATATAAATAAGAAAATAAATATTTTTACTCATAAACAGATCACACAAATCAAATACAAATGAAAATCAGACAATTCAAACATACGACAAACACTAAACCTCATTTCTAATTAATTGACACAGAAAACAGTAGGCAATGGCTTCACCACATAGAGACCTAAGAATCATATAGGAAATTTGATCTTCATATATGTTTAAGAGGCAATGCAAAGTTAAACATGCAATACATAAATTTATTTTTAGTGATTTTCTTTACTATACTTTTTCTTGCTGGTTAACTCTATTTTCATTAAATTGGGTTTTGTTTTCTATTTTCTTCAACTTTTTTTTCAATGTTTGTAATGAAGCTAAAAAGATAAAGATTTTAACCAAAGAGGAACCCATTGAGATATCTTGTATTAATCTCACTCTAATCTTAGCTAACAATCAAAATTCGAAGCCCTCTTTTATTTTCCATTTAGTATAAAGCGTATATACACCACAACAAATAAGGTTTTTTGTAGCAGTTCTTTCATCTTTTTGCGACGTTATAACCGCCACTACGAGTCTCATTGGTGTCACAAATGCCACCATATCTACCATGTAGAAGCGGTTTTACCCTCCATCAAGGTAGGCTATCATCTCGTAGCGGTAGTTTCAAGGAGTTTTACTAGCAGTCCAAACCGTTGATATGTGACTAAGAAAATTTACAAATAATTTATTTAGTGGCTGTTAGAAATGCCGCTACATTTCACGTGAAAATTTTTGGTAATTTTATTGATGGTCTAAACTATTAATACATGAGGAAGAATTCTGGAAATATTTCTGTTAGTGGTAGTTCATATCACCGCTACATTTCGTGTGAAACTTTTGAGTGATTTTATTAGCAATGTAAATCACCAAATACGAGAGGAAGAATTTCTAAAATTTTTATGTTAGGATAATTTGAACTGCCCCAATAGTTGGTGCGAAAATTTTGATTGATTTTATGGGCAGTTTGAACCTCCAGCAAATGAGGAAGAATTTCTAAAATGTTTGTGTTAGTTAGGGGTGTTCATGGATCGGTTAACCGGTCTGTGGCTCTATTTTTTAAACCTAACCGTAATGATCGATTTTTTAATTTTCCAGTTGTTAACCGGTCCATTATAAACGGTTAACTGCCTTAACGGTTAATCATTTTATTCGATTAATTTAATCAGTTTTTTATTTTTAACCATCTAACGTATTGATTTTAACCAATGTTGTCAGAACCGGACCGGGGTTTGACCCGGACAAGCTAGAGGGTCAGGGGTTGAGGGGTCGGACCGGGTTCAACCGGGGGTTGAACCGGGGTCACAAAAAAATAAAAATATAAGAAATAATTTAATTAAAAAAGACCAATATATATGTAATCACTCAATTAAATCTATATTTGGATCAAATTCATCAATTAATTATTAAATAAATATGATTTAATGATTATATTTTATAAATTTATAATAAAGTATGAATAAATATTTAAATTTCTAATTTTTTATTTTATTTTTTTATTTTTATTTTTTTGAATCCGGGTCAACCGGTCCGGGTCGACCGGTTGAACCTGGTTCGACCGCCCCGGGTCGACCGGTTCAACCCGGTCCAACCCGGTTCGACCCGGGTCAATCCGGGTCTCGCCGGTTCGTTCTAAAAACGAGTTTTAGGCGAGACCCGGCCCGGCATTAGTGCCGGTTCCGGTCGAACCCGGTCGAACCGGCCGGTCCGGGCCGGTTTTGACAACCATGATTTTAACAAAACAAGTTGGTAATTTCAACAAATCTTATTTTTTAGCCTTCATCATAGAATTTTTCTTTAAATTATTATATATATATATATATATTACAAGAGATTAAAAAAAAAAGAAAATCAAATTAAAAAAAAAGGGAAAAACAAATCTTTGGATGTATCATTATCAATAAAATCAAACCAAAACAATCACTACATTAACTGTTAGGGATATGAAGTATGCCTTTAATGGGGAGAAATCCAATGGGCTTTGTGAAGGATAACACAAATGGGCTTTTGACAACATCTATAACCTAAAACCTTAAGGCAATGGGTTAATGGGTCTTCCATCTTATAAACTCTCAACACAAGTCTCATATTTCCCATGTGGGATTCTCACACTTGCACCCTAACAATCTCCCCCTCAAGTGTGAGTTTCCACAATGGGTTAGGCCATATTCCCCCTCAACAAGAGCTTGTCAAACTGACTCCACTAAACCCGCTTTATGAGTGAACTCGCTTACTCACTATGAGTTTCACAGACGAATCATACCACAAAGCTCTTCTTTCCACATGGTGGGCCAACCATGGGAGATTCTCAGCCGAACCATCGGCTCTGATACCAATTATTAGGGATCTGGAGTATGCCTTCAATGGGGAGAAATCCAATGGGCTTTGTAAAGGATAATGCAAATGGGCTTTTGACACCATCTATAACCCAAAATTTTAAGACAATGGGTTAATGGGTCTTCCCTCTTATAAACTCTTAACACAAGTCTCATATTTCCCATGTGGGATTTTCACACTTGCACCCTAACATTAACTCCATCAAACATAGGACAATAATATTTTAATTGAAATTCAATAAATATTAACATTAGTAAGTTAAATATATATGTAAATCATATGTATATATCTATTTTAAAAAATAATTATATATATATGTAAATTATATATAACATATTTATAAATATTAAAATGATTAACCGTTAATCATTGGCTTTTTATGGTTACAAATCAAAACCGAAATCGAAAACCAGAAAAAATAAAAACCATAATCTTAAACTAAAACCAACGGACCAGTTAACCATATATTTTTGAATTTTTTTTACGGTTTCAGTTCGGTTTTTCTATTTTATCGGGTTTTTTTCACACCCCTAATGTTACATTTTAGACAAGTTCGCCTTCAAGTCCATGATTACAGAACTCTACTCTCTAAAATACTATTAACTCTTGGTCTTGATCTTGGTCTTCCTTTTGGTCCTATAAATAATAGTCTATAAGAGCATGAGCATAACAAGTTGAGTGAATAACCAAATTTTAACACAATTCAGTCAAAATCAAGCATGTTTGATCATCAAACATATGCAATGCACAATCAACCATATGAGGCATGTATAGTTTGGAAGATCGGAATCCAAACCCATGGAGATTTATGCTCTTTCTTAGGGGTTAAAGGATCAGTTTAAGTAATTCATGCCCAAGAAAATCCAAAAACTAATGAGGGAGAATCTTTTTCAAACTCATTTATTATTTATACTTTTATATAAATATATACTCTCAACTTCATTTAGAATTCAAAAGCTACCTAAGTATTAATATTCTAAAGCCAACTCTAACATAGGTGACAACCTTCATTGTCTACTTAGTTTCTGTGAAGCAAACAACCATATAGTAACATTAACCAAATTCACTAGACTCATTGCAGTATTGCCACATAATCAAAATATTAATGCATGACATAAATACTATGCTAATGCAAGTATGATGTCATGATCCAATTTAATTAGTGGTCAAATAAAGGTTAGGCTCAATTTCTTGTTGACCATTTAATTACAAACAATCGATAATATACGAACAACCAATATCAAGTAATTAATTGTGACTTTTAGCATTAAATGTTATCAATCACTCAAACAACACATAGAATGCAATGTTTCCCAATCCTTATGCATTTTAACAATTTCATTTATATTAATAAAAGTATGTGCCACTACATTACAACCACAAATAGAGTGAGAATATCTAAGTTACTCACATTTGCATCTTGTCTCGATCGTCATAATAATTTATTGAAAGTCCAAGTCTTGATCTATAGCTCCTATAAAGCAATACTAAGTATATATGTAACAAATCAAGAATTTCTATTAATACTTAAGTATCTTAAGTTTAAGTCATCATACTTCTAACTCCATGGTCCTTATAAGTTTATAAAATACTACTCTCAACTATATATACTTAACTAATAAAACTTAACATATTCTTAATCTATGACTTATATCTAACTTAAGAAAATGCTATAAAAGATTTTAAACTAGCTTTGCATTCATAATTATCTATATTACATATAAATTTATCTATTATTTTTTATACAAAAGCAAAACAAGGGAACCATCACGGCTGTGGTCAAGGCCGTGATGAAAGGTGATACAAATATGTGCAAGGCTCAGAGACGATCACGAGCTCCAACATGTCCTTGACGAGCCAAAAATCCTTCATCTACGACCATCATGGGATTTATCATGCCCGTGATGAGTCAAAGGCTTATGATCCAAGATGATCACGGGGTATATCATGCCTATCATCCACTATACCTTAATTATGTTTCTAAACTTCAAAATTTTTACACTTTCTCGTTACTTCTTATGATCTTAACTCCATCAAATGCACTTTAATATCAACATACAAGACCCATATGTTCCTCTTACAACTTCAAATTGTCATTTAACATATACTCCTACACTACACTTAGCCATCCACAAAATTTACTTCATCAAACTTACAAAAGCCCATTATATCTATGATTTGAGTTTTAAACTATCAATTTCCTTACTCGAATCTAACTTACACAACATCAACATCTTCAACAATTTTCCATATTTATCTTAGTTATAATAACTCTAACCAACTTATCTATCTTGCAAAATAGCAAAGCAAGATGAGAAATAGCTTACCTAAATTGATCTTGACTTGTCAATGAGTACTCGAAATGGATTATTGTAGAGTTTTAAAAGATAAATTTGATGAAGAAAATGTGATGTTAAAAGTGAAGATGGCGCATGCTAGGAGTAGTTTTTAGGGAATTATTTTGATCAAACTTGAGTTGATAATTATCCTATATAATTAATAAAGTAAAATATTGACTTTAGGGGTATAGTGAGGAAATTGAATTATGGGCTTGGGTTTACCTGTAAGTTGGGCTTCTTTATGTAAAATTAAATAAGATATAAAACCTCAATGTTTAAACAAAGTTTGATAAACTAAATTACAAATTTAGTTAAATATAATTTTCTTAAAATAATTTATAACTAGATTCTCATAACTTAGGGATTGAGTTTTTAAAAATATAAGTTCACAAAGAATTTGAAAGCAAATGAATTAATAGACAACTTTAAAATAGATCTATAAAATATATTGAATTTCTATTTTCACTTAACTGATCTTAATCATGCTAATGCAACCTAAATTACTAACTAGACCAGTCATTCTAACCTTTACATCAATCTACATTGATTTTAATTCTATTCTTTAAACTTAATTTATGGAAATACTTAGGGATTACAGACCTAAATCCCTGTTTGTGTCAGTTTGCTATAAGATAAATGGACTCCTTTATGAGCCATCTCTAGTCATGGTTTTTAGACTTTTAGTTTGTGTGAGTATGGTTTGTTGTGTAGATTCTATGTCTCTCATGTAAGGATAATCCCTAACTTATGTGAATGAGATTTAATAATATTATACGCATTTTTTTTTTTTTTTGTAGTTTTTAATAGATTTCGAATGGAGACATGTGGTAGGCTCTAGATGACTCAAAAATGTGGGGTGTCACAATTTTTCCGAGGACTTCAAAACTTCCTGATATTCTTTGTAAATTTCATAATTTATGGTAAATAATATATACAATATATCATAGTACATCAATTCCATGACTCTATTTCATATTTAGTTTAAATCAAAATCAAACCAGATTAAAACAAATGTTTTAGCCCAAAGCTATACCTTTCCAAATCCGACCCACGTTGCTTGATTATAAATACTACCAAAATTCAATACTATTTTTTTTCTTCTTAAAAATTTTTGAAATTGGACCAAGCTACAATGTAGTCTTCAAGTTGAAAACACAAATCAAACCACAATGTCAGCAACAAAACACACACATCAGCTCAAGTTTTTTTTTTTTTTTTTTTTTTTTTGCCTTAAACGTATATAACATAACACAATTGCAAGAAAAGACATGGTAAAAAATCATGAATCTTGCAAGAAAATGAGAGGATGAACTTGAGGCAAAACTGGGGAAAAGATGAATTAGGTGGAATTGCACGATATGAACTCCAATATGTCACACAAAGATATTTGGTGAACTGTAATTTTGGATTTTGGCTAAAATTTGTGTCAATTTGATTGTATTTGCGAATTTGGGGAAAAATGAATTGGGGTCCAGGTTAAATTTTCAACAATTTGAGAGGACTTTTCACAGTTGAAATGAGGAAGAAGCCCGGTGCTAAGTGTATTGTTCATTAAACTTGTCCCTTCAAGAGACTAAATTACTTGAGTGCCAATGAACTCATCTCTTGAAATATTTTTTTGTCTATCTAGAGAGATTTTTTTTTTTTTTTTTTTTTTGTAAAAGAAAATTTTGCGGTGGCTTCAGCTCCTATCACCACCACAGGAGATTATAGCTACCTTCCACCATATTTGGCAGTAGAGATGACCAAGGCAACATCATATTTGAAATTGGGTGGGACAGGCGACATTTTTGGTGATTATTTTGGTCTGGATGACATTTTTGAAATATTTTATTAAAATATTATTTTTTTTCCATTTCCCTCATATTTTAAACAAATGATATGTATACATATGATTTTTTTTTTGTCTATTTAGTCATTAATGAAATTAATATTGGGAAGTCATAGTTATTAAATGCGACTTCTTTACATATAAAGAAAATAGCATCTTTAAAATGTAAATTTAGAATGAATTTTGGTAATTCTTTTACTAAGAAATTGATTTGTGTTTGGCCTTATATACATACCATACAATTGAACGTAATAAATAGCTATGTTCCGTGTGCTAACTTAACAATACTAAATCATAAAATATAAACCGCAAAAAGATCCTGAATCATTTGTTGTAAAGTATTAAAATATTTGACCATAAAAACTCTATCTAGCTTTTGGATTAAATAGACAATAATTTTGTTGGTTTTTTTTTTTTTTTTTGCTAGAATTATGTACGGTATGATTTTCCTATTTCTCTTACTATAAATTTGAATTCCAACTATTTGGAGTGAAGAACAGATGAAGTAGTTAATTCTTTTTTTTTTTTTTTTTTAAAGCGTAAGTGTTTTGAGTTTTGTGGAGGGATTAGTATTTATTTTAAAGAGTAAAAAGTTTTATCATAATTTAAAAAAAACAAATAAATAAAATTATAAAATAAAGTTACAAAGACTAAAGACATCAAATAATATCTTTTTACCTTAATAATAGAGATATATATTTTCTAATGAGAAATGTTATGGAAAAAAATTTAAAATAAAAGAAGCAATAGTGTTAAAAAGGATTGGGTTTCATAAGTTATTTTAATAAGGATGAAATTAGTAGTTCCTGGCCATGATAGCAGATATTTTACAATGAAACAGTTTTAAATATATATGTAATATAATCTAATTAATATAGAAAGACACCAAAGGGTGTCTTTTAGCTCTAATAATATGGATCTAGTGCCCCTTTACTTTCTTCAACAAAATTAATCAAATACTCGTATTCAATATATTCAAATGTTAAATGTCTGAAACATTATTATCTTTTTTTTTTTTTTTCCTACAATATTAAGGAATGTTTTCTTAGTACTTATGGTATGAAGAAGTTGAAAATTTTCAAATATCAATTGCACATTGTTGCAGGTGACGTTTAGCATGGAAATTTTTGTTAGGATAGAGAAGGGAAAAGAAAGAAAAATCCTTTCGTCCAAACCAGTTACCAATACTAATTTCTTTCAGTCCGATTATTCAATGTTAGAACGTGCTTTACACTTACAAATTCTCCTGTCAAGAGAACAAGCCAGATGTAATTGCACTCTCTCTCTCTCTCTCTCTATGTAGTACCAGTAGTCTGAAAATTTCTGCTTATGCATCTTAGCCCAACAGACCCATCTGGATATGATAAAAAACGGTTTAGATGGCCATGTCTAAACTTCTGATATGCTGATGTAAAGGGAAATGTACAGTGTTCTTTTGAGTGTAACAAATTATTGCGATCAAGCCATATAGCCCACAGAGCAAATCCGAATAAAATAGACTTGGGAGCTTGAATACATTCGAGATCAGATCTTCTGAAGGAGACAGAGAACTTGATCCAGTCTGACAGCTCCATATAAGAATTGCTAGTTAAGACTGATTCTAATCCCAAGTTAATCCAGATGTCAGGGAAATCTCTTAAAGCATGAGATGCATCTTCTTTTTGTAAATGACATCTGGGGCAGAGATAATTTGTATGAAATATTTTATTCAATCGGGTACCTAGAGGAAGGCCATTATTGAGAACTCTCCAAATGAAAATCTTGCATTTTGGGCTTAAATAGGAAGACCAAATCCATTTGCAATCCAGAGTCTTAAATCTTACATCAGACATATGCAGAGATTGCAAGGCATGATAGAAATCAGACAGGCCAGGTGTTGCACGTACTTGTAATGTACATGGGCCGAACCATTGAAGAAGGGAGGATAATTGAAAACCTAGTTTATCATCATCCCAGTGACATTCATCAATATAGCAATCAGACACAGAGATTTAGAGTCGACTAGTGTAAAGGGCTTTGAATAAGATTTCGAATTGGTTGACTTACCCTCCATGTGTCAAACCAAAATTTTGTATTCTTAACATTACCCAACAGCATAATTTTTTGCTCTTTAATAAAATTTAAGTCCCTTGCAATCTCTTTCCAGAGAGGAGAGTGACTTGTGTTAATCCGAATAGGGGTAGAAGTCAGATATCTTTTATATTTTTGGTGGCACAAGTTGCTCCACAAGGTAGATCTATTGCAGAATTCATGGGCTCTTTTCAAAGCACATGATCTATTTCTAAGAGATACGTTCTGAATGCCCAATCCACCTAAACTTTTTGGACATGTAACTTCCCTCCATTTAATCCAGTGTGAATGAAAGTTATGAGGACCTGGACCAGAAAAAATTCCTAGTTATTTGATCAATTGTGTTCGCTGTTTGCTTAGGAAGAGAACAAGCTTGCATGCAGTAGGTTGGTACTGAACTTAAGACATTGAATAAGAACAGTACGTCCAGCCATACTCAAAAGCTTGCTCTTCCATCCATCCAGTTTTTTATTAATTTTGTCAATTAAGAAGGAGAAGAAGTCGGAACTTCTAGGACTCAATCCTTTCCCTAAAGGAAACCCCAAATACTTATCAAAAGCAGTAACTACTTTCATGTCGAGGGCATCCGCTATCATATTTTTGTTTTGATCGGCCACATTTGAAGAGAATAAAAGGGAGGATTTTTCAGGATGAACTGTTAGACCCGACCAAGAAGAAAAGGTCGTGAAAACCCCTTGGATTGCTGCAGCTGCTTCCATGTTTGCTTTAGATAACAAGATAAGATCATTCGCAAACAAGTGTGAAAAAACTAAGTCTGATCCCCTAAACTTAAGTGGCTTCCATTCATTTGACTGAACCTTGGACTGAATAAGGCGACTTAAGAATTCCATACAAATGATAAAAATATACAGAGAAAGAGGGTCTCCTTGTCGAAAACCTTTTGATGGCTTGAAGGGCTCCAAAAGAGAACCATTGAAAACCACTTCCATAGATGTGCAAGATAGACAGCTCACAACCAATTTAATCAATTGAGTAGGGAAATTCATACTAGTTAAGCACCAATATATAAAATCCCACTCAAGGCTATCAAAAGCCGAATGTAGATCTATCTTGATGGCCGTCCACCCCTGTGATCCTTTCTTTGATGAAAGAAATGGAGGATTTCTCACATTAAAATGATGTTATCTGAAGACTTCCTCCCTGAAATGAAGCTAGCTTGAAGGGGACAAATCGATGCATCCAAGTATGGACATAATCTAAGAACAAGTATTTTAGTGACTATCTTATAAATTACATTGCATAAGCTGATTGGACAGAATTGGCTAATCTGATTTGCTCCAATTTGTTTTGGAATGATAACCAAGAGGGTTTCACTAAGAGATTCGGCTACAGAACAGCTTTGAAAAATGGAAGAAATAATTGAGATGACAGATGAACCAATCTCACTCCTGCATTCTTTGAAGAAGAGGGCACGTAAGCCATCTTTTCCTGGCGCTTTCCTGGAATCTATAGGGTTAAGGGCTCTGTAAATTTCTTTAGCAGAAACTCTGGACCATAGGGTAGAGGCTTCAGAGTGAGAAAGACCTCCATGCTATTCCACAGGAATAACATTGACAAGAGATCCTTCTAACTTCGAAGAGGTAAACAACTGGTTGAAATAATCCCTGATATGACTTTGTAATTGTGAAACATCACGAAGCCAATTACCAACAGAATTTTTCAAGGATAAGAGACTCTTTTTTGCTCGCCTTGCTAGCACTAATCCATGATAATACTTAGTATTTCTTTCACCTTTTGTAAGCCAATCAGCACGCGACTTAACTTTCCATAATAATTCTTTATCCAGGATATCATCAAGTTGAGACCTGAGTTGTTCTTTATTATTTTGTAAAGAAGGATTTGTACTCAAATCATGCTCAACAGAAGATAACACACAAAGAAGTTTTTGCTTTTAAAAGTGTATATTCCCGAAAACCTCATTATTCCATTTGCAAGCCTCTATAGGGAAAAGAGAGGAAACATATTGAAAAGATTGACACGATTTTAGCCAGATAGTACGAATGAAGTCTATAAAATCGGGGTGTGTAAGCCACATTGGCTGGAACCTAAAAGGTCTAGCAGCTTTAGCATCAGACAGATGATTACGTGTAGATAACAGTAATTGACAGTGGTCTGATGGCCATTTTGTCAAAAGACGAACTACTGCCTCAGGAAAAAGTGAACGCCATGCATAATTACACCAAAATCTATCTAATCTGGATTGAATAAGCCCAGAAAAGTTTCTTCAATTTGACCAAGTGAATCGTGATTCAAAAAATCCAAGATCTATCATACCACAATTTGACATACAATTTTTATAATTTTGCATCCTAGTATGATTATAGCGGAAACTATTCCATTTTTTGGAAGAATTAATTATTTCATCAAAGTCTCCCGCTATACACCAGGGTGAATCTCCAATCTCATTATGTATTCATCCAAAGTGCTTCATAGTTGGAGCCTTGCATTATATATTCTACTAGCATAAACAAGAGTTAAGAACCAAGGAGATTCATTAGGGCTATCCTGAACATAGACATGAAGATGCTGGTCAGATTGAGCCACCACATTGATTGCCATCAAATCCGTTCAATACAGCAAAAGAATACCTCCGTTTTGTCCCTCTAATGGTTGTCCAAAAAAACCCGGTAATGGAGCAGAGTTCTGGGCATAGTAAAGCAAGGCTTGGCATCCATTTTGTTCTCTAGAGGGCAAACAATATCCAGCTGCATAGCATGAACAGCAGCCTGAAGTGTGTGTTGCTTACGCCGTGCATTGGCCCCTCAAACATTCCAAATTAAGATTTTAAGAGGTCTCTTAAAGTTTAGAGGATGGAAAGAAGTCGTGGCAGCCATGATAACTCTGAAATATTTAGAGTTCGTACCCAAGCTAAAGCCTTCTTGGATTTCCAAAGAGAGAAAACTTGCTGCTCTCTCAATGAGCAAGTGAGCCATGGTCTCCTCCCATATTAGGGACAAGAAGAACCTCTACAGTCCCACAGGCTTTGCAAGAATAGGGACTGCCATCTCGTTTTGTGTAATCTACTAAGCAGCCATGATTCACATGTGCTTGGGTTCCTTGAAGATTCGAATGCAAGGAACATGGTTTGTTGGAAGGCTGAATTAGTAAATCTTGAAGAACCGATGATGCTCTGTTGAGATGGGAAGGTTCGTGCCTTGGTGAAAGAAGCGCATTTTGAACATTGGAGAGATCTTCTGTTCCTTTTTTGCCCTTGAGATGAGCTAAATTTTTTGAGGAAGATTTTCTATCCTGCTCTTTAGAGGAAGAGGGTAAGGGTGACACATTAAACATGAGAGGTTCTTCAAGTGAATGCTCTTCATAACGGCGCCGGATTGAATCATTCGGCATCTGGGATGACACCATTTCAGTTGGCTCCCTCTCACTATGTTGAGGTGGGCAGGTAGTAAAAGCAATATTAAGACTATGACCCGACTGTTTATTTAAAAGTTGAGTAGGTTTTCTCATAGAAGAGCGTTTCTTGGGTTGTACAAGGATCCATTGGCCATAATTAGCTGTAGGTTCATCATTTAATGAACCTGAAGAGTGCTCATTTTCCATGGGGGAGGTCATTCTGGGAGGCAGACACTTTTGCCAATGAAGAGGGAGGGGAGACCACAGGTGCATGTTCATGTTTGTCATTATTGGTGGTTGCTGTTGAGGGAGAAGCTGTGTATGTGGCACCTTGATCAGTCAGGTCTGCAGAAGCAGAAACATTGGCAGCTTGCATGTTTGAATTAAGAGGGCATGTGCTATTTTTATGGCCCAAACAGCCACAGGTATAGCATTGGGAACGCAATCCTTGGTATAAAACTTTATATTGCTGACCCTCAATTTCAATAGTGTGAGTTAAGGGAGCATGCATATTTATTAATTATACACAAAGATGAGCATATCGAGCACGTTCTGCAGTAACTGTATAGGTATCAATGTGGAGTAAAGGGCCAATAGATTCCCCGATGCGTTGAAGGGCAAGGGGAGCGTAGTACTCCAAAGGCAGTTCATCTATGCGGACCCAGGCCGAGTCAAACTTGGCCTCTGAAGGCTTAAAGTTTGATTCCCAACAACGTACGGTAAGAAAGTGCCCATTTATAAACCAGGGGCTGTCTCTGATAACACGCTTATAGTCTTCAGGGGAATTGAAAATAACAGTACAGTAGCCCCAACCAAGACCAATCATGCTAAAGTCACCAATAAAGGACCAGAGTGAGCATGTTTCCATGGTTGGTGCAATTGAGACTTTTCTTTCTTAGTGAAGACAATAACTTCACACCCAGGTTTCTATGCCAAACAAGGTGCATGGCTCTGGTCTCCATTACCCTGATAATCGCTATCATCCTCCATTTCCACAGATCACTCCCTAAAAGAGGAACGTTCATAGGCTTCTGGAATCGTGTAGCAAAGTTTTTCTTTATAAGAAACAGGCTGTTGTGAAGTATTGACTTGGTTATCACATTGTCCTGCTTTGCTTAAGGGAACTAGAGCTAAGGTTTCATCAGCTAGAGGTTCAGAAGTGGATTGATCCTGCTGCAAAGCAGAGGGTAATTGACTATCGGGCTCTGAAGAGATGAGTGCAATTTAAATTTCTGCTCTTTTTTTCCGTGATGAAGGTGATTCAGAAGAAGAAAGATCGTGTGGGCAAGCAGGGACAGTAGGAAGAGGGAGAACTTTTGAGAGAGACATGTTGTTTCAAGATGACAACAACTGTTTGGAGAAGTTGAGCACTTAAATTTTCAGGTTTTGATTATGTTGGTGAGCACAACCTTTTACTTAAGAGACTAGAGCTGATACCGCTAGACAACAAGACCATTAACTATTGATATACATGTTGAAATCATATTATATCAAAACCAAAAGAACTTAACATTTGATAGAAATCACAAATGATAAATTTATATCAAAATCATTCGAATAGAATTTCATAGTTTACAAATAATTTATTCACATTCAAATCAGACATGTCTTTGATTAAGTCAATCGCAAAACACAAAAATAAATGAGGAAAAGAAAGAAAGAGATAACAGAAAGAACAAACAGCTGCCATTTGAAAGAAATAGTAAATGTCCATCTTTTCATCCCTGGAATATTATGCCTCAGAGGCTCCTTCTTTGCCCATAGCTGCCATTTCAACTGCACTGTAGAGCTTTTTGCTAGGCATCTGAGAAGACAACACAAATCAAAAGAGGAGTTAGTTTGGACCATGGTGCCACAGACCGAAAGTCAAGCAACTGAAATCCTTAATGTTTTACCATTGGCTTTGAAAATCTCGTAAGAAAATTCTGACAATGAGCCATCTCAACTTTACATAATATGAGCAAGTAAACACATCTACAAGATGACCAGTACTAACAGAAAGGAAACATTAGATCTTACATCCTTCAAAGCCTCTGCACAGCAAAAATGTTCAGTTGTTGCAGCACCTAAGAAAAGGGAAAAGTTAATGGAAGCAACTATACATCGCAACAAAAATTTTAAATTAAAAAAAACCACGAAACAAAGGTCAGATGTTTGATTATAAAAGCAAGCCCAAACATCCATAATCAGGGAATTAACCACTATGCTATGAAAACTTCATTTACACTGCATCCATGATCCATCATCGCATTAAGAAAAAATAGACACAGAGCACTTTTTCGGAGGGCATGGGTGGGATAGATAAAAAAATTTCTTACTCTTACAACATAAATCTACCCTTGGCAAATAAATGTTTATATTACACAGTAGATTAATCTAGAAAACCATACATCTCACCCAACTCAATCCTATTACATGTAAAAGATACAATCAGAAGCAGTAAATCAACAACCAAGTATTTGCTTTCCAATAAAAGCATCATGAAGCAATTCAACTATAAAACTCACAAGTATATAAACACCATAGTTTCCAAACAATATGAGAAATAGGGGGGAAAAATAAAATAAAATAATGACAACATCAAGATTTTCACCTAGATAAGTTTGCGATATGAAACATGAAGCAGCCTATAAATGGGGCAAAAGATGGGGGCAGAGGACAAGCACGGAGGCATGTGCAACATCTTACCTTTTCTGAGTCCTCCATTTCCAATTCTGGTACATGGTAAATGTTTGAGAACGCGCCACAAATGCCAATTTCTTCTAAGAAGCTTTTTTCACTTGTTGTTCCCATGACCAAAAGCTTCTTCCCCTTATAGATAACCATTGAAACAAAAAGAATCGTTAGTCCCACAAATACAAAGTGGATGCTACCCATGTATTTTTGTAAAGTGTTGAAAGACCACATATGTCAATTTATTTTGTTCCAATTTGCTCTCTCAAAGTAAGCTACAATTAACTCCTCCCAATTCATGGTCATTATGATTGTGGGGCTACTACTGTGCAGTTATCCAGGAAGATGAAAGTTCATTACAGCCACTACATGATAAATATTTAACATCATTTAGCAACAACAGGGCTGTGGAGCAAGACAGATGTTAGTAGCAGGAGGAAAAAAAAAAAAAAAAGAAGCTAGAAAATGGACATGCACAAAAAACTAAGCAGAAGCACAAACTAGGAAAATTCAAATTGCACCCGAGGTCAAGAGGACCAGATCAATCATAAATTCATTGTCAACACCCAGATCTCAGCATTTCTTTCCGCAGAAGAGAATTAATTCCAAACCACATAAGCATTTAAGTAAAAACAAAATGCTTGCAGCCATTATGGCTGTAAATTTAAGCAGGTGGCCACATTCCGTCATTGGAATTTTCCAAACATGAAAGAGCAGCACTTGAATATCACTAATAACAACTGTAGCCAACGAACTGAGTATGGCAGACTAACTACCTCTGGAGGATCTCTTTTGAGGAGGACCATTAATGACTCTGAAAGGAAATTTGAAGAGCAAGGTCCAATGGCAACATGCTTGAATAACCTGTAAAACAAATTATTAAAAGCTTAGCAGCATGAAACGGGCAAATCATAGCAATTACTGACACGTGTGTGTACACAGAGATTGAGGTGGTATTACCTCTCAATGTCAGCAAGGATAATGATGCTCTGAGGAAACTTGTATGCATTCTCAAAAACCTAATGGAAGAGCAAATGAACATTAAAAGAACAATATCTACAAGCAGAATTGAAGTACAATAATGACGGCTAAGGTATAATCATTTGAAACCATGGCTATCTGTGCGCGCTTGGTGCTTTCAGGCAGGCCAATCATGGACTCTGCAAAAACCTATTATTTGAAAAATCAATGTAGACAAAATTAGTAATAAAAGATATACTGAAAAAATGCTTCTTAAGATCTAAGAAGGAAATGGGCCATCGCCCAGTGAATAATAAACTTACTATTTTCACATATGGGAAATCACTATCAAGACCAACAGTAGCTGCCATTGCTGTTTTGCCACTGTTTCGAAAGACATGTCAACTGCTATACCATTGATATGAACAGTAGGCATAAAATGTAGAGTCTTGCATACCTGCCAATTGGACCCTCCAAAAGACAGGTAACAAGTAGACTTCCTTTGCTTGCTTTCACTTGCTCAACTAATAGCATGGCTTCCTGATAAATGTTGCTACTTGAAGCTTCACAATGGTTAACAATCTGCAGAGCATAAGTACAATAAGTTGACTCAACCTGTTGGCCAAAACCTGATTTAAGTGAATCCCACTTTTATCAGAATAGCATTGCATGATAACTGAAAAGAGAAAGGTGGAGGAAAACCTTAATCCCACTTGCTTTCGATGCCTCGAAAACAATACGAGTGTTGGCTGAAACCATTCCACTTTTAGGAATACTCCCAAACTTTCCTTGTCCCTCTACAAGAGCTCCAGTCACCGTAAATATATATTTGTTCCTCAAATACTCAAATGTAACACTTTGCCCAGCCATCAAGACCTGTAGAATGGTGGTTAGGATTAACAGCTTACATTAATCTTGTAAGTTAAGATTTACAGTCTACATTAATCTTGTTTAGATTGCATTGTTAAGAAACAGCCACTTTTCACTACAAAAAAAAAAAAGGATCACCAAACTCCCCTTTCATATTTCTAGTAAAAAAGGATTAAAAAAAAAAAAGTACATCCAAACAACACATATCACTGCCACAACATTCTTCATCACTTCTACTGCTATGGAATATAAGTTCATGCATAGGATTCCCAATGGTGTAACTGAAATTGACTGTTTGACTAGGTGCTTGAACGCACTCAAACAAAAGAAAAGCATGTTTTCAAACTCGCTATATAAGCATACCTGGTTGTGAAATTTCTCTTTGAGTTGGTTAGCTAGTGGAAGAGCTTCAAGCTAAAAATGATGACATCATTAACACTGTCCAACAAAGAAATTCAAAAAACTGCTAACATGAATGTACCATTAGCATACCTGCTGACTTTTAGTCCCTCCCTTGTCAAATTTCAACTCAAGTGAAAGCATTGCCAGGTTAAAATCAGCTGGTGGAATGAACCTATTATAAGAAAGAATATTATAAATGACAGATTATTTCACAAACATAAGTACAGACATGCTTGAAATGCCATTCACTAACCGATGAACAAAGACAAAGTCACCAACAGAAACTCGGGCATCCTTTTGTTGGATTTCATTGAGAGCAATATGACCAGGTTGGATGGCATCATGAGGGGTTTCTTGAGATTAAGGATAAACAAAAGCAAACAGCAAGAACATCAAAAGCTACAAGCCCAGGTGGACATACACCATTAAGGACAAAGCTTCTCAATGTCCATCCAACAGGGCTTAAATGAATCTGTAAACATTTTGCAGTTTTCCTTTCCTTTATTTCCCATGGTCATGAAGGAGATGTCAACACTAATTGCTCCTTTATTTTACATTACAACCTAAGACCTATCACGGCTGTTTAGTTTACCGTAGGAGTGATTACATACGAAATCCCTCTTATAAAAAGACATTAAGCAGTCATCCATCACCCAATCCTATAGATAATTCAATCCTACAATTGATTTTTTCTCAAAATATATCTAAAAAAAAAACAAATAATAATCTTTTTACACCACTGTTCCACTTAATTCCATTCTTATAACAACAATCACACAACAGACTTATTCATTCGGTGAAATGAATGCATAATATACCCAATCCCAAAACTAGAACAAGTTTGTTGAAACCAGCATCAAGCAATTATGTACAACGAAAAAACTTGTACTGTATAAGCCAATTATCATTTTGAAAAATTTTCAGTGTCTTTAGATGGATGAAAATCGAATGAAATTGCTTTAAAATGAGTAAAAATTTTACCCACTACCATATACATACAAATAAAAAACTTCTTTCCTTTTATTTCTTTTATAATAAAGCTATGAAAACATAAAATAAAATTAAAATTTATTTCATTTCTACTCGCTCTTTTTCATCCATTTTCTTTCCTTGAAAATATATACAGACACGCAGTGTTGGTTCAGAGTGGAGAAAGAACAGAGAAGACTGGCTACTGATAAAATATATTTCATATTAAGGTTTAAGTAGAAAAATGGGCTGGGCTTTCTTTTTTTTCCCCCTTTGTTTTGGGCTCGTTGCGTCTACTATTTTAGGAAGTAGGAAAAAACTCTTCCTTTCTCTCTCTCTATCTCTATACAACCGTTTCCTTATTTGGTTCTACTCCCTAGTTCTTGAATTATACTGCCATCTAAAAGCGTCATATTTAAATTGAAATGCCATTGTCAGGTGAGCCAAAGTGACAAAATAAATAAATATAGATAAGATGAAAATATAAATCGAATACATATATAAATACAGATAAAATACAAACCATCCAAATTAACTCTTAAGTCAAAAAATGAGCTAGATTGTAATTTTTACTTCTTTTTTTTTTTTTTTTTTTTGCTTTGTTTTCTCCTTTATTTCGGATTGTAATTTTGAGCTCAAACTCAAGCTTGATTCAAAAATCTAAAATACTCGAGCTTGATTGAATTTAAAATTCTAAACTCCATTCTGACTCGATGCAATATTACATAAATTCATACTCTATTTGATTAAATTTATTTAGACTCGATTTATTGAAAAATAATTTTAATATTAATACATAAATTTAATTTGAATTCGATTAACAATAACACTTTATTCGAACTCTAATAAACTCAATTAGGTTTGCAAGTTAATTGCATCAAAATATATAAAACTTGAGCTTATCTTAATAAACTATTCTAACTCGAGTTTGGACTCAATTACTGTCAAATACTTTATTTTTTTAATATACTAGAAACATACTAAAATTAGGTTTAGGAGATGTTAAAACACTGCTAAAAATTCATCGTCAGCTCCCACGTAATGAACCCAATCAAGACCAAGGAAAACCATAGAAGGTCAAGCAAGTTTTCAAATGAATTGCACTATGGAAGCATAGATTGAATGAGACGGTGGAAGAGTGGCAACTAAATACCTCTGCTTTTTGGATAAAATGATGCAACAATGCATTGGTTTTATAAAATTATTTATATATAAAAATTTTACTGTTACTCTTACACTACTAATCGATTTAAATAGTAAAATAGTAATAATAATTTAAATAGGGCATAAAAATAATTAAATGATATTAATAAATAAAATAAATTACCAAGAATCCCTCCCTCCCCCTCTTTACCTACCAATATCTTATCAAACAACTTTTAAAATATCTATTTATAAACTATTAATATATAATAATGAATTTATGTGATTTTATCCATTTTGATTTATAATAGAAACCCAATTGGAACTAAATACTGAATGCACTAACCACCGGCCACCGTAGATTGTGTCCGATTCCTTCTGGACTTTCTTCTAGCCCAAGCAAAAGCTGCAGGGGAGGAAAATATTACACCATCATCTGTTTCCTCAACATCAAGTGTGGTAGGCATTTGAGTTGCACTTGATGAGTAGCATCTAACTATTGTGCTTCTTGAAAGCAACCATAAGCACTCCAGCTCCTCTTGAAAGCACGCCATAGGCGGTGATGTAGTTGATGAGCTTCTCATCTTCCCCAGATCCTCTTGAAAGCACGCCGGTTGTATATATCCTACAAAGCAACTTGTAAAAACCATAAATATGAGCTTAACTACTAAAATTCGATGTCGATTGATGTAATTTTATCTAAGCATACTGAATTGTTCCTTCAAGACTCGTTATCACAACTGCACATTTCACATCAATGATATTGAAAGTAATATATCTGTGTTAAAAGAGAGAGAGAGAGAAGAGCGAGAAAGGATATGAGAGGGAAAGAACAAAGCAATCGCCGACGGAAGCGAGGAGGGGTTTGGTGCCGGGAACAGAGAAGCTGTGGATATCGGAGGGACCGCAGTAAGCGAAGTTCGTGACAGCGAGATCTGCTTCCGGAGTGTTCGTGACGGTCAGCGTCTTCACCGGCGTGGAAAACAATTGATCTGCCATTGTTGAAGATGGAATTATGTTTATATGTTTTTCCGAACTTGAGAAAATGGAGAAAGAAGAAAGAAGAAGAAGGTTCTGTTAATAGGTGGTATAAATCTAAGAAAGAAGAAGAGGAAGGTTGTATTAAGAGGCGAAGTGTGAAGAAGATGTAGTGAGTGAGCCGTTTGATGCATGGCATGGACGGCCATGAAAGCGATGTTTTTGACTTCAAGCTGCCAAAAGTGATCCAGCAACTTGGACGTTCTTGTGAGAGACGAGCTTAAGGACTTGGACGTTCTGGTCAAAGACGAGCTTAAGGACTTGGACGTTCTTGTCAAATGCCAGTGGATCCATCATGCACTTACCCACTTTGGAAACCCCGGGATATTAGAGCCCTTTACATTCCACTGCATGTCTTTATAATATAGATCCGCTAAAACTCGGATCCAGCTAATAACCACAATAAATACATACAATATTATTAACTCCAAACCATGCACATACATAAGTCACATATAGTCTACATAATATATCATAGTAACACCACACTAAGCATTCATTTATACTAACTAGGAACAGCTTACAAAGGAGTCCATCTATCTCACTATAACATATAAATACAAAAGTAATTGGGTTCATACCCTAAACAACCAATCTAAAACACATTTACTTAACACATCATAAATTAAACTTATGTTGTGTTTGGCAACATTGGGAGGAGTAGAAAGCCCAAAAATGAGTGGAAAAAAAAAGAGTAGAAATGAAAATGAGTGGAAATGAAAACATGTAGAAACTTGATTTTTTATTTGATAACTTACGAAAGAAATGAAAGAAAAAGAAGAAAAATAAAGTTAGTAATTAACAAAATTACCTTTATATCATGTCTGTGAAATATTAGTAGAAGGGACAATTTAGTAACTTCAACTGTTTTCCGCTTCTTTTCTCCACTTTCTCTCTAATTTTGGGTGGACAATAAAGTGATGTAAGACCAACAATGTTTCTTTCCATTTATACCATTTTCTGCTACTTTCCACTCTCACTTAAATACCTAAACAAAAATTTTTTACTGTCTTCCACTGCTTTCCGCCATCTTCCACAAGTTTCCACCATTGCCAAACATAGTCTTAAGGAGTGTCTGTTTCCAAAGATAGTGACTATTCTACTCATCGATTGTGTAATCTCCATCACCAGCGTCATCTCCATAGTATACAATAACATCGTATCTTGAAAGATCAAATACGACAGAAGTGTTACCTAAATATGAAAAAGAGAAGAATAGTGAGTCAAACTCAGTACGGCATTACCGGAAGTACAAGCATGTGAGTAAATACAATTTATTCACATGCAAACATAGGTCTAATGCAGCAAATTACCAATTATTATCTTTGTTTTAAGTCCAATAATCAATATGGGGATAACTCAATATCCCGCCCACATACATATGCATACGTAGTACATATGTATAAAATGTTAGGTACTTTGCAATAATAAAAACCTAGATCTATCCGTAACCATTTTCAAGCGCAACTCCATATAAGGACAGTATTACACAAAGATCATCAAAGTGTTGTGACGATATCCTCAGTACTCCTAGTCTACTAACCACAACCAAGTACACACAACATACAATGATTATAGTTAGATATATTTTTACTTAAGTTATTAATCTATTCTAACAAGCACATTCATCATACAAGGTAATACATATACCTAGAAAATCTTTCCATTCCAAATACTAGAATCCAGTACCTAAATTACACACAATTAAGTTACTCGAAATCATTTATACATCGAACTTGACTCTCATCTACATTCTTATAATTCCAGTCATTACCCTACTATTATCTAGGTTTTGAGATTTTAGGACAAAATTTAATCATAAATGAAAGAGTTAAAATTGATTTTGATTGCTTTTAAGTAAGAAAATAGGTGTTTTACATGGTGTTATAATGTGCATGGGTTAGTGCACAAACGTGCATGTGTAGTGTGTCATGTAGGTGAATTAAATAGTTCACAAAAAGGTACGCAGTTAAGTGTATAGGCATTTGCATGGGTAATGCATGGGTTGTCTATGTGCTTGTGCACTTTCATATGCGAAAGTTTAAGTCATAGAAAGATATACGACTTAGTGCATAAACTCATGCATAGGTCATGTACTTTTAAAGTTCTTATTCTTTGAAAAACATAGAGAGATATACGACTTAATACATGAACTCATGCATGGGTCATGCACTTCTAGGTTTCCTATATGTTTACTACAAAGAGGTACAAAACTTAATGCATGGGATCATGTATAGGTTGTGCACTTCCATCAATCCCTCTTTTCGTACAATCTTTCATCGTTTTCACACCAAAACATTTTTATATCCTTTTTGTGCCTATAATAAACATCCATACCAACAGTAATCAATATTTATGCACCAACCAACACAAGAATAATCAAACAATTGTAAATACGAAAAGAGTCTTTTAGTTCTATGAATTTCTTCAATTGTAAATATGGAAAATGCAGAAACCGTCATATGTCACTTCCTACTTGATAATACGTTGGTAAGGCGTCCATAGCACCTATGTATGGCTCTTATACAACCTACTCACTGAAGACATTAGCAAATGTAGAATTGAATAGGTCATGTGAAAATAAACAAGATAGATTAAATCGAGGAAATCGCACTTGTGTAGAGTCCTAATGATCAAAGGCATCTTGGTACAGTACTAGGACATGTGTCGGATGCTTAGTTACATTAAAATTTGCTCCCCATCGACATATAAGCAGTTTGTCCTCAATAGTGGCAATGATCTTTCTGTATATGGGGGTAACGTGTGAGAAGTGCTGCCATGCCCAAACTTAAAGCACTATCAAAGGCCCTGGTATGTCTCAAGTGTCAATGTAGGATGCTAAACAAAGCTAGCAATAAAGCTATGCTAGGCACACCTCTCTATACACATACTAGCGAGCTACTGGAAGGTCCTAAAATAGTGGGAGTACATGATATGAACCAAATTCTGTGATTTGTTTATGAGTAAGAACACCCTCCGCCTCCCCCCTCCCCTCCCCCCCCCCCCCCCCGAAGAAGATGTAGGATATAAGCCCTCACATATCATTGGTATTAAAAATGTAGGATCCGAAAACTAATATTGCAATTGAATTTTTTTTTTAAATCTTACAAAATCCCTATCACCAAGGAATCCATGCGGTTCATTGAACTAAAGGAGATATGGATTAAGGTTTTACCCTTTTTTTTAATTTTAATCGCGTTGACAATACAAATCTATAGGCATCGTGATCTCACAAGCTCCCTCTACGGTGTCCACACCAATGACACGATCAAAAGAACCTTTCATGTGCTAGCATTCTTAGACGATACCAGATCTGTACGATAAAACTCATAAGAGCTCTCGTGTTTGGTTTTTTACAGTAGACAAAATTTCTCTATGGTTCTAATGAGATGGCAATCGTTGTTAACCCTAAATGAGAGTTAATGTGTTCTATTTATACTAATGACCATACCCTTCACGAATAAGGCCATTAGGATCCCTTAATCTAATCAGGGTTTCCTTTCTCCCTTTTTTAAAACCTTATAAGTTATTATTATTTATTATTCTTAGAGATTAATAAATAATTTAATAATTCCCACTAGGCTTATTTAAATTAAACCCTTGATCTTTTTGTTTCATTCTTTATGTGTGACCCTATATGTTCACTTAATATTGGCAATAGATTTAAAAACCTTTTGGCCCATAAAACATAAGTGGCCTCTAGCAAGATATTATGTTTATCCAAAATAAGTGAAGATCGGGGATTCAACTTTACCTAATACATAACTTATGTCTGTCAAGCTTGAAATTTTCCTTTTCCTTAATTGGATCCATATTAAGCCCAACCCACTTAATATAGATACTCGACACAATTAAAGAAATTTTTTTGAAAATCTTTTTTTTTTTTAAATTGTTAAAAAATTGATTTAGAGACGCCACCAACATAAGTTGGAAAAAATTAAATTAGAGTCAGCTAGGCACGCTAACTCTAATTTAAGATACTAGTCTATGAGCTTTTCTAAAAATCATTAATTTTTAGAAAAAATATTTAACCAAAGAATTCTGGAACCAGGCTATCCTATTAAACCTAAAGGTTACCACTTTTGGGCATCTAAAAATTAAATGGGCCTTAATTGAAATATTCACTTTCATTTTTATAATTACACTAAAAAAATTTATAGAAATTACCTGAGATTTCGCAATGTTCCTAAAAACCTGAAAATTATAAGATTAGTAAAAAAAAAATTTTACAAAATTCCTGTAAAGAGTGAAAAATAGATAAAGTTAGTAACGATCATTAAAGAATAATAAACAATATTAAACATATGAAATAATCATACAAATGATAGTATATATGGAATATGATAAAAATGCAGAAAATACAATGATATAAAAAATATTTTTTTTACATTTTTATGGTTGCCCCACAGGTGCCTATATATCGGCTATGCCAGAATCAAACTATCGTAGTTTGTTTTTATTTTATAAAAATTTAGTGTGTGGATAGATTTTAAATCTCCAAAAATTGCCAGGTTTACATTTTTTTTACCATATTAATTTTTATTAATAAAAATTCTTAGGATTCCAAAATTTTATAGGTCCAATTTAAAAAAAAAAAAAAACTAATGCAAAGATCCTAATTTTTAAAAAACCAAGTTAACGATTTGTATTTTACGAAAACAATCTATGTGGCAAAATTATTTTCGTGCTATGCAATTTTTAATATGTCTAGTCCATGGAAAAATGCAACATTATCAAAAGAATGAATTCCATGAAAGGATATGAGTACTAATGCAACTTTAACACAAGCATAACAACCCAAAAAACTTCATAATTTCCACACGTTAAATTCATGATAATACATCTAGATGAGCACACAAATATGGTTATCATTGAGAACGGATATAAACATGTAAGTAGCTTTTTAATGAAATATCCATCACATGTCTAGCACATTAATCACTGCGACAGATAAATAATGACACGCAATACATGCATCTTATCGCTAACTGTTGGAACTCCTTAAACCCTTATCAAAATAAATCAATGCCGCAGGAGAAGCTTAGGAATTGATCGTGCAAACGCGAGTCGTGGCTAAGATTTGGTGGAATCAAGTATTTGTTTATGCGAATTCGAGTCACGAGTAGCTCCAACAATGGTCTAAGATTTGCTGGGTTTGATGTTTCGTGCAAGCAGCGGCGATATTCTTAGGATTTTACGAAGCGTGGACTAATGCGTCGAATTGGGTAGTGGACAGTAGAGATGGAAGCCGCACAATCGCTTGTTTTCAAGCATGAATGGTTTAAGGGGAAGTGTAGATGGCTTTTGGGAGAGAAGGAATTTAGAGAGAGATTCGGATTTTTTTTTTTTTTTAGAAGAAGATGGGTTTGTTTTTAGAAAATTTTTCGGATCTAAAGTTCGTTCCCCCATTTTCTTTTTTTGACGAATTGCTATATAAATCATGACTAGGTTCTCGTTTTAATTAGGATATCAGATAGACTCAAATCAGATTTTTATCACAAATCCTAATCACCAACACTCTTTTGATTTTTTTTTTATCTCTTTTTGATGTAAATCCGTTATGTATTGTGAATATAGACATTATTTGTAGCAAATTCATCACTAAGTTTGATAAAAATGAATCCAAACAAAGAAGATATGGCCAAATCCATCTAGCAAGCATCTCTTTCTTCATGTTTGTGTCTGAATCAAGATAAAAGAAAATCATATGCCTAACGCATGACTTCCACTAAGTAAAACAAAATGCAAACTTTACCCACCTAGCTGAATTTATGTGTAGCAACGTCATGGCATTGAGTAAAGCCAAATTATTTTAATATCCAAATCCACTTTTATAGAATATTTTTAATAAAATCTCAATTTAACTAGATTACAAATTTAAAACTAGTTATCACCAAATTTGAAAAAATGAACTTAGATTTGAAAATATTAAATAAAATCGATCAATCTTATCACTAAACTTGAATTTAGTCAAATTTTATGTGCACAAGGATTCCATTGAAGCTCTTTGTGACCCTAAAATGATGTTGACCCAATTCACCTTTACTAATTTATATCTTTTTCATTTATTTTTTTTTGTATTTTGCTTCTTTATTTTGGATTTTCTTAATTTTTTTTTTTTTTGTAAACCTTACAAATGGAAAAATTAAGAGGAAGGCAAAAATGTGGTGTCTACAATGTCATAATCCTTTTGTCACATGATATCTAGATTGAACATAATGCATGAAAAATGTCACCTTTATATTATTCAACCTTATCATTTCTCGATCTTCAAGTGGACTGATAAGACAAATGACATTTATCATACTATCAATTCATTTGTGCATGACCACGTATTTCTTAGTCTCGTTTATTGAGAGGCCCAAAGATATCTCTCTCATAATGAGAGAGACAAATCCCATCCCAATCATTCATCTTTCTCTACATGATTCACACTATGCTCAATCACAATCCTTTATAATTATCCTATTAAAGATAACATTTGATTGAGTTGAATCATAATGTTCCTCATTTTGGAATCTATGGTGATTTTAGGTCTAAGGATATGATGACGTTATTATTGTGAGAATCACTTATGATGGTGATCTCATAGCATGTCGGTTCAATACTCAGTTCTCTAACATATACCAATGGGTTTGATTTATATCTCCATACAGATAAATAACTCATGATTATCAATCAAAACTCATACTAGATTTAATTAATTATTTTTTCCCATAATAAAGAGCATCTACAAATATTTAGAATAATTACATGATTATTCAAAGACATTATTATAAAGTAAACATATAAGGAATATAATAATAAAAGCCTCTTTATTAATAACATCTAAAAACGACAATATTAGTAATTAGCCTAGGTCACAATCATTAACAATTGGATGGTCTCATCATCAGCATCCTCCTCAAAGGCATCAAAGTAAGCATCTAACCATAACATCTTTAAGAGGCTGCATAAAACCTCACATGAGGTAGGTCTCACTCCCAGTAGTTGCTGGCACATATTTGCCTACTGAGCATGCATGTGATAAACAGTATTTACTCTATTCAAATCACGATAATTTGGAATTTTCCATAAATTTGTGCTATTACTGTTTAATTGTTGTTTTTCAACTCCATTGAACACAAAAGGACGAAATAAGATGATTTGATCAAGTTTGGAGAAAAAATAACAAAGATAGGTGCTTAAAGATCAAACTATGTTTCCAGGATTGGAATCGAGGGCAAACAAGAACAAAGGAATGAACTGGGGGCAATTTTTCAAGGCAAAAGTCTAGACTGCACCTTACGTCATATCTTCAGTCCTTGACTATGATTCAAGCTGAGACAAACAGCACTTCAGATTAAATGAACACAGAGTCTACCTCGACTAAGAACCGATGTCGTGATTCTACCTATGATTTGACCCATGTCATGTACGCATGATGCTTTGCCAAAGTTTATCTTAAAGAATCTATCATGTTAGCGAATAAAATCACTACGATTTCTATACTTGACACATATAAACAAATGTACATGGACATTATAACAATATTGTACCATAATGTAAGAAATTTCCAATATAGAATTGGCGTGTAAATTTTAGAATGAGAATTTCTAGCAATAAAAACTCCGCTTTTGCTAGAAATTCAAGTTTTTTATTTGGGTGAATCTGAATTAATCTGACATTTATTCCTACAAGAATTTATGTTGTATAGATGATATTTATTTTCATTTTACATTATTTCTCTTGAATCTCGTGTTGAATGTTAAAACCTATGGAAAAATAATTGTTTTAACTTAGGATTTGTGAATCTAAAATATGATTTATATTATTTCAACTGTATTTTTAATTGAATATTGTTTGGGTACTTGTATTTATTAGCTTAAGCTTATTTTCGTAGTTTTATGTGTGTGTACCATATAAATCCATGTTTGATTTCAACTGTATAGATTGAGAAATCATTCCTTTGGATAAATTTAGACTGCTAATGAAGTTGCTCATAACTACCTAAAGATGGGAGTGGTGAAACTTTTGTCACTTGATTCTAAATTCATTGAAATCAGTTTTAATCAAAGGATTCTTGATCTTAATGCTGATCTAGGTTGCTGATAGCTTGTGAAAAGGTTTTAGTGATCTAATCTAGGTTTATAAGTTCTTAACACTCAAAAGAGGCATTGACATACATTTGTAAATTTGACAATATAAGTATACCCAGCAAAGAACTCTCTAAGTTTGTTTAAGAAATCACATGATAAAGACTTGGTGATGCAAATCATAGGTCCATTCTTGCATTTCAAACTTTTCCTGTGAAATTTACCCTCAGAATATGTACATAAGTAGAATTACTATCATGGATGCAAGTTCAAACCTTTTATAATAGCCTCAACATAACTATTAGGCAATTAGTTGACACCTTAGCTAGTGGTACATTAAATTCTAAGACACTGGAAGAGTCTTTGAAACTTTTTGAAGATATGACCAAGAACAATTATCAATAGGGGAACAACTAAAGCAAACAAAGAGCGGGTGGATTGTATGAGGTGGATGTTATGACCACCATTATTACTAATAATGGATGCCATGAGTAAGCAAGTTACTAGCATCAAGAATGCATCAACTTCAATGATCCAATGTAGAGATTCATCTAAACATCATGGTAGTTTCTTTCAACATCACGAAAAAGTGGACTATTTAGGAAACCAAAATAGGCAACAAAACAACCCTTATAGCACCGCATACAATCTAGGTTGGCGGAATTATCCCAAATTCAGCTATGGAAATGCAAACACTCAAAGAGCCAATTATTCGCCTCTAAGATTTCAAAGATCACAATTTCCTCCACCTCAACTCATGCCTCAACTTCTAGCTCTACCATAACCAGAAAAAAAAGTCAAACTTGGAAGATCTTATGGCTCAATTCATTCAAAGCTCCGAGACAAGATATATGAATCAATAAGCTTCTATCCACAATCTTGAGAAGCAAATTGGCCAATAGGCTAAGATGTTGTCTGAGAGACAATCAGGTTCTCTTTGTAATAACACCGAGCCTAATCTAAGAGAATAAGCAAAAGCCATTCCCTTGAGAAGTGGAAAGGAGTTGCAATATGAAAAACTAAAGGAGCAAGAAAAAGAAGAAGGTTCAAGGTCTAAACTAGAAGAAGTGGAACAAAAAGGGGTATAACTTGCAAAGAAATCACCATCTCCAGCTGTAAAAGAGTATACACCACAGATTCCATATCCCTCATGCCTTAGTTGAACCAAGGATAAGAAGCAAGTTGGTAAATTTCTTGATCTTTTCAAACAATTGCACATTAATATTTCTTTTGTTAAAGCACTTTCACAAATGCCAAAGTATGCTAAATTCTTGAGAGAACTCTTGTCCAACAAGCAGAGATTGGAGGATATTTCTACTATAGAAGTTGGAGCTAATTGCCCATCTATTATTCAAAACAAGCTTCCTCCAAAGCTTAAGGATCTAAGGAGTTTCACAATTCCTTGTGTAGTTGGTGATCTTACTATTGATAAAGTTTTAGTGGATTTAGGGACAAGTATAAATTCGATGCCCTTCTCTTTCTTTAAAAAGCTAAGACTTGCAGAACCAAAGCCTGTTAGGATGAGTTTATAACTTGTTGACCGATCTGTGAAATTCCTAAGGGGATCATTGAGGATATCTTAGTAAAAGTTGGAAGCTTCATTTATCTGTTGATCTTGTGATCCTAGATATAGATGAGGATAGGGATGTGCCTTTAATTTTAGGAAGATCTTTCCTTGGAACAATCAAGGCATTAATTTATGTGGAGGAAGGTAAGCTTACTTTGAGGGTAGGAGATGAAGAATTGGTGATGAAGATTGTTCTAGCTTTGAAGTATCCAAAGAGTACGGATGATTCGTGCTATTCTATTGATGTGGTTGATTCTTAAGTAGAAGAGCACTTTAAAGAGATATTATGTAGGAATGAGTTGCAATTAAGCCTAGTGCATGGAGAAGTAAGACGTGATAAACCCAGAGGTTAAATCACTTTTATCACAGCTTGATTCAACAAAAGAAATTACATCTTAAGGTGGGTTTAAAGAATTGAAAAAGGAGAGTGAGGCAAGGCTTAAAACTTCCATTGAAGAACCACTAATTTTGGAATTAAAATAACTTCTAAATTATTTGGAGTATGCTTTTCTAGTAGCAAATTCAAAGTTGCTAGTCATTATTTCTTTAGGTTTATCTTGTGATTAAAAACAACAGCTTTTGAAGGTCATGAGCCATTGCTTGGAAAATTTTTTATATCAAAGGTATAAATCTATCCTTTTGCACACATAAGCTTTTTCTTGAAGAAAGATTCAAACCTGTTATACAACCTCAAAGAAGGTTAAATCCAAATATGAAAGAGGTGGTTAAGAAGGAGGTGATCAAGCTTCTAGATGCAGGTCTAATTTATCCAATTTCAGAAAGTTCTTAGGTTAGCCCAACATAAGTGGATCCAAAGAAAAGGGGAATGACTGTGGTCCCAAATCAAAAGAATGATTTGATTCCTATGCAAACCGTCATGAGATGGCGAGTTTATATTGCTAATAAAAGGTTGAATTAAGTGACTAGAAAGGATCATTTTACCCTACCTTTTGTTGATCAAATGCTTGAGAGGCTTGCTAGACATATGTTTTATTGTTATTTAGATGGAATGTCTGGTTACTTTCAAATAATCGTAGCTCTAGAAGATTAGGAGAAAATGACTTTCACTTGTCCCTATGACACCAATGCTTATAGGAGGATGCTCTTTGGGCTTTGCAATGTACCTACTACATTCCAAAGTTGTATGCTTGCAATTTTGGATGATCTGGTTGAAAAGACAATGGAGGTCTTTATGGATGACTTCTCGGTATTTGGGAACTCGTTTGATGATTGTTTGCAAAATTTAGAGAAAGTTTTGACTCATGAAGAGATAAACTTGATGCTCAACTGGGAGAAATATCACTTTATGTGCAAGGAAGGTATTATGTTAGGGCACAAGGTCTCTCACAATGGGATTGAAGTAGACAAGGCTAAGATAGATGTGATTGCAAGGCTTCCACCTCCAACTTTAGTTAAAGCCATTATAAGTTTCTTAGGGCACGTGCGGTTTTTGTAGGCATTTCATAAAAGATTTCTCTAAGATTTCTTGACCAATGACAAGACATTTGGAGAAAGATGTGCCTTAAGAATGCTTACAATCTTTTGAGCCAAAAGCTCCCATCATGAAAATTCCAGATTGGAGTCTCCCATTTGAACTTATGTCTTATGTGAGTGATTTTACAATGGGAGTAGTTCTTGCATAAAGAAGAGAGAAACACTTTTAACCGATATACTATGCTAGAAAAACACTTAATAACGCTCAAGAAAATTATACAACAATAGAGAAAGAATTGTTAGCAATAGTGTTTGCTTTTGAAAAATTTAGACCTTATCTTATTTTGTCTAAAGTTGTCATTTATACGGATCATTCAGCTCTAAAGTTCTTGTTGTCCAAAACTAATGCTTAGCCAAGAATTATTCAAAGGATTTTGCTTTTGCAAGAATTTGATCTAAAAATTTGTGACAAGAAAGGAGCTAAAAATGTAGATGCTGATCATTAATCTTAGTTCGAAAATCCTTAAAGAGGAAGATATTGATGATGTTTTTCCTGAAGAGAAATTATTTACAGTATGTGAGCTTTTGAATGTAGAAACTCCTTGGTTTGTTGATTTTGCGAATTTTCTCATTGCAAGGATCTATCCAAATGACTTAGATTTTCATGCCAAGAAGAGTTTCTTTAATGACCTCAAGCATTATTATTGGGAAGAACCTTTTCCATTTTGTATTTGTGCGGATTAGATAATAAGAAGGTATGTTTCACATGGTAAAGGTTGGAAAATCTTGCTAGATTGTCATTTAGGTCTAACTGGTTGTCATTATAGTGCCAATCAGATTGCTCATAAAGTTTTTGAGGTTGGTTTCTATTGGCCTACCATTTTCAAGGATGCTCAACGTTTTGTAGCTTCGTGTGACAATTGTTAAAGAGCAAGTTACATTTCAAAGAGGGATGAAATGGCCCAAAACTATATTTTAGAGTGTGAAGTATTTAACTTATGGGGTATTAATTTTGTTGGATCACTCCCTAACTCTTATGGAATAAATACATACTAGTTGCAGTTGATTTTGTGTCTAAATGGGTTAAGGCACAAGCTTTGCCCACCACGATGCCAGAGTAGTGTGTAAGTTCTTAACGAAGCTCTTTTCTCGGTTCAGAACTCCAAAAACTATCATTAGTGATAAGGGAACACACTTTTGCAATGCTTAGCTAGATAAGGTCTTGAGGAGTCACATAGAGTTGCAACTTCCTACCATCCTCAAACTAGCGGCCAAGTTGAAGTGTCAAATCGAGAGTTGAAGTGCATTCTTGAAAAGACAGCTGATCATCGTCGTAAAAATTAGGCCGATAAGTTGGATGATGCCTTATGGGCATATTGAACTACTTTTAAAGCACCCATTGGAACTACTCCCTATTGTCTAGTATATGGAAAAGCATGTTATCTTTCGATGGAAATTGAACATAAGGCATATTGGGCGATAAAACACATGAATGTTGATTTAGATGCTTCTGGACTCAAAATAAAGTTACTGATTAATGAACTTGATGAATGGAGGATGTTGGCATATGAGAACATGAGAATTTACAAAGAGAGAGAGAGCAAAAATATCATGATTCTCATATCCGTCATCCTAAGAAATTTCAAGAACATGATAAGGTATTGCTATTCATTTCTCGATTGAGGCTTTTTCTAGATAAATTAAGATCTAGATGGTCCAGACCTTTTGTTGTTAAGAGAGTTTTTCTACATGGAGCAATTGAGTTTGAAAATCCAAAGCATGAAAATTTTAAGGTTAATAAACAAAGATTGAAGTTGTATTTAGGAGGTGGCATGGAGCATGAAAACTAAGAGGAGTTTAGACTCCAATCACTAAAGGTTTGAGTTGACGAATTTGAAGGATGTTGAGCCAACAACATTAAAAAAAGTGCACTTCATGGGAGGCAACCTATGCCTAACTTTAGTAAGTTGAGTTTCTTTTTGTTTTTCCTTTTCTTTACTATCCTAAAGTTAAATTTTCTATCAAAATTGCAAGTGTTGAGTGTTTTTACACAATAATGAGGATATGAATGTAAATTTGAGTGTGAGCAAAAGCACAATTTGGTATGATTTAATCCTTAAAGGGAAGTGAGGTAAGTCTTTATCTAATTTCCAAGAATATTTTGCATATTACATGTTGGATTCATGATGGAAACTTCAAATTTTTTTGCTGCAAATTGGGTAAAGTGAAACACAATTAATCGTTTATGCTTAAAGAACTTCATTTTCCACTTTGAATCTTACTTTTTTCAACACTGGCTTTGAGCACATCCTTGCCTAAGACCATATATACTTTTCAATTTGAAGTTTTATAAAGCAAAAATTTTATTTAGAGGCTACCCGGCTCCGAGCATGGCCGGGCAGTAGGTGGGGTAGATGCCTCAGTTGCTTTTGTTCCTTGTTCGGCCCCTAAGCATGGCCAGGTAGCCGTCTATGATGCCAACCGAGCTCATAGTGCTTGGTTCTATTCTCACCGTGTCCCCACTGCCTATTCGTGTAGTAAGGAGAGTTACCCTGAGTAACCTTTTGTTCGTTCCCCCTCCTCGATCCCGCCTGTGTAGCTGGATGAGAAGCTTTTCAAGCACTCTCCAGCGCACTTCTATCCCCACCCTAGCCCCGAGCATGGTAAGGTAGTAGGCAGGTTGATGACATCTAAGTCCTTTAAAAAAAAAAAAAAAACTGAGCCTACAATGCATTAATATACCTTGCAGATCTTGTTCTTCATTTACCCGCACATTTATTCTCCCACAAAAACACACTCAATCTCACATTAACATACCCTTGTGCTCATTGCTTCCTTTACCTCTCATAGCTACAATTTTTTTTTTACTCCATCATCATCAACAAGTAAGTCTCTTCCTTCTTTCTCTTTGGTTTCTTCGTTCTTATTTGAATTTTCTTTCTTGAGCTAACATGGGTATTCTGCACATTTGAGTGGATTCATGATAATGCATGCTTGTTTTGTCTTAGGATTTATGTTTTTCATGATTCTTGTTACATGTTTGACCTTTACTTTTGTTGATCCATGCTCTAAAAACAACGTGATCTTACCATATCTATTCATGCTTGGGGTTCACGCCGAATTTTTTATGGGCATAAAAATTGGGGCTTTTGCTTTATTAATGTAATCCCATGCTTATAATGCCTTGATATGAAATTTGTTTGAGAGTTTTTATTGCTCGATTGTTCAAATCATGAATTTAGGGTTAAAAATTGTGACATTTTGGGAATTTTATGATTTAAGTGTTTTTTTATGGATTTTAGGTGTTTGAAAGCATGTTTGTCCTTCAAATTGTTGTTAGGAATTTATCCCAAGTCTTCAGCATGACCTATTTCCCATGCTCATGCAAAAATTTGAAATTCCTACGTTTTGCTTTCACCCTCACCTCTTGCACAACCATGTTGCCTAAGCCGTATAGAAATCTTTCTATTTCCTAAATTGATTTGATGCTATTTGGTGCTTATTTATTGCTCTTCTACTTCCTTTATCTTGTCTAATGGTTGAATTTCAACATCATTTCTATTCCGTTTTGAGCAAGTATTACTTTGCTCTTGTTCTTGACTTTGCATGTGTTGAACTTTCTTTGTTAGGAATGAAACAAAAGAGAGCATGTGCTAAGAAAGGAAAACATCCTATTGGACCTCATACATCCCCACCATCTAGTTTACACCAACAAACTAGGTAGCTTTCCCCCATTGCCATCCGATGTCAAGTGGGTTTTCTTTGGTAGCGATCCTATTTCATCCTGTCAAGGGAGTCGGATAAGAAAGGCATGATTAGAAATGATGGTGCTTCATAATAATAGATTTTTGGATTGGAGGCTACTAAAAGAATTTGGTTTGGAAGAGTGCGTTTGCGAGAAAATTGCTATTGGTCCTTAGGCAACATTCTTTGAGATTAATGAACCTGCTTGTTGTGATATCACAATTGAATTTTTATCTACTATAGAGATTAAGCAGCATTCTCGTATTAATAAGGTCAATAGCACCCTCACATTCCAAGTTTATGGATAGGCTTATTGCTTCCATTTGTCAAAGTTTAGACTCCTTTTAGGATTGTATTCAGCTAAAGAGATCAAAACCCCTAGGTATCTATGTATGCTAATGATTGGCCCATCGAGCAAAGTATTAATGAATCTTGGAAGTTGTTATGTCTTTATAAGCTTGTTCGATACTTTCCATCCAAATCCAAATCTACTTCTATCACTGAGCTTACTTTGAAAGTGGTTCATCACTTGTTAGCTCATACCATTGGTGGCAGAAGTAGTAGTCATGATGTAAACTCCTCAATTCCTAGGGTAAAGTTGGAATAAACCCTAACCCTAGTTGAACCGGAGTTTCAAAAGTCAACTAAGATCAAGATAATCTAGTAGTTTCAACTTTGGCAATCCCGCGTTCAAAATCTGAGAAAAATATAAATAAGTTAATGGTAGATTATAGTTCGAAATAATATAAAATAGTTTTAAAAGATCATATTTGTCAAAATTCGATTCGTTTTGAACCCGAACAGAATCAATTTTCAAAATATGTGCCTAGGTGCCCAAAATAGTAAAATATTCCGATAGCACCAAAAGACTCGTAATTATATAAGGATTTCAAAAATATCAATTTCGTAATTTTTCGGAAACTAAAAATATCAAATCTAGCTTGTTTATGTGTATTTTTATTACTACCAGTATTTTATTTGTCTAGTCTACTATTCATAGTATTATTTCTACTATTTGTTGCTATTTCACTATCTCTACTTTTTCTTACAACCTACTTTTTACAATATACACACCTATTCTTACACTTTACATTTCCATTACAAGTTTATTTACATCACACCTTACACATTATTACTTTTCATTACAAAAAAATACAAAACAAAACAAAACTATCCCTCCCTCTCTCTCTAATCATGTCGGCCCCCTCTCTCTCTTATCTAATTATTGTTCTTTTTCATTTTATTTTATTATATCTAATTTTCACTCCAAAACTCTATAACTACCCCTTCTCTCCTTCACACTTTACACATACTTCTCAAACCTTAACAAAACTCTACTAAGTCTTCCTCTCAAATTATCTCTCAAACACTCTCTACCATTTACTACTCTTCAGGAAAAATAACAATCATACTACCTATTTGCCTCTTTTCAAATCCTCCATTAAACCTTAGGTAAAATTCCTACCAAAATTTCTTTACCATGTCATGTAACTTAACATGACCATGATGTTATGTTTCCTAAACATAAGTATTATGGAAGCAACACTATGCTCATGTTTTGTTCTTATTCATGAACAAATCTCATTTTATTATTATGTTGTTTCATTATTATTGTTATATTATTATGTTGTTATTATTGTTCTAATTTAACTCTTATATGTTAGTATATATATTTATGTATATATATTTCCTAGAGTACATGAGCTCACTAACATAACATTTATTTATTTATGCATTGTAATTTATTTATTTACTTGTTTCATGCTATTAAATTAAGACTAGTCTTTCTAGTTTTAGACTTGTTTTATCAAGTCAAAACGATTTTTTTTTTCTTTTCTTTTTAGGACTTGTCCATAATCTAAGTTTGGGGAGCCTTGACATAAATCTAAGACTCCCATGATTTTTCTTATTTTATTTTCTTGCTTTTCTTTGCAGGACTAGTCCATTCTTAGTCCGGGAAGCCTTGATTTAAGCTAAGACTTCCAATACTTGACCATATTATTATATTTATTTGCTTATTATATTTCTTTCTATCTTATTATGTATTATTTTTACCCATTTTTTATTGCTACATAGTCATATTCATGCATGATTGCAATGTTGTTATCTTAATAAAAATAAAAATGGGTTCTTTCTTTAATAAAGAAAAGTAAACTAAATTTTTTATCACTTAACAAAGGATTTTTCAACGAAAGATCTAAGTATTAGTTATGACGATTTCTTCAAATAATAAAAGGAACTCAATTCTTTTATAAATTGAAACTAAATGCTCCATAAAAATATAATTTTTAGTATTAAACTTAAGATTTTAACCAAACCATATCTTTTATAAAACTTAAATAGGTTCATCATAGACTTTGAAAATCACTTACTAAGTAATCTTCTACAAGACTTAATTTTTAATAATTATTCTCTTTTCAAAGTTA
This sequence comes from Combretum micranthum, assembly GCA_024138025.1. Lineage (NCBI taxonomy): Eukaryota > Viridiplantae > Streptophyta > Magnoliopsida > Myrtales > Combretaceae > Combretum > Combretum micranthum. The sequence continues at coordinate 172,130 of JAMXBD010000012.1, read as the reverse complement.
AAATGAAATTTTTGCTAAGTTCTGATGTTGATAATTCTTTATTATGAAAGCTTTTCTTATAAACTAATCTAAAAGGATTATGCCACCACTTGATAAATATTAAGAATAAAGCAAGTTTTTCAAATCAAGGTAAAATCAACTTACTATTTTAGAAACCAATGTAGAAAAATAAAATTTGCCAAGAAAGTGAAGTTTTAAAAAAGATAAACTTATTTTCTAAAAGAGTAGAATAATGTAAAAATGAGGGGACAACATACATTTAACACAACTCCAAATATTAGACAACACCAACGACTTAAGAAAGATTTTGAAAACCTTATTTTTTTCAATCACTAGAAATAAAATTGGTAGATAACTTAAAGGATCAAATTTTTGGAAATTAATTTATCTTTGAAAGAGTTAGGAAAATAAAAATATAAAAGGAAAAACACTTATTTACAATGACCCAAAATTTGTAATTTCTTTCAAGCCACTTAAAGAGAAAATTTTCAAAGTCCAATTTTTCAAAACTATAAGACAAGTCATTTTTACGAAAAATAATTGTAACGCCCTAACCTGTTGGCATTACAACCCGCCACGTGTTCTCTCTTCATAGAACACGCTAAGGCTATAATTTCCACTAACAACATAAATATCACCTGTATAACTCACAAGGTATATAAAAATATTGTAGTCCTCAATAAAATAAATCATATAATAAGAATATAATTCCCATAATCAACAAACTAGACATTGTCGACATAACTGCAGGTCAACAAGTCAAACCATGCCCTAAAACTGTCACCACATGAAATCTCCAAATATAATTTAAAATTTCAATAAATAAAATATAAATTAATCATTAAAGTCTTCTCATATCCATTCTATATCATCTATGACTAAACAACTAGTCATCAGCAGGGTAGTCAAGACCGCTAACGCCATCCACATCCTCATAGATGATATCAAAACCCGAAAGATCATAAATCACATTATCATCACCTGCACCTGAAATGTAATAGAATGAGCGGCGAAGCCCAGTACGATAATATCCAATCCAGTTCAAGCAAGATTATGCACAAACAACATGTATAAATAAATGCAACTAAACTAAATGCATACAACATTTTATTATCTATTTTAGTTTAGCAAAACAACACAGTTTAGAATCTAGTATACATAAATCCTGAACCCAGAGTAACTCAGACTCTGCTATAAAAACAACCAACTGATTTGAAAATAAATAATCATATATACATATATGGATGAGTGGGTACTCCCCAAACATTCCAATTCCTGAACACCTAAATTCTACCGGAATCATTTCTTAGCACGAGTCCACTCGGGACAACCTCACACTAAGATCATCAATGTGCCTCACCAGTATCACTGTCTGCCAGGTCTCTACTGGTCAGGTCTCTACTGGTCAAAGCCAACCACAACCAGACAGCCAATTATTAAGCCGAATATTTATTAAGTTTATTATGCAATTCTGTTCCTACATCCATTCACAAGAATTCTAATCTACAAGCACATACAACAAACAATGGATTGGTCGTACCTTTCTAAATTTCAGGAATCCAAATCAAATCCTCAGAATTTGATACCAACAACACAAAGTCAACCCAAACTCCAGCAATTCTTATATCCAAATCAACTACAGTTTCACAACTCCAAATGTCCTGTTACAATATATATATATATATATATCAACAGACATGATCGCAATATCTTAACATAAAACAACCTATCTAAACTAACCTGATACAGAACTTCCCAAACTCGAATTATACTGATCAATAACCCCAAGCAACTCCAATAATATCAAAGAACGGATATTTCAAATCCTTAAATCAGAATTTCCACCAAAACCCTATAAAACATTTCATATGATCAATATCGAAATATCAAAGCTGTCCAATTTCGTATAAAGAGGATTCAAAACTTATACTTACTGATATGGAACGTATAATACTTGTTTCTTCTCTTTCTATTCTGATCAAAACACGAGCTACGGTTTATTCTTCAAAATCCTTCATGAAATATTCATCCAAACCCTAAGATACTTATACAAATTTTTATATAATCCAAATGAGAAGGTTAAGATCACTTACTTTTAATTAGTAACACGCTCCGAATGATTCTCCAGGCCTAAATCACCAAGAACGCTTCAGAACTCTCTTATACGAAGGGGAAATGATATAAGGAAATGTCTGTTGAAAATGATTTTCGCGTCTCATATTTATAGAAATTTGGTCATACGCCAGCTCTACGCCAGCGGTGTACCTGTAGATTTTGCCGGCTTACACCATACGCTGGCCAGATCTACATGAACGCTGGCAGCGTTTGTTGAGTCTTTAATTCCTAGAATTCAAATCGTCCCTTCATACGCTGGCAGATCTTGGACCTACGCCGGCGGCTTTCATGCCGGTGTAGAAAAGAAACCCTATGAACGCCGGCAGCTTTCCTCCCAGCGTTAAGAAAAACGCTACTGTTCCCATCATGTACGTCGGCGGTGTATATTCTCCAGGAGATGACGTATAATCTGTTACAGAGTACGCTGGCAAACTTAAGACATAGGCCGGCGGTGTTCTTCATCAGAGATGCCAGCCTTTATTGCAGAAGTTAAGAAAATAATCCAATTGATACCAATCTTATTCTAACACGAAATTGATCAAACCTAACCTATTTTTTTAACATCAACATAAAAGGCATATTGGAATCTAGTAACTTGTGAACACTTACGACTTAAAATTATTTAGTATATTACATTTATCTCCCCCTAAAAGAATTTTCGTCCTCGAAAATTTACCTGAATTATTGAAATATCTCGGGATATCTGGATCTCATGTCCTCCTCCAGTTCCCAAGTAGCTTCACGTTCTGTTTGATTTGTCCACTGTACCCGAACATATCTGATAACCTTGTTCCTCAAAATTTTCTCCTTAGAATCAACAACTTTTATTGGCTTTTCCACTGTAGTAAGATTTGGTTAAACATCTAATGGTTCAAGAGCAATGACTTCATTCGGATCTCGGACATACTTTCTAAGCATTGACACATGGAACACATTGTGTACTCCTTCTAGGTAGGGGTAAGGCCAATCTGTAAGCCATGTCTATCCTTTCTAATATTTCGTACGGTCCCACGTATCGAGGGTTTAATTTTCCTCATAGTCCAAATCTAACAACCCTTTTTGTTGGTGATATCTTGAGCAACACATGCTCACCCACTTCAAATTCCAAGGGTCTTCTTCTTTTGTCCACATAGCTCTTTTGTCAACTCTGAGCAGCTTGTAACCTTTGTCTCATCATACTATTTTATCAACTACATCCTGAACCAACTTGGGTCCCAATAATTGTCTTTCACCTACTTCATCCCAATGAATAGGTGATCAACACTTCCTCCCATACAACGCTTCAAATGGAGGCATACTGATCGAAACTTGATAGCTATTATTATAAGAAAACTCTATTAAAGGCAAATACTCATTCCAAGCTCCTTTAAAGTCCAATACGCATGCCCTCAACATGTCCTCTAAAGTCTGAATAGTCCTTTCGGATTGACCATCTGTCTGTTGGTGATAAGCCGCACTAAATACCACTTTCGTTCCCAACGCCTGATGTAGACTCTTCCAAAATCTTCCAATAAACCTCGTGTCTCGATCTGATGTAATGGATACCGGCACTCTATGCAATCTCACAATTTCATTGATGTACAACTGAGCTAACCGTTCCAACTTATACCCGGTCTTGATAGGTATGAAATGAGCCGCTTTCGTGAGACGATCCACAATAACCCAAATCGAATCAAACTTCTCTTTCGTCTTGGGTAAAGCAGAAACGAAATCCATCGTGATGTGTTCCCACTTCCACTGTGGTATTGGCAACAGTTTCAACTCTCCTGCCGGTCTCCGGTGTTCGATATTTATCATTTGACACGTGTGACACTTAGAGACGTATTCTGCAATTTCCTTTTTCATGTTATTCCACCAATACAACTTTTTCAAGTCCTGGTACATCTTGTTCCCTCCCGGATGTATGGAATAACTAGAATAGTGTACTTCCTTTAGCAGTTCTTTCTTTAAATCTCCTTGGATTGGCACACATAACCTTCCTTTGTAGCGTAAAATGCCTTCATTATTAATATAAAATTCTGGTGCTCGTCTCATTTCCATTCTTCTTTTGATCTTCAATATACTCTGATCATCTGACTGACCCGTTTTAATTCTGTCCACAAGAGTAGGTTGTATTCTCATATTAGCCAAACGTTCACCTACTTGTCTTGTGATTATCTCTAATTCAATTTCCTCATTTCATCAATCAGATGTGTTCTGTAGTAACTATAGCTGCCAAATTCTCTACCTGCTTCCTGCTCAATGCATCTGCCACGACATTTGCTTTCCCTGGGTGATACTGTGTCGATGTCGTAGTCCTTAATTAATTCAAGCCACCTTCGCTGTCTCATATTCAATTCTCTCTGCGTGAATATATACTTGAGACTCTTGTGATCTGTGTACACTTTGCATCTCTCACCATACAGATAATGTCTCCAAAGTTTCAAAGCGTATACAACTGCCGCTAGTTCCAAGTCATGTGTAGGATAATTCTTCTCGTACGGTTTCAACTGTCTCGAGGCATATGCAATAACCCTGCCCCCTTGCATCAAAACACATCCTAAACCCTGAAGCGAGGCATCACTATAGATTGCATATTCCTCACCACTCACTGGCAATGCCAATACTGGTGCTTTTACTAATCTCTTTCAACAACTGGAAACTGTCTTCACACTTTGCACCATTCGTACTTAATTCCTTTCTATGTCAACCTCGTCAAAGGACTGGCAATCTTGGAAAAATCTTCACAAATCGCCAATAATAACCTGCCATTCCCAGAAAACTTCTGATTTCTGACAGTTTTAGGTCTGGGCCATTCAACCACTGCTTTTTTTTCTCGGGGTCTACCGATATTCCACTTCCATTTACTATATGCCCCAAGAATGATACCTGCTCCAACCAAAACTCGCATTTTGAAAGTTTAGCATATAACCGCTCCTCTTTCAACTTATTCAAAACCAATCTTAAATGTTCCTCATGTTCTTCCTTATTTCTCGAGTATACCAAAACATCATCTATGAATACTACCACAAACATATCAAGGTATTCTCTAAAAACTCGATTCATTAGATCCATGAACACTGCTGGAGCATTCGTTAACCCAAAAGGCATGACCACGAATTCGTAGTGTCCATATCTCGTCCTGAAAGCAGTTTTCTGAATATCCTCTGCCTTTATTCTCAACTGATGATATCCAGATCTCAGATCAATCTTAGAGAAAACTGAAGCTCCTGCTAACTGATCAAACAGGTCGTCAATCCTTGGTAACAGGTACTTATTCTTTATTGTTACCTGATTTAACTCCCTTTAATCTATACATAACCGCATACTTCCATCTTTCTTCTTAACGAATAGTACTGGAGCTCCCCATGGCGATACACTCGGTCGTATAAACTTTTTCTTTAGCAGATCATCCAATTGCACCTTAAGCTCTGCCAATTCGGTAGGAGCCATTCTATAGGGTGCTTTTGATATCGGTGTAGTTCCTGGCACCAAATCTATTCCAAACTCCACTTCCCTCATAGGTGGTAATCCAGGTAAATCATCTGGAAAAACTTCTGGGTACTCACTCACAACCGGTATATCTGTCACTTTCACCATCTGTTTATCTTCCTTTATCATCGATGCCAAAACTGGTTTACCCCACAACTCATAAGTTGGTAGTACTGGGGGTCTTTGTACCACTAACTTATACTTAAACCGATCTCCCTCAGGTAAATCAAACTCTATCACTAGGTGATGGCAATCTATCACAGCATGATATTTTGCTAACCAGTCTATTCCCAGAATAATATCAAAATCCACCATATCAGTCACAATCAAATCAGCAGGTAGATATCTATTTTCTATCACAATATCTACAGATCTACAAACTTTATCCAAAACAGATCCAAAACCCAAAGGAGTACTAACAGATGCCACATTAGACATGATCTCTACACATAAACCATACGTACTCACAAAAGATTCAGATATGCATGAGAAGCTAGCACCAGTATCAAATAAAATATAGGCACTATGCTGTAGTATAGGTAACATACCTGCAACAGTGTCTATAGAAGTTGTCTCGTTCCTCTGGAGAGCATAAATCTTAGCTAGTGCTCGCTGACTCTGTCCATGGGAAACTCTGCCCATATGTCCCTCTTTGCAGTCCACTGCTCTGTGTCCTCTCTGACCACATTTAAAACAGAAAACTTGTGGAACTGTCTTCTCTGTGCAAACATTGCTTTTATGTCCCAACTTTCCACATGAAAAACATGCATTCTCTGTCCACTTGCAGTCCCTCAAGTCGTGTGGCCCAAGGCGTTTAAGGCATCTCTTGTCAGAACTCTGCCCTATAGATTTGTACTGCTGCACAAATGGTCTCTTTCCTTTATCTTGAGTAACAACACTGACAGCTGGTCTCTTCCCTAAATATACTTGATTCCTTGGTGGTTCCCGGCTCTTGATTCTACTCAAACCCTGCTCAATCATCTTAGCCTTGTTCACCACTACTGCATAATTGCTCAGATCCATCAAGTTCACCTGGTACTGTATCTCTGGTTCCAATCCAGTGATGAATCAACTAACTTTTGCTTCCTCACTTTCTTTCAGTGCATCGGGTAGAAACCTCATTAGTCTGTGTAACTTAGCCTCATATTCCTCAACTAAAAGCTTTCCTTGCTGCAGCGTATAATAATTTTGCAACATCTTTTGTTTAATGCTATCGGAGAAGTATTCTCTGAAGAAAGCCTGGTGAAACATCTGCCATGTGATCATCCCTGGCATGTGTCTCTTAGTACTCGCCCACCAGTTATTTGCTCTGCCAGACAACAAATATGATGCATATTCCACTTTCTTATTCTCAGGAATGTCTAATGCTGCAAATGTTTTCTCTACTTCCTCTATCTACACCTGAGCTTCCAATGGTTTTCCGGCACTGGCTCAAACTTATGAACTAAATCCACAAACTTGTTAAGGCTCAGCACATCTGGATGTCAGGCTTCATTACCCCCATGTCCATGCAGCCTTTGAGTCTCTTGCCTCCAAGCATCAGCATTTTCTTGAACTATCTGCATGTCTCTCCTCATATCCTATTGCTGCTGACCTACTACTCCTATCAATGCATTCACAACCTGCATAAGCTGTGCTACATCCACTAGCGCTTGTCCTACCGATGGAGGTGGTGAATTCTCACTGCGAGCCTGATGTTCCTCTTCATTTTCCTCAGTATTTCTTCTCCTGGGCGGCATTCTAAAACAAACAAAACCTTATAGATTAGAACAAGGGTGTCCAACTTGATTTAACGACTTAAATCTAACATCAATAGCTAAACTAGACAACAACCCTATTTATCTACCCCTCTCATCTTATCTCACCGTCCTAAGGAGTCAAAACTTAGGTCTACCAGATTTAAAACCTATTGCTCTGATACCAATTAAGCTGTAACGCCCTAACCTGTTGGCATTACAATCCGCCATGCGTTCTCTCTTCATAGAACACGCTAAGGCTATAATTTCCACTAACAATATAAATATCACCTGTATAACTCACAAGGTATATAAAAATATTGTAATCCTCAATAAAATAAATCATATGATAAGAATATAATTCCTATAATCAACAAACTAGACATTGTTGACATAACTGCAGGTCAACAAGTCAAACCATGCCCTAAAACTGTCACCACATGAAATCTCCAAATATAATTTAAAATTTCAATAAACAAAATATAAATTAATCATTAAAGTCTTCTCATATCCATCCTATATCATCTATGACTAAACAACTAGTCATCAGCAGGGTAGTCAGGACCGCTAACGCCATCCCCATCCTTATAGATGATATCAAAACCCGAAAGATCATAAATCACATTATCATCACCTGCACCTGAAATGTAATAGAATGAGCGGCGAAGCCCAGTACGATAATATCCAATCCAGTTCAAGCAAGATTATGCACAAACAACATGTATAAATAAATGCAACTAAACTAAATGCATACAACATTTTATTATCTATTTTAGTTTAGCAAAACAACACAGTTTAGAATCTAGTATACATAAATCCTGAACCCAGAGTAACTCAGATTCTGCTATAAAAACAACTAACTGATTTGAAAATAAATAATCATATATACATATATGGATGAGTGGGTACTCCCCAAACATCCCAATTCCTGAACACCTAAATTCTACCGGAATCATTTCTTAGCACGAGTCCACTCGGGACAACCTCACACTAAGATCATCAAGGTGCCTCACCAGTATCACTGTCTGCCAGGTCTCTACTGGTCAAAGCCAACCACAACCAGACAGCCAATTATTAAGCCGAATATTTATTAAGTTTATTATGCAATTCTGTTCCTACATCCATTCACAAGAATTCTAATCTACAAGCACATACAACAAACAATGGATTGGTCGTACCTTTCTAAATTTCAGGAATCCAAATCAAATCCTCAGAATTTGATACCTACAACACAAAGTCAACCCAAACTCCAGCAATTCTTATATCCAAATCAACCACAGTTTCACAACTCCAAATGTCCTGTTACAATATATATATATATATATATATATCAACAGACATGATCGCAATATCTTAACATAAAACAACCTATCTAAACTAACCTGATACAGAACTTCCTAAACTCGAATTATACTGATCAATAACCCCAAGCAACTCCAATAATATCAAAGAACGGATATTTCAAATCCTTAAATCAGAATTTCCACCAAAACCCTATAAAACATTTCATATGATCAATATCGAAATATCAAAGCTGTCCAATTTCGTATAAAGAGGATTCAAAACTTATACTTACTGATATGGAACGTATAATACTTGTTTCTTCTCTTCTATTCTGATCAAAACACGAGCTAGGGTTTATTCTTCAAAATCCTTCATGAAATATTCATCCAAACCCTAAGATACTTATACAAATTTTTATATAATCCAAATGAGAAGGTTAAGATCACTTACTTTTAATTAGTAACACGCTCCAAATGATTCTCCACGCCTAAATCACCAAGAACGCTTCAGAATCTCTCATACGAAGGGGAAATGATATAAGGAAATGTCTGTTGAAAATGATTTTTGCGTTTCGTATTTACAGAAATTTGGTCATACGCCGGCTCTATGCCGGCGGCGTACCTGTAGATTTTGCTGACTTACACCATACGCTGGCCAGATCTACAGGAACACCGGCAGCGTTCGTCGAGGCTTTGATTCCTAAAATTCAAATCGTCCCTTCATACGCCGGCAAATCTTGGACCTACGCCGGCGGCTTTCATGCCGGTGTAGAAAAGAAATCCTATGAACGCCGGCAGCTTTCCTCCCAGCGTTAAAAAAAACGCTACTGTTCCCATCCTACGCCGTCTATACGCCGGCGGCATATATTCTCCAGGAGACGGCGTACAATCTGTTATAGAGTACGCTGGCAAACTTGAGACATAGGCCGGTGGCATTCTTCATCAGAGATGCCGGCCTTTATTGCAGAAGTTAAGAAAATAATCTAATTGATGCCAATCTTGTTCTAATACGAAATTGATCAAACTTAACCTATTTTTTTAACATCAACATAAAAGGCATATTAGAATCTAGTAGCTTGTGAACACTTACGACTTAAAATTATTTAGTATATTACAATAATCATTGAGATAACACCAATAGAATCATGCATAAAATATGAAGTCTATTTATATATCAAAAGGATTTTTCCAACCATATACATACCTATATATTTGTTTAAGGATTTTTGGGTAAAGAAATGTTTGGAAAATAATATTTTAAGGGTTGGGAAATTCGCAACTATTCTGTACCATGATGTTTTGGAACCCAATTGGCTTTTTATGACAAAAATAACTTTAGAAAGTGATAGATCTTTTCGAGTAGGTAGAAAATGATATATGATATGTGAAATTCCGAGTTAAAATGAGCAGGTTATGACCATTTTAAGTTGGAATTTCTTTCTATCTAAATTTTGATGCAAATACTATAATGGAATTTAAAAGTTCAAGTAGAACTTTCACGAAATACTCATTCTAGGTATTTCTTTCATTTAGTTAACAAAGCTTGAGAGGATCCGTATTCAAAAGATTATTATGAGTAAAGAATTTTAGCAAGGATGACCGAGTGAGTTTATCTTCTATTTTTACATACTTGTTTGTGCTTATAGCTAGATACACTAGAAGTAGGAAAACGACGAAAACGAAATATGCTTGATAATATTAGTTGAAGGTATACTAAGCATATCGAGACATGAATTGTTGTTAATTAAACTGTGTTTTTACTATTGTAATGGAGTGTCTGCAAATTCTATAATCACCTTTAAATCACCATAAAATCACATATCACAAGTTATATTAATTGATTCATGCATATCATGTAGTTATCTCATTTCATTAGTTACTATGTTCTATGGGACAAGAGTATAGTAGTGAGGTTCGTGGGAATTCGTAAGTCTACAGGATGAGCGAATAGGAGCCCGAAAGAACTATTTCAGGATAAAGCAAGTAGGAGCTCGAAATAAACTACATAATTGGATTTCAAAGATGGGTTTTAAAGAGCTCGAAACACCTAACTCTAAATGGAGGGGTAAATCCATTCAAACATATGATTTCCGATAAATCATATGTATTGCTCGCTCACTTGCTTGATGCATTTCATATACTTATGTAATAACTTGCTTCAATTTATTGATATGAGTACGTTAATCCAGGAATATTCTCACTAAGCTAGTTGAGCTTGCATCCTAATAGACTTTTTGACACAGGACTAATATCTCTTTTGCGAGGACTTCATATACCCGAGTGGATTATGTTTTGGGAAGCTCTTGGAGGAAATCTTTTTGAAGATCTTAGAATAGATTTCCTTTAAAATTTTTTTGTTCCGGTATTGTTTCTTTATATGAAAGATTAATTTGATATTTTGTTCTTTGGAGATTTATTGGGGGAATACCCATAAAATGATGTAAGGACTATATTCCTATAATGATGAAGTTAGATATTTATCTAGATTTCTTGTATGCTATATTTACTATCTCGAACTACACATCCCACCAGAGTCTCCTATTGTTGTGATAGATGCCTTACACATAGTGTTAAAGCTTTAGCATGACTTCTGGAAGTCATTCTTAAGTTTTAATACCATATGTGGCGGACTGTCATATCTAGGATATCCTTTGGGGCGTGACACATGAGATAGTTAACTCATTTGAGCCGTTCCATTTGTACAGTATAGCCACAAAATACCCAATCAATGTTGATGTGGAAGTAACATTTTTTCCTTAAACGTCAGTTCATTGATTATCGTGTTAAAGGACATTATTGTGGCGGCTATATCACTAAGTTGATTAAGGGTATGAGTTTGTTCAAGGAACCATTAGCTGGTGCTCTATGTGTTCAGGCTAAGACCGATGGCCCATTTCATGAGTATGGGTTGTTCAGAGTCTTTGGTAGATCTCCCCCTCATGGTGCCTCTAGTTCTTTTGATTTTTCCTCTTTAAGGGATTATGAGTTTACCCAGTTGAGGAAAGAATTTCATGATGAGAGAAAGAAAGGTAAATAGTTTAGATGAGATATTTTGGGGTTTTTACAATTGCTGGCTGGATGTTTTTCCCCACCACCCTAGAATCTCCTTACGTATGAGTCTTCCTCGGAGTATGACTTTGAAACGTTTGCTGAGGGCGATCCCGAAAATATTGTTATTATTAATGATTTAGAAGATGATGATGACGGGGCTTATCAAGATGTAGACAAGGAGTCTAATGAGGATGAGGTTGGAGCAAATACCAATACTAATGATGACAATGATGATGGTGATGTAGATGATGATGGCACTACTTGATTTTGCCTTTTTTTTCTTTTTTTTTTTTTCTATTTTTCTATTTTGGTATGTACTTATGAGCTCCCGACTTATGGGAAGACTCTTATCTTTGCTGGTATTCTTTGGGATTACTTGATAGACTTCAAGATAAGCTAACTTCTTTTTCGTTTTCCCGTATTGTTTTTACTTTGTTTTGTCTACAGGCATGATCTTTTATGGGTTCACAAGATTAATGATGCTCCTGATGATATATGCTATCAAAATTTCTTCTTTCTTGTATCGATTAAGGCAAACTCATGATGACATCTCTACATAAATCGGGGAAGTTCCTAGTGTCCTTTTCTTTGAATTTCTTTCCTATAATTTTTCCTTTCTTGTGCATAACTAGGAAGACATTGGGGACAATGTCTTATTTAAGTGTGGGAAAGGGGTATATTAGAAAGAAATAAGATTTTAGGGTCTCATTTGAGTTTTATGATTCATATGCACTTGTTAATCAAAATTCCCCCATTTACAAGTTTGCTAATGAGGTTGTAAAGTTGATATATTTTGAAAAGAATAGAAACTTGAAATTATATTCATTTTTTTTAAGGCTAGCATTCAAAAGATGAGGAATAGTGACTTTGTGAGCCTTACTCACCTATTTTGAACTTGGTATACTTAGTCAAAGTTTTAAGATAAAATATAAGTGAGGCAAATTTACTTGCTTTTTAATGATTGAATCTAGAGTTGCGAAAGAGGTCAAAGTCCCTAGTTTAAAGTTTAATAGTTGTGGTTCTAAGCTTGTTTGTAGTATATTTACTTTTCAACAACTTTGAGAGCTCTTATAACTTTTTGTGAAAGGGGAATATGAAGTCTATCACTTGGTGATTATTCTTCAATAATCTCTTAAAAGAAAAAAACAAAGTGCAAGCTAGGTTAATATGGGCGGGCTTTGGTCCCTTGGAAGAGCAAAGTTCCAACCCCACTGTTAACTATGCAAGTATTTAAGAAAAAAAAAGTTAAGTCGAAAAGAAGCGAGTCAAAAGCCATCCAGAGGAAAAGAAAAGATGAAGGCAAAAACCTTTCTAATAAAAAAAATAATTAAAGAGATTTATAAAAAAAAAAAGAGGAAAAAGTTTAGGGGAATGATGGATACCATGTACTTTCACTTTAGGTTGTTATACTTAGAAAGGTGGTTAAATGGTCTATATGCTTGCTAGTAAGTGGTGAGATGTGACCATGTCACTTTTGTTTTGTTTCAATTTATATCTCCTTTATGACTTTGGAATCGATTATTAAACAATGAGATTGACGGTTTGACATACTTGGATTAGTTTTGAAAATTTAACTATAGTATGCTAAGTACAAGTACAAATATGGTAGGTGATGTTGTCTTTTTTTAAAGTTTATAATCCTAATTCAAACCTTTGATCAACACTAGGCAAGTATACCTATCTCAAGCAGTACAAGATTAAATCAAGTATCATCCTCAGGGATCTTTGAAAACAATTACTAATATTACCTATTCTCTACTATGTAGCCAAATTTTTAACGAGAATATTATCTAAAATTACTAATTATCTAATTAATTAACTAATTTATCAACCCTAATATCAATGATTTTGCCTTTACAAAAGATTATCAATTACAAAACATACCCTTTTCATCTTAATTCACCCTAAACCCTAATTTCATAAAACAAGATTGATGAAATGAGAAGTCATGCTTTGCATTGCAGAATCACATAGATAAATCAATTACTCCTTCGAGTTAATCGATTCCTAGTTTCACATGAGATAATGGAGACATCTCACTCACTAACGCCATATGAAATCATATTAAAAACAAGATTCATTAATGAAAATCAAATCTTTATGCAGAAAATTAATGTTTCCCTACCTCTAGGTGAAACATGCAATCTTTCTATTCATAGAGATCTATCCTATTAGATGAAACATCTTTCTATCTAACAAGAATCATACAAACAATCGACTTTGGCCATAAATCAATTGAAAGATGATTTAAACACATGAATAGATACAAAGGAACAAACTTTCATTCATCAAAAGCAAATCCAAATCACATATTCGGGTTTAGGGTTTCACAAGACTAAGGGTATGTAGATCTACTCCTCCATAGATTCAGAAATACAACACAAAGATCTGGAAAAGTAATCTATAAGCATGATTTAAACAATGAAAACCCGATTCTTGGAAGTCTTATAATCTTCAATAAGTGCTAGCAATTTCTCCTTGAAAGTTCTTCTTTTTCTCTCTCTTAAGGTTTTAAAAAGTGTTTGGGATGGAACTCTCCTCAAATGAAAGGTTACATGGTCTATTTATAGGAGATTGGAGAAGTTGGAGCGTCACAAAGAGTGCTCCACGACCTACACGGCTGTGCTCGAGGGCGTGCACTTTATAATTGTGTTAAAAACTTTTCTGATCAATTGCATTCTTCCAACACTACCTTGTACACTCCTAGGGCAGTAGATAGGGCACTTTTAGAGCAATTTTCTGATCACTTTTTGACCCTCTGCCTCAACATGTGCATGGCCATGTAGTAGGTTGTGTACGTTTGAAAACCAAACATTTGCATTGTTTGTTGATTTTTCATCGGTTTAAGCTTGAATCATTCTCAAATCTTTGAATTGCATTCCTTAAACACTGAAATTACACAAGAAGCAATTAAGTATCATTTTCTTGATTATTTCTCATAAAATTAATAGAAAATCATATCTATTAAGTGCTAGAAATAAGGATCTTTTAACACTTATCAGTAGGTTTGAGCAATAGACACTAATGAGTCACTTTGGTTTGATTGAATCAAAGAATGCTATGTTTGATGGGATATTTTCTTATTAATATAACTGATGATAGATTCTTTTGTCCTTGTTTTGTTTGCTTGAGGACAAGCAAATAATTAACTGTGAGAAAGTTTGATAAGTGTTAAGAAACCCTTATTCTTTGTGCTTATTTGGACATATTTGTTATGTAATTCTTGTGATTTGTTGAAGAAAAGGATACTTATTTGTGAAATATTCATTTTAGGGCTTTAAGCATATTTAGAAGATTCTATGATGATTCAAGTGAAATCAAAGCACCTTTGATAAGTTTTGATTAAGAAGTAAAATTTCGAACATGCACTACCTTGTGCATAGGCATGCTAGAGGTAGGGAATAAGTCAATAGGATTGTAATTTTTAGCCCCTCTTTCAGCATAGCTAGGGCAGAATGATAGGGATGAGGTCAGAAGCAATAGAAGAGAAAAAAACATAATGTTCTATTTTCAGCCCTCCCTTAAGCACAGCTATACAGTAAGTAGTACTGACCTAAGATCACTAGAAAACTATAAATAATGTCTTGTTTCATACTTTAGAAGTTTTTTATTATTTTTTTAAGCCTTAAGAGAGAAATTACGAATTAAAACATGAAGAATTTCAAGGAGAAATTTGTTGAGCATCAATTGAAGATCATAAGACATGTACAAGGGTTTTATCTCTACATCATGATTTATTTTATCTCTTCTAGATCTATTGTTATTATTGTAAATCTTATAGAGAAGTAGATTCTTCATACCTTACATCTTGTGAAACCCTATACCATGTAAATTGAATCAATTTTTTATTAATGAAAAGTTCATGTCTTTGTATCTATTCATGTGATTACATTGTCTTATGATTAATTTATGCACAAATTAATTGCATGTATGATTTTCATTAGCTAGAAAGAGGTTTCATCTACTAAGATAGATTTTCATGGATAGAGAAATTTCTTATTTCACCTAGAGGTAGAGAAATTTCGATTTTCTGCTACAAGGATTTAATTCTTGTTATAAGGATCATGTATTTTCATGCAATCTTATATGATGTTAGTGAGGGAGAGGTCTTTACTATCTCATGTAGTGCTAGGAATTAATTAACTCAAGGGAGTTATTGATTTACTTAGTGAGATCATGTAGTACAAAGCATGAATAATTCATTAATCAATCTATTATCATAAGAATTTTTAGGTTTATGATGGATCAAGATAAGGAGTATGTCTTGTGATTGAATTCATTTTTTGAAAGTATACGTGATTGATCTTAGGGTCTATTAGATTAACTTTTTTTTTACAGTAAAATCATATATTTCACTTTTAGAATTCGGCTAAATAGTAGAGAACTAATAATACTAGTACTTGTTTTTAAGATCCTTGAGGACGACATCCTAAAATCTATGCTATTTAGGTAGGTATGCTTACCTAGCTCAGATCGTAGATTTCACTGGGTTTATAAATTTAAAATTTGATACGATTAGTAAGTGCCCATCAATAAACAACAATCAAAATAGAGAAAACAATTATACTTTTTTTTAGAAAACACATGCAAATTGATCTTCCCTTCTACTACTCCTCCTTACTTCTTCAAGCTATTTCGTGCATGATCTCCATCTTCTATCTTGTCTTCTATCTTCATTTTCTTCTATGATCTCTTTGAAATTAAGGCTTAAGTTTTTGAAATAAAGAAGAGAAATGGAGAAGAAAAAGAAGAAAAACGCAAAGAAGAAAGAAGAAAAAGAAAGGAAGAATAGAGGAAAGAAGAAAGAAGATGGTAGCAAAGGATAAGGAAAAAGAAATAAAAAGGATAAAGCTAAAATAATTAAAGATATTTATGGGTAAGGGACTTGGTTTAAATCTTTCAGATGATTATATTAAATTCTGAAAATAATTAGAAAGTAATTTAAGAATATATAGATTTTAAATTTATAGCTTGAATTGAAAATCTAGTTTAAAATTTTTAATTTTACAAATTCGATATTTAGTTTGAGTTTAGGCTTAAGAATTGATATTTAAAACAAGTAGAGTAATTCAAAATTAATGAGGGTTTGGGAAATAAAATTTAGACTAAAGTGGCTAAATTCGGTCTTTAAAAATTTTGGTAATTGAATTCTAGAAATTTTGGTTTATTTGATAATTGAAAAAAAATGAGTTCTAATTGAAAATTGGTATAGATGATGATGAAATTTGATTTGTTGAAGAAGATAATAAAAATAATTAGACAATATGAAAGGAATAGAATTCAAATTTGATGGTTAGAAAGAATTAAAAAATTTGATTGATGAAATAGTAAATTGAAACAAGTAGATAAATGGAAAGAAATATTTGAAATCTCAATTTTGATTAATTTCATTTATTAATTTGATTATGTTGATCTATCGAATTATATTCTATAGTTTAATTTACTTGATTTAATTAAATTATCTAAGTTTAATTTCTAAATAAAGTTCTACTAGAAGTTTAAAATTAATCATCTATTATACAAGTTAATTAAGCCATTTTTAATTTAGATAAACAAAATTTTGATCAACTATTGGTAGCTAACACTTTGTATTAACTTTAAACTTTATTATACTAAAGCTTTCGATTATTTTCAGATATATTCTTTCACTTATGTTTCCATTGCGCTACTCTGAATATTTTTATGTTAAATTTTGGTATTATGTTTTACTTCTATTGAAACTATGAGTTGTTTGGCAGTCTATTATATATATATATATATATATATATATATTGGTTTCATCTATTTCAAATATATGGTTATTATTATGTTTACTTGATATTTCTCACTATTTTTGTTATTGCTATTCGTATTAAAACTCGATATTATTTTGCAATCATTTTCATGTTTTAAGTTTGTTTATTGCATGTATGATATGTTTATATTGTTTTACTCTTGTGTTGCATTGATTTAGTGTTTCCGGCTATTTTCTTTTTCATAAAATATCTTGAGATTTGAGTGGTTTAGGTTTAGTATTATTTCTTTATAATTATCAATTTACTCATTATTCATTTCTTTAATTTTGTATTTTTTGAGATTTTAAAGTATTCATTAACTTTATATAATTGATATTTCATACAATACAATATATATATAAAATAATAGGATTTAGTTTAGCGATTTTAACCTTCCATTACTCGATTTGAAGAAGACTCAAACTTAGACTTTGACTTGACAAAGATGACTAACAACTCAACTTGACTCGAGTCATCTTGACTTTCCTCTTAGATGACACATGATGACTTAACACCAACTGACACAACACAACAGCTCAACAATTGAAGGCTGTAGGTTCACTATCTCATCCTTGTCTGAATATATATAACAACGTGCATTTGAAACATATAGTATTCATATTCCTTTAATTATCAGGAATGTTGTATTTTACAATTTTTATCAATTTCATCATCTTATTAAAGTTGTAATTAAGATATTTCATTTTTGTTAATTTATGCATATATATTGAATTTACCATTTTACTTTTAAGGGTTGTTATTAAAAAGTTACGAAAAATTATATCTTGAAATATTTATTGATAAAAGTTCAAATTCTTAAACAATAATTAAATTGTTCATATTTTAATATTCTTAAATCACGAAAAATCAGAAGTGATTCTTGCGACTTTTATTTAAACTTTTTCAAAGATTTTAGATCATTCACTTGGTGATTATTATATTTAAGTTGTATACTTCAGGGTTGTTACAAAAAGGATGATACAAGACATAACCTGAAAATTACCAAAATAAAACACACCAACTGCAAGTACATACGGGTTCATCAATGATCACTAATGTTACATTGAAAATGCTTTATCATAACTATAGATTCATATTTGAATAAGTTCTTGTCTAAAGGAAAAACCACGACGGAATGATCCAAAATGGTGGTGGCTCTATCTTGTTAGATTCAACTTGATAAAACTGCCTGACACATCTAGTTTTTAAGTTATAAGCATCCATGTCATGACTACCATACAAATAATTTTCATCCACGCGATCCCAATAAACATTCCCAAAACAAATTGAGTTCTCTTTGCATTGAAGACAATTCTAATTCCGAAGAGACACCATGTGATTCCCATCAAGAAAAAGAATGTGATCATCTATGGAACCGATGCTGATATAAGAAACTCATATCCAATGTGTATACTTGAAATCCAAGAGTCCTATAGGGCATACCAAAGGATGTATATCTTCTTCAGTAAGGAGATCACATTCTTCTACTAGGATGCCATCCCTATTCATGCATTTACTGGTAAATCAAACCACCAAGAAAAGTTGACCACCGGCCTCCACTAAGTGCAAGTTAGTAGAGAGTTAACCCCTCATGGGTAACCACTTTTCCAACACTTTTTGGGGTAAACTGGAATTCATATCCATGACTTTTATAGGGAAGCTCTTGTTCATGTGCCAAACATCTACGAAACCTTTAACCACTAATGCAAATATAGTGTCATTCAGACTATGTGAGAGTATAGGTGTTGACAAGTTCCCAATTCAATCCAAGACTTAGTCTTTAGTATGACAAAATGCAAGCTTCAATTTGTCACCATATATCATAGTGATCCTGGAATTGGCATTAGTTGTAGGGTCTAAAGATAACATGACCATCGAGATAAAACTTTCTTGAATGCACTTGAGCAAGATAGGGCAGAAATTTCAAACATTTGAAAAATCCTAGAGGTCTTATAATAGGCAACCAAAGAGCCTTACGTCGTTTTGCATAGTTGAAATATGCAAAGAAAGGTGTAGAGAGGTGGACGAAGGATCAATTGCTTATGGTGAGGGTGAAGAATGTATGGATCACATCGCTCGTCTAACATTAAAAGACAGCATCTAACCGAGCGATCAGTGGAAAAAATGACTGGCAAGAGTTCATGATGTTTGTGGTCTACTAGACTAAACAATGAATATTTCTATTCTTATTCATTGCCACTGGAAAGTGGAAGCATCAAACTAGGATAGAACTTCCAGTCTCTATTACTAATTGTTGCCATTGAAAAAGGACAATGCTTCAAATAATTTTTAATGGATACAAATAATAATTAATGTTTCGACAAAGATTTACATGCAGATAGAAGAAACAATCAATGTAGTGTATGAATATTTGAAGTTTCCAAATTAAGAATTTTACGAACGTAGATAAGTATAAATACAAGTTGGAAAGTTAAATAGAAGAGGTTAAAAAAGAATTAGAAAACTTGTGGACCAAGAAATGCAAGAGCGGCTGGTCCAATTTGCTAAATATATTACATTCAATTAGTTTCTAACTTTCCTGTTATTTTCTTTTCTATCCAAATTGCTTTCCTTTAATGTATTTGTTTTCTTCAATTTTTTAAAGATATTATCTCTATTTAAATACTTGAAATTTCTTTTAAATATGGATGGAAGAATTCCTTCCATATACATCCATCAAATACTTAACATGCTCTTATTTATTAAATTTAAATAATTAAATTACATGATAATAAATTAAAAGATCAAAAAAAATAGAGATTTAAATAAAGCTTGATGTAAATGAATATTGATCTTAAAGCAATTTTTTCTGGGGACGTGCCTTTGTTCACTGAACATTAGCCAAAGTGAAATCGAATGAAGATTTTTCTTTATTGTGTGCAATTAAGAAGACTGCATGCATTCACACATTGTGAAGATTTTTTTTTCTTTTTCATTTTTTCCATTTCTTTATAAATGACTTAGCATTTATTTTCTTTAGGGTTAATATTATTAATGGTAATTAGATACTTAATCTTTAAAATCGATCAATTTAGTACCTAAAAGATTTTTTCGTGCATTGGATGCAGTGTTAACCAATTTGACAAAGATATTGATAGCATTCACAAAACGTTTTATCATATACTAGATTGATTAATTTCAAAGTTCAAGTATTCAATTGTATTTTTTTGTCAAATTTAAGTATTATTTGAGATATTAACATTTTTTCTTTATTTTGCAAACCTAGATATGAAGAAAATATCTCCATCCCATGTGCTACTAGGGATTTACATTAATTTTTTGTGTCAATTTTCACATTTCTTTCACTAACAGTCGATTCACTTTCCACAGTGGAATAAACAAAAGTTACACCTTGAAAAGAAGAATTTCTAAGATCCTATCAATGGGACTGTCCAATCAATCACACAACTATTAAAATGAATATAATAGTTGATATATTATGTATCTCATTGATGCAATCATAATTAGATATGAATTACACCTTTAAATAATTGAGGGGACCATGTTAAAAAACATGATGTAATTATAGAATTTTCTCCTTCAAAAGAGTTGATATAAGAAAGGACTAGAAATTTATAATCTAACATTTACTTCATCTTAAAGTGTTGGTGCGGAATAATGATCATTTCAATGTTATTGGTCATTATTTTCAATATTTTTATTGGTTATTATTTTCAATATTAAGTTAGAAATATAAACAAAAATACCAATATTCACTATTTGGTCATTTCAAAAGGTAACCAAAAGTTATTTGATTTTTTTTATTCTAATATATTGTTTGTGCAATTCCTTGATCTTTTTACACACTCGCTCTCTTACTGATCATGTGCAATAGATGTATTGGTCAACTTAAGAGCACGCATAGAAGGAAGAGCATAAAAATTTGATCTCTCAAATGCATGCATAACCAAAATAATAAATTTAGTAGTAACTATCGTTCTTTATCAGATATATATTGCGATCTTTGATGTTAACAAAAACTATTAAAAGAGCTTCTTATATGTTGTTGACTACATGCTGCTTGTCATCTTTTGTATGATCACTTAAATCACCATCATAAGGGATTTTGTAGTGAACTAGAGGTTTGGATAATATAGTTTATCATCGATTAATTTTGTTGTTATTGTTCGATGGTTACTTGTATGTTAGATGTGTGATATGGCAAACTACATAGTATTATGGTGTTGCATTGTGAATGAAGTATTTGTAAGAGCGTTATGATTATTTGTGTGGCATATTATAGAACTCATATAAAGCAACTATCAAACATATATATAATTTATTTCTTATATAGTTTTTCATTTTGTAAGGCAATACTATTGTATTTTAACATGAGAATTACAACATAATAATATTATGTTTTAACTAGTTTGTGGGTTCATAAACAGGCTGGAATCATGAGCTTAAACCCGGACGCGTTTAAATTCATGTCGTTTCCGTATTTGATCCATTTATTATTCGTGTCAATTTCTACTTACTCAATAATTTTATAATCGTTTTGCATCCAGGTTCACGAGTTATAAATCCTAAATTATCAGCACTAGTTATACTAATGCCTAGATATGGGCATGGATGGGGTCTAACCAAAGATCTAGCCTAAAGCGCTACCAGTAGGTTGTTGGGTCATAATAATATTAGGTTTGATCCTCCTTTTCTCTAGTAATGTTATATAAAGGTAAGGAGTATTTTATAATTCCGTCGTTTTTTTAATGGGGTGAGTCTCATAGGTTATTTAATAGTTCAGATTCATACTCATCTATGATGATATCATTAAAATATTTTCTATATCACTTACTATATTCATTTTAATAATTAGATGATTGACACAAGATCGTAAAAGTTACCATAAAAATAATTGAAAAAATACGATTTTATTTTATGTTATTTGACTTCCTATTTTAGTTCACCTTTTATTGAAGATCTTTGTTTCCGAGTTTCTTGTTTATAGAAATCTTTGCGCATTTCTCAGGATCAGCAGCGTAGCCTTCCCCGTTAATTGACATCGATATAACATTATTTTCTTTGAACTCAGTTTTAGTTAACCATGAGAAAGAATCTTGTTTTTGATGCAACATCACTTGTCCAAGGATATCTTCATGTACATTAAAATGTCTCTTATATGAAAATTCTGAAAATGATAGAAGTGATATAAAATGATACATAGAATAAGGTCGCAAACGGGCGAGCAAACGGTGAGCGAGTCTGTTAGATAAGTATGCTTATTAGTTGGAAAAAAATCATCTTAATGGGATTCTTTTTTGCTAGTCTAAAAGATCTTATACTACACATGGTTTATTCATTTATCTACATTAATTAGAGAGAGTTTACTAAAGTAGTGTTAGTATAAAAAGTTTAATTGAGTATTAATATTCAAAATTCAAGTAAGTAAGTGCAATTTGACAAAATAAATTTGACATTAGCCATTTAATATTCAACACCCAAAATAAAAATCAATATCATTCGTATCACAAATCAAAACTTGAGGATACTAACTCGAACATCTATATGTCTCCAAGATACATATTTATATACCAAATTTTGTAATCATATTCTAACTCTAACATCAATCTACCAAACCACATCAACCAACATCATCATCATTCGATTGTATGTATACACATATTTAAACATTTTCAATATTTTATCATTTATACCAACAAAACTACATCCAAACATGTACACTCCATCAATTAAACACAAGAATCAAGCTTGAACATGCCAAAACCCATTTTTTTACCCTATACGACATTTATAAACTGATTTCTATACCTATTTATTCATTTAGAACTTTAATAACGATCCAAAATCATACCTATTTATAAATCCATTTCTATACCTATTTATTCATCTAAAACTTTTATAACAATCCAATATCACCGGTCATAATATCACGTTCTTTTTTTTTTTTTTTCCTCCCTTCAGTCATAATATCATGTTATTGAAACTAATAACTAAAAACCAACTTTTGGAAAAAGCTACTTCTAATCCCTCACTCCAATAGACGTATAAGATTTCGATCCTTTAACCGACCTCACCCCTTTATAACTAACTTTAAGATTGGTTTTGTGATTCTAATTTTGTGTTACTTGAGGAATATTCTAATTATCTAATTACTAGACCTTGCTTAACCCGCCTTAACCTTGAACATTTTAGTAATCTTATTTTATTTTATTTTGATTTTTAACTTCCATTATTTTTTTTAATTATTTGGATTATTTATTTGACTGTTGACTTTTCAATACCTATAGCCAACAAAACGAGATGGGTGGCTTGGTAGCTTTCGAGGATATTTTTTAAGGAGGAGCAATGATATCTGGATGACCAAAATTAAAAAGCAAGACCCAATAGCATTTATTCAAGTAATGTGTAAACACAAAGTATCAAAAGTCAAGATGTGTTTGGATGGTCTAATTTCATCTGTATCTGTATCTTCTCTATCTTATCTTTTTATAAGTAAAAATGTTTGTTTTTTATTTGTATCTATTTTTGATAAACAGTTTGCTTAAAAACAATAAAAATAAGATGGCACACAGACAAAAAAACCACCAACCAAACAAACCCAAATACCATGAAACGGGCAAAATTAGTAATTAATGACCCCTTCACCCAAATATAGACATTGAGGTTGTATTACATCTCAACATCTAGGAAAATGTTTATATGTATCCTAGAAGGCCTATAAAAGAATAATTGAACATCAATAGAATAATACCCTAAGATAGAATTGAGGTTCATGTAGTGCTATGACCATTCAAAACCTTGTTAATCTCTCCAAATTAGTATTCTCATGTATAACACCCATGGACTCAACTAAAACCCATCAATCGAAAAACCATAATAGATAATATCAACATTAAAGGACATAATGTGAGAAAGCTTCTAATATCTTTAAAAAATAGCCAGCTACCCATTATGTGACAAGCTTACTATCTTAAATATAAGATAGCCAAGTCGCCACACCTATTAGGTTCACTGGGTTCGGAGTTAAACACATGAGACTGGCACTAAGGCTAGCAATTGTCTACTTCTAAGGTCTTGAGAATATTCTGATGGCTACCAAAGTCAATATCATAACCAAAATCAGCCTTAGT
Organism: Combretum micranthum; assembly: GCA_024138025.1. NCBI lineage: Eukaryota > Viridiplantae > Streptophyta > Magnoliopsida > Myrtales > Combretaceae > Combretum > Combretum micranthum. The sequence goes on along the minus strand of JAMXBD010000012.1, from coordinate 147,609 downwards.
CGTAATTGGAAACTCCTTTTTCAAATAGGTCCACATACATTGCCATTGAACCTCGAATGCTTACCAACTCATGGATAGCATCATGGTTATCAATATGCACCATACCATAATACACATGTCCATCGCCAGTAACACTCAATTGGGTAACTTGTTGAGAATATAGATGCAAATCCTAGAGAAAATTCATCATTGATCAAACTAAGGGAAGATCCATCCTAATCTAAGCCATTAATGCTAGTCTCAATATTTAGCCATTAGGTATAAATTAGGCAATTAGTTTTTGTTTATACTGCAATTAGAGAGATTTAGTATCTTGTAAATTCAATAATAGTGCAACATTAACAAAGGAGATGTATCTATAAATTCTAATGTATTGAGGCTTTAAATATATAGAAAATTGAAAATTTTCTCATCATTTCTCATCATGGTATCAGAGCATTTTACTTTATCTTAGTAAAAAGCCAGTAAGATCGGTATTCTCATATTCCCAATTCGAGAAGAGAGAGCATGCAGATCCATCAAGGGGACACCAATTGCACTTAGGCAAGGCGAATCCCACCTTAAGTTTGACCACAACCCTCCTCAACAACAGAAATTATTTGACATGGAACATCCGGGAGAGAGGCATACTGGTAATCCCTCTAATTTCCATAAGAATCATTTAAAATTGAATGGATTAAAATCGAAAAAAATGGAATGAGTAAGGAAATGAATAATCTAATTCTATGTTTAGATATATCATGGAATTGAATGACATAAAATGTTTATGTAAAAAAAAAAAATAACTTTAGTAATAAATATGGATAACAATAATGTAGTTGGATAAAAAAATAATTCAAATAATTAGTATTAATGAGAGGAAAAATGAATTATAACTTCACCCTCAAAAAATGGAATCAAATTATCCTTTGAAGTCAAGACCAGTGATTCCCTGGAGTCATAATTCTAACATTTAAAAATGCTTTCAAACATGAGAATAAGAACAAAATTCGAAATTGTGGTTCCATTTCAATTTGTTCATGCATATCAAATGTGATATAAATCCCTTATTAAACCTGTGATACCTCTCGAATATGAAGATGGTGAAACTCTAATCATTAGGTGTCTTTTGATGTAATGACTTAAAGTTTATTAAAACTCTAAAGTTAAGCATTCTCGATGAAAAACACTCTCGGAAGGTCCCTAGTGACTACTTTTTGCTCAATTAGTTTGATCAATTGATCAAATATAAGTAGTTTAGCATGGAAGTAAAAATAAAAATTCATTTATACCAACAAAACTACATCCAAACATGTACACTCCATCAATTAAACACAAGAATCAAGCTTGAACATGCCAAAACCCATTTTTTTACCCTATACGACATTTATAAACTGATTTCTATACCTATTTATTCATCTAGAACTTTAATAACGATCCAAAATCATACCTATTTATAAATCCATTTCTATACCTATTTATTCATCTAAAACTTTTATAACAATCCAATATCACCAGTCATAATATCACGTTCTTTTTTTTTTTTTTTTCCCTCCCTTCAGTCATAATATCATGTTATTGAAACTAATAACTAAACTAAGTTTGAAGGCTTACCTTATAAAAACTTCTTGGGAAACCTTCTAACCTTCTAAAAATCCCACTTAGTAGCCTTCAAAGGTTCTTAAAACATCTTCAATCATCAATACACCAAACTTATCACCAGAACTTTATATCAAACTATAGATAAAATAATTCGCTATCATATATCTCATTTCTAAACTAAGAAAAAACCAACTCATAATTATGTTTAGCACGTAATATTCCTTCCTCCAATATTGTGATTCTTCTTCAACTCATACAAAGTCCTTGTAATCAAACACTAATCATTAAAGCTTAAAACTACTAGGCTTAGCTCAACTTACCCAAAGTATTCGTGAAAACTTGATTTCGAACTTCTTGATTTGCTAGAAACTTTTTTCCAATTAATTTTTAAGTAATCCTTTTTGTGTTGGATTCCTTCTCCGTTCTATCGTCGTCGATGGGTTCTATGGACGTGAGAGTGTGTGTTAATTTTATTTCTTTTTCATGAAATAACCAACTTTTGGAAAAAGCTACTTTTAATCCCTCACTCCAATAGACGTATAAGATTTCGATCCTTTAACCGACCTCACCCCTTTATAACTAACTTTAAGATTGGTTTTGCGATTATAATTTTGTGTTACTTGAGGAATATTCTAATTATCTAATTACTAGACCTTGCTTAACCCGCCTTAACCTTGAACATTTTCGTAATCTTATTTTATTTTATTTTGATTTTTAACTTCCATTATTTTTTTTTAATTATTTGGATTTTTTATTTGACTGTTGACTTTTCAATACCTATAGCCAACAAAACGAGACGGGTGGCTTGGTAACTTTCGAGGATATTTTGTAAGGAGGAGCAATGATATCTGGATGACCAAAATAAAAAAGCAAGACCCAATAACATTTATTCAAGTAATGTGTAAACACAAAGTATAAAAAGTCAAGGTCTGTTTGGATGGTTTGATTTTCATCTGTATCTGTATCTGATCTGTATCTTCTTTGTCTTATCTTTTTATAAGTAAAAATGTTTGTTTTTCATTTATATCTATTTTTCACAAACAATTTGTTTAAAAATAACAAAAATAAGATGGCACACAGACAAGAAAACCACCAACCAAACAAACCCAAATACCATGAAATGGGCAAAGTTAGTAATTATTGACCCCTTTGACCAAACATAGACATTGAAGTTGTATTACGTCTCAACATCTAGGAAAATGTTTATATGTATCCTAGAAGGCCTATAAAAGAATAACTGAACATCAATAGAATAATACCCTAAGGTAGAATTGAGGTTCATGTAGTGCTATGACCATTCAAAACCTTGTTAATCTTTCCAAATTAGTATTCTCATGTATAACACCCATGGACTCAACTAAAACCCATTAATCAAAAAACCATAATAGATAATATCAACATTAAAGGACATATTGTGGGAAAGCTTCTAAGATCTCTAATAAATAGCCAGCTACTCATTATGTGACAAGCTTACTATCTTAAATATAAGATAGCCAAGTAGCCACACCTATTAGGTTCACTGGGTTTGGAGTTAAACACATGAGACTGGCACTAAGGCTAGCAATTGTCTACTTCTAAGGTCTTGAGAATATTCTTATGGCCACTAAAGTCAATATCCTAACCAAAATCAGCCTTAGTCGTAATTGGAAACTCCTTTTTCAAATAGCTCCACATACATTGCCATTGAACCCCGGCTGCTTACCAACTCATGGATAGCATCATAGTTATCTATATGCACCATACCATAATACACGTCCATCGCCAGTGACACTCAATTGGGTAACTTGTTGAGAATATAGATGCAAATCTTAGAGAAAATTCATCATTGATCAAATTATGGGAAGATCCATCCTAATCCAAGCCATTAATGCCAATCTCAATATTTAGCTATTAGTGATAAATTAGGCAATTAGTTGTTGTTTATGCTACAATTAGAGAGATTTAGTATCTTGTGAATTTGGTAATAGTGCAATGTTAACAAAGGATATGAATCTGTAAATTCTAATATATTAAGGCTTTAAATATATAGAAAATTGGAATTTTTCTCATCATTTCTCATCATGATATCAGAGAAGTTTGCTTTATCCTAATAAAAAGCCAGCAATATTGGTATTCTCATATTCCCAATTCGAGAAGAGAGAGCATGCAGATCCATCAAGGGGCCACCAATTGCATTTAGGCAAGGCGAATCCCACCTTAAGTTTGACCACGACCCTCTTCAACAGCAAAAATTATTTGACATGGGCTCAAGCTATAGCTCTCTCATTGAGTGGCAAAACTAAGCTTGGCTATGTCACTAGCATAAAGAAAAAACTAAAAGAGCCAGAAGCAAGCATCAAAGAATGGTAAACCAACGATCATCTAGTGACATCGTGACTGCTAAATTCAATGGAGCCTCAAATCAGTGAGCTTTTTGTTTTCTCAAATTCATCCTTTGAAAAGCGGAATTCAATCCAAGAAATGTTCAGGCAACAAAACAATTTTGCTCATATCTTTCAATTATAAAGCAAGAAATTGCTCAAACAAAGTAAAACTACAAAACCATAACCCAATATCTTGGATCCATGAAATCCAAATGGGGAGAATTAGACATTTATCTCCCATAAACCATAGATCTTAAAAATATTCAAGAAAGGTTAGAACAGGAAAATATTTACTAGTTTTTAGCCAGTCTTGATCCTATTTTTGAGGTAGTTTGTACCCAAGTTTTACCATCCCCCAAACTACTTCCCTTGTCAAATATTGTGCCTATGGTACAACAGGAGAATACCTGAAGAATAGCTATGAGCTTAGAGCTCTATGCGACTGGAGATGTAATACCCCTCAAATATAGATGGTGGAACTCTAAACACAGAGGTGTCTTTTCTGTATAATGGCTTGGAGTTTGTCAGAACTCCAAAGTTAAGCATGCTTTGAGCAGAGCAATACTAAGATGGGTAACCCCCCTAGAAAGCACTAGCACTAAAAGGATAAAATCGTCCGGCATGTGGCCAAAGTGGACAATATCTCGGTGGGTAGAATTTCGAGTCATTACACAGTGCCTCTGGTGTCCTGGTTGTATCTGAGAGTGTGCTAGGAGGGCTAGTGTACTTGGCATCGCGATCCCTGCTCATGGTGGCTTGAGGGCCTAGGGGTGCCCCCTCCACTATGGTAGAGCCTGGAGTGGGAGATCGTGACAAATGGTATCAGAGTAATGGTTCTAGATCTGTGTAACGAAACTGATGAGGATGTCAGTTCTATAAGTGGGGAAGTATGTAATACCCCTCAAATATAGATGGTGAAACTTTAAACACAAAGTTAAGCGTGCTCTAAGTAGAGCAATCGCAAGATGGGTAACCCCCCCAGAAAGCGCTGGCACCATAAGGATAAAATCGTGCAATATGTGGCTAAATAGGACAATACCCCGATGGGTAAAATTCCGAGTCACCACACAATGCCTCTGGTGTCCTGGTTGTGCCTGAGGGTGCACTAGAAGGATTAGTATACCTGGCATTACGATCCCTGCCCAGGATGGCTTGAGGGCTTAGGGGCACCCCCTCCGCTACGGTAGAGCCTAAGGTAGCAGGTCGTGATAGGAGAGAAGGCTGAAATTTAAGCTTTGGCCATCGACAGAGGTAGAGGAGAAACTAGGGGAAAACCTAGTAATTGGGACATAGGGAGAGTTTGTGGAAATAACAATACCAACTCCATAAAGAGCGACAACTGCAATAAAACAACTCACACTCGGGACTAATGCTAGTTCCTACATCCACACCTCCGCTCAACAAAGGACAAAGGAGAAAGAGCGACACTTCTAAGGTTAACCAACTCAAAGAAGGAGGAGAATGCAACTTTAGACTTGGCTGGGCAGCTCGAGCATCTCATCTAACAATTTAATTGTTTTTGAACAAAAATCAGGGTCAGGTCAATAAACAATCAGGTAACTCCTCTACAAGTGTTGCTTCTCACGTTGTTGTAAATAAATTTAATGATAACAAAATTTGGATTGTGGATTCTAGGGCTACTAATCACATGACTTGCAATTTAGACAATTCACAAATCCTAACACAAAATAAAAATTTCCATCTAGTAACTATTGCTAATGGTTCTAAAGTTTCGTTCATAGCAATAGCACTACCAATTTCTTCTCTAAAGATATTTCAAATGTCTTATACCTGCCCAATTTTACTTCAAAGTTGTTATCTGATAGCAAGATTACCAGTGAATTGAACTGCAATGTTATTTTCTCACCTAAGAATGTGGTGTTTCAGGACATAATAACAAGGAAGAAGATTGGTGAAGGCAAAATAGAGAATGGTTTATATCTGCTTGATGTTTCAACTAAAGCTTTGGTTGCAACCAATAATTTTGTTGATTTTAATAAATTGTGGCATTGGAGAATTGACTACCCTTCTAATAAAATTTTAAATAAACTTGTTTCTTTATCCAATTTAAACTCTAGAAATTGTGATGTATGTCAGTTTTCTAAACAAACCAGATTGTCTTTTTGTTTTTGTAAAGCTGAGAAACCCTTTGATTTGATTCACTCTAATGTTTGGGGCCTAGCTTTTGTTGATTCATATAATAAATTTAAGTACTTTGTTATCTTTATTGATGATTAATCTTGTGGTACTTCTTTATACTCTTTATATGTACTTAAAAATAAATTTGATGTTTTTTCTCACTTTCAAGACTTGATAAATTTATTTGAAAATTAGTATAGTGCCAAGGTCAAAATTTTTAGATTCGATAATGGCACATAATATATAAATAAAAACTTTTTGGATTTCTTAGAACAAAAAGAGGATTTTGCACCAAACTACTTGTATAAATACTCCCGAACAAAATGGAGTATCGAAAAGAAAACATCGACATCTTTTTGAAGTACCTAGGTCTCTTCTTTTTCAAAACAATGTTCCAAAAGTCTTTTCGTCAAATGTAGTTCTCACTGCAACTTATTTATTCAACAGACTTCCTAGTCCTACCTTGAACCATAAAGGTCCCATAGTAATCCTTAATAATACGAAATTAAATTTAGATCATCTTCGTGTTTTTGGTTGTACTTGTTTTATACACATCAAGAAGCAAGACAAGTTAGATAGAAAGGCGATAAAGGCTATTTTCTTAGGATATTCATCACAAAAAAAGGGATATAAGTGTTATGATTCGACTAATCATAAACTTTACATCTCTATGGATGTAACTTTTTTTGAAAATGAGCCTTTTTATCAAGAATCTAGAGATAGGGATTGTGACCTTAACCAACAAGACCAAGGTGAAATTGTTCTTCCAAAACTAACCCTTTTCAAAGGTATCAATAATGTGGAAACTAAGGAAAGATCAAAAAGCGTAGAGGTAATTGATTAAAATTTAGGAGGAGGAAATGAGGATCAAGTGAACAATTTTCCAAGAAGGTCAACTCAGTAAACTCACCCACTTACCAGGTTAAGAGATTTTGTAACCTATTAAGTAACTTACCCCATTTAGGACTATGTGTCATATGATAATATTTCATCCCAATATAAGGCTTTTTGAAGTTCAATTTTTGAATAAAGTGAACTAACTACCTTTCAAGAAGCCAAAGGTAATCTCGTTTGGTGTAAGGCAATGAATGAAGAACTCAAAGCACTTGAGAAAAATAATGCATGGACCATTGTTCCTTTATCTGATGGTAAAAAACTCGTAAGTTGTAAATGAGTGTACAAGATCAAGTACAACAGTGATAGAACTATAGAAATATACAAGGCTAGACACTTGTAGCAAAGGGATTCACCCAAACCTATGGTATAAACTATCACACCATCACAAGTCACCCTAGTAGTAATGATGCATCATATAACTAACTGAAGCCTTCGGAAAAGTACATGAGCTTTATATAGCTAGCATACCGCGTAGTATGGACAGATAAAACAAGATCGAAGATTGTTTAAAAAGAAAGACATTGAATATACATAAGTCATATATAAGAATACTTTTACAAAATTCTAAGATCATCACAAGATAATTTACAACTGTCTCCAAGAACTTCATTCATACACTTATAACAAAAGGTCTTCAAAAGATTACAATACAAAAATTATACTAATACAAACATTAATCTCCAGCTCTATTACAACATAAAATTTTCTTTCGAATCCATAATTAAATAGCTTTATTTCCTATACTAACTCCAACTCTTGATCTAAGTCTTGGTCTTCCTTTTTATAATCTTGTAAACATTAGTCTAAAGGAGCATATGCATAACAAGCTTAGTGAATAATAGAATCTTAACATATCATAACAATTCACGCATGTTTGATTAACATCCATATGTAATATAACAATCAAGTATATGCAACAAACATAGTTTGGAATTTGGATAATCGGAATTCAAACTTATGGAGATTTACACCCTCTCTTGAGGATTGAAGGATCAACACTAGTATTTCATGTCTAGAAGACCTAAAGAACGAAGGAATAAGTAATCATTTTCAAACTTGTTTACTACTTATAAATAATGCGTATACATATATATATAAATATATATATATCTTATATTCTCAACTTTACTTAGGTCTCAAAATTTCCTTTAAGTATTAACATTTCACACTAACCCTCATCAGGCGACGTCCTTCAAGTCTACTTAGTTCCTGTAGAGTTAGTAACTCAATGGTAACCTCTACTAGATTAACTGGATATAAGCAAGCATTACCACAGAGTAGAAATAATAATACGTGACATGAATACCACATAAATGTAATGATATGATGTAGTGCAATGCATGTCTATTTCATTTAAAAGTCAAATAAGGATTAATTCAATTCAATTTGTGCTCAATCAGTTACAGACAATTAATAGTATACTTTAACCAATCGATATCAAACAATTGGTTATCACTTTGAGTATTAAAAGTTGTCACTTAGTCGTGTAACACACAACACACATTGCTCCCCAAACCCCACACATAAATTCAATTTGAGCTTAACTTAAAGTTATATACAACTACATTACAATTACAAATAAGTGAAAAGAATCAATTATTCATTGGTGCATTTTTTCTAATTGTCGTAATAATTGAACAGAAAGTCTGAGTCTTGAGTTAAAGTCCCTATAAAACAATAAACATACGTTAGTAAGTACACTACCATTTAAAAGTTCCTATTTAAGCTTAATATCCTAAGTTTAGATATTACTAACTTAGCATGTCACTGATATATGTCTATATGTTCTAACTTAATTAAAATTCTATAAAGGATCTTATACTATGATTTATATATATATACTTTATATCATTATTTAATCAATTAAATAAATATATTTTTAAAAGATACAGTGGAAGGATCATGGCTATGATCCAAGTTGTGATCTTGATAACAGGTATCATTACGCATGTGATCAAGGGTGCTTTATTTTACAAAAAGAAACCAAGGAGATCACACCCTTTGCTACGACCATAATCTAGGCAGTGATCACTATCATAGGTATCATTATGCCCATGATAAAAGGTGTGATAAAACTTAGTGACCAAGAAGATCACCCCCTGTATCACACCCGTTATTACATAGCCTTAAGTTGTGTTTTCAACTTTGAAATTTTACACTTTCATACTTTGTTTTGTGACTTTGTTTCCATAAAAAATACTACCGTAATTACATACAAAATCTATTTACTTCTTTTACAACCTCAAAATGACTTTACATGTACAAACTTACACTGCAACATGTATACACCATATCAACTTTGCTTGACCAATCAAAGTCCTCTATACTTTTGTTTCAAGTCTTAAACCATTTCACCACTCAAACTCTACCTATCCAACACCAACATGCTTAAGATTCCATAAGCAAGATTTATTAACATAACACCAACCACACTTATTTATTTTACAAAATGAAAAAGTAAAAGGTAGAAATAACTTACCTAAATGGTTCTTGACTTGTAAATGGAACTTGAAATGGATTTTTGAGGATTTGTGGAGGTGAAAAAGATGGAGAAAATGGTATGTGTGTGTGTGTGTGTCAAAAATGGCGCCTACACTAGAAGAAGAAAGATATATATTTTGATAATTTAATTTGATAATTATCTCTTATTATTGATAAAGTAAAGTATTTAACTTTTGAGGCACATCGAGAGTTGTTATGTGTGTGCATGTGTAGGCTTGCTATAGTGGGGAGAAGGCCATGGGCTTACATCAAAGATTTGGGTTTGGGCAATTAATGCATGAACTAGGTTATAAAATTGGAATTGAATGCATTAAGGATTAGCAAACAACAGTGGAGCACTCATACTCTGAAAACACGCTGGGAACTTGGGGGTCTTGAGTAGCAGCGACTGCTCAGGGGGTTGATATAGGTAGCTTGAATACCTATGTCTCCTATCTCTACAAGTAATAACTTTATCTGGGAGTCACAACCATTACGCATCTCTACTCATCATAGTTCATAATATAGTGTAGTTCAACCGGCCCCATAAACATGAACCACACTACATTACTTCTCTCCGATCTAGGTAGACATTATCTCGCTATCGTTCCCTCCATCAGCTACCTGCCGAGCCACTTATGATGGCCTAAGCGCCTAACTACTGTGTTAGTATCGCCTAACAAGATTGCCAACTCTCAGACCAGGTCTCAAAAACAGCCAGGCACAAGCAATAAGCAATTATTAAAGCCATCTTTTTTAAGTATTAGTTTATTTAGAATGCCTACCCTAGCACGCAACATGCAAGTCACTGCGTACCTGATACAAAAACTCTATTTTCACAGATAAATGATAAACCAGAAGTTAAAGCAAGAGATGGACTCCTGGCGAATATTTGCTCAAAGATTGCTTCATGTAAGTATTTAAATCGATTATTGATTTATATTAAATTCATATAGAATACTCCATTTTCTACTGAATATTCATTTAAAACAACATATTCACCTTATTATTGATAGGCTATTCTGAGCCAATTACAAATTATTATGGTCTTATATGAGTTCACTAGTTGATTAATAGTTAAGTGTAAATTGTTGGCTTTTGAGGAATTTATAAATCAATATTAGTTAATAAATCTATATTAGCCTACTTAATCCGAATTAATCAATCAAGTTTATTTTATATCTAACTTAGTCTACTAAACCCATTTTATAGTAATTAAGTCCTTAAAATGGAAATTTTTAATAACATATCCTATGTTAAATTTAATAAACTTTTATTTGTAAAATAACTCATTCAAAATATAATTATTCTATTTATATCACTTATAGTATACTTTTACATCTAAATATGTTATGGAATTTAAACTAGTTTCCTATTATGTTTATATTATGTTAAAATGCCATATTTATTCTTATTTTATTAAATAAATTCCTAAAATAAAATAATTATTTATTTATTTTAAAATTCATATATTAATATGAAAATATATTATTTACATTTACTTTATATTTATTTGATTAGAATCAATTTTCCTTAAATTCCAATATTTTCATTTCCTATAAAGAACTAGTGTGCACATTAACTTTAATAAATTGGTTTACTATCTTAAACATGCGAAATGACAACGACTGCTTCTTTAGTCCTTACGTTAATAAGTCTAATGGACGAGATTGTTTCAGATGATTTATCTTTATTTTTTGTGCACATTTAGTAATGGTGATTTGTATATAATCAAAGGTTTCTATAATATGAGCACATGGTTGTGCAATCCAAGTGGGAGATTTGTTAGAATTTGGATTGTACACTATGTGCATACATATTTATAAATACATATGGACATGTAGACGTACATGTATTGTGGCTAATAATTATATACATATTATTTTTAAAGTTTAAGGACCTAATAAAGTGATATAATTTATGTAATGGTCCATATAATCTAAAATATAAAGTGTGGTGTTAATATATGTGTAGAATTCCTGAAATATAAATTATCAATTAATTATGGGCACATTGGTAATTTCACACATAAAGATTTATTATAAATAGGGTGTGGTCCCTAATTGATGTATCAATTCTTTCTTTCTAAATTCCTATCTGTCAAAAGAAAAACCTAAGGAGATACAATCAATTAGAAGATCATCTTCCTAATTCTTCAATTAATCATGAATTCTGGTACGTTTCCGCATCTTTTCTTGTTATCAAATAATTTCTAGACAGGATTCGGTTCTTGGGTTAATTAATTAATTAATATTAATTCTATCAAACTTCATTTACACCGCATCCATGATCCATCATCGCATTAAAATTAGACACAAAGCACTTTTTTGGAGGGCATGGGCGGGGTAGATCAAAAAATTTCTTACTCTTGCAACATAAATCTACCCATGGCAAGTGAATACGTTTGGGTCTGTTTGGCTAGCTTTTTCTAATAAATACAGATACTTTTTTTTTAATTTTTTTCTAACAAATTATTTATCAAGAAATAAATACAGATAAAAAAAGTAGACAGTTCTTATAAAAAAGATCAAATAGATTAAATATTGATAAAATATAGATGCAAATCGGATATATTTACACATATCGTTTTGATACAGATATAAATACAGATGAAAAATAGACCATCCAAACAAACTACACAGTAAAGCTGATTAACCAAGAAAACCATACATATTAACCAACTAAATCCTATTACATGTAAAAGATAACGATCAGAAGCAGTAAATCAACAACCAAGTATTTACTTTCCAATAAAAGCATCATGAAGCAATGAAACTCACAAGTATATAAACACCATGGTTTCCAAACAATATGAGAAATGGGGGGGATAATAGAATAATGACAACACTACGATTTTCACCTAGATAAGTTTGTGATATGAAACATGAAACAGCCTATAAATGGGGCAAAAGATGAGGGCAGAGGACAAGCACAGAGGCATGTGCAACATCTTACCTTTTCCGAGTCCTCAATTCTCAATTCTGGTACAGAGTAAATGTTTGGGACCGCGCCACAAATGCCAATTTTTTCTAAGAAGATTATATCACTTGTTGTTCCCATCACCAAAAGGTTCTTCCCCTTGTAGATAACCATTCAAACGAAAAAAATTGTTAGTCCCAAGAATACAAAGTGGATGCTACCCATGTAATTCCGTAGAATGTTAAAAGAGCACATCAACCAATTCATTTTGTTCCAATTTGCTCTCTCAAAGTAAGCTACAATTAACTCCTTCCAATTCATGGTCATTATGATTGTGGAGGTACTACTGTGTCGTTATCCAGGAAGACAAAAGTTCATTACAGCCACCACATGATAAATATTTAATATCATTTAGCAACAAAAGGGCTCTGGAGCAAGACAGACATTAGTAGCTGAAAAAAAAAAAAAAAAGAAGCTAGAAAATGGACATGCACAAAAAACCAAGCAGTAGCACAAACTAGGAAAATTCAAATTGCACCTGGGGAGGTCAAGAGGACCAGATCAATCATAAAGTCATTTTCAACACCCAGATCTGAACAATTCTTTCCATAGAAGAGAATTAATTCCAAACCACATAAGCATTTAAGTAAAAACAAAATGCTTGCAGCCACTATGGCTGTAAATTTAAGTAGGTGGCCACATTCCATCAATGGAAATTTTCCAAGCATGAAAGAGCAGCACTTGTTAATCTCTAATGATAACTGTAGCCAACAAACTGAGGATGGCAGACTAACTACCTCTGGAGGAACTCGTTCGAGGAGGACCTTTAATGTCATTAAAAGGATATTTGAAGAGTGAGGTCCAATGGCATCATGCTCGAATAACCTGTAAAACAAAATATTAAAAGCTTAATTATATGAAACGGGCAAACCATAGCAATTAGTGACACATATGTACACAGAGGTTGAGGTGTAGTACCTCTCAATGCCATCAAGGATAATGATGCTCTGAGGAGATTTGTATGCATCCTCAAAAACCTAATGGAAGAGCGAATGAACATTAAAAGAAAAATATCTAAAAGCAGAACTGAAGTATTATAATGACAGCTAAGGTATAATCATGTGAAACCATGGCTATCCATGCAAGCTTGGTGCTTTCAGGCAGGCCAATCATGGACTCCGCTGAAACCTACCATTTGAAAAATCAATGTAGACAAAATTAGTAATAAAAGATATATTGCAAAAATGCTTCTTAAGATCTAAGAAGGAAATGGACCATCACCCAATGAATAATAAACTTACTATTTCACATATGGGAAATCACTATCAAACCAACAGTTGCTGCCATTGTTGTTTTCCCACTGTTTGGAAAGACACGTCAACTGCTATACCATTGAAATGAACAATGGGCATAAAATGTAGAGTCCTCCATACCTGCCAGTTGGCCCCTCCAAAAGACAAGTAAGAAGTAGACCTCCTTCGCTTTCTTTCACTTGCTTGACTAATAGCATAGCTCTCTGATAGATGAGTTCATGCTGATCACCCCAATCCACAAAGCTATTTAACCTGGATACAAATTTGAAGGCATAAAATACGCGACCATATGTGCAAAGCACCGCCTCCTAGTAGAAGAATTGCATCTTCTTCCTATTAAGATAACACCATCAAAACAATCACCGGTCTCATTCAATATGACAACCAAATCACCACCACCACAAGGATGATAATATTGAAGAGAAGATACAACACTTTAGGAATAGGGATAAGGAAAAATATATATAAATATTTGATAACATATAAATACAAATCCTGTTCAGTAAAAAATAATACCATAAATAGGCAAATTGACCTCGTTTCTAGAAGAAAGATGGGATTAGTCTGATGAGGTTTATCTAGACCTCGTCTCTTGAAGAAACGAGGTCTCTTTAAGAGACCAGGTCAATTTACCTATTTCTGAGATTATTTTTGGTTTAACAAGATTAGTGTAATCTTTTTTGAAAATATCATTATTTTTTTGCTTAATCCCCAAGAATAAAAGTGCTATCTATTGTGAATTTTCCCTGTTTTCACAGGGAAACAAAATATCACACTAATTTACCAGGATGGATTCAATAATCCCCAATGCATATGATACAATATAAAGCATCATAAGATCCTTCTTTTATGCACTTTAAGATAATATTCAATCCTTTCCCGCCCCTGCATGGCCACAATTTGTCATTCTATCATTTTGTTTACACGCAAGATGTATATAAATATAATTAAAAACTGAAAACATTAAAAACTACAATAGATGTAGGGGGAACTACAAAGTAGAATCAAAAGACAAAAGAATGGTTTTATGTTGCATCAAAAGACTCGAAACAATCTTTACCTGCTTGTCACTGGTGGATAAACACGGGAAGCAAAAGCTCCTTGATGTGTAAATATGTTGCTACTTGAAGCTTCACTATGGTTAACAATCTGCAAAGCATAAGTACAATAAGTCGACTCAACCCGTTAGCCAAAACATGATTTAAATGAATTCTGTTTTTATCAAAATAGCATTGCATGGCAACTGAAAAGAGGAAGGTAAGGGAAAACCATTGTTATTCCACTTCTGATACTAAAGAGAAAATATGAGTATTGGTTTAAATCATTCCTCTTTCAGTACCATTAACGTAAATGTATCATTAGCATACCTGCTCACTTTTAGTACATCCGTCGTCAAATTCAACTGGTGGAATGAACCTACTATAAGAAAGAACATCATAAATGATAGATTATTTCACAAACATAAGTACAGACATGCCTGAAATGGGATTCACTAACCGATGAACAGAGATGGAGTCACCACCAGAAACTCGGGCATGCCTTTGTTGGATTTCATTAAGGCCAATATGACCACGTTGGATGGCGCCATGAGGTGTTTACTGTGATTAAGGATAAACAAAAGCAAATAGCAAGAACATCAAAAGCTACAAGCTTAGCTGGACATACACAATTAAGGACAAAGCTTCTCAATGTCCATCCACCAGGGCTTACATGAATCTGTAGCATTTTGCAGTTTGCCTTTCCCTTATTCCTTTGGTCATGAAGGAGATGTCACACTAATTGCCCGTTCATTCAGCACCTTACAACATTACAACCTAAGACCTATCACGGTGTTTGGTGTTTAGTTTACTGTGAGAGTCATAAGTAGTGATTCATTACTCAACTTACATTTTTCATATATTTTGGGAAAAAATCAATTTATTTGGGAAAAAATCAATTTATTGCATTGAATTGTTATCACAAGATTGAGTAATGAATCACTACTTATGACTCTCATAGTAAACTAAACACCAAACGCCATTATAGGTCTTAGGTTGTAATGTTGTAAGGTGCTGAATGAACGAGCAATTAGTGTGACATCTCCTTCATGACCAAAGGAATAAAGGAAAGGAAAACTGCAAAATGCTACAAATTCATGTAAGCCCTGGTGGATGGACATTGAGAAGCTTTGTCCTTAATTGTGTATGTCCAGCTGGGCTTGTAGCTTTTGATGTTCTTGCTGTTTGCTTTTGTTTATCTTTAATCACAGTAAACACCTCATGACGCCATCCAACGTGGTCATATTGGCCTTAATGAAATCCAACAAAGGGATGCCCGAGTTTCTGGTGGTGATACCATCTCTGTTCATCGGTTAGTGAATCCCATTTCAGGCATGTCTGTACTTATGTTTGTGAAATAATCTGTCATTTATGATGTTCTTTCTTATAATAGGTTCATTCCACCAGCTGAATTTGACGACGGATGTACTAAAAGTGAGCAGGTATGCTAATGATACATTTACGTTAATGGTACTGAAAGAGGAATGGTTTAAACCAATACTCATATTTTCTCTTTAGTATCAGAAGGAAGTGGAATAACAACGGTTTTCCCTTACCTTCCTCTTTTCAGTTGCCATGCAATGCTATTTTGATAAAAACAAAATTCATTTAAATCATGTTTTGGCTAACGGGTTGAGTCGACTTATTGTACTTATGCTTTGCAGATTGTTAACCATAGTGAAGCTTCAAGTAGCAACATATTTACACATCAAGAAGCTTTTGCTTCCCGTGTTTATCCACCAGTGACAAGCAGGTAAAGATTGTTTCGAGTCTTTTGATGCAACATAAAACCATTCTTTTGTCTTTTGATTCTACTTTGTAGTTCCCCCTACATCTATTGTAGTTTTTAATGTTTTCAGTTTTTAATTATATTTATATACATCTTGCGTGTAAACAAAATGATAGAATGACAAATTGTGGCCATGCAGGGGCGGAAAAGGATTGAATATTATCTTAAAGTGCATAAAAGAAGGATCTTATGATGCTTTATATTGTATCATATGCATTGGGGATTATTGAATCCATCCTGGTAAATTAGTGTGATATTTTGTTTCCCTGTGAAAACAGGGAAAATTCACAATAGATAGCACTTTTATTCTTGGGGATTAAGCAAAAAAATAATGATATTTTCAAAAAAGATTACACTAATCTTGTTAAACCAAAAATAATCTCAAAAATTGGTAAATTGACCTGGTCTCTTAAAGAGACCTCGTTTCTTCAAGAGACAAGGTCTAGATCAACCTCATTAGACTAATCCCATCTATCTTCTAGAAACGCGGTCAATTTGCCTATTTATGGTATTATTTTTTACCGAACAGGATTTGTATATATATTTTTTCAAATATTTATATATATTTTTCCTTATCCCTATTCCTAGAGTGCTGTATCTTCTCTTCAATATTATTATCCTTGTGGTGGTGGTGATTTGGTTGTCATATTGAATGAGACCGGTGATTGTTTTGATGGTGTTATCTTAATAGGAAGAAGATGCAATTCTTCTACTAGGAGGCGGTGCTTTGCACATATGGTCGCGTATTTTATGCCTTCAAATTTGTATCCAGGTTAAATAGCTTTGTGGATTGGGGTGATCAGCATGAACTCATCTATCAGAGAGCTATGCTATTAGTCAAGCAAGTGAAAGAAAGCGAAGGAGGTCTACTTCTTACTTGTCTTTTGGAGGGGCCAACTGGCAGGTATGGAGGACTCTACATTTTATGCCCATTGTTCATTTCAATGGTATAGCAGTTGACGTGTCTTTCCAAACAGTGGGAAAACAACAATGGCAGCAACTGTTGGTCTTGATAGTGATTTCCCATATGTGAAAATAGTAAGTTTATTATTCATTGGGTGATGGTCCATTTCCTTCTTAGATCTTAAGAAGCATTTTTGCAATATATCTTTTATTACTAATTTTGTCTACATTGATTTTTCAAATGGTAGGTTTCAGCGGAGTCCATGATTGGCCTGCCTGAAAGCACCAAGCTTGCATGGATAGCCATGGTTTCACATGATTATACCTTAGCTGTCATTATAATACTTCAGTTCTGCTTTTAGATATTTTTCTTTTAATGTTCATTCGCTCTTCCATTAGGTTTTTGAGGATGCATACAAATCTCCTCAGAGCATCATTATCCTTGATGGCATTGAGAGGTACTACACCTCAACCTCTGTGTACACATATGTGTCACTAATTGCTATGGTTTGCCCGTTTCATATAATTAAGCTTTTAATATTTTGTTTTACAGGTTATTCGAGCATGATGCCATTGGACCTCACTCTTCAAATATCCTTTTAATGACATTAAAGGTCCTCCTCGAACGAGTTCCTCCAGAGGTAGTTAGTCTGCCATCCTCAGTTTGTTGGCTACAGTTATCATTAGAGATTAACAAGTGCTGCTCTTTCATGCTTGGAAAATTTCCATTGATGGAATGTGGCCACCTACTTAAATTTACAGCCATAGTGGCTGCAAGCATTTTGTTTTTACTTAAATGCTTATGTGGTTTGGAATTAATTCTCTTCTGTGGAAAGAATTGTTCAGATCTGGGTGTTGAAAATGACTTTATGATTGATCTGGTCCTCTTGACCTCCCCAGGTGCAATTTGAATTTTCCTAGTTTGTGCTACTGCTTGGTTTTTTGTGCATGTCCATTTTCTAGCTTCTTTTTTTTTTTTTTTCAGCTACTAATGTTGTCTTGCTCCAGAGCCCTTTTGTTGCTAAATGATATTAAATATTTATCATGTGGTGGCTGTAATGAACTTTTGTCTTCCTGGATAACGACACAGTAGTACCTCCACAATCATAATGACCATGAATTGGAAGGAGTTAATTGTAGCTTACTTTGAGAGAGCAAATTGGAACAAAATGAATTGGTTGATGTGCTCTTTTAACATTCTACGGAATTACATGGGTAGCATCCACTTTGTATTCTTGGGACTAACAATTTTTTTCGTTTGAATGGTTATCTACAAGGGGAAGAACCTTTTGGTGATGGGAACAACAAGTGATATAATCTTCTTAGAAAAAATTGGCATTTGTGGCGCGGTCCCAAACATTTACTCTGTACCAGAATTGAGAATTGAGGACTCGGAAAAGGTAAGATGTTGCACATGCCTCTGTGCTTGTCCTCTGCCCTCATCTTTTGCCCCATTTATAGGCTGTTTCATGTTTCATATCACAAACTTATCTAGGTGAAAATCGTAGTGTTGTCATTATTCTATTCTCCCTCCCCCCCCCCCCCCCCCCCCCCCCCCCCCATTTCTCATATTGTTTGGAAACCATGGTGTTTATATACTTGTGAGTTTCATTGCTTCATGATGCTTTTATTGGAAAGTAAATACTTGGTTGTTGATTTACTGCTTCTGATCGTTATCTTTTACATGTAATAGGATTGAGTTGGTTAATATGTATGGTTTTCTTGGTTAATCAGCTTTACTGTGTAGTTTGTTTGGATGGTCTATTTTTCATCTGTATTTATATCTGTATCAAAACGATATGTGTAAATATATCCGATTTGCATCTATATTTTATCAATATTTAATCTATTTGATCTTTTTTATAAGAACTGTCTACTTTTTTTATCTGTATTTATTTCTTGATAAATAATTTGTTAGAAAAAAATTTAAAAAAAGTATCTGTATTTATTAGAAAAAGCTAGCCAAATAGACCCAAACGTATTCACTTGCCATGGGTAGATTTATGTTGCAAGAGTAAGAAATTTTTTGATCTACCCCGCCCATGCCCTCCAAAAAAGTGCTTTGTGTCTAATTTCCACAGTTTCCATTCCAAAATCGGACAGAAAATTTTTGAGTCCCTCTTTCCTCCCATTTCCGTCAACATCATCCCACTTCCGCTGCAAATAAAGCTGCCAAACATAATCAATTCCTTTCATTTCTCTTACATTCTCTCACTTTTTCTCACTTTCGGTAGATTTCATTCGATCCAAACACAGCGCTAAACAAAGGAAAAAGGATATGAGAGGGAGGGAATGAAGCGATTGCCCATGGAAACGAGGAAATGCTTGGTGCCGGGGAAGGAGTTGTGGAGATCAGAAGGACTGTACTAAGCGAAGTTCGTCGGAGCGAGATCCGCAACCGTAGTATTAGTGACGATCAGCGTCTTCACAGGTACAGCGAATGACACATCTGCATATAGAATTATTTATTTATTATTACTATACATATATACATTTTTTTGGTGAATGGAAGGAGGAGAAGAAGCGGATTGTAAATTGTAATGTGTAGTACTTAGGCACGGCTGGGGTGCAAGTATATAGATATGGTGACCGACCTTTTGGAGCACTGCATTCTATTTTGAACATTCTATTCCGTATGTTATTCTTATAAAGCGACTGGAATGGTGAGCAAAATAGCTAGGTGCCAAAACTGGCAAGTAGAGGTGCAAAAAAAACCGATGAATTCAAAAAATCGAACTGAAATCGGAAAATCCATCCAAAAAATATGGTTAATCGGTCCATTGGTTTCGATTTAGGATCACGGTTTTTTTTTTTTTTGTTTTCGGTTTCAGTTACGGTTTCGGTTTCGGTTTGTAACCACAAAAAATTGACAGTTAATGGTTAACCGTTTTCAATATTTATAAATATATTATATATATAATTTACATATACATATAATTATTTTTAAAAAAAATTATATATACATATAATTTACATATGTTAATACTCCTTGGATTTCGATTAAAATACTATTGTCCTATGTTTAATGGGAGTTGATGTGGTAATTGATTTGATTTGATTTTTGTTGATGATAATACATTCAAAGACTTTTTTTTTCTCATTTTCCTTAATTTGATTTACGTTTTTATAGCTATTTTAGTATATATAATATTCTAAAGACAAACTCTATGACAAAAAAATAAAAAAATAAAAAAATAAGGTTTGTTGAAATTATCAATTTGATTTGTTAAAATCATTACGATAAATGGTTAAAAACCGAACAAAATGGTTAACCGTTAAGGCGGTTAATCGTTTATGATGAACCGGTTAAGGATCAGGATATTAAAAAACCGAATATTACGGTTAAATTCAAAAAGTAAGGCTACGGACCAGTTAACCGATCCATGAACACTCCTACTGGCGAGCAAAATAGCAAGGTGCCAAAACCGACAGTCATCTTTTCCACTATTAATACGATTACCACTTATTTTGGTTTGACCATCCATGCATTTTTTTTAACCTTGTAAAACACTTATGATTGATTTTAATGATTACACTATTAATACTAAAAAGGATTCGGAACTTTTTTTTCCTTTTTTTCTCTAGACTATTGTGCTTGTAGATCGGAATTGAAAAGGAACAGCTTTATTTTACCTAAAGTTGATATTGTTGTTTATGGGTGATGGTGTGATGTGTTGTTAAATATAGTAAAAATGTTTAGGTGCGTAAAATGCTTGAGGTGTGCAGAGCACTGTCCTTAAGGATAATTCGTCAAATGTAGACGTATTCTCCAAGATTCAACAAGCCCTCTAACAAAACTAGGCAGCAGGAACAACAGAAGAAAAAAAACCCAGCAAGGAAGAAGAAAAAGGGAAATATTTCGAGAGAGAGAGAGATAAGCTATAAAAAAATTTTAAAAGAAAAATGGTTCTTATTGTTAATAATATCCAGGGAAGATATTTTTAATAACGGATAGATAAGATTATTTTGAAAATGGCCGAGATATTAGTTTAGTGGATGTTGTAACTCGGATATCATGGTAACTAAAATTTGAAGTGGTCAAAATGTTTGTTTTTGGATAAGATCAATATTATCCAACAAATATTATCCGAAATTTATTAAAATAATAAATATATAGAAATAAAAATATTCATATGAACCGGGCTGAGACTCATAACTACACGCCCAGGGGAGGGCAAATCCACGAATTTACACTAGCCTGGTCCATGCTTTGTGTGCGCGAGCCCATATCCTTTCATTAATTATTTACAAGCCCACATATACAAGGAAGATAATAAACAAGAACAAACAACAAGGTCTAAGGAATGTGAAATTTATTCTTTTTGAAATACTACTAATAATATACAACATGATGCTAAGTCATGGACCATGGTAATCGTCGAAGTTGAGCCTATGTTCTTTGTGGACTCGGTATTCAGGGTGAATAGGGTTTTGGATACCTAGAATAATGTGAGTTGTAGTTCAGAAAAGTTACGAGTGCATAAACTGGTCCCCAATATAATGGATTGTGGCTGGTACAAATTGAAACATTCACAATGAAATTGTTTATAGGATGTAGTAGTAATACAGATGAGGACTCTCCTGCACCTCATTTTTCCTCATATCCCTAGTGATAAAGCTAACAGTCCGTTCATTTAACATAAATAGCTATTCATTTCTTCCTCATTTGATGTAATGAATTATTATTATATAAAATGATGAATAACAATTCATGTCTCTAATCCATGAATTACCATTCAATGATCTATTTTTCAACTTTATCATAAATACCCCTATTTTGAAAATAACATCTGCGCAATTATCCTATCTCTGTAATAAATATAAAGGGTATTATAAATATTTTACCTTTTGCTCTAATAATTACTTGTTTTACTTTTTACACCAAGTGAACATTGTAATAGCCATTACAACTCTATTACATTCCATTTGAATTGGAATTCCATTCCCCTCTTATTACATTCAGTGAAGTGAAAGGGCCGAAGAGTTTATTGGGTTGTGATTGTGCCCAATTATATTAGGTTGTACTAGATTATCTCATTATCACAAAAAAAAAAAAAAAAAAAGCCTTGATCCTAAGTAATTTATTTCATGTAAATATTAGTTTTGGTATCTAAACTTTATTAATTTTTTTATAAATAACTATTTGAAAATTAGAAGTGTTAATTTACCACATAGAAAATTTTCAAAGCCAATTACAATATCTAAATATGGAGTTAATTGTAAAAATAGATAAAATATAAGTAGTTAATTGTAGATAAAATTTAGGTATTGAATTAACACTTTTAAATTTCATATAGTAAAATATGTACAATTCAATTATTATATATGTCAGCTACACTATTTATTTTAAAGAAGGAAATCTACTCCACTTTTATTAAAAAAAAAAAACTATAGATCATAAGAAATTAGAAGTGCTACTTTAAACTTTATTAATTTTTAATAAATAAATATTTGAAAATTAGAAGTGCTAATTTACCACATAGAAAATTTTCAAATATTTAACTGAAATATATGATAGCATTTATGTAAAATTTAACTAGAATTGTTTATAGGATGTAGTAGCCATATGGATAGGTTGATGAACCGGGGAAGTGGACAGAACAGTTAATGACAACTGATATGGATGGACCATTGAAGACGAGACACATCCTATGTGATGACTAGGTGGCTTTTTATTCGAATTTTTATTTTTCTTCCCTTAGTCCCTTTTAATATTTTTATTACTTTTTTTGCCCAATAATATTTTTATTACTTTAATTTATATATTTTTTATTATATTATATATTGATCTTAATTATTTAAATCACTCAGATGCTACTATTGCAGCACATGCCATTCGTGGCATGAAAGATAACGTCATATACTAAAGTCTCGTTCATACATATTGAAAAATATTGAGGTTAAAAAAAAAGAGAAAGAAAATGAAAAGTAGAACGACTTCATTTACTTCACTAAATAAATAAGATCGTAATAGAATTTCTATTATAGATGAATGGAATAGAGATGTAATATGATTTTTTATTAATTTTTTATTTAAATGATGATATTAAAAAAAAAGACAGTTCAGCATTGAATTGATATTCAAGGGTTTTGAATAAAGAATGTTTATTCAATATTTTGTGAAATATGGATTTTTTATGGAATCGCTATTCAATGATTAAACGCCATAATAGTTATTTGTAATGAATAAGACCATAATAGAATTATAATTACAGCAAAGTAAACGAGTATAAACAAAGACATGTTACTAGAAGATGGGTACACAGTGACCACGGTGATCGATGGTCACAAATTCAAAATCAACCCATGGACGGTCACAAATTCAAAATCAACCCACACTCCGTGCTGCCCAAATTTTGATCCTCCGTTTTGATCATACTCAGCTAGTGTCTTCTACACCCTATCCTTCCCCAATTGTCATACCCAAGATCGGTAATTCTCCCTCGCTAGTTTGCTTTGTCCTTTCAAAAGGATAAAGGGTCCACTCCAGTGCATGAAAGCAGTATCGTTTAATTAAACAATTATTCCAGGAAAAAAAAAATAAAAATAGAAAGACAGTGAGAAGTAAAGATCTATTATTACAACGAGGAGGGTTTGATTCATGCTAATATAAAAACTAATATTAATAATACTAGGTTGTATATAATGAAATATCCTAAATATTTATGTTACAAGTGTAATATCAATAACAAAGATAGTAATATTAACGGAAAATAACAAATCATATTGAAATAATATACATATATGTATAGTAATCAATAATGATAATAATAATGTTCAATAAATATGATAAGGAATTATTAACAATTAAAAATTTGATAAAATTACAAGAATAACTAATTAAAAGGAGGATAATAATTAATATGTATCACATGTTATAAAATAGGGGGGGCCGAAATAGAAAATTTAGATTATATCTGACTAAATCAATACAAAACATAAGAGCATAGAGATAATTTCCATCTCAAACATATAATTTATACATTTAAGGCATCACATCCTCGTATAAAAGCTTTAATTTCCTTTTTCCTCTCATTATTTACATTATAATTCTTCTTAAAGAAGTCATCCTCTCGAACTCTCTCTAATCTTCATTAGGAAGAAAACTCAATTTCACTCTTTCATAGGATATAGAAACTTATACAAAAAGATTGAAGAGAAAAATGTAAGAATAACATCCTATTCTCTCTAATCTTTAGATCAACAAGACTAATATAAAAATTTAACTTACGATAATCAAGGATCAAAAGGAAAAATGAGGAGTGCTTGAGAAGCTTCTTCAACAAGCAAACCTTGATTAGTAGTATTAGTAGTAGTTTGTGATTATGTTTTTCTTTATTATAAGTAAGTAATCATATCTTTAAATTCTTGATTTTGATTACGTGATCAATGATTTAATGTTGAAATCATAGATTATATTATTAGATATATAGATTTAGGAATGGATGATGATGATGATTTGATTCATGATTCATGATTTGATTTGTAAATTATAGATCTAAGAATAAACTAGGTATAGAGAGTCATTTTGGTAATTAGGCTTAGAGCCCAAGTTAATGATAGGAACCAGTCTTTTGGGCTAGTGGCAAGGTCTAGAAGATGGGTTTAATAAGGGATGTTGCTGGGAGATTCAACTTAGTAGGCTCGGAATAAGGATATACTGGTTAATTCCGCTTTCAGCCTTATTTGGTTTTCTACCTTTGCTCCTCTCAATTGATCAAAGAGATCATCAATTCTAGGTAAAGGTTATTTATTATTGATAGTCACTCTGTTTAATTTCTTGTATTTACAGAGTCTCATTGAACCATCTTTCTTCTTAACAAACAATACCAGTGCTCCCCATGGTGAAACACGAAGTCTAATAAATCGTTTATCCAACAATTCTTGCAATTGCACCTTTAATTCTTTCAATTCCATAGGTGCCATGTGATATGGAGCTTTCGATATTGGTTCAGTCCCATGTATCAAATCAATAGAAAACTCCACTTCTTTGTGTGAGGGTAATACAGGTAATTCATCTGGAAATACATCCGGGTATTCACATATTGTCCTGATAGTATGAATATCTAATTCCTTAGATTCACCCTCGATTGCTCCAAAAATACATCCATCTAACTCCATATCTTCTTCATTTTTAACTTCAATTGATGTTATCGTACTTCCAACTTCTTTGAGTATTTTACTCCTATACTCCTTTCTTGCTCTTTGATCATTGACAAAAGATATCATTTTGAGACAACAATCAACTTTCGCTTTTATAGTGGTTAACTAAGTCATACCCAGAATAATATCATATTTCTGCATATCTACAAAAATCAGATCATCAGATGATTCCTGATCTGCAATCTTTAGTGGACATCCTCTTATCATATCTCATGTTATCACCAGGTCTCCTGTTGGTGTAGTAACTCCCAATTATTTATTCATGATTTCAATTGGTAATCCTACACATCTTGTTAATCCAGCATTTATGAAACAATGCGTTGCTCCCATGTCAAACAAAGCATACGCAATCTGATCTCTCACTTGAATTGATCTTATTTATTATTTATTAATTACATGTTATTTTTAAGTCATAAGGGCTTTTACTGTGCATCTAATCATGTTTGTGTGCCATACTATAACATTAAATAAGAAAATATGTAATTACATACCTGCAACGAGACCATAATCATCAGGGTTGACTTCTTCACATATATTTCCTTCATCTTCTTCCTCCATCTCCATATCCCCAATTGGATTCTAGTACATAGCAAAGACTTTAGCCATTGTATTAGCTTTGCTGGTATTGGCATTTCCATTTTTCGGGCCTGCGACCCCAACCATTCCTTTAGACTGTGAAGAATCAGCTACAATATTCACTCTTTGTGGGCATTTGTTTGATATATGACTAACTTTGTTACATACAAAATAGGTTGCGATCTTTCTTTTTGGATAGTTATTTGCCATGTGTCTACTTTCTCCACAGTAGTAACACTTATGTTGCAATTGTGGGTACTCCCTTGGATAATGAGAGCCCTCACATTTCCAACATGTAACATTGCTCTTCCCAACTACTCCTCCTTTGTTCATATTGAAGGGTTCAAAGAACTTAATCTTCTTAGGCACAATATTTGCTATAGAACCATCATATGTTCTTTTCCCAAGAGTTTGTCCCCTCTTCTTATATCGTTCAATTTCATATTTCCTTGCTCGTTTAATGATTCGGGATTTTCCTATCATAGCCGCAAAATCAGCAACTTCGAACTCAGCAAGTCTCCTCTAGAAATGAGGTTCTAACCTAGCCATGAAAGTCTATCTCTTTAGCTCATCACTGTCCCGATAAACATCTAGGGTAAACTGCAATAACCAATTGAACTCATGTTCATACTCATCAATTGTCTTACTTCCTTGTGTTAGACTCATTAGGTTAGTGCTATACTTTGTGTCGCGACCCTATGTGGGGCCTAATAGGATTGCCCTAAATCGTCATATCACGTGTGCACCCGCAACATGAGGATCGCCTTGCAAGTCAAAGTTTACAAGACTCTAATTAATTATCCTCTCATTGTATTATACATATACAAGTTTATTATGAAACTAATTTATTGGATATCGAAACTTCCACAGATCACAAGACCGTAGAGAATCAGATATCCTACCAAATGACAAGATAAGGTAAACCTAGGTTTAACACAAAATATCAACTAGGTTTAGGTTAAGAAAAAGACTACATTTTCATGTTTACTCTCTCAACTAGGTTTAACATATCAATTCTCAATCTTCTATCAATCTTGTACAACTTGATCTTTGTCACGCTCCGCACTCAAATCCTATCCCATCCATGTATTCAACCTACCTGCAAAAGCAAACTGTTGGGGAGTCAACTACAACTAGCTAAGTGAAGTATACCCTCACTCCATACCGTTCAAGCAAAAGCAAACACATTATTAAACAAGCATATGCAATGCAGACAAGCAAATGATCAAATATATATGACCAACCGGTAGCCATATATATATTCGGATTTACGCCCTCCGAATCCAGGGTTGGGGTACATCCACACATCAGCACCCGGACAGCTACTACTTCGGGAATCAAATTTATTCAAGGAGTTTTTCATATATAGAAAATAATATACATATAACAACATCCCATTGAAGCAAGATATCCTTAACAATGACCCGGCGCAATCCTAGGAGGTGGGCCGTCTCCCCAGGACGACTTAGTTCCCATTCCCCTAGAACAAGGCCCATGGTACACACTAGGCATATACCACTTCGGTCCTCCATGTTCACCGTCCTCACGGGACAGTGTGGCCCATTCGAGTCAAAGTGTAGTGGTGATGGCCTTCTACATGCAATCGTACAATGCATGATCAATATTATGATTATCACGCCAATAGTCATTAAGTCCATTTATTTGGCGATCAAACAATTATCAGACACTCGCAAAGATCAAAATGATTAAACAATACTCAATACTTAACGTTCAGAATAATGTATAGTATTTTCAACACAAATAACAAACACGAGCAACCACAAGTGTAAATTTCCCAACCCCATACTTGAATCATTTAATTTATATTAACAAAATATCATACTCTAAACCTACAAGCACAAGCAGATATGAAGGTCATCGAAATATACTCACCTGTTTATCCTTGCTTAATGGTAGTAGAAGTTTACAAGAAAACTTGAAGACGGATCTGTCTCCCCTGAGAATTGAGATAACAGATACCCCATTACTATACTCTTATTCATATAAAGAGACCTATTGTGTCTTTGTATCTTAAACTTGAGTTTTAGCACTTCTTAATCTAACCTTAACACATAATTAGTCATTTTGAGGCTTGTAAAGGCTACGCTTCGTAAGTTAAACTATAAAGTTCGTATAATCTTAGTTTTTTTAAGAGAAGTATTTTAAATATTTCCAAATATCGAGTTAAATCACGAAATCTTAAATTGAGCATATTATATTCGTTTTAACTTAGATTTTAGCATATGAGTAGTCATTGGAAAACTTATCGAATGTAGTTTTTAATTGTTAGGTTAAACTAATCATTTTGTATATTTTTCCTTATGTTACATTAAGGGTCCGAAAGGTATCACAATTGTATCTATCTTTCTTGTTTTGTATTCTTAAGTATTATTTCAAGTCCGATTCCTTGTTTTATGTTTATTTCATCAAGTATTAGTGATTAAACTTAATTTAAGTTCATTACTCTGCTTTTTAGTTAAAGCATATACATTTATATTTATTTTCATTTTCCTTGTCTTTATCTTATTTCAAGTATTTAACTTTAGTTAATTTGATTATATTAGCTAATATTCATGATTTCCATTAATCTATATTTTATATCCTTATAGTGTTATAAGCGTTGAATTTTACACTGAGAGTTACGGAATTCTTGGTTAAGTTTAATTTTTCAATTACAATCTATATTACCTTGATTTTTCTAATTTGCAATTGAATTACTTAAGTTTTATTTTAGGAATATTATTCTTTTATATGTGTTAAAATCTCCCTATGTCTATATAGGTTTGTTATTGAGTTTATCTACTAGATTAAAAGCTAAATTATCTTTTATCTATATAATACTTAAATCATATCAAGTTTATGTATTAAAATCATATTTCTACGTATGATATGAAACTCATATTTGTATATAGGGTAATATATTAAAGTTTAATTATATACATACAGTCTTTTTTATTGATCAAATGATCAAATATGTTCCATTTATCAAATTCAAGTAAAATTTTCTTATAGGGCTAAAACTTTTATAACAAGGTTCTACAGTTTTCTAAGCTTTTATTTTCCTCCTTAATTCCATTTCTACTCATAAGTACATGTTGTGTGTGATTTAAATTATTTAAACTTGTCATAGAACATCTCTATTCTTTTTAAATGTCGAAACTACACTATAGGTTTACTTTACTTGATTCTAATTGTTTCTTTAGTTAATTTTACTTCATAAAACATAACGAGTGTTTATATAAGTTAAGAATATTTTTGTTTTAGTGTTTTGGATATTAAAATCTTAGTTTGAGTCTTATTTATGTAAATTATACCTAATATCAAGTTTTAACGGTTACATCTCCATCCTAACGATTTATCTTTAAATTATCATTTGTTAACTAATATACTTTAAAGATCTAATCATTAAATTATAAACCAATGGTTATTGTCTTGGAACTGTATTTATCGAGATATCACTCATTTTGGAAAATTGCCATTCATTTCCCAAGAGGTCACCCATCCTAGGTCATGAGCATGCTTAACTTTTAGTGTTTTAAGAATTTTTTAGTATTATACTACATATATCTCTATAGTCAAGGTTCTATATTTTTCTTACATTGTTTTCAAGTTGAAAACTAAATTCTAAAATCTACAGAATCGGATAGATTTAGGTTTTTCACCTACGCGATTAGAGTTTCCAGATCTAATAGAGTAAACTCAGGTTTTAGTCTATATAGGGTTAAAATATTATAACTTTCATGTTTGTGAAATTAGAATTTCAATTTGGGCTTTAGATTAGAAGATTTTAATTAGTTATTATCCTATCGGGTATATTTCAACTCTAGCGATTTATCTCTAAATTTCTATTTACTAATAAATAGAC
Source organism: Combretum micranthum (assembly GCA_024138025.1). Classification (NCBI taxonomy): domain Eukaryota; kingdom Viridiplantae; phylum Streptophyta; class Magnoliopsida; order Myrtales; family Combretaceae; genus Combretum; species Combretum micranthum. The sequence continues at coordinate 117,583 of JAMXBD010000012.1, read as the reverse complement.
TCTAAATATTAATTATCTAAAATTATAATCAATTTTCTATCATCTAGCGTTTTTATTTATCAATTTATTATCAAATTGATAAGCAAAATGTAATGTTAACTAATCAAAATACACATATTGGCATGACATAATTTTATATTATTATCATTATATATGCATGTAAACATGTAAATTTATAATAAAAACTAATATTAAAACTCCTAATATTATGAAAACTTCTACGCATAGGATCATAATAGCAAAATTTTAGAGTGATCGAAACCTAACCTTGTGTGGTCTTGAATTGAAGAGCGCATTACCAGGATCACAACGCAACTTTCGAAATTGAAATCTGTTGTCGTATGTGAAAGATACGAGCTTTTGAAGATCAGAGAAGTTTTTAGATTCCTTTTTTATTATTTTATTATTTCTTTTTTTTTCTTTTTTCTTTTTTTTCTCTTCTCCTGGTCAGATAAGATTTCCTCTTTTTTTTTTTCCTTTTTCCTTCTCCGATTCGGAGAAGGTGATTTGTATTTTTTTTTTTTAAGTCTTCTGTTGAAGACTTTTCCGAAGAGAGAGAGAATATATGAGAGAGAGAGAGAGAATTGAGAGAATGAGACGAGAGTGAGAGAGAGAATTAGAAAATTTATAGGGAAAAGTGGCGTGGAGAGCAAGCCAAAATGGAAATGGTTGAGAAGTTTCAATTTTTAGGTTCTAATTAACACGTATAATAAATATTCATTCGATAATATTTTTAGATGAAAATTTACGTATCTACTATATTAAATATTCTGAATATTATGGTATATTTAAAATTTTTAATTTAAGACTTTTACTTTTCAGCTTTATTATCTATTATCGTAAATTACAATTTGTTCTTTAAGGGTTTAAATTATTAGTGTTTTGATATTTTATGACCTAATTCATAATTATATTTTCTTTAATTTGACTTTATTCTTAGTCTACTATTATAAATTTATAGTATTTATCTTTTGTTTGTATCTTTTGAATTATTTTTGGGATCTAATTTATCATTTTACTTATCTTTATTGGTTTTTAGTTATATATATATATATATATTAATCATATTATTATTGTTATATCTTATGGAAAAATTTTTCTTTGATATAGGTATAGTTTATGCTTATATTTTTATTTTAATTAAGTCTTTTATTATCCATATTGGTAATTATCAATATTTAAATTCAAGAAAAACGGGGATGGTTTTTCGGACATTTTCTAAAATTTCCTCCAGACATTACTATCTATTTAACAATTATCAAAAATTAAATAGACGTATAATTCAGGGTGTTACACTTTGCTTTTAGATTGTTCGGGAAATATTCCTTCAGAAATTCTCGCCTAAACATTTCCCATGTAATAGGTTATGGCAAACTTCTTTGTTTTTAATTCCACCATATTCTTGCTCTTAGCCTTAGCACATAAGTTCCATACGATACCCTCAAAGCTTCTAGTACCTAGAAAACATCAAAGGATCGCTCGACCTGAGCTTGCAAGTCCTCAGCTTCTTCTGGCTTTCCAGGTAGTCCTTCAAAGTACATGTTGCATTAATGAATTCCGACAACAAGTTCCTTTGAGGACGTAATGGTGGTAGTGGTGCTAATCTTATTCATACCGGGGCAGTCCTTGCACTTCAGCAGCAGATTCATCGAGGTTCATTGGTCCATTTTCTTGAAATTGAACCAATGTGGTATGCCTTTCATTTCCTTTGGGGAGTGCTAGAGGCATTGCCGGCGCCTCAGCTGGTGGTGTTACATTTGTTGCTTACAAGATTAATACATTTTGTTGTTAGAGACTTTGCAAAACATCATTTAATCGGTTCTGGGATGGTATAGGGGTATTAGCTGGTGGATTTTTAGATATCATCGCGTTTCTACTTCTATCTCTCCGTTTTGGCATTTTATTAGCATTAAACATGTCATTTAGATTAAACGCACCTGCAGTTTTTTATGGACTTGATGGACCATATCTTTAGACCTTTGATGGAAATCTATGTGATTGTTTTCATAGATGATATAATAGTATATTCATCTACTGAAAAAGCAACATGATGAACAATTAGGGAGTGTGTTGCAGATCCTAAGAAATAATAAGCTATATGCTAAATTGTCTAAATGTGAATGTTGGCTTAAAAACATATCATTCCTTGGACATATTGTGTCTGGTGAAGGAATATCTGTTAATCCTGCGAAAGTTAAAGCTATTGTAGAATGGAACAGACCCGAAACAGTTACAGAAATAAGAAGTTTCTTGGGATTAGCAGGATATTACGAGAAATTTGTGAAAAATTTCTCAAAAATTACACGACCACTCACACAATTAACTAGGAAGAATGAGAGATTTGAATGGAATGATCAACGTGAACAGAGTTTTCAAGAGTTGAACAAGAGATTGATATTAGTACCAGTATTAGTTTTGCAAAATGATAAGGATTCATATGTTGTCTACAGTGATGCATCCAAAAATGGTCTAAGATGTATATTGATGCAAAATGGGAAAGTAATAGCATATGCTTCTAGACAATGGAAGCCACATGAGATGAATTACCCCACCCACGATTTGGAGTTAGCTGCTATTGTTTTTGCACTCAAGATTTGGCGTCATTATTTGTACGGACAGAAATGTGAAATATATATAGATCACAAGAGTTTGAAGTATATATTTACATAGAAGGAGTTAAACATGAGGCAAAGAAGATGGTTGGAATTGATTAAAGATTATGATCTAACTATCAATTACCACCCTGGTAAAGTAAATGTTGTAGTTGACGCATTAAGCAGGATGAATTATGGAGAAGCGGCTTCCATGCTGACAGAGCAGAAAGAGCTTATTAAGGAATTTGAAAGAATGAATTTGGAATTCTCAATAAAAGGTTTAGAAGTCGAACTTAGGAACTTGGTCTTAGAACCTACACTACTCCAACAGATCAAGGAAGTCCAGAAAGAGGATGTGGAATTCCAAGAAATTAAACATGGAATATCACTAGGGAAATATAAAGACTTTCATATGGATGATGAAGGAGTATTGAGAATGGGTAAGAGATTGTGTGTACCACATGATGAAAGCTTGAGGAAGGAATTAATGCATGAAGCACATTATTCTAGATATTCTAGATATTCTATATATCTAGGAGAAACAAAAACATATCAAGAGTTGAAAAGTGCATATTGGTGGAATGAAATGAAAAAGGATATTGCAGAATTCGTTGCTAAGTGTGATGTGTGTCAACGGGTAAAAGTTGAACACTAAGGGCCTGGTGGATTATTGAGACCATTGCCAATTCCATAATGGAAATGGGATCAAATATCTATGGATTTTGTATGTTCATTGCCTAAGACAAATGCAGCACATGATGATGTCTGGGTCATTGTGGATAGACTCACTAAATCAGCTCATTTCTTGCCAATCAACATGACATACCCATTGGAAAAGTTGGCGCGAATATACTTGAAGGAAATTATGTGACTGCATGGTGTACCTACTGGTATAGTATTAGATTGAGATCCACGATTTGTTTCCAAATTTTGGCAAAGATTGTAGAAAGCTTTAGGAACACAATTGAAGTTCAGTACGGCTCACCATCCTCAAATTGATGGACAGACAGAGAGAACTATCCAAACCTTGGAGGATATGTTGAGATCTTGTATTCTAGAATTCAAAGGAGATTGGAATCAACATTTACCATTGGAAGAATTTACGTACAACAATAATTACCACTCAAGCATTGGAATGCCGCCATATAAAGCACTATATGGTAGAAAAGTGTCGGTCACCATTATTCTAGGATAATTTAGAGAAAGTAATGATTGGACCTGAATTAGTTCAGGAGACAATTGACAAGGTCACTATGATAAAACGGAGAATGAAAGAAGCTCAAGACGGGCAAAAGTGTTAGGCAGATTTAAAAAGGAGGGAATTATAGTTTACTGAAGGAGATCATGTCTACTTGAAAATAAGTCCGATCAAAAGTCTTCATATTGGACAAACAAAAGGAAAATTGAGCCCTAGATATATTGGACCATTCGAGATATTAAAACGAGTAGGAAATCTAGCATATCGTCTTGCATTGCCACCCAACTTATCTGGTATATATAATGTTTTCCATGTATCAATACTAAGAAAGTATGTACCGGATCTAGATGAAGTGGTTGAATTGGAACCAATTGATTTGAAAGAGAACTTAACATATGAAAAGCATCATGTTCAGATACTAGACAGAAAAGTCTAAATGCTCAGAAATAAAGAGATTCGTTATATCAAAGTGTTATGGGATTTTCAAACTGAAGAAATGACCTGGGAATTGAAGGATAAGATCAGGAAAAGCTATCCTCATTTGTTTGAAAATTTAGGTACGCATGCAAGCTTTGGGGACAAAGCTTATTTTAGGGAGGGAGAATGTAAACCCCAAGATTTTTCATACAAATAAAAATAGAAAATAAAATGTTAATATATGACTCAATCAAGGCTTTAGAATAAAACCACAAGTAGTAATGAGTCTATATATAATTTCAAACCCTAAAACAAAGTACAATAAATAATAACAAATAGTAAAAATAGATTCTCATAATCAATATCGAAAGCTCAAAGAATAAAAATAATTTAAATAAGATTTTAAGTGTAATAGCAAGTGAATAATCAATAAAGCTTATAGTTAGAAAACGATAATTTATCGATGAATCGTTAAGATTATAAATACACGAAAACAAATATAGATCCATAAACTCATAATATAGACTCCAAATAAATATTTGGATCACATTATTATTCTAGTTATAAAATTCTAAAGCTATTAGAGCATAAAACGAAAATTGATCTATTAAGTTTAAAAAACCCTAATCAGGTGAGATAAAACCTTAAAAATAATTAACTGCGTAACTTTAAACCCAAAGTTGAGCTCAATAACAATCTAGAAAATTTGTAGAACTCTACATAAATTTTTGGAGACAAAACTCTTGAATAATTGTCATATTGGTACTTGTTTAACTTATTAAACTATCCTAAAACTAATATAATTAACTAACTAAATCTTATTATATAACAATTTATTCAATTTTCGGTGTAAAATTGTACTCGATTTGTGGCTAGGAATTCCTTAAAACATGCACAACCGAAATTTTGAGACAAATGGATCAAATAAGGTAACAAAAGTCAATAAAAAACATGGTTAAACCAATAAGAATGTCCCAAATCCACAAACTAATTAATGCATTTGAACTCCAGCAATTTAAGAGGGTATTCGATGGGAAACAACTTCATCATCTGTCCAAGTTGCAGCTACTATTCTTCTTCCCTCTATATAAGACAATTTAATTAGCATCAAACAAAACCATTTAAGAACACCAAAACAGCAACTTAAACCACACAATAACAACAAGACTGTCGAGCCTGGATTTTTCAATCACCTAGTTTATTTCTTCTAACCCGATTCATATTAAACCCGAACCCATCTAACATGAATCCCCGACTAAGGGTTAAAAGAAATTTCAATTTTTGAAAATTGTTTTGGAGTCGCCACCCAATATAAATTGGGAAAAAATAAAAGCTAGGATCAATGGATCGGTTGATCCTAACTTAGCTACTGGTCTGTGAAAAAAAAATTGATTTAAAAATCAAATTTTTAAAACCAGATATCATGGATTCGGGGGCTAATCTATTAAAACCAAATTGGTTACTACTTTTGGAATTTTAAATTTATAATCCATCCTTTATATGCTCAAAAATTTAAATGATATATTATAAAACAATATTCACAAGTCACATTATTCATTTTTTTTATATATTTTTATATTTTTTTTCTAAAGTCTCACAATATTTACAAGAATAAAAAAAATAATAAACAAAAAATATTTTTTCCATTTTTTATTGTCGCCCTGTAGGTGCCTACGTACTCGCTAATCGAGATCAGACAAAACGTAGTTCTTTTGAAAAGAACTTTACTTTGTTGATCTATTTTAATTTTTAAACTATTTTCACTTTAAGTTCATTAATTTTTTTATTTTTTATGAAAACCATTTTTGATGATCCTATGATCTAATCACTTAATTTTTATTTTATAAAAATGTAATTTTTCTAAGTCTTTCTTTTTTTTTTTTTTTAAATCATTTTATGAGAGTTCATGGCTAATTTAATGCTACATGAGAATAATTTTAATAAGAACTTTCATAGCTAATTGAATGTTATATGAAAATATTCTTGATAAAAAAATCCTTTCATTATTTATGTAAACTAAAGTATTTTTTCATTTTCTTGAAAATATTTTTGCCATTTTTTTTCAAAAAAATCCCTTTTTCTTTAAAGGAAAACTCATTTTTTTATTTTATCATTTTTACTTTTTTTATTTTTCCCATATTTAATTACTATCATATATACATAAATAAAACACATCCAAAATTCATTATTTTGTAAATACAACACACTAAAACTATATTACATGCATCATATGTACATTTTTTTAATTAATCTACTTACATATACATATTCATAAAATATTCAAAAATATCAAAAACTAATAAATCATGAAAATTTACACTAAAAGTATTTATTATGATTTTTTTTTGGATTTTTTTGAATTTTTCTAAATTTTTTTATTTTTCATACATTTTTCTATTTTTTTACTATTTTTCCGTAATTTAAATATATTAAATATATAATAAAATATACAGACTCACTTGAACCGTTGGATTAAAGCGGATTTGATCTGGAGCGCTGATCTGGATGTGGACTGTTGACCGTTGACCGTTGACTGCACGGGTAGACTGAGACCAACAATCAATTTGCTTTCTTCCCCCAAGAACCTATTTGATTCCAGCTTTTTTGAGTGATTTTTGTTGCGATATTTGTATGGAATTTTTCTCTCTATGTTATCTTTTTTTTTTTTTTTGCGATTCTCCACTTCTTTTTTTTTTCTCTCTGTTTTTGTGTTTTTCTTCTATATCCTTATTCTTGTTATGTGCCGGGTATTTATAGATGCTCAACCCGTTCACCTACCACTCATTTACCACTCACCTACCCACTCATTGACATGTGCGCTTACCTCAACTGTCAGCTTGCGGACACGTGTGCTTACCTCATCCAGCCAATGAGAGCATGTGGAAAAAAATAATAATAATTTGCCTTTTCATGGAATCAAACCCAGGTCCTATGGCTGGTTGAGTCCTTGTGTCAATGGTTCTAACCATTAGGCCATTGGCCTGTGCCTGGGTTAGGTTCGACATAAAAAATATTTAAGGCTCTTAAAAATTGCATTTAATTAAACAAAATAATTTTGAAAAATTGTTTAATTAATTTTAAAAACAATTTATAAGAAAAATATATATTATAGCAAGCTCGAATAATTTTTTTTAATATTTTTTTAAAAAGAATAATAATAATTTTTTTTAAATTTACTTTTTTTTACTACTCTCATTTTTCTCTCATTTTTTTTTATTTTTCTTACTACTTCTATATCTTATCTTATTTTTGCTGTTTTTTTTTATTTTTTGTGCTATTTTTGCTTTTTTTTATTTTTTCTATTTTTTACTTTTTTTTTTTTGTGAGCTCAACATAATACTAATTTTTATCGTAAATTTGAGCCTTAAATTGAGCAAAAATTGAGTGTCTACAAAGACCAACAACCCAAACATACAAACATACACTCTATAGACAAGTTACAACATTAGAGCACCAAACAAAGAGTAGAAAGGATCAAAGGTAAGTAAGTAAATTCGTTTCTAAGTTAGTTATATGTTAAACAAAAGCTTAAACCATGTTATTGTTGACCCTAGGTCCGAATTTAGCTTTAGAAGAGAGTTTAGCACCCTCAAATCTACTCAAATAAGGTAATATCTAGTCCTAAAACTCTATTAATGTGTTTTGTTATATGTTGAAGCTAGAAACTAGGTTGAATGATGATTTAAAGAAGTAATATGTACTGATATATCATGTATAATACATGTAAAATGTAGAAAAACACTTAGAAGAAGTTTTGATACAAGTATACTATATATATATAATAAGAAAATTTAGTTTCGAATCATGAGAAAATTAAAGAAGAGGATGAACAGTATCAACACTACCCTTATGCTGACAATGTATACGCTCAACGCCAGTGGCGTATACGATTAGGCCGACAGTGTTGAGACGGGTTACACTGGAACATAAGCTACGTAAAATTTATTTTTGCGTAAAATGAACGAACGTCAGCAAATTCAAATTTGACATCGGCAGCGTAGAAGCCAGCGTATGTTATAAAGCTGGTGGCTTACAGCCAGCGTACACTGACGTAAAATAACATGTAAAACATAAAAACACTGACATATGGATATCAACGTCGACGGCGTTGAAGCCTGTGTACATGCATAATTTTCTTGCATTAAGTTTGTTTTACTCAAACAGATAATAATAATAATATTTGAAGAATATTAAGCCCTAAAAACTATGGGAAAATATTAGTATTATTAGCAACTATAATTATTAAATATTTATTTATTATAGATAAATATATAAGAATGGAAATCTAAATAAGCTAAAATTATGAATAATGTGAAATCTAAAATTGACAAAATGATTATATAAAGTAGATTAAGAGAAACACTATGAAACTAAATAATAAGAAATAAATACTAGTTACCATAATATGTTAACTAAAACAACGATATAAAAATAGGGATAATAATAAAGAAAAAAATATTAATATACTGAATACGAATTCTACGACTACCAAATAAAAATATATCAAGAAAAGCAAAATGAAAATAAAATATTAAATAATGATGGTTATCATAAGACCATTAAAGGACAAAAATAGTAATAGAAATAAAACCAAATACCAATATAAAACACTTAGACACTCATATGAATTTAGTTATATAATTTATGCCTTGTTGATGAATAATTTTTATTCATCTAGGTGACTTTGATACTATAGAAGACTTTCCAGCTAATTATTATGACTAGCCACTATGAGAAGGTGAGTAACTCAGATCTATTATAATGTTTATGCTTGTAATTAGTAGTATATGTAATGCAAAGATAATAATATAGTTGTTGTGAAAAGCCTAATGAGAATGAATTCTGATTTGAGCTGATTGTTTGTGATGTCAAAACGAGTTAATGAAAGTGATAATACTATTGAATGTTGATGTGAAATAGTATGATGGTTATTGTGTGTAATGTATGATCATCATGGATCCGAATAAGAATTATTGACTTATAACATCGCCGTGCATTGCATGTACTGCATTATGGCATATACAAAATGAGTAATAGCCTGCCACGTATTAATATTTCAGTTCTTTGTTAATATTTGGTTTTTCTAACAAGTTAGTTCTTCCAAGGTTTACTTTGTTCCGTTAGTTCTATGGGAACTAAGTGGCAACAAAGAACGTGTCCATAATATTGATTTGAAATGATTAATACTTAGGAAGTTTCTAAGGATTGATACAGGAAATGGGCAGTTAAAACATCATTAAGCTAAAAGTGATAACCCTAAGACGGGAAATCGTTGATTTTCCTGTAAACTTAGTCTCTCTCTGGGCAAGTGGGTCATAAAGTTCCTATTTAGATTCTAGATCATCCAAGCTTGTATTTGAGCATATATTTGATTATTTGCATTACATATGACCTGTTAATGAACTTGTTTGATGTGTAATATATCTGGTTATTCACTGAGCTCGTGGTTTCGCTCACACTCCTAAAGACATTTCAAGTTTACCCTATGACCATGGTTAGTTATATCTAGGAGTATAGCCCCGGTAAGAGCTTAGGAGCTTGATGCTTATGGGTCAAATTAGGATAAGTTACTTTCTATTATTTCTAGTATAGACTAGATAGGATACAGATTATCAGTTATGTATTTGAAGTTTCCTGGAAAGATTATATGGTATGTAATATCTTTATGATACATGTTACTTGTGATGGCAGTTATTTACTAATTTATGTCTTACATATATTTATCATTTCTTATCAAAGCAACTAAAAGATCCTGTTGTTTGAAAAATATGTTACTCTCCAAAGGTAATCTAATAATAGTATTCAAGTGTAGCTTAATTGCTACTGCTAGGGTACCCTCAGGGCCTGATAGTTTTAAGTTGGTGCGGAAAAGTAGACTCCAAAAATATATTCTTAAGTTAATTTAAGCTTTGTTTGATTAAAATAGAGCTTATATAGACTAAAATAAGCCTTTAGCCTTTTTACATTAAAAATGAGCTAAATTAAATGAATAATGGATTTATCTTATATTATAAAAACCCTTAAGCCCATTTCTAAGCCCAACCCACTAATATAAAAAAGAAGGCCTCAATAGTAATCATAGGATCGTTTGGATATGATCTAATAGTGATCAACCACGCTCAATCTCATTCGTCCATTCAGATGTCATCCAATGACTAACATTAGCATCTAAAATCTATAAATAAGAGACTTCTCTTCTTATGGACGGCCATTTTACATATTGCTAAGATTGAGAGTAACGCTTAAAGTCTGCTAAAATATCTCCATAAAATATCAAAGTAACTACTTTGCAAAAGAACGAGTAAAAAACGATCGAATCCATCTGATTTGATATTCTGTTACACTTATGCACTTGAGAAACCAGATTTGCTTGTTCTCCTTTTACGTCTCTCCTTACAACATCTTACATGTGTCATTAGTCCTAGACTCCTCTCAGGTAGACTAGCACGTCTATTGCATTGATCAATCAACTGCAGTAACTCCACCATACACTAGGTAAAATAACATTGAATGAACATGTTAATGGTTAGTTAGGATCATTGATTGAATGATGTAATCAAAGATTATATTTATATATTTATGGATTTATGATTAGGTGATGAATGCTTATGAATATTTATGTTAAACAAAGGCTGAAAAGTCATTAAAATCATTGAAATGTAAAATCTAAATAAAATATCGAACGATTTTATTTTTTAATGAAATTTTAGGGATGATATTTTAATGTGTCTATATTTAAACTAGAAATTTTCATAATTTTTGAAATACATTCACTATATTTAAATATTAAATTACAAAATATAAAAAATAGAGCAAAATAAAGTTTTGGACAGCATAGTGGTGGTAAAGTATAGGGCTGAACCAATGATTTTTTCTTCTCTTTTTGGGGTAAGAGTATAATAGTTTAAAAGCTTAAGAAGTCTATTTTAATATGGTGTAAAGAACTAGCCAAGAACCGATTAGGAACATCCTCAATTTTGTGAAAACTAGTCAGTCATCAATGTTGTTTCTCTATTCCAACCAGATTTTAAGTTTTTGATTTTTAAGCAATATCAAACCAATTCAATTAAGTCGAATTAACTAAGAAACATGTAAATTAAAGAGCTGGAAGTTTACATAAAAATTTGGTCTCAAGATTTGGTCTACAAGTTAGTGAATTGATCCAATTAAGCTAGAGTGTGTATTAGTTTTCAATAGGAAAGTGAAACATTGGAAACAAGAGGAAATTAATTCTAATAAAAAAAATATGGAATAAATGTAAATAAGACATTTTTGTATTACAATATGAATTTTATGTTAAATAATTAATTATTTCGATTTTAGAAAAATGTTTAATAAAATAGATATAAATAATCACTTGTTAGTTGATAACAATCCATTAGGAAGCTAGTTTATGTTCCTCATAACACTTAAGAGTAAAGTTGAAATATTAATGATATATATGAACTAATTATATCTTAAATAAGTTATTTGGTGTGCGTTTTTGTCTTGACCGAGTTTTAATAAATTAATGTCCTATGATATCTTCCTATAATTTGATCAACGCTAGGCAAGTGCACCTATCAATCGTAGTACATGAATGGATTACAAGGTTGTACTCCTTGGGTTTGTCAACAAGTACTATTACTCACCCTCCTGATTATTATCTAGCAAATTAAATTTAATCGAGATTTTGAAATTAAATAACTAATTGCTTCTGAACTAAAGCTATGTTATAATATGAATTAACAAATAAGTTTAACTTAACAATTAACAATTCAGACTCACTTCACCAATTAGTTAACATGTACTACAATTTCATTAGTTATTGATTCATTCCTAATTGTGAGATTCCAATTATTAGTTCAATATCTCTCTCAAGTCTATTGAACCCTAATCTTAGCCGTAGCTACTGGAATCTCTTCCTAGTTAATAGCCGACTAAAATTGCATATAAACATGATCCTAAGATAATTATTTAATTATATGCTAAAGATTCCACAACCCTATCTCTAGGCATCATGGACAATCTTTCTCTATAGTTTAGATCTATTCCATGGGTAGATTTCTCAATCGCATCCCGTGAAAATATGATCTAATCCTAAGTCATGCACTACCTAGAATTAGAATATATTAATACAATATAGAGACAAGAAAATCCTACAGTATTAGGCATTCAATTCATTGGAATGCATGTTAACATATGGCTACACAAACCCTAATAATTAGTCATACATCATGTAGACAAACGACCTATATTGGAAAAAGATAAGAAGAAAGAATAAGAAAACAACCCTTAAGGATTGGAAAACACTTCAAGATCCTATACAATAGACTTCTTATACGAGTACAATGATAATGAATAAGATGTTTTACAAGTAGTTATCGGAGAAAAATCTGAATGGTGTGTGTGAATGATAAAAAAATTGATCTATTACAATGACTCGATGATGTCATACAATGGTTTGGAGGACTATATATATGTTTCATCGATTTAATACACTAAATAAGTGAAGAGATGCGTTAGACTTTATACCTCTTCAAAAAGACACTTAAATTTCGAAACGGTGTGAAAATATGCAAATTATAACTGCCATAACGGCCGTAACATGGGTCGTTATACCCTCGGAATTGGCTTTTCTAAGGTAGATTACGACCGTAGTAGAGGCCGTTATCTCCTTAGATTGATTTATTACATGTGGCTATGCCCGTAATTACTTCTATCTAGGGTTGTTGTTATCATTTCCCCTATATGTCACGGCCATAGTGAAGGCCATAATCTCTACTGTGGTCTCACATCTTCTTCAATTTACGGTCGTAATAGATCTGATGGTAAAACCCGAGGAGGTCATATCCTATAGTACGACTGTAGTATAAGCCATAACCTTCTCTGTGTGTGATTTTTCCCTCTTCTCTTGTAGATAACACCCTTATTGGCTCTTTTAATGACATGCGAGAAGATCATCGGCTTAGATACGACCGTAATCTTGCTTGGATGATATTTTTAACTTCAAATCTTTGTAAAATTTGATCAAATGTTGATGTTTGCCCTATTTATACATGAAATGAATATATTTACTATTTAAGTACCAATTATCCTCAATTTAAACAAGAATTAGAGTATAATTGATAATAAATTCACCCAAATGAGTATAGCAATTTGTCCCTATCATTTTTCTACTTGATAAAAATTTATTTGATTAGTTATAAGATATATTATTAGGAATATCACTTTAAGGAATTAATTACTATAAATAAGCCTAGATGGTTAAGATAAGTAGTTAATAAACTTTAATACATAGAATGATTTAAAAACCAAAATTTCTAGAACTTGATATTGATCTATGAAATAGTATTTTAAGAAAAGAATCAAGTTATATCTCAAAAATGTGTATAAGTAACCTAGAGATTGAATAATAATTAATGTAATGCGAGTAAATGATGGAATTAGTAACTTTAAGCTTATTTGAAATAACTTCTTTATAGAGATTCTTGGATTTTGGATTACTTATCATATGTTTTGTGGTGGGATTCATATTTGTATATAGGTACGCGATGGCTTGGTTGTTGCTTGTTAGAATAGACATTCTAAAATGAATTAATACTTAACAATGGCCTAAATAATGATTACTTAAGTGTACTTGTGTCGTTTTTAAAATCTGATCTAGAGAGTGACAACCTTACGAGGAGATGCCAGCATAGTAGTTAAGCACTTAGGCCACTATGTATGGCTTGGCGGATAATTGATAGAGCAAATGGTAGTGAGGTTACGTCTATCTAGATTGGATAGAAGTAATATAGTGTCACTTACGTTAATGGGACTGATTGAGCCATTATATTATGAAATGTGATAGGTAGAGATAAGTAACATCTATGACCCTAGACGAAACTACTTATTCAATATAGAGTTAGTAGATGTAGATATCTGGACTGTCTATAGCAACCTCCTAAGCAGTTGATGTTACTCATGACCTTAGGTTCCCCGTCATGTTACCGTAATGTAAGTGTTCAACTGTCATTTTGCTATACCTCAACTACAGATCTAAATTTTTTGTTGTTATATTGCATTAAACTAAGTTGATATGATCATATCGTGTGTGTTTGTATTGCTGTTATACTAGGCTTTAGCTCATTCATTTCTTTTTTAGGTAATAATGGTGATGCTGATATGGATGCTTTGACTACTTGGGTTATGGGTTAAAAGTTGGTGAAAGATTGGATGATTTGCATGTTAGATGCGTTAGATATTGTTTGTTATTAATTTGGATGTTTAATATTAGTATTGTGAAGTTTCTAATGTATTATTAAGAGATCATTCATTGTTATTTATAAAATTTAAGAACTACTTAATTTAAAATCATACACTATTATTTATAAAATTTAAGTAAGAAGTACTTAATTTAAAATTTTTTAGAAACTTATTTCGTTAATGATAGCCTTTGTGTGCAACACTCAAGTGTTATACGTGGCGGAATTATTAGCGCTCTAGATCCTATTTGGGGTGTGACATATACGGCTATTACTGACTAATATATAGTTCGAAATATACCTTTTGGTTAAGAAAACTATCTCCTATCTTGCTCCATTGGACTTCTCTTTAAGGTATGATGTGGTAGACAAGGAACATAAATAAGTAAATACTAATAATATTTTAATGTATAATTGTATCAGTAAAACATGGATTGTAATTATTATTATCTCTACGATATGTTAAAAGCATGATCGATAACTACTTATACGTTACCTATTCAACATTTTTTCTTTTTTTCCCCCCTCTAAGGACCAGAGTTGTCTTATTTAACTTATAACAAATTGCTGCATTAAAGAAAACACTTGTGCTCTACAATTTCCCCAGGCGAACTGCTTGCCTTCGGGTCTTTGGCTTGTATGGATGGATCCTAAACAATAAGATTTTAACCAGTAATCTTCCCTATTACAATTACGTTAATTGGAACATGAAAACTAGGTTCTATGCACAAAAAAAGAAAAAAAGAACATTTTTAATTTTATAACCAAAACACCAATTAATTGCAAGAAGCCCTCCTAATGAAATTCGTGAAACTAGATAATGATGACTCAATGTATATCACTTTAAACAAGTATTAGTAGGTAATGAGGATGATAGGGGCTGATGGATAACGAGATTTTTTTTATTAAATTACGTTAGATTCTAATCGTACCATTGAAATGCAACCTTTGTTTTAGGTATTTAAAATATCGCGTGTTTCGATCTATGATATTCTGTCTGAATTTTAGGATGTAGTCACAATTATATGGCTTATAAAATCAATATTGTTATACGATATATATCTTATTGACATAGATATAATTGCTAAATACTCATAGTACCTTAGGATAAGTCGAATTTGTCAAAGCTTGGGGTAAGGTCTGAAAAGATGTATTGTTAGTTTGAACCAGCAATTTGGCTACTATAATTGTTTCCTGCCTTTATCTTAATTCTTAAGCTACGTCATGATTATTCAATTGGGAAATTGAAACCATCGTCAAAACTTTAAAGTTTTCATTTCAGATGGAGCAATTAATAATTATTAAGCTAAAAAGGGAGAGAGAGAGAAGAAAAGGATACACTTTCCTCTACCATATTTTGGAAAATTTTAGGATATAATGGCAAACACCAATAATTACTTTTGTGTGATCGAGACACAAAACAAAAGGCAGATGTACAAGCGTTTTCATCATCATATATTAGGAGTTTTTGCATTGTATTATTACAAAGCCTTTCATTTCCTATTTTATTGGTAATTTTGATAACGCAGCTGGGCATTTTAGATGAGTCCGATTCCTTCTCGAAGTCATCCTTAACTTTCTTATGCAATCTTCATCATCTACGAATTTAGCCAATCCAAGTTGCAAATAAAATGTTTTCTGTGTTTTACACCCATTTTGGCATTTCCTTGAAATGAAAGACATTACAACAATGAGAATCGTTGCAACATTAAGAAATTAGGGAATTAAAGTAGGTTTGTAACATATTTTATTTTATACCCGCCTCAATACCTTATAAAATTTTCTAAAACCTGTCTTAAACCTTTTATGATTTCTACCTTTAAACGTAAAATCCACCCATTAAGATTAATAGAACACTTGGAATTGACCTAATTTAAAAAACAATATAAAATACGTCAACTTGAAATTAAACAAAATACATTAAAAACTCACGACCTATCGGCTCATGCTCCCAATGAATTCTAAAGTCGACTCAAAACCTTGTAAAAATACTTAAAACCTATCCCAAACCCTATATACGGTAATTCCTTGCAAGATATTTATGAGTGGTGTGTCTTGATTTCATCTTAGAAAGATAATTTGACACGTTGAAAAATTAATAGATAATTTTTTTTAATGTATACGGTATTATTTAATTTAAAAATATTAGTTCATTAAATTAATTGTAATGTGCCTATCACATTTGATCTTTATGAAGACTTAAGGGAACTTTCAACAAAATCAACAGAAGACTAAAAATAAAAGCTTTAAAACCATGAAGACTTATATATATAAATAAAAGTATAAGAAATAAAATAGAAAATAAGTCAAACATAGAGACCAAGTTTTATTAATTTTTTTTTTTTTGAAGTAATACTTTGTCAACCATATCTTCAAATATCACTTGTAATGTGAAACAAACCGAAACGTATATAAATGTGGTTATGAGTATATGTAAGTTTATGTTATACATAATTATTGTATATTGTAATGCAATGATTGACCAAAATCATTTGTCCAACATAGGTGAGCTAGAACTGGTTGGTTAAGAAGCTTGTTTAAATCAAACGAATACCCTACTCTATTGTGTCCTGTGATACATGGTGGCGTACGCCTACTTATATATTGTGTGTATATCTGTGGATTCACCTATTATAAATATCATGAAAGGATTCCTAAGATGGAATGTTGAATGGGTGATGGATGGAAGTGACGATCATTGTATTGCTACTGATTCATCGGTAGTGAGCGAGGCATGTCAATGGTCGATTATGGAACATCCGGGAGAGAGGCATACTGGTAATTCCTCTACTTTCCATAAGAATCATTTAAAATCGAATGGATTAAAATCGAAAAAATGGAATGAGTAAGGAAATGAATAATCTAATTCTATATTTAGATATATCATGGAATTGAATGAAATAAAATATTTATGTCAAAATAAACTTTAGTAATAAATGTGGATAACAATAATGTAGTTGGATAAAAAAGTAATTCAAATAATTAGTATTAATGAGAGGAAAATGAATTATAACTTCGCCCTCAAAAATGGAATCAAATTACCCTTTGAAGCTAAGACCGGTGATTCTCTGGAGTCATAATTCTAACCTTTAAAAATGCTTTCAAACATGAGAATAAGAATAGAACTCGAAATTGTGGTTCCATTTTAATTTGTTCATGCATATCAAATGTGATATAAATCCCCTACTAAACCCGTGATACCTCTTGAATATAAAGATGGTGGAACTCTATCATCAGGTATCTTTTGGTGTAATGGCTTGAAGTTTATTAAAACTCTCAAGTTAAATATTTTCGATGAAAAACACTCTCGTAAGGTCCCAATGACTACTTTTTTCTCATTTTGTTTGATCAATTGATCAAATAGAAGTTGTTTAGCATGGAAATATAAAAAAAAAAAAAATTCATGATCATCATATCATATGATGTATCTATATTGATCTGAGAATCTAGGAACATACGCCCCTCAAGGACTACCATTTTTTCCATTAATTTAGTTTGATTTATTGGTCTTACCTGCATGTGCAGATATCGTTTTCCTCCCTCCTGTTCAGGTACGTGCATGTGCATTGACGGTGACACTAGTTGTTTTTCTTTTTTCTTTTTAATTAGGTTGGGAATAAAAAAAAAAAAAAAAAAACTAGTGTCACCATCAATACGCATACACAGTGGCCAAAAAAAAAAAAAAAAAAAAAAAAAGAGCATACACGAACCTATATGACTAGGTTGGGAATTATCCACGTACATCCTAAATGACTAGGTCGCTTTTTAATATTTTCATTACTTCTTTTGCCCAATAATATTTTTTTATTACTTTAATTTATATATATTTTTTATTATATCATATGTTTATAATTATTTAAATCACTCAGATGCTACTATTGTGGCACATGCCATTTTTTGGCATGAAAGATAACGTCCTGTTCATAAATATTGAAAAATATTAAGGTTTAAAAAAAAAAGAAAGAAGGATAAAGAAAATGAAAAGTAGAAAACTTAATGAAAAGCCAT
Source organism: Combretum micranthum (assembly GCA_024138025.1). Lineage (NCBI taxonomy): Eukaryota > Viridiplantae > Streptophyta > Magnoliopsida > Myrtales > Combretaceae > Combretum > Combretum micranthum. The sequence goes on along the minus strand of JAMXBD010000012.1, from coordinate 99,140 downwards.
TCATTCCATTTGAAATATTAATATTAATAATACTGGGTTATTTATAAGGTTATTATAAACTAATACATAGTTCGAAATGTACTTTTTGTTCAGAAAAGTATCTCCTATCTTGCTTTATTGGATTTTTTTAATGTGTGATGTGGTATAGCTAATGAACATAAATGAGTAAATAATAATAAAATTTTAATATATATTATTAAATATGAATTATAATTATTTTAGAAACTACTCTATCATCTCTATAATATGTTAAAAGCATGATCCACATTACCTATTGTCGAGTCTGGTTTTTTTATTTCCTTTAATCCGATTCGTACTAAACCCTAACCCATTCAATATGAATCCTCGACTAAGAATTAAAGGAAATTTTTAATTTTAAAATATTTTGGAGTCGCCACTCGACTAAAGTCGGGAAAAAAATAAACCAAAACCAATGGGTAGGTTGATTTTGGCTTTGCTACTGATCTGCGAAAAAAATCGTTTTTTGAAAACGAGAACCAGAAATTAACTTGAGTTCGGGGGCTAACCTATTAAGACCTAAACGGTCACCACTTCAACTTTCCAAATTTCAATTGCTTTCTTTTAGACCTCAATTTCAAAATCTAAACTATTTATCAAATCTAATTAACTAAACATATGTCTAATACGCATAAAAATACTAATCTAATTCCATCAATAATAATATATAATCTAAAAACTCGAAATATTCAAATTAATCAAATCTTATCAAATTCTATCAATATTCATATATTCTAAACTAAACAAATTAAATAAATTCACAAAAATATTTTTTTTTACATATTTTAAGTCGCCCATTTAGGTGCCTACATACCCGCTAATCGGGATCAGACCACACGTAGTTCTTTTAGAAAAATTTAATTTGTTGGTTAATTTTAAAGTTTTTTGAAATCCTTTCGCTTTAAGTTCATTAAGTTTGTTAATTTTATGAAAAATACATATCTTTTAACATGAACCCTAAATCTATCAAGTTAGGTTTTAGCAATTTTATGAAAAATCGGATTTTTCTAGGTGACAAAAATTTTGAACAAGAAATCATAACCACATATCATGCATATCAATTGATCATACATATCATCAAGAATAAAAAATATTATAAGGAATATCAATATTTAACGAGCTAATTTCAACAAAGCAATATCATGGCATAATCAAGATTTATATATCATTACATTATGAAGGGCAAGATTTCAATGTGGTTTCATATATGGTGAAATCATAAATTTCAATATTATTACAATTAAGGTCATCACTACATCATGGCATAAAAGGAATATTAATGACTATCATCATACATGATCACACAATTTCAAATATTGTAAACCTAAAACTCTAAAAAAAATTCATATATTCCTTATGATTAGGGTATGATTATAGTTATATTATCAATAACAAGATCTTAATGTAATTCTATGAACACATACCTAACATGATATAAAAAATTCAATTTTATCACAAGAAAACAAAATCATTACTATATTAATGCAAAAAGGACCATCAAGTTATGTTTTAACAAATTTATAAGAATTAACTTTTCTAAGTGATAAAAAAGATTTTGAATAATGGACTAAAATTATATATCATGGCAATTGTCAAGCACATTAATTAAATCAATATATCATCATATATAAAATTAATAAAAGATATCAATGTTAACAAGATGAACTCATATTCAACAACGTAGGTAAACTTCATACATGATATTAACATTATAGCAAAGTTTCTAATTACATTGCATATTGATAACGAAATCGGGTTCTTTTAATCATTTCAAAATGATGGTATAAACAAACTTTAGCCAATCAAGATTTTCATCAAGTTATCAATACAATTTGTATGTCAAATATTTGCAATATCTCATTATTCAAAATTTGACAAAATCATAATATTACAAAACGATATCACAAAGAAAATGTGCAAGGATTATACACCATCATAGCAAGATCGATCATAGCAAAAAAATAAACCCTAAATTTCAATTTAATATTTTTTAGAACAAGACAATTTCATTTATTGACAAAAAATTAATTATAATGACTATACTATCATGATTTAAACTAATACTAATTTAACATATTTTGAAATTTAAAAAAAAAAAACAATATATTCATAACAAATTTTGAAAATATAATCATATACTAATTATTTTCATTTTTCTTATTCTTTCATTTCTTATTATAATAATATCATATTATTTATTATTATTATTATTATTATTATTATTATTATTATTATTATTATACCTGCAGGATTGAATTCGCTTTGCAGGAGGATGGAATTCGCGTGGACGAATTGAATTCGCGCAGGGGATGAATGAAATCAGAGCAACGCCCTTTGGTCCGATGGGGAAGAGATCGGCTGGAGCTCCGGTTCTTGGATTCCAGCTGCCTACGTTAGACGAACGTGCGACTGGGAAGGGAAATGGAATCGGAATCGGTGAAAATTGAAGATCTCGACTTCCAATTTTTCGATTTAACCTGATCCGTGGAGTAATTTGATTAATCTTGCTCGAAAAACTTCAAAGTTGAAACTTCATCGTTGAAAAGCTAATTTCAAGAATCTCGAATCAAATAGTTTTTGTGATTTGTATGGAGTCTTTTTTTTTCTATTTTTTTATTCTTCTATTTATAGAGTTAAATTTGGGGCTTTTTTATTTAAATCCGAAAAAACGAATTACAACTATTAATTAGTTGTAAAAAAGGTCAATTATTACAAATAGCTGTCATTACCTTTATGATTTTGAACGTTAAACAGTTGTCATTAACAAAAATCTCAGATTTTGCATTTTTTTTCGAAAACTAAAAACGAGTTTTTTTTAATTTTCGAATTCAAATTTCAAATTTCAAATCCTTCTTCTTGATGAAAACAACTAATTTTATACCAACATAAACTATTCCGTGCCTATTTTTAAGAAACGTGCTTAGTTTGTAAAAAAACGGGTCGAAAACCGAGCCAAAAAAGCTCTCAAACATGGCCCATCGGGCGGCCAAAGCTAGAAGACGATGAATGGTGTTTTTTTTTTTTTTTTACGAATTTTGAAATTACATTTATCCATATTACATCTATTATATTTATTTCTATTAAATTGATTTATTATGATTATTATTTTAATTAATTTTAATTTTTTTTTAATTTTTCATTCTTAGCTTTAACATTTATAATATGCAAAAAATTAATTATTTTAATTATGTATATACTAAGCTAAGTATTTATTTTGACAAAAAGAATGTCAAAATGAGGTGTCTACACCTATTCAACACTTTTTCTTTTTTTTTTTTTCCCCTAAGGACCAGACTTATTTAACTTATAATAAATCGCTGCATTAAGTAACTATTGATGGGTAACAAGATTTTTTATTAAATTAGGTTAAATTCACATCGTACCACTAAGATATAGCCTTTGTTTTAGGTATTCAAAGTATCGCGTGTTTCGAACTACGAAATTTTGGATTTCTTAAAACATATTATATCTTAGTCTGAGTTTAGGATGTAGTCACAGTTATATGGTTTAGAAATTCAATATTGTAATACGATATGTATCTTATTGATATAGATAATTGCTAAATACACATAGTACCTAGTATATGTATACATATATTAACATTAATAACTAAATATAGGCATTATGTATACATATCGTTATGTCTTTACATTCATTGAAACTAAGACGAGCTGAATTTGCTAAAGCTTGGCTATAAATCTGAAAATATGTACTGTTAGCTTGAACCTACCTAGCTAGTTGACCAATATATAATTGTTTCCCTCTCTTTATCTTAATTCTCAAGCTATGCGTCTCATGACAATTCGTAGGAAAATTTGAAACATTCGTCAAACTTTGTAGTCTTCGTTTCACATGGAGAAAATACAAAACTAAAAAGGCATAGGGAGAGGGAAAAATATCCATCAGTAATACACATCATGTGTATTTATATGTGAGGTGTAATTACTAATCATACGTTAACACAATAATGATAGTTTTCAAAATTACCATCCTGCATATGAACTTATATTGAAATTTCATTAGTAATTACACTTCATGTGTATATTATACATAACGTACAATACTCATTGAATTCTTTCTAAAGATTGAGATAGGGAAGAAAATGATTCACTTTCCTCATCCATATTTTCGAAAATTTTAGGATATAATAACCAACACCAAACCTTACTTTTATGTGATCGACGCACAAAACACATGGCAAGGTTCAAGCATTTACATCACCATATACATTAGGAGTTTTTGCATTGTATTATTACAATGCCTTTCATTACATATTTAGGGGTAGTTTTGTGAAAAATATTGAGTGGAAGATACATTCCGTATGGATATACAAATGATGTGTAACTACCAATTATATGCTAATATATGAACAATATAGTTGGTAGTTTTTAAGGTAATCACAATACATGAAAAGATATATGATGTCCCCGTGATGTTATCTTATTCACGTCCCGATGAATGAGTATTTGACACTTATAAAATATTAAAAAAAAATCCCTAAAATAATGAAAGTAATAATTATCATCCTTAAATACATATCAAATACTCATTTGTTAGGATACAAATAGTACAAGAACAACAAATTTTTATCCACCATACACATACACATGTATTATCAAATCATTTCATATATATATATATATATATATATTATATTACATGTTGCGTACAGTACTTGCCGAGTTTTTTCTCGTAATTTTGACGTCAACTTTTCAAAAGTTGGTCAACCTTCGATAACGGAGGTGGGCATTTTAGATGAGTCCGATTCCTTCTCGGAATCATCCTTAACTTTCATATGCAATCTTCATCATCTACGAATTTATCCAATCCAAGTTGCAAAGAAAATTTTGTCTGTGTTTTACACCCATTTTGGCAATTTCTTGAGATGGAATGACCTCACAACAATGAGAATCATTGCAACATTAAGAAATTAGGGACTTAAAAACAGGTTTGTAACATGTTTTATTTTATACTCATCTCAATACCGCACAACACTTCTACTTTATATGGTTTCTATCTTTAAACTTAATAATCTACTCATTAAGAGTAATACGATACTTGGAACCGACCTAATTTAGAAACCAATACAAAATACATCAACTCAAAATTAAACAAAATACATTATAAACTCACAACCTATCAACTCACGCTCCCAATGAATTCTAAAATCGACTCAAAACCCATCCAAAACCTTATTCAAGGTAATTCCTTGTAAGGTACTTATGAGTGGTGCATCACGCAGTCTATAGGACTCACTTGATTACATCTTAGAAAGATAATTTGACACGTTGGAAAATTAGTAGATAATTTTTTTGTAATTTATGTGGTATTATTTAATTTAAAAATATTAGTTCATTAAATTAATTGCAATGAGCCTATCACATTTGATCTTTATTAAGACTTGAGAAAACTTTTAACAAGATTAACAGAAGATTAAATATAAAACCTTTAAAACCACAAAGACTTATATGTAGAAATAAAAGTATAAGAAATCAACTAGAAAAGAAGTCAAACATAGAGACTAAGTTTATTTATTTATTTATTTATTTTCAAGTGATACTTAGTCAACCGTATCTTTAGATATCACTTATAATGTGAAACATACTAAAACATATATAAATGTGGTTATGAGTATATAACTATGACTCATACATATATATACATATTGTGCATTTGTGTCAGTGGTTGAGTGTATAAACTATGATGTACACATATATATACATAAATGTGTATGTATAATTATTGTATTGTAATGTGATGATTGACGAAAATCATTTGTCCAACATAGGTGAACTAGAACTAGTTGGTTAAGAAGCTAATTGTTTAAATCAAACGAATACCCTACTCTATTGTGTTCTGTGATACATGGTGGCGTACGCCTACTTGTATATTGTTTGTATCTCTGTGGATTCACCAATTATGAATATCATGAAAGGATTCTTAAGATGGAATATTGAATTGATGATGGATGGAAGTGCTAATTGTTATAATGTTACCGATTTAACGGTAGTGAGCTAGGCATATTAGTGGTCGACTATGGAGCATCCTGGAGAGAGGCACACTGGTAATCCCTATACTTTTCACAAGAATCATCTGAAATTGAACAAATAAAAATGGATAGAATGGAATGAGTAAAGAAATAAGGAATCTATTCTTATGTTTTGATATATCATGGAATGGAAATAAATATAATATCTATATCCCAAAAAAAAAAAAAAACTCTTTGTAATAAATATGGATAATAATAATGTAGTTAGATAAAAAAGTAATTCAAATAATTAGTATTAATGAGAGAATAAATGAATTATAACTTTGCCCTCAATGATGGAATCGAATTACCCTTTGAAGCCGGAATTGGTAATTCTCATGAATCACAATTCTAACTTTTAAAAATGTTTTCAAACATGAGAATAAGAATAGAACACGGAATTGCAATTCCATTCCAATCTATTTGTGCATACCAAATGTGATATAAATCCCCTACTTGACCTGTGACATCTCTCAAATATAAATGTGGTAGAATTCTAATCATCAAGGCACCTTTTCATGTAGTAACTTTGAGTTCATCAAAACTCTCAAGTTAAGCATGCTCGATGGAGAGCACTTTCAATATGGGTAATTTCCTAGGAAGTAACTAACACGAAGGACAAAATTGTGTATTGTGTAGTCTTTTGTCAAAGTGGACAATACATCGGTAGACGGAGTTCCGGGTCATTATAAGTGATATCATAGTAGTTCAACGGCTAGAAGTAAGGAAATTAAGTGGTGTATAGGGCAAAATACCTCTAAGTGAGGGTACATCTTGAGCCTGTATAGAGCACCTCTAGTGTCCTCCCTGCATGGCGTGGTTTTAGACATATATAACAAAACTAACAAGGACATCAATTCTATAAGTAGGGAATTATATGATACTCTTTAAATATAATGGTAGTGGAACTCTAATAATCGATGCACCTTTTGGTGTAATGATTTGGAGTTGATCGGAACTCTTAAGTTAAGCGTGCTTATTGAAGAGCGCTCTCAAGATGGGTGACCTCTTGAGAAGCAATTGGCACCAAAGAAAAAACCGTGCGACATCGCAAAAGTGGACAATACCTTAGTGGGTGAAGTTTTGGATCTTTACAGACTCATTAGTGTAAATAGTACTCTTTTTTCTTTATGTTTTAGATAAGAAGGAGGGATTAGTGCATCAACTATTAGTACACCTACTAAGTATACATTCTCTCTCTCTCTCTCTCTCTCTCTCTCTCTCTATATATATATATATATGGTCTTTTTTTTCATAATAGATCTATGTATGGAAAATACAAAATCTATCTTTAACATTCTCTTTTCTAGAAATTGTGACATAGTAGCATAGCCTTCTGGCCTTTTTTTGGGATTTCTTCATCATTGTGTAACCTTTATTGTTGTTATTTTGCTTCACTCTAATTGTGTAACAATTGTTTAGAGAGCCTTAATTGCACTCTCGATTGTTGCTTACAATCACCTTTAAAATATTAACTTATCATCATGTACGTTTTTGAAACCATTGCTACCAGCTGTCCTGGACCACAAGCTTAATTGGCCAAGCTAAGAAAAATTAATGCAATCATCAAAGATCAAGGGGTTTGATAATGAAGAGATTGAAAGGTTGAGGAACCTAAAAAGATCTTTTGAGAAACCTTTTCTAGTAAGTTCATTAACTCTCTCAAGTAAATCTTTAATCGCTTATGAAATGCAACCTTTAGACAAGTTCTATACAGACTCTTGGACTTTTGACTCTAGAGCCACTGACCATATAAACCACTCCTCACAATTTTTTTTTTCATTCATACTGCATGTCCTAGTAATAGAAAAATTTTAATAGTAGATGGTGCTCTTGCTACTGTTGTCAAATTAGGAGATGCCCATGTGATCTCCTCAATTGTTCTTAAAGATATTCTTCATGTGCCAAATTTGTCAGTTTAACTTTATCTCTATTCAGAAACTTACTAATGACATCAATTGTTGTGTTGTTTCTTCTATGTCTAATTGAGTTCTTCATGTAAGGTTTTTAAGAAGGTATGTTAGACTTCCTAAGGAAAGGAACAGACTCTATTACCTAGATTTGCCTCAAAATAACATGATGTGTCTATATCGTTTCCCAATCCTTTAAATAAAGATACTATTTTGCTCCAAAATTTACATTTAGGTCACCTATCATTTATGGTTTTGAAAGTCATATTTACAAAGCTATCTCATGGATGAGATATTTCTAAGTTTCATCATGAAGCTTGTGAGTTAACTAAACATACCCCTTGTATCTTTTCCTATTAGTAATAAAAGGAGCCCCGTTCCTTTTCATTTGACTCATAGTGATATTTGGGAGCCTTCATGAATACCAAATATATTGACTGTTTGATGGTTTGCTTCATTAATCGATTTTTGCACGTGGGTTATATGGATTTTTTTTACTTAAAAAAAAAGTCAAATGTTTGCATTGTCATTTCAAATTTTTATTTTATAATTCAAAACCAATTTTGGGTTAAAATCAACCTTTCAAGTCTATGTTAATGCACCTTTAGCAAAATTGGATATTTGAGAGGAAAAATGCTCATTTACTTAAGTTAACTAAATCCTTCTTGTTTTCAAGAGAATGTTCCTAACTCTTAATAGTGAGAGACTATTCTTACAGCTACACACTTGGCAAACAGATTATCCTCATAAGTTTTAGACAATAAAAGCCCCATGGAAATACGTACCATTTTTTATCCTAATTTTAGAAGATCAAATGGTCTAATACCTAGAGTAAAATTAGATCCTTGTGCAATTAAGTGTGTGTTTCTAGGTTATCCACATACTCAAATGGGGTATAAATGCTATAGCCCCACCCTAAAAAAATTCTACATCTTCATTGGTGTAACACTCATTAAAAGTAAGCCATATTTCACTAAGTCTCATCCTTAGGAGGAGAAAATAAATATTGAAGATGATACATTTGAGCCATTTATTCCTATTGACTTGCCTAAATGGGGGCCTAACTCTTCATCCAATATTAGCCTAATGTCCTCTCCAAAAAGTCCTCCACAAGAGTGAATACAAGAGAACATTTTCCTCTAAACATGTCTCTTCTCTTGGGCTAGTAATTGTAACTCATGATTTCCAAAATTTTCACAATTATATTCCAAAAGAGCAATTATTTCGATCCAAAAACAAGTTGAAGAACTTAACTTGAGCTTTGAAAAAGATGTCATGGTAAGATTTTATCCTTCCTTGCAATTAGAGACAATTGAAACACCCATAGCTTATAGTAATCTCCTTATTACTATTAGAAAGGGTACTAAAGAATGCACCAACAGACTATTATATCCAATATCCGATAATGTATCAATCAAACATTTGTCACCAACCTACAAAAAATTCATATTAAGCCTAAACACCATTTCCATACCTAATGCCATGTCTTAAGCTTTATCAAGAAGAGATGGAGAAATGTCATGAGAGAAGAAATGGATGTTTTGGAAAAATAAATAAATAAGCCAAGAGGAAAGAACATAGTAAATCGTAAGTGGATATATACTCTAAAATACAAGACAAATGAGACACTTGAAAGATACAAAGTAAGGTTAGTTGCAAAAAGATAGACTCAAACTTATAGGGTTGACTATCAAGAAGTCTTTACTCCATTAGCAAAGATGAACATTGTAAGAATATTATTATTCTTAGCAACTCACTTTGACTGGCCACTTTTTAGTGTGATATGAAAAATGCTTTCCTCCTTGGAGATTTAGATGAAGAAACTTATATAAACATTCAACTAGGTTTTGTAGAAAAAAAAATTAGAAAATAAAGTTTATGGGCTGAAAAAAAGCTATACATTGATTAAAGCAATCTCCTAGAGCTTGATTTAGTAGATTCACTAAAGTCATTAAGGCTTCAGGTTACAAGTAGAGCTGAGGTGACCATATTTTGTTCATTAAGCACTCGACCTTAAGAGGAGTTACTATAATTTTGATGTATGTTGATGATATCATTGATTAGGAATGATGAGAAAGAGAAGTAGTAGTTGAAATGACAATTACTAAAAAAATTGAAATAAAAAAGAAAATTTGAGTATTTTCTAAGTATTGAGGTAGTTTACTCAACTAAAGGGATCTCCATGTCACAATATATATATATATATATATATATATTAGAATGATAGGGTGTGAATTTGTCTCTAATCTAGTGGATCCTTATCAAAAAGTTGGAGAAGATGAAGAGGATTCAAACGTTAATAAGAGGGTGTTTCAAAGATTAGTTGAAAAACTCATATTCCTTGCACATACTCATCTTGACATAGTACATTTTATGAATATGATAAGTTAGTTCATGCATAATCCAGGAAACTTTTATCAACAAATAACTTACAAGGTTTTGCACTGCCTTAAAGGAAGTCCTAAAAGGGAGTTTTATTTAAAAAGAATGATAATATAACATTAGAAGCCTATACTAATGCAAATTGTGCGAGATCAATTATGGACAAAATGTCGACTTCAGGCTACTATATATTTCTTGGAGAAAATCTAAGAATGTGGAGAAGTAAGGAGCAAATAATTGTAGCTTGATCAACTATAGAATCATAATTCAAGACAATTGCTCAAGGGAATTATAAGTTCTTATGGCTAAAGATTATTCTAGATGACTTGAGACTTAAATGGGATGGACCTATAAAGCTTTACAGTAACAATAAATCAGCAATCAACTTTAGACATAACCAAGTACAACATGAAAAGCCAAGACACACTGCGATCAAGTTGTATGTCATATGTTCTAACAAAAGGGATTGAATAGTATAAGCTTTCACGACATAATCTCCAAACTCAGAATCATAGATATCTATTTCCCATCTTGAGGGGGAGTGTTGAATTATAACATTTCTTGTAAGTAGTTTTTTTTTTTTTTTTTCCTTTTGTCTATCTTATAGATAAGATAATATATAATGTCTTAGATGGGATTGGCGCACCAGCTTTTTTTACATTTACTAGGTACACATTGTCTATATGTATTGGGATGAAACATATGTCTGCTGATCTTTTAAAAAAAATTACCTAAATACAAACAAGACCAAATTAATTACAAAGGTATCAATGCTAAATCATTCTTTGAAGATGTGATTTAGATTTTTACAAAAGAATCATTTTTTAAAGAGACAATTCAGCCAAAAATCATACAGTGCTAAATCGCATTTTCAAAAGACAATTCACTATTGTTTAAAGTGAATCGTCCTTTGAAGATGTGATTTATTAATATTTATATACGAATCGTATCTTATGGAAGCTATTCATATTTGTACATTAATTGTATCTATGAGATGCGATTCATATAAGAATTTTGGTAATTAATTTTATGTAATTTTTATTTGGCGAATCAGCAATCATACAATTTCTTCATTTGCATTGATTGCTTCTTATAATAGATTTATGTATGAAAAATACAAAATTCTCTCTTTAATATTCTCTCTTTTAGAATTGTAATGCGTACGCGCACACACATATATTACAAATAATTAGTTCTCATTAAAATCATATTAATTTACACAACAATTATATCTTTTATACCATATATGGTGTTGATAACACATACTTTTACATTAGTTTCAGCCAATTTAGGCTCGGCCTTCTAGATGGAACTACCTATAAATGGATTGAAAAATTTAGTAGTCCGAAATCAATTCCTAGACTAAAAAGTTTACCAATATTATTTTAAGTTCGTAAAAGAACTAAATACTCCTTAACAATTTAGAATAGCATAACGTAACCATTTTCTCGAGTCAGGTCCAAATCGAAACCCGAGCCTGCCACACCAGGTTTACCCTAGGATCCACCCCCAGTGGGGTAGGTCAAACCTAGCCTATGGATCCATCGTGGTCCACAGGTCTAGTCTACCGGCCAAATCCATAAACCTACTAAGGCCAATTAGGTCTACTTTAATGAGAAATAAAAATAAAATAAATAATAGTAGAACAAGTTAACTAAAGTAAATGACATTAAATGTTTAGGCTATTTTTTATCTATTCACAATATTTAATGTGTTGTTGACAACAACACATATGATAAACTCAATTCAAACTATGTCTCATGCTTCATATAGAGTTCTACTAAGAAAAGAATTTCATTTCTAAATAATGTAAGACTTCTTTTACTTTTATAGACTCTACTCTTTTAGAGTATTACTTTTACCTCACACTATTTATATTTCAACCCAACAAGGATGTATTTTTTATAAATAATTGTACATCCTTGATAGTATTATAAGAATATTTATTAAGAAATAGTATATTCATAGGTCCATTTTATATTTATATTTTAGAAGAAAAGATTGTTGTGATTCGATTTAATGACTTTATAGGATGTGCAAAATAAATACCTTAACTGCTTGGCTATTGCCCTAATACATATATATCGTATTTAAATGCTTTTTTATCATTGTACTAATTTAGTCATTTCTCCTCATTGACCCGACAATAAGGTAGACAAAATTCTTAACATGACATGCGGATGATGACAGTTGGATAGAGGTACCAAAGAAGGGGATGTTTCCAAAAAAAAAAAATGATGTTTATAAAAAAGCAAACAAAGAGGTAACAGATGATTTTTTTTTTTTTTCGTTTTTTGTCCCTCACTTCCTTTGTCTTGGTGGGATGAAGGCGAATACGATGGAAGTCAGTTTGTATAAATTTATTATTTATGATTACGACCTTATGGATTACTATCCATTTTTAATTTGCAATTCAAATAAAACTTTGCTTTTATTGGATAACACGAAACATATTCCAGATCTAATAATAAGAGATTTGTCTTCGTGTATTAATCAGGGGATGTGGACTTGCATGGAAGCATCGGGTGTGAACGCTTTTACCCCAGCAGATTTCCAAGTGAAGGGAAGAAAAATCAATTCAAAAAGGAAAAAATCAATATCACAAGCATATGATACCTGAAATCGTGTTGATTAAGACATGATTTTAAAATATGCTAAAATGGTATATAGTTGATTAGATTATATAGTTAATTATTTTAATTATTAAAATAAATTTATCAGTTTGCAAAAAGATAATTGTATTTTTAAGATATGATTTTATATATTCTATATTTTGAAAAAAAAATTCTATAAATTTGAATTTTTTGAAATTAGTGTTTATGTAATATCAGCGAAGCATATCAAAATCCCACGCTACACAAATGGCAAGGTTGACTGAACAGATAAATGAATTGAAGGTGGGTTATCGGTTAAATTAGTGTTTATGTATTATTATTAATTGAATCAGAGTTTGTCATATAAATTAATGACGATCTTTTGGAAATGTCTTGATGAATTACTGAACTTGGTGCAACGTGGAATATTTTGCAAAGAGAAAATGGCTGGCTTTTCAATTATAGGGTTGAATTTTTTCCATGGTGCTGAAAATCTCGCTCCCAACTATTCAGTTTGGTTAATTGGATTCCTGAAGGCTTTACTTTTAGCAGAAATTTTCTTTCTATTATTAGAAAATTTAAGAATAGTATATTCCTAGGCCCATAGGCTTGGCACCATCCCATGTCAATCCGGTACGGCTATAGGTCCCTAATTTGTGGACCCAAACCCAGCAAGCAACAAGCATTCGGCCTAGTTTATGGAAATGTCTAGCATGATTTAACTATGTTGCCATTATCTTGACGTTATAAAACATACTATACAAAAGATAAGGGGTTGACGAATCTAAAGCAAAATATTTTTCATCCTCATAGTTTTGATAAAAAGAGAAAAAAAATGTGGAAATATTCATGTTATCTTATCGCATTAGAAGTCGCCCATCCTATGCAAGCTCAATGTCACAATACAGTGTTGGACTTGCTTCTTCGCAAAACAGAAGCCACCACGACAAACTAAAATTTACATTAAAAACATCACATAAGGAGAATAAAAAAGAAAAAAAAAACATATAAAGAAGGGAACAAATCACAAAACAAATCCAAACAAGGAGTTAGTTTGGACCATGCCCACCATGTAAACACATCTAAAGATGACTAGGATAATGACGGAAAGGTAACATTAGATCTTACATCATTCAAGGCCTCTGCAGCAGCATCAATATCTTCCTCGGCAAAAACGTTCAGCTATTGTAGCACCTAAAAAAAGGGAAAAGAGAGTATTGAAGGGAGATGAAAGAAAAGGTCTCAATAACAGAAAATTAGCATGGCATCTTTTTCTTTCACAACTGTGTGTGGTTGCACCTGCATGATAAAATCTTGATGGAAGCAACTTTACATCGGGAAAAAAATTAGGAAGGAAACACACCAAACAAAGAACAGAACTTGATTATAAAAGCGAGCCAAACATCCATAAGCAGAATTAACCATTACACTGCTATGAAAACTTCAGTCACACTGCATCCTACAACCGCATTAATAAATCTTAGATACAAAGTGTTCTTGTTTTGTTGGAGGACATGTGAGGGATGGATAAAAACAATTCTTACATTTATTTACTCTTGGCAAATGAATGTGTGCTTATAATGTAGAGTAGTGGTTATTAATCGAGAAAACCATACATCTTACCTAATCCTATTAGATGTAAATTATACAAGAAGAAGCAGTACATCATCAATAACAACTAAGACAGTGTAAAGCTTATTAACAGAGAAAACCATAGATCTTACCAACCCAAGCCCAGATGTAAAAGATACAATCAAAATCAGTATATCAACAACTAAGAACTTTCTTTCCTGTAAAAGCACTTTGAAGCAGTGCAACCATAAATCTAGTCTCACACAAGTATATAAGCACTGTCCTAGCATACAATAAATAAGCTATTGCGTACCTGAACCCGATAGTGTATTACTATATTCACTCGGAGGGAAAATAATCAAAGAATCTTTAACTAAAATAAAAATATCAAAGCAAATCAATAATAGAACATAATTATATATATATATATATATAACAATCCTAGGTTAACTATACAAGGAGATTCAATAAACCTAACATATAGTTTTAACATCTAATTCATACATAAAATATGTTTATTTAGCTTATATATTCATTAGAAGATCATATATGAAGTAAAGAATGACAATTGAAGAAGATTGAATTTGTAAAACTCAGGAGATATACAACCTTTCTACGCAGGCAAAATTTGACTGTGCGCCGACAGCGTTGGAATTATACGCCAGCGGTGTTAAGCTCGGCTTTAAAAATTTTAATTTTATTCGCATTCAACACCACCTCTACGTCGGCAGCATTGAAGCTCTAGTGGCCGGCGTATGATTTGAAAAATAAACGCTGGCCAATTTCCTTATAAAAGCTGGCGGCATTTGAAACGGCTTTAAAAAAATCAGTTCTAATCACATTCAACACCGCTTCTATACCGTCGACGTTGAAGTACCCTTAAGATGATGTACGAATTTATGTGGTAGTTATGATTATTTTGTTATTAGTATAGTTGAACAAAGACTTTAAGGCGGAGGAATGCCCCTAAGATGATGTACGAATTTATTATTAAATGAAGATCTTATGTTTATCTATTTAAGTTCATACTTGCTTTTACTATCTATTTAAACGTAATACCCCTATGAGTCTTCTACTATCTTGGAAGCACACCTTGCATATGATATTGAAGCTCCTGCATGACTAAGGTTGTCAATCATTAGCTTTAATATTATATGTGGCGGACTGCCACGTTTAGGGTACTCTCTGGGGCGTGACGAGGAATCTTATTCTAAGAATTATCTATTTTAAATCATAAATTCTCTAAAACTATTTTAGTGTTTTAAAATATTAGGAATTATTCGAAAATCATTGTTTTATTATTTTAACAAATATATGATTTATTTTCTAACTATTGAACTTGAGATAGAAGGGTCTTGAAGTTTACAATAACGATCGATTTATCATCGATCATTAATTGTCTAAGACTTATAAAAGTTACGTTTTGTGTTTTAAAATTTTACTGTTAAGGATTTTAAATTTTCTAACTGTAATCAAATTTATTCATACTTTAATAATTTTAATTCACAAAAAATTGGGAGTGATTTTTGTAACTTTTATTATAGTTCTTTTATGATTTGATTTTTTTTTCTTTTACAATTATTATAATCTAGTTATGTAAAATTAGGGGGATTACACTAAAGGCTCCCTCAAGGTGAGAAACTTTAGATATATGTCAGGCCACCAGTATCTCTTCACAAGTTATCAGCAAACTAGATCCATATAAAGATTAAGAATCCTTTGATCAAAACTCATTTTAATGAATTTAAAATTAAGTGACAGAAAGTTTCACCATCCCTATCTCTAGGTGATTATGAGCAACTTTATTAGCAACCTAGATCTATTCAAAAGAATGATCTTTGAGTCTATTCAATTGAAATCTAAAAAGTGCACCACACAATTAAAACGCATTTGAAATCACATAAATAAGGTCTTAGATTCATAAACTCTAAGTTAAGATAATTATTTCTCCATAAACATAAACATTAAGCTTGGGAATAGAGCTAACTATGGAAAAGGTAGACAAATGCCTGTTCACTATGGATCAAGAAAGCTCAATTACTTCTTTGTGGCATCAAAAATTACACCACAACTCCCCCATGTTGTTGGTGCTGCATATTCTTTGAAGATGGACTAAAAAGATGCATATGTAGTCATATGATAGTGGTTCAAGTGAGGGAGACTTTCATGTTGCCTTAAATTTTCAACAGTTATGGAGGTTCCAATTGTATTTATCTATCAAAAAAATGGATGGGCAATTAGCACTCTTACTTCAGACAGCAGCTGCTACAGCGAGCTCAGATATCCGGATGCATACCCTTCTCAATGCAATGATAGTGTTGAACCCAATTCAACTTGGTACAGTCCTTTTCATCCTTGTGTTATTGTTCCAAACCTAATTTACAAGAAGCTGGTTGTGGACTCAATTCCTGAATGGCCAGAGTGGTTGCACATCACACCTGAGCACATTTCAGATGTTTTAGGTAGGAGTGCAAGTGATTTCAAACGTGATGATAGCAAGTGGTAGTCATGGGCGAAGCACTACAAGAAATTGAATTCTGACCTTGTTACTGATAAGATTAGGCATGTTATGGACATTAATACTGTCTGTGGAGGCTTTATAGTAGCAATGATTGATGATCTAGCATGGGTTATGAAAGTGGTCTCATTTTATGCTCCCAATACATTTCCTGTGGTTTGCGATCAAGTACTAATAGGAATATATCATGACTTGTGCGAAGTATTTTCAACATATCCTAGAACTTATGATCTTCACTTAAATGGTTGGTTTACTTCAGAAAGTCATATATGTCATGTTCAAGCAGATGATGTTGTATCCATAAAAAAAAAAAAAAAAGCCTATGCCTCTTGTTATCTTATTGAATGGAGCAATCTTTATGGGAAAAAAAAGCCATGATGAATATAAAAATACTCTACGTATTTATGGATCTGTTGTTATTCATCTAACCCTTGAGGACAAGGGTTTTGAAGGATAGCGAAATGTTATAGGGTAAATACTATATGGAAATTATATTATGTAATTAGTTTTAGTGTTTAGAAATATTATAAGAAAAAGGAAAAAAAATTAACAAAATAGAAAATAAAAAAAAAAAAAGGATGCTAGGAGTTTCTAGAAGTTTTTGGTTTTTTTGTTATTGGGCTTTAGGGAGGCTATCATATTTTTGTATATATATACTCTATCATTGCAATGGAAAGAAAAAAGAAAAAAAAATATTATCCTCATATTTGTTGTTAGTTTTCCGTATTCATATTCTAATTTCTACTTATACTTAAGCCAACCCAACTTGTATTTAAGTTGGATGGTCCATTCTTAGTCCACCACACTTCAACTTCCCCCTATATGCATGTGCAAATATCGTTTTCCTCCCTTGTGTATCTGTAATTATTATACTACCAAATTGATTCGAGCTTCGATTGGATACCGTAAGTGAGAAGGATCTTAAAGAAAATGAAAAATAACAAAGTTTTAGAAGAGAAAGGGCAAGATAAGTTGTCAATGTTAGAAAACTCACAACACACTATGAAATAACCTAAAATATATGGATTATAATAAAAAATAGAATGGAAAAGTCAATAGTAAAGACATCATTGTCATGCCCCATGGGGTACCTTAAGTGTGGCAGTCCACCGCACATAATGTTAAAGCTAATGAATGACAACCTTAATCATGCATGAGTTTCGATATCACGTGCAAGGTGTGCTTCCAAGATAGTAGGAGACTCAAAGGGGTATTACGTTTAAGCAGATAATAAAAGCATGCAAGAACTTATAAAGGTAAACATGTAAAAATCATTAAGGTAAAAATTTCTTACAACTTCTTAGGGGCATTCCCCCGTTCTAAAAGCCTTGCTCAAACTAAGCCATCTTCAAAACATACATGAATATAACATAAGTTAGAGATTTCTCTTAGAAGTCTACATCCAAAACTAAATATATAAACTTCTTCCAAAAACTCCTAATAGCTTTGGCTCATACCTGACAAAAGAGGCTCCTTAGTGCCAACCACAAGTAATGAAAATGTAACAAAAAGCTATAGGGGTATAAGCAAAACTAGCTTAGTGAGATAACTCCCTTTTTCAAAACATTTTCATAAAACATACAAGTATTTTAGATAATCATATGGGACTGCATCAATCACACGAGCAAACAAAACACATACGATTACCCGAAAACCATGTGTAGCATGGATTTTACGCCCTCCATGTCAGGAATCGGGTGGTTACTGGCCCATACGACCATCAATAGTTGCAGACTTTCCGGCTCCTACTTGCCCTGTAGACTTTCCGGCTCCTACTAGCCCATGTAGACTTTCCGATGCCTACTAGTCACCACTACGACTCCTCATTTCTCCACATGAAGAATAGTAGAGAAAAATAAATGTGACTCACAATATATTATGCATGAATCGTTTTTAATATTGGTTTATTCAATTATCGTCAAATTCAAGTTGAAGGTGACCAAAACAATATTCATCATACCATTGCAAGAAAACATATGTTATTCATCAATTCCTCTTTCGATATACTTAGCTTTTATTCAACAACCACATCATTCAATCATGAATCCAAATCACACATCATTTATTCATTTATCTTTTTCCTTACTTTCCAGTGCTACTACTTACAAGCACAATCAAGGAAACGTAATTAGTAAGGGATTAACTCACTCCATGACAATTGCTTCTAGTCGAAATAATCTTCCGGGAATACGATATTGGTTCTTTCTTCACCTAAACAAGATGAAATACCCAAAATAAGTCTTTCATAGAATTTCTATTTTGAAGATTCTAAATCTATCTTTAATTTGCGGTAAAATCGGATTTGAAGAAAGTTCCAACTTAAATTGGTCATAACTTGCTTATTTTAACTTAGAATTTCGCATATTATTTGTTGTTTTCTACCTACTCGAAAAAATCTATCCATTTCTAAGGTTATTTATACTATACAAGGTCATTTGGGTCTCGGATTAGAAGGGTACAGATCTAATATGAAAATTCCATTCTTAAAAAACAATATTTTCTAATCCTTCCTTTATTAAGGCTTATTTAAATAAAGCTCAAATATGTATATTTTTTAAAAGAATTCCTTATGTATAGACTCATAATTTATTCATGAAGCTATAGGTGTTGTCTTATTAATTTATTTCTTAAAACAACCATTTCTAGTGTTTTGGAAAATTTGGATTTATTATACTTTACTACATGTGGGTGAAGCAACTTATAAATTTTTGGATGATCAAAATCTGATATATTATATTTTGATTCTTTAGTTTATCAAAAGTGAGTTGAAAATGAAATTTGGTCTTTTGAAGTTATCTACTAAATTTATTTATAGGAATTGAAAAATAGAGTTTCCAAAAGTTTTCTTTAGTAGTACTTTGATGAGTTTATTCTTTGAAAAATTATTTTCATTTTTCCTTGTAAGTTGATTTTCTTAAAAACTTATTTAGCTCTTGGTTTAGAAAGTTGGTAAAAATAGTACCAAGTTATTATCTATATATCAAGACTTCTTTTGTTATTTAAAAAGGAAATATCTTTAAACTTTAAAGAAACTTCATTTATTAATAGTTTCAAATTTCATAATGAGTTTTATATAAACTTTTAAAAGAGGTTTATTTGAAAATATTTTTCTAAGTCTTTGAAAAAAAACTTTGATCAAATTTTATTCTTTCATCAAAAAGATTCATTTTCTTATTTGAACAACAACTTGTTAGCCATGCATGAATATGACCATGTAGTTTATAAAAGCTAAAAATATCATAAGATAAGGTAATAAAGAACATAAGCATAATAATAATTGTCAAGTATTGGGAGCCTTAGCTTCTTCAAGGCTTCCTGGGACTAAGATTAGACTAGTCCCAAAAGAAAAAGAAAATTGTTTTGATTTGATGAGGACAAGTCTAAGACTAGTCTTAAAACAACTTGAAAGTAAATAAATTGCAAGGTGAATAAATAAATTGTAAGTAAAGTAAATAAACTGCAATAACAAATGAGCTTATATGCTCTAAAAGATATATATAACTACATAGATATATTTAGTTAGATAAACATAAGAACAACATAAGGAAAATATATTCATCAACAAGAACAAAGTATGAACATATTGTTGTTTTCTTAATCTCCATGGGTTTAGAAAACACACACTATGCTCATACTAAGTAAATGAACATATAGAAAGCTAAAACTATTACCTATAGACGACGAAGAAACTAGAGAAAATTTGAGAGAGCTTTTGGAGAGATTTTAGGAGAGTAATTATAGTGTATAAAAGGTGTGAAGGAAATGGAAGGAAGATGTGGTATTTGGAGGGTAATTTATGTTAATTAAATAAATGAAAAATAAACAAATTGTGTGTGTATGAGGGATGGCCGGCGCAAATATGAGTGGGAGATAGAGAGAAATTTTATTTTTTTGTATTTTTGTTAATGAAAAGTAAAATATGAGAGATGTGAAGTTGTATTGGAAATGAAAATTGTAAGAAAATAGGGGTATGGTTGTAAGATTAGGTTGTAAGGAAAAGTAAAGATAGATAAATAGTGTAGAATAGTCATAAATAATGTAGTGTAAAGTAGATATGATAAATAAAGTACCGGTAGTAAGAAAATACACGTATAATTGCAACATCTGATATTTTTAGTTACAAAAATTATAAAACTGATACTTTTGAAAACCTTATATCTTTACGAGTCTAACGGTATATTTGGAATAATTTTACTATTTAGAGCTCTAGGACATGCTTTTCGAAAACTATATCTGATCGGGCTCAAAATGAATTGCGGTTTAACTAATATGATATTTTTAATCTCTCTCATGTTATTACAAACTATGCTACATACTAATCTCTCACTTACGGTTATGAACAGGGGATTGCCGGACTCGAATGGTTGCGTCTGACTAGGGTTTTGTTGATTTTAGGATTTCCGGTTGACCTTCTAATTAGGGTTTAAGCTTAATCGATCGTAAAAATCTGGGGGTTTACAATCATGGTAAATTAACTCTACAATTTAAAGGATACGTTGGTTAAGACCAACATATAAATATGCTAAGAGATCACTGGTCTTACCCTCTTACCAAATTTTCTTTTTCACATACCTTATAAAATTGTTTGAAATTTCCCTAAACAAGATTGCAAATTCTTGACAAATTCTTGAAGGATTACCATGATAAAGTAAGATTCTTCTCCTTCTCTCACCTTTTATGTCTAGCGTAACATCTAATTTTGGTTCTTCTAGAGTCTTAGTCTTAACAACAACCTCCTATAAGAAAGTTCAGTTTTCCAAGAAAGAATTTATGGAAAACTCTATCAATCAAGATTTAAGGGTTGGAGAAGTGAAAAGACTAGGAAAATTAAAAAGGTAATAACACTTAACTCTTAGTTTGTCATTCGTTGCAATACTTTCTAGTGAAGGGTGTGACAAATGTTGTGGTTATTGTGGGAATGATGATGTTGAGAATATAAAAGCGTGTTAAAGTGATTAAGAAAGGGCTTTAACATGTTTTAGTTTGAAAATAATTGAAAGATCTCAAAAAAAGACGTTTTATATGTGTACATGACTTGTCTTCCTGGTTATGTGCCTCTCTATGGATTAAAATGGCATTTTCCAAAATTATACAACCAATACACACCACATGTATCCAATTGTGTTTCTATCTATGTTTTAAAAAAAGGAGACAGGCAAAAAACATGGCATACACAATCCCGTGTTCTTCTCTACAAATTTTGAAACTTCATCTAAAAAAGAACATAAGGACAAATGAGGCCATGTTCTTCTCGTAAATTCCATTTGTTGTCTGTGTTCTTCCCCGTTGACCTCTTTTTATGACTTATTTTATTCGCTTAAGTGATACCCAACCATATACCCTCTTGTATGCTAGTTTATGCATGATAAAAAATCCTAAAAGTCATGCTTTTCTAGCCAAAAAATAACTAGATTCTTAAATTATGTACTTTACAATTTACATATACTTTAAGATTTGGGGCATCTAAGTTATAATGGTTTAGGACAGATGGTGATAGGAATATAATGAGAGTTTAAGCTAGATACATAGAAATTTCTAAACAATTTAATTGTATATAATCTAGGTAGTGGATATTGGTTTGAAACAGAATTACTTTCAGGTACAAATATAACTACGTTGTTGCTTATGCTTCTTTAGGGTAGAAACTTCAATGGACTAATTAACTATCCAGCTTTAATAATATGTTTGTTGCTTGTGTGTAATTGTTGATAATAAATTGACAGTATCCACGCTATTATCAATGTCACGCCCTGCCCCCGCAGGCGACGGCAACGTGATGCCAGGGCAGACAACCACCGCTGGCCCCTTAGTGGTAATGGCCGACACCACCATTGCATCATGGTGACCCCAACCAACGCATGCCCAAAGGGTACCACGAGCACTATAGGTATTGTTACCCTCAGGCAGAGTTGAATCCAGTCTGTAGACTCTAGGATTCGAACCCCAGACCTAAGGCTTTTGCCTGCCCCAAAGGCAGCACCTTTCACCAGTTGAGCTGCAGTACAACATACCATAAACACATACGCATGATCCAACAAACACACATTCACATATAGACCTAATACTAATATAATAATCAAAGTTTTATCAAGCAAGCAACCCGATGATCCATGTGTGACATTGTCCGGGATTGGAGTCATGCATAGAAATGATCTCGGTAGATCAAATTGTTTTGGTTTTGAGAATATTGGAGAATACCCAATATTCAATTTTAGACTATTGGATGCTAGGAAGCACCCAACATCATATATATATATATATATATTTTTTTTTTTACGTGTGGTAGGACATTGAGTTGTCTTTATGTTGCTTGCCCGATTTAAATCAAAGATAATAAAACTTTGATTATTATATTAGTATTAGGTCTATATGTGAATGTGTGTTTGTTGGATCATGCGTATGTGTTTATGGTATGTTGTACTAGGCTACAACTCACTCTTTTTTTTTTTTTTTAAGTACTAGCATTGCTCTGTAGAGTTTGGCTTATCCAGTTAGAGTATCATTATAGACTATGGGGAGGGCGATAGTTTCGAAGAATACCTTGCTGCTGTATAAAGTTTTAGATGGTATTGGAGATAGAAATTCTAGTAAATGATATGTGTATTACCACCTGTGTACTAATTTTCAATTAATGACGAAGACCTTAATATTAGTTGCTAGCAAACTTAGTAAACTTAGTGAGTTATATGAGTCACTTAGTATGTGTTAAGTTTATATGTAAGGCTGGTGTTGCTTCTCGGATAAGAAAAGTATCACATGTAGTGTAAACCCCCAAATTTTCGGAATCGGTTTAGCATAAAACCCTAAACCGGAAGTCAAACGGAACCCTAAAGGTCAACAAAACCCTAGTTTACCGTATCAAACTAAATCCGGCTTTACCGTTTTCTTTGGCCCTGAAAAACGAAGTTAGGATAATTAGCTAGAATAGCTCGTAATAACCATAGGTTTTATAAAAATTTCAGTTTCGCGAAATTCGGGTGTCCTTCGAACCCGATCATACACAGTTCTCGAAAAACGTGTCCGGAAGCCCTGAATAGTAAAAATATTCCGAATACACCGTTAGACTAGTAAAAATATAAGTTTTCCAAAAATATCAGTTTCGTAATTTTTCGGTAAGTAAAAATAACAGATATAGCTATTATACGCGTATTTTCTTACTACCGGTACTTTAATTGTCATTCTACTACTTACATTATACTATTCATTACTATTCTACACTATTCTTTTATCTCTACTTTTTCTTACACTACTTCTTACACTCTACATAACCCATAATCTTAACTTTTTACCTTTCCCATAACTTTATATCACATCTACTTTACATATTACATCTTTTATTTTCCAAAAAGTCAAAAAATTAAATCAACTTCCCCCTTTGAAGTACATGGCCGGCGCCCCCCTATGCCCATCTCCTCAATTTTTGTTTCAATTTTACTTTATTTTAATCACACAAAAATCACTCCTCAATTTCCTATAATACCCCATTTCTCTTTCACTTCTTTCACACCACTTCTACACTAAAATTACTCTCTCAAAATCTCTCAAGAATTTCTCTCCAAGAAGTTCTTTCAAGAAGTCCTCTTTAGCTCATCTCCTTTAGGTAAAAGTTCTTCAAGAAGTTTCCATGTTCATCTACTTAGTATGAACTTAATGTATGTTTTCTAAAACCATGAAGGTTAAGAAAGCAACAATAGGTTCATACTTTGTTTTTGTCCATAATCATAATTCCTTTATGTTCATGTTTCTTTTATATTCACCTCTTATGTTCATTTATGTCTCTTTTATGTTCATAACTATCTCCTATATCTATATAGCTATATATACTATTTAGAGCATATAAGCTCATGATCTTGCAATTTATTTACCTTTCATGCAATTTATTTACTTCAATGCATTTTATTTATTCCAAGTTGTTTTTAAGACTAGTCTCTAGTCTTAGACTTGTCCTCATCAAGTCAAAACAAGTTTTTCTTCCTTTCATTTTATTTCATTATGGGACTAGTTTACTTCTTAGTCCCGGGAGCCTTGAAAAAGCTAAGACTCCAATACTTGACTTTATTATCTATGCTATTTTGTCTATTATTATCCTCATAATCATGTTCATTTAGATTGTTGTCCAAAAATTTTATTTTCTAAAGATAATTAAACAAAAGAAGGATTTTTTCACTTGAAAATAAGTTTATGAAGCATAAAAATATATAAGATAACAAAAATAAACTCAATCATTTTCATGATACAAAAAGAACTCACTATAATTTTATAAACTACTTTTGCTTTGAAAAGCTACTAAAATCTTTATTATCCACCTTGTTTTTCAAAAGAAAATATTTTGTTGATAAAAATGGTTCTTTTCATAAAAAGATAAATAAGATGAATGGCTAAGGAATTTTTTCAAGAAAAGACCTTTACAAATAGGAAAGGAAATCTATGATTTGAAAACAAAAATAAAGTTATTCCTTTTCAAAGTTACAAGAGGAAATAATAATATTTTAGAAACTAGTTTTCTACAAAAAGTTCTTAATTATTCCATTATTTTTATAAAGAAAACAAATTTTCATGCATGGATGACTTTATGAAAACATAAGATATAAGAAAAGAATGAGAAATTTCATGTAAAGATTTTTGCAAAAACAAATGAACAAAGGAATTTGCGCAAGAAGAATAAATATGAAGAAAAGCATATTTCCTAAAAGGCTTCAAAATAGTATTAGAGTAACTTAGAAAGTAGAAAATTTTATTTTCAAAAGTTACTTGGAAAGAGATAAATAAAACCAACATAACACGTTTTTAGAAAACAAAGAAAGCAAGGTATTCATTTCAAAGAAATTTACAAAAACAATTTCTGAAAAGCTTCAACCCGACATTATTTTACCTAAGAAAAATAAATTGGACAACAAGACACTTGAGCATGCTTAAATATGAGTTATATTGTTATAAAAAGAGAATTTTTCAACTATATAGATAACTAAGTATTTATCAAACAAATTTTGATTTCTTGAACCAAAGTTGTTTTTACTTGGAAATCCATGGTGAATTTTATCGCTGCTTTTTCAGAGTCTATATGGCCTTGATTATTGAATATAATTTCGGAAATGGGTAGATCTTTTCGAGTAGGTAGAAATAGGTATATTATATGCGCGATTCCGAGTTAAAATGATCAAGTTATGGCCATTTTAAGTTGGAACATTCTTTCATACGAACCTTGACGTTCTTTGACATTGTTTTGTCAAAATTCAAGAAAATCATCAAGAAAAACTCATTGTGGGTATTTTCTTTGGTTAGGTGACCCCGCGGAAGGATTCCTTTACCCCGAGAATCATTACGATTAAGTGGAGTGTGTGAACGACTCATCCGCTTAGAGGAATAGACAACAATGGCATCGTGAGTTTATTTCCATTAAATGATATACTTGTTGTGCTTGTAAATTAGTTGCACTAGAGTTAGGAAAAGATAAACCGATATGCATGTAAAATAATTCATTGAAAGAATTCTAAGAATATCGAAGCCAGAATTGTTCTAAGTGATTGTTTTAGTTTAATATTGATTTGTGTGAAATTCCTTGATCGCCATAAAGTTGAAAATAATTATGTTATGACTTTATAAATTAATGAACTCATGCATACCATGAAGTGAGTCACATTGCATTGTTGGGTTATTATCCTTGGGTGAGAAGGATAGTAAGCTCATGTCGAAAGCAACACTTGGCGGGAGATCCGAAAGCGATTGCTTGGCGGCTTAATGGAATATGCTTGGCGGTAGATCCGAAAGCAAGGTCAATCAAGTAGATTCGGAATGCTCGACGATGTGTGCTCGTGAGCAAGAAAACTTTTTAATTAAAACTACTTGAATTGAGGTTATGTATTACCAAACCCCGAATGGAGGGCGTAAATCCATTCAACATATAGTTCCCGGAAAACTATATGCTTGTTTGCCCACGTGCTTGTGCATTACATTTGTTTGATTAAAACAACTTGATTGAATCCTGTTACAAGAAGTTATTTATGGAAATAGTTCTCACTAAGCCTTTAGCTTACACCCCAATAGATATCTTTTGCAGTTCCCGTACTTATGGTTAAGGCCACGTGGACCATGCGGGCAGGTAATCCCTTTTGAACATTAGAAATCTGGATAAAGTATAGCTTAGTATTAGCATGTTAATATGTATATAATAGATTAGTAATTTAGGGAGTTGTCCCTAAGTTTGTAAAGTCTTTGTCATGAACGAATAATTATTGTGATTCTTCTTTTCTTAATATGTTTTTGTATCTCCTTAAGCTTCATAATTCCATATATGGTCCTCTAAAATTGTGAAAGTAAGCCTTACACTTAATATAAAAGCTTTTGGAAATGACTAAGGTTGTCATACTTAAGCTTTAATATTGAGTGTGGCGGACTGTCACGTTTAGGGTACCCATTGGGGCGTGACATGTAGCATTATTAATTGTGAAGCATCTTCGAGAGTGTGAAATGAAGTTATAATTGTTTAATTGTGGTTTATAGCAAGATTATGAGTTTTTATGTGTCCTTATCCTATAAAGATACGTTGCAAGTTGTAAATGTACCTAAATTTAGGGAATTACACATTAGCTTTTCCATCCTATATCCAACTACCTAAATGACTAGGTCACTTTTTATTCAAATTTATAGGTTTTTTTTTCTTTAATCCCTTTTAATATTTTCATTACCCATTTTGTCCAATAATATATTTATTATTTTAACTTATATACATTTTATTATATTATATATTTATATTAGTTATTTAAATCACTCAGATGCTACTAATTTTTTAGTAAGATGTTGGAAAATATGTGAATAAGGAAAATAAACAATTTGAAAACGATTGTAAGTTTGGTTTGATAAATTGAAAATCAATAATACTTATCTGCACCAATGAGATCACTTTCTATAGAGAATTTATACCCTCACACTAAGCTTCCTATGGGATTTAAATGTGGAATTCCCTTAGGATATAATAAAGTCTTGATACTTTAATAGCAAAAATTCAAGTATCAAACCAAACCTTTTGGATTTATATGAAATGTTTTTATTTTGTTGTTGTTTTAAGAAGGAAATATAGAGAAAAATAAGAAATTCCTACAAAAAATCTCTATAAAATTGGAAAAGCAACATGTTCTATATCTTTAGATAAAGTTGAATAAATATAACTCTTTCCAAAAGCCATAACCTTTAATATTTGAATTATATCATTAGATTTGATTTAGATATATTTATAACTAACTTTAAACCATAATCATGAATGGTTGTGACCTAAACACATGAAACATTTTAAAGATTTGATTAAAAGTTGCAAACTTTCAAGTTTCAACATCAAAATAATTCTACGGTTTCAACATATCTAAATTAGTTCAAACCAATCTGGATTATTTGATACCAATAGTCAAACTAGTTCAAACTATTATGGATCATCTAGCACTGATAAGCATAAGTAGTCCAAATCATTTGAAATGGTTCAGACTACTTTGCAATATCAAATTGTGTTTTGATTTTGTACTTTTTTTTATCTAAAAGATAGTCTAGACCTTTTCACAAAAGGTCTGAACTTTTCACATAAACTCCTTAAATCTCCTTCTTTTACACATTTTCAATATAAGTACCATTATATTAATTACCAAGACTTTAAATACAAAGTCTACATTACAAATACATAATTGGCAATCTATTTCTACATAAACTAGGTTCGATTGCTCCATTGCTCAATTGTAACATTTAAAAGTAATTAGGAAAAAAATTAGCATTTTGTTTTATGTTATTTATATTTCCCCATTTTATTCCAAAATCTTCTAAATAATGTAGTTTGAGTTGCTATTTTTGTTTTTTTTTTTTCACTTTTCATAAGTGAACCTTGTTCCTAAGTTTCTTGCTCGTAGAGATTTTTAATTTGTTAAGTAATTTTCACCATCATCTTGTAGCTTATTCGTTAATTGATATTAATATAAAAGAAAGCCCTTAATTTTATATAGAGTAATTGATACCTAAACTTTACCCAATTTGAACTTAACAATCTAAACTTTACCAAATTTTGCAATTAACTGCCTAAACTTTACTTATTTTTACAAGTAACTACTTTCATCTATATATTATAAATAAACTTGAAAAGTTTGTAGGTAGTAAATCAATATTATTGAACTTTTGCTAGTTAATTACATAGATTGGTAAGTGTTAGGTATAAAAATGAGAACCAAACCTTGTTTGGATTATGTCACAAATAATAATTAAGTTTTGAAAAAAATACAATTAGATAGCTGAACTTTAAAATTAATCAATTTAGTACATGAAAAAACCTTTCATACATCAACAATACCTCCATAAGTATTAAGTTGATCAATTTCAATTTTTTTCAAGTACCAAGTTGATCGATTTCAAAGTTCAAGTACTTAATTGCATATTTTATTAAAATTTATGTACCATTTATGATATTATCCCATCTTATTTTTAATGCAACGTTTCTTGTCCAAAGATGTTGCTCATGCGAAGTTAGATTACTCCTTTACAAAAATTCTTAAAAGTCCTTCGAAATGATACGTAGCTCATTGAAGTTTAATTGTCCATTCACTTTATTGAATGGACAGTTAATGGAATTGCTATTACTAAAGAATGGAATAGAGTTGTAATAGGATTTTAGTTTGTTAATTTTTTATATAAATGAGTGTACCATAGGAAAAAAATTAAGTTCAATATTGAATTACTATTCATGACTGCGGTAATGAATGACTATTTAATATTTTCTTTTAATAAGGATTTCTTAAGATATCGTTATTACATCAACTAAACGTAGTAATGTCACGTTTGGTATGCAAGAATGATTTGTAATGGAATAGATTGGATTGGATTGAAATGGATTGAGTTTGGAAATGAAAAATCCATTCCTATGTTTGGAAGATTACACAGAATTAAATGGCTAAAAAGTGTAATTATCGAGAATGTTCTTAGTAATAAATGCAAAATATGAATATATGATAGGATAAAAAAAATAATTAAATTACATATTGCATATCATAAGGAATTCGAACAACTGCTTCAAATACAGTATCAGGAAGTACCACTTGTGGAACCTCAATATCCATAGGCTTATTAGCTAAATGGCAATTAGCACATACAATACGCTCGGTCGCTTCTCGTGGATTTTCATAACCCTACCGTGCAAAAATGGGATATGCATTTGAAATGGATGTCCTTATTCTCTTATTTCCTACTAAAAATAAAAATTCCAACTACCTATTTGTGGTAGGTGTCATGCCCCAAAGGGTACCCTAAATGCGATAGTCCGTCACACTCGATATTTAAACTCAAGTATGACAACCTTAGTCACTCCATGAGTTTAGACACCGGGTGTAAGGCTCATGTTCAACATATAGGAGACCGTACTTTGAATCAAAATAGCTTAAGAAGACATTCATAGCGATAAGAATGTAAATCATAACAATTAAAACCCAGATTAATCTATTACAGAGATCTAAGGAGCATACCCCCGTCAAAATATTAAGAGTCCTTAGGTCTGCAAAAGTCTCTTACAACAACATATGTATTACAAGATTAAGGAGATTCAACTAGAAGTCTACGCCTAACATCTAAGTCCCGACTTTTTCATAAAGCTCTTTAAATTCCAAAAGTTGTATCTGAGGAAAGTGGCTTCTCGAGATAGCCATAAATAATCATACTGCAACAGGAAACTATAAGGGTATAAGCTTACGAGCTTAGTGAGTTTTACTTCCAAATTAAATACTTCACCATACAATAGGGCAAACAAGTTATATTATCAATCATATGAAATGCACAAGCACATGAGCATACAATACATAAGACTTTCCGAGAGTCTTATGTTTAATGGATTTACACCCTCCATTCGAGGTTAAGTATTTCAGGCCATACGACCATAGATTTCAATTTTTTTTCATTCATATCGTAGTTGATTCAGGTGCCCACCCACTCACTAATTTTGTAGTTGATACAAGTACCTACACCACTTCCATTTTAATTCAGGTCATTCATGCCAACATTCGAGTTTTCAGACCCTTGTTGCCCAGCTATTATGCCTTCTTCCCATAAAGGTATAATAACAAATGTATTGTAACTCAATATATGGTATACATAGTCAATTTAATTATAAAATCATGGCATATTAATTAACGAATTATAAGCGATCATAGATATTGCAGACACTTCAATTCTATACTAAATCATACAAATATTTATAACGATTCCCATTTTGATATGCTTATCATCGATCAAATAGAATTCACATGCACATTCTAATTTTATCTTGCCCTAAATCTAATGCCACTATCATTACAAACACAATCATAAGCATGTAATTTAAAGATAGTGAACTCACTTTTTCATGGCGCGAAAATCCACTTAACTGTAATAGTCCTCGGGAAGGTCTAGTCCATCTCTCAAGTCTCCTAATCAAAAGAAATAACTCCAATGAGTATTTCTATGAAGTTTGAGTGAACTTATAAATTCTATTCTAACTAGTTCATCAAAATTCATCTAAGAAGAAAATTCAACTAAAAACAGCCATAACTTGGTCATTTTAACTCAGAATTTCACATATTATATACCGATTTCTACCTATTCAACAAGAGCTATCTATTTCTAAAGTTAATTCCATCAAACAAGGTAGTTTGGTCTATGAACAGCAAGGTATAGAATGCTATACGAAATTCCCAACCCACAAATCAATTTCTAAATTCAATCCAAGCATCGTTCCAAAGATTTGATAGTTACTTAGCTATCATTATATCTTAAAGACTCTTTTATATACATATGTATAACTCAATATCATACATGATTCATGGGTTTTGGTAAATCTATTTCTTCATGTACTTAGACAATGCTTCATAGGATGTGTAAAACACTATTTTCCTAGCTTTATTTCTACCAAGCGCATTATATGTACATGCATTACCTACAAGTTGCTATCATGAATATCATGAGATGAGCTATCTATATGTACATCCTCAATGATATATGATATCAAGAATTCTTTTAGAAAACTTTTGGTTTATAAAACTTTAGAAATTACTAGATTTAAGAAAACTAGTTTTACTCTTTGCAAAATCACACTTGCCTTTATAAAACTCAACCTCAATGACCTGTATGCCTAACACCTTCATTATTTTAATAAAATTCTTCATTTTGGAGTTGGAAAGTAGATGTTTTCATAGGGGGTTTACTTAGTTACGAATTTTACAAAATTTTTAAGGAATGAAAATGTTGTTTAATCTATACTTTGAAACATTTCTTTGTTTTAGGATTATACTTTGATAAATTTCATTTATCCTAGTCAAAATTAAGTCTTTATTACATGTATTCCCTAGGACTTCTATTTTTCCATCAAAATCCTCATTTTGGCATTTGGAAATAGGTGTTTAAATAGAGGTCATTTGTAAATCCGAATTTTGCAATTTACTTTTGAGATTGTTTCTTTTGTAAAACTCATTTAATCTTTCTAAAACTAACACCTAATCAAATCTACTCCTTAAGGCTTCCATTTCTTTAATAAAAATCTTGTTTTAGGGTTGAAAAATAGGTGTTCACATATCAAGCTTTCCTTAGTACGAATTTTAAATTTATTGTTGGGATTGAAACATAATGCTAACATAACTTTTGTAAACTTTTCTTATTTTTGAAAACATCCCTTAGTAGATCTAAGCTTCACTCATCAAAGCTATTCATTTATGATACATATTCCCTAAGCCTTTCATTTTTAATTCCAAATACTCATTTTGAAGTTGAAAAATAGCTTTTCTAAATAGGGTTCTTTTAGATCTGAATTCCCAAAAATTATTTTTGTTGAAACTAAAATAGATCTTAAGCTTTCTAACCTTTTCCCACTATTATCATACTACTACAAGTCCTTTATTTACATAAAACAAAAACCTAAGGCATTTATGAACTCAAAACACTAGATTTAGTTTATTATACTACCCATAAATGCAAATGCACTATAATCATTATGTAGATATGGTTAAATGATGGATAAATGCGCAAAACATTAATAATAACAACATAACTCAAAAACAAAGCATAATAGTAGTAAAAACAACTTAAATAACAAGATCTATAATATTGTGATGGCAAGGATCTCATGTTTAAGTGTTTCCATATCCGTAGCATAAAGCTCATGGGGATTTTGGGTAGAATCACATATGAATAATCTTGCCATTACATGTTTTTAAGGTGTTAGAGTGTAGATCTATTACCTACTAGATATGTGGAGTAAGAAAACTTGAAGGAAAACAAAAGAGTGTATGTGTGCTAGAGGGAAGGGGTGTCACGGCATAGAAAGGAGAGAAGAGAGAGTTTGCAAAGTTTTTCCAAGAGTGAAAATGAAGAAAGAAAGAAAATGAAATGGTGAAGGCATAAAGAAGTATTTATAGTGGAATGGATTAGGGTTTGTGTGTTAAATAAATTGGAGAAAATAAAACAAATTGAGGGAGAAAAAGAGGGAGGGGGCGCCAGTTTTGCTAGGAAGAGGGAGAGAGAGAGATGTGTGATGATGTTGTGTAATAAAATTCAAATTTTTAAAAGTAATTTATGTAATAAAATGTATTGGAAAAGTAAATGCAAGGAAAACGATGTAATTTTGTAAGAATAGGTTGTAAGGATGTAAGAATAGGGTATGGGTGGTTATACTTGTGAATAGTGTGATTAGAAATCAAAAAGTAGATTAGATAATTAAAGTACCGGTAGTAATAAAAATACGCTAAAAATGTTATAACTGTAACTTTTATAACTCGAAAAATTATATAACTGATATATTTGGAAATCTCATGAAATTACGAATCTAACGGTACTAATAATATACATTTAGTATCTCGAGCTTTAAGACACGCTTTTCAAAGTTTGTATCTGATCGAGTTCGAAATAAATCAAAAATTCACTAATTTAATATTTTTAAGCATCCTAATGTTATTACGAACTAATCTACACTCTCCACTCATATTTTGACTTCTTGGTTTAAGAACAGGGGGTTGTCGAATCAAAACTGCTAGGGTTTCTTAGGAATTCGTTGACTTAGGGTTTCCGGTCGACTTTCCGGTTTAAGGTTTGAACTCGAAATTACCCTAAATATTAGGGGTTTACAGTAGGGGTTGAGTTATTGATGTAAGATGGATTTAGAAAAAAAGGGGTTCTAGTTATAATCCATAAAAGATTCATGTAGGGAAGTCCACAACATAGTTTTTTCCAATGCAATAAAGTTAATAGTGTCTATTATTTGTTGATAAAAGGGGTATTTACATGGGTTTACCTAATTAATAAAGGTAGAATGGAATCACAATTCCGTCTTCTTAAAGACAGAATCGAATTTCCCTTCAAAGTCGGAATCATCGATTCCAAGGAATCGTCGATTTCAAGGAATTGTGATTCCAGCTTATAAAAATACTTCCAAACACTAGAAAAGGGAATGGAAGTCGGAATCACAATTCCATTCCGACCCATTCCTACGTACCAAACATGTCATAATGGTTTTTCATAAGGAATAATACTGTGATGGATGGAATTGGTAATTCTAAGATTGTTGTATGTGACCAATTTTGAGTTTCCAACTAACATGTGGTAATTTCAAGGATGTTTGATTTACATTATAAGACTTGTATAATTGTCTTCGTAGCTATAAAACTAGATTAATGTCTAATTTTTCTATCTAAATTTTGTATAATCATACAATTAATATATCATTAGCACTCAATCAAACTTTAGTGTCTAGGCATACTATCTCAACTAACTCCGTTCTGCTGACATAAACAATTAGACAAATCGCATGTACACACATCTAGATCTAGAGCTCAACCCCATTATATGACTCTTCCAAATGCATCCAGCAAATCCATGTATGGTACCTTGTATATGTATTTAACATAAATAACTAAATATAGCTAGATAGATTGTTATATCGTTATATTTATTGAAACTATGATGAGTAGAATTTGTCAAAGCTTGGTAAGATTGAAAAAATTGTAAAACTTAGTACTTGAACTTTGCACAAAAAACCAATTTAATACTTGAACTTTAAAGTATTCATTTAATACCCAACCAGACTTTTTATGAACATTCTACTAATATTAGACGGTGTTAAAAGGTAGTAAAAATTATTTATGTCTTTTCTCTTTCATCTCAACAGATAAAATAAACGGTGTTAGGAATGTAATAAAAATAGTCACAAAAAAATAGTTTAATTGAGTATTAAATTAATTACTTTAAAATTTAGAGACTAAATTGGATATTTGTACAAAGTTCAAATACTAAATTTGACATTTATTTGAGCAGGATATGCAAAGATGTAATGTCATGGTCTTGAGCCTAGTTGACCAATACAATTGTGGCCTTGTCTTTGTCTTAACCCTTAAGCTCATGCCTCTTAACAATTAGATGGAGAATTGAAACCTGCATTAAACTTTAAAATCTTCATTTAATGGAGCAAACTATAAAGAGTAAGTATCGTTAATAATAGTTGAACTTTAGTAAAATATGAAATTAGTTATCTAAACTTTAAAATTAATCAATAGTACATGAATTTTGAAATTGATCAATTTAATATATGAAATTACTTTTCGCAACTAATATCTTGGAGGTATTATTAATATACATAAAAAGATCTTTTAGGTTCATCATCACTTTAGTACATGAAGGTTAATTGCACTTATTAATCCTAAACATTACCAAAATCCAAATTTAAATTTGCAAGTACTTAAGACGACAAGTGTACAAAAGGGTTGGTTTTCATGCGAGAATTATTAAAGAAAAAAAAAAAAACTCTTAGCCTGCTAAGAAATGATAAAATTACGAAAGCGACTTCCTTCTGAAAGTCAATCTACATGCAATGTGCAAGCAACTATATACATTATCAAGAAAACTAGAATTGAGCTTGCAATAAATTAAAACAACAGCATGACTTACATGCCATGACATTAAACCCTCAAACCATCATTAAATCACACAATCCATTCTAATTTTTTCACCTAAACACCAACTTATTTCTGATTCTTCTCCATTTTTCTCCTCATGGAACTTCAAAAATCACATATTGTGTTGATGGTCTTCCTGGTTTTAGCACTAATCCATTGTCTTTGTTTCCTACGGCAATTTTTTTTACTTTTAATTGGAATAACATCAGAATGATTAGAATTATTGCAACATGAACAAAGTAGAGATACCTTCGGAATGGGCTTGAAATGGGTTTTTATGAAACCTGAGAATATCAATGCCTAATAAGATTTTTTTAAAACTATCTCAACCTTTATATTGTGTTTGATATACGATGATCATTTGAAATGGAATAAGCTAAAATTGAAAGAATGGAATGAAATGAATTATCTACTTACAAAAATATATATATCCTTTATAATAATTATGGATAATATATATGTGGTTAGATCAAAAAGTAATTTAAATAATTGACATTAATAAAGGCATAATAGAATCATGATTCCCTCTTCTCAAAGCGGAATTGAATTATCCCTCAAAGTCAAAATCCATGATTTCCAAAAGTTACAATTCCAACTTTTGAAAATCGCTCCCAAACATGGGAATGGGATAAAACCCAAAATCGCGATCTATTCTTTGTTCAGTTCCACATAACAAATGTGTCATTAAAGCTTTATCTCTTTGAATAAAAAAATCTACCCATTAAGATTAATAGGATACTTAAATGTGACCTGATTTAAGAACCAATATAAAAATACATCAAATCAAAATAAAATAAAATACATAAAAAAGTCAAAACCTGTCGGGTTCAAGTTTCCAACAAGTTCTAAATCCATCCTAAAATCCAAGTCAAAATCCTATAGAATTTTAGAGGTCGTCACGATTTGGGTCGGTTCTAGACCCGAACTGGAACCGCCGAGAAGTGGAACTGGAACCGCCAAGGCCAGGGCAATTCACGATTCCATGGAACTGCCAATGGAACTGCCTGTTTTGGCGGTTCCAATTCTGATTCCACGAGAACTAGGAATCGCA
Source organism: Combretum micranthum (assembly GCA_024138025.1). Lineage (NCBI taxonomy): Eukaryota > Viridiplantae > Streptophyta > Magnoliopsida > Myrtales > Combretaceae > Combretum > Combretum micranthum. Next base: position 62,135 of record JAMXBD010000012.1, on the reverse strand, counting down.
ATTTTTTTTTTTTTTACATTTACAAATTTATTATTTCATTTACAAGTTCTAATTGTTTCACCATTTTTGTAGATATATATTGACAATTATGTCAATGAACCATAAAATTTTTTTTCTAACAATTTAGAATTTTTTTTTCATTTAGAAGTTGCATTTATTTGACAATTGTTGTAAATATAAATGCACAACTATTTCAATGAACCGCAATTTTTTTAACAATTTACAAATTTATTTTTTCATTTAGAAGTTCCAATTACTTCAATGAACATCATTTTTTTTTTTTTACAATTTACAAATTTATTTTTTTTCATTTGGAACTTCCACGTATTTCATAATTATTTTAAATATATATGCACAATTATTTTAATGAATCGCAAATTTTTCTTTTTTTACAATACACAAATGTATTTTTTTATTTAGAAATTCCAATTATTTCACAATTATTGTAAATATATATGCACAATTATTTCAATAAAAAAAATGGTTAGTATATAAACAACATTATTAACAAACACATACTATAGACTAACATACATCTGAACGTCGACGAGTACATTCCAGTAGGCGGGCATTACATCTTACCTTCAGTATAAAATTAGCACATAAACTGGTACAATAACGATTAACTAACCATAATGGCACAACTCATTAACCAAGATGACAACACCAACATCTAGAATAATAGCAAACAATTAATTGTGAATTCAATGCTCAATGGGCTGGACCAGTCCCCAATGAGGTTGCAGCTGTGCTCCCCGCGGAGGAGTTGAAGTCACTGAAATATCCGTCCTCCTCACTTGAGTAGTCCTTCAAGTCTTGTTGCCGTCATTCTGCACGAGTCCAATCATGGTTGCAAGCTAGTGCCTCAACTATCGCAGGTCCATATCGTGACCTATGCTCATCTAGCTGCTGCCCTACAATACTGAAAGCTTATTCAACTACTACAGTTGAAGCAGGTGCAGCCAGTACTTATCGAGCAATTCAAGATAGAATTGGAATCGTCTCACTATGACATTTCCACTAGTCTAGGATGTCAAAGTTATATGCATCCACCACATCACCAAACTAGAATGTCATGTTCAAGTATTTGTCAATTTCTGAATCCAATCCACTTCTACCAATGCCGCTGTACTTCTTGAACCGCCGGTGTTGAAGCACCACTCCGGGCTTCTCTACAATGGTTGAAATTGGAGCATTAATTGGGGTTGTTAGACTAGTGGGTATCTGTCCACCATATGTGGTACTAAATTGAGAATATAAATTTAACAACACATTAGTTGTCTCTTTGACGACATTACTAGCAGAAATTGCATAAATGTCTTGAGTGTTGGATAACTTATCCACATATTCATAATAATAATCCAGGACTTCCCGAAGTCCCTCCATTTTGTTGCGTGGGTCCAACAACCATGTTACATTGTATATCATAGGAATTTTCATATGATATTTTAACCACTTGCGAGTCATATCGTTAATATAATTTGCAAAATTAGATCAGATCTTAGCTGTTGCAGCGTCTCGATGATGTTGTAGGCCTCCAATAAAAAAAGATGTACACTAGGGTTGTACACACGAGAGAAAACATTTGTGTAGTCATAGAAGACCTTCAACAGCTCTAACAAGTTGGTACAAATATTCCATTCATTAGGATGTAGTGGTATGTTTGGTATATGTGCAATGGCGAAGCTATAAAGTAGCTCCTTGTATGGTACCATGCTAGCTAAAAGCTCATACGTCAAATTCTACCGGTGTTGCACATCTTTTTTGAATTTTTTTGGTTTTTAACCATGCACTCCACACTATTTCCATCGTTCTCTATTACTCAATGGATGGTCCATAATGTAGTCAACCACAACTTATATGAAAAAAGGTTCCCCCTAAGCATTGGCTAACATAACGATTGTAGATCAAAAATACTAGCTCTTTTGCTGCAACATTGTCGAAACCTATCAAAAAAATTTTCTGAGCCAAATTGTATTCATCAATAATTGTCCTTATTGTAGCATATATGTTCTGTGCCATATCCATCCATTTTGTACAATGCAATCAATCTCTTATGCATCACCCAATGTCGATCAATCTAATGAGATGTAATCCTCATGTAGGAACTTTCACCCCATCCAGTCCAAATGTCGAAACAAATGGAGACACATGTATTGAGATCAGCGAAAATAGCATGTAGCTGCTCCTTACCCCTCCGGTACATTTTTATACAATGTTGTTTCATTGTCGAAGCAATCCATTTAGGAGCTTGTGGCTGTAAAGTCTCTTGATGGCAATACACATCTGCATTTTCGCTGGCATTAAAACCCAAATGCAACCCACTATTCATTTGTACCAGAGCATCACGATATGGTTCCTCCTTGAATTGCCACAGCCTTGCTTTTTTTTTTTGGAATCAGACCATGATATTTGCTACTATGACAAATCCATACCATACTCGCTAGGATGCTTCGATTTCGGATGTTTAGAAAGATAACAGTATCCATCTCCTTTCGAAAAGGCATAGTTTACGTTGTAATAATTGCAATGTGCCCTAGTTTTCGCATCTGGCCCTTCGACCTTCCTAAAATGTTTAGTAAACATATTAGAATTATATGGTCGATGTGGCTTGGTGGATGGGTTTGCCTCAACGGAAGGGTGTATTTCTTCACCCAGATCGCCATAAATCTCTACTTCATGTTGTGGTAGTGGTTCTAAATCTGAATGTTGATAGTCATCATCATCCCCTTCATGATGGTGAATAGGATTGAACGTCTTGAAACGCGCTGGAACCGCAGGGAATTAGTCAGGTGTGAATTCAATGTTAGACACCTAGGGCTCATCAAAGTCATAGTAGTCAGCATCATCATCTATATTAATAGTAGGCTCTTGTCGGCAATCGGGCAGCTTCCTCTTTAATTTGCCTTTCTTTCCAGATTTTTTAGACGAACCACCAAAGAAAAAGGAAGCCATTGAATTTTTCTTTTTTTTTTTTTTTTGGTATACGATCTACGTAATAATGTATAGGTGGGAGTAGAGGAATCAGAAATTTAAGATCAAATACAAAAAATAAGTATGGGCAGGTAACCTTTTTGTACGAGATAGTAAAAAAATAACAAGCAGCACCAGATATTTGAATTTTTCTATAATGAGTACGTAGCAATGTTGAGAGGAGTAAAGGAAGAAGACATTTAACACATAGAGGATTGTTTCATATTTTTTTAAACGAGATCGCCAATTTATATAGGCTTCATTCCTTGCAGCTGTGAGTGCATGTGCATCAACTTGTAGGATTCCTAACAGGTTAAAATTTTTCAACACGCCGAAATCGCCAATTTGCACCGAATTCAGATTGTCAAGTTGTTCAATATATTTTTTCATGGTTCAAAATTTATGCTACCTAATACATACAAATTTATTACACAGATGCATTGAAAATTTATATAATGCCAGATGATTTTTGCTAAGCCCCTACCAGACTACTCTTGCCCATCCACTATTTTTAGCCACACCTCTCAAATTCTCAAACTTTCAGAATTCAGACATTTTTTTGCAAACAGTGCATCATTTGTTTGTTTGCCTTTCGGAATATTTTCTCTTCAATTACGGAATCAGACTTCCATTTGGCGTTTTTCTTTTTTCTTTTTTTTTTAAATTCAACAATGTCCACTGTTTTTGGCATCTTCCTTTCTTATTGTATGAATGGCCAGGTAACGGTTCATCGTGGTGGTTCTGTACCAGGAATACTCATCAGTCCCTACTACGAACCGTTCTGGCAGGTTCTCTAGCGATTCATAACTGTCTGCTACTGTTCAAAACCGACGGGAACGGTTCGGGACGGGTCCCAATTCATACCTGCCTCGTGCCGATATCTATAGAATTTCATTAAAAAAAATCAAAACTTTCCCAAATCCTATTATAGGATAATTTCCTATATATTTATCAAGTTGAGCATGTGGTAAGCTATAGAAATCCACTCGATAACATCCCTAGAAGAAAGTGAGAGATAATTTGGCTTGTTGAAAACTTAACGGATATAGATTTCTTTATTTTATCTGTTATTTGTTATTTGTTTGGCATGTATCACTTATAATTTAAACATACCTACACAAGGTTAATATTCCGAATGGTTGGTGAATTTTGTTAAAATATATAATTAAATATATGAATTTTAAAATTGATCAATTTAGTATATGAAAAAACTTTTTATGCACATCAATAGTATTCCAACAAATTAGTTAACACCATCATCCTAAATAGTGTTTTTAGCCAATATGATATACACGAAAAATTATTTTAAATGTTAAATTGATCAAATTTAAAATTTAGATATTTAATTATATATTTTTTCAAAGTTTAGGTAGTATTTACAATATTTACCCCATATCTAAAATTAGGGTTATAATTACGATGCGTACATATATAAATAGGTACAACTGAATTCACCTTTGTTCTCAGGATAGTATATATTCGATAGTCCGGCCTCGTAGTAGCATAATGTATAGGCGCAGCTTAGATTCTTAGTAGTTAAGAGACTAAGAGTGGTCTACTGAGAAAGGCAACGGAACCAAGCCCCCTAGTCCCTACGATACCCCTGTACCGCAAGCAAGTCAACGGATGGCAATCTGTGTTTTTTTTATTTTTCTATTATCAGAAAGTTATATTATAATAATATAAAGCACAAAAGCAGAAGACGAGGGGTCACTGTGCCCCCTTTCATACATGCATCAAATATGCTGCCTTCTTCCTCGCATCCATTAGGGTTTTTACCCAAAAAACACACAATATCTACAGCATATATTAATTATATATTTTCAGATGGGTTTCAGCCAATTCAGTTGTCTTGATAGAACCACCTATAAATGGTATAAAAATAGGTTCAATAGTCCGAAATGACTTTCTAGATTTAAAAATTTACCAACGATATTTTACGTTTGTAAAAACTAAAAAGATTAAATTCTTCTCGGCAATTAAGAATCGCTTGATGTAACTACGTTCCTATTATCTTAGAATTGAATGTCATAAAATATACTAATCATAAGACAACGAGTCAAAGAATCTAAAGCAAAAGTACATTTCTTTCACACAAAAAAGAAATGTAGAAAACATTTACTTTATCTCATCGCATTAGAAGTCGGCCAATCCTATGCAAGTTCAAATGTGACAGTACCGCGCACGGTACTTTTGCTGTTTGGCTTCTGTTTTGTAATTTTTATTTACATTAAAAACATCAAACGAGGAGGAAAAAACTATGAAAAAGGGACCAATGGGAAGTAAAGAATTTAAGTTAAACTAGCAAAGCTCGATATTCCATATAATCCTTCTGCCGCACTGGGTTGCATTCAGTATTTTCTTATTTCCTCAACGCTCTTATAGAAAGAGTCGATGTTGATCTTCTGGGCTCCACCTTGTTTCCGTGCTGCATCTCCAACCGCCTCGTAGAGCATCTTGATAGGCATCTGAGAAGACAAAAACACAACATAAATCCAAACAGCCATCTGAGTTGTAGTTTGGACCACCATGTTTCCCATAGACCAAAAGTCAAGCAACTGAAATCTTCAATAATCTACTACTGGCTTTGAATAACTCATATGACTAGTTACGACACCTAGCCATCTCAGCTTTACGAAACATGCGCAAGTAAACACATCTAAAGATGACTAGAATAATAAAGGAAAGGAAATGATAGATCTTACATCATTCAAGGCCTCTGCAGCAGCATCAATATCTTCCTCGGTAAAAACGTTCAGCTGTTGTAGCACCTAACAAAAGGGAAAAGAGAATATTGAAGGGAGATGAAAGAAAAGGTCTCAATAACAGAAAATTAGCATCGAATCTTTTTTCTTTCACAAATGTGTGAGGTTGCATGATGAAATATTGATGGAAGCAACATTACACCAGCAAAAAAATCATGAAAGTAACACACCAAACAAAGAGCAGAACTTGATTATAAAAGCGAGCCAAACATCCATAAGCATAATTAACCGTTACACTTCTATGAAAACTTCAGTCACATTGCATCGTACAACCGCGTCAACAAAACTTAGATACAAAGTGTTCTTGTTTTGTTGGAGGACATGAGAGGGATAGGTAAAAATAATTCTTACATTTATTTACTCTTGGCAAATATACAAGTAGAAGCAGTACATCAACAACTAAGACAGAATAGAGCTTATTAACCGAGAAAACCATGGATTTTACCAACTCAAACCCAATGTGAAAGATACAATCAGAAGCAATATATCAAAAACTAAGAACTTTCTTTTCAGTAAAGCACTTTGAAGCAGTGCAACCATAAATCTCTACCAAGCATATAAGCACCATAGTTTCCAAATAACGTGAGCAATAGGGAAAAAAATTCATGAGCAAACCAATCAAGATTTTTGCCAAGATACATTTGTGATGAGGCATGAAACGGCCTATAGATGGGAGCAGAGTACCAGCACAAAGGCATATAATATCCTACCTTTTTCGAATCAATGGCATTCAATGTTGGTACATGGTGGGTGAATGTGAAAGCATTCCAAATGCCAATTGAATCTAAGAAGCTTATTTCACTCGTTGTTCCAACCACCAAAAGCCTCTTCCCCTGACAGATATAAATAAAAAATAAATTTGCTTAAACAATAATAGTAACCATTCAAATCAGAAGAATCACTAGTCCTGATATATATTTGACTTCTAAGAACAAATAAGGTCCCATATCCATCATCCACATACAGATTCCATACATCAAAAAGATCTCCAGCGATAACATCAATAAAAATCAAATACCATATAACTGCACCACTTGTCCAAATTCATCTTTCTCGGGATACTTTTTGTTTAGAAGTGTCAATATGATGCACAAAAAGCATGCTACCCATCTATTTCTCCAAGAACTAAAAAACCACATTGGTTAATTTATTTTGTTCCCGGTTGCTTTCTCAAATTAACATGCCAATTGACTCGTTCCAATCCATGGTGATTATAATGGTAGAATTACCACCATGCAGTTCTATCTAGGAAGACAAAGTTAAGTCTCTGTGATCATTACAACCACCACATGATAATTATTTAATATCATTTAGCAAGAAAGGGGCTTGGACAGATGTTAGTGCTATAAAGCTATAGCCAGAAAATGGGCAAGCCCAGGAAACTGGGCAGAAGCAAAACTAAAAAACTTCCATGTCACGTCCAAGTAGGTCAGAGGTCCAGGATATCATAAGTCAGTGTCAGAACCCAAATCTGAACCTTTTTTCCCCAGAAGGCATTAAATATTCCAAACCACACGATAATTGGATAAAAACCAAGCTTCAGCCATAATCCACTCAGCTGTAACAAATAAGGGATGATGCATATGAAAATTCCTAATCATGGTAAGTAAAACACGAAACCTTTAGATGCTAAAAGAACAAATGATTCTTAAAGGGATAATTGATTCACAAGTGCAACAAATGATTTAGGATTGAAAATATAAGCACGTGGCCACATTCCACAACTGAAATTTCCCAAACATGCAAGAGCTGCACTTGAAAACTGCTGATAATAACTGTAACCAACAAAGTGAGATGGCTGACTAGATACCTTTGGAGGACGTTTTTTGAGAAGGAGCAACAATGTTTGACAAACCAAATTTGAAAAGCGAGGTCCAATAGGATTATATTCTAGTAACCTGTAAAAACAAATTATTAAAAGCCAAATATTATGAAACAAGCAGAGCTAGCAGTTAATAACTCATATATGCTCACGTAGAGGTGGAAGTTGTATTACCTCTCAATGTCATCTAGGATAATGATGCTTAGAGGTGACTTATATGCATCCTCAAAGACCTATAAAAGAATATCTGAACATTAATAGAACAATATCTACGTGTATTGAAGTTCACGCAATGTTATAATGACAGCCGAGGACGGAAGAAGTATAATCATTCGAAACCTTGTTTATCTGTGCGCATTTGGTGCTCTCATGCAAAGAAACCATGGACTCAGCTGAAACCTACCAATTGAAAAATTACAGTAGACAAAATTAGCAATAAAGGACAGTGCGAAAAGGCTTCTAAGATCTTTACAAAATAGGCAATGACCCACAGCACTAACAAACTTACAATTTTTACATATGGGATATCACTATCAATACCAATTGTTGCTGCCAATGCTGTTTTGCCACTGTTCAAGAAGCAAGTAAACCACCGTCCCATTGAAAAAAACTAAGAGCTGAAAAAGTTAAAAGTACTTTATACCTGCCACTTGGACCCTCTAAAAGGAAGGTAACAAGTGGACTTCCTTCCCCTGCTTTCACTTTCTCAACTCGTTCTATAGCTCTTCTATAAATCTGTTCGTGCTTATCACCACAATCCACCATGCCATGCAACCTAAGCACAACGTTGACAACATAATTAAGAACAAGTACATGCACCACATTGCTTCCTAATGAAAAAACTGGATTTACTTCCATTTAGAATAAACATGAAACTATCACTACACATGTTCGAATGTGACTTCAACTAAATTACCACCGCCACTAGGAGAAAAAAATATCAAAGAGAAGATACGATGATCTAGGTATAAAAGTGCAATCTTTTGTCAATTTTCCTTATTTCCATAAGGGAACATAAGATCACAAAAACCTAACTATGACAAATTCAAGAATTTCTCCCTCTGCACACTTTTAAGATATATTCAATCTTATATTTACTTCGGCCAAAAAAAAAAAAAAAAATCTCATATTTACAGCAGACCAATAAGAGAATTTAAAAACACTTAAATTTTCCTCCAATCAACCATTGTGTGTAATCGTAGTATTGTCCTTCTACCATTTTCTTTAGATACAAAAAATATACGATTACTAGCAATAAAACATCAAATAGTAGAGTGGATGCGGGGGGAAACTACTGAGTAGATCAGAAGACAAGGGAATGGTTTATGTTCCATAATGAAAAATACCTGCATGCTTCCAAGTCATTAGTAGAGGCTCCAAATGCTGGAGTAATCTCATGCAGGGCCCTGAGGAAATCCGCCATAGTAACGCTAATACTCTCTTCATCAATAGGCTTAGTGAGGTCATCAAGACTTAGTTGCCTATTCAAAGCAAATGACACCGCACTTTTGACAACACCTTCTATTTCTGCTCCACTATAATTTTTTGTACGGGCAGCTAGATGGGAAAAGGAAAAAATAATGAGGCCATTACAATTGCAATTTTTATACATAGACAGCTAAGATTTACAACTATACTAATGCACCCAAAAGTGTGTAAACATTACAATCATATAACTAAAATATGGATATTTATTCTCATTTCCTTAAAATATTGTGAGTCATGAAATTAAATTAAAAATAAAAATTGTCATCGTTATTTTTTCAATTTTCAAATTTAAAAGAAGCTATTGTATAACTACCCAACACAATAACATTTTCTATATTATAGGAATGGGTTAATTTGGTACACTCAAAAGTTACACCAAAACTTTCCCGCAAATACTAAAGATAATAATAGATGTAAAAATAACCATGGAAAATTTACTAGCACTTACACGGATCATTTAAAAAAATAATAATAAAAATGAAAATCCAACACCAAACATGCAAAATAAAAAAAATAAAGGGGAATTTAATTTATATATATATATATATATGGGGTGAAAAGAGCATACCAAGTTCCTGGAGGCTCACATCAGGAGAAAGGAATGAATTCTCTCTCATTTTTTTGGTATGAATCTGAAATATCTGTAGACGTCCATTCTCATCGGGAAGGCTTATCTCGACTTGGACCTCCAATCGTCCTGGTCTATTAACCAAAAATTGAGAGAATTATAATTAACATATTTGCAATTGTTAAAGAAGTGCATTTGCAATATGCCTTTACGTCTTAAGGAATTAAGACCAATAAATTTATCCCAGATTTAGCATATCTACAAAGGAACTTGAAGAAATGATCATGATCTATCACGAGAAAGAAGAACAATGTTCACTGATTGAGTACAGTAGAAAGAATAAGTTGATAATAAATAAGACGAAAATGAGAGACACCTCAAAAGGGCTTCATCAAGCAAATCTTTTCTATTGGTCATTCCAATGAGCAAAACATTGTTCAAAGACTCCACACCATCTATCTGAAAAGACAACAAATGCCCATGAAGTAGTTTTCCAACAAAGTGCAGAGGGAAATAGACCAAATCCCAGTCAACAACTGTATAGAAATCTTGATAAGACCACGAATCTTGACTAACCTTAGTAAGCAGCTGATTCACAATACTATCATGGACTCCTGTCCCATCTCTTGTTGATCCTCTTGACTGCAAAATCAAATTTTAAAGGTGTAAAAAGATTCTTTTCATGCAAAATGCTTACTCACTAGATGCTGCTGCTTGGCCTACATTAGGACCAGTAAGATCTTGGCTTACAAAGGGAACATTATTTTTTCTCTCTGTTGCATCATGCACACAAGATAGTGGTGTATAAGTGCAACATTCAATTTATTTTTAAATTGAAAGCAAACTTGATCATGTAGATATTACTGCAATGATGTTAGGCACATATCATCAAGGAACTTGAGCACCACAATAAAAGATCTAAATATTGATGTGTTAAGAATGAAAATGTAATATAAGTTTGACAAGAAGATGCATTAAGAAAAATTATCTACTACAAGTCCAAAATCCCTCTGCAAAGCATTTTGCTGGTTTGTGATTCAAGTTGATGCTGTTTTCAATTAGCATTTTCTGATTAAAAAAAAAAAAGAGAGAGAGAAGACAGTAGAAATACAGAAACTACAAGAAATAAGCAGAATAAATGCTTCATAAAAAATCACACAAAATGAGACAACGATATTTATTACCATCACCATGCACTAGAACTCAATGAAATGTAATGTTTCCAACATCCCCCCTCTTCAACCATACAATGGTAATGCTAGACCAATCTAATTGCAATAAGACTCAATAGACATCTTCAACCATAGAAATAACACTTAAAACGACTTAATCATAAGAAAAATCCATGTTATGCAACTCCATAGATTTTATCAATTCATTTTCTTTAAAAAACTATTGGCAGCATGTGTGTTGATCTAATGTAGATTTTTTATTTTGTGCCTTCACTTCTTAAGGTGCAAGGCCTAAAGCTAACCTCTCAAAACATGTCTCTATGTCTAGTAATCTAAATAATGACACTGACCACAAATGTACTCATTGATATAGGTGCTGTTTATATTTCACTCGTGTCTGTATGTGTGGTCAAATAAAACCTTTCATTTTTTCCAGAGGTTCAGCCAATAACTCTCTCAAACCAAAATAATTAAGGCTTCCCACAACATTAATTGACAAATTTGCTATAAATACAACTTAGGTAACCATGCAGAGTTGAAAGGTATCCTTCTAGTAATTGTTCCAAAAAAAAAACATAATAATAAAAAATAAATAATAATAAGAAGAAGAAAAAATGTTAAGATTGACTTGACTATTCTCATACCTTACAAATGGCATCAATTTCATCAAAAATTATGACATGCAACTCACTTTGATCCCCTGAGAAGCAAAGGAAAAAAGGAAAAAAAAATTAAAGAAAAGGTATAATGCATGGGCAAAAATAAAAAAAAACAAATCAAGAAGAAAAGCTTCCAAGATTGTCTCCTACCATGAGCCCTTTGATCATTTTCTGCATCAGCAAACAAATCCCTGACATTCTTCTCAGTTTCACCAACAAATTTGCTTAACACTTCGGGTCCATTAACAATCTATTGAGTTCCAGTAAAAGAAAGAAAAAACATTAGAATCCATTCACAGGTGGAAAGACCTACCATAATATTAAAGCATACCATGTGAGGGGATAATAACAGACATCCATTTAAAAGAAGCTTGTGACTTAAGTGACCATTGAAAAGACCATTGTAACAAGCAATTAGGCATCTTTTCACACAAAGCGACTAGCTTCTTTAACATTTAGAGGACATATTTCCAAACATCTGTAGAAGGCAACAGATGTAAAGAATAGGCATTGCATGCTCTTCCAACAGACATGAGATTCTTGCATGCTTTTAGAATAGATATAGCATGTGAAAAGCAAATGCAAGAAGAAGAAGGTAATGAAAGTGTTGTGTTAATCAACTTGAAATTACAACCCGGAAAAAAAAAAAAAAAAATGATTCAAAAGTAACAAACCAAGATGAAAAAATTAATAATATAGAACTCAAGCACCATATTTATATCCTACAACCATAAGATTCATATTACCATATTCCAACCGAAAATTATAGCTATATCATGATATTCAAACCTTTGGTTCCTTTCCATTCAGCATTTTCCCTATTTGACGAGCCATTAGTGTCTTGCCAGTACCAGGAGGACCAAATAGTAGCATACCCTTTACATGCTTAATCCCCAATCTGCAAAGGCAAAAGTTTTCCAATCAGACTTCCAAAAGTAAAACATGTCGTAATTTATAACATCCAAATACTCCAAATAATATTTTACTTGCTTATCACAGGAGGAGGAAAAACACGAGAGGCAAAAGCTCTTCGAAAAATATCGGCAAACTCAGCACTCAAGCCACCTATACCAAGGGACTCAAGGTTGAACTCTTTTTGTCTGAAGATGTTGCTACTTGCAGCTTCGCGTTGATTAACAATCTGCAGAACATAAGAATAAATAATTTGACTAAACTCATTTGCCATAAAATGTTTTAAGTGAATTCTGCTATTATTATTATTTCTTTTTTCAGTAAATAATTCTGCTATTATTACTAAAATAGCATGCCAGGCTAAATAGATAGAGAAAAAAGGAAAGAAAACCTTTATCCCACTTGCGCTTGATGCCTCAAAAACAATATATGTGTCCGCTGAAATCATTCCTCTCTCAGGAGCACTCTTCAATTCCTGTCCCTCTACAGCAGCTTGAGTCACTGTGAAAATATAGTTGTTCCCATGATACTCGAATGACACTCTTTGCCCAACTGTCATGACCTGCATAATAGTAGTGTATATGTTTAAAATTTACAGTCCACATTCCTTACATGATTGGCCAAATAATAATAATGAAATTGACAGTTGGTGTTGTGAGACAGAGGGAGAGCTAACTCTAAATCTATTTTTCATAGTTCTATTATGGTATGAGACCCTAACTAACCATTTAATAGTTTCAATGGAAATTTTACTGAATAATAAAGACAATTTCATCAAGATTGCATCATCAGAAGGATTCACTTTTCACTTAAAAAGACTCTTTATCCTTCCCTTCCAGTCGTCCACACACACACAACCCACCACCACAAAAAACAAAAAGACAAAATAAAAAAGAACCAAGGAAACAAAAAAGGAGAAGGGGAGGGGGAAGGGGAGCCAAAAATGTACTGCCTAAAAACACAAATTATCACACAACTGCTTCATGGTTAACTTTACTGAGTTCTCACAAATGAAATTACCCATAAGGGACACTGGCACAGCTTCTAACTGCTAGGGAATACTGGTCCAGACATGGTATCCAATGATGTAGCTAAAACTGACCATTCCACCAATTACTGGAACCATTACATAATCGTTTGAAACTAATGTCACGTTTGATTCACTAGAATTGAATAAAGCTTAAATGAAATAGAGATACCATTGTTTTATTATTAGGGGTATTTTTTATTTTAAAAAAAAAAAGATATTTTTTATAAGGAATAGCTATTCCTTTAGAGAAGGGAAGGAATAGGGATTCCTTATCTACTCCGTATTATAAAATGAACATTCTTTGTGGTGAAATTTTTTACAAACCAAATAAGAGAATCGCTATTCTACAATAATAAAGGCAGAATACCAATTTCATTCATGTCAACCAAACGTAATGTAAGTCTAAGGCTCGATTAAGAGAAAATAAAAGGCTCGATTAGAGAAAGAACCCTACGATCTCTATATGGTGCTTACTTAATTAGGGAACCTAGGATCTCTTTTTAAAAACAAATTTGAAAGTTTTCTAGGAATAAGACTTGTATTATTTATTTTCATGTCTGCTATATAAGCTGATACAAGGACCAGTTGAATGTAAATGCTTTCCCTACTTTTACTCTTATTTTTCCCCATAAGATAACTAAACATAACTTCCAATATCACCCGATAACAGCACCTACCTGTATTATAACAATAACTGACCACATGACACAAACCACATCACACTGCAACACACTGACCAACAGCACAACACACTTCACACAGCACAAACTCAACACAACATCAGTAGAGTATACACACTGCTCAAACATGACACAGATTCAATATACACACTTTTCACGTTAATTCCTTTTCTAACGAGCATACACATGTTCAAAGTAAGCTACTCCTTATTTTCATCACTTGACTTGCTTGTAACATTACTCCCCTTTTGAAAACTCCTGTGACCTCATGAAAAAACAGTGGATGATGTTGACAAAACTCATATTGACATCGAAAATCTTCTTTGAACATTCATGTTTTCCCCCATTGTGTGCATGATCTTCTTAATACATTGCCATAAAACTTCCAAGTTGTTGCTAAATGTGACAGAAGTCTCCCATGTCCTGTCTTATTACCAAATCATTACATAATCATGTAAGACTAGGTTTAAGGCTCATTTGAGAGAACTCTAGGATCTTTAAGAAAGGGCTCAATTATAGAGAGAATTTTATGTTCTCTATTTAGGGCTCGCTTAAAGAGGGAACCCCGATCTATTTTTGAAACCCAAAGTAAACATTTTTAGAAGAGAGGACTGTATTATTCTATTCGTTGCTGGCTTATATGTTGATACAAATGTAATTGCTTATTTCCCTACTTTTACTCTTATTTTTACACATAAGACAACTGTACATGACTTCCCTTATTTCCTAATAACTGACCACAAACACTCAAACCAACAGCACTCTGAGCAACAACAAAGGACACTTGCACATGGCACAAGCTCAACACAACATTATTAATTTTACATACTACACAGACACAACACAACTACATGTAGTTTTCACATTAAGCTCTTTTGTTCTTGCATGTGTATATTTTTCATCATTTCATTTAGTTATAAGAGACGCAGTCTAACAAAAGTGAGAGCATACTTTTAAAACCCAAAATACAAGCATACCTGGTTAATGAATTTCTTCCTGAGTTGGTCAGCCAGTAGGACAGCATCAATCTGAATAAAGAGGAGATCATTGAGGTTGTCTCACCCCCAAAAAAAAAAAAAAACGAAAACGAAAACAAAGAGGATCATCTTAAATGTACTATTAGCATACCTGCTCACTTTTCGTTCCTCTCTTAACAAATTCCAACTCAAGTGAGAGCAGTGCCAAGTTAAAATCATCAGGTGGAATGAACCTATTATAAGACAAGCATCTATAACTGATAAATTATTTTACAAGAATATACAAACGAGTCTAAAATGTCATTCACTAACCGACTAGCAGAAATGGTGTCACCAGTAGACACTCGTGCATGTCTTCGTTGGATTGCATTTAGGGCTATATGGCCAGGGCGAATGGCATCATGAGGAGTTTCGAGTGATTAAGGACAAACAAAAACAAACAAACAAGAATAAAAGAGGCTACAAGCTAGATATTCCCTCTATACTTCCAAAAAGCAACTCTTCCACAAATCTGCTTCACACTTTTTAACTTATTCATCAGTAATAACAGCTAGAATCATGCATGCTTAAAGGGTGCACATGGTAGAGGCTTCTCATGGTCCGTCCATTGGGTGCTTGCATGAAGAATTAACATTATTCCCTTCCTAAGACATGTTTTTCTTTTCTTTCAAAATGATCCTCTTTCTAATGCATCAAAGAACTGCTAAAGGTGCACAATTTATGCTCAAATATATGCAAGATATGCATTTGTTTATATATGATTAATGGGTGTCAAACAATGAGCTGATAGCATCTATGATCATCCATCAAACATCATTCATTATTAGGGGATTTATATATATATATATATATATATATACTAAGGAAAAAGTCCATGACAGAGCTCCACGCAACTCTTCCAACCTGCCTTTTCAACGATACAAAACCGCATACTAACATATATTCAGTCCTCCTCATCCCAATTTTATGAATTTAAACTAAATCATTCAGCAGCTGAATTCTACAAATGCTAATATAACATTGTACAATCGACACAAAGTAACCACGGCTCTATCAATCGTGTATTACTTATATAAGCAACTTCCTAAAACCATATGTGCAGTTAATTTCCAATTCAACTGCACGAATTGAAATTTTTTACTATACCTAGAGATATTTATACACCAAAAAAAAAAAAAGTATACAAATAAACACGATCACCAATATAAAACAGGCATCAGCTTCAATTTGATAAAAAGATAGTCGATGGCATTAACAGATCGCCAATTCCGATCGAACTCCAACTTATCAACGATCAGAATCGAAGAAACCCGCCTCTCTCTCTCTCTCTCTCTCTCTCTCTCTCTCTCTCTCTCTCTCTCTCTCTCATTACCTAATGATCACATTTCACTTCATACCTTCGCATTTTGTAACCATCTCTCTCTGATGAAAGCTACTAAGTCGATGCATAATGATTCCCAGATGCACTCAGTCGACAAATTAAATAAACATATCCGAAATCACATCATTCGAAGTTGAATATACTACTAGTATTGATCGAACAGTGAGAAATCGCGAAATACGAATGGATTTAAGAAATTGAAGTGCGAGAAAAGAACAAAAGGATATGAAAGAGATAGAACGAAGCAATCGGCCACCGAAGCGAGGAAGAGTTTGGTGCCGGGAACCGAGAAGCTGCGGAGATCGGAAGGACAGCAGTAAGCGAAGTTCGTGAGAGCGAGATCTGCTCCCGGAGTGTTCGTGACGGTCAGCGTCATCGCCCGACCGGCCATTGTTAAGAATGATGCAATTCTTCTTTAGTTTGAAAATGAATATGGATTTCATGAGAGGAGTGCTTTTATAGGTTGAAGTTTGGGTTTGTAATTTTTTTTTTCCGGGTTTATGGTAAAACGTAATTGCTAAGACATTCAGGTCTGTAATTTTTTTTTCGGGGTTTGTGGTAAAATTTAATTGCTATGACATTCATGTTTGTAATATTTTTTTTTTTCCGGCTTTATGGTAAAACGTAATTGCTAAGACATTCAGGTTTGTAATTTTTTTTTTTCCGGGTTTATGGTAAAACTTAATTGCTAAAACATTCTGGAAAAGAAATTATTATTTATATTTTTAAAAGAAATTATAAAAATGTTATTATAATAAAAATAATTTTAATTTTAAGTAAAACGAGGTCATAAATATCTGATCTCATCTTTTCAAGAGGTAAGGTCGCAAATAGCAGAGCAACTTCGTTTCTTATGACTTCATCTATTGAAGAGATAAGATTAATGGGACCAATATTTGCCTACCGTCTTTTTTTTTTTTTTTTTTTCCTCTTTTGCTATTGAAATCCCAAATTTCCATCGTCCATACACCCTAATTCTAATTGTACTCCATTCCAACATTGTTTTTTATCAAATTGGCACATGCTCTTGGCTAGTTTCGATCACCAAGTGTCAATTCGACATCAATTCTTACAAAAATCCACCGATTAACTCTTCAATTGTTGAAGATGCGCCAACCTCCATAAAGAAGTATCTTGAGCCCCTCTCTTCAATTTTTCACAATTATTGATGTTGTAATATAAATTTTTTCTTATTGAGTATATTGTTGAATTTTTTTTCCCCTCAAAAGTGGAAGCAACTTTATATGTTATTTGTCATATGAGTTGTATTGTAGACTTATAATGCAATTTTGATATTTATTGTATGCTTAATTTATGTCGCGATGTGGATATTGTATGCTGTAATTTTGATATTACTGTATACTTTTAGAATTTAGGAATCAAATTATGAAATCATATATTATTATATGTCTTACACATTGATCATATTTGATGATGTTAGAGCCCACATCAATGAAATATTCTCATATGAATGGGATGGATAAACTAGTATTAGTAAACATATTCGATATTGGGGGAGTGCAATTCATAATTCATTATCACATTTGATGCATTCAACTTATGTTTTATGAGCTAGCAGGGCAGGTGTGAAAATGGATAAAGCCAAGTTTATATTGTATGCTCATGGAAATATTATGGAAGGGAATGAAAGTTTTAGTTATGATATATGGCCAGTTGTTGTGGTTAGTGTCAGTAGGAATTCTACATATTAGCAAATACTAAACACCATTTGCAGTAAACTTAAGGTAAATAGGTCTACACATCAGGTTGAGCTATATTAGAGGATACCTATTGGAGATAGGACACTACATTATGATGTTATTCTAGTGACTGATGATGATGCTACATAAGAGATTTTAGCATACAAGGAAGGGTCAACGAATGTATATGTCCAGATATTTAAAAAGGAATTGCCACAAGTATCTATGGGCGACATGGGCATTGATGGAAATTGTGGCAATCAAGTGTTGGTTGATGAGAACTCCAATCGCACTTAGACAACAGTTGGCAAGTAAGTCTAGATGAATGACTTTGAAATGGGTGCACCTAATTGAAGTTATGGTCATGATAGTGATGCGATGCAAGACTCATTAGTAAGTGAATCTAGTGACGACTATGATGAAGATGAAAATGATTCGGTGATAGGTTTGTCCCAGTAGGTTACTACTGCCGATGTCGACATATCACATCAGTTACCACAAGATGCCCTCTCATCAGTTACTGTGGAGCTACTTTTGATGTCACTCAGTACACCAAACATGTTATTCCAATATAGGGGATCCATAGATCAACAAGTCCTTAGATAGGTATGTTTTTAGTAAATCAAAGTATGGTTTTTTTATTTACACTTTTGTTTTTTCGCTTATACAATGCTTGTTTTCTTTCATGTGCAAGTCGTTTGAGACCCATATTCTGAGATCATGGATGACCTACTTGAGTACTGCTGATCGGCTAGAGACATATAGCCAGTACGGGTTCCCCTAGTGTGCTTCCACATTATCAAGCATTACGACCTAAACAAGGTGCTCGAGCAATTTGAAGGTTTCCATAGGATCCCAACACCCCCCTCTGATATGAGAGCTTTATATGAGATTGACTTACGAGGGTGTATGGGGTGGAACTAAGAGGCAGATCATGCTAAGTGGATTGTAGAGTAGGATAACATGCACAATCGAATTGTGGACATGCCAAACATCCCCAGTGATAGGGATGCAATCGAGGAGGGTTCGGGATAGGTTTTTTGAAACCCGAACCCGACCCGAGTCCTTAATGGGTGTCCCAGAACCCAAGAAAAAAAGGGTTTTTTTTTTGTCAATCCCAAAACCAGACCCGCTATGATTTAAGGAACCCATAACCCAACCCCACCCTACCCAACTCCAAGATTTTTAATTTTTTTCTTAAAAAAAAAAGAATTTTGTTTTAAGTTATTAATGATGCAAATACTTATATTGAAAGAATGAATTTTAGACAATAATATCATATAAAATTATGCAAACACTTCATTTCTACTTACTTTCACATACATATAATATAAATGGGATCTTTGCTTTAATAAATTAATATTTTTAATATTTTTAATTTATACCGGGTCGGGTTTTTCCAACGGGTTACATAATAAACTCAAAACCCAACCCGATAACTTATCGGGTTTTTTTCTAATCCCAAAACCCGTCCCAAAACCCTATATGGTTTTTAGCGGGTTGGGCGATCGGGTACCCTATAACTACCCGTCCCGCTTGCATCCCTATGCAGCGATACATCTGAAGATTACTATGATTGGTATAATCGAATCACCAGACGCTGGATTAGTTGTACAAGGCCATTGTACGTTATATGATAAGTTAAATGAATATATGTGATATATATGGATGTATATTATATTCGTTATTTCCTAATTTAGATGTTCAATGTTAATTACAGGTTGATTTCATTTACCAAGCCCCCAACATGCGACCTGGGGCACCCATGTCACTGCACAAGATGTGATTCGTATGGTGGATGAGTTCATGAGGCTCAATATCAATGATCTAGCAGTAGCAGGAGCACCACCAGCACCTGACATCATTGATGATGAGGATGCCCCACAACCTCAGCTAATACAAAGACGTAGACTAAATAGGGAGAGGGGTCAAGAGTGAGGGCAAGGCCAATATAGAGCTACATATATTAAAGATGATCCTTCATCCCCACATGTACATCATGATGAGCCTGTTGCTTTATATGTTCAGCATGATGAGCCTAGTCCATTATGTGCTCATCAGCTGGACATCCCAATGCTAAACAGCTCATATGCACAGGTCCATACCCTCCTAGCCTCCTCCAGCTCCACATAAGAGGCAACAATCAGATGATATGGGGAAAGTCTTCACCTAGATGGATCCAGATCTTATCTCGTTTTACTAGTACAGTGTTGGTGGTGGAGATGAAGATGCCACATTACACAGGTTGATCCATTTTTTGAGCACCCTTAACAGGCTCCTGATCAAATTAGACCCTTTTCGTTATACTTTTTTAGGCAAAGACAAGGCATGTAGAGCACCTAGGAGCATATTAGATTTTATCATTTCTTTTGCTTTTGTTTTATGATGGTTGTATGTAACATTATCTATGCATTTGATGTAAAGAGTAGAGTAGTAATGCATCTATTTTATATTTTGTTTTATGAATTTATGTTTATGCTCATGGTGAATGATTGAGTTTGGGAATATTGTTATGGATGGATTCTGATAGGATTGAATTATTTAGAATGATTGTTTTTGACAAGTTATAACTTTGTAGTATCATTAATGTATTCAGGAACGAATAACACAATTCAAGTGGGGGTGGAGGTGTATTATTGGCAACCTCATCTCTTGAAGAGAGAAGGTTCATGTATTTGGCTTATCTCGTCTCTTCAAGAGAGAAGGTTGCTCCGCTATTTGCAATCTCGTCTCTTAAAGGAACAAGGTCATGTTGCCTAAAATTAAGATTATTTTTATCCTAGTGACATTTTTGTAATTTTTTTTAAAAATATAAATTTCAATTTCCTTTTCCCGATATTTATAAGGTATAATTAAAAGAAAAAAAAAAGCTAAATTTTTGGTCCCATCATATGGGTATATCATATATGGAGAATATTACATATATAATATATTTTTAAAAAAAAATTCCACAAAACCAAATTATGGAAAAAAAATTATAGAATAATGTCACTATATCTCATCTTAGAGGTGTGATACATTTTTTTTTTTTTTTAAATTCCATGTGTATCGCATGTTGGGCATGTAATATACTTCAGACCTATATCACAATCTAATGAGTGATACACATATATTTATACATATATTGCACGTTCAACAAACGATACACAGCTGAACTAGTATTGCACACCCAATATGCGATACACCGACTCCTAAAAGTTTTTAGAGGGTAGGTCACTATATCGCTACTTATATATGCAATGCAAGTAAAAATTATGGTATCTCAATTTCAACACGCGATATGGCTATACTAATTTGGTATTTATTTTTATACAATTTATATTTATGTAATTTTTTTAAAACAATAGTACACGTGTGTTTCATCTATCGTATATGACTTAAGAAAGAAGAAATATAGAGAATATGGTGTGTTGGTGTAACAACTTAATTTAATTTATTATATCTAGTTTTTAAATGATTATAATTGTTCTTTTTCATTATAATAAAAAAAAAGTTTTAAAATTGATTTATACTATTTAAAAGACAATAATATTGTATTATAAAGCATGGGACCTACTTAGGTCAAGTCACTTGTCTACTATACTTACCACTTTTTCAAACTACAACCTACCACATCTACAATATAACACACCTATAACTTTTTAAACAAACTAACAACTTTATGCAAGATTCAATGATGGATCTTGCATCTTCTTGATAAGTGACTTGACATAAGTCTAACCCGACATGATGGTTATAGAAATCAGTCAATGTGTATTTTAATTTGTTTAGTTACTAGCAATTATGTACTGTTTTGCGTGTGTAATTAAAAAATTATATAATAAAAAAAATTAAAAAAAATATACAAAGAGAATTATATGTTGGTTTTAATGCTTTAATATATGAATAATTATTTAAACTCAAACAAAAGAAGTAATGTTAAGTAATTTTATTTATTTATAAATATATAGAAAATAATACTAGAATTTGTAAACACATAATGCAAAATTTATTAAATTCATTGTTCATGAAGATCGATTTTTAAATCAAACTTTTATATTGAAAAAAGTTTACTTATTTAATACTATTTAATATTATACTATAATGGCATTTAAAGTTTGTCCAATAGATATTTAGAATGAAAATGAACCTTTAAATAAAAATAATATCTTCATTTTTTTTTAATGTTGTTCTAATGTAAGATTTCCAATGTTGCAATATAGAACAATTAGAATGCACATACCATTAAATTATGACATACTTTCAAAAAAAAAAAAAAGAGTTATAAGCGTTTTTAAGGATAAAAATTCCTTATATCCTTCATTAAAAATGAAATGAAGGCTACACCATAATATGGAATTTGTAGAGTTAATAGTGGACAAACTTAGGATAAACCAAAACTCAGCATAATTATAATTGAGAAAAAAAATGTTTATCAGTTGGAAGCTTGAAAGTTCGCACACTCATTTGGCCCTGTTAAGTTTGCAAATGTTCAACAATTATGTGTGTATTATTTGCTTTTGTGTGAAATTGCATATAAAGTACACATTTGGTAAATTATAGTGCATACAAAAATCTATTACTTGATATGATGGTGAATTAGTCATGTAGCATATATAGATATAATTTGACAATGCTATAAATTTATTTTATTTTATTTTATTTATTATATGGTTGAAGCTATATAGATTGTGCAATATTTTAGTAGCGTACCTAGCATTCAAGGTAGCCTATATTTTCTGAAGTATGGATGAAGAAGTTGTAGTAAGACTACATATTCCGATCACTCAATGAGTAAAGAATAATATATATATATATATATATGGTACCATCTTAACAACCATCATTATGATAGATTTTGTTCAAGTTATAGATGGATATTCGTTAATTATACATTAAAAAAAATTAAAAAGAATATTGTCGAGCCTGGATTTTTCCATCATTTGGTTCATTTCTCCTAACCCGATTCACATTAAACCCGAACCCATTTAACATGAATCCTCGACTAGGGGTTAAGAGAAATTTTAATTTTTAAAAATGATTTAGAGTCGCTACCCGATATAAATAGGGAAAAAATAAAAGCTAGGATCAATGGGTCGGTTGATCCTAACTTAGCTATTAGTCTGCGAAAATTTGATTTGAAAAATCAAACTTTTAAAACCAGATATCATGGATTCGGGGGCTAACCTATTAAAACCAAATTGGTTGCCACTTTTGGAATTTCAAATTTATAATATATCCTTTTCATGCTCGAAAATTCAAGTGAAACATTATAACACAAATATTTACAAGTCAAATCATTCATTTTTATTTTTTATTCATTTTTTTAACATGAATATCAACAAATATATTTCCTTTTTTTTCAAAAAAACTTATATTTACAAAATAATTATTCACAATATTAAAAACAAAAACATTTTTTTCATTTTTATTGTCGCCCGTAGGTGCCTACGTACTCGCTAATCGAGATAAGACAAAACGTAGTTCTTTTGAAAAGAACCTTAGTTTGTTGATCAATTTTAATTTTTGAACTCTTTTCACTTTAAATTCATTAAATTTTGAATTTTTATGAAACCATTTTTAATAATCCTATGATCTAATTAATTGATTTTCATTTCATGAAAATGCAATTTTTCTAAGTCCAAAATCATTTTTCTTTAAAATCATTTTATGATAATTCATGGCTAATTTAATGCTACATGAAAAATCAATTTTGATTAAACTTGATTGAATATTTTCATAGCTTTAATGCTATATAAAAATATTTTGATTGAAAACTTTTGGATGACTATTTTCATAGCTAATTTATGAAAATAATTTTATGAAAACTGGATTATTTTCATAGCAAATTTATGAAAATAATTTGATGAAAACTTTATTATTATTTTCATAAAAAATTTATGAAAACAATTTGATGAAAACTTTATTATTTTCAAAGCAAATTTATGAAAATAATTTGATGAAAACTTTGATTATTTTCATAGAAAATTTATGAAAATAATTTGATTGAAAACTTTATTATTTCCATAGCAAATTTATGAAAATAATTTGATTGAAACTTTAATGATTATTTTCATAGAAAATTTATGAAAATAATTTGGATGAAAAACTTTGTTTATTTCCATAGCTAATTTAATGCTATATGAAAATAATTTGATTGAAAAAATTTGATTATTATTTTCATAGCTAATTTAATGCTATATGAAAATAATTTAGATTGAAAATTTTCATTTAATTTCATGAAAAAAAAATTTCTTTCATTCCACAAAAATCTTTTCCTTTTCGTTTATTTCATTCATTTGCTCTTTTTTTTTAAAACCAAAGTATTTTTGAAAACAAAAACAATTTTGTTTTAGAAAACTCATTTTTTCATTTTTTATCATTTTTATTATTTTCAAAATTCATCACATCAAAGTTATATTACAAATACAACACATTAAAATTATATCTCATGCATCAAATATACATTTCTAAAACAATCCATGTACATATACACATTCACAAAATATTAAAAAATATCACAAATTGCTAAAACATATAAATTTACACAAAAAATAATTATTCTAATTTTTCTGGATTTTTTTGGATTTTTCTGAATTTTTTATGAATTTTTATTGCATTTTTTCTATTTTTTTCTATTTTTCGTAATTAAATATATAATAAATACATAGAATAATCCAAACTCATCTGGGCCGTTGGATCGTTTGGATCAGATCTGGAACGCTGATCTGGATGTGGACAGTTACCGTTGACCGTTGACTGTTGACCGTTGACTGTGCGGGTAGACTGAGACCAACAATCAATTTGCTTTCTTCCCCCAGGAACCTGTTTGATTCCAACTTTTTTGAGTGATTTTTGCTGCGATATTTATATGGAATTTTTCTCTATATGTTATCTTTTTTTTTTATTCTCCACTTCTTCTTCTTTTTTTTCTTCTCTCTCTGTTTTTGTGTTTTTCTTCTATATCCTTTTTTGGCTTTTTCTTGTCCTTTTCTTTTGTTTTTGTGTTTTTTTTTTATATGTCCTTATTCTTGTTGCGTGCCGGGTATTTATAGATGCTCAACCCGTTCACCTACTGCTCATCTACCCCTCACCTACCACTCACCTACCACGATACAATGTATCCGGACGCTCTGGCCTACCGCTCACCTACCACGATACAATGTATCTGAACGCTATGGTCTATCGCTCACCTACCATGATACGATGTATCTGGACGCTCTAGCCTACCGTTCACCTACCATGATACAATGTATCTGGACACTTTAGCCTACCGCTCATCTACCACTTACCTACCTACTTATTGATACGTGCGCTTACCTGAACTGGCAGCTTGCTGACACGTGCGCTTACCTCATCCAGCCAATGAGAGCATGTGGAAAAAAAAAGAATAATAATTTGCCTCTTCATGGAATCGAACCCAGGTCTTGTGGCTGGTCTAGTCATATGGGTCAATGGTCTTAACCGTTAGGCCGTTGGCTTGTGCCTGGTTGGGTCCAGCAAAATTAATATTTAAGGCTCTTGAAAATTCTATTTAATTAAACAAAATAATTTTGAAAAATTGTTTAATTAACTTTAAAAACAATTTATAACAAAAATATGTATTATATCAAGCTCGAATAATTTTTTTTAAATTTACTTTTCTTTACTACTCTCATTTTTCTCTCATTTTTTATTTTTCTTACTACTTCTATATCTTATCTTATTTTCGCTGTTTTTGATTTTTTGTGCTATTTTTGCTTATTTTTTTATTTTTTTTCTATTTTTTACTATTTTTTTGTGAGCTTGACATAATACTAATTTTTATCATAAATTTGAGCCTTAAATTGAGCAAAAATTGGGTGTCTACAGCTGCCCCTCTTTGTGGTGAAGTTTGAGCAAAACTTTACCACAAAGACAAAAGATAGCCAATTTTTGCTCTTTGAGCACTTATCTGGTATTTGGAAGCTTTTGGTCCTCTGGGAAAGACTCGGCTTGAGAAGGCAATGGACTGGTTGTCCCTTTCGGGAAAACTTGATCAAAGAAAGTGATGGTAGGTGCTTCTCGGGCTGGCATTTGGCTTGACAGCTGATTCTTGGTTTGGATTGGTGCTACTTGGCCTGATTGATGACCTTAAAAGGCAGGATGATGCTCTTTTGAGCAGGTGATCCTGGTACTTAAAACGGTAGGATGACGCTCCTTTAAGCACTGTGACCCTAATACTTTAAAGGGTAGGATGACGCTCCTTTGAGCAGGTGATCCTAATTCTTAAAACGGTAGGATGACGCTCCTTTGAGCAGGTGACCCTAATTCTTAAAACGGTAGGATGACGCTCTTTTGAGCAAGTGATCCTAATTCTTAAAATAGTAGGATGACGCTCATTTTGAGCAGGTGATCCTAATTCTTAAAATGGTAGGATGACGCTCTTTTGAGCAAGTGATCCTAATTCTTAAAACAGTAGGACGACGCTCCTTTTAAGTAGGTGACCCTACATATTGGCGGCTTAAAAAACTTCCTAGAAACTGAATTTTGAAATCTTATAGTTTGAAAATTGGGCTAATTTGGAAACTTTTTTTAGTTAAGACTTCTTCTTCTTCCATTTTTGTTTAAGGCTAAACGCCTTTTTTCAAAATTATTTCTTTATTTTCTTCTTCTTTTTTTTTTTAACAAAAACTTTTGAGTTTAAAACTCTCTTCTTTTTCTCTTTTTTTTTCAGAATTATTTCTCTTTTCTTGAAAAGATTTAAGGATTCCTTTTATTCTTTCTTGTTCTTTTTCTTTTTGGAAAAACTTTTGAGAAAATCTTCTCTTTTCACTTCTTTCCTCATTTTTTTTTCAATTTTGCTAACAAGCAAAGAAATTTACTGATTTCAAAATTGCTAATGAGCAACAGCTTCTCCCTTATCTATTCATTTTGAAGGTCAATCCTTGGCAGCGCTCTTTTCTCCTCCTTTTTGATTAAGGGGTAGCAATCTTCAATTTGACTTCTTGCTTTTGGGGCAAACGATTCTCATTTTTCTTGTCATTTCTATGATCTTGGATTGGTTATCTTATGCTTGAAGCACTGAGTTAAAGAGGACTTCCTTCCACACTCTTTGGCTTATTTTCACACATCACTCGAATTCCAAAAATTACAGTCCGTTTTGTAAATGATACATTTTGGTTAATCTACCAGGACTTTTCTTGGGTCATAATTTAGGCTTTTGGTTGTTGGCTTTAATCAAAAAAGGATATTTCATAAAGGCCTTTTTTTTCTAAAAAATTTTTCATCACATCCTGGGTTTACAAGTCAAGAACCTTTAAGGAAAACTTGATAATGCACTTGTTCCTAGTTTCAAGGGTATCAATAAATCAACTCCAATGCTCAAAAGAGTCTTTAAATGGTGGAATTTGTGGGTAGGGTTTGGATTTTGAATATTTGGAGCTATGTGTTTGTGTTTGCAAATCATTGATTTTTTATCACCTTGTTTGCTTTTTTCTTTTTCCTTTTTTTTTAATATCTTTTTCTTGATCTTTTTCTTGTTCTTTTTTCTTTTCTTTTCATTTCCCTTTTGGGAGATGAATTCAAGGTGATTTGTTCTTTTTTTCTTTTATGATTTATAGCTCAAAGTGCATGTGCTGTGTATGGTTTGAGATGGAGACTCTTTTTCTTTTCATAGGAAATGATTTATTTGTGTCAATTGACTACTCTTGAATTGATGCGACTAGGTCAAGTGCATATAAGTTATTCCTTTTTCTCCTTAATGATGACCCTAACGTCCAAATTGCCCCATTGTGGGGTACCCCAATGTGGGGTGGTTCTTGACAGGGTTTATTTTTAAGAATTGCTTCTTTACAAAGAACAGGCCCAACAGGGTTAGCAAGGGATAAATATATTCAAGTTACTGAAATGAATGCCTGGTATCATCTTAACCTATGTATCAAGTGTAAAACAGACTTCTATTTAAGGAATGAGCTTTATAAATTTCCTCAATATCGCTCAACTCTCAAGTGTTTACTGGTTAGTGTTTGGTATTTGGGTTGCCTCTTTTTATCAAAAAAAAAAAATTTCAAGCAATAAAATATCCAAACATCCATTCAAATTGCCCCAAATGTCACTAAAAATAGAAGATTTTATTATCATTTTTATTACAACGATAGGCATCATTGTCAATCTTCTTTCTTAAACTGTTTGCTTCTACTAACATTGACCGGCAAATTCAACTGTTGCATATGATAGGCTATCTTATCAGATGGCAACAACAAACTCTCAATTCCTGATGAAGTGATGCTTAGAAACCCTGTCGGAGTTGGGATAGAATCACTATCATCAACTGGCTTCATAGATTCGAGGAGCTCAGGTTGGATAAGCTTAGCATCGATCAAATCTTGGACTTTGTGCTTTAATCTCCAACAATTCTCTATAGAATGGCCTGTTTGACCCATGTGGTACTCGCATTGGGCATTAGGATCATATTTCCTCGGCTTGTACCCTTCTTTTGCGATTTCAAATGTTATCATATTCTGTTCTCTCAACCGGTTAAGAACTTGAATCATCGGAATCTCAAATTGTGTGAGATGCCTTTGCTATGTCAAACGATCTGGTTTATTTTGGCCCCATGCTTTTGAATTCAAAGGCTTCTTTTCTTGCCTCATATCCTTTGGCCTGTAGCTTGATGATCCTTCTTGAGTTTCACAAGATGGCACTTTGTTAGCATTAAGACCTAAATGTTGGAGTTTATCTAGCACGTGCTTCATAACCTGCTCTAGGATTTCAATCCTTTCTGTCATTGCCGCAAGTCTTTGCTCTAGATTTTCATGCTCTTTTTTATCTTTCTCTTGTGAATCACTTCTTTGATTTGAGGTGTTGCCGACTTCTTGTGCATGGAGCATGTTGATTGTGGGTTCTTCATCATTAGCCGCTAGCTCATCAACAAATTGCAATTGGACTGTTTCTGAATCAATCAAATCCTGAATTTTATTCTTCAATTCCCAACAATCATCAGTAGCATGCCCTTGTTGACCCATATGGTACTCGCAATGTGCATTAGGGTCATACTTTCGTGGTTTATACCCTGGTACTGGCTCACTAGGGTATAATAAGTAATCCTCTTTCAGCTTCTGGTAAATTTGAGATAGAGGGACAGGGATTTGAGTGAATTTCCTCCTAGATTTCTGTGTAGGATTGTTGTAACTCACTACATTGGTTGTGTCCCCTTCTACTTCAGGTTCTTCATTGCTTTGCAGTTTACTAGAAATGAGGGCATTTTCAACTCTGCATCCTACCATTACTGCTTCTGAGAAACTTGTTGATGCATGTCCCACAAGATGTGAAAAGAAAGGTTCATCCAGGGTATTGATGAAAGTGAATGTCAGATCCTTTTCAAGCATCAGGGTGGTGATTCTTGCAGCTAAAGCTCTCCATCGTTGGGCATGTTCCTTGAATGTTTCTTCTTTTTCATATTGTTCAAGTCCCAAACTGAGGGTGCCATTTCCATGTTGAACTTATATTGGTTGAAAAATGCTCTTGCTAATTTATCCCAAGTATCAACTTTTTGGTGATCCAATTTGGCATACCAAGCTAAGGCTGGGCCAGTAAGGCTATCTTGGAAAGTCTGTACCATCAGCTTGTCAAATTCGGCGTACTGCCCCATATGTCGTATGTACAGTCTTGTATGCATATTGGGACAAT
Organism: Combretum micranthum; assembly: GCA_024138025.1. NCBI lineage: Eukaryota > Viridiplantae > Streptophyta > Magnoliopsida > Myrtales > Combretaceae > Combretum > Combretum micranthum. The sequence goes on along the minus strand of JAMXBD010000012.1, from coordinate 32,380 downwards.
CCGTTCCATTATATTTTTCAAACTCAGGTGCCTTAAATTTTTCAGGAAAGGCACCTTCCTTAAACTGTGGTAAACTTAGGATCGCAATTTGATCAAAATCGTCAAATGTCTTCATCTTTTCAAACAATTTTTTCTCTATCTCTCTAGCTTGAGCTTCTAGTTCTTTTTTTAGCTCAGCTGCATTAAACTCATTTTGTGTGTCATCCTGATCGATGAATTGCCCCTCAATTCCTTTCCCTTTTTGTGCACCTGAGGATCCTTCAGATGTTGTAAGGGTTTTAAGCTGAGTGAAATTTTGTGTCAGAGTCTGCATTTGTTCAGCAACTCTAAGCAGGGTTTGTTCCATAGCATTGAGTCTTTGTTCAGTGGTCTGATTGGAAGTGTTGTTGTTGTTAGCCATCCTAATATGTAAGGGATTAGCTGAACCTGGTCAAAAGCAATTTCAAAATCTTAATATGTTATTGCTAGCAAATTATCTCCTTTTTCTATTTGTTTTGTTTTTTTTTTTCTTTAAAAGAAAGTTTGAAAAATTTTTATTTACAACTTTTATTTTTCTCTTTATTTTTTTTAACTTATCAAAAATATCTTCAAAGAATTAATCGTTGAAAGAATAATGGATATTCACAAAAAATTTAAAAAATGATTATTTAAAACCTAAAGTGGAAAAATTATTCAGTGTTCTATTTTTATTTTCTTTTTAAAGCAAAAACTGTTTTTCTTGAATAGCAGTAAAAAAAATGACTCTCTTTTTTAAAAAAAAAAAATACTTCAAATGGGAGCTGATATTTTACAAGAATAATAGACTTGAAGACAATGGAGTGGAATACCTATGACAAAAGTAACTTTGGTTGGAAAGAACCTATAACTATAGGTGGACAATACATATTCTACGGATATATACAAGTCTAACTTTGGTTGGAAAGAACCTATAACTATAGATGGACAATATATATTCTATGGATATATACAAATCTAACTTTGGTTGGAAAGAACCTATAACTATAGGTAGGCAATATATATTCTATGGATATATACAAGTCTACTATACACATTTTTTAAAGAAAATATATACAAATGCAAGGATGCAAATATGCTAGCACACGAATGCAAATGGGGATAAAGACCAATATAATTTTGAAAAATATTTACCAGAGTTGTCTTTAAAAACAATGGTTTCAAAAACCTTCATCAAATCATTTTTTATTTATTTAACTATCTATATACTAATCTTATGTCACATCCCGTACAGTCCCGCCATAATTATCAAAGGTCTATGATCAACCCATGGTCCATAAACATCTGATAATTACTAGGCTCTCTAAATGATACCACACTTAAAAGATATTTACAGAAATGAAAGTTAAGTTTTGGTACTTACGGGTATTATTCAGGCATTTTCTTTAATTGCTTATGGATTTCCTGCAAAAGAAGCTGTAGGGTGGTGAGCATAATTCCACGTGCTCAGTAAGTGGATATAAAAAGGGTAATTATAAACATTATAAGACAAATCACAATCATTGTTATTAGAGTGAATTATGCAGTCAATCGGGATGCCATCCGCGTAATGTTGACCGGTTCATTACGAGATTAGAGAAATTAACCCCACTCTAATCTGGGTTTCGAGGAGTTAACACAAATTCATTTTCCATAAAACCGGGAATGTGCAATGGGTCTCCTGTCCTCCCAAAAACCGTTCAGGACTATCCCTCGGATAGCTTGTAACCTTTACTGCGACCTCCTCTCTTGTCACTTAGTTCAATAAAGGTTAAAAGAAGAAATCCATTCTCACCTGGACGGTCGGTTTTTGGATGCAAGGATGCGAAATGTGTTATGCTATGCATGATCGGTTATTATTTTCACTATATTCTTAATAATACATTCTTCGGTGATCAACAAGTATCCCACACCAAAACAATAGATAAGTAAACATCCATATCAAAAAATCAATCAACCACACACGTTTTATAGCTAATTTACAAGCACAAACAATTATAATGTAAATAATATCCCTTTTCACAATTACCATATAAATGAACCACTTACCAAAATGGGCTTTGTGTGGAATAGATCGATGTGGATTTCACCTATAAGAATGTTTTGATAAAAAATGAATTAGTGTTATGATACTAAATTTTGTTTTAGTTGTGTAGATGATGATAAGGTTGCTTAAGGAATGAGATAACTTTATTAAAGGATGGTAAGTTAGTAAAAGAAGTTAATGAGCTTACTTGGTTTAGAAAAGTATTTCTAATTTATATGGTATATGATTTATAGTTTATAATCTCAAGGTTATTGGTTGCTAGGCTTTAAATTTTTACTATTACATATATTTAGTAATTCCTTTATTGAGGTATGTATGTCATTATAGGAACTAGTATATAAAGTAAAGTGTAAAGGTGGTTAGGAATGATTTAGTAAAATTCTCATAATTTCTTTATTTACTAACTATAATTTAATATTCCCTAGCTATAGTTGATATTTACTAGCTATAATTAATAAATTAGTGCATATATTCAAATAATTGTGACAAAATTTGTAAGTATCAAAATGTTAGTATAAATATCTTGGAGTAATAATATAATATTTTTTTATTTTTAGGAATCGTTTTAGGTATTTATTTTAAAAGTTCGGATTGCACTATTTCTTGTATAATCGTAATGAAAATCATGTAATTTTTAAAAATATCAAAACTTCACGAAAAATTCTGAAAATTTTATATGTTGTAACTAATATTATATTGTACTTACTGTAAAAGTTTGGAGCCGAACGAACAAGTTTTGATGTAGTTATTTCTCGACGGAGATCAGCGGGGGTTCGCCGGCGCCACCACTTAGCGGCGGAATGCTCCTCCTAGAGTTGTCGGACGGCTTGAGGGCAATTTTAGGATTCTAACTGTGAAGTTTGGTGGTTTTCTAATTTCGGGTGTGAGTTTGGTGAATTTTGGAACTTCTGGGCGTATTTATAGCGGATTTTGGGATTTTCTAAAATCGGTAAAAATTACCAGATGTCAAAAATTTTTCATGCAAAAATTACCACGTAATCCTATATTTTACACGTCCATTCTGTAAGCTACAGTAATTTTTGACATTTGTTTGATATTTTCTCCGAATTTTGACACCTAATTTAAGTACATGCATAATTATTTTGTTTTTATTTAAATAAAAAAAATTTGTCATCTGTTCCCACGAATTTTCCTAATTTTTCTGATTTTTTCAGAGTCTTGATTGATGTTTATGTCTCCATTTGGTAATTTGTTTGGTTAATTTGTTACTTTTTGGGTAAATTGTTGCTTTTTAGGAATTTTCCTTCAATTTTTCCAAAGTTTAGAGTTCTTATGGTTTCAGAATGATTATGACATTCTTAGGAGCTGAGCAATTCTTGTTTTCCATTTTTTGGAGTTTTATAGGGGTTTTTAGAGATATTTAGGTTAATTTGAGGGTATTTTAGTCTTTTTACTACTTTAATTTTGGTTTTATTAGACAAATTCAGCCAACTTTTACACTATTCATTGATTTGACTATATCTAATTTTACCTTAACTTACTTTTCATTCTTACTTTTACTTAATTACAATTTACTATTTCATGAATTACTATTCATTTCACTATTTACTATTAACCTTAATTATTCACTATCTACCTTTGTTATTATTTATATAGTCAAGGAATTTATTTTTCATTTGGATTCTAAATTCTTATATTTCTATATTTTTCTTTTGATTTCTTTTAGAAGGATCATATTCTTAATATTATTATATTATATTTTTTTATTTTAGTTCAGTTCATGAACATCCTTATATTACTTTAGGTTAAATTTCGTATAAAAATCGGGGCATTATATTTCTACCCTCCTTAATTTAGGTTTTGTCCTCAAAACCTTTGGAATTCATAATTTCATCTATATACATTTTAGTGAAACAACCCAGGATATTTTTCTTCCATCACAAGTCTAGGTTCCCAGGTCAGGGTCTCACTATCATTGCTTCGCCATTGCACCTTACATATTCTAACTTCTTGCCTCTCAGTTTCTGGGTACGTGTATCTACAATACGTACAGGTTTTTCTTCGTAGGTATAATTATCTTGTAGCTTACAGGTTCCAACTCAGTGATTTATGTGGATTTGCTACGAACTTCTTCAGCATTGACACATGAAAAACATCGTGATAGTTGGAAAGGTTAGGTGGTAGCGCCAATCGATACGACAAGCTACCTATCCGTTCCAATACCTCAAATGGTCCTATATATCGTGGGGTCAGTTTCCCTTTAATCCAAAGCGGTGCAAACCCTTGAATGGCGTGATTTTGACATATGCGTGGTCTCCTATTGAACTCCATTGGTTTTCTTTTCTGATCGTACCAACTTTTATGACGATCTTGAGCTTCCTTCATCTTCTGTCGGATTATCTGAATCATGTTATTCATCTGCTGTAGCATCTCTGGTCCAATTGTCATTTGCTCTTCGCGTTCCCAATATAACGGTGATCGGCATTTTCTTCCATACAATGCTTCATAGGGGGCCATTTGGATCGTAGCTTGGTAACTGTTATTATATGCAAATTCAATTAGAGGCAGTTGATTATCCCAATCCCCAGAATTCTAATGAGCAAGCACGTAACATATCTTCAAGCGTCTGTATGGTACGCTCAGACTGACCATCAGTTTGGGGATGATATGCTGAGCTAAAGTTGAGCTTGGTGCCCATGGCCTGATGTAAACTTTCCCAAAATCGCGAAGTGAATCTTGTGTCTCTGTCGGAGATTATACTAAGAGGAATGCCATGCAATCGTACAATCTCTCGGACATAGATCCTGGCTAATTTATCAATAGAATACCCTGTTCGTAGTGGCAAAAAGTGAGCGTTTTTTGTCAAACGATCAACAATAACCCAAATCATATCATGACCATTTCTCGTTTTGGGTAATGCTGTAATAAAATCCATTGTGATGTGATCCCATTTCCATTGAGGAATAGACAAAGGTTTCAACAAACCACTTGGGCGTTGGTGTTCCGCTTTGATTTGCTGACAAATTGCACATCATGCTACGAACTCAGAAATTTCGTTCTTCATCCTTGGCCACCAGAAGTGTTTCTTCAAGTCATGATACATCTTGGTCATACCAGGATGATTTGTGTATCCTGAACAGTGTGCTTCTTCTAATATCTTGAGTTTGATTTCCCTATTATTTGGAACACATATCCGGTTTCGGAAACAAAGAATTCCATGAGTGTTTTGCGAGAAATCTTCATCTCCTTCCTGCATACGTTGGCGAAATTGTGTTAAGGAGTTGTCCTCTTGCTGTCTTGCCCTGATATCTTCGATTATGGTAGGCTGTATCTCCAAATTCATTAGTTCACCTTGACACTTTGGGAGTACAAATTCTATCCTTAATTGTTCAAAGGCTTGGACTAACTCTTTTTGAGAAGTAAGTAAAGCAGCTACCTCGCTGTAGTTTTTCCTACTCAAAGCATCAGCGACCGTGTTGGCTTTTCCAGGGTGGTAATGGATGTCCAAATCATAATCTTTAATTAATTCTAACCACCGACGTTGCCTTAAGTTGAGTTCTTTTTGCGTGAAGATGTATTTCAAGCTCTTATGATCAGTATAGATATCACAATGCTGTCCATACAGATAATGTCTCCATATTTTTAATGCAAACAACTGCCGCTAATTCCAGATCATGAGTCGGGTAGTTCCGCTCATGTGGTCTCAATGTCTCGAGGCGTAAGCTACCACTCTTCTTGCATTAATACACATCCCAACCATTTTTAGATGCATCGCTGTAGACTACATAGGGTTTATTGGGATCAGATAACCTCAATACAGGTGCGGATGTCAATCTCTTCTTCAGTTCCTGGAAACTGGATTCACACTCTGCATTCCATTGAAATCTTACTCCCTTTTGAGTAAGTTGGTTCATGGGTTTGGAGATTTTTGCAAAATCTTTGACAAATCGTCTATAGTAACCAGCTAACCCAAGGAAACTGCGTATTTCCGTAATATTTTCAGGACGCTTCCATTCCAGTATTGCTTGTATTTTTTCTGGATCTACGGATATTCCATCTCCTGAAATAATATGACCAAGGAATGAGATCCGATCTAGCCAAAATTCACATTTCGAAAGTTTAGCATAGCTGAGATTCTTGCAACTTCTGCAAGGTCAATCGTAAATGGGTAGCATGTGTTTCCTTATCTTTAGAGTAGATTAGGATATCATCAATGAATACCACAATGAACTGGTCCAAGTAAGGCTGATAAAGCCGATTCATTAAATCCATGAACACAGCTGGTGCATTAGTCAAGCCAAAAGGCATTACTAGAAACTCGTAGTGGCCATAGCGAGTTCGAAATGCCGTTTTTGGAATATCTTCAGGTTTGATTCGGAGTTGATGATATCCTGAACGCAGATCAATTCTAGAGAAAACTGTAGCCCCATTTAGTTGATCAAATAAATCATCGATCCTTGGAAGAGGGTATTTGTTCTTTATGGTAGACTTGTTGAGTTCTCGGTAATCAATACAAAGTCGAAGCGTCCCATCTTTCTTTTTGACGAATAGTACTGGGGCTCCCCATGGAGATACACTGGGTCGAATAAATCCTTAGTAATTCTTGCAGTTGTATCTTAAGTTCCTTTAATTCCGCTGGTGCCATTCGATAAGGAGCCTTGGAAATGGGTTCGGTATTAGGGCGTAATTCTATAGAGAAATCAACTTCGCGATGAGGTGCTAATCCTGGCAACTCGTCAGGGAATACATCCGGAAATTCTCGTATGACTGGAATATCCTCAACTTTGAAATCTTCTTGATCTTTAAATTAAGACCGGATTCTTTATCCGTACTCGAAATGGCTTCGATCCTGGCAACTGTTGATGAATCTTCTGTTGTGCATCAGGTAACCTGATCCTTTGTCCTTGGAGCATTATGTATTTTCCTCCGCAATCAATCTCAGCTTGGAATTTGGATAACCAATCAATGCCTAAGATTAAGTCGTAGCCTGTAATTGGGATCAAGATAAGATTTATAGGGAAATTTTGATTCCGGATTTGATTTCTGCATTAATTATGATTTCACGAGTGGATACTCTTTCTCCAGTAGGTGTGGTAATATTATAAATGACTCTAGTCTTCCTGATCGGGATACCACTCCTTTGCTGGAATTGAGTGCTAAGAAAAGAATGAGATGCACCCGTATCAAAAAGTGTATATGCAGAATTCCCTTGTATAAGAATATGCCCTGCATAATATTTATAAGTCTTTACATAAGATCGTGATTTGTCTAAGTCTTTTCTTAAATTCTATCCTAAAACTCACCTGTTATCATCTCATGAGAATCATCCTCACTTATAAGATCTTCATTCATGATTGCTTCTTCTCTCCGTGGCCATTTGCATCCAGTCTTGTTCAGGAATTTCTTCTAGGTTTTCCATTGCATAGATTCTGGCAGCAGTCAAAGCGGGGTTTTCTTTTAGCTTTTTACTCTACAATCCCTTTCTATATGTCCCCGTTTTCCACAACATCTGCACTTAACTCTTGGGCAATCCTTGCCCTGTGATGTTCATTCCACAAATGCAACATTTCCCTTGTAGCTGATTGCATTTACTGGGAAGATGCTCCTTTCCGCATTTCCAACATTTGATTGCAGAACTACTTCCAGAATTATTTGGTCCAGTAGGATTATGACCCATGTTCCTATTTTTAGGGTAAACCTTTTAAAGGAACTTCCTCCAATCTTTCCTTTATGCTCTTGCATACGGTCTCGGTTGGCTTCCAACTGTCTTGCCTTTTCTACTATTGCTGAGTAGTGGGCAAATCATAGTCTTCTAACTTGCACTGCATGAAAGGGTCGAATCCTCTAATAAACAAAGTTTTCTTTAGGGTCTCATCATCCCTGTATGAAGCCGGGGCATACTGCAATAGTCTGAAGAATTCAGTTTCATATTGCGTAACAGTTTTGTTCCCCTTTTTCATGGAGAATAAATCTGCTACCATTTTCATTCGACGCTCCGAGGGAAATATTCTTTCGGAATTCTTCTCGAAATGTTTCCCAGGTGATATTATTACCTAATACTCTGGCTTTGGAATCCCACCAATTGCGTGCTCGAAGTTGTAACATAAATGTCCCGTATGGGACTTTTTGGTGATTTGGTATTTCAAAAGCCTCAAAACACCGTTCTACTGTAGAAAGCCAATCATCTACTCTGCAGGATTTGAGATATCTCCGCTGAAGTATTTGTTTGCTTTAATAAACTCAGATAACTTGGCTGTACTAGGAGCTCTGTTTTCTTGTTCAGCAGCAGGTTGGGCTTGATTCCTTTGATTTAATAGGTGTTGTAGTACATCACCTTGTTGTTGCAACATATTTTGCATGGTAGCTAAAATTTGAGCTACATAGTTATTTTCGTTTGGTTGTCCAGTTTGGTTATCATTAGCCATTTTTCAAGAATTTTCTTCTTGAAAGGATACATATACAAGTAAGAAAATAAGAAGTTACAGAAATAAAAACATCACTTTTCATTTGATATTCACATAGACGGGTTACAAGAACGACATTTATCATACAAGTTTTTAGCACTCAAGCAGAAAGAAAACATACATACTACAAGCCTTTTTTTTATTCACAATGCAGTCCATGCATCTCCTTAAGCAACTTAGTTATTTAAATGGAGGAGTTAAGATTCAGACGACTGATTTCTATTTCCCAAGTATGTTCTTCGGGGATGTTCAGGGGAGTTGAAGTGTAATGTCCATTCCCGTGATGTTCAGTGGAAGGTGGAGTGTAATGCCCGTTCCCATAATGTTCGGTAGGAGGTGGTGGAGTCGTATTCATATTGGTCGGGGCAGTAATGTCCTCAGGATATACGACATTAAGAGGTGTGACGGCCATTGGGTACTAACGTTCACACTTTCATACATAGTTTGATAATTAATGTTTAAAGCTGCTTCTTCCATACTTATGGGTAGAGCAATTGTAGCATCTGCCGGGGTAGCTGAAGCAATAGAAACGTGAGGGAATCCTTCATGGAAAGGAAACCAGTTAATTACTCCTTCAGGTAAGTCCAGCATGGCTCCCCTATACCAATCAGGAATCAGAAATATGTCATTGGGGTACAGGTATTGGGGATTTGGTTTTGTTACAAAGTGAACTATTGGTATAACCATATCCATCAACTGCTGTCTCCAGACCACATAGTGTTCAAATGCAGGAATGACCGAATACCAGCTTAATTCATCTCCTTTCTTTCGATCATATCATCCCACCAAGAATCCCAGCGAGGGTTCATGTTATCGATATACTTACGGTTGATTTCATCAGGGGAAAAGTAAACACCGTGACTGGCTAGTTGGTATATCAGATGTTGAAGTCTGATCCTATAATCTACTGGAGCTACCTCATGTAGGTGTCGAAATTCCTCCCATTGTTCTATCAAAAATTCTCTTCGTCCCTACAATCACGAGTCTATATGGGTTAATGGATGGTGTTTATATATATATATATATGTATATATATATGTATTTTCCTTTTTAGATCATCATTTTTGTAATATCTTTTAAGTGATGGCTCTGATACCACTTTAAGACTGTCACATCCCGTACAGTCCCGCCGTAATTATCAAAGGTCTATGATCAACCATGGTCCATAAACATCTGATAATTACTAGGCTCTCTAAATGATACCACACTTAAAAGATATTTACAGAAATGAAATTAAGTTTTGGTACTTACGGGTATTATTCCAGGCATTTTCTTTAATTGCTTATGGATTCCTGCAAAAGAAGCTGTAGGGTGGTGAGCATAATTCCACGTGCTCAGTAAGTGGATATAAAAAGGGTAATTATAAACATTATAAGACAAATCACAATCATTGTTATTAGAGTGAATTATGCAGTCAATCGGGATGCCATCCGCGTAATGTTGACCGGTTCATTACGAGATTAGAGAAATTAACCCCACTAATCTGGGTTTCGAGGAGTTAACACAAATTCATTTTCCATAAAACCGGGAATGTGCAATGGGTCTCCTGTCCTCCCAAAAACCGTTCAGGACTATCCCTCGGATAGCTTGTAACCTTTACTGCGACCTCCTCTCTTGTCACTTAGTTCAATAAAGGTTAAAAGAAGAAATCCATTCTCACCTGGACGGTCGGTTTTGTGGATGCAAGGATGCGAAATGTGTTATGCTATGCATGATCGGTTATTATTTTCACTATATTCTTAATAATACATTCTTCGGTGATCAACAAGTATCCCACACCAAAACAATAGGATAAGTAAACATCCAATATCAAACAAAATCAATCAACCACACACGTTTTATAGCTAATTTACAAGCACAAACAATTATAATGTAAATAATATCCCTTTTCACAATTACCATATAAATGAACCACTTACCAAAATGGGCTTTGTGTTGGAATAGATTGATGTGGATTTCACCTATAAGAATGATTTTGATAAAAAATGAATTAGTGTTATGATACTAAATTTTGTTTTAGTTGTAGTATGATGATAAGGTTTTAAGGAATGAAATAACTTTATTAAAGGATGGTAAGTTAGTAAAAGAATTAATGAGCTTACTTGGTTTAGAAAAGTTATTCTAATTTATATGGTATATGATTTATAGTTTATAATCTCAAGGTTATTGGTTGCTAGCTTTAAATTTTTACTATTACATATATTTAGTAATTCCTTTATTGAGGTATGTATGTCATTATAGGAACTAGTATATATAAAGTAAAGTGTAAAGGTGGTTAGGAATGATTTAGTAAAATTCTCATAATTTCTTTATTTACTAACTATAATTTAATATTCCCTAGCTATAGTTGATATTTACTAGCTATAATTAATAAATTAGTGCATATATTCAAATAATTGTGACAAAATTTGTAAGTATCAAAATGTTAGTATAAATATCTTGGAGTAATAATATAATATTTTTTTATTTTTAGGAATCGTTTTAGGTATTTATTTTAAAAGTTCGGATTGCACTATTTCTTGTATAATCGTAATGAAAATCATGTAATTTTTAAAAATATCAAAACTTCACGAAAAATTCTGAAAATTTTATATGTTGTAACTAATATTATATTGTACTTACTGTAAAAGTTTGGAGCCGAACGAACAAGTTTTGATGTAGCAATATTTCTCGACGGAGATCGCTGGGGTTCGCCGGCGCCACCACTTAGCGGCGGAATTGCTCCTCCTAGAGTTGTCGGACGGCTTGAGGGAATTTTAGGATTCTAACTGTGAAGTTTGGTGGTTTTCTAATTTCGGGTGTGAGTTTGGTGAATTTTGGAACTTCTGGGCGGTATTTATAGCGGATTTTGGGATTTTCTAAAATCGGTAAAAATTACCAGATGTCAAAAATTTTTCATGCAAAAATTACCACGTAATCCTATATTTTACACGTCCATTCTGTAAGCTACAGTAATTTTTGACATTTGTTTGATATTTTCTCCGAATTTTGACACCTAATTTAAGTACATGCATAATTATTTTGTTTATTTAAATAAAAAAATTTGTCATCTGTTCCCACGAATTTTCCTAATTTTTCTGATTTTTTCAGAGTCTTGATTGATGTTTATGTCTCCATTTGGTAATTTGTTTGGTTAATTTGTTACTTTTTGGTAAATTGTTGCTTTTTAGGAATTTTCCTTCAATTTTTCCAAAGTTTAGAGTTCTTATGGTTTCAGAATGATTATGACATTCTTAGGAGCTGAGCAATTCTTGTTTCCCATTTTTTGGAGTTTTATAGGGGTTTTTAGAGATATTTAGGTTAATTTGAGGGTATTTTAGTCTTTTTACTACTTTAATTTTGGTTTTATTAGACAAATTCAGCCAACTTTTACACTATTCATTGATTTGACTATATCTAATTTTACCTTAATTTACTTTTCATTCTTACTTTTACTTAATTACAATTTACTATTTCATGATTTACTATTCATTTCACTATTTACTATTAACCTTAATTATTCACTATCTACCTTTGTTATTATTTATATAGTCAAGGAATTTATTTTCATTTGGATTCTAAATTCTTATATTTCTATATAATTTCTTTTGATTTCTTTTAGAAGGATCATATTCTTAATATTATTACTATTACATATATATTCTATTTTATTTTAGTTCATATGAACATCCTTATATTACTTTAGGTTAAATTTCGTATAAAAATCGGGGCATTATATCTTATAGGGCCAACTAATACTAAAAGAATATAACTCCACATTTTTTTAAAAAAATTTTGTGAAAAACTTTGTTGGAATTTGTTAAAAATTTTTGTTTTATTTTATTTTTTTTTTTCAAAAATTTCTTTTTGAAACCCTTCTTTTTTTTTTTCTATAAACCTAATACAACTCCATTTTTCTTTAAAAAATTTGGTCAAATCCCATGTTGATGAATGCATGATTTGGTAGGGTTCTATAGGTTCCCCGGCTTAGTGGTACTAAACCGGAGTGGGAGGACATTTCTTGATCAAGAGGGTGGAAAGCCACAGCCCCCGGACCTTACTTCGTCCTCCTCGCTTAGGCTCTTAAGACAGCTTGGTTTCGACCGTATCTAGCACACATTTATGCCAAAATGCAAATGCAAATGTAAATAAATAAATAAGTAAAACTATTACCCCTTTTTTTTTGTACCTGCAAGATTAGTATACATGTATCCACAAAACAATTATTCAAATAATGCACAAAGAATTATATACATTCATATAATGATTATACAAAAAATTGAGCAATTTAAAGGATAAATTTAAAATTAAAAATCCCTAAATGGCTAGCCCTCTTCTTTTTTTTTTAAAAAAAAAAAAAAATTTAAGCTGTCCCCAGTGGAGTCGCCAAGCTGTCGAGCCTGGATTTTTCCATCATCTGGTTCATTTCTCCTAACCCGATTCACATTAAACCCGAACCCATTTAACATGAATCCTCGACTAGGGGTTAAGAGAAATTTTAATTTTTGAAAATGATTTAGAGTCGCCACCCGATATACATAGGGAAAAAATAAAAGCTAGGATCAATGGGTCGGTTGATCCTAACTTAGCTACTAGTCTGCGAAAATTTGATTTGAAAAATCAAACTTTTAAAACCAGATATCATGGATTCAGGGGCTAACCTATTAAAACCAAATTGGTTGCCACTTTTGGAATTTCAAATTTATAATTTATCCTTTTCATGCTCGAAAATTCAAGTGAAACATTATAACACAAATATTTACAAGTCAAATCATTCATTTTTATTTTTTATGTATTTTTCTTCATTTTTATTTTTTATTCATTTTTTTAACATGAATATCAACAAATATATTTCTTTTTTCTTCAAAAAAACTTATATTTACAAGATAATTATTCACAATATTAAAAACAAAACATTATTTTCATTTTTATTATCGCCCCGTAGGTGCCAACGTATTCGCTAATCGAGATAAGACAAAACGTAGTTCTTTTGAAAAGAACCTTAGTTTGTTGATCAATTTTAATTTTTGAACTCTTTTCACTTTAAATTCATTAAATTTTGAATTTTTATGAAACCATTTTTAATAATCCTATGATCTAATTAATTGATTTTCATTTCATGAAAATGCAATTTTTCTAAGTTCAAAATCATTTTTATTTAAAATCATTTTATGATAATTCATGGCTAATTTAATGCTTAATGAAAAATCAATTTTGATTAAACTTGATTGAATATTTTCATAGCTAATTTAATGCTATATGAAAATATTTTGATTGAAAACTTTTGGATGACTATTTTCATAGCTAATTTATGAAAATAATTTGATGAAAACTTTGATTATTTTCATAGCAAATTTATGAAAATAATTTGATGAAAACTGGATTATTTTCATAGCAAATTTATGAAAATAATTTGATGAAAACTTGGATTATTTTCATAGCAAATTTATGAAAATAATTTGATGAAAACTTTATTATTATTTTCATTGCAAATTTATGAAAACAATTTGATGAAAACTTGATTATTTTCATAGCAAATTTATGAAAACAATTTGATGAAAACTTTGATTATTTTCATAGCAAATTTATGAAAATAATTTGATTGAAACTTTAATGATTATTTTCATCGCAAATTTAAGAAAATAATTTGGATGAAAAACTTTGTTTATTTCCATAGCTAATTTAATACTATATGAATATAATTTGATTGAAAAATTTTGATTATTATTTTCATAGCTAATTTAATGCTATATGAAAATAATTTAGATTGAAAAATTTCATTTAATTTCATGAAAAAAAAAATTTTCTTTCATTCCACAAAAATCTTTTCATTTTCGTTTATTTCATTCATTTGCTCATTTTTTTTAAAACCAAAGTATTTTTGAAAACAAAAACAATTTTGTTTTAGAAAACTCATTTTTTCATTTTTTTATCATTTTTATTATTTTCAAAATTCAATTAATATCACATATATCTAAAACATATTCAAAATTCATCACATCAAAGTTATATTACAAATACAACACATTAAAATTATATCTCATGCATCAAATATACATTTCTAAAACAAACTATATACATATACATATTCACAAACTATTAAAAAATATCACAAATTGCTAAAACATATAAATTTATACAAAAAATAATTATTCTAATTTTTCTGAATTTTTTAATGAATTTTTATTGCATTTTTTCTATTTTCCGTAATTAAATATATAATAAATACATAGAATAATCCAAACTCACCTGGGCCGTTGGATCGTTCGGATCAGATCTGGAACGCTGATCTGAATGTGGACAGTTGACCGTTGACTGCGTGGGTAGACTGAGACCAACAATCAATTTGCTTTCTTCCCCCAGGAACCTGTTTGATTCCAACTTTTTTGAGTGATTTTTGCTGCGATATTTGTATGGAATTTTTCTCTCTATGTTATCTTTTTTTTTTTATTCTCTACTTCTTCTTCTTTTTTTTCTTCTCTCTCTGTTTTTGTGTTTTTCTTCTATATCCTTTTTTGGCTTTTTCTTGTCCTTTTCTTCTGTTTTTGTGTTTTTTTTTATATGTACTTATTCTTGTTGCGTGCCGGGTATTTATAGATGCTCAACCCGTTCACCTACCGCTCATCTACCACTCACCTACCACTCACCTACCACTTACCTACCACGATACAATGTATTCGGACGCTCTGGCCTACCGCTCACCTACCACGATACAATGTATCTGGATGCTATGGTCTATCGCTCACCTACCACGATATGATGTATATGGACGCTCTAGCCTACCGTTCACCTACCATGATACAATGTATCTGGACACTTTAGCCTACCGCTCATCTACCACTTACCTGCCTACTTGTTGATACGTGTGCTTACCTGAACTGGCAGCTTGCTGACACATGCGCTTACCTCATCCAGCCAATGAGAGCATGTGGAAAAAAAAGAAGAATAATTTGCCTCTTCATGGAATCGAACCCAGGTCTTGTGGCTGGTCTAGTCATATGGGTCAATGGTCTTAACCGTTAGGCCGTTGGCTTCTGCCTGATTGGGTCCAGCAAAATTAATATTTAAGGCTCTTGAAAATTCTATTTAATTAAACAAAATAATTTTGAATTTTTTTTTAATTAACTTTAAAAACAATTTATAACAAAAATATGTATTATATCAAGCTCGAATAATTTTTTTTAAATTTACTTTTCTTTACTACTCTCATTTTTTTATTTTTCTTACTACTTCTATATCTTATCTTATTTTTGCTGTTTTTGATTTTTCGTGCTATTTTTGCTTTTTTTTTTATTTTTTTTTATTTTTCACTATTTTTTTGTGAGGTTGACATAATACTAATTTTTATCATAAATTTAAGCCTTAAATTGAGCAAAAATTGGGTGTTTACAAATACAAAAGAGGTATTAGGTGGCGGCAAAGAATTGGGGGAAAAAAGGAATTTAAACATCCTTTCAGAAAATACAAAAAGACAATGATAAACATTAACACACAACAACCTATTAATGATGTCAAGAGTCAATAAATAAGATTCAACACTAACCCAAAAATCCTACCTTTTGGGACTGTGACGAAGGTGACAGTTTGTTCCTAGCAGAAAAATATATAAATAAATAAATAATAGAAATCATTTGTGAATTAGAGCGAAGAAAAAAAATTGTAATTATCAAGGGAGGTTAAAAATGATTCTTTTAATTTAAAAAGAAGGAAAGGAAAAATAAGAATCAAGTATTTAGAAGACTCCATTCATAAAAGCATGTATTTGTCATTCTTTCAATACAATATTCATAACACATCGAATCAAAATATAAGAAGGGATTTCAATTTTTCGCACATTAAAGGAAAGTTGCAATGAATTTGAAGGTTTAAATAGAATTTAACATTATAAGGCCACAAAATCAAAACTCATCAATATTTAAAACGAAAACTAAGTATGTCTTATCCATTTATCTAACACATTAATTTGACAACTATTGCCAAACATAAAACTACCCAGCAAGACGTCACGCAAACCGCTATTGATAATGCACGTATGATCTAAAGATGCAATTTTTAATGAAAAAGCTCAACAAATGAACAGATCACAAACATTCATACCCTTGAAAATATTGAAACATTAATAGGGTTCTTAGGATTTAAACTACCATCCACTAAAACAAACTCGTAGTACTCCATACCACATTAATCAAAATAAAGAAAATAATAATGATTAAATCTAAAAGACAAAAAGAGGTAGTGATAGAGAGAGAGAGAGACAGAGAATGAGTGAGTGAACTCGACCTTGAAAATCACCTAATACACTAGATAAAACACTTAAGAGAGGGGTGAATTGAGTATCTTTGCAATTCTTTTCAAAACAAAGCTTAAGAACTAACCTAACAAACACAATCAAATGGATTAATTATTACGATACAATAAGTAAAGAGATTAAGGTTAAGAGAATCAAGCCCGGGATTTTAACGTGGAGTTCTGCCCACTTCCTAATCTCTACAATCACACCAATGCTTCTAAAGAGCTCTTCACATACTCTATTAATCACAAATGATCAATGCTCGAATGAGCTACACTTAGCCAATAATACTTGATAAAGTTACTTGAGTAATACTCTTTTACAAATGCAAATAACACTCAATAATATTACTCACTTTTATCACTCTCAATTTATGCAAATTTAAGCACTAAAGACAAGGATAATGATTTGAGAGAATACAAGATTTTGATAGCAATTTCTAAACTCAACTACTAGTCTAATATTCATTTTGTAGAACATATGTATATATATGCTTCTCATAAGTCCTGCATGTTGTCTCTTAAACAAATAAATTTCTTCTGCAATTAATGTTGTAACAGCTATTTTTTTAGAGCTTACAGTCCGAACGATATGTCCACACCATCCAAATAGTACATGGTGTCCTCACATTCCATCTGAACTATATCTGAAACCCCGCATAAAAACACACATACCATTCGGGCGTTAAGCATTAACGTGCGACTGGTAGTGAAAGAAAAGGCAAAACCTTACTTTCGGCAAGAATTAAATTGAATGACGTCGAAACGTTGCAGGCTTAGCATCCCGGCAATAAGTGTCTGCTATTGAATTCATTGTTATGCTATGCAAATATTTATCTAAAGGTGAAGATAATATATATATATATATATATATATACTTGGTATATTTTAATGTTTTATCGAATTTTGAAGATATTAAACTCTATAATATTTATCTCATCAAAATTTTATTTTTAATTATGATTCAATAGGCCTGCTTTAGTTTAAATCCTTTGAATTCCAAAGGAGACTTCCATGGTAAAAATTAACAAAACCTTCCTGGCCAAAAAATTAAAACGATATATCATTACAACAAGAATATATATAATCGTAGTATAAAGGATTGCACCGAAAAAAAAAATTACACATGGAAAATAATTTTGATGGGATTTCAAATATGAATTCTCTATGAGTTATTCATTACATAAATATACAACCCCACAAAATTAATCATTTTAACATCTCATAATTGACATTTGTAATCATGAATTCTCTAACATTTTTATCCCTTCCAATAAAAATTCCTTTACTCTTTATAATCAAAACAAAAACAGTAAAGGAACTTGCTTGTCTATCACCATTACTTAAAGAAATAGTCTTCATTTGACCTCAAAGATTGTTTTCGAAATTAATCTATATACATTAGCCAGTTTTGTCACACATCATGTACATCCCACATTTATCTCTCATTAGTGGGATGTTATCACATCAAGTCAATACCTATCATAAATATAGTAGACCTAACACTTTTTTAACATGCTACAAATACACCAACATAGCATAAATACATCACACCTAACACTTTTGACACAAGATCTAACGACAGATCTTATGACTTCCCTACAAGTCACAAGTACGCAACTTAGCCTTATAATTTTCTCTCATTAGTTCAACCTATATCCATCTTCTCTTTCATCTCTCTCACTTCATCAATTTTTATCACTTTACCTCCATTCTCTCTCTCTCTCTCTATCTCTCTCTCTCTATAGATATAACATTCTCGCTCTTTTTCTCAATCACCATTCTACTCCGACTAATTCTTCTTCTTCCAAGGTAAATGCTTCTTTCACTTCTCTTAAAGTTTGCTTCTTTTTAAAGTTTTTTCCTTATGTCCTGTGTGAAGAACAACCAAAATAACTACGCTTACTAAACCTTTCTCACTTCTCTACCCAAGGTAAATACTTATATCTCTCTCTTAAACTTTTACTATGGGCATAAGCATTTGCCTTGGGTGGAGAAGTGAGAAAGTTTTCGTAACCATAGCTATTTGGGTTGTTCTTCACACTAGACATGAGGAAAAAAATTTAAAAAGAAGCAAAGTTTAAGAAAAGTGAAAGAAGCATTTACCTTGGAAGAAGAAGAATAAGTTGGAATCAAATGGTGAATGAGAAAAAGAGCGAGAATGTGATATCCACAGAGCGAGAGAGGATGGGGGGAAAGTGATAAAAACCATTGAAGTGAGAGGGTTAAGAGAGACGATGGGATAAAGGTTAAATTAATGAGCTAAAATTATTAGATTATGTCTCTCTCTTAAACTTTTATTATAGGCATAAGCATTTGTCTTGGGTAGAGAAGTGAGAAAGTTTTTGTAACCATAGTTATTTGGGTCATTCTTCACACTAGACATAAGAAAAAAACTTTAAAAAGAAACAAAGTTTAAGAAAAGTGAAAGAAGCATTTACCTTGGAAGAAGAAGAATCAGTCGGAATCGAATGGTGATTGAGAAAAAAAAAAAGCGAGAATGTGATATCCAAAGAGAGAGAGAGAGGATGAAGGGAAAGTGATAAAAACTACTTATGTGAGAGGGATGAGAGAGAAGATAGGATAGAGGTTGAACTAATGAGCAAAAATTATTAGGTTAAGTTACATACTTGCAACTTATAGGGAAGCCACAAGATCCAACGTATTGTATTATGTCAAAAGTGATAGGTATGATATGTTTCTGTTAGGTTGGTATATTTGTGGTAGGTTAAAAAAGTGCTAGGGCTAGTGTATTTATGGTAGGTGGTGACTTGATGCAACAATATCCAGCTAATGAGAGATAAATGTGGGATTTACATGACATGTGAGAAAATCGGCATGTATTAATTTTGAAAATGATTTTTAGAGTCGAATGAAGACTATTTCCTTAATTAATAATAATAAGATAATAGTAATAAATGATAGATAATTGCATATAAGTTTTAATTCTTTAATAAGTTACAATATCCATTTGGAAAAAAAAAATGATGAATTACACTAGAAGATATCAACGTTTTAGGGTAAATTCATTTAAGATATTAATATTTCGAGTGGTTAAAAAAGGTATCAATGTTTCGTAAAGTAAGTCAAAATGAGGTATCAATATTTTGCGATGTTCATTTAAGGTATCAACATTTCGATTAGTTTTCAATTCAGTTTCTAAAATTTTCATTAATGGTCAAATATGAATATCTTATTTAAGTCACTTTGCAAAACGTTAATACCTTTTCTAACCACTTGAAACGTTGATACATTAAATGAATTTATTCTCAAATGTTGATTCCTTTTTTGAAATACTTGAAACGTTGATACCTTAAATGAACTTATCCCCAACGTTGATATCTTTTATTGTAATTTATCCAAAAAAAATTGTATAGAACCATAATAATTTTACAAACTATATTGGTGAGTTTGTGAACTATAGGGATTAGAAATAATAGATTAAAACATCTTTGGGTGATACTTTTAAATTTAAAATTATATAATAAAAGGTTTTAGATGATCAATTATATATAAAGTAATGAATAAGTAAGATAGTTGATAATTTAATATCTTAATAAATAGTTAATAATGTTGAACCATGTGGAGGTTACAACCTTGTTTTGATGAGAAAATGTATTACACAAATGCTCTACAACTTAGTTAATTTACATCTAATAAGCAAAACTTGTTTGTGTTATGTTTGAGCTTTATTATGTTTGTATTTTTGTTTTGTGCTTGTTGTTGCAGGTGACTTCAAGTACCTTTTAGGCTTGGTTCTTTTAGAATCTTTCAAAGCTCAAAACATAAAAATGGTAGAGCTCTCTCTAAACTTTCTATAGCATCTTAAATCACCTCAATTGGAGTTCGAATGAGAAATTTATAGCTAAAATATGGAATAGTGACGATCTGATCAAAGGCAATTGCAGGCAAAACCATGCCCTTGAATTTGGGTTCGATTTGGACTGGCTTGCTAGTATGATTTGTCTAGGCCAAAAAATAGCCATTATAAACTTTGTAATCCAACCATTGATGGCTGTTTTGAGGGGCAACAACTAGCTTACTCTAGGAGATTATAAATAGAGTGTTTGAAGTGTTTTTATGTAAGAGAGTAGAGTTTAATAGGTTGAGGCTATGTGAAAATACTCTCTCGTTTTGTGTTTGTTGAGTGAATAGTAACATAGTGAGATTAATGAGCTAATATTGTAATGTATTATTTACATATTTTGTTTGAGTGTTTTAGTATTTTAGTGAAGTTCTCTCATGTTTAAGGTAATAGGTGAAGTCCTCATGTGTTGATGTATTGAGTGAAGTCCTCTTTGTGAGGCAATGGCAAGTCCTACTTGTAGTAGGCATTTGTAAAGTCTTCTTTGTGAGGCATTTTTTGAAATGAATGGATGTGTGAAGTTCTCCTTGAGTTAGGAAAATTGTGAACCGTGGAGACTAGGGGACTAGCCGAACTCAATGTTAAATACCGTCGTAATCTTCTCCTTCCCTTATCTCTTTATTATCATTGTTGAAATTGCAAGAATTGGGCACATAATTGATAAAAGAGATAATGGTTGGTTAAGTGAGTTTAAAATCGATTTGAAAACCCATATTGTAGCTTCCACTTCCACATGTGTGTAATAACCTAGCAGTTCACTGATTTTTATCAATTGGTATTAGAGCTAGTCTCTAAGGTTTAATGCTTAACTGAATCTTAGTAAAAAGTTTTGTTGTTTTATTAGAAAATGTTGGGCTTGTGTGTTTTTGTGTGCTAAAAATGAGCTGTTTATTTAATGTAATTTACATCTTTTAGTTAAGCATCATATCTTTACAAATGAGCTTTTACCCAGAATGCTTAGTTAAGGGAGTTAAGTTGCATTCAATGAGTTGTTTATTATATGTTGTTTAAGAACCTTTATTTGAGCATTACATCTTTTATAAGTAAGCTTTTACCTGAATGCTTAATTGAGGGGAAGCAATGTTGTGCAATAATTGTTCTTATAAAAAATTAGAGAGATTATTATGTAGAAGTTACAATTTTTTTTTCATGAGAAAATGTATTGTACAGATGCTTCACAACTTAGTTAAATTACATCTAATAAGCAAAAATTTAGCTTTATTATGCTTGTGTTTTCATTTTGTGCTTGTTGTTGCAAGTGGCTTCAATCATGTTTTAAGCCGTAATGCGTTTAGAATCTCTCAAAGCCTAAAACATGAAAAGTTGTAGAGCTCCATCTGAGCTTTTCGTAGTATCTCAAAATCACCTCAATGGGAGTTTAGATGAGGAAGTTATGGCTAAAATATGGAACAATACCGAATTGGTTGAAGGCAATCGCGGTAAAATTGTAGCTTCGACTTTAGACTCGATTTGGACCAACTCACTGGTATGCTTTGTCAAGGCCAAAAAAAGTCGTTACAAACTTTGTAATTCGACCGTTGGTTGCTATTTTGAGGGTTAACGGCTAGCTTACTTTGAGAAATTATAAATAGTGTTTGAGGTGTTTTTATGTAAGAGAGTGAAGCTTAATAAGTTGAGGTTATGTGAAAATACTCTCTCATTTTGTATTTGTATTTGCATTTGTTGAGTGAATAGTGTCATAATGAGATTAGTGAACTAATATTGTAATGCACTATTCACATGTTTTGTTTAAGTGTTTTAGTGAAGTCATCTCCTGTTTGAGATAATAGGTGAAGTTCTCATGTGTTGAGGCATTGGGTAAAGTCCTACTTGTGTAGGCATTTGTGAAGTCCTCCTGCGTGAGGCATTGTTGTGAAGTTTTCTTTATGAGCTATTGTTTGAAATGAATGGATGTGTAAAGTTCTCCTTCAGTAAGGGAAATTATGGATCATGGAGACGAACTCAACATTAAATGCCAGTGTGATCTTCTCTTTCTCTTATCTCTTTATTATCACTATTGAAATTGCATGAATTGGGCACATAATTGATAAAAGAGATAATGGTTAGTTAAGTGAGTTTAAAATCGGTTTAAAAACACGTCATGTAACTTATGGTTCCACATACATGTAATAGCCTAGTGGTGCATGTATTTTTATCAATTGGTATCAAAGCTGATCTCTAAGGTTTAATGCTTAACTGCATCTTAAAAAAGGTTTTCATGGTTTTTTTTTTTTTTAAATGCAAGGCTTATGTATTTTTGTGTGCTAAAAATGAGTTGTTTATTAAATGTAATTTAAGTCTTTTAGTTGAGTATCATATCTTTACAAATGAGATTTTACCCAGAATGCTTAGCTGAAGGAGTTAAGTTACATTCAATAAGTTGTTTATTATATATAGCTTAGGAACCTTTAATTGAGCATTACATCTTTTACAAGTAAGCTTTTACCCCAAATGGTTAATTGACAGGGAGTGCTAAGTTGAGGGGGAACAATGTTGTACAATAATTGTTTTCATAAAAAAAGAGGAGATTTTGAATCATGTGGAGGTTACAATCTTATTTTGATGAGAAAATGTATTGGACAAATGCTTCGTAACTTAGTTAAGTTTCATCTAATAAGCAAAAATTGTTTTTGATATGTTTGGGCTTTATTATGTTTGTGCGTTTTGTTTTGGGCTTGTTATTGCTTGTGGCTTCAACCACATTTTAGGCCTTAATGCTTTTTGAATCTCTCAAAGCTCAAAACATGAAAGTTATAGAGCTCTCTCTAAACTTTTCTTAACATCTTAAATCATCTCAATAGAAATTTGGATGAGAAAGTCATGGCTAAAATATGGATCAGTACTAAAACTAATCAAAGGCAACTGTAAGCAAAATCATGCCTTTGACTTTAGGTTCGATTTGAACCAACTTGCCAATATGCTCTGTCTGGGCCAAAAAATAGTCGTTGCAGGCTTTATAATCCGATTGTTGATGGCTCTTTGGAGGGGGAACGACTGGCTTCCTTTGAGAGACTATAAATAGAGTATTTAGGGTGTTTTTATGTAAGAGAGTATAGCTTAATAAGTTGAGGTTATGTGAAATACTCTCTCATTTTGTGTTTGTATTTGTTGAGTGAATAGTGTCATAGTGAGATTGGTAGACTAATATTATAATGTACCATTCACATGTTTTGATGGAGTGTTTTAGTGAAGTTTTCTCTTGCTTGAGGTAATAGGTGATGTCCTCATGTGTTGAGACTGTCACGCCCCAAAAGGTACCCAAAATGCGACAGTCCACTACACGCGATATTTAAACTTAAGTATAACAACCTTAGTCATCTCATAAGTTTATATATCGGGTGTAAGGTGTACTTGCACAACTTTTAGGATCACACTTTGAATCGAATAGTTTAAAGAAGGCATACTTTAGCATTAAGAATAGAAATCACAACGAGATAAATAAGTTAAATCTTTACAAAAGTCAAGGGGGCATACCCAAGCCAAAATAATAATAGAAGTCCGTCCATTCTAGATTCACATTTACAAATACTAGGGTTTATATCGAGGAGATTTTCTTAGAAGTCCACGCCTCTATCTAGGTCCCGACTTCTTCAAAAGCTCCTTTATCCAACAGATAACCCTGTGAAAAGTGTTCTCTCGGAACAACCAAAAATAGGAACACTACAACAAAACTATCGGGGTGTAAGCTAACAGGCTTAGTGAGATTCAATTCCAAATATTTAGTACTCAACAATAGTATATATAACAGACAAGTTATTAACAACCATATGAATGCACAAGCACATGAGCATACAATACATAAGACCATCCGAAAATCTTATGCTGAATGGATTTACGCCCTCCATTCGGGGTTAGGTGTTTCAGGCCCATACGGCCATCATTTAAATACTTCTCACTTTTTATTATCGTTGATACAGGTGCCCATCCACTACGTTTTAAATTTTTACTGCGGTTGATACACGTGCCCACCCATGCACATGTTTAATTCCGGCCCATCCACCAACAAACGAGCTTACCGGCCCCTCGTTACCCGAATTAGTATGCCTTCTTCCCACAAAGGTATAATAACCCATGCAATGTGACTCACTACGTGATATGCGTGAACAGTTTATTCATATAACCAGCAGATTAAATGCGATCATAGAGAATTTCAGACAATACAAGTCTATACTAGCTCATACAATGATTTATCAACAAATCTTGTCTCGATATACTTATCATTCATTCAACCAAGATTATGTCACAATCATCGTAATTTTATCTTTTCCTAATTCTAATGCCACTACGATTACAAGCACATACATGAGCACAACTATTTAAGAAATGAACTCACTCAGCCATGGAGAGAAATCCACTAGTCATAGTAGTCCTCGGGGAGTGGAAATCCGTCCTCCAAATCACCTAAGTACAAGGAATACCCAAAATGAGTATTTCTTATAAGGTTCTAATAACTTAACAATTCAAACTACTAAGTTCGATAATTTCCGCATAAGATAAAGTTCTAACTTTAAATGACTATATCTAACTCATTTTAACTCGAAATTAAGCATATAATATATCGATTTCTATCTACTTCGAAAGATCTATCTATTCCTAATATTATTTTCAAGTTTCGAAAATATTTAAGTCACCAAACAGAGGGAACAGTTCTGGTCATCCGAAGACATCAATTCCGAAAAATAGTTTTTGTGGATGTTTGTGATGTCTCTAGCGTATAGTTCAACTACACATGCAATATCGATGATTTCCTGTCATGAATGATATGATACGAACTTGATGCATGCATGCTTTTGAAATTATTTACAAAAAGGAAAATTAAGAAATTTCTTATATGTGAAGATCCATGACTACACACTTTTATGAAAACTAGGTTCCTAACTTTGACTATGTCAGTTCCTAACTTTGACTATGTCATTTGTTTTGGAGTTGTTTCCTTAATAAAAATCTATTTATCCTTATCTAAATTGAGCCTTTATTATACCCATTACCCAAGCCTTCATTTCTACATAAAAATTTGCATTTTACACTTTGCAAATATGTTTTCAAGTAGGATTTGTCCAAAAATCCGAATTTTTTGAAATTAAATTTTTGAGTGATTCTTTTGGGAAAACTTGTTTAAGGCATTAAAACTTAAGACTCTAAGATACATATTACCTAAGGAATCCATTTAACACATAAAACTTCTATTTTGGACTTGGATGATAGGTGTTCTTATGACCTATTCAAAATTACGAATTTCACATGTGGAGTACTAACTCAAAGTTTTCCATCTAGTTTCCACTTCTTATTTCATACATGAATCTCATCAAAACTCATTTCAACTCATAAAAATCACTACTTAATGATACCTATTACCTATATCCCTTCATTTTTCACATAAAACATGAGTTTTAAAGTTGATAAAAAGGTTTTTAAAATTGGGTCTTAAAATCATACGAATTTGACATTGAGTATTTCAAACAAAAACTTTTCCTTTTCAAGTTGCTTGCTTTATTTACTTAAGGATCTACTAACTACCACATCTATATACCTAAAACAAAGCCTTCATGAGTATGAATGCATGAAAACATAAATCATTCATAAGATCATACATGTCAAGCATGGTATAAGCATCTAAAAGCTAGATCTACTACTTATGATGCATGATATGAAGTTTAAAAGCATACACATAAAATTTTATACTAGATCTCTACTTTACTCCACTTCTACATGCATGAACATGAAATATCCACAACAAAAACTTGATCAAACACAAGATCTACTCTTGTGATGGCTTGATATTCATGTAGTAGCATTTTCTTTGTCCCTAGCAAGAGCTCATGGGGACTTTGAGTGAAAATACTTATGAATAATCTTGTCATTACAAGATTAAATGGTAGTAAGGCTTAGGAATCATCACCTAAGGCTTGAAATAGATGAGAAATGGAGAAGATTGAATCTTGTTTTGTGTGTGTGTAGTGGAGCTAGGGTTCACGGCAAAGAGAGGAAAATGGAGAGAGTTTGAGAGCTCTTGAACAAATGAAAATAAAAAGTGAAAAGAGAGAAAAGAAAAAGATTATTTATAGTAAGTGAATTAGGGTTTGCTTTATCATTATAAAAGGATAAAAATAAAACAAATTGGGAAAAGTTGAGGGGGAAAATGCGCCGGCCATGTAGGTGGGTAAGAGAGGGAGTGTTTTGATTTTATTTGAAATTGAAATTTGTGTAATAAATTGTATTAAATGTAATAATTTGTTAAGAGACAAATTTTCTTGGAAAAGAAAATATACTTGAGTGTTTGTAAGGATGTAAGACTAGGGTATGGGTGTGTGTGTAGTAGGTTGTACTTGTGAACAGTAATAAATAGTAGATAAGACATCTATTTTACCGGTAGTAAGAAAAATACGGGAAAAAGGCTATAACTGTAATTTTTATAACCCGAAAAATTATGAAATATATATTTTTGAAATCCTTATAATATTCCGATTCTAACAAGTATTCCAGAATATTTTCCTGAGTTCCTAGTTTCAGGGCTCGCTTTTCCGTAATGAAGCTCGGGAAAGCCCGGAATAGAAAATTTTTTGAAATCAAAACTTTGTATGGTTTGAAATGTGCTATAAAACAATAATTCACATTAAATCATTCTATAGGGGTTCCTTTATATAGAAATCGAAGAAAAGCCAGAATTAGGGTTCCTAGGTTGCTTGCACTAATCCTATTTAGAGTTTTGATTTTCGATTTACGGAGTTTACTCGGTTACTAAGAAAACCAGGGTTTACAGAGACATTGAGTGAAGTCCTCTTTGTGAGACAATGTGAAGTCCTACTTATAGTAGGCATTTGTGAAGTCCTACTCATAAGGCATTGTCTAAAATGAATGGATGTGTCAAGTTCTTCATGAGTAAGGAAAATTGTGGATTGTGGAGACTAGGAGACTGCTGAACTCAATGTTAAATGCCAGTGTGATCTTCTCCTTCCCTTATCTCTTTATTATCATTGTTGAAATTGCACCAATTGGGCACATAATTGATAAAAAGAGATAATGATTGATTAAGTGAGTTTAAAACCGGTTTGGAAACCCATCTTGTAGCTTCCGCTTCCACATGCATGTAATAGCCTAATGGTTCACAAATTTTTATCAATTCGTATTAGAGCTGGTCTTTAAGGTTTAATGTTTAACCGCATCTTAGTAAAAAATTTCTGTGGTTTTTTTAGAAAATGTTGGGCTTATGTGTTTTTATGTGCTAAAAATGAGCTGTTTATTAAATATAATTTAAGTCTTTTAGTTAAGCATCTTATCTTTACAAATGAGCTTTTACCCGGTACTTAGTTGAGGGAGTTAAGTTACATTTAATAAGTTGTTTATTATATGTAGTTTAAGAACCTTTAATTAAGCATTGCATCTTTTATAAGTGAGCTTTTACTCGAATGCTTAATTGAGGGGGAGTGCTAAGTTGAGAGGGAGCAATATTGTGTAATAGTTATTCTTGTTAGAAAAGGAGAGATTGTTGAACCATATGGAGGTTACAATATTGTTTTGATAAGAAAATGTATTGCACAAATGCTTCACAACTTAGCTAAGTTACATCTAATAAGCAAAACTTATTTATGATATGTTTGGGCTTTATTATGTTTATGTTTTCGTTTTGTGCTTGTTGTTACAGGTGGCTTCAAGCACATTTTAGGCCCTAATGCTTTAGAGTCTCTCAAAGCTCAAAACATGAAAGTTAGAGATATCTTTCTAAGCTTTTCGTAGCATCTTGAATCACTTCAATTGGAATTCGAATGAGAACATTATGGCGAAAATATGGAACAGTGCTGGACTAGTTAGAAGCAACCACGGGCAAAACCATGCCCTTGACTTTGGGCTTAATTTAGATAGGCTCGCCAATATGCTTTGTCTAAGCTAAAAAATAACTGTTACAAACTTTGTAATCCAACCATTAATGGCTGTTTTGAGGCGCAACAGTTAGCTTACTTTAAGAGAATATAAATAGAGTGTTTGGGGTGTTCTTATTTAAGAGAGTAGAGCTTAATAGGTTGAGATTATGTGAAAATACTCTCTCATTTTGTGTTTGTATTTGTTAAGTGAATAGTGACATAGTGAGATTAATGAACTAATATTGTAATGCACTATTCACATGTTTTGTTTAAGTATTTTAGTGAAGTCCTCTCCTTCTTGAGGTAATAAGCAATGTTGTCAGACCCGGACCGAAGATTGGCCTAGGCATGCTAAGGGGTTAAGGGCCAAGAGGTTGAACCGGGGTCATTGAAAAATAATATTTTAAGTTATATTCTAATTATGAAAAAATAAGTAAGTGAAATATACATCAATATTATCATATTTATATGTGAGATTTAATTTTAAAATATCTTAAAATATTAATTTGTTAGTTTAAAATACAAATGTTTTTATTTTCATTAAAAATGCACATGATAATATATATAAATGTATATTTATTACTAATTAATTTATGTAACATGACTTTTTAATATATTAAATAAGTAATAAATAAATATCAAGATTAGTAGTAACAATAATATACAATTCATATGTTAAAATCACATTGATATTTCTACATCACTAGCTTTTTATTTTTATTTTTATTATTTTTTAAGTAAATAAAAAATATTAGTTAGATGATGATAATAATAATAATTCAACTGCATCGCTAACCAATTTACTACTAATAAAACCATTGTCCTTCTCTTGACTTTAGAATCAACACTTACGAGTCATCCATTTTATCCTCTTCTTCAGACATATTTTCCTCAGAGTTTTGAAGACATCAACCACACAACACAACATAGTACAACAACTTTTGATTTTAACTAATGCAATTTAAGGTCATCTTTTCGGTTTGATACCATCTTTTGCTGGTGGAAAAAATTAGCTTTTCTAACTTCTCCTGGATTGATAACATAACAAAGGCAAAAATGAAGAGAGCAAATGGATCTTTCCGAGATTCTTCTCTTTGATTTGGGAAATATGGGTTAAGGTTTCATCGAACACCATGGCTAGAGTTGGTAGACGATCTCTATAGCGGTGAAGCAAAGGATTACTACAACAGCGATAACACATGTTCATCGAGGATGTCGATGATGATTCTAAAGTTTTTGTTGCTCATTGTCACCAAATCTATCGATGACTTCCTTTTTTTTTAATAGTGCATTTAGACCCAAATAACCTGGTTTTGTCAACGGGGTCATGGTTAAACCGACCAAGTCATCTGAGTTTGGCTGGTTCAACCACAGAACGGGTTAATCTCAAAAACTTACTTGTTGCTATGGCCGGTTCCGATTGAACTGGATTGAATCGGTCAAGCCAGTCCGAATTTGACAACATTGGTAATAGGTGAAGTCCTCATGTGTTGAGACATTTAGTGAAGTTCTCTTTGTGAGGCAATGTGAAGTCTAACTTGTTGTAGGCATTTGTGAAGTCTTTGTGTGTGAGGCATTATTGTGAGTCCTCTTTGTGAGATATTGTTTGAAATGAATGGTTGTGTGAAGTTCTCCTTGAGTAAGGGAAATTATGGACCGTGGAGACTAAGGGACTAGCCGAACTCAATGTTAATTACCGTTGTGATCTTCTCTTTCCCTTATCTCTTTATTATCATTGTTGAAATTACATGAATTGGGCACATGATTGATAAAATTGATAATGGTTAGTTAAGTGAGTTTAAAATCGGTTCGGAAACCCGTCTTGTAGCTTCTGCTTCCGCATGTGTGTAATAGCCAAGTAGTACATGAATTTTTATCTATTGGTATCATAGTTGATCTCTAAGGCTTAATGCTTAACCCCATCTTAGAGAAAAAAATCTATGTTTTTTTTTTTAAATGTCAGGCTTGTGTGTTTTTGTGTGCTAAAAATGAGTTGTTTATTAAATGTAATTTAAGTTTTTTAGTTAAGTATCATATCTTTACGAATGAGCTTTTACCCATAGTGCTTGATTGAGGAAGTTAAGTTACATTTAATAAGTTGTCTATTACATGTAGCTTATGAACTTTTAATTGAGCATTATATCTTTTACAAGTGAGATTTTACCCGAATGCTTAATTGAGGGGGAGTGCTAAGTTGAGGAGGAGTAGTGTTGTGCAATAATTATTCTCACAAAAAAGGGGGAGATTGTTGAACCATGTAAGGTTACAATCTTGTTTTGATGAAAAAAAATGTATTATACAATTGCTTCACAACTTAATTAAGTTACATCTAATAAGCAAAACGTATTTGTGATATGTTTGAGCTTTATTATGTTTGTGTTTTCATTTTTCACTTGTTGTTGTAGGTGGCTTCAAGCACATTTTAGGCTCTAATGCTTTTAGAGTCTCTCAAAGCTCAAAACATAAAAGTTATAGAGCTCTCTCTAAGCTTTCCAAAGCATCTTGAATCACCTCAATCGAAGTTTGGATAAGAAAGTTATGATGAAAATATTAAACAGTGCTGAACTAGTTAGAAGCAACCACGGGCAAAACCGCGCCCTCAACTTTGGGCTCAATTTAGACCAGCTAGCCAGTATGCTTTGTCTATGCTAAAAAAAACCATTACGAACTTTTATAATCTGACCATTGGTAGCTATTTTGAGGGGCAATAGCTAGCTTACTCTGAGAGATTATGAATAGAGTGTCTGGGGTGTTTTTATGTAAGAGAGTAAACCTTAATAGGTTGAAGTCACATGAAAATACTCTCTCATTTTGTGTTTGTATTTTTTGAGTGAAAGTGCCATAGTGAGATTATGAGCTAATATTATAATGCATTATTCATATGTTTTATTGGAGTGTTTTAGTGAAGTTCTCTTCTATTTGAGGTAATAGGTGAAATCCTCATGTATCGAGTCATTGAGCAAAGTCCTCTTTGGAGGCAATGTGAAGTCCTACTTGTGGTAGGCATTTGTGAAGTCCTTGTGTGTGAAGCATTATTTGAAATGAATGGATGTGTAAAGTTTTCCTTAAGTGAGGGTAATTGTGGACCATGGAAACTAAAGGGCAGGACAAACTCTGTGTTAAATATTGGGTGATCTTCTCTTTCCCTTTTCTCTTTATTATCATTGTTGAAATTGCATGAATTGGACATATAATTGATAAAAGAGATAATAATTGGTTAAGTGAGTTTAAAATTAGTTTGGAAACCCGCCTTGCAGCTTCCGCTTCCTCATGCGCTTAATGGCCTAGTGTTGCATGGATTTTTATCACGTAATTCTACCAAAACATTGAACTCATTTTATTATAAGTTATTCGATAAGTTTCATGTAAATATTGATAACAAGTCACAAAATAAATTCTAATCCCAACTAACCAAAATAAGGAGTTATAAGTAGGTTGCAAACTATAACATCTCCATGTCCTTTATTAATCTTAAAATTATACTCTAAATAAGCTATTTTGCACATGACTTCTTATGTCCATATCAATCTATTTAGGCCTTGAGTTGAACTCCTAGGGGTTCAGCCTAACCTAATTTAAAAGGCCTAAAATAATCTTGGAAAAGTTGAACCAAGCTACCTTATCAATGGCGAAGATTTTAAAAATCATAGATTGTCTTCTTATTCAATATTCAGTACAATCAACTACACTCACATACACTTATTATTGGTCAGGAAGTTTTTCTTAGTGTTATCAAACTCAAATTGCCTTTGCTAATTCAACTAGGCCAACTATAAGAGTAGGCAGGTCCCTTGCATTTACCTATTCTTAGCAAAAAGGTAGTTTTTGTTAGTCCATGGTGGTACTAGATGTAAAATAGATGTGAAGTAGTTTCAATTGGTATCTTTATTTTGGAAAATATTGCAGTGGAATTATAAATATA